>CM016490.1:17734373-19105632 GCA_002890555.2 Lagenaria siceraria
TTTTTGTATTAATTGCATATTACTATAAATAAATTTGTCGGCAACAGTGATGACCCATAGTAGTCGCCGAAAATGATGGTTGGAGGTTGGTCGATGGCTGTCACCGGAGGTGGTGATCGAAGTTGGCTGACAACAATAACGGGAGGTTGTAAAGTTGCCGGTGTGGCTGAAATTTTTCATATAAATTAGAGAGAAATTAATTATCAAACCATCAAAATTCATTTTTCTAAAAGTTGTATTTCAAGTATTTGTCCTAAAATTTATTATATAAACTCATTTTTTTTTAAATTTATTTTGAACAATTGCGAAATACTTAATTTTTTTTTTCAAAATAACTTATTTTTTAAATTAATTACTATTCTAAACCTACCCAGTTATTCGTTTAAAAATCATTGGTTAAAAATTAATAGACTTAGGAACAAAACTTCCAATAATTAGTAAGTGAAATATAATTTATTTATGAAAATATTCACCCTAACAGGAATAAAGTGAAAAGTTTCCAAAATCATGAAAATAATTTGGAATAAGAACACAAGGCAAAATCAAATCTGAAATGTGGGCACCAGCACCTGAAATGAGAATAAATACTTTGGAATAAGACCACCAACACCTGAAATGGAAAATTTAAATATGGTTTTTGAGGAATGGGAAAAATCTAGGATAAACAACTTTTCAAAAACATAAAATAAAAAATAAGGTCTAGTTTGATAGTATTTTTTTTTTGTCTCCAAGTTTTAAACAACAAAAATCATATATGTTTAGTTTTTTTTTTCCTATTTTTAAAAATAAAAAAATAGGTTTGGTAATTATTTTTTAATTTTCTACTTTTAAGAAATTGCTTATTTAATGATTTTTTGTAAAAAAAAAAAAAACTATTTTTAAATATAAACAATGAGTCAAATTATTTATAAATATAAAAAAGTAGTTTCATTATAACCATCCACAAGACTGACCAACATTATATGAGTAACCGTAAAAAAAAAGGGGGAAAATATATAGATATATATATTTTTTGAAAATATCTTTTTGTAGCCTATTTGTAATTTTTTTATTTAATTTTTAATAGAAAATAAGAACGATCCTGGGATTAGAAATGTGTTAAATATTAGCATGTTGGCTAAAAAGGAATTAAGAAAAGGGATCAGAACAAAAAAGTATCAGCTCCGTACTTGAGGAATATCACAATAACTTTCCGGCAACTGAACACCTTTCGGCAGACCGTCAGCAGCCCTAGGGCTGCAGAACAGAGCCGCCACCTTCTTATAAAACCCTGACGCTCTCAGTTGCTTCTGTGCTCACTTCACACAGCCAATGACAAAACTCGATGTTCCGTCCGCCTCTCAGGCTATCGGAGCAACGTCCGCCGCCAGCTCGTGCGCCTCCAAGCAGCCTGAGGCCAAGGAAATTAAGCTATGGGGCGGCCGCTTCCAGGAGAGCGTCACAGACGCCGTCGAACGCTTTACAGAGTCAATTTCATATGATAAGGACCTTTACAAGCATGACATCAGCGGCAGTCGTGCTCATGCATCCATGCTCGCCAAGCAGGTGTCGTCACTTCTCAGTTTCGTTTTGTGATTTTTGTGAAGCTCTATTCTGTTTTGTTACTAGAAAGGAATGTTTAATGTTTATTTGTGGCGTTTGTTCTACCCTAATGGAACCGAATCGCGATGATGAGCTGTGGATTTTACTCAAAATTCGTCTATTATGTCCTGGAAATTTTTCAGTTGCCATGCGCATTGATGATAGTGGTCCTTGGTTTTGGTTGCAGGGCTTGATGAGTATCAGTGACAGGGACAGTATTCTAGCAGGTCTCGATGAGATCGAGAGGCGTATTCGAAATGGCGAGTTCGTCTGGAGAGCTGATAGGGAAGACGTTCATATGAACATTGAAGCTGCGCTTACTGATTTGATTGGCGAGCCTGCCAAGAAACTGCATACTGCTCGAAGCCGCAACGACCAGGTTGCGACTGATTTTCGCTTGTGGTGCCGAGATGCTATCGATTCGATTGTCGAGAGGATTAAAGATTTTCAAGTTGCAGTGGTGGACTTGGCAATTAAGAATGCAGGAATTATTGTTCCTGGTTATACTCATTTGCAGAGAGCACAGCCCGTTCTACTTCAGCATCTTCTCTTAGCATTCGTTGAGCAGGTATTTACCTACTATTTTAGCTCATCATCTTATGCTGTGGCTGCAATCCTAAAATTAATGGTTGCTTTAGTGCTGTTAGTGTTAGCTGCATGGTTTCTATCTTGCCTGAAACTAGGGATGAGAGTATGGGACTTGGGGAATGTTTGAGAATTACATTCAAAAAAATTTTAAGGTGTGAAAATCGCGTTTAAAAGTGTAAAATCAAACATTAAATTAATTTTTGAAAGATTATAGACATGTTTTGGAGTGATTTTGAACTAGACAAAGGAGATGGTTTGTGTGACTACTTGGCTGCAGAAGCTTTAAACGTTTCACTTGAATGTTCAATCCTCTTTGTAAAATGTTTTCCACATATTTGAACTTGATACGTTAAGATACTTCTTCATCACATTGATGAACTCTCTAACTACATGATGGTTACTTATAAAACTATACAATAATCTACATTAGCATTTTAAGAGAACGGTTGATTTGCCATTTGCTTAACGGTTTATCATTTTCTGAAGCTTAAGTAATTAATCCTAAGTTAGGATTAAAAATTATGCTAGTAGTTTACTCTTATTAAAACTTACAGGACTGATTCTGGATAAATGTCATTACATGTTTTGTAGCTTGATAGGGATGCTGGTCGTTTGCTGGACTGCCGAGCTAGACTGAATTTCTGCCCCTTAGGAGCTTGTGCATTGGCTGGTACTGGCCTTCCAATTGATCGATTCATGACATCAAGTGCTTTAGAATTCTCATCTCCTTTAAGAAACAGGTCTGTTGATTATATTTACTTGGCGTTGTTAAAGATATGGTGATTCTGATGGCTGGAATATCTTAGTTCTCCCCTCTGCAGGGTATAATTTTGAAATTTATCCATTCCTGTGGTTTGTGGGGGGAAGCAGGAATAGATGTTAGGTCCCCTGCATGTTCTGTGAGTTGAATGTAAATGATAGCAATAACATTATGGATTTCTAAATCAAGTTGCTGGAAGAGAATTGACTTACCACATTTGTTTTTCAAGATTACATGGATTAGATTAGATAATTTAGGCCTTGTTTGATTTTTTATTTTTTGTATTTTTTATTTTTGAAAATTATGTTTGTTTCACACAATTTTTTGGCAAGTTTATTCACATTTCTTGAAAATACATTTGAACTTTAGCCAAAATTTAAAAACTAGATCAAGTGTTGTTAAAACTATTTTTTTAGTTTTCAAAACTTGGCTAGATTTTCAAAAACGTTTAAAAGTAGGTAATAGAGCAAGGAAACAATATAGTTAGAATTGTTAAAGTAGAGTTTATAAGCGTAATTATCAAACGGGCCTTACGTATGAAGTTTGCATGAATGGGCTTTGGTAGCAGGGCGTGGCATATTTTCTTTTGCATCTGCTGGATGAAAACATATCTTTATCATCTGTTATTCATCACTGATTCTGAAGTTATATTTTTTTTTCCCTCTCACCCTGTTGAATAACTTGTAAATTTGTTGTGTCGAATAGTATTGATGCTGTTTCAGACCGAGATTTTGCAATGGAATTTCTCTCTGCCAATTCTATTATGGCCATTCATCTTTCTCGTCTGGGAGAGGAATGGGTATTGTGGTCCTCCGAGGAGTTTGGATTTATCACACCCAATGACGCTGTTTCAACTGGAAGTAGCATAATGCCTCAGAAGAAAAATCCAGATCCAATGGAACTTGTTCGGGGAAAGTCTGCTAGAGTCATAGGTGATTTAGTAACCCTTCTAACACTGTGCAAAGGACTTCCTCTTGCATACAACCGTGATCTGCAGGTTTGAATCTTTTGATAGGTCAAATATCCTTTTCAAAATACTTCTTTCACTTTCCATCTGATTCAATAAGCTGTTTGTGTTGAGACAGGAAGATAAGGAACCTGTATTTGATAGTGTTAAGACAGTTTTAGGGATGCTTGAGGTTTCAGCTGAGTTTGCACGAAACATTAGTTTCAATCAGGATAGAATTAAGAAGGCCTTACCTGCGGGTCATCTCGATGCGACCACACTCGCAGACTATCTCGTGCATAAGGTTAGTGTATTCTGCTATTTACTTATCCTTGTTAGAAGTGCATTAGAATGCAAATTTTTAACACGACTATAGAGTAATTATTAGATCTCCCATCAATTGCCAAGTCTATAGTCATTATTAAATCATTCATCAATTCCCAAGTAACATAAGACATACATTCTTGACCAAGAAGTCAAAAGATTCTTGGTTTTTTCTCTTCACTTCCAAATTATTGTACTAAAAAAAATCAACTCAAAAGTTTAAGTTTATGATCAGAGAGGAAAGAGCATTATAAAGGTTCAAACACAGGACCTCTTGCTCTTAGGGGTGTGCAGCAGTCGATCGGAGTCGGTTTTCCGACCAAACCACCACCAAACCAACTATGGTCGGTCTAGTAAATGCTCAAACCAACCTCAACCGTCGAGGAGTGCTAACTGGCCGTCGATCGGTCGGTTTTGGTCAGTTTTATTCTTTGATTTTTTTTTTTTTTTTTAAATGTCCGACCGAGTCCCTCCTCTTCTCCGACCAACCGCCTTAAGTTTTCGGTCTGCTCAATTTTTTTGTCTATCATGCTTACCCCTACCTACTCGAATATCACGTTAAATCACCAATCAACCCAAAAATTTAAACTAATGGTTTAACACAACATGGAGCATTTGAAGGGATGTCAGTAGCTTCCATTTTTGCTTAGAAAGATCATAATCATACATGCATATGGAGAGCATCGAGCATGCATGTTTGAGAGATGGCTTGGGTTTCAAATATAAAATTTTTAAACAATTGATAACGGAGAACTCTTAAGAATTGACCAGCACAGGTTATTCATTTTAAAATTCTGAACAAGGAATAGTGATAGTTAGGAACTCTGAAAAATTGTAGCCGACTTCTAACGAGGATAAGAAATCTTAATTTTTTTTTCCCAACTTCAGCTGCAAGATGTTAGTTTACTGAAAGAATCCACATCTCTCCCTATTTCATCAATAAACATTTTCTCGATCATTGTGTATATAATTTGGAGAAAAATTACTGTTTTGAAACAGAATGTCCACGTCTTTTTCCCAAAAAGTTCGTTCGTGAAGCACGTATTTTTTATTTTTTTTCAAATTGTTTAGGTTAGAAAAAGATTCTTTCAAGGACCCCGGTCCCTTTTGTTGCAACTTGCGATATGTTTTCATATGAAAATTGGGGTTTTAGATGAGCATCGGGAGAATAACTTACAAGTTACTACTACAACCTACCGAGGTTTAAAATATGATGTGACGAAAATGTTGAGGTCTTAATTTTACAGAAATGTCGATGAAAATATTGATAAAATGTCGATGTCAATGAATACTTTTGAAAAAATTATAAAAATAAAAAATTAATAAATAAATATTTCATGCTTTTTAAACCAGTTAACACATTTATTGTATATTTTTTATTTATACTAGTGGCATTTTATTAATTATTTTTCATGTTTCATGGATTTTTTTTAATGATGTAATAGAAATATTGATTTACCTCTCACATCAAACTCATGAAATGTGGAAACCATGGTTAAGACTATGTGCTGATCCAATAGCCACATTGTTATTTAACATATTTAGAAGTTGTTTTCGAAATAGAATTGTATATTTTTGTTTTAAAAAAGGTTATTTAGAACAATTTATTTTTTTAGTGAATTGTAAATGTAAAGACCATCACGGGTTGAAAATCACTTCTCATGACTTTTATGATTTTAGAATAAAAGAACAAATTTTACTGAACTTTGCTGTTAAGAACAACAGAATTGTTTCACATTACACTTTCAAACAGCTTCTAAGTTCTAACTCTCTGATTTCATTTCCCCTTTCTAACAGGGAATACCTTTCAGAACATCCCATGATATTGTAGGCAAGTCTGTTGCCATGTGCCTTGGAAGGATCTGCCAGCTGAAGGACTTGAGTCTGGATGAACTACGCACTTTGAGTCCAATCTTTGACGATGATGTTTATGAATTTCTTGGAGTAGAAAATGCAGTTAACAAATTTTCGTCGTATGGCTCCACGGGATCCGAATGTGTTGCCAGTCAACTCCAGTATTGGATCGAAAAACTTGGCATTATTAGTCAGTAGAGATTAGGTTTAATGAGTCTCGCCATGGAGGAAGGGCTTGAGGCAATGAGTATGGCAGAATAAAGTAAGGGGGTATTTGAAGTGCTATTGCAAGCATAATATTTGATGCAAAGGGGGTTGTGGAAGTATTATTAAGTATAATTATATTCCTAAGCATTAGATTAGTTGGTTATTTTCTTAGCATTCCTCTGCCAATAAGTACGAACTACTTATGTATTTCGGAATTCGGTCTTTATTTTGAGCCTAAATTTCACTTTGCAAGTGTTTCTTGTGGCGATGAGAATTCCAATTTTCACCTTTTGGAGCCATTCCATCAAGTGGGTTCTATTTTTTTAAAAAAATTACACTATCGATTACACTATCTATCAATTAAGCGATAGATTTCAATCGCCGATAAATAATAAATTTTTTCTATATTTGTAAATAATTGACTATTTTTTTATATTTAAAAATAATTCTAATATAAACATAAAAGACGTGAAGAATAAGGCAAATGAAAAGACCGAATACAAATTTTTATGAAAAATATTTTTGTTGGGTGTAAAAGTGAGGGAAGCATGTGATTATCATCATCCAATTTTTATTCTTTGACAGGGAAGGGATAACCGTCGAGAAGTGGAGATGTTTGTGGGCGGTTCTTTATTTTTATTTTCATCCCTATAAAATCCTAGTTTCACGAGGATCTAATTTTCTATGAGAAAAATATATGTGTTTGTATTTTTTAAACTAATTTAAACCAAATGGATATTTTAAAATTCTGTTTAAATGGATCATTTTCGGTACCATTTCGATTTAAATTTAAACAAAAAAAAACTTATAATTTTTCTAAATAAAAAAATAATATTCTATGTGTAAAAATATAATTAAATTGTTAATCTATATAATTTTTAAAAGTTAAAATTTCAAATATTACAACAAATAGTCTTTCAACTTTAAATGTTAAAACATCCATAATTTTCAATTAAAAAATATTTTGCTAAGTATTATATATATATAAGGGGTAGAGCAAGGTTGGTGAATTTAGTACCCGTCGCCGTTTAACTAAACAAAAAGAAATCTCTCACCGCTCCCTCCCTTATTGACTGTGTAATTGAAAATTTCTTACCTAGTTAAAGGCAATTTCTCGACTAAATGGACATCTTTATCGAAAAATATTAGTTGTATTGTCTAATTAGAATATAATTAATTCAACCTTAGGTTAAATCTCTCTGCTCCATGACTTAGTTGAAATAAAAAATACTGTTGGATGGGAAATCATACAATAAATGCAAATGACTACAAGAGCATGAAAAGAATACCTTTAGAAAGCAAAATTTTATTCAAGCAAAAGTGCTGCAACCGGACCAAATTCCCACCTCCCCTGCAGCACTACAGATTAAAATTTAAATAAGTTGATAGGAGTATTAGATACACCATTTCGTATCAATTGAGGAAACCAAAAGAATGGATCAACCTTGAGGGTTAAAAAAATCAACTCTAAAAGATTTATCATCACGCAGAGTAAGGGACGAGGAAAATCAGTAGGTACTCATTTTTTAGAAATAGCACCAAACTTTGAGATGAGAAGAATTTTCTCATTTTCAGTTGGTGCAACTCCAAAAAAGAAAGGTCTTCTGTGCAGTGTTTTTTTTTTTTTTTTTTTCTTTGCTTTAGTTTTGTATACTTAACAGAGGGAAGATGGATAGGCGACGAATCAACAGCAAGAAACTGAAATGTAGCCTCTCCACGCCTGTCCTTGCTTGTTACATTATATTTGAGTGGTCTGCAGAGTTCGAAAATTTGTTGTTAATAAACCAAAAAACTTATGCCTCATTTAGTAACCATTTCGTTTTTTATTTTTAAAAATTAAGTCTATAAACATCATTTCCATTCTCTCTATTGATTTATGTGTTTATTGTATAGATTTTAGAAGTGTTTTCAAAATAAAAGTCAGATTTTGAAAACTGAAAAGAAGTAGTTTTCAAAAACTTCTCTTGTTTTTAAGAATTGACGAATATGAAAATCATGAATAAAAAACTGTGAGAAAACAAACACAGTTTTCAAAAACTAAAAAC
The DNA here is from genome assembly GCA_002890555.2 of Lagenaria siceraria. Classification (NCBI taxonomy): domain Eukaryota; kingdom Viridiplantae; phylum Streptophyta; class Magnoliopsida; order Cucurbitales; family Cucurbitaceae; genus Lagenaria; species Lagenaria siceraria. The sequence continues at coordinate 17,742,679 of CM016490.1, forward strand.
AAAAAATGAAATGGTTACCAAATGGGACTTTTAGTATATGCACAAGTAATATAATATATAATGGTAAAAGCCATAACTTACCAATACATTTTTAATGTCAGATAAAGGCTTCATTGGTGGCCCAAGTACATTGATCATCTCACCCTGTTTCTCATCTCTATTGCTTCTATTGCTGCACTTTCCAAGCGCACAGCCACATAATGAGCCACAGCTCCTTCCACTTGATCGGCATTGGCACTTCGTTGTCTTGCACAGTGATTTCTTACTGCAAGAGCAGCATTCTGCCTTTGCAGCTCTCTTTGTCACGTCATCAAACCCTTGCTGATGTTCTTCTCCAGCTGTATCGAATTGCTCGAATAGATTATTACTCCCAACGCTGGCAGAGGTTTGAGCGGAATCGTCCTGATGACTTGCAATTTTCAAATATCAAAAGGCAATCATAAAACTTGACGAGAAGTTCCAGAATTCATATCACGTTTTATGCTTAGTATTCCATCTACTGTTCATATAATAAAGCTCGAGAAAAAGCAAGCCTGCAAGCCGAATGCACTGACCTTTGATGTATCCTTGTGAGTCTGGTTGACTTTCTTGATTTGCATTTGGTTGAACAAACCACTCAATATCACCATCTGTTCCTTAAGTTCGTTCATATCTTGATTGTTCTCCAATATGTTGACATCAGTCTCCTGTGATGCGTACCTTGAGAAACGGAAATGAAAAGGTCAAGAAAATTCTGGAGGTGAGAAACAACAGTAGGTCCAACCCGAACTGAACCTCCCAACATTTCAAAACATTTACCCTGATTTTTCTTGCTTCAGCGCATCTGCTTCTTCCTGAAGTTTCACAATCTCCTTATCCTTCCTAACCACAGAAAATTGTAATTTAAACATCAAAAGTCAAGTTGAATGCAGATAATTAAATATAGCTGTCACCAATTCCTCAGAAATTAATTAAGAGAACAAATTGCTGCATTTAACTAATGAGAATGTCAGTGCAGAAAGAAGACAAATGATTCATCTTTTACTTCATAAACCAAATGACTAGAAGTTTCAAGCATCCGAGCAGCATTAATCAAAATACTTATATAATAATTCATCTGCAAGTTACAAAGTCCTGGTCAAATGGAATAGGGCGGTTACAATATTGGATGTATCATAAAACAGATGGAGATTATTTTATACTTTGATCAATAACAATTCTCTCATTAACTTCTAATAGCTGGAAAGAACAATATTTTAACAGAAAACCATTTAGCACCATTCTCCTCCTTGTTGTATTTACTCTATTAGAAGTTTGAACAACATGAGTCACGGCCAACAAAAAGCGCTTGCTATAAGCGTGCCTTAAATCTGAATCACTTTGAAATATATATAAATATATATAGAAGCATTACACTCTTAGCATGCATGGAACCACAAGTAAGTACTGCCTTTATCCTTCACCATATACCCGGTGACCAAAGTTTATAAACAGAAGCCAAATTAATCCTTCGTAATAAATAATTGACGACAGTTAACACAACAAATTTGAGTATAGCTTAGTAGATAAGACATCAATTACCACTACAAAAGTTGATAGCTTGATCCCTACCCCACAATCATTGAATTTCGGGGAGGAAAAAAAAAAGTTACTATTATTTATCTAAAATGCACTGGATTAAGTATCAAATCACAGATTCATAACATCTAAAAATGCAATACAGATCAATTCAGAAATTAATGAGGAACTGATCTAAGCACAAGAACCAACTTTGATAGAATGTAAATTTTGAATTTAACAATAAATGGTAACAACAAATTTAAAGGAAAAATCAAATACTCACTCTTCTATTTCATGCTCATACTGGGAACATAACTCATGTAACCTCGCTGTGACTTCAAATTCATTCTCAACATACTGCACAAAATTCATGCAGTTAGACAAGAATTACCATAGATGCAGTCTTGACTTCTTAATTCAATCATTTTCTATATATCCATGCTGATAATGTTTAATGCTTTTGCCGTGAAACAATCTTTCTTTACATCCACATGGATTACTGCAAGGGACAGAAACTTAATCCAAAAGTTCAAAGAGGTACGACCCTTCACGGATATCAAAAAAAACTTTAAAAAGGTACACATTACAAACAATAAGTTCTTTAACAGAAAAAGGGCATCAACTTTTGGAAAGAAAGAGATAAGTTCCATCACATTACAAATGTCTTTTTATTGAATCGCAAATTACTAAATGCTTGGTAAACTATTGTATTACCCTTCCAACAATGATTATTATCATTAGCAAAGTGGTCCTCAACTTTTAGATGTTTCATTTTAGTCTTTAAAGTTTCATGTTCACAGAAATGCTGAGATGTTGCAGTAGAAAACTTAAAGTGTACTCATTTCAATTAAAGTTGTTGATGTTGCATCCTCTAGTCTAAAAATTGCCACATGCGTTGTTTTTCTTAATTTTGATCTCACATTGTGGCAGATAAGAAAAGAAGCATATTCAAGCACTAGGAATGCCACAAAGGCAACTTTAAACTAGACCAAGAATCCACAAGTTAACTATACCGAAATATGATCATCAACAGAAGTTAATTTTTATTCCTCTAAAAAAAACAGAAGTTAATTTTATCGATAGCAATGATAAACCCTTCCAAAAATTTCAAAGACCAAAAACATTTTTAAAAAAGATTAAATTTTTTTAAAAAAACAATTAGAGGCTTTAAAAAAAATAATACTTCCAACTTAAATTTCAACAGAAAATAAATTCATTTGCAGCTATGCACTAACAAAAGCTATCATGCAATCTAGAACTGCAGAGTTATGACAAGTTAATCCATCCACAAATTGCTAAAATAGATATTTGAAAACAAAGGATTCAAAGGAAAACAGAATTGTCTTTCATATTATAGTGTTCTAAAATATGTATTTGGTAGCAAATTTAGAAACTGGATCTCAATAGTCAATTCAAACAATTGTTCATTGATAATATGTTTATAAATTATAAAAATAGTTTCAGTTACTAACTAAATATTAGGTTGAATCTCCACTATTCTTAGTTAATTTATGAACATGTTTTATGCTATACATTTTTGCATAATTATATTTTACAATATCATATAACTTATGATATATTATACTAAACATTTTAATTTAACAAAAATAAAATGAGTTTACAACGTGAAATCCATTATTTATCCAAGTTTTAATCTAATTATGCATTCCAAATTCAAAAGTTGGATACACTTAAAACAATGTTTTCTGAATTTCTACTATTTGAATCAAAGAATCCAAAAACCATTCTTTTTTTCCAAAATGAATATGTCAACAGATATTCACTGAATCCATTTGATTTAGTATAAATCAAACAGACTCTAAGTGACTGAGTCATATATAGACACGCAAACATGAAGCTCAGATTGCACAAATTACCTGCGTAGAAGTAATATTTCCATGTTTACGACCTGCATATGGTAGTCCGAAAAGTAGAAAAACAAGTCAGTATGGTTAGGTAGGGAAACAAACTTGATAAAAATTTTGTGCTTTTAACCTGCTCTTCTTTGTGCAGAAGTCCTTCGAGATTCCAATAGGTTTCTCATCCTTTTCGTAACTTCAGAAGCTTCCTCAGTCTTCCGTTGCAAAACCTTGAGAGAGAGAATTACAAAACATTTAACAAAAAGATGTTCTGTAAAAAAAGATTAAAAGTTGGGGAACATAATAGATCAACTCAAAAGAAACGTGATTTACCATCTTTAGTCTCTGGTTTGAAGCTAGGAGCTTATTCATCTCGTGCTCATTTCTTCTATTCTCTCTCTTAAGCTGATAGCACATCCAAAAATATTGTTAGAACAATAAATTTGGTTACAAATAGTTAGTCTAGGGGGAAACTGATACATGGATATTAATAGCAGAGATAAATCGATAATACAAATGTCTCAACTTGGTGGCAGATTTGTAAAGTATTATAAAATCATCAATTAAATTGCAGATATTCAATTTAAAGGAAACATGTACAGACAAGTTAGAAAATGAACAATGATATAGTATGTATTTAGCATACCTGAAGAATTTCCTTTTCTAATGAACCTTTATATAATCTGAACTGCACAGACTCTAGCTTCATCTTACATTGCAGTTGAACCTGAATGAAACTTTTCCATTAACAATTAACGTAGACCAATAGAACAACAGAAGAGCTTTACATTAAGCATGAATAATATAATGCAGTAATATTTACCTTCTGCGCCTTTAAACTCATGATCTCGAGATCTGAGTGTTTTGTTGCTTCATCGCCTTTTTGCCTTCTGGTTGAAAGCTGAGATTGAACATCTAGTTTCTTCTTCAATTCTGTAACCTGCGAGAGTTTAATACGGTACTAGTTAATTGCATGATAATCAGCATGTGGCCATAAGAAATCAACGTTTCACCTGATCTTCAAGGACATCTAACTTCTGAATATAACCTTCTCTGAGCTTTTTAGCACTATTTGCAGCACTTGATGTAGCAATTTCTAAGCTGTCTTTTAGATCCTTAATTTCCTTCTGCCAATTTTCAGATGCAGAAAAATGAGAAGCAATGGTCATGTGCTTGGTTGCAACGAAAAATTCTAGAAATGAGCAACAACCACATTCTCTCTCAAAACCAAAAATTATTTCAAAATTATGCTAACATATATGCTCTTCTCCAAACAATTTTTCCCCCTTGCAATAGTAATACGAACTCATCGTTGTCATCAATTTAATCCCATTGAGAGAAGCACTAGATTCTCTAGATCAAGTAATCAAAATAATCCATATAAAATAGACGAATCGTAATTTTTTGAACTAGAATTACAGAAATGGTGCCATATCTAATTTCAGATCCTAAACTGGAACGATATTAGATATCATCTCATTCTCAGTTTAACAGCTGCAAGATAGATGGATGATAATAGTGCAGTAATGTTTCCTCATCCTCAGCTATTAAAATTAGACAACCACTAATTTTTAGTAGAAAATCATTAGCCAGAAAACCATAACAGGAGAAAGCCTTGTTTACTCTCGAAATTCTGAGTGATTAAAAAGATAAAAACCTGAAACGATTCATTTTCACGCGTGAGCTCGCGAATTCTCTTCTCGTAGTCTTTACTGTCTGTAGCCGATGTGACCGAGGATGAGGAGACATCGGCTTCGCCGGTATGCTTCGATTGACGGGTTGTTTTCCTCATTTTCTGCCGCCGGCAGGTTGTTTGAGGCAACAGTAAGAAATGGAAACTGAAAGCCCTAATCGGCCACTCACCTCCCTAGCTGAGGACACAGAGTTGTCGTTGTGAGGTGAAAGAGGGATTTGAATTTTGGATTTTGATTTCGTTTCTTTCACTGATCATTTTATTAAAGATAATGGTGTGATTGAATTTTGTGAGGGAGGGAAATTGGCTCAAATTCAATTTTTGCCACGTCACCGTTTGTGTTTCCTCATACACGTGCAGGTGCAGCTCAACGGACGACATGAGATTCAATTTTAAAAAAAATGATGTATTATGATACTCTTGCGGGAAAGTTTCTGGTACTACAGACTACAGTAGTATAAAAACTCTTCATGCTACCCATTCGTTGTTTGTCACCAAAGTAGCATTTAAAAATTATAAGGGTAACGAATTAAATGAATAATTAATTATTTAATTATTTAATAATGTATCAAACAATGAATAGATGTAGTATATACAATGGTAGTACTATATTTTTTCCGTACTCTTACACTCTTACTCATAATTTGATTGGTAATTGACCAGACTTTTTTTCTAGAAATTGAAGTTTTGATCCACATCTTTGCAATTGTTGTGCCAAAAAAATAGAAATTCTCTTTCGTTTTGACTATTGGAAAATTTTCTAACATGTTACTACTCGATAAAATTTATATTTGTCATTATTTACATTTCTGACCTTATGGTTTAGAGAAGTGTACTATATAAACTCTCTAAACCTAGAGACATCTCTCTGTTTTGTATTCTAAAAATATCCCTTTAATAAAACTATTCTCCCTCTACTTCCGTTGATGTAGCTAATATACTGTTAGTGAACCAAGTAAATCCATGTGTTGATTCTTTACCGTTTAAGCTTTTCTGTTCATCTTTATTTGTAAACTTTGTAACACATTGATCGTCACAAAAGTAAAATTTAAGAATGGTGTGGAATCCACAAAATAAATTAATATATCATTTGATAACATGTCAAATTATGGATGAGAGTAGTGGGTACTGATGTGGTATTATAAATTATTTTCGTTACTACTCTCATTAATTGGTTGCCACGTCAACATCCTTTTAAAAACGAGGAAGAGTTTACTATAATTTAAAAAATATTTATGAAGATAAAATTATAAAGGGAAATACTACACTCTCGTAATACTATAATTTATCCTGTATTTAAACCAAAGTATGGGTATGCAATAGTTAATATCTACTATTTGGGACTTGAAATTATGGAAGTTCAACTTATCATAACACATGCTTGAATTTGAGCTCATACTTGTTGAGGTTTGACTCTTGAGCCTAATTTTATGCTGAGCTAATTTGTGTGATTATGACCAAGGTTTAAAATATCAATGTCGATGAAAATATCAAGGTCTTGATTTTATAGAAATTTCGATGGAAATATCGATAAAATATCGATTTCGATAGATATTTCTAAAAATATATAAAAATAATAATAAATAAATATTTTATTATTTTCAAATAGGTAAACATGTCTACTGTTTATATTACATTTATATTAGTGGCATTTTGATGCTTATTTTTTGTGTTTCTTCAATTTTCCTATGATATAATAGAAATATCGATTCAGCCCTTATATTGATATCGAACCCATAGAAACCTGGAAATATAGATAGAAATATCGACATATCGATGAAAATTTAATACTATGATTATGACAACCTGATTTTTTATTTTATTTTGAGATATATGAAAACATTTTGAATTTAAAGTTGGGTTTAGTTTTTTTCTTTGATTCTCAAATTAGGGCAAATAATCATCCATTTGAGATTTTTAATTATATGATCTGATAGATACTTTTCTGTTGACCCCAAATTAATATGGTATACCTTAAAATTTTAAAATTAACTCTTACATAAAATTTAAAAGTCAGTTCATTGATTGTCATTTCAAAAATTGATAATTTAATATTTTTTTTTCTTTTGAAGATGTTCCTAATCCTCATATTCATGAGTGTTATATATACACACATTATTCCTCTCACATTAATTGAATTTTTGATATATATGTGAAATAAACCACACAAGTCAATTCATTTTATTTTCTGTGATAAGAATAACATAAGTCATCTAGAACTCACAATTAAATTTCTATCAAAATCTTGAAGAAACAAATAGCTGTAGGTTGAATCTAGATTTTTCGAATAAAAATCAATTTGAATGAATTGTCAATATATTAATAAATTGTACTAGAGGACAATGATCTTGATCTTCTCCGTGTGAATGTTAATTAATATTGTGAGAGAAAATGGTGTATTTCCCCTTTAGATAAAAAATGGTTTCATTCGCCCGTACAAACACAGTTCAACTTAGGTAAAATTTATATTATTGACTCTAAAGTCATAAATTTGATTTCCTATACCACATATTGTAATAAAAAAAAAAAAAGGTTTCATTAAATTATAGGTAAGTATATGAGGTTCGTGTTTGTATCTAATAGATCCTTGAGAAAAAAAAAAGTTATTTAATTTTCAAAACTTTTAAGTTTGTGTTTAATAGGTATCTAGACTTTTCAAATATCAAATAAGTCATTAAAAGGGTTGTTTGGAGCCCCATAATGGAATGAGTTTTGATTATAATGTAATCCAAAATCCATGTTTGGACAGAGCGTTTTGGACTCGATTTGTAATATTAAACTCATTCTGTTCCGACAGTTTTTAATTAAATCATCTTTTCGTTTTCACGTTTCACGATCCCATTTCCGTTCCAGCCTCGATAACTCACGCATTCCAAAACTCTTATGTTTCCAATAATCTTAATTACGTTTCCATCTCTAAAATGTTGGCGCAGCTCCGCTCCCTCTCTAAATATAAGTGCAGCTTCTCTCCTCCTCTGAAAATAATGGTGCAACTCTGCTTCAGCTCCAAAAATATTGGTGCAGCTTCACAAAAAATGTTGGTGTAGCTTCGCTCCATCTCCAAATATTAGTGCAGCTCCGTTCCACCTCGAAAATGTTGGCGTAGCTCCGCTCCCTCTCTAAATATAAGTGCAGTTTCGCTCCTCCTCCAAAATATGGGTGCAGCTTCGCTCTTTCTCCCAAAAATGTTTGTGCAACTTCCCTTCTCCTCCAAAGTATTGGTGCAGCTCCGCTCCATTTCTACAATACTAGTGCAGCTCTGCTTCCTCCCCAAAAATATTGGTGTTCCACCTCTAAAATGTTGCGCAGCTCCGCTCCCTCTTCAAAATATTGGTGCAACTCTGCTTCATCTCCAAAAATAGTGGTGCAGCTCCCATTCTCCTCCAAAATATTGGTGCAACTCTACTTCATCTCAAAATTTGACAACTGCATTGCAATTTCACTTTTGTTTTAAATTTGATGATATCGTTGCTGCATCTCAATGGACTAGTATGTCACACCCTAAGTTGGTAAGGAAAGTAGGCGTGTTGGCGATGAGCCAACTTTTATTCGCCGTGTTGTATAGCTCCCGCCAATGTTGATGCAGTAATAACAAAGGATGGAAGAAAAAAAAACCTGCAAAAGAAAAAAAAAAGCAAGTAAGATAGAGACAATGAGAGGTCTATAGTAAATAAAAAGAGAGAGAATGTTGACATCGCTCAGGAGCCGTTGCAATAACAACAAAAGAAAGACTAGTATGTCGCACCTTAAGTTGGTAAGGAAAGCAGGCGTGTTGGCGATGAGCCAACTTTTATTCGTTGTGTTGTATAGCTCCTGCTAGTGTCGATGCAGTAACAACAAGGGATGGACTAGTATGTCGCACCCTAAGTTGGTAAGGAAAGCAGGCGTGTTGGCGATGAGCCAACTTTTATTCGCCGTTGTATAGCTCCCGCCAGTGACGATGCAATAACAACAAAGGATGGACTAGTATGTCGCACCCTAAGTTGGTAAGGAAAGCGGGCGTGTTGGCGATGAGCCAACTTTTATTCGCCGTTGTATAGCTACCGCCAGTGTCGATGTAGTAACAACAAAGGATGGACTAGTATGTCGCATCCTAAGTTGGTAAGGAAAGCAGGTGTTGACATAGAGCCAACTTTTGCCCCAACATACCTGACAAAAAAACAAAAAAAAAAGGTATATTCTAAGGGAAAAATAGTTACCTTGGAGTTTACGTGTGAAAATTCTATTCCCAGAAGATGAAAAACCTGCACAATAAATAAATAAATTAAATTAAACATTGAATCAAATTAAGAAGAAAGAAGAGAAAAAAAAATATTGTATGTGACTTAAACAACAGATAATTTTTCCAGATTTACATGTTCTGTACAACCGCGATTAGAGACAAACCGAAGCTCAAAACAACGCCGTTCAGAATGAGACCGTATGTGTTTCGAACATAAAATTTCAATACGATCCGATGGTTGTATATATATATTTTTAAATATCTCGAATTAAAATTTGGCTATATTCCAAATTTTATCTCAAATTCAAATCTACGGATCTTATCCTCAAATTAAATGGTATAGATTGGGCCTTAAATTGATCCCAAATTAAAATTTGGTCATATTCCAAATTTTATATTAAATTCAAATGATTTAAGTTGAGGCTTTTATCGAATTTAAATTGTGGATAATATCTCAAATTTATCCCAAAATAAAATTTGGCCATATTCCAAATTTTATCTCAAATCCAAATCAAATTTCTGGTTATCCCAAATTAAATTTGGCCCTATTCCAAATTTTATCTCAAGTTCAAATTAAATTTTGAGTTGATCCGAAATTAAATTTGGTCATATTCCAAATTTTATCTCAAATTCAAATCAAATTTCGAGGTTATCCCAAATTAAATTTGGTCATATTCCAAATTTTATCTCAAATTCAAATCAAATTTCGAATTGATTGCAAATTAAATTTGGCAATGTTCCAAATTTTATATTAAGTTTTAATCAAACTCATGTACTAAATTCATAGTTTGATTGACACATCAAATAGAGTCAAATTCGAGAACATATAAAATTGTCATTTTGACTCAACTTCATCTTTTTTCGAGATTCACCCACCCATATACGTGCATAAATCTCGAAAAGGGACATTTGTTGAATGAAAAATTTTGGACTAATCACAAATTGCCACGTCATTTCTCAAATTAATGACAAAATTATAAAATAATTAAATTTGGGACTAATAAAAGGTTACATGTGTCCTAAATTGAAATTGAAGACGAAAATTGGCAAATGTCGATGGTGTCACGTGTTTTTGTCTTCAGTGTTGGATCAAAATAATTATTTTTGTTCAATTAATTGTTAATGTTTGGGCTAGAATCCAATTGAATCTAAAAATAGGCTTAATTTGGCACAAATGATGTTAACTCTTCAATAGAAACATGAAGGAGCTTGTATTTTTGGATGACTAGACTCTAAGATGTATTGAACAAGATGAAAGTGAAGTAAAATGCCAACAACTGAACAACCAAAATATTGAACTAAAAATGTCTTTTAAATTCTCCCGCTTTGTCACCTTAATCAAAATTGAAATTCTAGATTTTTTAATGTAGCTAACTTATTTGGTAGCCTAGTTATCAAAAAATATAAGTCACCTCGTCATTTTGTTAAAGAATTGACAAAATCTTAATATAATAGAAACCAAGATAAGCACTTTTTAAAAAGTTTAGAGACTAAAACGAACATTTTTAAAAGTTTAGGGACCGTAATAAAACAATATTCAAAGTTCTAGGACTAAAACACACATTTTTTAAAAGTTGAAAGACCAAAATAGAACATTATTTAAAGTTCTCATATCAACATAAGATTTAAACCTTTAATATATTACATCTATTTGAGTTGAAGTGATTACATAACGTGTGTTTTTTTTTTAATGTATGGGTGTAATCTAAACCATAGATATGAAATACTTTACAATCTAACAGTAGAGATATGTTTAGACAGACAGTCACATTCTTTGTCTTATTACAACTCTTTAGGTAGCCGTAGTTACACAAACACTACAGTAAACATATGTTTATGTTTGAACGATCAGTCACATCATTGTCTTGTATTTATAAAAGTAGGTCCTACTTTGTCCAACCCATTATTAATTATGGCTAGTTTTCATTATGAATAATGATAATTAAATCGACCCAAATCCAATTAGTTGGGTGCAAGGGTCAGCTCCATAGATCAGTCAAGCCCAGGTCCACGAAAGCCCACATGAGAACTCTATAAATAGAGAAGTTCTCTTCATTTACAAGATTCAGAAAATTTACACTTGGAGAGTCTAGAGAGAATTCTCCCTACAAACAGCTTGAAGACATGTCAAGTGCACGCGTACCACGAAACACGTTTTTCTGAAAACCTCGTGTGCGAACAACAACAAAATTTAAGAATTAAACTTGTAATTTAACCTCAAATATTATTTTAACGTTATCCATCAAATATCAGTGGATAGACTTCTTGGAGATAAAACGAAAAATGGTAAATTGCAAACCTGATCCTTCTAAAGAAATTAGAATTTAGTATTTATCAGAACTTTATCAAAATTACAAGATCAATTTATAAAATTTTCTCTCATTATAAATACTAAATTAAAAATTTTTAAAATTAATAAAGATTAAATTCTAATTTATTTTTTTTAGACACCAAATTTTTAGTTTTAATAGAAGAAAAGAAAAAAAAAGTGGATAGACATAGACACAAATATCAAGAGAAGCGAAAGGAGTGCCTGGCAAAATGGGAACCAGAAGCGACACGCGCAAATACGAACCTTATGACCAACCAAGCTCCAGCCGCCACATAAATTTACACTGTAAAATTATAATAATTTCCTAATGTAATTTCAATCCAACGCCGCTGCATTTTCATTGGTCCACGCTGGCACGGGCCTACGCCGACGGGAAATTTCTTCCATTTCGACCTTCTTCTTGCGTCTACGCTGCCGGTGCTAGGTTTCTATTTGGAGCAAAGCCGAGAACGAAAATTTCCGTTACTTTTTCCCTTGTTTTGTTTCTCGAGGTAATAGTGTATAGGATTTGAACGTCAATTTCTACTTGAGTATAATTTCTTTTTCTGTTTGTTTGTTTTAGAGAAATTTGAAGTTTATCTCTGTTTGTGTTTGTTGAATCATTGATAATGTAATTTGTGGGTTTGATTAAGCCTCTGTTAGCTGCTAATACTTTGTTCAGAAGATCTGCCGTGGATTTGGTGGCGGAAATGGGGATTTTGTACTGAAAATGTAGCGAAGGATTAGGGAATTTGAAATATTAGGGTTTCTTTCTTTCTTTTTTAGGTTTAAACTTTAATTTAATGGATTAGTGATGTCAGGATGTGAAATAAAATATTTCCGGGAAGGTGGAACTTTTGATCGCGGGAGTTTATTATTCTTATTATCATTCTCGCTGTTCACTGTTTCATAAAGCCACTAGTGCTATTACAATATTTTTATTGTCAGTTTGAGTTAGTTGCTTTCAGTTATTTTGTTAATTTGAGCCTTTTATCATTTGATATAAACCATAATAAGTAGATGTAATCTCCCTAACTTTCTCATTGTATTTGTCTTAGTATTGTCGATTTCATGGTGAATATCTTATTGGGGAAAGCTGAACCAGCCATGTGAAATTTGTTAGTTGATTGTTTTCTTTACTTGCTGAATTGTATTAAAATTACCTATTGGTTGTGACAGGTACTAGACATTCTAGTGTAAATTGCTGAGCTCTGAACCAAGAAATCTCACTACATAATTGAACCCCTTTTACGGGGTTCAGTGTACAAACTAACTTGATCTGAATTGGGATACTATCCTTGCTCAATTCAACAATGGTTCATCCTGGTTCTACCCAATTTTCACATAAATTGGGGATTCAAAGTGTTCATGGATGCAATAAGTTACATATTGTATGTCATTCACAAACTTTTGTTTGATGTGCTCAATACTTTCATTAAAGGCTAGCAACACTAATATTCATTTCTTGATTTCAACCCACACTGCAGAGTGTCAAGGGAAAGACTCGTCTACATCTTGTTACTATCGTTCCTTCATCACATGGTCTGGTATGGATGAAACGATTTTGCAATTTGACAAATACCTTTTCATTTCTTCGACTGCATCTTTCTGTCTAATTATGGATTATCTGTTGAAGAGTTGTTCTCTCTCTCTCTCTCTCTCTCTATATATATATATATATATATATTTTGATGCTCTCTTGGTGTATGCGGAAGCTCCTAAATTCCTCTGCATTCTGTTAGTTGTTGAAAGTATGACAATTTCAACATTATATGGATGTTTGAAGCTATGGATAACTTTCTTTGTTTAATTGTCAGAGGCATGATCCTGTAAGCCTTCAGCTTTTACGGAGTGTAAGTCGCCCAATGTATCCTGTGTCTTCCAGAGCAAATGTTTTTGTATGTCGATCTGTTCTGGAATCAGGTGGCGGAGCTGGGACTGCTGTTCTAAACTCAGCAGCTGTAGTTTTGACAAGGTATGATTTCCTTTGATGAAGTGCTATTACTTATTGTCATAATATTGTAACCCGTCTTGTGCTAATTTTGATAAGCTAGTAGACCTTGCTGCATTCTGCATGCATTGATTGTTAATGGTGCAATTCGCAGTCAGTTAATTTGTATCTTAAATATTCTTTAAACCATTTTGAATGGAATAACGACTATTAGCTTGGTTATTGAACTTGACATGCACCAAATGCATTAACCTTACTTGGTTGCCTATTTCCTTTTGTCCATCATGTTTTTTTGTGCCTATCATATACTGATCCTGTTTTCTGGAATTTTCTTCCAGATCTTATGATTCTTTACGTGGCAGTCCTCTGTTACTTAAATTAATTCCAGCAGCTTGTGTCATTGCTTTTGCTGCTTGGGGTGTTGGACCTCTTATGCGTTTGGGGAGGATTCTATTTCTTCATGTATTGATCTTAATATTTAATTTTATTTTATTGAGCTAGCAAAGCAGACACCTGATCAGCCTGATTAGTTATGGAAATTTTGTTACAGGAGCCAGATGGCAGTTGGAAGAAAAGTAGTACATACTATGTTACGACTTCTTATGTTCAGCCTTTACTGCTTTGGACTGGAGCTACACTGATCTGCAGGTGAATCTGTAGTCTGCACTATTAGGGCTAGCTAATCTTTGGTTGATGATGATATGGGTACTAACTATAGCAGCTTTCTTTCAGGGCATTGGATCCAGTAATTTTACCTTCAGCAGCCAGTCAGGCTGTCAAACAACGACTTCTGAATTTTGTTAGATCCTTGTCTACTGTTCTCGCATTTGCCTATTGTATATCCAGGTGCATAGTTTTGGGCTTCGAATTTGCCTTTGAAAATTTTGAATGAGTGATGTTCATCTACAATTTATGTGTTGCTAAACTGATTGGGTGGCTGATATTTTAAAATCTGTCCACGTTCTTCAAAATTCGCTCTCTATACATGCTTGATTGCATGTTTATGAGATAAAATGCATCATCATTTTTTGTTTGTCTTCTGAAATGGATCATTTACCCTTTTTAATTGTTTGTGTCTGATTGGACCATATCATGCATTTTGATTCTAACAGGCCTTAACCTTGATGCAGCTTGATTCAACAAGTACAAAAATTTGCTTCTGAATCAAATGACTCAAGTGATGCAAGAAATGTATGATATCCTTTCTAATTTCATCTTCCCATCCTTCTTCTTCTTGGGTACATTCTAACCAGTTCTAAATTCAAATTTGTTGATGCCTGCTCGCTATTAATCATTTCCAGTTAGAACGAGGGTAGATATTATGAAGGGACACCCTTTAAAACAATGCTGGTAGCTATTTAATTTTCTAGTTAGGAACTTTATTCTTGAATGGATAAGTTAGCGGTGGGGAGAGCTAAATCATAGATTAACTATACTAAATAAAATCAAAACAATTATGAAGTTAACCCGTACATGCCTACCACTTGGATATCTTTAACCAGTCTTTTTAAACTTGACTTCATTTTTGATAGATGGGCTTTGATTTTGCTGGGAAAGCTGTTTACACTGCAGTCTGGATTGCTGCCCTTTCATTGTTCATGGAGTTGCTCGGTTTTTCTACCCAGAAGTGGCTGACAGCTGGGGGTCTCGGAACTGTATTGCTTACCCTTGCTGGTCGTGAGGTAACCCTTCACTTTCCTACACATTGTTGTTTATGAACACTACAATTATGATCTTACAATATTTTTGGGTTCATTGTAAAATGTACTGTTACAGTTCACCGAAGTCACTGTCTTCTTTCCATTATTAGACGGTCTTTACCCAGACAAGTTTATTCCATAATTTTGATGTATGCAGATATTTACCAACTTCCTTTCAAGTGTAATGATTCATGCAACACGACCATTTGTGGTAAATGAATGGATTCAAACAAAGATTGATGGATATGAAGTCTCAGGAACGGTTGAGGTTTGTATATTTTTAACACCACCATCACCTTAAGAAATATCAGAACAGAAAGGAAAACAATATCAATCTCGTTTTAAAATTTCTCTTCAAGTTTTGGTTGATTGTCCTTTCTGAGATGGATTTTTCAAATGCAAGCACGTTGGTTGGTGGTCACCAACCATCATCCGAGGTGACGATCGTGAAGCTGTCCATATTCCAAATCACAAATTCACTGTTAGTATTGTGAGGAATCTTACCCAGAAGACTCATTGGCGTATCAAGACTCATCTTGCCATCAGCCACTTAGATGTTAATAAGATCAATGTGAGAATCAATGTCTTTCACACCTGTTTACCGTAGGTTCCTTTCATTATATGCCGTCTAAGAAAAACTTGGTTTCAATGTCCAGTATATTGTAGCTGATATGCGCAAAGTTTTGTCCAAGAATCCTCAAGTTGAACAGCAAAGGTTACACCGTAGAATTTTTTTGGATAACGTCAATCCTGAAAACCAGGCTCTTATGGTATGAACTGGCTCTAATTATCTTCCTTCTGTGTCATACCTAAATCAATTCACATGTGCTAGACTGTGATCGGTCAAATCAAATGTTAACTAACAAAGAGGAATGGTAGAATTAAATATTATTTGGTAACCTTCCAGATTGAGGGAATTTGTTATTTTGACTATTTTTTCCTTTTGGAATAGTAACAAACTCTTCATAACGTATGATAAAGTGAAAACATTTATTTACATCCAAAAAGTGGGGAAACAAAGCCACCTAAAAAATGGAGTTTCCCAAAAGGGGATCGAAATAGTAAAAAGGTTTAAAGATGTGTAGTTACAAAAGAGTTTATTGTGTGCACTCCAATTGGAAGCACCTTAAACAACCAAGTCAAGACAATAGGACATATCTTTTGAACGTCTTTGAACACTTTGTTTTTACTCCCATATTTCCCAAAGGATCGAAGAAATAGCATTTTGTTAGGAACCAAGATAGTATGGGCTACCTTTGACCCGCATCAATTAGAATGGGATGACCAATGTGGTACTTAAGTGCCTTGGCTCTTCCACCTCAATAGCTGGCTTTTGGGGCGTGGTTCTCCAAGGTACTTAAGTATCTAACACATTTTCTCATAGAATATTTAGGAGAAAAGAGGACAAATAGATGGTAGTTTTGAAGAGAGTCAAGTGGCGGGTGAGGGACTTGTTGATGCAGATGATAATTGAGCTAACCTGTCATAATATTTTATATGCTGCATCTATCATGGCAATTTCTTAATCTCGTTGCAGGTAGCTTTAGAGAAGATATTTTCTTTTATTCATGATGTAATTACTTAGCATATTGTAGATCAAAGACCAAGTATTTTGATTCATAACATTGCTTTTTATCTTTTGACATTTTGATGTCACTGATTGGCCTGTATTACCCAGCAAGCAAGTCTGATATCCATTTTAAAAAATTATAGTTTTCCATTTTAGGGCCGAAACATACACACACTCTCGCCTTCATTTTTTCAGTGCAGGATGTTCTGTATTTTCATTATTCTTCTATCCTTTTCCCATATAAAGTGGTAACCAATTTCCTTTTGTTCCTGCAGATCATGGTTTCTTGCTTTGTGAAAACTTCTCGTTTTGAAGAGTACCTGTGTGTCAAGGTATGACTGCTTTTTGGTGTTTTAAAACTATATGGTTGATCTTGGGAAATTTGTACGGATGACCCAAAAATTCGGCGAAAAATGTCAAATGACCCAAATTTTCGAAAAAATGTCAAACGACCCTTTGCTGACGTCAAGATCGGATGAAATTACCAAAATAAATTCGCGCACGCGGAAAGTCCATCTCGCTCTCGCTCTCGCTCTCTCTCTCTCTCCCGCTCACTCTATCGTTCTCCCCCCCCCTCTCTCTCTCTCGCTCTATTTTCTCACTTACTGTCACTCATTTTTCTCTCTCTCTCGCTCTCGCTTACTTTGCTCTCGCCCACCACTACTGTCGCTTTCGCTCTCGCTCTTTCTCACTCTCGCTCATCGGAGTGACTCGTCGTGTCGGAGAAGAAGAAAAAGTTGCAGAAGAAGGAGAAGATGAAGAAGATGAAGAAGAGGGAGAAGGAGGATTTTGGGAAGAAGAGAAAAAAGGAGAAAAAAAAAGTCAGAACGACGCTGGAGAAAGGAGGGAAGAAAGAAAAAAAAAGGACAATGGTTTAAAAGAAAAAAAAGGACAATGGTTTAATTTCACGTGGTCATGACATAATCAAATGGTCATTTGGCATTTTTTTTCAAAAATTAGGTCATTTGCCATTTTGAGCCTTTAAAATAGACTTTTTATGCAATTTTCCCGTTGATCTTGGCTTGAAATATATAGTGTGTTTGGATTTTGGAACCGACTTTTGGAAGAAAAAAAAACTTTTTAAATAAAATTGATTATTCTATAAGTACCTTAAGAAAACTAATAATTGAAAATGTGTTTAGTATAGCTTATTGAATAATTTTGGATATTAAGAGTGGTTCTTTAAAAAAATCTTAATAATTGATGTGCAGGAGGCAATTCTCTTGGATCTCCTCAGGGTTATCAGCCATCATAGGGCCCGGCTCGCCACTCCTATTCGCACTGTTCAGAAGATATATGGTGAGGCTGATTTGGAGAATGTACCATTTTCCGAGACCATGTATTCTCGTTCCGGGGCTACCAACCGTCCTCTGCTTCTTATTGAGCCATCTTATAAAGTCAATGGTGACGATAAAACCAAAGTCTCTAGTCGTCCCACTCGTTCATCAAACGAAGAAAAGGAAGCCAAACAAGAGACAGTCTCGACATCAGGGACAAGAGCCCCAGACACAGCTGGATCAACATCAAATCTTGATATTAAAACAGATGATAAAAAACCGATTTCTCCATCTGGCACTACGCCTAAGCCTTCAACAGGATCGGTATCCAACACACAGGCCCTGAATCTATCAACCAGCACTCCAGAACAAAGCAGCGCGGAAAAACCAGTAACAAGCAATGAGATAAAAGGAGAAAAGAAAGATCTGATAGGACTGAATTCCAAGGATAATATGCCACGAGCGACTCCACCCAAAAGATCGCCCTCAGCTCCCAGTCCTGGCAGCGAGAAAGCTGATATTCCTTCAAAGAATAAGCAAGACGGCGAGAAGCCCTCTGCATCACCATCAGTGGCGAGGCCACCATTGGAGGAGAATATTGTCCTGGGAGTTGCATTGGAAGGCTCCAAAAGAACTCTTCCAATTGAGGAAGATTTGGATTCAAAAGAAATTTCGACACAGAGGAATGGGAGTGAGTTTCCTCCCAACAGTAAGGATATGAAAGATGGCCAAATGCCTGCAGTTCCAGGTGCGACAAAAAATGATTGATGAGTAGGCAACTCGAGGGTGGCCTTCTCCCAATTATTCTCCTGATTTTTGAAGCGATGCGAAAATGAAATGCAGAGCTACATTTTTAAGCAAGCATTTTGCAGGCTCGCTAGTGTAAAAAATTTGTATCTTTATCCAAAGGCAATGTTGGCCAATGAAAGCCTACACTAAGCTGACTTTCCCTCCTACATTATCATTTTGATCTTTCTGTACAGTCATATTCTTATTGTTAAATGACATCTCTGGATCAGTCTGGCATTAGTGAGTTAAACAACATTTGAACTAGCCAGGGATAGATTTAGTAAATTGAACATACTTTAAGATGTACGTTTCAATAAAAGGTTAAAGGTTGAAAGATGAATGATATGATAGCTGTAAAAATAAGACCACATGGATGTTAAGGGTCGAAGTAAAACATAACTTACAGTGAAATAAGACAACCATAACTAAACTACTCTCTCACCTAATGAGGGAGAGAACGTTATCGGGAAAGACCTCTTTAATCGAGGTAGTCAAAGATAGCATGAGTAGATTTTAGTAATGATAAGTTATAAAGCATAACATTTTAAGGTACAATCAAAGTAAGCGTGTTCATTCCTTTGAGTAATGATTGAACTAATTCGATGACTAATGATTGATACAACCAATTAAGTGAATGATTCAGAGCATGCAATCAAGAATGATGATTGATTCAATCAATTCGAGTATCGACTGATACAACAAAACATGCATAATATTTCATTATTGGGAATCTCTAACAATGCGTTTTTGAAATACTAGACAAAGATAAGACTTCCCAATGAAATAAACTGTATAACATTTGAAATCAAAACTTGGAGCTCAGTTAAGAAAATTTACATATCTGGTCAAATGTTAGCGCACATGCAATCAGGAGCAGGATAAGTGTATACGGATTGCTTCTCTTTCCTTAACCTGATCTGTCCTTGTCTATTTTTATGTCCAGTGAGAACACCCTTCCTGAATTCTGACCATTTCATGCTCTTATTGAGGAACAGTTGACCCAATTGTACCATGTTTGGCCTTATAGTTTTCATGTTCAAGTATGCCCGATGTCCCACCTGATCATATGAAAACAATTCACCTCCTTTTATCAGTGTGGACCTATAGATAAAACTTTCAACCATGTTTTGGCAATGTAATTTGGATTGTTTATGATGCTATTATATTGGTTTCAAGCTCATGCATATAAGTTTGAATCTTGTATTGGGCTAAATTATAGAAAATGCCCTTGAATTTTGTAATTTATTTTTTTAAAAAAATATCCTTATTCTTACAAAAATTGCAACATTACCCTTGATATTGCATTAATGTTTCAAAACTACTATTGGAATAGAAATCCTTCAACACGTCAAATGAACTTTGAGACTTGAAACGATGTGTCAATGACCTAAAAGGAAATTTGGATTGTCACACCATTCTAAGTCACCGCCTCACTATTCACAATTTCCATTTGACGTCCTAATGGATTTCTATTGGTAGTTTTATAACTTTTATGAAAGGTCAAGGGTAATATTACTTCACAACTTTGGAAAGAATAAGAGTTTTTTTTTTTTTTTTTTTTTTTTGTGTGGATAAAGGGCAAAGTTCAGGTATATGTTTTATAACTTAACCTATTGTATTGGTGGTAGCTCTAGCTACTAGCTATCACATTTTTCTCCTATAGTTTCCTATTAAAAGCATAGCAAGAGCAAGAGTGAGAGGCTCTCACCAGAGCGTTGTGCATGTTTCCAGGCGAGGCAGAAATGAAGATGTCGCTGTGCATGCTCACATAATAATCAACTGCGGCTGATAATGATGCTTTGCCGGCTATACCAGCACGTTCCAAGGGAGAGGTAAGACTCTTCTTATCTTCCAGCAGCGGGAATACTTTGCGCAAAGTTGAGATCCTTGCTTCCCCACCATAAACCTGAATAAACACAACCATTTTCGAAACCTTAGAGAGAGTTCAGACTACTTAGAAGACGTTAAAAGAAGCTTTCCACCACACAATTATCAACACCCCTAGATTCCTGTTGATAGATTATTTCCACATTCCTTGTAAAGAAAAAAGTTGACCTCATGTATAGCAAGATAGACGCGTGTACTATTGCTAAACCCCAGAGCAGCTAGCAGCAATCCTATCTCTTCAGGAGTTAAGGGGCAACGTCCCTGATATCTCAACTCTTCATCAGTGAACTGTGAGTTTGGAACCCTTCCCTGCCAAATCACTTGACGATATTTTGCAAGAGCCAGTCTCTCAGCTTTGCCCCCACCAAACTCACAAGCTGAATGAGCAGCCATATCCTGCAAGGATGATTTGTAGAGATGATATCACAATACTACTGGAATTGAAACAATTGTAAACCGTAAAATTAGATTGAAAGGCCAAAAGTCAGAGCAAATCTAATTAAATGAACTTGGTCCTTGTTGCATGGTAAAATATTATAACAAAAGAATATAGCATATCATTGTTCGTTGCAAAGTAGCCATTAGATTAGATTCAGAACATAAAGCCTCGCAGAAATTTCAGTATTTCCCTACTGCATCATGACTATCCATATCATCCATTGATCATAATTTGCAAGGAAACCTTAAAGACTCCTAAGAGATGATAGCACATACACAATGAATGAGCTGAGGGAATGAATTCAAAATTCTGACATTAAAAGGTTAATTTATGAAGTTCAATAGTTCTTTTAACAAAAACTGGGGAAGGTACAGACCTTATCGAATCGGAGATGCAATACAACAAATTTCCCACCTTCCAATTTTCTTGTCTCATCCACTAGCAAATTCTCAGCGCCTTCTGTTCCCTTTTGATTTGAAGAGTAACGAAGGCGATTGACAATGGTATCTCCTAATTCAGTGATGCCACGAACAAAGGCTAATGCCTTGAAATTGACTTTACAACGCAAATGCTGAATCTCAGTAGGCAAGTCGTTGAAAGACAGGCGATGAGAGAATGGAGCAATAGCGGCAATCCCATAGCTGTTACCAAATTGAAAGTTTGAAACAGTCATTCCAACTCATTTCTAAATGAAGTTCCTATACAAATGTAGAATACTAAAGACAAAGCAGATGTGTGAAATATGCATGTTCAAGTGGATTTTCTAAGCAGGGACATGAGAGAACGTGATTTTGGAAAATAAGTTGGGGGGTTCAAAATTGTAAGTGACTTTTATTATTACTTCGGAAAAAAAATCAATTTTGAACTTGAACTTGTTGGGTTGTATTCACTTCAATTTTGAACTTTCAATTTCATCAAACTGAACCATAAACTTAAATAAGTGTTACAATTTTAACCCTCAATTCAATTTTCACTATTTCACCACTAATTTTCACAAACCGTGTAAAATTAATAAAAGTTTGTATAAAAGTTTGACTAATGCATAAACTAACCATTGAATAAACTTTGCCAAATTTCATAAATTTCACCCAAAAAAAAAAGTTATAATGCCCTTTTCCCTAGAAATTTATCGATAATCATAAGTTTTATAATTCATTAAATGCATAAGAGAAGATTTTTTTAACGATATTTGGAGTGATGAATTATTAAAGGGTAAAAATTGCAACACTTTTTAAAGTTTAGAATTAAGATTGCAACACTTATCTATGTTTGAGGTGCAATTTGATGAAATCGAAAGTTTAGAGTTGAAATTGATACAACTTGACAAGTTTAGGGATAAAAATTGAATTTTTTCCCCTATTCTTTTTATAATAAATTCCTTTTACTACATACACTTTATTTGTATAAGGTCTTCTCCCCATAAGAATTTAGCAAGTTCCAATGTAACTGATAAATAATAAAGAAAAGGTTATGTACTGCTTGAGCAATTTCATCACGTTCCAATATAACTGAGTTCACCGACAACTAACGGGAGTAAGAGTTCGTGTTGAAACAATTAGAGCCCTTTTCAACAGAGAGAGAGTAATTATAAAAATACAGTAGTCAACATGTGAATTTCTTGAAACCAAACATCCTCATTAAGGGCAGGACTTACCTTTGCAATACGGGCAAGACATTTTCCAAGTACCAGTTTGCAGAAGCTTGATTGGGAGCTGTTTTAATTCTAGTATTACGGATTCCAGTAGCATAGTATTCCCTTGTGCTCCAGGAGTAATCAGTAGGCAGCTCTTTGACTATTGATATATCATCACGCAGGACATCAATGAAGTGATCCACATCAAAAATTTCTCCAAACGAACTGGTCAGACAAAAAAAAACTTTTAGCAACTCTTTCCTGGAAGACCAACCCCCCCCCCCCCCCCCCCCCAAAAAAAAAAAAAAAACGTTCACTGTCAAAAGACACCATAATTAACTCATTCCCAGTACCTTGAATCCTTCCAAACAGCATTAACTTCAAGATGAGGTATGACCAATGTTGCATTCAATATTCGGGCAACAGCAACTGCATCACAGATCTTTCACATGGTGTGGGGGGGAGGGGGGGCTAAGTTATTTTACAGCTAAAGAAGCCTGAAGGATAAAATGTCATTGAATTGGAATTGGTTTTACATTTCACACATATTTTGGAAGATGGTGATGATATTAACAATAAAGAACAATATTTACATACCCCCATTCTTTGCTGATTCAGTCCTCCATCTAAGAACACTTGAATGTAACCTTGAGATTTTCTTCGTGATGCTGCATGGTATCAGATGCGTGTATATGAGGAAGGAGCCATCTAAGAAGTGCAGAAGCAAAATGTTGTGAAGAATTCCGCTCAAAAATCAATGTGGCAAGCTAGAATAAGGAATACTAGAACTCAAAATTTGGCCTTCAAATCGTAGTACTCACATTCCGTTCTTGTAGGCTTCAGACAAGGTTTCCATCCTTGATTTGGCAATGGAGACCATATCTCTCTCTGGTCTTCTAATGTCTGAAATGCCATATACAGAACTCATTGTCAGAAACACCATAAACAAAAAACTTCACTATACTATTTAGCCTCATTTGATAATCATTAGTTTTTAAAATCGAAAAACAAAAAAAAAAATTGAGAACTATGGTCCCGTTTGATAATCATTTGGTCTTCGAAAATTAAGCTTATAAATAATACTTCTATCCATAAGTTCCTGTGTTTTGTTATCCACTTTCTTTTCGTGTTTTCAAAAAATCAAGCCAAGTTTTGAAACTAAAAAGAATAGATTTCAAAAACTTGTTTGTGTTTTTAGAATTCAACTAGAAGTTCGATGTTTCTTTAAGATAAATGAAAACTATAATAAGAAAATATGAAGAAAACAAGCATAAATTTCAATAACAGAAAACTACAAACAAAATCGTTGTTAAACAGGGCTTACTTATTTTAGTTTTCAAAACTTGGTTTGGATTATGGAAAACACACCTAAACAGTAGATATCAAGACAGAGGAACTCATAGGTAGTAGTGTTTATAAGCTTAATTTTCAAAAATAAAAAACTAACGGAAGTTTGGCCCAAAGAGTTAGAGTTGGGGGAGTAAAGTTGCCAACTCCACTTTTTGTTTGGTCCAAGGAGTTCATTGGTCCACAACTTAAAAACATCAATTTTATATTTCATTTAACTCCTTATATTGAGAGCTCCACAACTTCACAACTCCACTCTTTGTCCCAAACACCCCTTAAATGATTGTCTAACGAGGCTAAGTATTTTAATTTTAAAAAATTGGAGATGGTTAAAAACTTAAAAGAAACAAGCAAATAAAGAATTACTAACCGTGATACGCTGCAAAGCACTGTCTAGCAAAATCAGGTGCCTCGGTCTTGGAGAAATCCATTCCTGTTATATATAAGAACATCAAATATTTATATCTAAAATAACCGTATGCAAAACTATCAATCTCTGCCTCTGTGGTTATCGGATACGTAAGAAGAAGAGAAAAAAATAATAAGGAAAAATGAAAGACTATAAACAAAAGAAAAGTTCGTAGAAACTATTTTTCCAACCAAAAAATGAAGAGAATGCCAAGAAAGAAAAGAAATTAGAAACAAATGTTCTTTTACTTCATTTTAACACTACAATAAAAAACAAATCAATATGAACATATTTTGATGAACTCGTAAATCATAGAAAATCCTAAGTACAATTAGGGCAAGCAAGCAAGCAACAGATCTCATTATAAATTTGCAGTTCAAAATAAGACGAATCGTTGACGAAACGTAGGGAAAAGAATAGGAGTGGATGAAGAACGTACAGATAACAAGGAAGGCGAAGCGCGACCCAAGGGACGGAAGAGATTGGGATAAAAAAGAGGAAAGAGAAGAAGAAAAACACCAGCAAGAGCCGCTCTGTGGGATTGGCTGCGATGAGTGTAGTAGTGAAGCTCCATTGTTGGTTTCTTGGGAGATCACAGCTTGGATTGGACACTGGAGAAGAAGATTCAGAGTTGGGAGAGCCCAAAACAGTTTTTTTCCGTTTTCTGTAAACGGGGTGTGACAGTGATTACGGATGCTGATGCTCTCACTAAATTTTGATTGTTTGAGGGTTTAATTTTAACATTTATAGTTTAAAAGTTTAAATTTTATTATTGAAAGTTTAGGAGTGTGTATTTTAGAGGTAGTTTATATAAGGAAAATTTTTAAAAATAAAAAATAAGGGAAACTATTTATACAAAATAGCAAAATTTTTAAATAGTTGTGATAGATGTTGATAGAAATCTATCAATGTTTATATTTTTTTTTTTTTTTGCTATTTTTTTGTAAATAGTTTGATATTTTTCTATGGGTGAAAATGTTCCTTTTTATAATTTATCTAAAAAATAATGGTTAACTTAAAAAAGTTTAAATTACTATTTTAAGAACAAGTCTATCTACTTTCATGTGCAATTTTAGTCTGGTATTATTTCTACAGATAAATTTTAAATTTAGTCTATATTGTTAATTGTTAATTTTTTTCAAAATATTTTATTATCAATTTCCATTGTCACTATAAATTTTGAAAATATATTCGCTTGTTATATTTTTTTACATGAAAGTTATTGTTATTATTATTTAGCTAATGTTAATAAAAATAAATAAATTAACTTTGAGAGACTAAATTTAAGATTTATTGAAAGTATAAAGACTAAAATTTGACATTTGAATGTAATTGGACTAATATTGAAGAAACTCTAAAGTACATGAACCAAAATAGTATTTTAATTAGAAAAACAAAGCGACTTTATTAAAGTAATGATCTAGGCCTAGCCGTTTGATTTTTGGCTTTTTTTAAAAAAAAATTAAGTTTCTTAACTATGATTAAACATTTGAATTCTTAATCAAAATCTAACAACAAAAATTTTAGGCTCCATTTAGTAACTATTTAGTTTTTTATTTTTAAAAATTGTGTTTGTTTTCTCACAATTTCTCACTCATGGTTTTCATATTTCTTAAGTAAGTATTTAAATTCTTAGTCAATTATAAAAAACAAAAACCATTTTTTGAAAACTTTCTTCTTCTTTTTTTCTTTCAAAATTTGACTTTAATTTTGAGAACAAAATGTATATATTAATAGGAAATGATGATTATAGATTTAATTTTCTAAAATAAAAAGCCAAAAATCAAACCGTTACCAAGAAGCCTTAGTCTTTGAACCTTGAGATTTGTAACTATTTTGTTAATGAACTTTCAAAATTACAAATGAAGCCATTGAAACTATGATTTAGAAAAAACTATTGATTTGTTAAACACAAAATTGAAAATTTATAGCTCAATTGGACATAAAATCAATTTTATATCTAAAGAAGTAATTGGTTTTTTTTTAAAAAAATAAATTGTTAGTACTCTATTAGATACAAAATTAAAAGTTCAAGAACCTATTAAATACAAAATTAAAAGTTTAAGAAACAAATAGAGACAAATTTAGGCTAAACTTGTAATTTAATCGAATTTGAATATTTGAATAAAGAGAATTTTTAAAAACAACATATATATATATATATATATATATATAACCATTTGATTTTTTAAAATTGTTCTTAATTTTTCACGATTTTTCAATGTTTTTGAAATCTTGACTTAGAATTATAATGTTTCGTTAAGCGAGGTGAAAGCATTTGAGAGAAAACAAACCTAAATTTCAAAAACTAAAAATGAAAGATCGAACTATAACCAAATTTTGAAGACATGGTTAAAAAGTAGATAACAAAACAAAAAAACTAGGTAGAAGTACTATTTATATGCATAATTTTAAAAACCCAAATATTTACGAGGGCTAACAAGTCCTTGATCTTTGAATTATAGTACATACCAATTTAAATTGTGGGCATAAAGTCCTAAACTTATAAACATTCATTCCTCATAAATTTGTATGTTTTTGTTATCCACTTTCTGTCTATTTTTTTTAAAATAAATAAATAAATATTTTTTTTAGAATAAAAATGGAGGGAACATAACTAAAAACATCATTATCAAAAAAATGACAAATTATCCCAACTAAATTAATACTGGAGAGAAAATTCTTCACTTTTCTCAATCTTTTACTGCTACATCAGCCTACTAGACACATTCCTAATGCATAATATACACTTATTTGTATGCAATAATAAAATTGTTTTTCTTTCCTAGGGCAATAGTAATAGCAATAATATCAATGCTATTTACTAGAATCGCCACTGACAAATACGCAGCGATATTGGTAAGGAACTTGCATCAGTAAGAGCAAACAGTTTAAAAAAAATTAGAGGAAGAGAATGGAAGCAAGAGCGTGGGGTGTTGGAGGTGGAGAGGAATTAAAACTAATCCTTGATATAACTAACATGAACATGATGGGTACATCAAACATTACCCAAATGAATTTTCTATCGGATATTAATTAAGTTGATATGAAGCCATAACACTATTGACAGCATGGCAAACCAAACACTAACTGACATTATCATTTACAAATATAGAGCAAAGAAACACACCAACCTTTCATCTTATAACTCTGCATCATCCGACAAACCTTCTCTGACCCCGTTGTTACTCACTTCTTCATGGTACTGCAAATGCCTCGGTTTCTTCGCAGGGGGTTGCTCGTCTAACTCCACCTCAGTAACCGAAGCAACCACCTCATTGCAATCGACGTCTGTTTTGGTTGCTATAGCTTCTTCGTCTAAACGCGGTGATGCAACGAGAGTCTCTTTACACATGGGATCATCAGAACCGTTATTTTCCTTGTTAGTGTCATCTTGAGAGACAACAATGGCATCAACATCTTGCACCGTGGTAGCGCCAGAAGTAGGGCATTCTGCTACAGGTTCCAAATTCTCCTCCTCGATCGGTAGAGGCCTTTTTCTGTTCCTTTCTTCTTTGTTATCAGGACTTGCTTCCCTAACATTGGAATGTTCAATGATTCCCACATCTTCCAAATCATCAGCCGGGGATGAGGCAATGCCCCCGTCATGCTCTGGTTGAATAGACATGCATAAGTCAAAAGCAGCATCAGATTCAAGGCCTCTCGATGAACACGGAAAACGACAAGCTTGAGATGTTATTGCATCAATTGGCTGCAAACCATTCTGTTCTGGAGGTAAGTACATGAAACGGTCTCCAGTTTCTGCATCTGCGTCCTCCTATTAGTGAGAAAAAATTTATAGCATCAGAGCTGGCAAGCAAACTTACAATTGCTCTCTATTGGAGGAGGTTTTGGAAATGGTATCATCTAGAACTAACGTACAGGAATTGCTTGATGATAAGGAAAATAATGTCTATTTTTTCTAACGTCACTTAACATTGAAATATATATATATACATATATATACTTGCCTATGTGAAGAAACACCCAAATATAAGAACTAGACAAAAAGATCGCATCAATTTACTTTTTTAATTGTTTGCAATGATAAATTAAAATTAACAAGCTCGTGCTTTTCTGTCAAAATCACTTGTCAAGTTCAAAATCACTCCAAAACTCACCTTTAATTACCCAAAACTAATTTAATATTTAATTTTACATTTCTAAATACAATTTTCATATAAGCAATATTGAAAATGACAAAAATGAATTTAATTCAATCACTCCCAAACATACTTTTAGATAATAAGAGAAGCAAACATACCTCCAGCACAGTACCATTTGAATCAAAATACGATGATGTTTGAGCAAAAGATTGATAATGCCCAAGTAACGATCCGTTAGAGGCGCCTGGTTCAAATAATTCTCTGACAACCAAGCTAGAACCGTTGATAAAGTGGTTGTGTCTACTGGAAGATTCAGATAATAGAGTAATTTCGATCCCATCAACAGCTTGTGAGCTTGACAAATTGTGATTGCATTCCACGGCTGGGCTTCCTCTTTCAGGAAGAAGCTCCAGACCAGTTTCATCTTCATTATTGGATGGAAATTTAGACAAGAGTTCATCACTGCAAGCAGCTGTGGACATTTCTCGAGATCGGTTTTCAAGGATTTCAAAAATTAATCTCTGTATTAAAGTTCGCTTGAGGTAGGCCTCAGCAGGTGGGAACCAATCCACATTAAGCTGGGGAGATTCATTAAAAATAAATCAAATTAGTTGCGCCTAATTTAAAAGATAAAAGCAATTCCGAAGAAATATTATCTCATTTCATTACAATTCATTTTTGTGAACTCAAAAACTCTGATAGACTACACGCACATACAAAACACAGAATAAACTTAAATGCTATTTTATCTTTCTAACATTCCTTAAGAACAATAATAAAAGTTCAAATTTATCTTCCAAGTCTCAAAATTGCAACAAAAACAATAACAATAATTAGGCCGAGATGGTTAACTGGAAAATAAGTCATATTTAACTATTACAAAAGTTAAAATTCTCCAACAAAAACAAAGGGTGCAAAGCAGAAACTTACAAATTTTGAAAGCTTGGAGATTTTGAACGGGCTGAAATCAATAGGAGCTTCTGCCAGAAAAAGTTCTAAATAATGGAGCAAAAATAATCCGCAATCAAATGAATTTTCCTGCTGCGGAAGCTGACATGAAACATGTAGGACATGTAAGACAGCCCCCCCAAAAAAAGGAAAGGTAAAGAGAAAATGAACGTAGGACAACAATATTAAACATCATGTGTTAGCAATAAAGGAACCAGTTCGTTTGGGTTACATTCGGCTCGAGGCAGGATTAGTGGCACTATGATTGGAGCTTAATCCCTTGATTAATCCATCGTTTTGAGATAGGGACAGAGTTCTGTGGCAGGCTTGTTTCTTTGCTGTGGTTATGGGAAATTTGAATTTGAGAGAAATAGTAGAATTTTTAGGGAAGCTGAGAGATCTCGGAGGAGGTTTCAGGAGGTTGCTAGTTTTAATGTTTTTCGTGGGCATTTGTTATCCAACCTTTTTGTAATTATGAGCTTGGTTTAACTTTTTTAGATTGAAGTCCTTTTCTGTAGTTAGTGTGACTCCTTTCTTGTGGGCTTGCTTTGAATTGCAATACAATGAAGTTAACGGCCAGAAAATACCTCAAGTGGGAGAAACCGAAGGTTCTTAAATTTTGTTGAAATGTCTTCAGGCGTCTCCTTGTTTCTCTCTTTCCATTCTTCCAGCAAATAACTGTCATATATTGCATCACGAGGTCCCAGTGATTAAGAAGGAACTTGCAAAAAAGAAAAATTTAACTATAAATGCAGAAAAGTTGGAAGAAATAACTGGAGGCGGCTCATTTTATAATCCATAACGAAAACACAATGCTAAAAGTAGAAAGGGCAAAAGACTGTATCAGCAAATTACAACAAAACCTTTTGTCTGAGATAGCAAGATGCCTTCACCTAAAAAAGCAGAGACAGAGGAATGAATACAAGGATAAGATTTCAACTAAAAGCTTTATTGTGTTTGCTTGGAGATGGAATATCCCTATAAAAATATTAGGTCCTTTGTCATGGGCACTCGCAAGATTAACACAATGAACAAAGCATGAAAGTTGCAGCTATTGCCTTGATTCAAACTTGCAGCTATCAACTCAATGGTGTATTCTTGATAAAAAAGAAATCAGATCTCCGAGACTCTACACTAATTCCAAATTCCAAAGGCTACTTTATAAATCAATGTTGGAAAGAGAAGTCCACCTCTTGGGACATCTTGTTGAGAAGGAATCTCACTGGTAAGAAAGCAAACGAATGGGTATTGATGCTCCAAGCCTTGCACAACCTGAGACTCTCAGTCACGATCCAAAAATGGGGTTTTTTACTCAGCTCAGCCACTATTGTTCTTTCTAAAAATCGTGAAGACTTCAACCGTGATCTGAGAATACGTTATTATGGGAAGCCAAACTCCCCAAAAAAGTTAAATGTATTCCTACGGATCCCAATCCAAGGCAAGCTTAACACAAATGATATGCTTTAAAGGAGACTTTCAGATTTCTTCATCTCCTCTGATTGGTGCGTTCTTTGCAAATCAGACTCAGAAAGCCATACTTACATTTTTGTTTGCTGCTCTATAGCTTCTGATTGTTAGCTTAATCTAATGCTACTCTCTGTCTTTAGGTTGAGCTGGTGCTTTCCTAAGCCTCCTGCTTGCTTAATCAACCAGCTTGTTATTGGTACCAATTTTAAGGGCCCTTCTAAAATTCTCTGGACTAATGCAGTTTGCTCAATACTGTGGCAATACTGCGGCATGTCTGGTCAGAAAGGATTAAAGGAATCACAAAAGTTTTTAGGAGTCGGAGTCTATTACTGCTGGTTTATGGAACCTTATTTGCCTCCACGAGTCATCTTTGTGTTCTGTCACAATTTTCTTAATTACAATTCACATCCTTGCCAAATGAGAGGCCGTGTTGTGACCCCTTGGCTTCGTGGGGGATCACATTCCCCTTCTCTTGTATATGCCTCTTTGATCTATATACTTCATTTTTCTATAAATAATAATAATAATAATAAATAATTAAATACTCAGTTTATTTTCGTCCACACTCCAATGCAATTTCATTACTAATACTGTCTCACAGGACTCTTCCTTTTCATTTGAATGGATGACCAAGAAGAAGATTCTCTAGAGTCTTCAAGACTTTGGGTGAGAAAGAGGCTAAATTGTAATCTTGTAAAAGAGTAACACCACATTTCAGCCAAGGATCAGTGGAGGAAAAGGTGATATAGGTTCTCCTCACTTTACAGAGAGAAGAAACTTGGTGAGAAAGTTCTACGGTAATTTTTCCTCTTCAATAAAATTCTTTGCTTTGTTAAACTAATAAGAGAGAACAAAAATCAATTACATACGTAAACAAGATAAACCACTGCAATGCAAAGTCTCTCCTGATGCCTTTCGTAAAGACAAACCGCCTCCCATACAAAATTATAATACGTTTATCTTCATAAGAAATGACAACCACTCCATTCCAAACAAAAGAAGGAAAAAGAGAACTCTTACAACCTTGGAAAAGGTATCCCCTTCCTAACAAAGAGGTTACACGAATTGCAAGATACAAAATTATATTACTAAAACAAAACAAAAAAATGGTTGAATTAAAATTTTAGTTCCTTAACTTTAAGGTTCGTGTCTATGGTCCTTAAATTTTTTAAATTACAAATTTAGTCCCTAAGCTTTTGAATTTTTTAAACTTCACATATCTACATCTACTAGACATAAAATTGATTTAGATACCTATTAAACATTTTTAAAAATTCAGAGACTAAATAGATACAAACCTCAAAATTTAGAGTTGAAACTTGTAATTTAACCCCCCCCCCCCCCCCCCAAAAAAAAAAAAAACAACCAAAACAAGAATGAAGCAACAAAAGTTTTTTTCTAAAAAAATAATTATAAAACTTCAAAATAAAAGGCAACAAAAAGATTACTTAGCAGAAGATGAAAAGAGGTTGGTTGCAATATGCAAAAGAAGGCAAGTACTGAAAACACTTCTGAAGTTTACATCAAAATTCTCAGTAAGAAAGAGACTAATTCTGTATTAGTAAATAAAAGATGCAATGTCAAACCAACCATGACACAAAAGATTCAACCTTTTTCGGATAGCTTAGATGCACTGTTCAAACTAATAAATTGAACTTCATAAAAACTATAAAAACAAAGGAATACCTTTGGATGAGATTTTTAAGACCTGCGTGACTTCCTTTGATAGAATCCATATGCAATATACAAGGTACTTTCATTGACTTCATCAGGTTTTCATCTGTAACAAGACAGAAGTTATGACTGATGGGAGACGCATACCGGCCCAATGAATGAAGAACTTACCGCTACATCTAGCCACTTCGCTAGGATGGCATATGACCATTAAGCTCCAATGAAGGCTGTTATAATGAACATATAAAGTTGAAAAAGATACCCACTTCCAGTGATGTCTAGATTATGACACAAGGCAAAAATCTTTCCTGAAGAGAAAAATCTTACTTGAAGTTTATAGGAATGAAGATATAGTCCTTGTCAAATAAATCCACTTTTCGTGTCCATTTCCGAACCCGTAGAAAGGCAGCTCTGCCATCTGAAGCACTAGATGGATCTTTATCTAGGTCTGCCAGCTTCCTAAAGAAAAAACTATTGAAGAAGTGAAATCTATGCTTCTCCTTGAGATCTATCTGGCTCTTCAAATACCTGCCAATCAATTCCATTTAGAAAGGGTGTGGTCCAATATTCGCAATAAAGTTTGTTAATATGAAAACCAGTCATCCATGCAAGGTAATGTTGAAATTTGAAGATAAAAGAATTGTGGACCAGAACTTCTTTAAATGAGAAGCTGAAAGTCCCAACATCACTAGGAGAATATACAGAGGGGACATCTCTGATAGTAACAGTATTCGATCATGATTACAAACAATCACTTTATAGTTTGACTCACTGTATGTAAAAGTCAATGATTGTGTCATTGACAAATGTCTCTGGTTGCAGCAAGTCAACATCCCTCTTACTAATGGAAACGGCATCTGGATCTCCTTTGGGATAGACAACTTCTTCAAAAGGCTCATCAAAGCTGCAAACAGACTCATATAAATTGGAAGGGGAAAAAAAGGTGGCCACCGCCAGATAATATACTGAAGTTCATGTATTGATCATCTAATAAAGAGAGCATACTTTACAATTACAAATAGAAGGTGAAAATGGATTGATCCACAGGCATGACATTTCAAATCTCATAGCATAGTAAACATGAATCTTTTACTCAAAATTAACAAATGTAGTTTAAGAAGTAGATATGAATAAAATTTCAAATAAACTAACCAAATATTTTAAAACATGAAGACTAGCTTTAAAAAGAAAAAAGTAGAAAATTCCACTCACTTGGGAAAATAATGTCTCTGCCCACCTAAATCGTCGTCGTCGGTTCCTATTCCCACACTACAAGACATAATAGAGGTAAACAATAAATCAATGAACAAGGGAGACCAATATACGCCAAAGGGAATCACAACAAAGTTTATTGGCGAATGCAACCAGTGCATGCATGTTATCTGAGAGACATATTTTACAGATAGCCGTCTCAACCATGATACTTCTTTAGAATATGCCACATAAACTGATGTCTTGACATGATGACAAGTTTATAACTTCTATTTTTAAAAAACTACATATGATCAACAATATAATGACACAAAAAACAGATAACTTACTCCAGAGAAATATTCCAAATAGCCATGTATCTGGAATCCAAAGATCTGATTTTTTGTTGTTTCTCAGACCAGTAAGAATCAACAAGAACAATCTTCACTTCCTTAATGCCTGAATCAAGTTCATAGGCAGTACATATTAGTAAAACTAACGACAAGAAAGATTTGTATCACATTATTGAGAACACTGATGAAAACACAGGAAAAAACCAATGAGGATGTCTAGAAGAATGTAAATGTTAGCCCATAATTATCAAAGATTTACATTGAAATACTATCAATTTTATGTAACTGAAATCTAATTCCAAAAGCTCAATGTAGCCTTGCAGAAGTTCACTGACCAGAAGTGTCACACGCATTATCACATTCACTAGCATCCTTTGATATAACATGGAGCTTGATCATCACATATTCAACCTGTATGCCAAAAGAAAACTGGAAAATCACGACAAAGAGAACTCAAATATCATGAAATTTAGTTTCTAAAGATAACCACTCACCCTTTGAAAGCACTGGCACTCGATATGAATGAGATCATCAACTCTCCATTCAAGGTTAAGGAACTCATTGCTTCCATAATCAGCAAAACCATTAATTTTTATTCCATTATGTGAAAAGGTTAACGAGGGGCTGGCACAGTAAAAATCTCCACATACAATATAATCAGGATAAAGGACAACCTCCTCGTTAAGATCATCCTATAAATTGAACGGAGGAAAGCTTCAGTTCCCAAATGCATATATTCTGGACAATGAAATTTGATGACTACAATATCTGCCTATGGAATTGATAAAATAATAATCTTTAAAAATAAAAAATAAAAAAACACAAACAAACAAACTAACAAACTAACAAAAAAAAAAAACATCATAAGTTGTAAACAATTCTACTACCCACAAAAAAAAATGTGAAATAAAGAAGATTCATATTGTTTCACTATTTCAATTCTTTCTTCCTAACCTAACCAGCGATTTTCCCTTCAAACACTCTTTGAGAATAAGAGGAAACTACAGTCTCCTTCAAGATAAACAAAAAATAAGGAAAATTTTCACAGATAGAAAAAATGTCAAACTATTTACAGAAAATAGTAAAAAAAAACACTGATAGATAGATATTGATAGACTTCTATCAGCATCTATCAATGATAGACTTCTATCATTTCTATCACTGATAGACCCTGATAGACTTCAATCAACGTCTATTACAACTATCTAAGAATTTTGCTATTTTGTGTAAATAGTTTCCTTTATTTTTCTATTTTTAAAAATCCCCCAAAAAATAATAATAAATAAATAAACCAAAAAAAAACCCTTCACATGGACTGATAATGAAGAATTTGTAATATATACAAATAACACAAACATGCGGACAACCTACACTTCTCATAGAAGTAGTTAGACTTCATAAGTCCTGGATTCCCAGTAAACAAAAATGAAAAATTGGAAATAAGTTTCAGGAAAAATTAACAACATAAGTGTGTGGAATTTTTTTCTGTCTGTTTAAATCATCAGAAGGAAGAAACTTACCTTTTCAGTGTCAGATGAGCAATTATCTGAAGACTTCCCGTTCAACAAAACTGAAAATTGTCCAAAAAAATCAGAGGCAGAAAATGAATTTGAGTGAGTTATGAGAGAGTTCTTTTGAGGACAGGTTTTATTCAGGGCAACTCTTGCAAGTTATATGTGATATAAATACTTGGAAACTTCTGTTTGCTGCAGGCTGTATACCAAGTCGATGGAAGATCTGTTGTCCAATTTTTCAAACTGAAGGGGTAAATATAGGTTTTTTCAAATTCTTTGTTCTGGTTGAATGGGGCAATGGCCATTCATTGAAAGATTTGAACAGAGAAAAAAAAAATTACAACTTCCTTTAATAGAAGGAAGGAGAGTGGCAAGGTATCAACCTTGGTGTTTACTAACAAAGCCATTAGAAATGTGCCCTTACTGTTCAAATCAGTTGATTGAAGAGTTTTTTTTTCTTTTATTTTCTTTCTTTTTTTTCTTAACATCGGTCCCCTTTCGTAATCTTTCTTATCGATGCATTTTACACCCTCTCTGGAAAACAACAACCAAAAGAATGTTGAAGTAAACACAATATACAGAACATACCACCATCCTCTACAGTTTCTGAAGGGGGGCTCATTGGAGAACTCCCTTTCATGCTTCCATTAGGATCTGACATTGCATCAACTCGCTCCCTCTGTAAATTGTAAAAAAGTGTTAATCGAACATGACTGATACTCCTATATATCTTAAAAGAAAATAATGTTCAGAAAGCAGAAAGTGAAGTACTTCAGCAGTAAACTCAGGAAGAGTGCAATTTAACCCCAGGGTAGGACTTTGAGAGCTAGATCCAATTTTTCCAAGTTCAGAGCAAAGGCTTTGTGTCACATGATTATCTACTTGCATTAGCATATCTTGCGAATGGCATTTCACTTCTGATTCTGTATTGGCATCCAATTGATATTTATCTTCTTCCATGTCTTGTTGCTCTTTAGTTGTGACCGAAGGATGATGTGAAATACCATTATCACAACCACGATTACATTCATCCAAATCAACATCCATGTGTGGATTTTCAATCTCCTTCCCTTCAACGACGAATCCATTGGTCACGGTTAGTTTATCTTCATTAATTTATAAAATGGATGACCATCAACAAAGGAACTAATTTTGAGGATAGCCAAAAAAAATTTAAAAAAAAAAAAAAGGATTACTGTTCTGCAGTAGCATTGTTGAACGGAAATTCATTAAAGAAATGGCACAAAAAGAAAGTAATTCTGAAATGATAACCTAGACAAGGACAACCCATAGAGTGAGAACTGAAAAATAGTAAAACAGCACATATAAACATCACGATAGTTTATATTTGTTTTCAGATACAGGAAATATTCAAACATGTTCGGAAAATAATTATAATAGCAATCTTCACTAATTAATGATACCAGAGTAGAGTAAAGACATTTGCCGTTCCATAAGTTTTTTTTTTTTTTTTTAATAGATGAAAGATGAAAAAAGATCATTCCAGAAATCCTTTTTTCAGACGTGAATCTCCAAATGGATCAAACTTATTGCTAATTACCTCTTTTGACAGCGTGCAAGTTAGCCGCAGAGCGGGGGGGAAAATGCACTTTAATTCCCCATTGGAAGTAAGCGAGCAATTAGCGATGATACCAAATAGTGAAACACCACAGACAGTTAACATGTCGCCAGAAATTTTAGTTCAATTCACTCGGCTACCATTCAATAGGTATCAAATTCATCCGTATTTGGCCGTAAATCGACAACAAAGAACCTAACATTCTACTGACTACTCCATGATCTACCTAGGGCAAAAAACTAACAGAACCAATATATCGATCAACTTTCACTGCGCATAACTCCAGAAAAACCCCCCTAAATCATCTATTCCAAAGAACCGATACTCTGTTTCCAATAAAAATTAAGGACTCGTATCCAAATCTGGTACTAAAATAACGAAAAATGAAGTAATTTCAAGTTGAGGAAGACCTACCACATTCGAGAAATTCATACTTCAAAACAGCGTTAGATTCGAGATTAGGGTTTTTGAATTTGCTGAGGCGCTTCTCGGAGATCAATTCAGGAAGCTCGTCTTCTTCGGTGAAATCGAAGACTTCAATTCCTTTGACGGAGGCGTTCTTCATGACGAAGAGAGGGAGGAAGGGAAGATCGGTGAGTTGAAAACGAGTCAAAAAGGAACTCAGTGTGTTGACATTCGTAAATTAGAGCGAAAGCTCCGATGAACAGGGGAAGCCAAATTTTACTAAACACAGATTTGTGTCAAAGCTTTTTTGGCCCACTTGGGTTGAAGCCAAATTTTACTAAACACAGATTTGTGTCAAAGCTTTTTTGGCCCACTTGGGTTGCTGAAAATGGAACCAATGAGATGAATCAGCTGGATGCTCGCTCACGCCTTTGCTTCCTGATTAACCACTTTTGTTTTGGCCTTTGGGAAAGTTTACTACAACTAATAGCTCATATGGACTCTATATATTTTCGAATTAATCTCTATCTCATTTTTTTCCTTTTATTTAATTTAGTAGGAGCACTTGTTAAAATACCATTTTAATTTGTATATTTTGAAATTTATTCTACTTGTTAAAGTATCATTTTAGTTTCTATATTTTGAAATTTATTCAATTTTAATTTCTGTACTTTCAATAAATCTTAAACATTTAGGTGTCAAAGAAACTCATAGGAAAGGGCTACCATAGATTGAACTCATGATCTATTAGTCATTTATTGAGACTTTGTTACTTTTTTACCATTAGGTCAACCCATTATTGTTTACAAATAAAGACTATACTGGTCCATTTTAAAAAAAAAAAAAAAACATAAGAACTAAAACATAGATTTTCATTCTAAAACAACACGAGTATTTTCAGCATGTTTTGTCTTCATTTACATGCTTCTTATAAAAAAATCCAATCATATTTAACTTTGAAGTTATTATGATTCGAGCCAACGAAAAAGAAGGTACACCTTATCGGTATAGATAGTATCTATCAATTATTTTAAGTATTTCTTAATCATACTTTCATATTCCTAAGATTCCTATCCTTCGATATAGACTTATTTCATTTATGTTCACCACCTGAAGTGTTATAGATGGATTTTGAAATTCGATTTTAATAAAACTCTTACCTATAATGTTTCATGAGTGGTAGCCCTTTTTCTGCTTGTGATAAAATTAAATAAATAAATAAGATCCTTTATTTTGCACAACAATCGGTAGGAAATGAGGATTCAAACCTCCAAAAATACATATATATTTTTTTTAATTGATGTTGTAACGTTATAAAAAGTTAAATTTGTATAAGTGGATCCCAAAAAATTGTAGAATTTTATGAGTATTTCCCTCATATTTACATATGAATTGTAATTGTTATTCATTAATTATTTTATATTATACATTTTTTTAGTGGGAATAGAGGATCAACTTCCAACTTTTAAGGGGAAAAAAAGTCACGTCAATTACTTTTAAGTTAAGTTAAGTTCACTTTGATAAAAGACGTCATTTTACATTATACTTCTTATTTTGATCTCACACACACGAAAAGGTAATACATATACACAGACCTTCCACCTAGACGGAAAAAAAATTATGATCAAGTTGACCATTTTCACAAAAATAATAACTTTATTAATAGGTTAAATTGCATATTTGATCCCTATAGTTTGAAAACGTTAGAATTAAGTCTCTATTATTTTGAAAGTTGGAATTTAGTCCCTATAGTTTAATAAATAAAAAAAACTTATAAATAGTCCTTATGATTTGATAAAATCCTCATAAATAGTCCCTATCGTAAATAATAAATTATAATTATAAATCATATAGAGTAAAATTTAACTTTTATATAAATTATAGACCAAATTTTCAATTTAACCAACACAATCTTTGATTTAGTGAAAATAAAGTTAAGTTATGCATACATCATTCTCTATGAATATTTGGCCAGAAGATTGGCAAAGGCGGCTCCATATATAGCTTGACATGACTAAATGCAGAGATTGGCCTCTTCAAATTCAAACTAACCCCCCATTAATAATAATAATATAACAAATAAATAAAATTAATCATTTTAATTTAAATGTTCTTTTATATTAATTTATCCAAAGTTACTAATTAAGTTTAATTAGACATTAGATCAGTGGACTTTGAGATAATTTGTGTCTATTTGATCCATAAACTATCAAAATTACAAATTTAGTCCTTCAATTTTATGTTTTTAAAGTTTATGAATCTACTAAATATACAAAATTGATAGTCTAAGGTTTCATAAGAAGTAAATTTTAGATTTATATCTAATTAGTTAATTAATTTTTTAAAACTTCGAATTTGATATATAATCAAAAATTTGAAAAATATATCAACACTTCTAAAAAGTTTGAAGTATAAATGTACACAAACTTCAAAAACCATTATTAGTTGAATATTAGAAATTTGAATCTTTTACCAAAACATTGCGTAGAGCTTGGGAAAAAAATATAAAACATGCATACAATGTATATAGCATGTTAAAAAAATATTATTGTAGGTCATGTTTGGTAACCATTTCGTTTTTTATTTTTTATTTTTGAAAATTAAATATATTTTCTCTCAATTTCTTACCATGATACTTGATTTTTTAAAATATTGGTAAAACGTAGATAATAAATTAATAAATTTAGAGGTGGAATGAGTATTTATAGGCTTAATTATTAAAAAAAAAACAAAAAACAAAAAAAAACCAATACCACATTTGGTAACCATTCCGTTTTTTATTTTTTATTTTTTAAAATTAAGTCTATTTCTTCTACATTTTTTTACCATGATTTACATATTTCTTACGTACGTTGAATTCTTAGCCAAATTTCAAAAATAAAAACAAGTTTTTAAAAGCTATTTTTTTAGTTTTCAATTTTTGGCTTGGTTTTTTAAACAATTGGTAAAAACTATATAACAAATGAAGAAATTTGGAGGTGTAAGTAGTATCTATAAGCTTAATTTTCAAAAACAAAAACAAACAAAAAAAAAAATGAAATAGTTGCCAAACAAACCTAGTTTTCAAATTTTGGTTTGGTGTTTTAAAACATGGGTAAAAGTAAAAAAGAAAGCAAGACATTTAAGGGTAAAAAAAGTATTTGTAGGTTTAATTTTCAAAAACTAAAAACCAAAAATCAAATAGTTACCAAAGGGGCCCAAATGATCATCAAACGACGCCTTAATTGCTTTATTTTTTTAGTTTAAATTGTGAGTGTGGAAAAGAAAAATTGCTTGCTCATATCAATCTTTGAAATGATAATAAGAACTTTATAAGGACTGCACTCAAATTAATTCGTTTTTGTCAGCATAAGCATAACTGAACTTACATAAAACTTAAACTCTCGATAAAGAAATTAGAGTTTGAACCATCCATTCCATGTATTGAACTAAAAAAAGAATCCCTTATTTGTGCTCTTTTAAAAATCATTGTCAAACCTTCATGGGTTATAATAATAAAGTTTATATAATTCGCACAACACATTTTCATTTGTTGCATTTAATCTTATTCTTTGCCTCTTCTTCATCTCTCGGATAACTTATGCCTTAATTTGCGCAAGGAGGCCTGCAAAAACAATACCCGTAATTGGCAAATTAATTCATTAAAACTATCAATAATATAAAGTTATATATAAATAAATAATTATATTAAAAATCTTCTCTAAAATTATATTTTCACCTTTTCATTTTATTAAGCATACGGACCAGAAATCTTTTTTTAGTTCAACAATAGTGTGTGTGAATTTAAATT
This sequence comes from Lagenaria siceraria, assembly GCA_002890555.2. Lineage (NCBI taxonomy): Eukaryota > Viridiplantae > Streptophyta > Magnoliopsida > Cucurbitales > Cucurbitaceae > Lagenaria > Lagenaria siceraria. The sequence continues at coordinate 17,784,332 of CM016490.1, forward strand.
TTGTTAAATTATAAATTTAGCTTCTAAATTTTGTTATTTGTATTTATTTTAGTCCTTAAACTTTCAAAGTTATAAATTTACTCTCTTAATTTTTTCCGCATAATTTACAAATTCTCATACACAAAATTGAAATTTTAAACCATGATTGGTATTCACTTGGTTTTTAGTTAATAGTTTTTGAAAATTAAGCTTATAAATTCTCATTCCACCTCTAATTTTTTTATATATATATATATAGGTACTTTTTACCAATATTTTAAAAAATCAAATCAATTTTTATGAACTAAGAAAAGTAGTTTTTAAAAATAAATTTTTATTTTTGGAACATGACTAATCATTCAACTCTTGGACTTGAGAATGATGCAAGTCATTTTAAGAAATTAAGAGGAAATAGATTTAATTTTCAAAAACTAAACACAAAAAATGAAATGATTACCAAATAGAACTTTAGAGTTCCGTTAGACAAAATTCAAATTTACGAAATAAATCAATCGTTTTTAAAAAGTTTGAATTTATTAAATATCTATTAGACACGAAATTAAAAGTTTAGATATTTATTATACAGTACTTTAAAAAAAACTGTGTCATCAACATACGCCAACCTCAAAATTTAGAAATTAAATTTAACCTTTATTTATTTATTATTATTTTATTATCGATGAAATAGAATGTCATTTCTTGAATTGTTTTCAAAATGACTAAAAAAAAGGCCATTATCATCACTATCGTAATGTTATATAATAATAATAATAATAATAATAATAATAATAATAATAATAATAATAGCCTATGTATTTACCATATTAATTTACATCTTATATGCTATATGCATCAATTATTATCAAATTAAAAAGACATATTAAAGGTTCAACAATAATTGTTTAAATTTTTACCCTAGGTTATACTACTAGTTCCAAAAATAAATAAAAAATAAAAATAAAAAATAAAAAATAATCTATAATAAAAATTGAACTAACAAAATTTAACGGACCAAAATATAGAAGACAACAACAATATTATGTCGTCACTATATGCAAATATATCAAAAATTGCTAGACACGTGCCTTCAATTTATTCAATAAATTTCTAGATGAACAAAAAACAAAAAAAAAACGACTCAATGAAAAAGAAAGAAAAACATATATGATAGACAAAGTTATATAACAGTAATCAATCATACCTTAACTAGCATAATTTATAAGACTAATCTCAAAGTCAAAAGTTTGATTCCCTATCTAACGTATTGTCATACACACGCGCACATATATATGACAATATGTATGATAAAATTTATTTTAGATATAAAATCTAGTGATTTTATTTTTAATGATTCGACTTTTTATATTTCGTAAAGAGATGATATCCTTTACTTATATACTTCTTCATAATTTTCACCTTACTTTATTAATACGAGACTTTTGACGCAACTTATGAGCTTATACTAACCAATCACAAATAATCTACACAATAATAACAAACAACAAACAAATAAATCGATCTGATCTCTTAAGAAATTATTCGACGAGACCCTACAATGGGACTATTTTACACCATATGGCAAAAAAAATCTCAAATTAATATCAAACAATTATTGAGACTTTGCATACAAATTTTTAAATCTAACGGTTATATAATGACTTATAATTATTAATAATGTGTGAAAGAAGGAAAGAACTGACCCTAATTTGAGAGAGGTGTCGGAGCTGTCGTCGTCGGCAGGAGGACCGCTGTTGCAGCTGCAGACATTGGCGGCGGATTCCGACGAAACCCCTTCTTCCGCCGCCATATGAACGTCGGAATCCACAAGCACTGGCATTCTTTCATTCGACAACCTTAACATCTGCCAATTTAATTTTCATTTATTTAACCATAAATATTATTATTTCCCTTTTTCCATAAATAAAATCTTATTAATTACCTGCCGTTTTAGCATCTTGTTTTCTTCCATCAGCCTCGCTCCCTGTATAATTTTTTTTCCAATGTTTGAAATAAATAGTTTAATATTCACTGCAAATTGCTCAAGACTGTTTTTAACTCATACGACAAACATAATTTAGAAGATGACACATTTATTTACTTGAAATTTGGTTTTTTTTTTTTTTATAAAAAAAAGTTAAATTGTAAGTTTAGTTTTTATAGTTCGAAGAAAATTAGAATTTAGTCTCATAATTTATAGTTAGAATTTAATTCTTGTGGTTTGATAAAACTCTCATAAATAATAGTTTTTATGGTAAGAATTATTTACATGAATTTTATAAACACCATATAGATTGTTTATGAAGTTTTATACTAAATTTTTACTTTTAAAATTATATGGACTAAATTCTAAATTTCTTCAAATTATAAGGAACTTTTATAATTTAACCAAATATATGTTTTTTAAAATGAAGTTCAAATCCCAAATTTAGTCATAATTTCAAAGGATACGATTTTGATGTAATATTCTAATATTTTAAAGATATATTTCAGAGAAAAATATCTCTGGTCCTAGATTTTAAGTTGAGTTTTCAATTAGTCTCTATATACGGATTGTTACTTTTTTATTCTTGAGTTTTGAATTTAATTTCTATTTGATCTCTAAATTTCAATATTAAATACGAAAGTTGAACTTTCAACCGTAAATAAAAGTGTTTAATATAGACAAAATCTCTTGATACAATCTTTAAAAGCTTAGAACATTACTCAACAAGATTTTAAGTTGATGGACATATTAAACATAATTTAAAAATTCAATTTTTTTTTTCATTTAACATTTCTCTATTTGAAAATAGTTTCAAAATCTTAGATAATTGTATTAAAGGAAAGAAGATAAATTAGAGTAACAACCAATGCTTATATCATTAAATTACCTTAAGCTCAAGCGCATTAATTTCACTCATAATCTTCTCTTCCTGCAGAAATATAAAACCAGAACCAAATGCAATAAAGGAAACTTTCGAAATAAAATATATTTTACCATTATTATTAATACTATTGGAAATTTAGAAAAAGGTTAAAAAACAACTTTCATCCTTGGACTTTTATATAAGTAATAATTTAGTCTTAAAACTTTAATTTGCAACGATTAGTACAATCAATCCAAATTTTATAACAATTTAGTCTTTAAACTTCAATATGTAACAATTTAGTCTTTATACTTTCAAACATATAATAATTTAATATTTACTACGATAAATTTCATCAAAATTAGGTGTCCATTTATATTACATAATAGCTAAATCTTTATAGCTTATAAACCAATTAACTTGGTCTCTCTAATCAATTTAACAATATTCTACATGCTTAGAATTTTTTTAAAATCTTAATAATATTTTTTACGATAAAAACTAAATCATTACAAATTGTAAAGTTCAAGAACTAAATAGTTATATATTAAAGTTTAGAGACTAAATTAGGCTAAATAAATAAATAAATAATAGAATAAACCTTGGTGTGAAGAACTCGTGTGAGACCAACTTCAAGCAATCTTTCCAATTGCTTCAGATCTTCTAAGTTCAATCCTTGAAGATCCTCTCCCCTCATCTGCCTTTTTAACATTTTTAAAGTGCATAACATTAATTAAATATTCATACTAATTAATAATTAATTAAAATTTTAAATAATCAAAATGAAGAAGATCTATTAAAAAAAAAAAAAAAAAAAAAAAAAAAAAAAAAAAATACCTAAGTCGTTGGCTCATATCTGCAACTTCCTTGTTCAATCGGACGTGATTGCTATTTTGATTTTCAAGCTAAACTTCACAAACAATATACTTTTTTATTGTAAGAAGTTTCAATTATATGAATTTGTTTCCATTTTCTGTTTTTTCTAAGAGATAAAATTATGCTTATTTTAATGATGGTATCTATGTCTAGCTTTTTTATTAGTGAAAATCTTTCTAAAATTAAAACAAAATTAAAAAAGAAAAAAAGGTTCTCAATAATAATCAAGTACCATACATTATCTTATATTTATATTTAATTCCAAACGCATAAACATGTTTTAAAATACAAAATTTTTATGTAAAACCAAGTTCAAAATTTAATCAATTTTGAAGTTTGTGTCTATTTGATCCATAAATTTTTAAATTTGTATTTAACTGGTTCAAAAAATTTATAAATTTATAAATTATAAAAAAATAATTATTTCATTAAATACATTTGAATTTAAAGTCTAATAGAACCCTAAGTTTTTAATTTAGCGTCTAATAGATCAATAAATTGTAAAAATAAATAATAAAAAATTCATGATCAAATAGACACGGACTTCAAAAATCGTAGACTACTAAATCAATAATTTATCAAATGATATTCAGATTTTATATGTACCTCTTTAATAAAAAAACACCAATTCAATTACAAGTTTAATTAATCTCAAAACTTAAATTTTAAGTTATATGTTTAATAGATTCATTAATTCTAAAATATATCAAATATATTAAAGACTACTTATTTTCAACAAAACAAATATACCGAAAGAGACTTATTAAACAAAAAAAATTAAAAAAAAAAATTAAAAGTTTGCAAACTTATAAATATACTTCCGAATTTCAAAATTAGTTAAATAAATTTTATATACAAATTTATTGACACAAATGTAAAAGTTAGACACCAATTACCTGCAGCCCAAGGGATGGATATTCCAACCTTCCAAGGTTACTGGAGTGCAAATTATATCTAGCTATAACATCCTTAACACTGCATCAAATTATGTTTATAAACATAAATAATACAATTGGGTAGCGTAAAAAAATTAATAAAATTAAATTAAATTTATTCCCTCAATTTTTTGAAGTTTGTGTTTATTTAGTTTTAGACAACGTTAGTGTCTAACAAAAACATTGACATATTCAAATTTTTTATTTTATTATATATTAGATACAAATATGAATTTTATGTCTAATGCAATCTTTAATTTTTAACTTTTTTTTAGTAGATATGTTAATTTTAAAAAAAAATATTAAATAAGTCTATTAGATACAAAATTAAATATAATTTTTAGGATCTAACTATTATGACATAAAATTAAAAGTTTAAGAATTTTTAAGGTACTATGACCAATTAAATATTAGTAAAAGTGCTTTAGGAACTAAATAAACTCACATCAACTAAGCTTGTAATTTAACTTTAATAAAATATATAACCATTTTGTTTAATGACAAATTTCTTTGGTTTTGTTTAGTCTGCAAGAATTCTGAAAAATTATATTGTTTCCCTCTATAGTGATGAATTAGGTTGGAATTCATATATATATATGTGATAGGTTAAACATCAATGTCAAATATGTCAACACGAATCCATTTGATTGCATAAGAAAAAAGGGAAAGTGGCCACCCACCATTATTTATTGTTCTTTAATTATTTCAAGATTTAAATTAATTCAATCTTAGATCATCATTCACTTTTGTTCTTTAGTTGTCTTGTTTTGACTTTAACCATATTAAACACCGTTACAATAGAATTGAAGGTAAATTATAAATTTGGTCCCATAATTTGAAAATTTACAAACTATTAAATTTGGTCCATAATTTTAGAAATTACAAATTAGAAATTTTCCCATATGGTGTAAATCACGATGACTTCAGGTGGACCACTACAATAAATGTCTGATGCCAAAAAAAAAAAAATGGTTGATTCAAACTTTTAGAATTTATTCGATAACATTTTTAGATTTTGAAAATTATGCTTGTTCGCACCTTCATTTATTTATAATGATTTTTATGTTTCTCTGAGTGATTTAAATTTGTAGTTAAATTCTTATGATCCCATTTGATGTCCATTTCGTCTTTTATTTTTCTTCTTTTGAAAATTATGATTACAAACATTACGCTTCAACTTATATTTGTTTCTTTGTTTTAATTTGTTATCCACTTTCTACCTCTGTTTTAAAAAACTAAATCAAAATTTTGAAAACTTGTTTTTAGTTTTAGAATTTGACTAATAATTCAATTTTTTCTATAAAACATGTGGAAATCATAGAAAGAAATTTGAAAAAAATAAGTATAAATTTCAAAATTAAAAACTAAAAATGAAATCGCTATCCAACAAGATATATGGAACAATAAGTTTCTCAAAACTACATACAACTTTTTTTTTTATAACAAAACAAAAACCAAATAGTTGTCCATTAAAATCTCTTTTAATATTGAAATGTTATATAAATTTGTATAAGAGAATTTATTAAAAATAAAAAGATAAGATAACCTATTTACATAAAATAGCAAAATTTTTAGATAATTGTAATAGACGCTGATAGAAGTCTATCCGAGTCTATCAGTGATAGAAATGATAGAAGTCTATCACTAATAGATCCTAATAAAAGTCTATCAATATCTATCAATATTTTCTTTATTATTTTCTGTAAATAGTTTCACATTTTTTTAATCTCTAAAAGTTTTCCTATAAATTTGTATAAATATAAATTTTATTTAAAAATATTTTATACCTCATTATTTTTAATAGGTTATTCTTGAACTCTATATAATTTAATAAATGATATATATACATATAGGGAGAGAGGCTAGCAATTAAAATAGTGTATTATATTTTTAAAAAAATCGTGATTCAAAATTTAAATGAAATCTACTACGTACATATAGACTCAGGTTTTCTAATTCTAGGGTTACATAATTCAATCCATAAGTCAAAGTTTCAAGATATGAAAATGAGGGATTTCTAATCCTAATTACGCTAATTTATTTCTAAAATATTCAACATTAATCAGTAATTATTAACACAACTTTTGTCGATCGATCACTACAAATCAAATTAATTAATGTTCGATTTTATAATTTCAAAAGCAATTTTTCAAGTCATCAATTAATTCAAAAATTAAACTTATCACAAAATTAGAGGTCTACATGTATAGAAAAGCTTAAAAGAATCTTCGATTATTACCTGGAGCTGGAATACTCGTAGAACTTTCCGGTGGCGGAGAAGACGAGCAGCGCCACCTCAGCGTCGCAGAGCACCGACAGCTCCTCCGCCTTCTTGATAAGTCCCCTCCTTCGCTTAGAGAATGTCACCTGTCTCGCAGTTAGGTTAATCAATCTCTTATCTTGATTTTCTCCCTCGCCATTTCTTCCTACAAACCACACTTCTTTTAAAATATAACATAAAATTTCCCTTAAAATAATAGAAATTAAAACTAATAATATATTATAAGAAATTTTAAATTCTTTTTCCAAATTGGTTTTCCTTGAGATGAAAGAGGGAAAAAGGAAAACCCTAAAGAAAGATTCTGAGTTCAGATCTGAGAGTGGAAAAAGAAAAATTAAATTAAAATGAAAAATTAAGTGACGTAAAATAAGACAAGATGGAGAAGAAGAAGAAGAAGAGGAAAAAGCGAGTAAGTAAAAATAACAAATAAATAAATAAAACAAAAAAAGGGGGGGAAATTCGGACCAGATTTTTAGTTCGATTGTACCTTTGATTGGGAGACTACAAGAACTGTGGTAGGTTTTGCAAGAAAAGACGACCACACGGATAAGAAGGAAGATTTTAGAGAGAGAAGAAAGATGTGGATTAGAATATGACGTGTTCAATTTAAGGAAAGAATACATTCCCATTTATAGCCAAACAGTCGCCAATTTTTTTTAATTTTAACCATCATTTTTACCTTCTTTAAAAAAATAAAGAAAGAAAGGGGGGCTGATTTGAGAGGATTTAGACAACATGGTTTCAGTAAAAAAAAAAAACTTATATTACCATTCTTCGAAGTTCCAAGTAAAAACGAAACAGTAAGTTTTCAAATAATAATATGGTTAAATTATAAAAAATGTTCTTAAACTTTATATTTGGGGTAAAAAATATTTGTAAGCTTTTGATCAAAAAAGACTTTATCGTTAGTTTTAAATAAAAATCGTTAGTGTTTTATTTCAAAAATATCTATTAATTTGTTTAAAAAACTGCCCTCAAATTTAAAAAGAAAAGTTCAAATATATTTTTACGGTTAATATATAGACAAAAACTGTTAATATGTCTCGTCACAAAATATCTTTGCATTTTCAAAAGTTGCATAGGTGGCCATATTCTTAAAAAAAATAATAATAATATAAATGGTAATTTTCTCTTACCATTGATTTACATCCCATCTCACCTCCATCTTCTATTTTCTCTCTCTTCCTTACTTTAATTTATGACTTAATACTTTTCTTTTTTTCTCCTCTATTCTTCAATATCCTCTTACTTTCCTTCTTGTTAATTGTTTGATCTTTTATTTATCTTTAAAAAAGAAAAATTGACTTTTCAATCAAAGTATATAGAATATAATAAGAATAAATATAATAATTGAATTACCAGGAGACCTTATGACTTAAACGTTTTAATAAGATTGACGTTAATACGTTGCTTGAGTTTAATGCAAACATGATAACATGTTGAGAATTAGAGACAAACGTTGAGATTTATATCATAATTGTTAAATTTTATCCAATCTTATTAAACAATCATAATTTTCATACAAGAAAATATACTATTATAATTCTTTTTCCGAATTTTTAGTGAAAAGGCTCGTAGATTAAAAAAACTTTGGGGAAAAAAATACCATTTTATTTAAGTTTTGATCCATCTATTTTCTATTTGGTCTTTAAATTTTAAAATCTTACAATTTTATTCATGAATTTTGAGTTTAATTTTCACTCGGTTTTAGTACAATACAATTTGTCAATTGAGATTTAAGTTTTAATTACCATTTGTTTGTATGTTTTGATATTTCACACTTTTAATTTCATAATTTTTTTCCTGATAGCTCACTCTGTTATTTGACATTAACTTTTAAATATTTTGTTTAAAATAACTATGATGTTAAAATTTGTAATTAACATTAATAGTGATGGAAAATTAGTGATATGCACTAACACACGTACTGAAAGTGAAAATCAATGTTAAAACAGTAGATCTGAAACCCCTGGGTCAAACTAAAACAAAACTTCAAATTAAAGGGTAAAAATTGAAACATTTTGAAAATTAGAAAACAAATAGAAATTAAACTTGAAATTCATAAAGTGAAAATGTGATATTTTGAAACATAGAAGCGAATTAGAAACTAGATTCAAATATGGAAACTAAAATGTTAGTTTATTTTGGTTAAATTATAAAATAAATTAGATAGACATCCTCAAATTTGTTTTTAATATAGATACTATTTTTTTCTCCTATTTTTTCTATTCTTACACCAATTTTCTCAACAACTAAAATTTGTAGTTCAAACATAAGATCTTACAAAATTTCAAAATCAAATTATCTCCTTACACAATAAAACAATAAGCAGTCATAAAAAAATATTTGGCTATTAACATATCTAACTACTAATGTACGACTTTGCTAAAATATTTAAGCTTTAAAATTTCTTTGTGTTTCAATTATTCTCTTTACTCTTATTATATAAGTAAAATATGCAATTTTATTTATTTATTTATTTGAGATAAAATAAAGGTTAAACGGTTAATAAAAAGAGGAGTACGAGGGTATTAGAAAAAAAAAAGGAAAAAAAATAAGATGATATTTTTTAATCTTTTTAAAATTTAAGGATATTTTTGAAAGTTTTGAAAGTTCATAGATATATTTGACACAAAACACTAACGATTTCATTCAAAACTATAATATTTTTTACACAAATTAGAAAGTTTAAGTATTCTGTATAATTTAGCTTTTTATTTTTTACTAAAAAAAGGGTTATTATTGTTTTTGGGAAACGGATAATAATATATTTTCCAGTTGGCGTGGAAAGAAGTGCTTTCCGTACAAGGCGGCCATGCTGCCCGTTGTCACTTCCAAGTCTACAACTGCCTGCTGCCCGTCTGACTACCGTGTACTATTTTACTCTGTTTTGGGTAATAATTTTATATCGCGCGATAATTTATATTTCCCAACCGAAACTCATAAATTATCGTCCTTTCCTTTCTCGCGGCTTTATTTATTTAATGATTATAATATTTTTTCCCTTACATTTTAGTGTTATGTTTGTGATTTGAATTCTATTTCAATTTAACTTTTACGTATTAGAATTTATATTTTTAATTTAATTTATTTACCTAAATACTTACTTCAATATTTAACATTAATATCTATTACTCAATTTAAGATAGTAAAACTTAATGAATAATGATTTTTTTAATTCCTTTAATAAGATGAGTTTTTATAAAAACAAATCGATGTTAAAATTGTAAAATTTAAAATCTAAAGACTAGTGTTGATCGAGAAATTTCGACCAATCACAAATTGACACATCATTAATTTAGATTAATGATTGATAAATTTGAGATCAATTACAAATTTATAATGTCCTCAAATTAAAATTAAAGACGTGAAGTTGACAAACCAAATAATACCACTTGTCAAAGTATTGATTATCAGGCAATGTCAGCTAGTCCAATCAAATTATGGCATGTGGTGATTAGGTCCTAAGTTAGGCCATCTTGGATTTATTAAAATAAAATGGGCCAAACTTAATTAAAAATCTATTAAAAAATTTAATCTAAGTCAAAACCTAAAAGTTGGGCCCAAAATCCACAAGGCTCATGCCCATATAGGATTTCCAAAACTCTATAAATAGATGAGACCACCCATCATTCAAAGGATGGCGTCAGAGATTCAGAAGTTAGAGAATTCTAAGAATTTCAACAACTCCAACGAACTGATCATCATAAATGTCGATCTTGAGGATTAAAGTTTATGCATTCCAGAGAAAAAATTGGAAGATAAAAATTAGAGACTATAACACTTATACTACAAATTAATAAAATAAGTTCATTTTCACTAATTAAATTTCTTTTGTCGAAATCTCGTGTGAACAACTAAATTAAAACAAAATTCAAATCGTAATAGCAGTACTGTAACATTTTGAAATTTAAAAAAAAAAATTGAAATCAAACTCAAAACTAGAATGCAAATGGATCAAAAACTTAAAAATAACAATTTTTTTTTTTAAAATGGTCTGTTAAAGTAAAATTCGAGATATTATATAATTATTTTATTTTTTTTCATTTACTTCCATATCGTATGGACGGTAACTTGCCGGTACGATTCTTTAATGGCGTGTATCGTTCACGTCCACATGTTTAATTCCTCTTATCGAATAAGTTTTCCGTGTGGACCCAACAGAACAAAATATCAATTTTTAGCTACGTTTCAATTTCATTATATTATATCTTAAATGTTAAGTTAAATATCAAATGTGATCCTTGTGGTTTTAAAAAAATGTTAAAATTTAGTATTTGTAATTTATAATTAAAATTTAATTCCAATTGTCGAATAAAATACTCATAAATAATTTTCTTGATAAAGACCATGTACATAGGTTTTATCCATCCATATAAACTATTATTAAGATTTTATCAAACTATAAGGATAAAACACTCTTAAATAATCCATATAGTAAGGAATACGTAAGAATTATTTCTAAAATTTTATCCAATCATTAAGATTAAATTCTAACTTTTAGAGACTAATTAATTTTTTTTTACTAAATCTTTGTCGTAAATTTACCTCTAAATTTGAAATTTGAATAAACATTGCAAACATTTACTTTCCATAGACTTTCATTCAAAAAAAAAAAAAAAGCAACTGATATTTCTCATATGGATTCTATTAATATAAAATATGTGTTTTAGTATAGAATTATTAAGGTTAAAGATTTTACAGAAGATCAACAATGGAGTTAGATTTTTGTTGAAGTTTATGAGTTATTAAATATTTATTCAGTCTATATTGTGCATTAGTTGAGCTTAATTTTGTGCAATACTTGATTTGAGTTGAATTTAATGAGTTGTAAAAGATTTTTACTTTACTTTTGTTAAAAGGAGTGATGAGTTTAACCCCACACACAAAAAAAAAGGGTGAAAGTGGTAACAAATGTTTAAGCTTAGGGTTTTTTTTCTTAAATATTGATTATATACATTTTTAGATAGTTTTACGGGTCTTTTAAAAAATAGAAAAAAAAAACAAAAACTAATTATACATATAGAAAAAAACAGTGGAAAATAGAAGAGTATGGACTAAACTTTTTTCTATATGTGTAATTAGTTTTGTTTTTTTTCTATACACAATAATTTCTCTAATTTTTTTATCCATTGAATTACTATCGAATATTTTTAAAAAAACTTAAAAAGAGCTTTGTTCAAATTAACACACAATTAACCATCAGTTGGCTTATATTATTGGAAAAGTTTAAGAATTAATTTTAGACTCATCAAGAAATTATTTGAAGCAAGCCTATTTCAAATGTTATTTAATTTATTGTGGTGTGAAGTCAAACTATAGTAAATATTTATTTTTTTGAAAAATCATTAGAATAAAAAAATAAAGGAGAAGTATAATGAAATGTTAAGTTCCATTTAAATAACATAAAAAAAATTTTAAAAAAAATTAAGAATATGTTAATAATTGAATGTCTACCTTAAATTATTAAAGTATTAGAATTTCCTTTGAAAGATTTTTTTTTTGAAAGTACAACGAGACCAAACTTATTATTATTATTTATTTATTTACTACTGCTGCTACTGTTATTATTATTTTACACTTTTTGTTGTACTCCTCCCACCTACATAAAAAGTGATTGTTATTTGTTAATCAAATTGAATGTTTTTTCTTTTAAAAAAAATATAGTTTCATTATTCATTTTTCTAAGTACACGAAAGTAAATGTCTATGGAATTATATGATTGTAATTCTACCACGTACCATTGTTGTACCATTTAAGACATGTGTTGATATTGGAAAGTAGGTTGCGAGCTCGAACAGTAATATTTTTATTTGTGAGGACATTATTATTAGTACATTATATCATAAAGTAACATATAACCTACTCTTGTATTAATGTTCTTATAAAAGTAGAACTTGACGTGTATGAGTTTGAAAACATAAAAGACAACAGATCGACATAAGAGCAATACAAATATATGAAGAAAAAAATATGTAAAAATACAAACGAGAGGAAAAAACAAGTGAGTGGTATTTTAGCATATAGAGAGATTAAAATGAGAAAAACAAAAAAAAAAATGTATTATTTAAAATCTTATGAGAACAAATCTTTTATGATTTCAAAATAAAACATTATGGAAATATTTAAATAAAAGAGTTTGTTGGATAACATGTGAGCTTTTCAACAAAGTTTGTCTTAGTGTTTATTTTGCACTTTTACAAGTTTTTTAGTTATTCACTTAATAAAAGAGTCTGTTTTATAACATGTGACCCTAATTTAAATGTAATAATTTTTTTTTATGGTGAACGGAGTACAAGAAAATTGAAAAGGGTCAACATTCTTCCCAAAAAAAAAAAATTTTGAATCCAAGACGAGATCAACCTTGACATCCAAGTGAAGCGCGAGAAAGTAACACAATTTTCTTCTAACGACTAAACCCTAAACAATCAAGGTGGTTAGATTTTTATTTAATAACAATTTTATTGCCTTTTAACCTTAGCCTTTTATAGATTTTAAATATGTTTTTTTTTTTGCCATGATTAATGATGTGGTATTTAGGATTTCGTGGTCATTAAGTTGTACAAGCAGATTACGTTCGAGGGATGTTTGTCAAGTTCTCAACCAATAACTTCTTGATTTCTTTTACAATTTATGTGTTGTATTGTATGCCAAGAACATTTAAGTAGAATTGTCAGTCTCATCTTGTAAATTGTTCAACTCTTAGGTCAATAGACTCATTACTTATCTTAATAACTTTGATTTTAGGGTAAATTTTTTTAAGTTTATTTTAAAGATTCTAACTATAAATATTTAGACATATTTATAATAGGGAAACTGTTTTAAATTGTAAAATTGCTAAAAATACTTTAAAATATAGCAAAATTTCATTGTCTATCTGCGATAGATCATGATAAACTACTATCTGTCTTGCGATAGATTATAGATAGTAGTTTATCTGCGATAGACCGCAAATAGATAATGAATTTTTGTTATATTTATAAATATTTTGATTAATTTTTCTATATTTGAAAACAATATTTTATAATATCTTATACTTTTATCAATTCTTTATAAAAAAAAACAAAAAACATCGAAGAGAAAAAATGGTGGAGCTCCCTGCATCAAACCTAAAATAATAGGCTTTTAATGTATGCAAGGAAATGGACAGCTACTACAATAAGGGACTTGAATGTAAAGGAAAAATATCTTATAAAGTTGCATCCAATGATCCAACGGTACAAAAATCAATATTTAATGTGAAATTTTGTCTAATATCATTGTGTTCTGTGAAAAATGGACAAGTCAATAAAAATACACCAATATTTTGAGTTTGGTATTATCTTGGTTTTGCATTTTCAAACTCAATATTTTAACTTCCGAATTCGACTTTAGTTGCATTTTGATCTTTATGATCAATTTTTTTTAAGAATAATCATTTTTAGTATAATTTCCCTCTCTATTCTCAAAATTCTCCTTCCTCCATCCATGTCTGACATCGCAGTCTTAAAATCAAACGTCACGAGTTAAAATGTTGAATTAAAAACTTAAAGACTCAAATGCTATCAAACTCAAACTTTAGTATCATATTTCATAGTGGAAGTCTCTGTTTAGCATCTACTCCAGTTTCCTAATATTTTTTTAAATACAAATTTTCCTTCCCTTTCTCAAATTTTTACCTTCTTGGTTGACACTAAATCTTGAAATCAAATTTCAAGAGTTTAGGTCTCGTTTGATAACCATTTAGTTTTTTATTTTTTTTTGTTTTTGGAAATTAAGCCCATAATCACCTCTCTCGCATCTAAATTTCGTGTTTTGTTATTTACTTTTTATCCATGTTTTGAAAAACCAAGTCAAATTTTAATTTTTAAAAAAGTAGTTTTAATTATTATTAATTTTTTTTTTTTTTAGAATTTGGTTAAAAATTTAACTCTTGTACTTAAGAAAGATGCAAATCACCATAAGAAAATGAGAGGAAATAGATTTAATTTTTAAAATAAAAAAACGAAATAGTTATGAAACAGACCTTAAAATATCCGTTTGAAAATTGAGAGACCAAAATGCCACCATACTCAAACACCATGTACCAAAAGTGTAATTTTTGCTGTACAAACCTCAGGGCTATGTTCCAAAATGGGAGTGTCTTTTAAGCCATCTACTCCTTTTTAATTTCTTTCTTTTTTTTTTTTTTTTAAAAAAAAAACTCACTGTCGAGAATGGGCCAGTCCTCAACAAGGCCGTGGGCCGTAGCTTGCCCACGAACAAACGAGATAAATACAAACATGGGCCGATTGAAATATTGGGCTGAAAAGGATCACGTAAAAGCCGGCCCAGAAAAAGTTTCACCGAAATGTCCAGACAGACCCAAAGGGGCGGAGTTGCAAATTGCATAAGAATGGAAAGGGACAGAAATGAAAATAAGGGGCAGGGAAATAGATCAGTTTTCAGAGCAGAGCATCTTGTTTTGCGATTTGTCGTTTTTTAATATACAAATAAATAAATACAATATAGTTTGGGTGGTGTGGTGCAATTTGTTAATTTAATATATGGAAACAAAGTTGGTGTACTTTGCAGTTTTATGACAGTCGAGTCGACATGACGTTACCTTGATGCTAAATGTCGCAGCTTCAGTAGGGGCCACATGTCGTCCATAGACCCACACACAACGACCAAAAGTAAAAAGAAGGAGAAAAAAAAAAGCAAAAATCAATTTTATCCTTATTTCCTAAATGTTGTATTTTTCAAACTTTAATCTTTTAATTTTGTTCTTAATATTTGGTAGATTTTAAAAAACCACTGAATTTGTAATTTTAAAATTTTAAGAATCAAGTAAAAAAAACCAATATCAAAATTTAGGAACTAAATTTATAATCTAATATGAGTTAGTCTTTAAACCTTGTTTTTTCTTTTTTTATATTTAATAATTTTATGAAATTTAAAATATTTTTGCTCAATTTCTAAAGGTTTTGTTTGGTCATCATATATTTTTTGGTTTTAAGTTTTTAAAAATTAACCTATTTTCTCTTAATTTCTTACACTAGTAGAGTTTTCAACTTATTTAAGTAAATGAGTTGAATTTTTAGGTAAATTTCAAAAGCAAAAGCAAATTGCTAAAAATTACTTTTTCTAGTTTCCAAAACTTAACTTGATTTTTTTAAATATTTGTAGATAGTAGATAATAAAGCAAGAAATTTAGAAGAGAAAAGAGTGTTTATAACTTATAAGCTTAATTTAAAAATAAAAAAAAAAACTAAAAATAAAAAACCAAATAGTTAGGAAATGTGGCTTAAAGTTTTAATTGTGTGTAGTATGTCTCTAAATTTTAAAAATGTCATGTAAGTTATTAAATTTTCAATTTTGTGTCTAATAGATCCTTAATATATTTATAAATTTAACGAATATATTTTACATAAAATTAAATTTTATATCTAATAGCACATTAAATTTTCAATTTTTTGTTGTCAAATAGGTTCGTGAGTTTTGGGAAATGTCTTATTAGGTAATAAATTGAAAGTTTATACACTTAATTTAACATTTTCTAAGTGTATAAACAGAAGAAATGCCCATTGGAATGTCGTTCTTTTCTGGACGACCTGTTGTCCCTATTGCACTTTTGTTATGTTTATGTTTTTTAAATTTTGCAAGCTTGACGATAACGATGACGATGATCGAACCTCTGTCCTTAAAAAAAGGAGTGTATGATAGTTAAAAAGCATCAATTATGAGTAATTAGTTCAAATAAATTTTCTTGTGGACTACTCGTCTAAATCTCAAAGTTCAAGGATAATAATTTTAGAGTAGCAGATGGAACTATCGACTTTGATAGTAATTCACGTCTTTATTCAATAAACTATTTTCAAAGTGTGCTTAAAGACACTATAACTTTTGTTTACCTTCTAATGAACATAAAAACAACATTCCATTAAAAAAAAAAAAAAAAAAAAAAAAAAAAAAAATTGAAAGGAAGCAGAATTAAATACTATAATAAACATTAAAATTAAAAAAAAAAACCTTTGTAAGTGTTGTGTTTAACAAAGCTTTGGAAGCCATCGCGATTTTCTTATATACTACAAATACAAGATACGAATAAATGTTGTGAAATGGCATAGCCTAGAAAATCATACTTTAATATTAAACATTAAGTCATTTTTTTTACTATATATATATATATATATATTAAGTAGAGGTGAGAAATTAAATATATAAACTCGAAATTAATAATATAAGTTTTATGCTAGTTGAACTAACCTTTTTAAGTTTTATGGGTAATAATTAGATTATTGTTGAAATTAATAAACATAGTTTGCATAATTTCACTTTTGGGTTTGCATAGTTTTTGAAACTGAAATGAAAATGGGAAAAAGGGCAAATTAATTTGACCATAGGGACCAGATAGCAAAGGTTTGGGGTAGACAAAAATATGGGCCGAGTGTAAAAAAGCTATAACTTTATAGTCTTAGAAATAGACACTCTGCAAGATTTGTATGTATTTTGGAAGTATGTTTTGTTTTGTGTTGGAAAAAAACCCTCCATTTTTACTGTTAATTCAACACTTTTTGTCCCCATTTTGCCCTGCTCTCTTCTTCTTTCTTCTTCCTTTTTAACCCTTTTTAACTTTGGATAAAGCAACAGACAAAACCCATTTTATCTATAGTTTCAATTTATTTATGTAATAAAAATTAAACTTTGTATTATATTAAATTAGTATATCATTCAACTGTTGCTATTCCTCCATCTTTGACCAAATTCTATACTTCCCCATGTAATATAGTTTCTCCCAAAAAGAAAAACGATTGTTGGAGTTTTTTTTTTTTTTACAAATCTTTTGAAATTTGTATTTATCCAATGGTCCATCACACCATTCCAATCTTCTACCTAATTAATTTAGAATAAAAAAACTTGAAGTGTTGTTTTGGAGTAAAGAATATAAAATAAATTCACGAGAATTTATATTTAAAGTGGATAATATCAAACTATCAAAGGTGTTATTATATATATATTGTTTGGTTTGATTTGATTTTGAGTTCGGTTTTTTAACTCCAATTAACCAAAATCACATTTTTTTTTTCGATATCTATCGTGATGGTATCGTATTGTCTACTTTGAGTATAAATTCTCATGGCTTTACTTTTGGTTTCACCCAAAAGGTCTCATACAAATGGAGATAGTTGTCATCACTTATATATCAACGATTATCTCTTTATCTAACTAATGTTAGACTTTGGTCGCATTCAGCCAACATTTATTATGTGGGTATTCAGCTAATGGTAGTAAGGAATATGAATTAAATGATAAAAGCATAATTTTTTTTTCATATATATAACAAATATGGTAGAATGAGGATTTAAATCTACAATCTCAAAGAAAAGAGTAAAGGTCAATTACCATAGCTATATATGATAACATATAATATCGAAGCATTTTAAACGTAAGTTTAGTGGTTCAACTCTAAAAATTTAGTGGAGTGACAATGACAAGACGTTGTGATATGAAATTAGATAGTACTTCATGTCGCGGTAATAGTTTTTTTCCTACTCAGCATGGACCACATAGAATGAAGGTAAAATATTTATAAAAAGAATTTTAATTCTTGCGAGTATATAGATTAATTTGTACTAGTTTCTAACATCTCATTATGTACTAATAATTTAAGTGCACAAAAGAGAGCCTTTATACACTCACATATACATTTAAAAATCAACACTGACAATGGCAATGGCTTCCCCTCGATGTCCGAATAAATAGTATAAACAACTTGTTATTTTTACGTGGCATCCTTTCACGTTCATGAATTATTATATCTCCTCATACGTATATGTTGTGTTTATCCATCTATTGTCCAGGGATTGAGTTTCCTTATTTTGAAATCAAAATTTACAATAATTAGCTATAAAAAAGTTGACGATGATTCCTTTTTAATACAACAAGTAGATTCTAAAGATTTGAATCTTTAAGCTTAGGAAGTACATAATAATTACTGTTGTTTTTATAATTACTCATAAAATTTAAGCATTATGAATATAATTATCTTTAATGAGAAAATGTAATTTTATTCAAAATATACTCTTGAAATTCAAATTTCAATTACTATATGTCATTAGACTGGTTAACTTTGAAATTTAATCCAAAAATAATATTTTTGAGAGTGTTTCATTAAAATAAGATGAAAATTTTGTTGTGACAGTAAGTACGTAAAATTTGAGAGTTGAGAGACATACGAGATATCATTTTTAACATTCTTTAGGTAAATTGACTTGACAATTGACATGCAAAAATTGATTTGGTAAATAATTTTAACCATGGAGATGAAAGAAATGGTGATAATATAAAATATTCTTTAACTTTCTACATAATTATAAATAATATCAAGTACCCTTTATAATTTCCTATACTCATTTATTTTATATATGTTTTGGAACAAGTTCAAAAGTTAAAAGGAATTTTTTGGAATAAAATTCAAGACTCAAAAATAAAAAAATAAAAAAATAAAAAAAATGATACTTTTCAAAAGTTGCATAATTGAAATCTAACCTAAAGTTCATAAATAATTTTTATATAATTTAATCAAAATTTAATTGGGAATTGTTTTTTTCATTTTGCATGAATATATTTATATTAATTTACATCTTCAATTTCTACAAGGTTTAAAATATCTATGTCTATTATTCATATTATATTTACATTAATGACGTTTTTTTTCTTAATTTTTCTTATATAATATAACCATATATCACATAGCATAGGAAGCATAGAAGTATGTTTATATTCTCTTGTGCAGGCTCAGACTGCAAAGCGATCAGAATCAACCTGTTAACGGCTGTCCCAGTTTTTGTTCTCTGCCATTGGGATGTTGATTTCTCGCCTTCCTTCAATTATATCATATAATATATATTCAGGGATAAAATATTTTTTCGTCACCAGATTTTAGGTTTAATTTTTATTTTGTCCTTAAGTTTTAAAATATTACACATTTAGTTTTTAAGTTTTGATTTTGGTTTCAATTTAGTCCCTAAATTTTAAAATATTACAATTTTACCTTTGATATTTAATTTTGTTTCAATTTGGTCCCTAAATTTCAAGATTTTACATTTTTAACTTCAAATTTTCATCAAATACTTACTTTCAATCATTGGGGTCAATGTCTATTAATTAATTTAAAATATTATGAGGTGAAATTTTAAATTTAATTTTAAAAGTGATGAAAAATAGTGAAACTTAATTAATTATAACTCACTTAATTCTTTTAAAATTATTAAGATACTTTAACACTAAAGATGGAAAATGAGTATTTAGTTAAAACTTGAAGTTAAAAATGCAAAGTCTTGAACCTTAGTGACCAAATTGAAACAAAAATTAAATATGAAGGGTAAAATTGTAACATTTTGAAACTGAGGTACTAAATTGAAATCAAGACCAAAACTTAAAGGACTAAATATATATCATTTTGAAACTCATAAATCCGATAGAAACTAGATTCAAATCCTATGGATTAAAAATGTATTTTACCCTATATTCTACCATTTGTGGGGTCCACCACACAAAATCAACTAATTATATATGTATTTTCTTCACAATATATAATTATTCTTTTAAATTAAAAAAAAACTGGCACATATTGGTTTAGGAAAAATGAGTGAATAGAGAGAATTAAAAGTAAAATTACTAGTATTTCTTTCATAAATATGTGTTTGTGTATATATATATAATTTTCCTCCTAAGAAGTATGATGGTTTTCAAAATTTCCTACCTAGACCATACCATATAGTGATGTGGGGTAAAAGAGATAAATGATTTTTGAAATTGTTAAATCACTTTTAAACTTATTTTTAATAATTTAAAAAATGTAAAGACAAACATTAAAATGGAAAATAACTTTTATTTTTATTCTTTCGTTTCGATCATCGAGATGATGTATTCTTAAATTATTTTTTTTTATCTCTTCTTTTGGTTTTTATTTATTTTAGTTTCTATATTTTTAAATTGTTAGTTTTCATTCTTGTACTTTCTACTTTTGCCCGCTTTAATCCTTTGAAATAGAGTATTTTGTT
This sequence comes from Lagenaria siceraria, assembly GCA_002890555.2. Classification (NCBI taxonomy): domain Eukaryota; kingdom Viridiplantae; phylum Streptophyta; class Magnoliopsida; order Cucurbitales; family Cucurbitaceae; genus Lagenaria; species Lagenaria siceraria. Next base: position 17,805,276 of record CM016490.1, read on the forward strand.
TTTTATTTTTCATATTAATCCCATAGCTTTAGAAAGTGATCAAATTGGTCATTTAGTTTTATTTCTTTTCAGTCAACACAAAACTACACTCAATATTTCTTTTTAAAAAATATTGTTATGGATTTGTATCAAAATGTTTTTCTTTTTCTTTTTTTTCTTTTTTACAAAATTTGTGTTTGAATTTTAAAATAAAAATCAAAATGATGAACTAAAATGAACTAAATTTGTATATGGACTAGAATGAACAAAATTGTAAAAGCACATAGATAAACATCAACATTTCAATATAAATACAAGTAAAAAAATAAATTAAGAGTTGAAATTACGAAGACGGCAGTAAACTAACATTTTTTAATAAAGTGATCAATAATTTTTTTTTAATAATAATCAATGTCTAACCGCCAAAACGAGCATAACTCAACTAACATCCGAGATGTGTTAGCACCTATGTGATTCACGGTTCAAATCTCTCTATCCTTATTGTACTTAGAAAAGAAAAAAAATGTCTAACCCCATTAAGAGAATGCATTGAACACGTGATCATACACTTTTTATTTTTATTTTTGGGCAAATGACACATGATACATATCTTCTATAGTCAAGTCTTCCTATAACATATTTTCATAAAATATAATTAATTTTCATCTCTTGGTTGGTTGGTATGTCTCACTCATATATTTAAAAAGTAATAAAAATACAAATTAGAAAGCATAGTTTGAAAAATCAAATATCGTAACACTTTAGTATACATTTATATTAATGACGCATGGAATAAACATAATTATTGTGGTCAAAACTTCGATCATCACTTATTTTAAATTTTTATTTTTTTGCTTTTTCCATCTCTCTCGCGCCTCTCTGTCAACATATCTATAAATCTGAACTATCTATATCGATACTGGTTTGAAATATCAAAATTATATTCAAATTTTTAACCCATTAATTTATTTAAAAAAAATAAAAGACATGATTTAATGAGGAGGCAGCCATTGTTGGGTGTTTCACCCGTTTTGGATTTAAGTCTAAGGTATTAGGTGGGGAATATTTGTTGCCATATTTTGTTGTAAAACTAAAAAAACGTTTTGTACTTTGAATTGCAATACTAATTTTATAACTTTATTAAAAAACAAAGTTTAAATGGTGATGTTTAAGGTTTAATTATAAACATTATCTATGAACCATGAGGTTTATTTAATTTGAAAAGTATTATTTTAATCCTCGAGCTTCAATTTTTTTAAAAAAAAAACCTTGGAAGCTTTTTTTTTTTTTTTTTAATGTTAAATTTATGAACGAAAAAGTTTGTATTTACTTATTTATTGCATAGTGAACAATATATTAAACACAACTTTTTTGAAATAGTATTTAAATACAAAATTAGAAGTCTAATTACATAAAAAGTTTTCTAGTACTATGAAAGTATCTACTTCTAGTGTTCACACTATGATTTCTTTTTATAAATAAAATTTTAATTTAAATGCATGATCACGTGCCTAACAATTATTATTATTAATATTAATATCCAACAAAACTTGGAATGCAATTAAATGAAGTTAAGGGTACTATGCTAACATTTAAAAAGTATTCATACTTTTGTAGTACCAAAACATTTTTGATAATACAAAAGAATTTATCAATTTTAGAATAATATAAGTACTAATCTCATTAATTGATTGTCACGTCAGTATCTTTTAATAAGGATGTAAGATCTAATAATATTAAATAATTCTTTATGAAAAGAAAAATTCTAATGTGAACATAAAAAAGATCTGTACTATACATTCTTCCTAACATTGAAACAACTAAAAATCTAAAATTATCCATGAGAAAAAAAACATATTTTGTAGTTTTTTCAAAAGATGTTTGGAGTTTCTTTTTTTGAAAGTTGAAGATGTTTGGAGTTGGAAATGTGAATAGTGAGAAAATAAGGGGTGAAGACATAAATTAAAAAGAAAAAAAAAACATTGAGAGTGGGAAAAGGAGGGTTTTATTGTGTCGGGTGATGATGATTTCTGTCGCTTTTCATTTCCCACAAGAGAAAAAAGCAGTCGGCGCCGCCGTGGATTGGCTTGCCTGCCGCTCCAATTTTCAGCCTTCTCCATAATTCATATCATTATGTTTTATCATTGAAAATGATTGTACCCACGTTTCCCATTCCTTACTCACTACACCCACCTTCTCCAATTCAATTCGGTTTTTAATTTTTAATTTGTTTTTTTTTCTTTTTGTAAAATCCAATTTTAGATATATTAAAATATCTTTTTTTTTTTTTTTTAGCTTGTTTACTTTTAAAACTTCCTAAAATCATTGCTGGTTTATTATTGATTTTTTTAAAAAAATATTATGTTATTTGTAAGCATTTTCACTTTATATTTTTTAAAATATATTCATGTAATTTATTATTATTATTTAGTTAATTTTGATAAAAATTAAGACTAAAATTAGATATTTAAAAATACTGAGACTAAAATTAAATAAACTTCTAGAGACTAAAATTATATTTTTAACTTTTTTTTTTTTTTAAATAATGAAGTAGGACTATTTTTTTTTATAAGCGTGCAAATTATCTATACCTTTCATTCAAATACTACCATTAATAAGAGTTCATTGAAATGTACCCTATTATGAGTTTGAATTTTTGGTGATCTCCAAATCTATACTATTTTTTTAATGTTTTATTTCCTTTTTTTTCAAACCTTTTTCTAGATTTTTTTAAATTTTTGTCGATTTGTCAACATTTTCTCATGATCTTAAATTTGACATTGACATTTTTGTTATATCATTGAAGAATTAATGAAATATAGCAAAAATATCAAATAGATACACTTATTTATTAAATTTGTTTTTTAAAAAATATGAATTGAAATCATCATTTAATAATTTCGTCGATATTTTTCTGATATTTATATAAAATTAAGACCTAAATCATTCCTACAATTGGTCAAATTTTTTTCAAAAATTAAATATATTGAATTTGAGTGGTCTTTTTTTAGTACAACAATTGTAAGAATGAAGATTGAAACTCCGATATTTAGAGATGAATGTCATGTCAATTATTACGAAAGGAACTCACTTTCACTGATTTTGAGTGGTCGTAAGAAGGACAAGCACGTAAAATCCCACCTAGTAATCAAATTAAAATAAAAAGGTAAAACAATATATCCCAACATAAAATGGAAATTCAATCTGCTCTGCTGGTCAAATTTTCTCAGCTTTTACACCGTTATCTGTTAAATAAATAAAAAAGACAAAATTTAAAAGACAAAAATATATATTAAAAAGAAAAAGAGAATAAAAAAGCACCGAAATAGTTTCCCCATCTTGACATAAATTCCTCTTTTAATTTACACTTTCATTTCCAACTCTGCATGTTCTATCTCTCCCCTCAACCTTCATCTCATCCATTTTAATGGCTTCCTCTCTTCTTTAACAATCCTATAACTAAATTCCTTATCCCTTGCTTCATCGTTGGAACGAGACGAACAAATCGATCCAGATTTCAGAGATGTTTCCTTTTCAGAGTCATTACGGATTCCAGAGCACTTGGTTGAGTTATCGCAACGGCGATCATGTTAAACGATCAATGTCCGCCGCCGGATGCTCGATCGTCGACAATGCTGCAGATTCGTCTAAGGACGAGAAGAAATCCACGGAAGCAAGTCGAAGTCATAAGGAAGCTGAGAGGAGACGGCGACAGCGAATCAATTCGCATTTATCTACTCTTCGAACGCTGCTTCCTAATACTACTAAGGTAATCGTTTAATTCGCAAAATTGATGTGTGCGTTTTGTAATGTTGATGTTCAATTGACGAAGCGTTGAAGTTTTTTTTCGGATATGGCGGATGGAAGATTTGGATTCATTTTATGCTCTGTTTGTAGACGGACAAGGCGTCGCTACTGGCGGAGGTGGTGAGTCACGTGAAGGAGTTAAGACGGCGAGCGACAGAGCTTGCACGCCGGAGTACAGACCAATGCGGCGGCGGAAGCGACGGCGGGACGGCGTTATGGCCTTTCCCTAGTGAGGAAGACGAAGCGACGCTATGTTACTGCGATAACGAAAACAGGGTAATGAGAGCGACAGTTTGTTGCGATGAGCGGTCCGGTCTGAACCGGGATATGATGCAAGCGATCCGGTCGGTCCACGTGAGAGTGGTTCGGGCTGAGACAATGACGTTGGGGGGGAGGACGAAGAATGTGGTGGTGATGGAGTGGAGCGGCGGCGGCGGCGGCAGTGGGGGGAGGGAGGAGGAATTTATGGGCCTGAGACGGGCCTTGAAGGCCGTAGTGGAGAATCAGGCCCAAAATGTTTCGGGTAATAAGCGGGCTCGGGCCTGTTATCCAATGGAGGAAACGTTTTTCATGTGCTGACGTGGCTTCTCGAGTTTTTATTGGAATTGGGAGTTGGGAATCTATTTTTTTGCTTGGTGAAAAATGGAAAATGAAATAGGCTCTAACGCGAGAAAGCGACCGACATGTCGGCTGTCGCTCAAAAGACGAAACAGAAAAGTAAGGTTAATATACCATTTGATTCTCAATACTTTTGGAGTTTGTTGGGTTTTAATTCTTATACTTTTAATTATCTATTTTTAATCTATATACATATATATTTAATAAATCTTAAATTAAAATTTTCAAAGTTAATTTTTTACTAAAATTAAACTTTGGTCACATTCACAAAATGAAATTAATTTGGAAGAAGAAAAAAAAGAAATGGAAACCTTTTAGATGGACATGGACACGTGTCGATGACGAGTGAAGCGCTGAATAATGGGAAAGCTTTGTCCGCACATTAGAGAGTTGTAGACAGACGTCTCCCCTCCTTCCTTATCCTCGTTAGACCATATCTCATCCCCAAACTCAAACCCCAATCATTATTATTATTATTAATTTTTTTAAAAAAATTAGAGATTAATATGTTATAGTTAGTAAGGGTGCGTTTAGTTTAACTTTTCAAGTATTTAGTTTCGAAAATAAGTTATTTAGGAGAAAATTGAAGTATTTGACAACTATTCAAAATAGCTTTTGAAATATTTTTAAAGTATATTTTAAACAGTTTTTATAAAAAGAGTTTAAATATAAATGACTTCTCTAAAAATATATATATATTTTTCTCTAATCGATCAAAAGAGCTTTAAGTTTATGTTTAGGGTGTAGAATTGTAAAATTGAGTTTTTCTATAATTGTGAAAAGTAGATTAAAAAAATAAGATGAAGTTACTTGTTAAATGTGAGAAGTACAGATAGAAGAAAAGATATAGTTCATTGGTAAATACTAAAAGTATTAGAAAAATGGAAATATAGAGTTACTCGATAAGTGTGCAAGTTCAATAGTGTTTACTATTGAAGTTAAGTTTGTTTACACTAACTTAAGAAGTTGGTGGGCCAAACGATTCGTAGTATGTATTTAATCGGCAAAATGTATATGAAGTTTCGAGGGTTATTTTTCCTTCCCCTTTTCCCCTTTTTTAAAAATTAATTATTATTTTTCTCTTTTTTTGAGAAATTAAATTTCAAGTTTTGTCCCAATTTAATGATTTGTTAATTTATAATTTATTTATTTCGTGGACCCCATGTAATTCTTAAATTATACTTTTGTGGCAAGTAGTGAATAGAGGTAGCATGAAAAATTTTCTTACTAGACATTTTTCATATCAATTTACACCTCTCATCGTATTTTGCTAGAATCAATATCGTGTGAAATTTATAGTTATATTAATTAAACCCAATTTTTCACAAGTCAATCTATTTAGACTATTTATTAAGATAACCTTGGAAATGGTCAATGCACCAATTTTTACATGTGTATAGACTTCTTCGTATGTCAGATTAACAGAAAAAGGACGATTGGAATTGTTGGAGGGAAAAATTTCAAAGGAAATACTAAAGGAGAGTCAAAATCGATTTGCTTGTGAAAGTTCAAGGGTTTAATTGATAAAATTGTAACTCTCACATGATGTTTATTGAAATAGAACGTAATGATTGTATAAATTGATGTACTTATGAAAGTTCGAGTTTAAATTGATACAATTATTAGTTCAATATTTAAATTTATACAAACCTCAAAGTTTAAGGGTATAGGTTGATATATTTTTTCTTTTTTAATTTTGTGTTTACAATGTACCTAATAAATTCAACATTTTTTAAAATTAATTGATTATTATATCTAAAATTGATTTTTTTTCTATGTATCATAAATTTTTAAATTTTTATATAATAAATGTGAAAGATTTAAAAAATGTCAAATAAGTCCAAATTCAAAACATATTAAACCAAGAAGCGAAAGTTAAGGATATTTGGATACCAAACTAAAACCTACATGTTAAACACTAACATTAATATAAACTCTTTGTTGAGTTGGTTATAATAATTAACTCAGTTTTTAGACCACAAACTTTATATGTCAGTATTAAATAATTAACTTCACTAACTTTAATAGTGTTTACTATCGAAATTTACTCATTTAACGAGGAACTCTATCTTCCTCTCTGTCTCTCTCCCTATCTCCAAAGTTTTCAAATGACTCCACCGCTGGCCACCATCGAAAACCAACTCTGGCGACATGCTCCAACGACCACCTCCGATGACCAAACTCCAACAAATCACCTACCATGATGACCACACATTCGATGACTACCTCTGTTGAAGATCACATTCGACGTCCAACTCCGTGCGACTACCACCATCGACAACCAACTTTGATGATCACCTCTGATTGCCAACTCCGATCACAAACTCCATCGATCATCTGCAACGACTAACTCTAATGACCAACTAAATCGATCATATACTAAAAAAAAAGGGCCAGTGAAAGTGTTTTTATATATAAAATTGAAATTATTAGTTTATAGTGTTTAATAGTTGTCTTAATTTAACAATATTTGAAACACTTTGAGCATATAGCCAAACCAACAAACTTATGTATAAAATTCTATTTGAGAAAATGTAACCAAGCTCTCATTTGTATTTTTATTTTAAACAATTTTTATAGAAAGTATTTGATGCAAATGAATTTTTGAAAAACATTTTTTTTTCTTAAGCATTCCAAATAGATTTTAGTTGTCTTCCCTTATATACCAATGATCATCTTCTTATTTAACCAATATAAAATTTTGACATCACATTCTCAACTCCAACCTACATGCATAATAAACCTTAAACTCCTTGATGGTCAACTTTTTTTGTGTGCATATTACAGTCCTCCTCAAGCACAATGTTTATATGTAAAAAATTACAAAATATATGTTAAGGTTTTAAGTTGATATTACAAACGAGTGTGAACAATATGTGAAAATATATACATTTGAAGGATTAAACAAAAAGTTAAGTAAATAAAAATAACTACCAGAAAACTGTATCAAATATTCCTGACTTAACAATTCAATTTTTGCATCATAAACACAAATTTTAACTTACAAATATATTAACTCTCGACTTTAGAACATAATTTAACATCCTAAGTAATCTCTAAAAATCTATTAGATACACAATTAAAAAGTTTTAACCAGTTATTATGAGTAAAAAAGAGTAATTAAAAAAAAGGAAGGAAAGAAAAAAACTACTAAAACTTCCATTTTTTGTTTGTTTGTTTATTTATTTTTTGTTTTTGAAGAAAAAGATAAGTTTAGATTTTCCTTGCCGTAACGTTCACGTAGCATGCGATGTCACGTGCCTACAAAACGCATTCCCGCTTGCTTGGAAGTTGGAAGATGGAAGATGGCCATATTTATCTTGTGTTTTTGTTAAATATTATTTCTTAAAATTAAGCATTGTATTACTTACTTTAGTTTTAAGTTTTTACTTTAAAGATTATCTTAAGAAAATTTATATTATACATTTTTTTTTTTGCTTGTATACAAACATCTATTTATCATTTTTACGAGTAAGTATAATTTAACTAACCTAAAAATATATATTATTAATAAAAAATATTTTTACGAGTCAGTATAATTCAACTAACCTAAAAACATATATTATTAATAAAAAAAAAAATTAGAAATTCGATTCCACAACTCACATAAAAATAATTCATTTTTATAAATAATTTAATTAAGCATACATCACGATTAAAAACTTGATTTAATTATAAATTTAGTCCTACACATTTATAAGTTATATTTAAAAAATGATTCATATCTATTTAAACTTTCAATTTTATCTCTAATTAATCTTTAAATGTTACCATTGTTTAATAAGAGTTTCTAGCTTTATTAAAGATCATTTTTTAATAAAAAAATTATAGACCTATTAATCACAAAATTGAAAAATCATGATTTTAGATAAATTTTTAACATAAAATTCAAAAACTTTTCAACCACATTTTAAAATTTAGAAGATCATTAGGTACAATCTATTAGAACTCAATAAGTTAACCACAAATTACTATTTCTAAATCTTTAGTTTGATTTCTATTTTATAATGGTTGAACTTAAAAAAAAAAAAAATCTAAATAGGGAGGTACTTATAATAATTATCTTTAATACCTAAAAGTTATTTAACTGATTATATTTGACCTCGAATAATAATTATCTTTAATACGTAAAAGTTATTTAATTGATTATATTTGAGAGTAATTTTAAGGGAAATTTTTAAAAATAGAAAAACAAGGGAAACTATTTACACAAAATAGAAATTTTTTTAGATAATTGTGATAGACGATGATAAAAGTCTATCAGGGTAGAAATGATAGAAGTCTATCAATGTCATCAGTATTTTTTTTTGCTATTTTCTGTAAATAGTTTGACATTTTTTCAAATTTTTTCTAATTTTAAAATAGTTAAAATAAAATATACTTTTTAAATGTAGTGTATATATATATTTTATGAACTAACGAATCTTTATATTTTATATCTATTTAAGTGGCGATGGATATGGATGGATAAGCTTGAATTGAAAAGGAGATGTTCGTCTTAACAAATTTAACATATATAAAACGAAAAAACAAATTTTATAAGAATTCGGTTGTGTATATAAGAAACTTCTCAACACAGTTTGATCATTCTCAGCTGGGAAAGGCGGGAAGCGAAATGGGTCGCCCAATTCGTGAGTTTTCTTTACAAAATTTTCATTTAATTGATTTGATTTTGTGTCTGTGTGCTTGTTGGCTAAGTTTCAGAATTAATCTCCATGAATTTCTGCCTAAGTTCTTTGCGAAATTATCATTGCTAATAGGCCCAAGAGCTTGCTGGGGTCGTTTAATTTCAGAAATGGCTGCGATTAGACCGACTCTAATCCACAAGAATCCCTTCCTTTTCTCATCCTTTTCAGTTGGGAGAAGCTCTCTTTCTGTGAGTTCTTCTATCTCTCTGTTTCTTTGTTCTTGTGTAATTATTAAATGGGGTTGTTATTATTATTATTATTATTATTATTTTATGGAATTGGGAATTTTGAATCGATAGGTGAAGGAAGAAATCGACGAAACTCATCTGGAAGTGCCTTCTAATCGCATTCATGAGTGGGTTACATTTGTGTTTGTTCTTTCTGCTAATTTATTGTACGAATATTTAATGGGAAATTTGATCAGTTTTCTCTTCTGGGTTCTTCTTTTTTCTTTTTGATAAGGTTGGAGGTGAAAAATGTGGCTAAAGTGAAAGATGAACATAAGCTGTTTGATGAAATGCGAAGGAGATTTCTGAGTTTTAAGAAGCACAAGTATTTGTAAGTAGCAGTTGGTCATTGAATGAGCAGATCTTAGGATTGTTTGGCTGGATACAGAAGAAACGATTGGGATTAGTTTTTAATCCAAGGATTTCTTTTGAAACAGGGAACATTTGGAGCATTTTCAAGCTCTTGCAGAACTGCAAGCCCCTAAGGTAATTGAGATGATGAGCAAGACCTTATGTTTTCTCTTTGATTCGTTTTACCTTCTTGTGGCTTTATCCTGTTTTGACTATCTGCCATCACTTAAATTTATTGTTTTAAAATTACCTTGGATATTTGAACACAAGCTCACAAATAGAACAGTTCATGGTGATTTCTTGTGTGGATTCTAGAGTATGCCCTTCCAATATCCTTGGATTTCAACCCGGAGAAGCTTTCACGGTTCGTAACGTGGCAAACATTGTTCCGCCATGGGAGGTATGAAGTATTGTACAAATCTCTTGCATTATCTAAGTCAGAGTTGAACTTTGTTTTGGTTGTCTTCAGGCAAGCAAAGAACTAATTTCAAGTATTTCCATTTTACTACTTGTACAGAATGGACCAACAGAAACCAATGCAGCCCTTCAATTTGCAGTGAACACACTCAAAGTATGTTATTTTCCATTGTTTTGGCAGTTAGATTTGATCTTTATAATCTCCAAACTTCATATTCTTTACATATGAGAATGCATTTATTTCATGAATTCTTAAGAGAACTAGTTTTATGCTCAAGGTTGAGAACATTGTAGTCATTGGCCACAGTAACTGTGCTGGAATTCAAAGCCTTATGAGCATGGAAGATAATGCAATCGACTCGAGGTTTCACTTTCGTCAACTTCCTCGTACCTTATATATCTGTTTTTACAGTATGTATTTGTTTTTCGAGCTGTAATTTTTAGCTTATTCTGCCATGGTAGCTTTGTTCATAAGTGGGTGGTGAATGCAAAGGCTGCTAAATTAAGAGCAAAAGCTGCTGCTGCACATCTTAGTTTTGACCAGCAATGTAAACATTGTGAGAAGGTACTGAGATCTTTTTGCTGCAAATATGAACCAGATATTCTCTGTTTGAATTTTATTCATCTTTGACAGTTAGAACTTTTAGATTAGAATCTGTTACTAATATGAATATGTTTTCGCTAAATTCGTTGATCATTTACAATGATGATAAAGAAACAAGAGAAAAAAGCAAAGGAAATGGAATAGTTCTTTGCACAATGTCATAGGTTGGCCCAATGGTCGATAAATTCCAATGTAACAGTAAAAGGCTTGAAGGGAATGGATTCGTGTCCTAGAATTAAGTATAGTAGGGTCAGGCTGACTCGGGAGATTACTAATTTTGTCGATTTTTCCTCTTTCCGCCATCAGGAATCAATCAACCTTTCATTGAAGAACTTGATGACGTACCCGTGGATCGAAGAAAGGTTAAAACAGGAGTTGATTTCTGTTCATGGAGGATACTATGATTTCTTGACTTGTACATTTGAGAAGTGGACTCTTGATTACAAGAACACCAGCAGAGGTGATAACGATGATGATCATGGATGTCTTATCAAAGATCAAACAATTTGGTGTTGAGTTTTCCAGATCACCATCCTCTGAAAACTCTGCTGAAAGCATTACATAAACACAATGCTTTTGTGAATAGAGCCTTAATTGTACATGAATTTACGATCAATATAAATGAAATAATTTATAAATTTCTGAGGAAGAATTTGTATAACAAAGACTGTCATGAGTTCAAAATGTGGATCCAATATATAATATATGTTGTCTAAAAAACCAGCCTATTTTGTAGGGTAATTTCAGATAAATTTTGGTTCAATTTAGTTCCAGTGGTTCATTACGTTTAAATTTGGCTTTTTAAGAGTTTCCAAGTGGTGTTTTAAGAGTTTCAAAAGCATCCTACAAATTCTGACAAATTATAATTTGTCATGTTTTGTAAATTTAAATTAATGATATGTGACACTGAATTTGGGATTTGTTACAAAATCACACGTGTATTTAAATTAAATTAAAGGAAAATTTTTATCGATAGAAAAAATGTCAAGCTATCTAAAGAAGATAGCAAAAAAAAAAAAAAAAAATTGATAAACATTAATAGTCTTTTATAATTTCTTTCACGGAAAGATTTTGATAGATTTCTATCCGCGTCTGTCATAACTATCTAAAAATTTTGCTATTTGTATAAATAGATTTTCTTATATTTCTATTTTTAAAAATTTTTCTAAATTAGAAGATAAAAAAAAATGATGAGACAAATTAATAATTTCATTTGTCTATCATTAAATCAATCTGGAGGAGGTTGGACCCACTGCTAATGTAGCTCCAACTCACTAAAGGGGAGATTTGGTTAAGCCTATAGATAAGAATTGGGTTTAGGCCTAAAAAAGTCTCCAAGCCAAAAGTTTGGCCTAAAATTAACCTAACTCAAGATCATACAAAGTTCATCAAATTAAAACTTCTTAAATAGAGAAAGTCACTTTCATTTGGGTATACTAAAGTCAGATTCATAAATTAGAAGTTAGTGAAATTTAGAAAATTTCACAGAGATTGAAATCCCTAAAGACTAAAGACTTTACGAAGATAAAAGACTCTCCAAAGATTAGAAAGAAAAGAATACTCGAAAGACAAAAATCATTTTAAAGATATTTTGAAAACGAGCTGAGGACGTCAAAGGTATAAGCCTTCAAGACTCCAATTTTATTCAAGAAAATCAACAAACTAGTAGGCCGATAGGAAAAAATAAATAAAACATCAAGCCAATCTAATAAGATTAATCCAACGAACCGATTTAAAAAGGCTTTTATATTTGTGAAAGAAAATTAAATATATATATATATATACATATTAGAAACATTAACACTTAAAAAAGTTATAAAATTCAATTCATAATCTAAATTCTTATTTGGTTGGTTGTGTTAACTAAGTGTAATAGACGTTTAAATCTAAATAGGAAATATAGAGGAAAAAAATAAGTTGATTTCTAAGTCAATAGAAAAAATAGTATATAGACAATTTGTGAGATTTAACTAAATTATAGGTGCTACTTGAAATTATTCCAAATCACAAATACTATATGACTTAACATTTTTTTAATTTAATTATATTTTATATGTTATTTTTTATAGTTGGCACATTAGTCAAATGTGTAGAAAGGAAATAGTATTGATTCATCCTTTAAAACATTTAACTCCATAAATTTAAAGTTCCAGCACACAAGACTAATGGATTACAAAATAGAAACAAATTATCAAAGTAAAACAAATCAGCCAAACTTTTTAGCCTTTGTTTAATAATGGTTTGATAAGCTTTGTTTATTAATTTTAGAACTATACATGAAAAAGATTCAAAGAGGAAATCAAAGTTTGAGGATAAAGTCAGGAAGGTTGCCTCATCCCAAATGCACCTAAAACAAGTAGGAAACAAGCCTAGGAAAGGCGCAGTTAAAAAGTAGGTGGGGTGATCGAAATATTAAACCAAAAAGGCCCACCTCGACCAATAACCAGGCCCACAATTAGATGCAAGTGGGCCATTTGACTCAAAAGGCTTGCCTCTGCCTTGGAGGTCGAGGTCGAGGCTAGCTTACCCTGGTTGGTTCCCTCTATGCAGGCTTGTTTAGGCTTTTGGAGTTCTATACGTGAAGGATTGAGTAAACCTTAAGTTTAAGCCCAGTATATATAGATCACGATATTTGATAAGTTCATTTTCTTCTTACAAAGTTTGCTTTGACCCTTTGCTAGAAACTAACTTAAGCATAAGAGTTTTTCTGATAGGCACCAATGTTCTTTTTTTATTGTCTTGTCAGTGACCCTTTTTCTTCAATTACAAATTTATCATCAGGGACATGTGAAAGTCAGACAAATTTCTTGGGTCAGATTTTGTCATCAACCATGAATATTTTACTTTGCATTGAATTGCTCTATTTGATGAGATGCTAGATTATTAGTCTAGTTTGGTTACTATGAATTTAGTTATTAAATTTTGATTAATTAGTGCTTACCAATTTTATCATTTTTATTTATTTTAATGAAAGGTTGTATATGGCCTGTAAAACTTTTTGAAATATAGGCAATACTTGAGTGCATCTCAGATGTACTTATTTCTATGCTTTTCTTTCTACCACTCCCACCCAAAAAAAATAATTAAAATATTTAAAATAAATAAATAAAAATAGTTTGCCACATGTCACGTTATAATGAGACAATTTGATAGGATGTAAAAAAGAGATGCTCTCGAGATGCACATAATATTTTTTCTTGACATATTTTTTTGGCATAGAATAGAATCTTATTCTTTCTTCTTCAATCTTTCTAAGGAAAAAAAACAAACTTTGTTGTAGTGATGCTATGAATTTTTTTTGTTTAGCTAAAAATTTAGCCTAATCTAAAATTCTCTCCATCAATTTCTCTGTTTTTTTTTTTAAAGTTATTAAGCCCTCATTCTAGTTTTCTATTTTTGAAAATTGTATTTAAAAGTATAAAAATTAAAAATAAAATTAATTTTGAGTGATTAAATACATTTATCAAAGTAATTTTAAACATGACAAAAGTGATTAATACAATTTTAAAATCACTCCCAAATTTGAATAAGCACTTATTGGATAAAAAAAAGGGAGAATAAAGTGTGTATAAAAAAAAAATTCGTTATCAGCCCAAAAAAAGAAGTGTGAAAAGTAGTGAATACGTATCGTTGTTGTCTGTTAGCTTGATCTGTATACACACATGCATGTGCAACGTTGCTTTCAGCATCTTTTTTTAGGGCCCATATTAATTTAAAGTAAAATAATTGAGGCAAAAATAAAAAATAAAAAAATTCCCATAAACCACATAAATGCTGAAATATATAATACAAAGTGTTTTGAGATTTTGATTTTTCCATACTTTGTGTTAACTTTATCTTATTCATTATTATTAACTTCATTTTAAATAATTTTATATTTCCTAAACTTTCTTTTTCTATATAATTTTAGGGAAATTACTATAAACAGAAAAAATATCAAACTATTTATAAATATAGAAAAATTTCATTATCTATTACCGATAAACTGCGATACACTTCAATCGTTTGAGCGATAGAAGTCTATCACTCTCTGTCGCTCAAACGATAGAATTCTATTGCAGTCTCTTACTATATTTGTAAATAGTTTGACTCATTTTTTTATATTTGAGAACATATCATAATTTTAATTATTTTATTAGTTATATATATGGTCGGATTGAAACATCGTAATAATGTAGAGAAAGATATGAAATATGATGGAGATAGATGCGATGAAAGAAAAATGAAATTTTCATTTGGCCTTGACTTAATTGAGTAATGAATTTTTTTCGTTTCTTAAATATATTAAATCAGAAAATTTATCCTGAGTAAATGACTAGATTATACACATGAAAATCAACAAAAGAAAAATAATTCAAATCAAGGCAAAAAAGAAAAAAAAAAAAAAAAAAAAGAGTTGACATGCATTTCTTCTTTTGAGATCCTTTAAATTTTGAATTGTGTCCCATCAATTTATAAACTTTATAAATTTTTATATAGTTGCCCTATTTAATATCCTTCTGATTTTTTATTTTTTTAAAATTAAACTTATCAACATTACTTCTACCTATTAATTTCTTTATTTTGTTATTACTTTTTAGGAGCATTTTACAAAATCAAGTTAAGTTTAAAAACTGAAAAAATGAATGTTTTTTTTTTTTAAAAAAAAAATGTGTATTGCTCTTGGAATTTAGCTAAGAAAAAAAATAAGTTAGAAAAGATGAAAACCATGGTAAAAAATATTGTAAGAAAACAAACGCAATTTTGAAAAGCCAAATGGTTATCATGTTCCATAGGTATTTAAATTTTTAATTTTATAGCAAGCAATAGGTCACAATCTTTTAAGTTCATGGACGTATTAGCAGAAAAAAAAAAAAAATGAAACTTTAGAATCCCATTAAACATAAAATTCATATCTATTAAATCAAATTATTTTTCTAATCAAACACAAAATTGACTATAGTTTAAAGACATATTAGATATTATTAAAAGTTCGAGAATTTATTGGACAAAAATTGATAATAATTTTTTTTTTGTATATTTGTAAATAGTTTGATATATATTTTTTATTTATTATAATTTTCCTAATGTGTGTATGTGTGGGGTAGTGGTTTATATATAGTTGGATTGAGATGTTTGAAATAGATGGATATATTTGGGGCAGATGAAGAGAATGCTAACCCAATAGAAATGGGCAATTTTGTGTTGTCACTTGTCACTTGTCACCTTTATTTATTTAATTAATTATTATTTTTATTTTGGCTGTTTGGGCATTGCATTCCAATGAACAGAATCAACCAAATTTGTACTATATATATAAAACAATTATAAAAAAAAAAAGAAAAAAAAAGGAGGAAGAAGCAACCAAATTCAGTGGGGATGAAATTTTCAAGTGTATGTGTCAAGAAAAAGGTAAACTTATCACATGGAATTATATTAAGAAGCTTTTATATTTTTTTTAAAAAAAAACAAAAACATTCCTTCCCCAATTACTCAACAAAATAGGCAACCAAACAATTAAGGCAAAAGAGTAAGATCTTCATATTCTCAATCTTTCCTCTTTTGACAATTCCCTCTTTCCTATTTTGATATTGAGTATTCTTCAAGAATATGGTTTAAAGTTTATTTTAGAATCTCACTTTTTTTTTTTTTTTTTTTTTTTTTTAATTCGTATGTGTCAAGGTCAACTACATGCGCCTCGACTAATCATACGGGACAAACTGCCTGACACCCATGACCCCTTAGCCCTTTGACCTTTTTTTTAGGTTCCCACCACTAATTAGGGGACCCATGATGATTATTTTCGAATCTCAACTTTAATTACATCTATTTCATTTTTTTTATATTATATTATTGTTTCAAATTTTTAAGTTTGGATAAAACACTTTTAGATTAAGTCTATTTAAGACATGTTTGAGAGTGATTCTAAAATAGTTAAAATCATTTTTGTCATTTTTCAAAATCACTATGAAATATGCTTTTAATTATTCAAAACTAATTGTTATGATATGAAATTTGTATTTCAAAGTGTGAAATTAAACATTAAATCAATTTCGAGTGATTAAAAATATATTTCAGAATGATTTTGAACCTGATAAAAGTGATTCTAACAATTTCAATATCACTTCCAAATATGCACTTAGTCTTTATACTTTTTTCAAATATATATTTATTTGATTCTTTTATCTCTATCATTTTACTTTTACCTAATATTAAATTGAAAGGTAAAAATGGCATAGAATCTTTTTGGGATATATTTACTTTTTAAAACTTTTTAAAGCATGTTTATAATCATTCAAAATTAAATACTTATGTTCTAAAATTAGAATGAATTATGTTAAATTTTAAAACTAAAAATTAACATTTAAGACAAAATATAAAATTACTCACTATATGTTCAATGCATACCAAACTATTTTGATACTTTAAAAAGAATTTAACGGACTCATGTATGTCAAAATCACTTTTATCAAATTTAAAATTCTTCTAAATCCTTCTAAATATATTTATAATCATTCAAAATTAATTTAATATTTAAATTTACACTCTTAAATATAATTTTTAATATTTTTGTTGAGGATCTCACATTAGAAATATCAAGGAACCTCACACCCTTAATAAGATAGATGAGCTACTTCTTCCATTGCCAATTAGTTTTGAGATAGAACCTCATATTATCTAAAATGGTATCGTAGCAGATGACCCATAACGTAAATGGAGGATATAATAATTGTTACAATTATTAAGTGATTCATTTCTACGGTTTAGTTTTTTCACCCAGAGTCCTTAATGGGGTTGGTACTTATCCTTCTTGGCTTTTTGAATGTACCAAAACTTATATGTTTTAGGGTGTGTTTGGAATACATTTTCAAGTGTTTAATTTAAAAAAATAAGTCATTTTAGAAAAAATTGAAGTGTTTGGTACCAACTCAAAATAGTGTTTGAAGTATATTTTAAATTGTTTTTTTGTCAAAAGAGTTTAAATAAAAATGAGTTTTTTTGAAAAACCCTATTTTCTGTAGTCAATTCAGACGGACACTTAAGATAGGTCTTTGGACCTTGTTTATTCGTAATGGTAAAAGTTTTTTAAAAAAACTTGGAAATATAGAGAAAAAAAGGTTTAGAGAGAGAAAAACACGAGAAAGAAAATCAAATTTTAAAGAGAGAATATTAGCTAAAAAAAAGAATGAAACGTTAGATAGAGAAAAAAAAAAATTAAAGTTTTGAGAGATATGTTAAAAGAGAATATTGGTTTAAAGAAAAGTAAATAAAAAACAGAGAGATCAAAGAATCAGATATATTAGATAAAGAATATTAATTAGAGTGAGTGAAAGAAGAATTATAAAAAGAAATTCAGATTTTTTTTTTTGGAAAAGAAAAATTAAAAGAAACTAAAAAATGAAAGATTATTAAACAGGTCTTAAAAATTATATTCCAGTAAGAACTCAATAACAATAAAAATGTTAAATTATACAAAATACACATCAAATTTTTAATAAGTTTCATTTTAACATTTTAACATTGAACTTTAAAATTATTCTAAAATATTTTGAGTGTTTTTCTCTTAAAATATTTCCAAAACAAATGCAATATTTGACAAAGTAGTTGATGTGTGAATTTGAAAAACATATGCAATATAATATTATTTACAATATTATTCATAGTTAATGTATAGAAATTAATTATAGAAAAAAAATACAAACTATGTTTTGAGTTTAATTTTTAATTAGTCCTTAAATTTCACCCACGCATATTAACAAAAACCAATGTCTGTGAACTCATTAATTTTAGTAGTATCAAGTTTTGCAAAAATTTAAATCAACACAAATATTGACTCTTGTATAATTTTGACAAAATTCATAAATTTACTTCAGAAGCTTATCAATCTTATATACTATACTTATGTTTTATAATTCATTCAAAACACATCAGAAATATTTTGTTAATGAATTTTCAACGATTTTTAAATTTTAAAATGAAGATTATAACACACGTCAAGAAATTAAATTTAGAGTCAAAACTTTATCTTGTTAAATGTGAGGAAATTATGTGGAATTGTCGACGAGTACAAGTGGGTAGAAAGAAGGAAATAAGGCTTTTTTTTATTATTTTTTTTTTTTTACAATAAAAAGTTAAGAGAGTCGAATCATAGATCTCATGATCAGTGCCCTATATTTCAATTCAATTATGCTAGCTTTATAGAAAAAAAATTGGATAGAAAATAATTTTTTCGAATAAAGAGAAAATTGTTAAAAGAAAAAACATCATAATCAAATAGATGGTAAACTAAGTAAGGCATTAAGCAAAAATGATTAGAAGCAGAAGCAACGCCACATTCAAAATTCTGATAGACCCCTTTCGTCCTATTCGACCTTCAAATTGATTTTTTTTTTAATTATTATTATTATTATATTTAAGAGTTGTTTTAAAATAGATCAAAATATTTATAAATACAGCAAAATGTCACCATCTATTAGTGATAAATAGTTATAGACTATGCTAAATTGCTGTCATATATCATTGATAGACACGAGTTCTATTACTGTCTATTACTGATAGATGTGACATTTTACTGTATTTAGAATTTTTTTTAATAATTTTATCATTTAAAATAATTACAAAATATTCATTATTATTTTTTTCAAAAAAAGAGAAGAAACAGCACATAGATTTTGAAATTGAATCAAAATACTGTCTTTTTTTCCTCGTCAAACTAAGTCGGCTATTGTCCTCAAATTTTAAGTCCAAATGTCCTATTGCAAAACCAAATTAATACAAAATTAATTAATTGTTGTTATGGATATGTAGTCTTAAACTTTTGATTTATACAAGGAAAATAAAAGTTTGAAAAAATAAGCACATTTTGATAAATAGGTACTCTAGATTATGTTTTTCAAAATTATTTTTGAATTTTATGATTCAAATCTGATCAATTTTGAAAATAATGTTTTATTGTATTTAGATTTGAAATTTGAAATTCTAAAAGATAGAATTATATTAAAAAAAATATTAATATAATTTCATGTTTAAACTTATTTATTTTGTAAAAGTATAATATGTATTATAAATTATATATATGAAATTATATAAAAAAAATTAACTGAAATATGCTCATAAATAAATTAATAATAGTTTTTATTTAACTTAATATTTAATGAATATCTACAAATAGTTCTATGGTTTAAAAATATATTATGTCAAACGACACATTTTGAATAATGATTTAAATTTGAATTAAAGACACACATCTAAAAACAACACAATTAAATTTAAGAGAAATTACTATAAACAGAAAAATTATCAAAATATTTACAATATAGAAAAATTTCACTATCTATCAGCGATAAACCGCGATAGATTTCTATTGTTGTCTATCACTCAAGTGATAGCATTCTATCGTTGATAGACAGTTAAATTTTTCTATATTTGTAAATAGTTTAACTCATTTTTTTATTTTTGAAAAGGATTTTATATTTTCATTATTTTTTAATGTACTTGGATGCAGATTTAGAATTTAAAACACATAAACTGAAGTTTAAAGAATTGAAATAAATCTAAACAAAATTAGCGAATCTAAATTTATTGAATTCATTTCATTCAATAAATTTAGAGTCTATTAACAATATAGTCTATCATTAATAGACTCTTTACTAATACTTTAAATTTGATTGTTCTATTTATTACTATCATTTTATCAAATCATATAAAGTGTTTAAATTTTAATTTTCTCCGGTAATAAATATAAGAGTGAAGATTTGAACATATGGTGAAATCCATAACGCAAACCCCACACATAGTCATACTTGTTTTTTTAGGTGTAATTGAAAAGGCTCTTGTCTCTTGATGGGTCAAATTAAGTAGTCTCTCCCTTTTTCTTTCTTTTTTGTTGTTTGTTGTTTTGGGATATGGGGGATGCCTCTCTTTCTCTCTCTACAAATACAAAGGCGGTGCCTTCTTTGTATTTCTCACTCCCAACCCTCAAATTCCCAACCATACCTTACCTTATTTTTCTAAAAATAATTATTTAACGAGTTACTATTACAATATGACTTGTAATTTAACATTTATCATGAAATACAATGGAGAGAAACTAATATATATATATAATATTAACTTTGACTTTTTAATTAACGATTCAAAGTTATCTTTAGAGTAGATTTTCTTTTAATTTTTTGAATAGAAGTTTGAGACTTAAAATGGTATGTATTGAATTAGATTTTTTTTTTTTTCAAGAGGCTGTCATTCAATTGAAATGTTTATGAAAGGTTAAAGATAATATTGCAATTTTGAAAAGAATTAGAGTATTATAGTTAAGGGGAGAAATAGATTTTGACTCTTGAATTTATCAAGTAGTATTAATTTTAATCTTATACTTTTAAATTACTCAAATTTAGATAAGTATTGCATTCTTAATCCTAAAATGAATGTTGCAAATTTAGTCTTCTAATAAATTTTGGCTCCAAATATTATTAAAAAGATGTTTCTCTTATTTGTTTAATGAATTACAAAACATACGTAGACTATGAAATTTATAAACTTTTAGAGAAAAAGAGCACTAGAACTAAATTTTGACAAAATCTATTAATCAAACTTATTTTTACGTAAAACTTTATTTTATTGAAATCAACCAACATAAAAAAAAAAAAAAAAAAAATCTTACATCTCTTTCCTATCAAAACTAGTTAGTAAATTTTCAAAATTTAAATCAGCAATAAAAATTACAAATTTAAAAATCTAAAATTCAAATTATAACAAATTCAACAATTTCATGTTGAAAATTAAAATTTTTTTCGCTTACGATTTAATTTAGTGTTCAAATCTACGAAACGAATAACTTTTTTTTCGTACTTTTCCTATATCTGTCTCTTATAAAGTCTGAATTTTATGTATGGCGGTGGGCCCAATCTCCACCTCCCAAAACAGCGGCGCCACTGCTCTTTTTTCACTTTGTTTTCAACCTCACCCACCTTCCCTCCACCACCTTCCCATTTTTATTTTCTTATAAACAAATTCCCACTTCATCCCTTCCTCTGCCCTTTCTTTCTCTCTTTCCATTTTCTTTTATTTCATTTCCAAATTCCTCTAACAAAAAACCCATTACTTTAAAATTAGAAATTCCTTCTTTTTTTAGATTAATTTGATAAAAAAAAGAAAAGAAATGAAAGACGATTTTGCTCACCCCAAGAGCAAAACTTCCAATATGTTATCCAAATTCCATCTCTCCGCCCACCCTTTTACCCACCATCCTCCGCCGCAACAACCCGCCGACGAGCCCACCGCCGCCGTGCCTTCCCACTTTAAACACCACCAGGAACTGACCTCCACCGCTGATGGTTCCACCATCGAGGTGGTCCGACGGCCGAGGGGTCGCCCACCGGGTTCCAAAAATAAACCCAAACCGCCTCTTGTTATAACCCGGGAACCCGAACCGGCTATGCGGCCGTACGTTCTAGAAGTCCCTGGTGGAAACGACGTCGTTGAAGCTATTTCGCGATTTTGCCGTCGCAAAAATATGGGCCTTTGTGTTCTCAACGGTTCCGGTACCGTTGCTAATGTCTCTCTCCGTCAACCATCCGCCACCCCTGGCGCCACCGTTACTTTTCACGGCCGTTTTGAGATTCTCTCCATTTCTGCTACCGTCTTCCCTCAAACTACTCTCTTGCCTTTGCCTAATGGTTTTACCATCTCCCTCGCCGGACCTCAGGGTCAAATCGTCGGTGGTTTGGTCGCCGGCGCTCTAATTGCCGCCGGGACCGTTTTCGTCGTCGCTTCGTCGTTCAATAATCCTCTGTACCACCGGCTTCCCGATGAGGAAGAGATTAAGAATTTGGGATCCGGTGGCGGCAGTGGCGGTGGCGAAGTTCATTCCCCACACGTCTCTGGCGGTGGAGATAGTAGCGGGCACGGGCAGGGTCAGAGTCAAGGGCACGGGCAGCTGGTGGAATCGTGTGGAATGGCTATGTACAGTTGCCACGCGCCGTCCGACGTAATTTGGGCGCCGACGGCGAGGCAACCGCCGCCCCCGCCGTACTAATCCATAACTTTTCATTTTGTCTTCTGCTGATCTCTTTTTTTTTTTTTTTCCTTTTTTTTTTATAAATCCTTTTTCCCCATTAATTTTCCATTACTCTTCTGTTAAATTTGTAGGGTTTGTGGTTTGTTCTAGAATTTTTTTTGATTTGAAATGACTTGAAAAGGAAATGAACTGATTTTCATTTTTTTTTTGCAGGATTATTGTTATTAATTAATTTCTAATAATTCATACGTGAATGCACTGTTTTAATTATTGCTAATAAAATTAAGAGTAATGATTATTCAAAGTTCATCTCCTCTTCTTCTAATTCACACAGTTTTAATTTTGCATTTTTAGTTTTTTTAGTTTTAATTTTTGTGTATTCATCAGTTGTGTTCATAATAGCGTTTTAGTTTTGCATCGCCATTTTGCCGGCCGTACGATTCAAGTATAATCTAGAGAATAAAATATTTATAAATAATTATTATTTAATTAAAAGTTGATGGTTTGATTTTAAAAAAATAAAATGGAAAATGAATAAAAGCATAAGTAGTTAAAAAGAGAAATTTGTAAATATAACCATTAGATTCAAAATATTAGTATATATATAACAACATTTTTAAAAAATTATATATATAGCAAAGTCTATAACTTATATACTATCATCTAGATTTTGCTATATTTGTAATTTTTTTTAAAGTGTTGTTTTACACTTGATTATTATTCTTAAATTAGCTATTCATTACAATTATTCTGTTAAAAATATATTTCTTCGATATGGACTTCAAACATTTGAATACTGACCATCATGTATTAATTGTTGACTGAAAAAACTTGAACAATATATATATATATAAGATCATCTGTAGATCATTTGTGGCTATTATGAGAATTTTATCGAACCACAGGGATAATTTATGAGATTTTAACAAACTATAATGATTAAATTCTAACTTTTAAAATTATAGGGATTAAATTTTAACTTTATTCAAACCATAGAGACCAAATTTGTAATTTAACTTTAAAAAAGTTATTGGTAAGTTTATGTATTTTTGGTATTTACATGCTTAATTTTATGGTTATATTTGTTGATGTCAAAATTCAAGCATGGATAAAGTGAATAGGTTTGTAATTTGAGAGAAGATGTAGCTTGCCAAATAAAGAAAATTAAAAGAGGTTTGATGTCAAAGTATAGTAGGATTGAGAAGTTAGATGTTTAATTAAGTTGCCTCATATAGAGTTATAATAATATATTTAGAGCATAATTAATCTAGTGTTCATCTTAATCTTCTTAGGATTATAATGTGAATTTTTCTTAATCGTAAACAAAATAATAAGGAAAAATATCAATTTATGCTCCTAAATTTTGGAGGTTGTATCGATTTAAACCCTAAATTAATAATTATAATAATTTTAACTCTGAACTTTGGGAGTTGTATCAATTTAGACCTCAAACTAATAAGTATATCAATTAAAATTTTAAACTTTTATAAATATATCAATTTAAACTCTGAACTTTCATAAGTGTATATAAATAAAATATAATGGAGGGTTTAAATTGACACACTTATGAAAGTTCATGATTTAAATCGATACAATTATTAGTTTAGAGTTTAAATTAATACAACTCCAAATTTTAAGGGTATTAATTGATATTTACCCTAAAATTTAATTAACTTAATTTGTTAGTCTTGAATTTATTTGAATCAAAATCCATTTTAATTTCGTACTTATTTTCTTCTCTTTTTTCTAACATTTAATCTATTTTGCTGGATCTAAATTCACCCACAATCATATTCAAAATTAATGCCCTTTCAAATCCTAAATCGCAAAATGAAAATTGAAGACCCTGTTTGGTAACTATTTATTTTTTATTTTTGGTTTTTGAAAATGATGTCTATAATTTTCTCTTATTTTCTTATTATAGTTTATATTAATTAGAAAGAGTTGAATTCATAGCCAAAATTTAAAAATAAAAATAAAATTTAAAAACTACTTTCTTTAGTTTTTAAAATTTGACCTAGTTTTTAAAAATAAATTTAAAAGTAAGAAATTTAGAGATAGAAGAAGTGTTGATAGATTTAATTTTAAAAAATTAAAAACAAAAATTCAAACGGTTACTAAACGGACCTAAAATTATTTATTTTAAATAAAATAATTAAGAAATAACTATAAGCTAAGAACGTGACAGAAAAAAGCAATAAAAAAAGTATATGAATTGTAAAACTAAAAGTAATAATTGTGTAATGAGGAGAAATTTAAATACTAAGCGGTGAGATAGAAGAGCAAGCGTTAAAAAGCGGCTCTGCATGGAAGCAAAGCTGTTATAATATTATTATTCTCGGTCGGTCCACTTATTATCACGAGAAATAAAAGGAGAGCATACAATATTTCACCATAAATATATAATAATTGTTGAGACTTAACTCTTAATTATTTTTTAAAATACTTTACGAACTAAAAACGTTTTAAATTTATGTTATAATTTAGTTTTTAGAGTTTGGTATACAATTATTTAGTCACATGTAATTTTAAATTTATCAAAATTATTAAATGTAAATTTTTATTAAGTAAAAATAGTCGTAGTTTATAAACCTATTCTTTTTTTTTTTTTCAATTCAGCAATTGAATGAGTGAGAAAATTAAATTATCAACCGATAATAGTCGTTATGACCAATTGAACTATGTTAATCTATTTATTAATCTACATATGTAAAAGAAAAAAATTAATTAAATTTTAGCGATACTTATCACATAATAGGAGAATTATGCTACAAATTTCAAAATAGAGGGACTAAATTTTTACATTTTTAAAGTTTAGAAACTAAATTATTGTTAAAATTAAAAGTATTTAGATTGAATCACTACAAACTAAAATTTAAGACTAAATTGTTATATTTATGAAAATTCCGAAGTTTTAAATCTTTTCATTTTTGTTTTTAGTTTTTTAAATTTGCATTAAACCCCAGATATTGGGGTTAAAGGTGGTGAGTTATAAATGCTATAAATAATAATTATATTTCTTTTTCAACTATTTAGAAAAATGGACGTAGAATTTAATAGTTGGACTATTGATTAGTCTATATAATATGAATTTAGTTTCAGTTTGATATTTATAATTTTATTTTTTTTATTATTAATCTCCTAAACTTTAGTATTATTAAAAGAAGTTGCCAATATTCTTTTCAAAAAAAGAAGTTACCAATATTTATTTAATTTTTACTTCAAATAAATGAAAATTAAAAAATTGATTGACCAAAAAATTACATCTAAGGTTAAAATTATAGTGATGAAATTGATAATTATAAAGGGGAAATTTTGGATAATAAAGTAGTTTGGAATATTAATGAGAAGGGATTATGTGATTATTACAGAGACAAAATTGAGCAAAATTAGGTCACGTGGGAGATAAAACAATGACAAATAATTAATTTCTTTGTCAACTTCTCTTTATTTGGACTTTTCTTCACCCAATTTGTACTCAAGTGCAGCTCAATTTCCACCAAATCCAATCTTTATTGAGACTTTTTTTTTTTTTTCATATATATATATATAGTTCAATAATTGCTGGGTGAGAATACAATGTAACTTTTAAAATGATAGTTGATATTATTGATGTCGAAATTAGAACGGAAGAAAATACGTCTAACTTTTCCATGAGATAATAATAGTAAATTTGTAATTCAAGAAAAAAATTGACTTGTAAGATAAAAAAATCTGAACACTAGTGTGGTACTTTCTACCCAGGCTCTAATGCCTAAATCAAAAAGTTTATTTATATAGCAAGAAGAGAATTTGAGTATAAGAATAGACTTACTTCTCTCTAAAGTTGTTATGATTTATTTATAGGTGTAGTTTGACTTAGATCCTTTCCAATAGAGTTTCGGTCATTCGAAGTTGCATTAGGGTTATCTTTTAACTCACCGAGTTGGGGTGTGCGAGGAACATGCCTCATTTGGCATTTTGCTATGATCGATCTCGACTAAGATCAAGGCCGAGCCATCTTCTCTTTGCTTTATTTTGGGCCTAATGCGATCCCTTAGGCCTGGACATGCATATTAGTATTTTGTTAGGTCGAGGTCGAACACGCTAACCAGCTCATCCCTTTTTCTAGGGCTATTTTTGTCATAGAATGTCTCTTTCGGCCCGAATCTTGTTGTCTTTTTGCTTTTATCGTCTCAATCATCGACTTAATGTTGATTATGCCCTTTAGTCCAAAATAGATTTATTTACTTAATTATATTTTGATTAACATTATATTTTATTTAGATTAATTTGTAAAATCGAAGGATTTAATATTATAATTATATATAAATAAAAATAAAAATAAAGAGGTCGTTATTATTTTCTTTTTTTGTTTACAATTATTTTTCCGTGTCGACCACTCAGCTTTATCTTTATTTTGTTTTTGTTTTTATATGTTTTCTTTTTTTAATTTTTCATCCTTTTTAAGAGAAATTAATATTAACATAAAAAACATCAAAAATTTATAAATATAGAAAAATTTCACCATCTATCATGGTTTATCACGATATATCTCTGATAGACAGTAAAATTTTTATATATTTATAAATATTTCAACTCATTTTCTATATTTAAAAACAAAACTCCTTTTTTTAACCTATTAAAGTTTTTTTTTTTATGTGCAAATATTTATCCATTTTCATACTTTTGGTTGAAGATGTCAATTTTGATGCTTCTAACTTTTATTAGATCTCACACGTCTAGTTACTATAATTATTATTTATATTCTAGTCAAATTTTAAAAATTAAGATTAAAGTCAAATATATTTTTTAAAACATATATCTAGAGTGTTTGGTCGTCTTAGATACATCTCAACTAATCTCACATGATAATTTAGTTACACTCAAATTAGTACCATTTTAAATTTATTATCTCTCAATGGGTCCTACGCAAATGATTTTGCCGATAAAATCTTTTGCATTGGCCTAATTTTTGCCGACGTTTTTTAGACTTTTTATTGAAAAATAAAAATATTATAATGGTAGCCACCTTCTACTTTTTGTCACATTTTGATATGAACCGTCCAGACATCAAATTATTTATCTGAGAAGGTTCATATCACATTTCTTAATACCACAAACACCCATAGCAATTAAAATAAAATTGGCCAAATGAATCATATAAAAACGAATTTAAAACTGAGAGATTATGCCAAAGTCAGCATAGTTCAACTGACATAATACTTATACTATCAATTTGTATAGACAAGATTACAAGTGGTCATTTATTTAATTTTAATCTCTATACTTTCAAATGTCCAATTTTTAACCCATATACTTTTAACATGTTTTAAATTTAGTCCCTACTGCTTATCATATCTATTGTTAATTTTTTCAAAAACTTTTTGTTACTTTAAATTTTGTAAACACCTATTATATTTTCTTGCATAAAAATTATTATTATTATTAACCAATATTTCGATAAAATTAACTTTGAAGGACTAAACTTAATATTTATTAAAAGTACATGAACTAAAATTTGACATTTAATAACCATAAGAGCATAACGACCTTGATAAAGGGTTAAACGGTCATAATTAAATAAATGATGACCACTTACCTACTTATAATATATATCTTACGAGTTTTCTTGACACCTAAATGTTGTAGGATCAGGCAAGTTGTCACGTGAGATTAGTCAAGATGCATGTAAGTTGGTCCAGACACTCACGAATATCGATCTTTAAATATAAGAACTAAAATTGAACAAACCTCAAAGTACATAGAGTAAAATAATAATTTAACATTGTATTGAATATAGTAATTTTTGAAAATAAGTAGGACAAATATAAAGTAATAATTTTTATTTTTATTTTTGAAGATAAATTGGAGATAAAATTAATAGGCATTGAATAGAGTGATGGGGTGGTAAAGTAAAAAATGAAATAAAGTCTAGGGTTTGGTGGGAGAAGGGAAAAAAGATTGAGTGAATTGAATTTGGCTTTGAGAGAGAGAGAGAAGAAGTGAGAACAGAGTCTAAGAAGAAGTCATATGATTTTGACATTTAAGCCAATTGGGAATTCAACTTGCAAGCCTTCTTCATAATTATTCACTCTCCTTTTCTTTCTATTTCAATACTATTCTTGTCTTTTTCCCTTTTTTTTTTTTTTTTCCTTTTTCTTGAAGCTTCTAAATTTAAATAAATTAATATTTAAATAAATAGGATTGTTTTGGATAAGGAGAGTTGATTGGAGAATTTTCTAGCAAATGTATATGGAAGTGGACAAAGTGTTGTCGTTTTGGGTTACATATATATCTTTCATCTCAATCTCTATCTTTTCTCTCTAGAATAATCTTTATTTGAAACTATGAACAAATTGTTTATGATTCAATTCATCTAATTTATTTCAAAGAAAGTATATATATATATAGTTTGATATTATCCACTGATAGCGGCTAGCTGTTTAAGACTTTTGAAGTTAATATTTTGTATAATGGGTTTCTTCTCTAGTTACATCATCCATAGTTTCAGAGTAAAAATATATATACATTTTTTTTCGAGTTTAGTTAATTGTGGTGTAAAAGATTAATTGACCTGTTTCAAGTTTTGAAATGGTGATTAGTATCTTTATCAACTGTACTTTGTTCGGATTGGCAAGTGAAATCATGGGTTGGAAGTGGACAAACTTTTCGAGACTTTATGTTCATAAGACTTAAACATGGGATCATCTAAAATTTGTTAGAACGATATACAAATTAACTTAGATCTATAAGCCTTTGTTTTCAATAAATATCTCTACTTTGGATCGTCTTAGATCACAAACAGGCAATTTCAATTGTCATATATGGAGAAGGAGCGTCAAGCAACATATAATAAATTGGGACCATAAAGTTGTATTTATTATAAGTTGATTTTTGTTTAAAAAAATTAATTAAGTTGGAAAAATGAAAGCAATCTTACTTTATAAATACATATCCAAAACAAGAGGTTACTTCCTCAAAAGGAAATGAATATGCAGCAAAAGTGAATCAAAAAAGGAAAGAAAAGCTTACCAAATTAAGGAACACTTATTTCTATTATAAGTAATCTACTTAATTATATATTGCCCTTCTTTATATATATGTTTTTATTTTTATTTTTTGAGAATATATTTATGTGGTGGTTGGATTAGTGCAATATAACTACCTCCATAATTTAAGTAATAATAATGGTTTGAAAGGAGTTAAGTAATAATCAATTGTGTGAACTATAAATTATAGTAAGAAACACAGAGAGAAAAAGGTATTAGTTCTAAGTTACCTTACAAAAATTAAATGTGGCTTTAAGATTCTTAAAGTTGTTATTAATGGGTTTGATGTGTTATTTCAAAAAAGAAGAAAAAAAAAAAAGGTTTGATGTGTTAGCCAATTACCTAACTTAAATATTTTGTTGGGTTGTTTTGCAATTGTTGATATTTTAAGTACTATTTTGAAATGTTTTTATTTTCTGGCCTACCAAAGAAGATTTTGATCATTGATAAATAAGTATTTCATAAAATTAAAATTATGAAAATGTGTAAACTAAAAATGTAGCACTAATTTGATTTAAAAAATGGTTAATAATCACTTCTAGTTTGTCAACTTCTATAAAAGTAACAATTTAGTTCATCAACTTTAATTTGTGATAATTTAGCTCTATTAATTTTAAAGTTGTAATAATTTAGTCCTTTAACTTTAAAATATAACAATTTAGTCTCTATACTTTTAAATTTGTAACAATGTAGTCCCTAATTGTCAATTTTGATTATGAAATGATTTAGTCTTTGTAATTTATGAACACGCTTGACTAAAAAATTTCATTAAACCTTAATATTACTTTTAACGATAGGAATTACATTGTTAAACATTGCAAAGTATAAGGACTTTAAATTGATAATTATTGAAATTCAAAGATTAAAGCCTCATTTGGTAACTATTGCGTTTTTTGTTTTTAAAAATTAAGTTTATTTCCTCACATTTTCTTACAATGATTTACATCTTTCTTGAGTACAAGAGTTAAATTCCAAAAACAAAAACTACTTTTTGTAGTTTTCAAAATTTGGCTTGTTTTTTTAAAACATAAATAAAAAGTAGATAAGAAAGCAAGAAATTTAGGGGTGAGAAGGGCATTTGTAGGCTTAATTTTCAAAAACTAAAAACCAAATGGTTACCAAACAAAACCTAAATTGTTACAAATTTAAAAGTACAAAGACTAAATTGTTACAAACTAAAAATCAAGGACTAAATTATTATTTCTAATTCAATGAATGTTTGGGGACTGAAATGATTTTTTTTTTTTTTTTTTTTTATTTTATTAGAGTAAAAAAAATTACTGGGAAACACAAAAGAAGTCCAATAAAATGATATGCCTATAGTTCTAATTGGGATTGCTCAATGTATATTGCTCACTGAATGAAAAAATGTGGTGCATTCTGCTTCTAGAAAACCATGGGGTAATTAGACTCTCACAAAGTCAAAAACTAAAAATTAAAAAATTAAAAAAAAAAAAAAGAGTTCGTGCTTACAAAAATAAGTTAAAGATGATTGCTGATTGAGTAGATGATATCGATTACACTTCAACTCTGCTCATATTGATATTTTGAATTGGTTAAATTATCAAAAATATTTTTGAATTATAGAGTTGATTATTTTTTTAAAAAAATATTATTTTAACCTTTAAAGTTTAATATGTTTTTTTAAAAACAATTTTTTTTTAGATTTTTTCCATTAAATTCATAGACGCAAAACTTGGTACATGCTCGTGTGAACATACCTAAACATATATGTGGAAAAAAATAAAAGCGTGTCACTTATATGTGAACCGGACCTATTTTCATCTTTCTCCTTTCAATTTCATGCCTTCAATTTTTGTTCTTTCATTTATATGATTTTTTCTTTTTTTCTTTTTTGCTAACTTCAGCCCTAAATTTACGTATGTGTATAAATTTATTTACTTAAGTAACATATAAGTATAAACACAAACTTTTTTGTCCATGAATTTAGTGGTGAAAACCTTCGAGGATTGTTTAATTTGGGAAGAAAAATCAAACCTCAAGGGTTAAAATGAAGATTTTCAAAGTTCAAGAATATAATTGAAAACAATTGCAATACTTCATAGTTTTTTTTTAATAATTTAATATTTTTAATTAGTTATCTAATTGTTATAAGAGTGATGGTAACATTATGGGGACCAAAGCGAGCATAACTCAACTGATATACAATATTTGTTGGCGACCAAGAGATATGTAGTTCAAATCTCCTCACCCCTTTATTGTATTTTTTTTTAAAAAAAAAAAAATTAGTAACATTACCGTGATGATTTTGAATTGGTAAAACTACTCTTTGGGTTTTTGAGTTTTTAGTATATTATGGTTAGTTCTAGGTTTAAAAATATTACACTTTTATTTTCAAGTTTTATATTTAGTTTTCATTTTGGTTTTAACTTAGGTTTCAAAATGTTACAATTTTACTTTTTGCTTCTATTTGATCCATAAGTTTTAATATACTTTATTACCCTTGTTCACTAAATACTCACTTATGATCTTTGGTGTTAATTTTTATTAACTAGTTCAATATAATTATAATTAAATTAGTTTTTCTTTATTTTTCATCACTATTAAAATTAATTATATAAAAAAAATCTTTTAGAAGATCTTAGTTTTTACGTCATAATTATTTTAAATTAATAAATGAAACTTAATACCAAACACCAGAAGTGAGCATAGTGAAAATTCAAGCATAAAAGTGTAAAATATTGAAACATAGGAATTAAAGTAAAATTTGGGGTGTTAAATAACTAATTTTAATAGTGTTCACTATTGAAATTTGCATATTTATCAAGAAACTTCATCTTCCCCTATTTCTCTCTCCCTCTATCTAACGTTTCCTAACTCTAAACTAAACAACTCTGCATCTCAAAATACAGACTTCCTAACTCAGTACTCCAAACACCCTTTTAAACTTAAAATTCAACGTTAAAAGTATAACATTTTAAAATTAAGAAATTAAATGAAAATTAAACTTAAACTTGCAGTAAAAGTATACCATTTTGAAACTTAATTAGATGTTTATATGAATTTGGTTTTAATTAAATGTGTTAGGTGGAAAGGTAAATGATGATTTAGTTGATTGTAGTTGACTTAGAAGCTCCTTTGTCGGATAAAATTAAATCTATTCATTTTGGTCGGCACCCCCAACTTATAGTAATTTGCTTTTTACTTCATTTTCTCTTCTTCTTTTGCCTAAAAAGCCCTCCACTTTTACTTTTTCTTTGCAATTTTTCAAAACCTAGGACTGGACTTTGTGGACCAACTAAAAAAAAAAAAAAAGATTATTAATTAGTTTGATAATGTTTCCTTTGAATCCAAGTTTGCAAAAATTGAAGTTTTTAATCATGTTCAACTGTTTTATATTTAATTACTTATGGATCCATAATTCTAATGAATTTACTTTCTGTCTTTCTTTTAACTTTAGCTTAAATTCTACTTTTGTAACTGAATGTTTATATTAGTTCCATTTTTGTTACATTTTCAAGCACTTTTTTTAGTTTTTTAATTTTACAAAGAATACTAGTTTAATCCTCTTTGTTAATTTTTTTTTTTTAAAAAAAATAAATTATCTACTCTAGACATATAAAAATAGACCTGCTTTTTTTGTTCACTTATTTCAACGTAGATTGGATCAAATTTACGAGACTTTAGAAATAGGGTAATTATTTTAAATAGCAAAACTGCTGAAAATATTTTCAAATTTAGTCAAATATTACTGTCTATCAATAATAGACATTGATAGACATATATCGGTGTCTATCACTAATAGATAGTGATAGTGATAATAGTCTACCAGTGTCTATCACTGTCTATCAGTGACATTTTGTCATTTTTATAAATATTTTGACTCATTTTGCTATATTTTAAAACACCCTTTAGAAATATGATATAAGGAAATAAAAATGACATAGAAGAGCCTAGATTCCAAATAAATGAAAATTAGATTGAATCGATATGAATTCACTCTTCAAAGCAAAATGAAAGAAGAGAGATACTTCTTATTTCTTGGTCCCTTGGTCAATTTTTTTTTTTTTTTTTTTTTTTTTTTGTTAATTACTGGTAGAAAGCTGACGTAATACCTATTTTTTATTAAAAAAATATTTTTTTTTTCTCTAAATTCTAATACAAAATTTTACGTGTAGATTAATTTAAAATTTCAATTTTTCTTTTATAAATTTATATTATTATTATCAATGTGGAGATCTGATGTTGGATATTTATATTATATTGAAAAAATGAAAAATAGAAAGAGGAAAAGTTAGAGTGGAATTTATTTGTATGTAACAATGTGAAAAGGAAAAAGGAAAATGATAACTTATTCTCTTTAGAGGTCATCGTTTTGTGTCGACACATAATCACAAATCAAACAGGCTTTGCCGGAGCCACCTGCTTTCTGTCAACATCTGCAGCGCGGTGGTTGGTGCGGCGGCGGCGGTGGTGGCCGCACTTTTTTTTTCTTTTTTCTTTTTTTTTTTGTGTCTTTTTTGACGTGGGATTTGTCGGACATTATTATATTGATTAAAAAGCCACCGATTATATTTTACTGTAGTGCAAGTGAAACCAAAATCATTGGAAATTGAAAAGTGAAATTGAAATTGAAGAAGAAAGTTTGTTGTTTTTCTTTCAGTGCGTTTCATTTTTTCATATTTGGTTTTTGTTTTGTTTCAATTAGAGAACTGAAAAACATGGTAGGCCATGCCCTGAGAATCTGAGATGATTGCTTTCCAATTATTTTTTTATTTTCCTTTTACTTTCTTTTGTTTTTGTAATAATCTTCAACCACATATATCTACACTTTTCTTTCTTAGGGCTTTACTTAATAAACGTGTGTTGGGATTTTTGTACAGATTACCTAAGAAATTTCTTAAAAAAAATGAAATTTGATCGATTTTTTTAAAATAAAACTTTCCATTTTTCACTCTCGCTCTTTCTCACTTTCTCGTTCATTACATTCTTATTCTCCTCTACTTTCTCTCTCTCTTTGCACTTGATTTATTTGGTATTTGAAAAAAAATCTTGCAATTAATGTTGATCCTCACGCGTTGGTTGAGGAAGAAGAAATAACTCCGCTCGTTTAGAGAGGAAAATAGAACAAGAGATGAGAGAGAATAAACAAAATATTAAAAAAATGAAGAGTTAAAAAAAAAACTTATTTTGAAAAATCAAGTCAAATACAATTTCAGCCACATTTTTTAGGTTAATCGATCAAATTGTTCGATCTTTACATATTTATGTTACCCTTTGCAAAATAAAATAAATAAATAAATTTTCATGTTACTTTATTTTTAGTTCAAAAATTGGTGGGGTAAATATTGAATTGTTGACATTTCGAATGATAATTTATATCTTATTTATCGAGCTACATTTAAATTGGCCTCCATAATAGTTGCCTTTACTCATTCAAACTCTAGTCTCCAATATAGCCATTACCATTTTCATTGCATCTAAAAAATTGTGTTATATATCAAAATTACAACCTCTAATCAACCCTATACTCTTATTGAGAGAGATGAATTAAATAATGCGTATTATAATATTCAAACTTCTAAAATAAAATTAAATATAAAGTTAGATCTCTCTAAGTAACAAAATTTTTAAATAAAAGTCTATCCGTGATAGAAATGATAGAAGTCTATCACTGATAGATGGTGATACAAGTCTATCATTGATAGATGCTGATATAAGTTTATCAATGTCTATCAGTATTTTTTTTTTTTTTGTTATTTTCTATAAATAGTTTGACATTTGTGAAAATATATATATATTGGAGTTCCAATCAGTAAAAAGCTGACCTAAAAAATTGTAAACTTCACTAAGAATAAAACCAGGGTCCAATTCTACAAGAAAAGCATTTGTTCTAAATTGAAGAGAAATAAAAAGCATATGAATGCATCTTATTATTAACAGCAGTAATGAATAATAATAATAATAATATGAAACATGAGTTACAAAATATTAACAGCTGATCCTTTCAAAAAGAATCAGCCCTCTAAACATTTTCTAAGTACATTCTCTCCCATGTTAAAGCTCTTATTTACTCACCTCTGAACTCAGTATACATTTTCATAATCAAATATTTACCCTTTTTTACCTTTCCCTTCTACAACTACCATTACTCATTACATTGCTACACTGTCTGCTACGGTCAGAGTGCAACCAAACACCATCTTTACCCTCCATCAAACGTGTGGTTTTCTCCCTACCGTTGGATTCTCGCTTACTTGAGAGATTACTGATCCCATTCGTATAATTGGGATGAGGTTTCTCAGTTGTTTTAGCACCAATTGGTGCACATTGGCTCGAATCAGCTGGATGCAAAAACGGGGAGGATGAAGACGATGATGGTAAAGAAGCATCTATGTTAGAAGGAATTTGCAAACCATTCCAACCACATCCAGAATCACTGCTGTAAAAATACTCTGGTAAGTCATCAGTGCTCGTAGAGTCACTGCTGCTGTTGGTACTGCATGAACTTTCATCAGAGTTGCTACCAAAAAGAGAAGAACTGTCGCTCGTTAAGTCCTCTTCCAAAAGCTTCTGGAGCTGGTGGAATTTTCGATAAAACAAACTGATATTTGAAGGATCGTTTGATGAATTGCTGTTGATATGGAGGTTCTGGGAATTGGGATATGAAGAGTTGGGACTTGATTTAGATGAGCTACTCGTCCCATTTATCAGAGATGGAATGCATCCATCTTTGGAACCAGTCATAATTTTGCTTCGTATCAACCTTGGGGCCCTAGGTGAGCATCTGCAAGGTTACCTGTCGTCAAATAACGAAAGTATCGAAACAATAATTCCTCGAGATCAAATCATTTTAGCTCCAAAGTTTACCTTGCATAAAAGAGCATGTATGCCCCTCTTGTTAATACATTTTCCACATCCATAGCTGTTACCTGCCCAACCATAGAAAACGGAGTCAGTCTCCGAGAATAGCATCCATGTAAAATGTAATTCAAAGAAGCAATCCGAAGATAAAACTTTGCTTAAAAGTTGCTAGTGGATCAACTACTAATTACTGAAACAGAGAATTGAATGAACAACATTAGTCATTGGGAGAGAAAAAACATTAAATACTTATTATTGGTGCAAACAGGTGCACTATTCCCTGGACAATGACTTTCCACATATCTCTACTTAGGGCATAAATTCTCGTGGTTATGCTTTTTGTTTCACCCAAAATGTCTCTTACAAGTTACAATTGAGATATTATCACTCACTTTTATACTCAAGATCCTCTCCTTACCTAGTCAATGTGGGAACTTTAGATAGACTCCCAACAATTCTTCCCTCGAACAAAGCACCACCAAATCTTTCCTCACGTAGTCATCTCCCTGTCTAGCTCTTATCTATGCCAAATTCTTCTTCTCCTTTTCAAGGCTCCCAACTTTATCTATTAACACTTGAAGACACTGTTGATACTATTAAGTTAGTGGCATGACTTTGATACTACTTGTTAGATACAACGTCCCTCTACATGTCTCTACAATGTTATGATATTTGTCTACTTTGGACTATGCCCACGTGACTTGGTTTTTTGTTTCACCTAAAGCTTCTTCTACTAATGGAGACATTTTTCCCCACTTATATACTCATGATCTTTCCTTTTATCTAGCTAATGCTGAGTAAAGTATTAAAGAGTGTGTAAATAAATAAAGGTTAAAAGATTGACGAAGAAAACGACCTAGGATGGCCTAACAATATCAAGAATAATAGAATTTGATAACATACCGTGCTGTCATCAATCTTGAACCACTTGTTTTGATTATTCCTGATATAGCACACGTAGTGACCGGAAAATGCGGCATTCATAACATCCAAATGAACAATCACTCCGTAAAGCCTGTAAACAGGTGACTTATCACTTCTGCTACTCATATAGGGTGCCAGATCTAGGATTTCCGAAAAAATAACCGGCTTATTGAGCTTCCCAAATTTGCCTGACTAAATTGGATATACAAACATGAAGAAATTAGAGAAAGAAAAGCTCAAAATTTTATCTAAACATGCAAATATCAACAATCAAAGTTGAAGGAAAACCTGGAATCGTTTCAATGCTATGGTCAGGATGTTGGGAGCCTCCAATATTGACAACCTTTTTCTGGCTTTCACGTAAGAATTGCATCTGAATGTGATCGAATAAAAAATAAATCTAATTAGAAAAGAGACAATAGGATGATATGTGAATAGAGAAATTGAGTCGAAACGACTGCCAATAGATGCTCCCAATGTACAAATAATAGTAATAGTAGTAATAACAATAATAATAAATCTATTAACCTGGTACAATGGTATCTATTGTCCCCGTCTAAAATCTCAGGGCTAGTATATTGTTGAAGAGCCTCTTCGATTGTTTCAATATCCCCACTTATCTCAACAGTAAGATCTAAAATCCTTTCAATTCGTTCAGACTTGTTCTCACACCTTGTGCATTTGATCTGCAAGTGAAGTATCAACAATCAACATTGAAATCATTAGTCTTCGCAGAAGAAGATCAGCTCCTCACTGGCTTTTTAGATAGAAAGGAACAGTTCTAAAGAGTGTTATAGCAACGTAGGTTATAGAACAAAATTTCACAGGGTAACTGATATTCTGAATATCCTTAGCTGATAAAAGGAAACCTTGTACCACCTTTGATAGAAGGTAGCCTCCAAATGTAAGGCCTATTAGAGTTGTTTCCTCTTGCACAGGGCCTGATCGACTTGCTTGAGCTTCCATAAAGCAAATTGATTGCATTGTTTCAATAGCACACCTGTCAAACTAACTCATTAATCCCCCAGTTCACAGTTCCTTGAAAAGTAACAATAATAAACGTTGATAAAATAAAGATTGGAGACCAGCAATAATTTTTTTCAAAATAAAACCTCAAAAACTCGTGTGCATCCTCCTCTTTCCCGTTAACAAGTTGACTTCCAATTTTTCTAAGTTGAGAAATTATTCTGAGAGGAGATAGTGGAGATTTGCCTTCTTTTGCCTCGAGTATTAGACTTTCAAACTCACAGGTAAAACACCATCTCTCCTTTGCACCTAATATGCAAAAACAAAAACAAAAGGTTTTAAGCCATATAAATTTAAAGCTATTTTTATAAAATAGAACATAATACAAAGTGATAAAAGTGGCATAATGTATACATGCTTTAGAATGCAGTCCCTGAAGAAAATAGGCTGTCAAAGGAGGAGTGAATGTCAAACACTGGAGTACAACATTTGCATAACAGCTGCATAAAGTAAAAATAAGAGTTACTTGTATTAAAAGCATGAGATAACTGCACCAGAAAAGAATAAAAAATAAAAAGATAAACACATGAAGATATTTTTAAAAAAGTCTTATAAGTTTAAGTAAAAATTGCACAAACATTTTGAACATTCATCTTTAAACAGTAGGAGCAAAATTAGACAGCTTAAATCTCTGTAATGAACCTAGAAGATATAGAATACACCTCACATTTGCAACCCTAATTTTATAATTACCAAAAGAAAAATGAGCATAGTAACTATAACAACCTGTTCCCGCAGTTGACAAGGCCAGATGGTTGGAGCTCCACTTTATTCCAATTATATAAATTGACAAAAAGGTCATATGGAAAGTCTCCCTGCATAAAGCCAACTATTATTCAAGTTGCCAAACAAACCAAGTTCCATTCAGACAAAAATAAACAAGTAACAACCTTGTTATTGTATTTTCCATCATTCCCACTGCCATTAGCTACATAATCGCGATGTGATTTAGATCTTTTAAGCTCATTGGGAGCAAAAGGTTTAAAGCCATAAACTGACTTGGACGAAAAGTTAGCATCCAGAGAAGAAACGCCAGCACTAACTTGCGTGGTACCAATTTTCCTAGAATCAGTTGGAGGAACTGGTTCCCTTCCATTACTTGAAGGCAAATGAACACTCGAACCATCCACTAAAGACCCATTACCACTACGCTTTGAAATACTTGAAGTGTTACCAGGCTCGATGAAAACAGGGCCTGGCCTTTCAGACTTCATGGGTATTGACATACTAGTATTTGAATCACGAATGCTCGTTGATTCAGATTTAGAAGCAACAGGAAACAGATTGATACAAGAGGAAGAAGATAACATGGAATTAACAACAGAGTGATCTGACAATCCCTTAGCAGTGTTAACTTTATCTTGAGACCCTCTGCAACTTGATGGGGAATTTCTAACCTTCAAAGATTCAGTATTGATATCTGATAGCAGAGTAGATTCAATAGCTCTGTTTATCCCCAAAGTAGTAGGAAAATTACCATCTGCTACATTTTCATTTACTTCAGCAACTTGTGCATTGGACTGAGAAGTACCTCCAGATAGGCTGAATGAAAAGTGTCGCAACGAGTGACCTCCTGAAAAGTTTCTGTTGTTGGCACCATTACTACTAGATGGGACAGAATCTTCATGAACATCACCTTTTGGCCCAACAGAATTTCCATTATTTTCTCGAAAATTGGAAGAAGCAGCTCCACCACTCCCACCTATACCTCTAACTTTAGCAGCCTCTGCAGGGATATCATAATCTGGACCAATCCCAATGAACACGGGTTGACTTTCTGTTTTCAGTTTAGCAAATTTATCGACAGAGTTTACCAAGTGAGCATAGTTGGGAGATGATGGTTTGTTTGGATCAACAATCAATACTCTGGATGTTGTATTATCCTTGCCAAATGAATTTTGAGCAGACAAATATCCATCTGATCTTGGGGAACCAGACTCGCTATTGTTCTCACTCACAGACGCATCGTCAGATGATTCAGTGTTTGTGGAAGTGTGGAATTCATATAAATTGGTATCAGGCAATTTTGAAGTTGAATTTTCCGCCTCATCTGCATGCAACTTCACACTAATTTCCTTTTGACTAGGAACATCACTAGAGTAACCAGAGTCTGGTGATGTAAGTTTATCAAACAAGACCTTGTCTGGTTCTATATGTTGTCCATTGTCAATATTAAATTTTTTGTCATAACTTCCAGAGTGGTGTTTGTTGGCTAACTTGTCCTCAGAATCATTTTCCTTCTCCGAAGAGCAATCAGACGTTTTGGGTGGGTGGCATTCGTCTTTATGACCTCGTCGCCAGTGAATAACTTGACATTTACCAGAACTGAAGGTCAAAACGACAACATAAAAGGAATCATTGAAGGAAGTATCAGCATGGAATATGGATAGAATTATCTTGTATCAAACAAGTTAGTGCTATTATCTAGCAAAATACTAGCCCATAACCTTTTTCAAACAAAACACACAACCAAACATTCAGTAAGCATGCTTGGGACTATTGCATCGTGTGTACACATTTTACAAGCTTGTAATGTGAATAAGGAATAAGAATTTTCCAGATTAGAGATGCTACATCCAAAAAAAAGCACATGCACACCCCATCAGAAAGTTCTAATTTTGATCACATTACCCTAACACCACTAAGCATGGCGTTTTATGCTTAATATGAAAGTAATGAGAAATATCAATTTCAATCTGTCCTAGAGAAGTAAGAAGAATTGTCCTTGTCCTCCCTGTAATGAAAGTACATGTTATCTTCTCCTCTGACCAATTGGCAATTCTGCACTGCAGGAGTTGCTCCAGAAACCCATCAACAGACATACATCCAGGGAAGGTTCGAGCATTGTCAAAAAGTATAAAGGGGTTTTCTCAACTCTCAATACATGTTCAAGTTAAGTATCATCTGTCAACTTTGCATCACGTCTCAATGTAGACTGAAGTACAAACCCTTGGGTCCAGTCAAGTTTAAAACGGAATTTTGGTTTGCTCGCACGCACCTCCTTCAACCCATAAGCTAACACCTAGATGTGATTTCTTACAGCGAATAAGTAGTTGGGTTCTAAACTTTTTCAAATTCTGCTGGCGGTAGGCAAGTTTCAACTAATATAATATTTTAAAATAGTAGATAAATTAGATGTTGCGTAGAAGAGCGATAAATCTCAGCGTCTTTGGTAATTGTAAAACAGATTACAGTCTACTTATGCCATAACGATGTAAACGACTCCAATCTCTTTGTCCCAAAAGTGAGAGAATTTGGAAGTGTTAAGCAGTTAAGATAATCTTTAATTGGAGGAAAGGAATGGAATAACCGAGTTAGTGTCAGAAATTATCCATAAGAATAATACAACATGTAAACATAACGATCAAAAACACAATTTCTTCCATTCCACTATATTAGCTCGTCCCAAAATTCCCACAAAATCCAAAATTAAAGAAAGGGAAAAGGATTAAAAAAGAAAAATAACCCCCCCCCCCCCCCCACACCTCCCAGAATAAAAACAACAGTGGTAGACAATCGCAGGACATTCCACACCATTAACACAAGCCGAAACATCAAACCAGCAATTTTAAAAGAAAATAAAGACGTCGAAGAAAAAATCTAGGATTGGAATACCAGTATCGAACAGCTTTACACCGAGCGCAACGTGTCGTGGTGGGACTGAAACAAAGAGCGCAGTAATGATTCAGAGAAATCGGCGCAGGAATGTACCCAAACGAAGCCTGAAGTTCAACCCTAGCAGCTTCCTCCGACGCAAAAACCAAGAGCCGGTTGATCTCTTCCTTCCTGGCCATACCAAGCTGCCATTTGTGACGAAGAACAAGCCCAATAACAGGAAAAACCAAGC
The DNA here is from genome assembly GCA_002890555.2 of Lagenaria siceraria. Lineage (NCBI taxonomy): Eukaryota > Viridiplantae > Streptophyta > Magnoliopsida > Cucurbitales > Cucurbitaceae > Lagenaria > Lagenaria siceraria. The sequence continues at coordinate 17,847,615 of CM016490.1, forward strand.
ACACCGCAAGGACCAGGCTCTGAAACCCTAGATCCCCAGCGACAAGCATTTATCCTGAAGAACCAAAATGCACCCACCAGAAGCGCCAGAAACCTAAGCTTCTAACCTTGTTACCACACATAGATTCCTCGATTAGCTTGCAGATTAAAGCTATAGTGAAAATGGTGGTGCCGGGTGATTCGTTCATGCAACCAGAACAGAAACCCTTGAAGAAACAAGAAATTGCCAAAAAGAAAAATGGCGGAAAAAGAGAGGGAAAAGGAAGAAGAGAAGAATGTCGCGTAGTTGGGGCAAAAAATTAAAGGTAGAGTGAGGTTGTGAAGAAGCTCGAGCTCGTGGATTGGACGGAAAAACAATACTTGTTGTTGCAGAGTTCAGATCAATGGAGCTTTTTTCTTTCTTTGGCTCGTTTTCTTGGGGAAAGAGAAAGGTCAGAAACTAGAGCTAGGGAGGGAGATGAAAACCAATGGATGAAAGAAAATTAGGATTTTTAAATCATTTTATTTTTTATCGGAATAACGGAATTTAATAATATTCGAGTTTGGAAATTGGGAAAAAGTAAAATTAAAATTGAAACTGGTGGAAGAAAAATTATTTTGGTCTAGTTTCTATTCGCATTTTAAAATCTTATGCTTTTAGTACTAATTTGATAATATTAACCTTACAAATTAAAAATATGTATTTAGTGACAAATTAAGGAATATAAATTTTTAAATCTCACGACCAAATTGAAATAAAACTCAAATCAATGAAAATTGTAACGTTTTAAAATTTAAGGAAGCACCAAATAAAAATTAAATCAAAATCCTAAGAAAAAATAATAATTTTCTATTTTTTAAACAAAGTATTTTTCCCTTAAAAACAATGAAAATGGAGGAATATTAAAGAAATTAAAAAGTAAAGAGAATTCTCAAATAAGAAAAATGGCGGTCGGGGGTAAGGTATTTGTATTTTTCTCCGGTTGGTGGCATCGGAAAGCGTGAATTCTTTACCCCCGAATATACAGGTGGGCCCCATATTGTAACCGGTCCATTATAATTTTCCATCCGGTTCGGTTTGTTGCCCGTCGTTTTGACCGGTTACCTTCTCAATCTTTATCTTTTGTTTACTTTCTTTTTTTTAATATTAATTTATTCGTCTTAACTTAATTATTATATTGATTAAAATTTTGGATTAATAATATTATTATTTAATTTTAAAATTTTCAAAGCGTATTGATTTATATTTTTATATCGCATTTTATTTAGAAAAATATTGTTTGAGACTAATAATTTTTTCAATTAAATTCCTAGATTTTTTTTTAAAAAAATCAATTTTAACTATTGGTGAGGATCTTCTTTAAAAAATCGCTCATACATTAATGTTAATAGTCCGTTTTTAATCCAAAATTTGAATAAATCTACGCACGTATAAAAACTGATACACGGATGATTTTCAAAAAATTATCTTAATAAAGTACCTAAATAATCATAAATCTCACATGATATTTTTCGAACGAAAATTGAAGAATGGTGTAAATTATTGTCGATCTTGTTTTGTTTTGTTGGTAAAACTGGAAGCACGATAAAGACCACATTAAGAAAAGTAAAAATCATAAATAATAAAAGAGTTCACTATTGGGGGCAGTTTTCAACTTAAATAGCCACGTGCCTGTGTCTTTGACCATGGATAGCAAGCTTATGAGCCACAAAGTTACACTTTCATTCGTCAAGAAGAAAACTTAAGATTGATCCGTTAAGATCCTTATCACAAATGGAATCTACAATTTTATTTAACTCACTTTCCAAACGAACCCTTCTTGTCACAAGGTTCCATATGATGAGTGAAATAGTTTTCAACTCATAACGGATCAATGCCTACCTTCAATGCTTTGGTGACACTTTCATGAAGAGTTATTGCTTGAGTCAACTCGACTGACTCCACTAGCAATGAAGTTTTTCCAGAGCCATCGCGATTTCACCATTGGAGTCACGAACGATAATGTCAATGCTCACCTCGTCATTAGACAATCGCATCATAATTCACCTCCGAAAAACATATTGAGGTGAATGACCGTCTGTCAAACAACATGAGTGAAAAATGGGTGATGAGTTCTCGAAGTAGGCATCCTAGCTAAGAGTGTAGTTTAACTCATGACCTATTGACTTTATCTAATTTTGAGCCCATCAAATTGGGTCGGAAGAATTGGTATGCTTGTCAAAAACTAAATAATTATGCACGTGCCATATGGCAAAGGTTATGAGATCAAATTTTATAAGCTCTAACAAACTAAGTGTATTAGGTATGTCAAGTGTTTTTATCGTGATTATTAACTTTAAAAAAAGTTAAAAGAAAATAATAATAATAATAATAATAAACACGAAAAGGGAAAATACCTTGCCTAAGCTATTTTGAAGAATATATAATTAATTAAACACGATCAATCATATATATCTTTTAACCTACGTTTTATTTTAATCATAATTTATAGGAAACAAAGAAGGTAACAAACGAAATTCAATTGGTAGGCTCCACACTACAAATTTTAGAAATTAGTTTCGTGAATCGATTCGTTTTAATTGGTGGAGTTGTCACTTTCAACCTTTACTTATTTATTTCCTTTTTAAACTTTGAAATAAATTTTAGGGGAAAAAAATAATTTAACATCTTTTTACCTGGGTTAGTTTTGGAGACAAACGATATATATATATATATATATATTTTTTAAATACCATTTTAGTTCTCATACTTTAAAATTTGTTCAATTTTAATATTTGTACTTTAAGTTTTTTAATTTTAGTATTTATACTTTCAATAAATCTTAAACTTAGTCTCTTAAAGTCAATTTTTTTACCAAAATTGATTAAATAATAATAATAATAATTTTTATGCCATAAAATACAACTTCTGAATATGATTTCAAAATTTAAAGTAAAAATGTTTATAAATAGCAAAAAAAAATTATAACAAACTTCAAAATATAGGGACTAAAATGATAGTTTAACCTCCTCTTTTTTTTTTTTTTTTTTAAGTTGAAAATTTTGTATTTTTTACCTTAAATTTTCAAATGTAGTAATAATAAATAGTCTAAATTAACTTGCTTGTGAAAATTTAGAAGTTTAATTGACACAAATTATAAATTTCAAAGTATATTTCAAATCTCTAATTTTGAAATCGATAATGTGAATTTTATGTCAATTGAGTTGAGCTTATTATAATCCGATAAATTAGACCTAACATAGCAATATTAAAACATTGTGAAAATTTGAGAAGATTTGTTGTCTGGGCTTTTCACAAACCCAACTACAAAAGTACTTGCACATCATCCAATAGTCAACATTGTAGTCATCTCACGAAACCGGGCAAATGACTTTAATTTAAAGACAAAAATAAACTATTTGGAGTGTTTAATTTAAAAAATAAATTATTTTAAGAAAAATTAGAGTGTTTGACAATCATTTAAAATAGATTTTGAAATATATTTAAAATGGTTTTTATCGAAAGAGTTTAAATAAAAATAAATTAAAAAAAAATATTTTTTTTCAAGTCAATCCAAACGGCCCCCAACGGTTAAAAAAAACTAAATTTACTTGGTCTCATAATTTTTATTTAACTTGATGTCTAATAAATCCCTAAACTTATAATTTGACGTCTAACATGTCATTGGTCAATTCAACATTTTTTAAGAATTCACAAACCTACTAAATACAAATTTAAAAATTTACATTACACAATTTGACATACAAGTGCTTAAAGACCGATTAGATAGCAATTTAAAATTAAAGGTTTAAAGAGCTAGTGAATGTTGTTTTGAATTCACGAACTCTATTAGATAGAAATTTAGAAATTCATGGACTTAAATTGCAATTTAATGCAACGTAAGCATAATTCAACTTATTAAATAATATAGGGTTCAAATCCTCTATCACCCATCTATTGTTCAATTAAAAATAATAAAATCGTAATTTAATATCGACTATTTACGAAGATTCAAATTCACATCGGATACCATTATAGTATATCATTTAATACATAGTAGCCAATCCTAAGTAGGGAAAGTCCAGCCTTAAGCCTAAGAAGGCTAAAAAAAGGACCATTTTCCATTTGTAGCTCTTCATACTGTCCAGAAGTTATTTCTATTATAATCTAATTGTTAACATCAATGTTTTTTTTAGTAGCTATTTTATTAATATATATTATAATATATAATGGGATGGGATCTTGGTTTTAAAATTTGAGGTCAGCCAATGTTTTTTGTACATGACTTGGACATTAGTAAATTTAAATTATTTGATTGACTTATTCTCTTCTTTGTGGGTCATGTTGTCCTTGGTTTGCTATTATTCTAAGTTTCGAGTTTGAATATTACCTTTACAATTGATTATTTATTTGTTTGTTTATTTTATGTTAGTTCACGCTTGTATCATGCCTATGTGTCTTGCACGTGCTCCATGCAGCCTGCTTCGATCTATATTTGTAGGCCCCTTGACAAATACATTTTACACGAATAAAATACGTTTGTTTAATTTTAACTACGTTGTGATTATTTAAGTGTAAGACGTCTTTGATTCTAGAATGATTATGGTTGAAACTACGTGAGAATATTTAAGTAATTAATTTAGCTAATGGATGCATGGTATATTTGAGTATTTTAGATAATGGGCACTTATGTTGGCGTTTTGGTCATTTCATCACTAAGTAATTAATTTAAAATAAATTATTTAGGTCCCGTTTTGTAACTATTTAGTTTTTGAGTTTTTGTTTTTGAAAATTAAGCATATAGACATTACTTCCACCTCAAATTTTATTCTTTTGCTTTTTAATGATGGTTTAAAAAACCAAGTCAACTTTTGAAAATTAAAAAGAGTAGCTTTCAAAATTTTGTTTTTGCTTTGGAATTGGGTAAGAATTTAACCCTTGTAATTAAGAAATATGTGAATCATGACAAGAAATGAGGGGAAAATAAGCTTAATTTTCAAAACCCGAAAACCAATAACAAAATGGTTACCAAACGAAGCCTTAGCTCCCGTTTGGTAATGATTTTGTATTTTAATTTTATGTTTTTGAAATTTATGCTTATTTTTCTCACAAATTATGTATTGTGATTTTTACATTTCTTGAAATAACACTTAAATTCTAAAAAAAATAAAAACAAGTTTTTGAAAACTATATTTTTTTTAGTTTTTACTCGAGGCCTTAGTATTTAGATTCTAGTTTTGAAAAATAAGTTTATAAACCGTACTTCCACTTATAAGTTTTTTTTAATCACGTGGTTTTTTATTTTTAAAAATTAAGTTTATAAACATTGTTTCCACTTATGAGTTTTTTTATTTATTTATTTACTTTTCATTAATGTTTCAAAAATTTAAACTAAAATTTTGAAAACTAATAAAAAAAATATTTTAAGAGTTGTTTTTTTTAGAATTTAATTTTTTTTCATAAATGTAAAATTCATGGTATGAAATTTATGAGAAAAATAAGTTTATTTGAAAAAACATAAAAAATAAAATCGTCACAGGTGAGCTCGTAGTTTTCAATTTTTTTTTTTTAGAATTTGATAAAAAAAAAAAAATTAGTATTTTTATATAAAAAAAATGTGAAAATCATATTACAAAAATGGGTAGGAATTAACACACATAAATTTTAATAACAAAAAAACAAAATCATTATCCAATGAGTTGTTAATATTTTGATGATTAAAAAAACAAACTTTTTACTGACAATTTTAGAGTTCGATGCATCGATCCTAAAAAATTTTAAATAATTCAAACTGAACGAAGTAATTAGCCAAAACAAAATTGAAGAAAAAATCATATGACAACTCGAGTACGAATCAAATTGTATGGGCGGTTCAGAAGGCGACATCTGGTGATGTTAAAAAATTAAAAATAATTTTCCAACGGTCAAATGTTTCTGTTCTGACACGTGTCACGCTCTTCTCTCCCCACTTCTCACTTTCAGCTAAGCCACTGGTTTTTTTTTTTTTAAATATTCTACGCTTCAGATTTTTATAAATCTTATATTAAGTTTTTTAAGCAAGTGAGCGAAGTGGATTATTATTATTACAATTAATTACTATCTTTCTCTATTACGGTATTTATAATTTGTTATATTATTTCTTTTCCTTTTTATTACCGTATTTTCTATTTAAAATAATTTATACTCAAACACAATATTATTATAATAACTAATTTAACGCTCCAAAACACCCTCTAAATGCAATAAATTTTAGAAAATTTTTAAAATAAAAAACAAGGAAAATTATTTGCACAAAATAGCAAAATTTTTAGATAATCTTGATAGTCACTAATATAATCTATCGAACTATCAGTGAAGAAATTATAGAAGTGTATCACAAATAGATGCTGATAGAAGTCTATAACTGTCTATCACTGTTTTTTTTTTTTTTTTTTTGTTATTTTATGTAAATAGTTTGACATTTTTCTATTTGTGAAAATTTTTCCATAAATTTTCATAACTTATAAAGAAGATGCTAATAGAGACTTTTGATAAAAAAAATATTAATAATAAATTAATTTTAAGATTTATTGAAATTATAGATACTATAATTGGACATTTGAAAGTACTAGCCAAAATAAAACGAACTTCAAAATATCTGGACAAAAATGATATCTTAACTTAATATTATTTAGGTTATATTACGAATTTAGTTGAACTTTAAGATTTGTATCTAACTAGTTCACAAACTTCCAAATTTATAATTTTAGTACTTCATCTTTGATGTCTTTTAAAACTTACAAATCTATTAGACACAAAATTTGAAATTTTGTTTGATTACTTTAATTTATATCTATTAGATGAATTAATTTTTAAGATTTTCAAATTTTTTATGGGCTTATTTATGATAATTAAGGCATGAAATTAGTTACTAGAATTAATTATTTTTATCAATTGCTGCTTTTTAAATTCGTAGTTTGAAATTGATTTTGGTTGTTTTTATTGTCGATCATCATCTTCAGAATTCAATAAGGTGCTTGAAATTTCGATTGTTAGATACTTATTTATTTTAATGTGAATTTCTTTCATGAAATTTAGTATAAGTTATTTAAAAGTGTATTAATTTATTTAATTTAACTCGTTTAATAATTTTTTTTTATATAAAGTTGGATTAATAGTATTAATCATTCTCTAGAATTGTTATATCGATCCAACAATATATTTATAATATTATAAATTAAAAGTACTCCCATAAGATCTAACAAATATCAAAGAGTTGACAAAAGTGAACACAACTCCAGTGACATAGCGATTGTACTATAACTTATTTGTCAAAAAAAAAAAAAAAAATCAAGGGGTTGATATACATCGCTTGATACGAGGAAGTGATCAGTAGGCATTAAATAACTTGTTTGAGCTTGGTTGGTCCATGGGTAGAGTTTTTAGCCCAACTAATTGGATTTTGAGTCTGATTGCATTTGGGCCAAATTATGTATATTTTTGGGTTTAATTGGACTTGAAGCCAAATATTAATATTAAATTAGACTAAATTATTTTATTTGATCAAACTGTCACAACGAAAACACATGACATCATTGGGATTTGCCAACTTATGTTTTTTATTTCGATACATGTCAGCTTTTAGTTAATCTTAAATTTGATTATTTGTAATTTCGTCATTAATCTGATAAATGACAAGACACTTTGTGATTGATCAAAATTTCTCATTCAACCATCTCAATCTAGAGGTTTAGGGTTAAAAGTCCCTATTATTTATATATATTTAAATAAGGGCGTTCAAAAAAATATGATCACCTACAAGATCCAATCAACCCAACCCGAAGATTTTAAGTTGGGTTGGGTTCAAATAAATAAAAGTTTTATGGGTTGAGTTGATTTATAGATTCACCTAAGATAATTTAAATCAACCCGAAATTTTAATTTAAAAAAATCTCCCACTTAGATATTGTGCTTAAAAAAAGTCATTTTTTCCCATCTCCTCTTGTTTGATGATATAAGACACTGTAATATAACTTTGATTTATGAACAATAGACATATATGAATTTTCAATTATAACTAAGGTCAAACCGAAAAAATACAAACCATTAATAAGATTATCAATGGAATTGTCACTATCATGGGACAGTTTCATAGAGATATTCATTAGTAATTAAAACTACTATAAATTAGAGTTGGGATGATATAACTTTTATAATTTATAGACGTTAAATTATAAATTTCGTCCATATTTATGAAGATTTTATCCAATTACACATAGAATAAATTTTAATTTTAAATTATCAACTAAATCTTAACTTTCTTTCATTCATAATAACCAAATTTATAATTTAATCTAAATAATAACATATTGAATATCACAAATTCAAACAAAGCTACACATCTATGAATATTAAATATTTTATTAAGAGTTTTTCAATGTCAATTAGTAATTAGGGTTGGACTATCAGTTTTTGGCAGATTAATTAAAGTGATATAAGTTGGCAGGTAAAGAAAATTATATTATTACTTTTAAGTATAGTTTCTATTTATTTCATAAATTGTAAGATTACATTTTTATCATTAAATTTTGAGTTTAATTTTTTTTTAGTTAAATATATTTTCAAATATAACATTTTTACTCCTGATTTTTTAATTTTCTTTTCGTTTAGTCCCACGCTTTAAAATTTATACTTTTGCTCTTGATATTTCACTAAATACTCATTTTTTTGTAATTATTGTTGTTAATGTCTATTAATTAAAATAAAATTATGATGTAGCATTCATATAAATATAATCTAAATGCATTGATAAATAATATACATTTAGATTGAAAACCTAACTTTATTTTAAAAAGTCTTTAATAAATATTTGAAGTTCATTTTTTGCTTATATATTTAGGTTGATAATTATACAATATTTTACTAAATTTTTATAATAAATATTACGTAATATAAATATTATTTATAAATACATTTTAATTAGATTCTTTGGAATACCTTACATTATAAATTTAGTCTCTCGAATTTTAAATTATATTTTACTAAGTCTCTAAAACTCTCAATATCTTGTCTAATATTTCATTTAAGTATTGATTAACGGTAATCAAAAGAATCATTAGTTAAATTATATATGGTTAAAATAATAAATAAGAATCACTTACTAATTATATATTAATTATCTTTTATATAATACTTTGCTCTAGAGTACTATTATATAACTTACTTATGTAACATGTTTGGTCAATATGATAATCAAAGTTTGAAAACAATTTGAAAGGGTCTTCAAGTAGGAGTTAACTATTAGTTGATATAATAAAAGATGATGTTGATTTTTAAAATATTATTAAAATTTGGCCCGTCAAACTATATTATCTAGATCTACCCTTATCCACACTCCACTTTTAACTTACATAATTGATATTTTTTAAGGGAAAAAAAGTTATTTTCTAAAAACTAATATAAAAATAAATTATTCCATAACTTATGTTCAAGCGGGGGAAGGTAGTTCGAAGTGTTGTCACTTCCCATATCGGACAATTTTAAATTATATGCGTCTATATAAATGAAGGTTAGAACTTTCAAAACACCCGTGGAATTAGTGGCTCTGGGAGTTCATTGGTACATTTTAATTAAGCCCACATTACATGACAATGTGAAATCTATCGAAAATAAAAGGAAAAACCAAAATTGGTTACTGCCATGGATTTGAATGGATAGTCTCGCTATAAACGCGACTATCTCTTTGGCTCCGCAACTACTAATTTTATAATAATTTAAAATATTTTATTTAAATAAAATTTAAATTTATTTCTTGATTTTTTTTATGATTTTTTTAGAATTATCCATCGTTTTACGATATTTCTCTCGACACTTTTCAGATCTCAATATTTTTGTCGACATCGATATTTTCAACTGTCAAAGGTAAAATCGTAAAATCTTAAAATTTAGTGACTAAATTTAAACCAAACTCAAAACTTAAAAGACTAAATATGTAATATCTTGAAATTTAAGAACTAAATAGAACTAAACTTAAAACTTAAAAATTAAAAAAAGTACTTCTTTCTAAATTAAATATTCATTATTTATATATAATATTTTTACTCTAACATACTATAATAACTAACTTAGGTAACATCTTTTGGTCAATGGTGATCAAAGTTTAAAAATAGTCTTAAATATCTATAAATAAGAGTTATTATTCGAAATTTAGCCCCGCAAACTAATATTATCTATAGATCTGCCCCTTGTCTTCCACCGCAAATTAACTTTTCGTAACTGATTTCTTGGAAGAAAGAGAAAAAAGGAAAAAACCAAAACAAAAGAAATATCCTCAAAAGGAAAAGAAAATTTAAGTTTTAAAGCTTTTTTTTATTATGAAAGTTAAAAGTTATAGGGCACCCGTGGTTAATAGTGGTAGTGTGTGATCACTGGTGCAATCCGTGATTGACGTGTGTCGCATTGTGTAAATACCATGCGATAGGGAATCCCTTATAAAAGAAAGTCATTGCCCCTAAATCTTTAGGATCCAAGCGAACCTGCCTAGGTTTGAATGGAGAAGGGTGGGCCTCGCTTATAGCCATGTCCGAATGCGTTTGCATAAAGCGGATTCTCCCTTGGGTTACCCACAACCCTTTTTATTTATTTATTTATTTTTTAGTTATTATTAATCTATAGATAATTTAAGTATGCTTTATATGTACTATTTTATTTTTCTTATGACCTTAAATCCTATTTATTTTTCACATTGATTCGGGTTACGTTTAAAATTTAAGAGGTTTATAGTTATAGTATAAATAATTTAATTTGTAGTTTCTTGTTTTGCTTATTATAATATAATTTTAGAAAATAAAAAATTTATATATGTTATATCATATAGGGATGTTTTCATACCTATTACTAATAGACAGTGGCATTTTGCTAAATTTAAAAATATTTTCAACAGTTTTGTCATTTAAAACAATTAGTCTATCATATACTTACATTAAATTTTTTTTTTTTTTGACAATTAAATACTATTTTTAAATTTTACATTTTCAAGTGTATTGCATACTTTCATTGTTAGTAGACCAATGCTTACTGATTAAATTATTGTCAATTTAAAAATAAAATAAAATAGAATAAAATTTTTAGTACAACAAATATAAGTGCAGAAAATTGAAATTTTGATTTTAGGGGATAGAGTATGTTATGAGTGATTTTAGACCAAAGGATATAATTGACAAAAAAAATTGGAACAAAAGCGACAAGACCATGAAGATAACAAGGTCCGGGCTAAAAAATAGCATCTTAGGGCCTACGAAAAAAGGATTAGCTCAAGTTTGCCCTAAATCACTAGCTGCTTGTTTATTTCCCGACCCAAAACATCACCCGAGAAACAAAAATGTACCTAGGGGAAGGTGTTTGGCCGAACAGAAACAAAGCACAACCCATGCTTTGATGAGATGAAGAACTATCCCAAAGGTATTCCAAAACACTATTGGACAACCTAAGTCAACCACTCCTATAGAATACGTCATTATAGCTTCAAAGAAAGTACATCCATTCTAATACTTAAACTTTCTACTTGCTACACACATATGTTTTCCCACTTAAGCATCGAGCCTGTGTAGCAAGCACCACACCCCTGTACAGATATTTCCATCTTGCAATTCACGTTCTTCTCAAATTACAATTTTACCATTGTTGTCATGTGAAAATCAGGTGTGTTTCCCTTGTCTGAATGTTGGCATCAACAGAGTACATGCAAAATAATTACAAACTAAACTTACTTAGGCTAAATATTTTTTAGTACAACAATTATGAAGATGTAGATTAAAAATTTCGATATGAAATAAGGTAAATGTCAATATTGTTTAATATACACTTCAAAATCTATTTTGAGTGATTGTCAAATACTTCAATTTTTTTTAAAATAACTTATTTTTTAAATTAAACACTTGGAAAATGTATGCGAAACACACCTTACTCGAATAAATCCACCAAATTATTTTGAAAACTTTCTCAAGGTATACGTAGGGGAAGTAGTGAGCCTTGTGGCGGGGGATAGGCCCACTAAATTTTATTGGGCCGAAGCCCAAATAACGAGTTGCGTAGTGGCCAGGTGTTGACTGGGAGTCTGTAAACGGCTATTGGCGCCCGCAATGGCCGTCACGTTCTTTTCCAGAACCTTCCCGCCGCTGCAACTGGAAGGAAGTCAGCGAGAGGTTGATAATCACACCGGCAAATCGTCAGCCACTCTCGGAAATCGGAATTTTGTGAACCATGTCTGCGGATCTCGGATGCGTGATCGTGGCCGTCGACGGCAGCGAGGAGAGCATGGGTGCTTTACGGTGGGCGTTACAAAATCTCAAGCTCCGTTCATCGGTGCCGGACTCCACTGACGGCACTTTTGTTGTGCTGCATGTTCAACCTCCTCCTTCAATCGCCGCTGGTCTCAGTCCTGCTCCAATCCCCTTTGGTGGTCCTAGTTGAGTCTTGTTCTATTCTCTCGCGCTTTCATTTCTGAGCTGTTGTTGAGAGTTCTCTGAATTTAGTGTTTTAATTTGATGTAGGCGATCTGGAGGTTCCTGCTTTCACGGCAGCGATTGAGTCGCATCAAAGGCGGATTACAGCTGCGATATTGGATCAAGCTTCACGGATTTGCTCCGAGTACCAAGTTAGGCTCCACTGTTATAGAAGCTTCCGCTTAAATTCATTTTCATTGTGCTATTTTCACTTGGTTATTCTTGTTCAACTGCGACTCTGCAAGTTAGCGTAGATATTTTACCTTGGATTGCAAGTTTCCTAATAGATTTCAACTGGTCAATTTGTTATGACTGGATTTGAATCGTCCAATTTTCATCAAACACTATAGAGTTAAGAAGAACAATCTCAGTGAAATCTTCAGATCGTTTGGTTACCTTCTTTTTGTTTCTTTTATTCTTTTCTCTCGAAACTAACGAATAACTTGGTTGAACAATTTGTATATATGGTGTATTATTGCTTGTCAATTGCTTATAGTTTCCTTAATCTTTCTGGGGTGTCAATTTCAAGTCGGAGTAGCATTTTCTCTAGTTGAACTAATAGTTGCAGCAAATTTCATTATGGGTTTTTTAGGTGCACGTGGAAACTAAAGTAGTAATCGGAGATCCAAAGGAAAAGATCTGTGAAGTGGTCGAGAATTTGCATGCTGATTTGCTAGTTATGGGGTCCCGTGCTTTTGGTCCCATCAAAAGGTATGGTTACGTAATGTATTTCAGTCAATCTGAGCTAATGTCTATTTTTATTTTTCTGCAAGCCACATTGGACAATTCCAGCATGTACATTGTAAGCTGTTGCTTCTTGGTATGAACAATTCCAGCATGTAGATTTTGTGACGATATGGCACCATTCAGGAAATAGTCTCTGTTACTTCAGTCTGTACTGTGTTGCTAACCAGTAAAATCTGATACATCAAAGACTCTATCAGATCATCTGTTTGCATATTCTAACTAGTAAAGCTAGAGTGAAGCATGACGGTTCTTCTTGCTCTTAATATCAAGAAATCCAAGGGAGATACCTTACAATGTACTGTTCTCCCCGTCTGGACACAGAATCCTACACACCTGTCCTATTACAAAATTAAGGACGTAGCCACTCCACTGAGGCATCCATCAACACTAACTTCTCATTGTCTCCCTTTTTCCCCCTCGCCCTCCTGGTGTATGTGCAGCACACCGGCGGTCTTATGCTGCTATCATAACCATCTTTTTTCATGTTTTATTACTTATCATTGTAGTTTGTTTTGTTATCATATTCTTGATCTCTATAGTTGATATAATTCCATACATTTTGTTGGAAACTAACTTTGACCGTCTGCTGAAGTGAAGGGATTATTGACATGCCTTTGTTATTATACTGCTTCATGCAGGATGTTCTTGGGAAGTGTAAGCAACTATTGCACCAATCATGTAGAATGCCCAGTCATCATAGTTAAGGACAAGAAAATGGGCAGTTCGTCTTGAGCTTAATAGGTACACGCAACACTTCATTCAAGGACTCTTTTATGTGTTCGCCGATTTTCTCTTATTTGTTTACTGCTTTTATGACGTTGTTTTAGAGTAAACTGCAGATAGCTCCTGGCACTTTTATGTTAATTGAGATTGCTTATATTAATAAAAAAAATCTCAGTTCATTTCCCTGGGTTAAATGCCTTTTGATTTGAGGATACATATCTTGATTATTCATACTGGTTAGTTGCTAAGTTTTTTCCCGTCATCATTTGTGCAGGCTTCAGTTGGTTATACTGAAAAGTAGTTTACTTCCCACTGTTTTTTCATGAAGAATAAAGAGACAAACTAGATGTTGTTGATCATATTTTAATTTAACTGATGCATGATGTTCGTGGGGCTCTTTTGATACAAGAAGAATACATATAAAGAGAACTTTTTAATTGGTATTTTGTATCTTGTCTTCTGGTTTCTTAAATTACTGCTCCCTGGCACTCGCATCTTGATTGTCTATTATTCTCATATTTTACCTTGAAAATGAGGCCAAGTAAATGTTCACCACAATTCAGTTTGTCCATTCTGTGAAGGAATTTTTAAAATTTCTTCATCATGAATATTATTCGAAGAGATAATCAAGAGTTGAGTAAAAGAGAGAAGATATGAACAAATGTTATATCTCCTTATTCAACCGGCTCTTACTTACTAAGTTACTATCCTTATTCAACTATGGAGGTCCAGATTTAATACACCCTTGCTTTAATTACCCCCAACCACCTGCTGAACATTCACTGCGCTGCTGTGACTTTTGTTTCCAACATTGCTAATATAACTAATCATTATTTTTCACTTAGATTGCAGGTTTCTTTTTCTGTTATGCGTGCCTGTTACCGTCTTATCTATGCTCGCTGACATGTCGTATTCATCAATTGGATTGCTTTTCTGCTTCCCTTTCTGCTATAGTTTATGTGCATGGGCGTTGCAGTGTCTTGTGCGAGCCATATTGTGCAGCCATATTCATTTTCGTCGGCAAGTTTTTCAAAACAGTAAACAGTAAGTTTCTCTGTTTCTGTATTTGATAGGCTTCGCGACAATCATCTGTTGTCCCTTTGTTTATATTACAAATCCTTTCTGTGGCTTGGCTACTGAAAATTGTGAAAATTGTCCTGCCTTTTGGCAACTTCTACTGTACTGAGTAACTTTTCACTTTTGTGTGTTATTCTTTCTAGTTTGTCCCTGTATGTCAAAATGCTGGATTGAATTTTTTATTTTTTTTTAACAGATATTTGTTGTAAAATTCATGTGCTCTTTCTGTACCCACGTCTGAAGGACTGTGATTTCTTTTAATGAGAGACACGTGGCTCATGTGTATGACACGTGACTTGTTTCTTTTTCTAAATTATATGATTGTAAGAAATAATAATTATTTTTTTCCTCTATTTTATAATATACTCTGTCCTGTACCATGGCCTGTTATAATATTTTTGGTTCTAATACTTTTATTTTATAATAATGTAGTTCTTATCCACAAAACTCAATTATGCATGAATTGTGACCTGTTGAACGAAGAGGACGGACTATACATAATAAAGTGGTTCAAATATATATAGAGATGTATATATCTGAATTTCGTCTTGGATTAAAATACTCTTTATTCTTTTAAAAGTTGTAATATTGTTTTTAAAGTTACTTAGATGTTTTAAAATCACACTTGAAGTGAAAATCTGTTAGAATATTGAATGAAAATTCATAGAATTTTCAATTTTTGTTCCAGGTCATTGTTATATTGTTTCCCGTCTCAATTTTCATTCAACACTCTAACGGACTGATTTCTACCTCAAATGAATATATATTAAGAATAGCCATTATATATCTATCTTCAAATTCTAATTACAAGATACATTTCATCGTTGTCCAAGTTATATGTTTCTATTTTAAATAGTATGGTTTTTTTTTCATACAGAATTACAGGGTTTGGGGATTTTCATCCATTTAACTTCAAAATGATAATCGGTACATTATTTACAATTATAGGCAATTATAGGGTTGGACCCCGTAGTGTTGGCATGTCACCCTAGCGGGGCAACTTCAAAACATAATTGCACCATTGGGGATCGAATCATCAAACCTTCGGGGAGGATGTCTTGTTCATCACGCTAAGTTCAGATAAATTGAGGATATAAATTGAATGCTCCAATTGACAATTATGAAAGAATGGAATTTGAAAGGGACAAAGAGATGTGATGAAGAAGCCAACCAATAATTGGGATAATATTGTAATGAGAAAGGCTTTTGTATGTAAACAAACAGTGGAACTCCCCGTGATCCATTATGAACTTCAACGCCTCCCTCCTCTATCTTTGCGGCTGTCTTCTTCTACTGCTCCCCTCTGCTTCTCTGTACGTATTATTATTACTATATGCCCTTGAAATTACCAATTATTTGATTATTCACAATTTTCAGATAAACTATTTTATACCCATTATTAAAATTATATATATATAAAAATAAGAGTTTAAATACTATTTTGGTTTCTATACTTTTGGTTTTGGTTTATTTTGGTTTCTATACTTTTAAAATGTTCATTCTGGTCCCTACACTTTTAACTTTGGTTCATTTTGGTCTCTGACTTTTAAAATGTCCATTTTGGTCCTTGAACTTTCAAAAAGTGACAATTTTGGTACTTTAAAAATGAAGTAAAAAAAAATGGAGGGACCAAAATGGTCACTTTTTTAAAGTATAAGAACCAAAATGAACCAAAGTTGAAAGTTCAAGGACCAAAATGAACATTTTAATAGTATAAGGATCAAAATGAACCAAAAACAAAAGTACGGGGACCAAAGTAGTATTTAAACAAAAAAAAATAAGTTAAAAAATCATGAATTTTTTAAGTTTATTCAATTTTTAGTCACTATACTTTCAATTGTCCGATTTTGTCCCGATGTTTTCAATAAATCTTAAATTTAGTCCCTCAAATTTATAGTAAAAATGTTAACAGGTAACACAAAATTTACACTAAACTAGCCATGAGATTAAATTTAAGATTTATGGAAGTACATGGACTACGATTGGATATTTAAAATACATAGACTAAATTTGAACAAATTTAAAGTATAGGGACCAAAATGGTATTTTTAACCTAAAAAAATTGTTTAGATTTTGTTAAATTATTGCTTGCTAATGCTTTTTATAATTTTTCTTTTTATAATTTTGTGGAGGAGAATTTGAAATTCAAACTTTTTGGATAAGAGATACACACTTGATATTTTAGTTAAATTATGCTTACTTTGACATAGACCAACCACAAATTAATGGATCTCATGCTTATAATTTAAGGATTTAATTGGAGAAATTAAAAAAAAAAAAAAAAACTCAAAATGTAAAATAAAAGCAAATCATGTTGTGGATGGAGATGGAAGAAATATCTGATATTAAGGGATGACGTTTCAGTGATTTTGGTATATAATTGCTAAATCACAGGTGACAATTGGGCTCCATAGTTTTGTTTTTTTGTTTTTTAATTTTTTGTTTTTCTTTTTGTAGGTTGATTGATGGAAACAGCTGGATTTATGGTGGGCCTGGCCCAATAAGAAAACAAATTGGTAAGCCCGTGACCGACCAGGTCCCGTGCCTGCGTACGGACAAAAATATCCCCACTGTCCTTGACTTTCCTTCTACTCCAGAGTTCACGAGATCATATTCTTCAGAAAAATAAATAAATAAGTTTACACTATAAATTTGTTAAGTTGTGCCCATTTTTTTAAAAAAATAATTTTTTTGGTCCCTACTTTTTGCATCTAGTTTTTATTAGGCTTTTAAGCTTTAAAATATTACACATTTAGTCTTTTAAGGCTTTATTTTGATTTTAATTTAGTTCTTAAGTTTCAAAATGTTACAATTTTACTCTTAAAATTTGAGTTCTGTTTTAATATGGTTCATAAGTTTCAAAATTTTACAATTTTAACATTTATTTTTTATTAAATACTCATTTTCAATCATTGACGTCAATGTCTACTAATTAATTTAAAATATGAAGTGAAATTTTAAATTCGATTTTGAAAATGATGAAAAATAAACTTAATTAATTATAATTCCTTTAATTGTTTTAAAATTATTAGCATACATTAACACTAAATACGAGAAATAAGTGTTTAGTGAAAAATCAAGGTTAAAAATGTAAATCTTGAAATCTAGAGACCAAAATGAAACAAAAATCAAATGTCAGGGGTAAAATTGTAACATTTATAAAAACTTAGGGACTAAATTGAAACTAAACTCAAAACTCAAAGTACTAAGTGTGTAATATTTTGAAACCTATGGACTAAATAGAAATTAGACCTAAATCCTAGGGATTAAAAGGTATTTTTCTCATTTTTTTTAGTACAACTATAAGATGAGAAATTAAACTTTCCATTTTTAAGGAGGGACCCGCATGCCAATTACCATTATTGGCAAGTTGTATATATTTTAACCTTTAACCTTTAATTTCATTAAATTGCATCTCAAATGCATATAAGTATTGCGATCTTAACTTTAAACTTTTAGCAAGTGTTACAATTTTAACTCCATAAAAGTTATAGTTCTAAATATTGTTAAATATATATATATATATATATACCGATTTGCTAAATATAGAGACTCTCCAAATTTGCCCTAGCTTCTGCACATGTGCATGATTCACTGCCGACGTTATTAAAGTTGCTCCAAAACTCGTCGTATTTGACTAATCATGACAAAGTTATTCAATGGCTTAAATTGTGCATAGGTTAAATATATTTCTTTGCAGTATTTTATTTTATTAAAATTAATGAATTTTTTAAAATTTCTATAATTAAGTTAATGGATGGATTATAGGGAATTTAATTAAGAGCAGAAACATCAACACGTAGCAACACATATTTAAATTTAACGTCAAACTTGATGAAATAAAATGTTGAATTATTTTCAAATATAAAAAATGAGTCAAACTATTTATAAATATAGAAAAAATTTACTGTCTATCTATATCGCTTGAATAATAGACCGATAGAAATCTTTCACTCAACTAATAAAATTCTATTGTTGATAGACAGAAAAATGTTTCTATATTATAGTAATTTTTCTAAAATATTTATATTTGAAATTAAAACAATTTATCAAAAGCTTACGGTGGAAATTGATTATTTTCCTTATTCTTTTACAGTGGCATTTTCGTAGTTTTGTATGAATCAGAGGGTAATGTTTTTGGTACTTTCAGACAAATTCCACCAATTTGGTCCTTTTAAGTTACTTTATTGACTTAACATACACATAATTCAATTAACATTTAAATGTATGAGTAATTCCGTGATAGTTCGGATTCCATAACTATTAAATACATAGGTTTTATTTATTTATTTATATATTTTTAATACTTAGTTATTGTGCCCAACTTAAAAATGCATGATTTAACTGGTCAAGATTTATATGCATTTTCTTTCTTTTAGACTTTCCTATACAACTTTAGTATAAAATTGTAACTAAATAGTACAATTATATTAAAGAAAGAAAAAAAATACTTAAATGCATCCCGAACATTACCTATCTTTGTACATCTTATTAAATTGTCCAATCATAATTTGCCATGTGGCAAATTCTTTTTATTTCTTTTTGACAATTTTTTTATGTGAATTATATAAGAAGGAATGCATAAAGATGGGTGCACTTTGGAATTCATCCAAGTATTACCCGAAAAGAAAATTATCCTTTTTTATTTCTCTTTGTCTTTAAATTATTAAATGAGTCCATTTGTGCCATATTAATTTAACTAATAGGTTAAATATGGTGAGTGGCCAAAGCAAGTCCTAATTTCGTTCTCAATTTTTATTAATTTCTCAATATTTTATATAATTGTAATTAAGTCATTTCATTAAAAAAATAAAAAATAAACTATTTGCAAAAGATTGAAGTTTCATTCCGTTTTTATTTTGCTAACATATTTGGACTCTTAAACATGCAATTTTAAAATTTTAAAAATTATTTTAGAAGGATGAATTTTAGAACGAGTTTTTTTCTTTAATATATTTAAGAGTAAAATTTAAAATCTTACAAAAATTAAGGACTAAATTAATAATTAATTGAATATACTTAACTATCATAGTATCAGTATTATTGTTGTTTTTTAAAAAAGTTCAGTATTAATTGTTGTTTGTAGTTTCAAAAAAAAAAAAAAAGAAAAAGAATTATTGTTTTTATCTATATCTCAAGGCTCACGTGCATGCATTAGGTAGTCATTACGTCAAAGTAAAATAATTACAAGCCCATTTTCGTAATTTCACAGCACAATCTTGTATAAATCCACCACAGCCCCATGCAAAACTCCGGTAACCGGTAACCTTCAAATAATTTCCCTTTCCACTTCTTCAACCGCCGTCTCTCTCAACTCCGGCCACCGAGTTGAGTCCGAGTCATGGCCCTCAAAATTTTCTTCTTCTTCTTTCTAGCCCTTCTGGCTTCAAATTCCAATGCTTCCGATCTCTGCGCCTCCGGATCCGATGGCGATCTCTCCGTCATCCCCATCTATGGCAAATGCTCGCCGTTCACCGCGCCGAAATCAGAATCTTGGGTGAACACGGTGATAGACATGGCTTCAAAAGACCCAGCCCGAATTAAATATTTATCGAGCCTCGCCACCCAGAAGACGGTGGCGGCTCCGATCGCCTCCGGGCAGCAGGTTCTTAATATTGGGAATTATGTTGTGAGAGTTCAACTAGGTACTCCGGGTCAAGTAATGTATATGGTTCTTGACACCAGTAATGACGCCGCCTGGGCACCGTGCTCCGGCTGCATCGGTTGCTCCGCCACCACTTTTTCGTCTAAGAATTCTTCAACTTTTGCGACTTTAGATTGCTCTAAACCGCAGTGTAGTCAGGTTTGTTAAATCACCACTAATACTTTACATTTATTATATTCCTTATTTATTTTTAATTTCATTGGGTAGTTTGAGATTTTTTTAGTCAAAATTTGAAAATGTCAATTAATTTAGTATCCAGAAATGTTTGTAATTTTGATTTTTTTTTGGAAAAATATCTTTTTTGTCTCCGGGTTAAGTTTCTATTTCTATTTTAAAATGTTACAATTTTACTCTTAAGTTATGAGTTTAAGGGCTCGTTTGGATTGACTTAAAAAAAATATTTTTCCAAAAACTCATTTTTATTTAAACTCTTCTGATAAAAATTGTTTAAAATACACTTTAAAAGATATTTTGCAATTGTCAAATACTCTAATATTTTCTAAAATAACTTATTTTTCAAATTAAACACTTGAAAATATATTTTAAACACACCCTAATTTACATGTGGTCCGTAAATTTTAAAGTGTTACATTTTTACTCTAAAATTTTGAATTCAGTTTTCATTTAATCTCTAGGTTTTAGTATTTTATAGTTTTACACTTGAATGTTTGCTATTGTGAACCTTGATCTTTGGCATTAAGTTTTAGTTAGTTAATTTAAAGTTAATTATGAAGTCAACCTTTAAAATTAACTAGACGAAAAATTAGTAAAGATTAATTTGTAATGATTATTTTAATTCTTCTAAAATAATTAAAGACATTAGAAATAGTGTATTTGGTGAAAAATAGTGTATTTGGTGAAAAATCAAGGTTAAAAATATAAATCTCAAAACTTTAAAGAACAAATAGAAACAAAACTCAACCGCATCAAAATGTAACAAAGAAACTCATAAATCGAAATAGTATTTACAAATTTAATTTTAAAAAATTAAAGACAAAAAAAACTAAATAATTATTAAACAAGACTAGTTTTGTAGTTAACTATTATATTTAATAAGATAATTGCAAAATTTAAATACTTTTCTAAAGATTAATTATTTTAAATGATAAAATTGGTAAGAATATTTATAAATATAGTAGAATATCATTCTCAGACATTTTATTATATTTGAAAACAAACTTTTTTTAACTAAAAATTTAAAAGATTAAAATTTAAAAATTAGAGACGAAATTTAAAAAACAAAAACTTTTGGTTTTATAGACAGCAAATTAAATTATTACGGTAAATTCAATTTCTTTATTAATTTTCAACAGGCTCGGGGTCTTTCCTGTCCGACCACTGGCAACGCCGAGTGCCTATTCAATCAAACGTACGGCGGCGACTCATCGTTTTCAGCCACCTTGGTTCAAGACTCTCTCCATTTGGGCGCCGACGTCATTCCAAATTTCTCATTCGGCTGCATCAGCTCCGCCTCCGGCAGTTCCATTCCGCCGCAAGGTCTAATGGGTCTCGGCCGTGGTCCCCTCTCCCTCATCTCCCAATCGGGTTCACTTTACTCCGGTCTATTCTCCTACTGCCTCCCGAGTTTCAAATCCTACTACTTCTCCGGTTCACTAAAACTCGGACCGGCCGGTCAACCAAAGTTAATCCGAACCACCCCACTACTTCACAACCCACACCGCCCCTCGCTCTACTACGTCAACCTAACCGGCATCAGTGTCGGTCGGGTCCTCGTCCCGATTCCCTCTGAGCATCTCGCATTCGACCCGAACACCGGTGCAGGAACCATAATCGACTCGGGCACAGTAATAACTCGGTTCGTGTCTCCGGTTTACACGGTGGTTCGGGACGAGTTTAGAAAGCAAGTGGGCGGTTCATTTTCGCCTTTGGGGGCTTTTGACACGTGTTTTGCAACGAGCAATGAGATTTCGGCACCTGGCATTACATTCCATTTGAGTGGATTGGACTTGAAATTGCCAATGGAAAATAGTTTGATTCATAGTAGCGCCGGTTCGTTGGCTTGTTTGGCGATGGCGGCGGCTCCGAATAATGTGAATTCAGTGTTGAATGTGATTGCAAATTTGCAGCAACAAAATCATAGGATTTTGTTTGATATTACCAATTCAAAATTGGGGATTGCTCGTGAGCTTTGTAATTAGGCTTTGAATCAACAACAATAATGGTGGCTAAGGATTTTGATTTCCTTCTTTGGTTGAAATTAGAGTGGAAATTTGGAAGATTAAAGAAGCTAATGAATAATTTGGAAAGTGTATCAATATTATTAGTAGGATTGATTTGTGAGTTTCTTTAAATTTGATTATCAAAATCTTAAGTATTGTTTAAAGTGTGTTAAATATAGTGGTTTAATTTCAGTATCCAGTTTCATGGGCTTGGCCCTAAGCCATTTTGGGCTAAAGAATTCACAATTGGCTATTTTTTTCCCTCCTCCTAAAACAAAATTCCAATATTTCATCCATGTTAAAAACTTTCAATATTCTTACAAATGATATTATCCAACACATGATATAAACCAATAATAACTAATTGTAATATAAGAATAAATTTTGGTAAGCTCAAAATTAGGGAAAAAATGATAAAAATTCATGAGTAAAAAATAAATTTCCTATTTTTAAAATATATCATAAAGTTGAGTTTATTTGACATAATTTTTCTCTCCCTTTTTTTTAAACCAGAAAAATCAGAGTGTCATACTACAAAATAGCGAAAAATAAAAATATCTTATTGTTAATCAAACTAAAGTCAACATGAAATTGAAATTACTTTTATTTACTTATATAAAATGAGTGTATCAAGTCTAACATAAAACATGACAAACGCTTAATGTGTTTGGCATGTTAGCCTGTCACGTTCATGTAGTTAATTTGTTGGGTCATTTGCAAGTCCATAGTTAATAGACTTTAATATAATGTTGTATTCTCATAAGAAAAATATAACTATTACGATATGACTTGGTAAACACTTTGACACGTTTATTAAAAGTGTGTTTGGAATACCAAGTGTTTAATTTAAAAAATAAATCATTTTAAAAGAAATACAAGTATTTGATAACCACTCAAAATAGATTTTGAAAGTCAATGTTTTTATTTTAAACAATTTTAATCAAAAGTATTTAAATATTTTTTTTTAAAAAAAATATTTATTTTTTAAGTTAATCCCAGTCCTAAGTCACACTCTAAATATTAGTCTAACAAGTCAGTATAATTTTACACCCATTTCTTTTATTATTCTCATAAAATCAACAGAATTACAAACTTTAAATCCTCACGTGTAATAATTTGTATAATTAAAACTCAAAACTGGTTGAAAATTTTCCTAACTTGTTCAAGTGTGACGAACAAGACCACCGTGAAAGGTCCCTGCCGTGAAATCGTCGGAATAAATCCTTTGTAAAGAGCCATTGGCCCTTCCGCCTTCACCGTCTTCATTGCACAGTCCAACGCCCCACTGTACGGTGGCGCCGCCCCGGCCTCCACCTTCATATTCATAACTCTCATCTTTATCACATCCACCGGATTCGACGCCACCGCCGCCACAAACCCCGCCGAGAAACTCGCCGTCACGTGGGTTCCTAGTCCGTCTTTCATCGCACCCTTTTCCAATATCGTCTCTTTTATTTGATCGTACGAAGCCAACTGCGCCGCCGTCACGATCATCGCCCGGTTTACAGTAAGCGCCGACCCACGCCACAGGCTAGTAATCCCCTCCTGCTTCGACATTCTTGTGATCGCGTCCACCACGCCGGCGTAATTCCGCCGCTGAGCCACCGGAAGCCGTCCGTCAGCCTGCATTCTCACCATTGCGACATCGGCGGGGTTCCCCACCGCCGCGCCAATCCCGCCGGCGATTAACCCCGCCGTGATTTTCCGGGTCAGAGGCATGCTGCCGGAATTCGGATCGGACCATTTAGTCTTGAGGACGTCGTAGAGACCCATCCGAGTGGTGGAGTAGAGAGTCTGCCGGAGAACAGTGGCAGAGACACCGGAAAACAGAGCGGCAACGCCTTCAGACTGAACAATCCGCACGCCGACCGAGATGGGTCCGGCACGCGGAGGTTGAGGCGGCGGAATGTGGAAAGATTCCGGCGCAACAACGGAAGGAGAAGCATTAAAAGCTAGGGCGGGACGGAGATTTGGAAGCGGCGGTTTCTCACCGTCCAATTGCATTCGAACTTTGATGAGATCAAGTGGGTGAGTGGAGCATCCGGCAACAATGGAAGCGATTCCTCCTTCGACAAATCCCTTGAAACCCATTTTGTGGAGAGAAATGAAAATTGCGGGAAAAAGAAGGAAGAAGATGAAAAATCAAGAAAAGGAGAATTGGGGATTTGGGAGAGACGGAGAGTTAATTTATATAAGATTGGGAGGCGAAGGGAATTCATACGGCGGCCGGATCTTTTACGCGTGGTGGATGACCGGAAGGAAACCCAACTGCAATTCCAATTTAATTTATTAGGGTTTAAGTTAAAAGGAAATTTTAAAAAATAGAGAAATAAGACAAACTATTTTCACACTCATAGAAGTTTATACTTACCATTTACTAATAAACTTTAAAAGACGATCACAATTGCAATTTCTTAAAAGTACCCTCTATTATTATTTCTTTTGATAAATATTTTATTTTTAAAATTGAGCTTATAAACATTAATTCTATCTATTAATTTTGTTTGTTTTATTAATTATTTTTAGAACGTATTTTCAAAAATTAAACCAATATTTGAAGGTTTATAAAAGTAATTTTCAAAATTTTATTTTTGTTTATGAATTTGGTTAATTCCTATGATTGACTACAAAAAAAAAATGAAAATGATAATAAATAATTGATAAGAAAATAAACATAATTTAAAAAAATGAAATAGTTATTAACCTGGAGTCTAAATTTTTTAAATTTAGATATAGTTTGAATAGTCTTTAATAATTGAGTGTTTGATAGCTCACTCTCCTTAACTTTGATAGAATTGAGTATTTATTTATTAATTTATTATTAATACTTATCAATATTTTAGTGTGATACTGATTCCCATGTGGTTGGATGTGGGAGAATTAAATTTTGGGATGTGAAGCTTAGACCTATTCATTTTTCTTAATTGAATCATTCTTAGTGGATTCATTTGGATTTGTGAAGTTAAATGGAAATGAGAGGTGCAAATCAAAATCATCACCAACTATATACTTTTCCTAAATTACAAATTAGCCCCTAATAGCTTATTTGGTAGACAATCTAATACCTGATAATTTTATTAAAAAACATCGAATTTACATTTTAGAATCTGAACCATACAAATTCTGATAAAATAATATTTTTATTTTTTTAAATGTATCTAAATTTTGAATTTAAAATTTTGAAATGTTGAATTGCATTAAAAAGGTAAAAATGTTAGTAAATATAATATTGAGAAATTTCTATCGCTATCTATCATTTAAGCGATAGAATTCTATGACAACATGCTGTTAATAGACAGTAAAAATTTTTGATATTGTAAATAGTTTGACTCATTTTTTTATATTTGAAAACAACTCTATAATATTTTTATGTTTAAAACTTGATTCATTTATATTAAATTAAAATATGTATTATATAATGCATGATAAATTATATGATATCTCACGATAATAGTTATACAAAATCTTAACGTAAAACATTTTTCATAAATTAGTTAATAATAGTTTATATTCAAATACATTTTCTAACACTTGTTTAAATTGGAATTCAATTTTTTATTATGTTATCAAACACATTTATAAGTACAACATACCATTCTATTTTCATTAATCTCTTGTTTTTATATATTTTTTTAAATGGCCGGCCAAACATCCTAAATTTTTTAAGACTATATTTA
This sequence comes from Lagenaria siceraria, assembly GCA_002890555.2. Classification (NCBI taxonomy): domain Eukaryota; kingdom Viridiplantae; phylum Streptophyta; class Magnoliopsida; order Cucurbitales; family Cucurbitaceae; genus Lagenaria; species Lagenaria siceraria. Next base: position 17,874,124 of record CM016490.1, read on the forward strand.
TTTTGTTCCTTAACTCTTAATAAGAAGATTTAATAATTGTAAAAAAAATAAAAAAAAAAATCAAGCTTTCAATTTTAATTTTGTATGCGGTAAACATTAGACACAAGTTTAAATGTATACATACAACTTTAAAATTTTAAAGACTTATTAGAAAAACTTTATATTATAAAAATTTCTTACATATAATTGAAAAAGTTGCAATCTCTAATTAATTAACATTTAACTCTAAAACTATTGTTTATTGACTTAGTGGTCATTAGGGTCAATGAATAAAAAGTTAAGACTTACCGGAAATGTGACCAAAGTTCTACATTAACTAGATAAAGAGAAGATAACGAACATACATAAGTAAGAGACAAGATCTCCATCATATAAGACTTCCTGGGTAAAATAAAATAACAAAGCCGTGAAAACTTATGCTTCAAATGGACAATATCGTACCATTGTAGAGATATGTGAAGGTTCATTGAACTTACTAATGATATGTCAGTTCTTTCTTGTGGTGTTGTTCAAACATAGTACTAGATTTTACAAACTATATCGTGTCATCGATATGGAATAGTGTATATATTGAAGTTGATTTAAAAATAAGATCTCCTAATTGAGGATATATAATTTAACAAATTAGCTAGTTTATGTTGGGTAAATCATCTGATTTGTTTGTCTAAGTAAAAAGAGGAAAATAGAGCATATGAAGGTTGGCCAAGAGGTAAAAGCTCAATCACCTATCAAACCAAATATGTTATCTATAACCTCATACATTATCGTGAATATGTAAAGAGAAAATTTTAGGTGTGGCTTAGACTGCATCTATTTTTATGTAACCAAGGTAATTGGCTAATAAAAATTTGTCATGTGACAATTTTTTTTATAAAAAAATCGATTAATTTTTTTTTGTGTGTAAAGAAAATAAGAGCATGTTATTAGATGTAGCCTAATCATTATTCATGTATAAATTAAACATGTGAGTATTTGAGTTTAAATATATTTTTACGACTATTATTATTTTTTGATTAATTTTAGCAATTTAATAGTCAAGTGTTAATTTCATGGAGTTAAAAGTTTAAAAGATTATAAAATATAGGAGCAAAATATACCTAATTGGAAGTTTTAGAAATCAAACTTATAGTTGAACTTAGGGGAATTTTTAAAAATTAAAAAATAAAGGAAACTATTTATACAAAATAGCAAAATTTTTAGATAGTTGTGATAGACTATTAGTGGTAAAAATGATAGAAGTCTATCACTGATAAATGTTGATAGAAGTCTATCAATGTTTATTAGTGTTTTTTTTGCTATTTTCTGTAAATAGTTTGACTTTTTTTTTTTTATTTGTGAAAATTTTCCGCAACTTAACTGAAATTATAAAATTCTAAAACTTAAATGGGAGGGAAGCATTTTAAAAACATGATATATATCATATAAAAGAATATTTATTAACTATAATATCAAATTGAAACTATTAAAATTATAGGAAATTAAATGAAATTAAGACTACTGTCGGACTAAAATGAAACTTTTAAAAGGACAAAACGATTAAAAGATACCAATTATATAGAAACTAGAATTGAAAATTTCAACATCATGAGAACTGAATGAAAACTTAACTCAAATTATAGGAAATTATTTTTTTAAGAAAAAGAATTAATTTAAACCCTAAGAATTGAAATGAAACTTAACTGGTAGAAACTAATTTGAGAGGAAGAGTAAATAAATAAATAAAAAAATAAAAATACAAATTAGTTTTTAAACTTTTACGTTTTGTCTATTTAGTCTCTAAATTTTTAAAATTATAAATCTAGTCCAATTTTTTATTTTTCTTTTAATTTACTGATTTATTAAATACAAAATTGAAAATTTAAAGTTTAATTAGACACAAAATTCAAACTTACATTTAATAGGTTAATTAATTTTTATAAATTTAAAATTTAACAAAGACCTATACCACACATAATTTAAGTTAGAATTTGTTAGACATAAAATTCATTGTTTCGAAGACTAATTCACTTTTAAAAATTTAGAGACTAAGTCAATACAAACTTCAAGATAGAGAAACAAAACTTGTAATCTAAAAAAAAGAGTGAAGTAAATAAATGAATAAATGGTAGGTTTTTAAGACATGAACTTAAGGTTCGTTTGAAAATTGGATTGACTTGAAAAAAAGTGATTTTTCAAAAGAAATCATTTTTTTAAACACTTTTGATAAAAACAATTTAAAATATACTTCAAAAGTTATTTTGACCGGATATCAAATACTTTAAGTAGTAGGGCAAAATAATATTTGAAAAGTATATATCAAAATAAATAATAAATAAAAAAATAAAAGTAGAATAATATAGGAACCAGCATAAATTAAAGCAAAAGAATATAAGAATCAAATAGTTTTTAAATGTTTTTAAATACTTAAATTAAACCAGCTAGTGGTTCCAAGAAGAAGGCTAAAGAGAAGGTCAAAGTCAAAGAAAGTCAAGAAGTAATGGAGAGGCAGTCGCATTAGGGCATTCTGTTCTTCCTTAGACCCACCGCCGTCGCCCCTTCTTCTTCAACGCGTAAATGTAAGCTTCCGCGACTCCACCTTCTTTCTCTTTATATAAATTAATCTTCTTTACTTCACCCATTACCATTACTCCGCTTCTCATTTCTCCTCATCACTTCCTTCTTCTTTCTCAATCTCAATTTCTCTCCAGAAATGGGTTTCAAGGGATTTGCCGAAGGAGGAATCGCTTCCATTGTTGCCGGATGCTCCACTCACCCACTTGATCTCATCAAGGTTCGGATGCAATTGGACGGCGAGAAACCGCCGCTTCCAAATCTCCGCCCCGCCCTAGCTTTCAATGCTTCTCGTTCCCTTGTCGCGCCGGAATCATTCCACATTCCGCCGCCCCAACCTCCGCGTGTCGGACCCATCACGGTCGGCGTGCGTATTGTCCAGACCGAAGGTGTTGCCGCGCTGTTTTCCGGCGTTTCTGCCACTGTTCTCCGGCAGACTCTTTACTCTACCACTCGGATGGGTCTTTACGACGTCCTCAAGACGAAATGGTCCGACCCAGATTCCGGAAGTATGCCTCTAACCCGGAAAATCACGGCGGGGTTAATAGCCGGCGGGATTGGCGCGGCTGTCGGGAACCCGGCCGACGTCGCAATGGTGAGAATGCAGGCTGACGGACGGCTTCCGGTTGCTCAGCGGCGGAATTACGCCGGCGTGGTGGACGCCATCACAAGAATGTCGAAGCAGGAGGGGATTACTAGCCTGTGGCGCGGGTCGTCGCTTACGGTGAACCGGGCGATGATCGTGACGGCGGCGCAATTGGCCTCATATGATCAGATAAAAGAGACGATATTGGAAAAGGGTGTGATGAAAGACGGACTAGGGACCCACGTGACGGCGAGTTTCGCGGCGGGGTTTGTGGCGGCGGTGGCGTCGAATCCGGTGGATGTGATAAAGACGAGAGTTATGAATATGAAGGTGGAGGCCGGGGCCGTGCCACCGTACAATGGGGCGTTGGACTGTGCAATGAAGACGGTGAAGGCGGAAGGGCCGATGGCTCTTTACAAAGGATTTATTCCGACGATTTCACGGCAGGGGCCTTTCACGGTGGTCTTGTTTGTCACACTTGAACAAGTCAGGAAGATCTTCAACCAGTTTTGATTTGGATGACCGGAATTGAGTATTTTATATTATAAAAATTGTTCCCAGATTCTTTTCTATTCAATTTTAATAAAATATAATATTTACATTTAAGGCGAAATTTAACATTTAATTAAATAACCACGATTCATAATATTCAAAATTAAAAATGGACTGTTTTGATTCGTATAAAATTTTAACAGAAACTTTTAATAGAAACCTTTTGATACAAATTCATGACTACGTTTTACAAAATTTATCTAAGGAAAGTAATGTTAAAGAATCGATTGAAGAAAAAATAGAATATAAGTAAAATAACCTAAATCACATTTTAAAATATATATTTTAAAAAGGAGAAGCACCACAAAATGAACCAAGGACAAAAATAGTATTTAAACCAAATATAATATAATGTCTTACTTAACTAGTAAAGACAAACACTAGTATGGGCATGACCACATGAATTAGGATCAAATGGGTTTCCATTCTACTTATCTTGGAATGTCCCCTGTAGGCATAAGTTCAAACAGTAAACTTAGAATTAATTTAAAATGGAATCTCACCTATGCTGAAGGCATAGCAACAATCCTTCCTATACAAGCTTTGAGCTATTCACTGAACAAGAAAAAAGAATTAGAAACCAACAATAAGTCAAATAATTCAGCAGTTTTGATCAAGAAACTGGCTCTTCATCTGTACATCTTGGCAATTTCATTCAGAGTGAACGATTCTTCACTCCACTGTTTGCAACCTCAGAATGAATATCATCAAATCCCATCCATTTTCGAAAGGCCATAGTTTTATAACTCACAACTCTTAGAAGATTTATCTCAAGACACTCCACCAGTATCATCTAGTAATCGTCCTTGGAGTTGCCAATCTGCTGCTATCATGTCCAGTACCTTTTTCGGAATTAATTATCAGATGATTCTCTGATCTTCCTCTATCCGGAGTGTTCTGGCTTTGGCCTCCTATTCTTGTTCCTTTATCTGCTTCTGATTTTCGGGACTGGCTAGTGTTATCAGTTCCTGCTCTCTTATCTGAGTCCTGAATGGATTGGAGATTGTTGGCTACCCTGCTTGTTTCTGGATTTCGCATAGATTGAACATCAGGCGGCCCTTGAGTTTCATCCGAATTTTGAAGTGAATGTTGAGCTTCAAGTCCTCTGCCCTTGTCCAAATTCTCGAATGGCTGACTTGAAACTCGCCCTCGGTCCATATTCTGGAGTTCATTTGCTATCTGGCTGCGACGCTCTTTCAAAAAGTTGAGTCTGGTAGTCAGTTTCGTCAGTGCTGAAGAAGTATGGTTTGAACCCTGCAGTATACATGGATGAGACATTAGAATGCTACATCTAATCACATTTGTCTACATAAAAAGATACGGGATATCTAGCTATTACGACAAAATAAATGATGTGACAGATTTCAAGATAAATTGTTCATGTTATGACCAGGGTTCTTAAATTTCTAGACATTTCGACTCCGACAATGAGGGGTGAATCATCGAATATTTGGAATCATTCCTGCTATACACTAATCCAATCCAACAAATACATGAAACATGCAACTCGCACAAATGAGACTGTTATCATTATTTACAAAGCAATAATCAACTTATATAATGTGAGCAAAACAATCCTTATTTTGCAGAACGTACAAGGAACTATGTTTCAACGTGACACTCCAAAGCCCCAAATGATTTAGTAATGATAGTAACACAAAAGAAGCATTAACAATGGGGCAAGAGTAGACTTTACAACAACCTACCTCAACCCTCGCACCAGTCCTCTTAGGATTCGTTAGAGCCGCTGCTAGCCTTGCTGGTAATGCCTCTGAAGAAGATAAATTGGTCGGCAACCCAACTGGTCTGACACTGGCATTACGAGAATCTGGATGCTGGTTGAGAGAGGAATATTTACTTGTGGAAGATGATGATTCCATCTTCTTTTCATTGTCATTTTCTGCTTGACCTGAAAAAACGTCCTGCAAAAACACAACAGCGGACTTAAAATGAACATCAATTTGTTGAAAAGCTAAATGGCAAAACGCATATCAAGAATCGTTCTCAGCATCCTGCAATGCTCCTGGAGGCCCAAAACAGTAACTAAAATGCTTTGTTATGATTCTTGACTTCGGCATGATCAAAATAGTTATAATAATGCATGCCCATGACTCATGGCTTCAACAGGATCATAGCATTCTAGTGAAGAAACAAGGTTTGATGAAAAATATGGAAATATAGCTATTGCACAATTGAATTCAGATGAGGTGTCTAACAACAAAATTAGGAAAGTAGGGATTATCTCTTATCAGGTAAGTTCAATTTTGATAGAAAGAAAGAAAAGAAAAAGTGATTTACCTTATTTCTGGAGTGTTCAGAATGCGAAGGGGCAAAAGCTCCAGCATCCTTCTTCTTGTCCTTCCTATAACCATTGAATCGTTAATCTCACATGCATAATTACTATCCACAAAAGATAAGGTTGAAAAAGTTATGAACATTGACCTGTGCAAAAAATATTATTATGATATGATTATGCAAAAAACATTAACTTTCAGAAAAGAGAAACCCACGCTTTTGTTTGATGATTCTGTTCTTGTTGGGAGACATTACGTGAATCAGATGACAAATTATTTTTCTGATCACGTAGCCTATTAAGCTGTCCTCCAAAGTCATCCACTATGTTGTTTAAATTGGCAATGTCTTTCTCTGCTTGATCTATTTCTTCAAGATCTGCCTTTGTCTAAACGAATAGCCAACACATTATAGCAATGGACATCTGTCATATAATCCTACTAAATAAAATAAAAGGCATTAGACAAGCTGACCTTTTCACTAATATTAGCTAAATTCGGTAAGGGGCCTTGAGAAATTTTAAGTCCTGCTTCAAGAGCCATCCTCAGATCTCTCTCCTTTTGCAACTGTTCCTTTAGTCTGGCCACCTGAACATTCAATTCATAGTCATGATTAAGTCTTTATCTCATTAGTTGACTTTCCAGCTTTAATAACCACTAATAAATCCCATATACATGCTAAACTTTTTAATATAACTGTGGGTGTCCAAGCTGTCCACCTTGAATAATCCACAGAACAAAAAAATATTCCAATAAAAAAAACTTCTTGCGTATTTTTTATTTTCCAATGTGATCTTATATAACATTTGAATTAATAAAGATCTCTATACTAATTAGCTTAGATATGCTAACATAACTTGAACTATAGCCTAAAAGGCACCCAAACTAACAACTTGGTTCTCCAACCATTGAGTAAACCTACGGTAGTCAGTAGAAACAAATGCAACGAAAATTATTATCTTAGATAGGTTGCTATCATAATTTGAACTATATCGTAATCCAAACTAACATGTTTTATGGACTATTGGATCATAGTTTGCACAAACACAAGAAAAGATTACATAATTAAATAAAGTACATTGTTGCAAACCAAAAAACAAAATGAAAGGTGGAACATTTTGAAAGAATCACAAGGGTTCCAATTTTCAGTTCCATTGCTTAGACACATCAATCATATTATGGAGAACGAAGAAAATAAAACTAAGAACAGCGGGACTAATGCCCGATGAAAAGTTTACTTCTTGCTCAAGAGTTAGACGACGCTCCTGTAAAGCCTTCTTTCGGGTTTCCAGGCTGGATTGCAAAGCCGCATTTTCTTTAGCCTGAATAAGAAACATCGAAGAAATCTAAAGATCGAAGAACCAGAAATGTAACTCCTAGAAAAAAGGCACTGAGAACCTTTACCTCCTCCAAAATTTTATTTTGCAGTTCACATTTAGTGGCCTCAAGTCTCTGGACTTCATCCCTGAAATAATTGCAAAAAGTTGTCAAAGAAAATTTACAAGAAACAGGATAATGAAACAAAATGTGCAAAAATCATATACCAAGGTCACGACAACTGATACTGTAATTATTTGAAGAGATTTAATATAATGTCTCATGATGTCATATACGACTTAGCAAGTAAATGGACAAATTTCATGAATATAAATACTCAATCCAAACGAAATCAACCTGCTCCACAGCATTTTCAATTCATATCTTTGGACTTGGCTTAAAAAGTTCAGTTAACGAAGTCATTAAGAATTATAAGGATCTGTAAACCAGAAATGGAATAATCAGGAAGTTTCATGCCCAGTCCTTAAATGGAAGACTATTCAAGCATAAATAAACTCAGGTGATTATTTATTCAAAAAATTTACAAGAAAATGTAAGCTCGAATCCACATTCCTCAATTTGGTTTTTGATACTTGACAATAAACTTAAAACTGTTAAAAAGCCCAAACCATATAATCTTGATATTCACCTATACCAAATTGCAAAATTTACAATGGAAAAATTGACTGCAGAGTAACCATTTCCTTCTAGGTAAATAGGAAACAATTAATTTTTTTAACCTCCATTTCAATATATTTTATTGTCCAAATGTAAAACTGGGGAGAAAAACGAAAACAAGGTTAGTCCTCCACTACTAACGTCCCACTAAACCCATTTGGAAGTTTAAAGCACCAAAGAAAGTCAAATTCTTCCTTTTATCTGTGTTTTACAGAATCATTAACACAGCAGACAAGGGCCTGGTCTTCTATAATGGACTACTGTGATTGAAAAGATTTGTTTCCACCAAAATCTGGACCATTGGCTTTGTGAGGTGCTTGGGGGATTGTCTTTCAAAGGTAAAAAGCTAAGGTTCTTTAGAACTGTGCGGTTAGAGCTCTCCTTTGGCACCTATGGAAGGAACCAAACCAAAGAATTCTTTTTAAAGATAAGTCAGTCATTTTTTGGTCTTTTGTTAGCAATGTACAAATATACTACTTCTTGGTGGTATTCAAATCACAAAAAACTATGTTGTAACTATAGCCTCTTCATAATAGTCAATATTGGAAGATTCTCCTTTTGTACTTCCTCGAGAGGGAGTTCTCTACCCCACCTCTTAAGATGTCTTCTCTTTTGTGATTAATATATTTCTCTGATTCCTTTTTCCACTAAATAATAACAAAAAAAAGAAAAAAGAAAAAAAAACCCTGCCCCACAACGAAAAGAAACAAAAAAAGAATCTAAGGAAGACTAATCATCACTTACTCTTCCTCGAAATCATAATCCATGGACTCCATGGAGAGGTTCTTCTTTGCCTGCGCTTGTATCAAAAAATAAAAGCTAGTTAAACTACCTACAGGAACATGAAAAAATAAAATGCTAGATTTAACGAAACAAAAGAAGAAGAAAATTCATATGAGTCTCTAACAACACCCAAAACTAGTATGATGCACACTTCAGGAAGATGATGAGGGTTAAATGAAATGGAATGCAGAACGCTTGCCAGAAATGGGGAAGAAAAAAGAGTCATATTGTTAATGAAATGTTTTACTCACAGGCGTGCGTCCCCAAACGGTGAGACGCCTTGTCATGTGGTTACTTTTATTAGACGTAGTTGGAGAACCTTCCAAGCTTGAAGATGGACAAGGATCCAACTTGTTCGTCATATTTGCTTCTTCAGATGCACATTCAACTTCACAAGGTTTGTCATCCTTGGTTGGTGAATTACCTCTACCTGGATCATCTTTGTCCTGAATGCTCTCCTTGTTTTGAACTTCTCCACGTTGAGGCAAAGAAGTTTTTGGGGAACTTGAGGAAAAGTTTGGCTTCGTTCCATTTACCTCACACACGTCAGATTTCTTCGAACTACCACTTGATACTTCAGAACCCTGTAGGGTAGTAAGACCAAGTATTGACATCTTTACCGGCTGGTACTTAATTAAACTTTATCAATGGACCCAGCAAGTTGGAAAATTTAAGAATTAGAAAATCCATGAACTCATTCTGAACCATTCTAAAATCAAGAGAGATTTCAAGATAGGACAAATTTAAATTTGGGATTGAACATTATGCATTTGAATCAAGTTATCTTATATGATGAGTCAAATGAGCCTCTAGAGTGATTTTCGGAGATTGGATTTTAGAACATGTCCCACCTGAGCCCTCGGGGGAATTTACTAGAAGAAAAACAGAAGTACAACACTTGTATATTTCTTAAACGTTACCCCTAGACCCCTCGAACAATAAACTTCCTGTAAGATTATTGAAGTAAAGGTCCAACTGACTTAAGAGGGAGCAGTGGATCAAGTGAGGCTTAAAAGGGCATTTCAGTCCTGTGCAGGGATGTTTTGAGTGTATCAATAAAGGGGACCAGTAGCCATGAAGGTAAGGGATTGGTTAGAAGGCTAGGTTTGAGGAAAATACTGAATAAAAATATCATGTAGTGAGGGAGAAAGGGATGTCGAAAACTGGTATGTGATGCGGGGATCTTGAATTTCCTCCTTATCGTGCATCTAATGAGATTTTATATCTTATGTTTAACAAAGAAATTGATAAAGATTCTAATTTGATTATCCAGCATGGAACCTCCCTCAATGATAGAGAGAAAAATAAACGTTTGAATAAAACAAACGGTTGTCATGCAATATGGTTAATATACTAGTACAAGAGGATTAAAGTGATGTTACCATTTTGTCATATTTTTATAGGATGATGGTGATACTACCATTATATCAGACAAATACATAACTCAATTGAGAAAGTACAGAGACGTGCCTTATCATCGTATACATGCTGCTCAGAGTCAACACTCCCGCTATAGGTTCCAGTTGATTCAAGCTCATCATCTGTTACTGCATCAGAACCAGTGGCATCATCTTGTTCTTCATCATCGTAAGACATATCATCATCACTTGCCTCCTCACTCTCACTTCCACTCTCTTCTGAATCCGAGTACATTATAGGAGACATCGAACTTTCCTGCAATCACACTAGTAACTTATGGATCTCAAATTACAAGGTAATTAATCTTCCAAGTATTTTGAACTATGACAACTAAATACATAATATTAAATTCCTTGGATAATTTCAAGTTTTTACCTTTTCTTTTTCTTTTTAGTCATACATGTTGTAAGGAAAAGAGAACATTTCTAGATAATATGCCTAATTCTGAAAGAAGAAAAAAAAAATGCCCTCTTTAGAGCAACCATAAAATTCCTTAGTAGTCGGTAAATAAAACTCACAACTAGGCCAAGAGATATGCGCATTAAACTCCTCATAACAGTAAAAAATCTAGTCAAAGTAGACTAAAAGGGCCTTTTCTAGCCTTCTCAGCATGTCTGCATCATACTAGAAAATTTGAAATATAAGAACAAATATAATAGTTACCCCAAATATTTTGCCATACTCTTCCAGTAAAGTAATAACTATGGCTTGAGCATGGTTTGCTGCGGCAGCTGCACGAAGAAGTTGAATAGAACCATCGCCCCCCACGTCAAAATCAGTTTCAATTTCACAATCACCAGCTAAAAGAGGACGTAGGAGTAAGGGGGCCATGCAAGCTGCCACAGCTGAAGAGCTCATTCGGTTCTCAGCTTTATGAGAAGCTACAGTTTGCATCATCATAAGAATTCTGTTGCAGGAATAAAAGAAAGAATTTGTAAATTAAAAAGATGCATCTAAAAGCTAAAACAGTACAAAAGGGTGGATGGAACAAAGAGTAACGACTAAATTTCACTATGGGATATAACCATTTGGACATGCAACAGGGGCACATTTAGAAGTATTTTGTTGATCGCCAAAAAATAATAGGAGCGCAACACGAGACAATCATGAAAAAAATGCCCCACCAACGTCTACACAACGAAATCTTTAACATTTCAAGCTCAATAGCATTGGTAATCAAGGATAGCATAACTTCCCTCTAAAAACTCATAATTTAAGAACGAATGGTCTTGGTCCTCCTGACCGTTGCAGCTTTTGACATCAATATCTCCCTTATCACAACCTACTCCTCCAAAGATGCATTCAACAATACAATATCACCTTAATAGATCCTTTTTGTGTTCATATACAATATACGGCCTCCATTTGGGGTGCCACCCACAAATCTTTTTGTAATATTCCCTTTCTTCTCATCAATCTAGATTGTTCGCTTTTGTTAGTACATCTCCCCCTTAGGCTTAGGGATTCCACATCCCTAAGGCTGATGCCTTTTTATCACTGTTTCTTTAGAAAATAATCTAATTAATTATAAACCATTATAAGAGTCTCTCAAGTGGTCAAAACTACAGGATTATTAAGTGTAGTTTTAGAATAATATACGTCCGAGCACTACATGACTTGTCTATCACTCATCACCAGCGTGTGTATCCAATGTTCAAGTTAATGTGCGATTGTACAAACTAGCAAAAATATCAACCAAACCAGCATCATAATTAGTCTTGTCTACCAAATACTCTGTCAGAGAGAACTCACAAGATGAACCATACGTCATAAACCTAAACGATGCAAATAGTCAAGGCTTCAAATAAACTGCAATAGCTCTGGGCACTTGCTGATATATCTTATAAAATGGCACATGGACAGTTGTTATTGGAAACACCATAAGGTGGATTCAAACATAAATTATAAATATAAGTTATATTGCTAATAATAAAAGTTGTTTATACTTTATAGCATGCATCTGACTTCCTCTCTATCAACTTCTAAATTTAATAGAAAACAATTGCAAAATAGATAAAGCAGGGGATATAGCTACCTCTGCAGTAGACGGCGATTTGGTTCCGGAAAGGTTTCATATATTGCAGATCGCATAGCATTTACTCTGATACCTCGATCAGTTTCTAGTATGCATACAAAAATAAGGAAAAAAAAGTAAATATTTTCAATAACTGTTTTTAAAAGTTAAAAACAAGAAAGGAGATGGTTATGAAATATATAACGCTCATTGAAAAACTAATAGAAAATCAAGAATAAAGTATTCAAACTTTATAAACAAATAACCTAGAGAGAGAGAGATTCCAAAGAAAACAAAAACAACACTGTTAGTCCTCCGATAACTAAAAATTACATTTGAAAGGGGAGAAAGAATAAGGATGCAACTCCTAGTCAGTTTTGGGTTAGTCAATAACTGTTTCAAGATGATAATTGTATGCAGAATAGGTGGAGGTGGTGTGTGTGTGTGGGGGGGGGGGGGGGGTGGCAAAAACAATTAGCTCAGTGTGTTCTATTTGGTGGTTCTGCACCTTGGGAGAGAAGTCGACCCTCTCAACCAACAGTCTACAGGTTGTAATCTTCGTGTTTATCATGTTGTTGCTCTTTCTCCTATTTTATTGAAAGCATCCTTACCCTCCTAGTAGTAACTTTGTACAATCTGGTTTTGTAGTTAATTCAAATTGTGCTTCTCATAGTGTGAGAGTACGTGTGTGCTTGTGCACATGCCAGTGATTGATCCACGCAAGGCATGTAATAAAATATCGGGAAAACTTTGAAAACTATGATCGGCATTGTTTCCAGCAAGTTAGCTTCAATAGTTTAACATCATCAAAGTGCCTTCATTTCGAGTTTCAGAAACTCATTTAGAAACAAAACCCGAACTTCCTTTATTGTTGTAAAGTATTCTTCTTTTCCTCATATCAGACTCAAGACCTCCAGCTTCATTAACTTCATCTAAACTCTCAAGTTTATACAAACTCTAAATTTCACTGATGGAGGCTTTTTAGCTGCTCGGCACATTACCAAATCTTTAGATTTGAGGTTCCCTTTAGGCCAACAAAAAATGGGGAACCTTCAAAAAGGTAACTAAATGCAACCGACTTCTAACACTTTTAACTTGAGCATATGTACATCCTCATGCCACCATTGAGGATCAGAACTCTTCCAACAAGATTCCAGCGAAGGAATTAAATAATCATGATTATCCCTCATATGTTAGAGCCTACAGGAGGAACGTCCCAAACTGAAATGCAAAGCTTCAAGGAAACTAGGAAAATGTTAAGATGTGATTCTTTCAAGTCCATGTGCTTTACAGTTGGCAAATCCGTCCAATCACACCTCACCCACTAGAAATCTACCAGTGCAACAAGAAACCTTTCATAAGTTGGACAAGGTAAAAGCAACTACTGGACAGATGAAGATAGCTCAAAGAAAGACCCCAAGGCCCAATTGACTTAGAAAATCTTGAGAAACCACAGCCAGCCAAGGTGCAAATTTAGTAATTATGTTAGAAAAGAAAATTTGAAGGAGTCAAAACCCACCTAAGTTTCTTGGAGCAACGTCAACTCCCTCGCCTTTTCTTTTCACCGATTTTTCATGTAAATATATTTATGTTTTAAATTGTGATAATATATTTTTTTAATCTCAATATATTAGATTGCACAAGAAAGGAAATGAAGTACATGACATACTGGCCTTGTTAAAAAAAAAAGTATCATTTCTTCTACGCATGAATACATTTAAGAAGTGTGAATTAGAAGCTAGAAAATGTCAGTGCATGACTCCATAAAAACTATAAAATTTGGCTTTCTAAACGGACAGTTCATGCATGTGTACGTAAAAGGCTCCCAGTCTATTTCACTTGTTAAAGACAGAAGGAAAACTGCGCCGAGGTCCAAAGAGAGTAGAACTGAAGCCATGTTGGCATGGGAAAGGGAAGGTTAGCTAATGATTGGAATTTAGGCAGTGCAAAACTGGGGATTTAGCCGTTGTAAAAGAAGAGTGAGAGGTTGGAGGGGCATTATTTTTATGTATGGGTGTTAGAAGAATGAGCCGTTCGAATACTTCGAATACTCCTAATAGTATTCTTTCCTTCTTTCGTTCAATGAAATTCAGAAGCTGGGTCGTATCAGTTTGTAAATGTCAATTTGTTCTCTCCAAAGCATAGCTAAAAGGGCAAAAATTCTCATGAATCAAAATTAATATAATCATTAGAATGTAATAGTATAATCAAGTATGTTTTCAAGCAATATATTTTACTTCACATGTCCACATCCTAGTTTTAAAAAAGGTCTCGTTGAATACTTTTCATTTGCGTCTGTGTTTCTATGCTTTCATCATTTCTAGTCTACAGGTCATGATTTTTCGAGTGAGAATGTATGTTGTCCACCTTCTAAATTAAATTATTTAAGATATTAAAATTAGGTGCTCCAGTTACTTACTGCATGCTTCTAGTAATGCGTTGCAGCAAGATGCAGGAACTGGAGATGATGGTAACTCCCGGATGACATACTGAAATAGAGTATAAAAGACATGAGATAGAAGAAAACTTCTACAGCAGGCAACAACTATTTTTGAAAGATTTGCTATCAGTAGTATTTTTAAATAACTTTTCTACCTTCACGCAGTCAGCCACTACATGTGCATCTTCTCCTGGAGAAAACTCGTTTTTTCCTGCAGTATAAAGAAAGCATGAATAAACAATATTTCTGATAAGGAGCTCGTTATTGGACCATTTTAATTCTTATTTTATAAGATTTCAATCATAAGAACCAACATGTTGACATGCATATCAATAGCCATATTAAAAGCAATAAAAGAAGGGGACAGTAATTAAAGTCAGTTAATAACTCTTACAATCATGAATTACTAATGGAAAGAAAAGACTCCAAAGGTCACAGTTAGCAACAACCATCTACTCTTTTGTGCATAGTTTGAAAAGAGGAAGGTACGTGTACAATTCATCCCCCATCAGTAGGTGAGAAAATAAGTTCTGAATTTTGTTAGTCACTGTGGACTAAAACATAATTACAACAGAACACTAGCAACAACATAATGGATATTAAATCTAGATTATCATTATAGACTATAGTAATCAAATAACTGACCCTGTTCATAATCCCGCACACGACGTTCAACATCATCAACATCTGCAGCTTGTCGCAAGATGCCTTCAACTTTGACTCCTATTATTAACTCAGATCTATTAGCTCAAAAAAATAATAGAAGTTTTTTTACAGAAATATATACTCATGTGCTAGAATCTAGACTAATCTACCATGGTCCTCTATAAACCTAAGGGCTTTTTCCAGAAAAGAGGGAGTTCCATCAACATCTTCCAAAGCAAGCAAAATTGGCCTGCCAAGGACTCTTGGTCTTACGGGCTGTGGTTGGCTATCCTTCACTAGAAAAGACAAATAGAGAACATCAATAAATCAATGAGGCAAAAAATGAAGAACAGCATGCCAGTTATTGAAGTTGAAGCATATTACAAGCAGGCCCAATTCGGTGAAAATCCAGGTGTCAAACGAGAATGAAACAAAGCTAACCAATCTACTAATTCAATGCTTAGGTGAAGTTCCGAATAAAAAACTACAAGAGAGACAAACAGATCATGAATGCATCACATAAATATCAAACATGAATAGAACAACAGACTAATATATTTAAATCCATAAGAAAAAAGCATCTGATAAAGTTTTCTTTACCAAATTTCTAACAAGTATTAACAATTTTATTAGAAAAAAAAAATATTCCATCACCAAGTTTTTAAATTTTGGCACTTCTGCCATACATCATCCAAACAGGACTGTGCAAGTTCACACCTATACATATAGCTTAATACAAAAAGCAAAGCTTCTGACAAATGCAACCACATGAAGGATATAGTCTTGTACATTACAAAGAAACTAAACATCTAAAATATAGCTTAATCACATTTCTCTTCTAAAGCATATGAGGTTAAGCTAACAGGACAAATATAAAGAGAATTCCATAAACATTGGAGCTAGAAATACAATCAAATAAGTGGTATCTAAAGAAAACTAGATGAAAAAGGCATACACGTCTCTGAAGACCCATCATTTGATTCGATCTTATCATTCTTCAAGATACCATTAGCATGGGCAGTACTAGGTGCCTGCGCCAAAGCATTTTCCAGTGCAGCCTTCCACTCATAGAGATCCTCCAATGTTTCAGCCTGCAACATTGAATAACATATGGTGCAGAAGGCTGTGAGGTACATACTAGATGAACAAACACACCCTTTTTCAAGTTTTTAGAATTCTCACTCTGCATCCAATCCAAAAAAAGTTATATTGGAATGCAAACTATGCTTAGAGTTATTTTTAAGAACGATTATTTCAGAAAGGAAATCTAAGAATGCAATTCAAGACTTAAACATCAGAGTAGCTTCAAAGGAAGTTCCCAAACTGGTCCCTCCCTCCCTCCATATTCTGTCTTTGTCTTAGAGAGATGGAAATTGTAGATCACTCGTTTTTGCATTGTGAGTTTGCTCGAGGGTGGGGTAATCTCTTTAGTATTTTTTTGGATGGCTAGTTGAATTCCTACGAAGGTTGATGAATGGATGATGGAAGGTCTTGATGGTGGAAGTTTCCGTGGAAAAGAAAAAATCCTTTGGAGATGTGCTACTCGTGCTTTGTTGTGGTGCCTTTGGAAAGAAAGGAATAGAAGGATGTTTGAAGATAAGTTTGCTTCTTTTGATTCTTTTTGGGCTTTTGTTCAGCATACAACTTCTTGGTGGTGCACAAATTACACCAAATTCTTTTGTAATTATAGCCTCCTAATATTATTAACAATTGGGGGCTCTTCTTTATTAGTTCTGTGGGAGGGGGTTTCCTCTACCCCCGCCCTTAGGCTTTTTTATTTATTTATTTATTATTATTAATGTAAAAAAATTAATAAAAACACCCTTAAACATCAGAGTCATGACACCAATCTCCTAATAAACTTGAGGATTTTTAAAAACTAGTATTTAAGATAAACTAAAAGAAAGAAGCTAAAAATATATGATGAGCATACACAAGTTTGTATGCCAAACCTATGAAAGTGAACAAAATGATGAAACAGACAGCCACAAAATGAAGAATTTAAATGCTTATAAAGGTCAAAACAAAAGTTTCACTTCAGCTAAAGAAATATTAGAATGAAAAAGAAGGTAGAGAGAGAGCACCTTGAGTGTGAATGCCCGTCCTTCTCGACCATCAGGAAAGAGCACAGTCAAGAGTTTTTTTTCACTTTTCACAACAACACTTGAAAATGTATGGTAAATGGTAATACCACTAAATTAGTTTGCTGCCTTACTTTCCTTGTAGAGATAAAGCAAGTACCACCTAAATTCAGAAAACAAGCTAACCTGCCTGAATTGTTGAGATCAATGCCACCGAGAGTCAAATTCACCTCACCCCCTTTCTGGGGAACAGCATTCTGAAAGGTGTAACAATCGACTAAAATTTCAGCTAAAAAATTCAAAAGGAAATTAAACTGATAAATAATCAATCATAAGATGTAACAAACAATATCCATGTACCTTGTGCATATATAATACAAAGAAAAAGTGACAATAAAATAGCTTTAGCTTGTTTTTATGTGACAGACAAACTACTAACTCCAAGTGGCTCATCCTCCTGCTTAAAACAAGGTCAAGACACTAGCTTAAATCACCAAAAGTTAAATGAAATTTAAAACCAGACTCAGGCCAAAGATCACCAAATAAATCTACGCCTGAGGTAAATCTAACTCTTCAAGCTCTTCAAGTTCAAAAGAAATAAGTTGAAATCCAATTATCCTCCCTATAAAGAACTATTTTTGAAGATAACGAAAGCAAGCTGTTAGGTACCTAAAAGGATATCCAAATATGAAAATAACAAAATTGGTAAAGATCACCATGCACGTTACTCAACCATTTGAGAGGGGTGCAACTCTCCTCACTCTTGGTCGTTACCCAAAATGATAACAAACCATCCCTATGCACAATTTCCCCCCCTATAATCTCAGCACCAAGCTACTAACTGACGACAGTACAAATAGCGCAAGCATTTTCGTCCTAACACAAGCATGGTCAAATATAAAAAAGAAAAACCACTTACTGGATCACTTCGAAAGAAAACTAGTGAAGTACGTGTTAGAATGAACCATCTCTTTTTCCAGGACGTCCATCCAATTCCTGTTTTTTTTTTTTTTTTGGTTTGGGGGGGTGGAAGAAAGAACTAGATTAGTGAGTTAACAACTTTTCCAACTTCTAGGAATAAAAATCAAATAAACACACCTTTAGATGATAAGAAAAGTGGTCCACTCTTGAAAACCTGCAATACAGTTAAACACTTTAGGCATGCAGCCTAAAATTTTACCCCACAATTGATGAAAATATAATAATATTATTTACATGAGACACCAAAGTAACCAGAAAAATATTCGTGAGAAAAAAAAATAGGATGCTACACATGATAAATAGATAGCTATATATATTGCTTATTAAGGGATGGGCCTTCATTTTGAATTTTTTCAACTTGGCTTGGTGCCCTCCAAAGGATGTTACTGTCGGTCTTTGTGAATTGCTGTCAAGCTAGGACTTTGTGGTGCAATGCGAGCAGGGCTCTTTTGTGGTCTATCTGGAACGAAAGTAATAGGCAGGTTATTTCAGATAAACCTTTCTCCATTTTTCCCCTTTTTTTTTTTTTTTTTGGTGAAAATATACAATTAAGTGGCCTCTACGTGGTGTGCTTTAACACAATTCTTTTTGTAATACACAACGTTACCCTATTCACTTAGATTGAAGGGCTTTCTTTGTCATTCCCTCATCTAAGGCATAGGGACCTCTCATCCCTAAAGGCTTTAGGCTGTATTTTCCTCTTTTGACCAGATTGTTCCAAGCAAATATAGTAACTCTAGAAGTCTTAGTGGGTCATCAAATTGTTCCAAGCAAAGTCTTTCTTTAACATGCGTCTGTAGCCTTAGAGGATATCTTTATTTTCCTTCAAGTGCTGATTTATTAATGTACTACGCCTCTACTTTGGCACCACACCAACACTCAGGCCATTGCTGCATACAATATTATTTATTTTATTCTTTTTATATTCATGAGTGTCCGGGTCAGCTTATGCGCACCTCGACTAATCTCACAGGACAACCCGCCTGACCCTACAACATTTGGGTATCAAGGAAACTTGTAGGATATTAATTCCTAAGTAGGTAGCTACCATGAATTGAAACCATGACTTTTTAGCCATTTATTGAGACTACGTCTCCTTTTTTACCACTAGACCAACCCATAATGGTTGCTACATACGATATTATTCTTAGCAGCTCTTAGAAATCTTGATCTTGAAAGAAACAAAAATGTGGTGGATAGATCCAGTGAATGGTATGCTCTTACAAATACTTCTCTAAAGCTCAGGCGGTTGTCTTCTTTCCTGCATGGAATTTAATTCCCTCTTTCTCTTTTATGTTCCAGCTGAAAGAGTTTTCAGTAACTTCTATTGGTTTTGGATATAGATGCTTCGGTCCTTGACCAAAAAAGATATGAAATAAAATAAAATAATAATAGAAATCCAATTCCCTCTTTCTGAAGCACCAGTTATATGATGTGACAACATGGGAACAAATGCTCTGGCTTCAAATACAGTGTTCCGCGTTTCCACTACACATATTCAATTGACATCCCTTTGGTTTGTGATTGAACGTTGCAAAATCAAGTCAAACTTCAGTACGTCCCCCGTTGAATCAGGTTGCTGACTGCTTAACAAAACTACCTTCTCATCCTCGGTTAATGTTCTTGCATGTCCAACTAGCAGTCGTTGCACTCACCCTTCTCTTAAGGTAGGGTGTTAAAGCAGCTTCTATACACTGTCGTTCCAGGAAATAAGAAAACCACCGAATGATGATTCCTAGAGTTGCTTTGCAAGGATTCCCAGAGCTTTATTTTCCATCTCGCACTAAAATTGCATCACACGTCATGCCAAATCAAGTTCATTCGTTATTTTCGTTACTTTAGCTATGGAGTTAATTCTCAGTGCACTAAGCGAGATCAGGAGCCTATGTATGAAATCTCAACATCGAGCAATTGACGAAATAAGATGAACACTGGAGATACACAATCACATCCATCCAAAGTGCAAAAAGAAATACAGAAATTAACAAGCCTTTCAAGAAAAACTCACCGTATTACCGGCACGAGAACCAGCAGAAGGATCGTGCGGAGGAGGAGGTGGCGGAGGCGGAGGAGCGCCGCATTCTACCTATAACACAACATCAAAAGATAGATTTCAAGTCCCCCAATCAAACGCACATACTACCCCTTCCAACAACCCGTACGCATACATCTCAAAAAGAAGGCCACGAACACATCGGAATCCAAAAAAACAAAGCAAAACCGATCAAAAACTCGGCACGTTTAATGCTAAAGCAACAAAATAACCAAGCCAATAGCTAAACACAAAACAAAACCTGAGAAAGTTCGGCGTTACGGTTAGTCATCGTCGTATCCTCAAATCAGAGCACCATATCAATCAATCATCAATCAAATCAATCGACCGAAAATCGCAACGAAGACTGGTCATCATTATCAAAATGCAGCTGAAACATCCGCAGATAAAGCAGAGAAGAGAATCAAGGTTTTCCACAGAATGCGTTTCATTCACCGAAACGAAAAGAACAATGTAGGATTATTATAATTATCAAAAAACTGTTCCAAAAGCAAAACCGAATCAGGAAAAAAAAATACCTCGTGTAGTGAATTGAAAAGAGCAAAAGAAAGAGGGAAAGAATTTTTTCCTCCAAGAAGCGTAAAGTGAAACAGAGACTTGTGGCTTTCTCGTTCTTCTGTTTTCTTTCTCTCTCTTCCTGTGATGGATTGAACCAGAGAAATGTTCCTCAACGGAAGTCCGGAGGTCAAGCAAGCGCCGTTCGGAGCGGAGTCTCCGAATGGGGCGGCAGTTGTACACGTCACCTCAATTCCTGGTCCTTCTCTGCGCTACCAACGTGTTGGAGGGAAAGAGAAGAGGGGTTTTTCTGTAATTTTAACCTTCTGACTTTTTTATTTATTTATTTATTTTCTTCTGCCCTTCCTTTTGGAGGTTTGTCCGGTGTGGTCGTTTTATTCCTATGTTTGAGGGAGCATTGGAAGGGATAATGTGGGACCCTCACTTCGGCCATGTCTGACGTGGACGGCTGGGATTCAATCTCTTCTAGGGCAAATAATAATTCGTCAGGCATCATGATGATTTTCAAAAAAAGGTGAAAATTAAAAATTAGAATCATTCATGTTACACCTTACAACATTAATCATTTTTACTTTTTGTTTTTTTAGTTCAAATAGTAATAGAATACATAATTCAATTGATTAAGATATATATCATTCACCAAAAAATTATTTTAAATATTTTTCACTTTTTTCACTCTATTTGTTGAATTAAAAATATATATATATGCTTAAACTAAAATTAGACTTTTCTACATGTTCGATTTTTTTTACCATTTAAACAATTAAAAAAAGTATAAAAGCAGATTAAATAACACCATATATCGTTCTAATTAAATATAAGCACCATCTAAAAAAATCCACTTAGAAGTCAGGAGGGGCGGGCACATGCCCCTCTCAAATTATTATTATTATTATTATTATTATTATTATATATATTACTTCCTTTAAAATAATGAAAAGACTCCATCCATATGAAGGCACAAATGTTGTTGAAGTGCCCAAGTTTGAGACACATTCAACATGTGGATCCACCACAATGTACCATGACTTACATGTTCGAAAATTATATAATTTTTTTTTGGTATAATAACAAAAAAAATCACGTTATTGATTATAACAAAAATATTTGAATGTTCACGATTGTGTGTATAATATATATGTACAAAAAGTAGACATCTAACTCTAAGTAGTCACTCCATTAAAGAGTCAACAGTTGACCTAAGCACAACGTAAATAATTAAGTAAATTTGATATATAGTTTTCTACTATAGTTTGTTTTGGTAAGTCTTACTATATGAGTATTAAAGTATATAAATTTGATAAAGTAATAACTTAGGGGATAGAAAAATCTTCCAATATAGTAGAATAGACGAATAAAAAAAAAACAAGTGAAAGTTATACGATTGCAAGTGATCTGTGGAAGCGATTATCCATGCTCATCACATCAAATATTACCACATGGAGGGCACTCTTCCACCCACGTTTTTCCTTTGCAAAACTTCATCTAAAATTTGAACATTGTATAAATCAATAAGAGTCAAAATATTTGATCTAAAAGATTTTCACGAATAAACATGAGTAAGCATAATGTATCTTGATCCATGATATTCGCATCTCTAAGGAACTGTTTTTCTCTCTATTGGCCTTTCTTTAGAGGTTGATTAGATATTTTTATGGAGAAAATATTATGCTTGATGGGACAGGACAAATATTAACCTTTATCTTCATATATACATCCTCTATAAGAGAGTTTAATTAGGAAAATTAGACTGTACTTAATTGACCAGTAAAATAATGAGTCTAAAAAAAATAATGTACATGGGTCATGTTCAGGGACGGATCTACTAAGGGACAAGGAGGGGCACGTGCCCTCTCGATTTTCAAATACATTTGATTATGTTCTTTTCCTTTGATTTTTGTCCTGATGAATTTAAATTAATCTATGAGTTCAAAAAAAGATTTTAAAAAATTATCTTTATTGTTTAAAAATTATTCTATTATAATTTTTATACTTTCAAATATTCAATTTAGTCATAGGAATATAAATTAATTATAATATCATTTATTTATTTTAATTTATATCAACTACATTAAAATAATAAGTCATTTTTTAGTTTTTGTATTAAAAGAAAATTGATATCATACCTAATGGTTTATTATAAAATTAGTCTTTAAACCAAATTTAGTCTCCAAGCTTTAATTTCAAGGTTGTCTAAATTAGTTGTTAAACTTTTAAAAAAATTTAATACGTTCCATAAATTTCAATTAAATTTTATGTCTAATGCAACTCTAAACTTTTAAGTTGTGTAAGTTTGTGAATATTGAAAAATGTCAACAAATCTTAGAACATATTAGACAGAAAATTAAAATTTTAAGATTTTATTAGACACATTTTTAAATTCATTTTTAAGTTTTGGACCAAATAGACACAAACCCAAAAATTTAGAGACTAAACTTAATTTAACTTAATCGATATTACTTAATTTAAATATTGCATCAACTCATCTCAATTTACATATATATAAATTTGTGGACATAAAATTATGGATTCACTCTTGGCCACGTTAATATTAATATTAAATTTAAATTATGGATGTTTTCAAATATAAAAAAAATGAGTCAAACTATTTACAAATATAGAAAAAATTTATCAGCGATAGACCACGATAGAATTTTATGAGTGGTAGACATTGAAATTTTTTTATATTTGTAAATAATTTGATAATTTTTCTATTTACAATAATTTCCCTTTAAATTAAATCTGACTGTTTATTCTCCAAACGAAATGCATGGCTAATCCCTTTGAAGGCTATCATTTTTCATTGTCCTCTTGTATCCTAAATTATCAATTGAAGAAGTTGCAGATTCAATTTTGCACATAACTTGGCTGTAAACAACGATCAAATGTAAGCATAAATCAGGTAGTTATAATAAATTTGATGTTGGTTTTATTCGAGCATATATTATAGGTATGAACGGAGCAAAATTGGAGCGCTGGCAATCAATTTGATATTATGAATGATTTGTAGTTCAAGATGAAAGTTTTTCCTTCTATACGTGAAATTGGCAGAGGCTCTGCCAATATTTTTTATGTGTAGGCTTAAAACGTGTACATAAGTCAGTTAGTAGAGCTCCTGGTAACACATTTGGCGTTTGCCGACGAAAAAAAAAACTTTTTAATTTGATTTCAATTCAATACCTAAATTTCAAAATGTTACAATTTCATCGTTTCAATTTTATTCTTAGGTTTCAAGATTTACATTTTTACTTCAAATTTTTTACTAAATATTTACTTTCAACATTTAGTAATTAATGTCTATAGGGAGATTCAAAGTATGTAGTAATTAAAATGATATTTTAACTCTTTTTTTTTCTTACAAATTTAAGACAAACTTTGTCTTTATTAGGAGTGATCAAATTGTCAAGAATGAAGGAAAGTAAATGTGTTTCTTACTAAAGTGGGAGTTCTAGTTCATGTTTTAATTGATTTTAATTTGGTCGAGTCTAGAACAAAGACGTTAAAACAAAAATGAGAATGTCTTTGTTTCACATAAATTGACTTTTCAACCTCTTCCCAATGAAACTCTATTAAAATTTATTCTTAAATCTTTGTTTGATTGGAGGAGGAGAGTTGGATTCTATAAATGCAATAACCATACAAATGAAGAAGTTAACGAGTAATTTTATATATACAATAGATACTGCAAAAGTATTTCGAATTTGTATCAAGTAATTGTTAGGAAATATACAAATTTTTTAATCTACATCCAACCATTATTAAGATGCAGCCACCAAGTCGCGTTGTAGCATTCTTGTTGAATAATTTTTAAAAATAGTTTTTCACATAAAGAAAAAATGTCAAACTATTTACAGAAAATAACAAAAAAATACTGATAGATATTAATAGACTTCTATCCGCATCTATAAGTGATAGACTTCTATCATTTTTATCACTAATAAATCCTGATAGACTTTTATCCGCGTCTATCATAACTATCTAAAATTTTTGCTATTTTATGTAAATAGTTTCTCTTACTTTTTTTATTTTTAAAAATTCAACAAAAAATTTCAACAAAAAATTTCAACATTCCAATATTCATATGGGCATTCTTCAATTCATTTCGTTGATCACAAGTCTACGAGTTGCGTAACAAAGAAAAAGTGTACAAGTTTGAAAATATATATACCGTGGGACATCAGTCAATGGTGTGATGAAAAAGTATTTCAATGTAATTTTTAATTTTCTTTTTAAATTAATAAAAGCATAATTATACATTTCAATTTATAGTTAAATATTTTGCATAATTTCACTAATCGAAGACGATTGAACAATATGAAAAAAAAAAAATTCACAAAATGCAAAAACGTGTCACCCCTTTCATGTTAATTTCTCAACTTTAATTTGAAACTATTAGGTATCAATCTAGTTCTTAGATTTTTAATAAATATCAATTTATTCACTATACTTATAATTTGTAACAATTTTTGTCTATATGGTAAAAATATTATTAAGTTTGTTTCTAAGTTATTAAGTTATGATTTTGTATCATTGGACTAGGGTTTATATGACTGGATGATTGGATTTATATTTAAATTAATAAATGCAAAATTTATTTACATTATATACAATTTGAACACATATTGATTAAACAAACTATTCGTAAGACCTAACTCACTATTTTAGTATTGATTTAGAGGTAGAATGTATAATGTTTTTTTTAATCTCATTCCAACTTTGAAATCATAATGTTTATTTATTTTGTTTAGGTTTTCTTTAATACAATAGAAAGTAGAAAATTCGAACATGGACTCTTTAATCACTAATTCATTTCACTATAACTTTCTCAATTTAGGTTGACACAGTTAAAAAAGGGGAAAAAAAACCTAAAAAAAACTCATGGAATATTTGTGAAATCTTTAAAAATGAACTCAAATTTTTTATAACGATTCTTTTGAAGCTTTTGAAGATATTTTTTTTTTTTTTAGTTTTCAAGATTTAGTTAGATACCAGAGTCTTATGAAATTAGATTAGAAAACAAAACAAAACACGAGCAAATAAGCATGGTTTAAAAAATGATAAATAAACTAAACAAAAATAAATAAATAAACAAAAACAAAAATATGATTATCCATTAATTTTAAATGTTTAGCAATGGAAATGAATATAATTTACTAATTCACTCTTAGAAAAATTTCAAGACATAATTGTAACAATAACTCATTTACATGATCGTTCCATCGTGTATGCAGGCTAAAACTCAAATCTTTCTCTCTTTATTCGTTGTTTTTTTTTCTTTTACATCTTTTCGAGTTCTCTTTCTTTAAATGTATTGACTAGTGAGTAACAAGAATTCCAAAAAATAATATGTATATAATCTCAACTTAATCGTATTGATGACTAATTTGACAATATCAAATGAATCTTGACCTACCTTTCTAAAACTTAAGTCTTATAACATTTTGCTAGATCATGAAGTGAAATTATGAGATTGCTTCGTTAGTACGCACGATGATACTCGACTCTCGCTCTTGTTACTTGTTAAATTTTTTTCCCTCTTTTTCTTGGACATCTTTTTGAGTTGTCTTTTGCTTTAAATGTACTTAGTAGCAATTAGCGAATAAAAATTCTAAAAAAATAATATAGGACCAAGAATTACATTAATAAATAAAAAAAAAACTAAAAAAGAAAGGAAAAAAAGGTGAATAGTGAGTAACAACAATCGAGAGCAAGAGAAAGTACAAATATTAACCCATGAATACAACAAGCAACAGGTTAAAAAAGTAAAAATACTAATCTCAAATTTTCAGAAGTAAAAATCAATTTCCAAAAGAGTTAAAAATAATAATAATAATAATAAAAGGAAAAACTTAATAAACAATTAAATTTCTTTCAATTATTGGATTACAGGAAAATAAAAGCCACCAAGATCCACGGTAGCAGAAAAAGGGGAAGACTAAAAATTGTGACGCTCGACGGAAGAGCATAGCAGCAAGAATAATTCGCAACACAACACCAAACTAAGAAGAAACAAGCCATTCCCGATTCAACCATTATCAAATTTTAGGTCCCAAGAAGCAAGAGTTTCTCCCTCTCGGCCTCCCAAGTTCTTCATCAGACGGGGAAGAAGACGATCCCCATGGCTTTCAACCAAACCAACAATCGTCTTTGAAGATCGAACCGAGCTTCTTCACCCCAGACCATGGAGCTTGAGGTGTCTGAACCCACCCCGGATTTCGTCGATAATAGTAAGAGGAAGAATTTGGAGGGCCCAACTGGTGATCAGGTTCGTGTGAAGAAGAAGACCTTGCAGGCTGTGCTGGAGCAGTGTCAGAGAGCTCTTGAATTGCTGAATGATTCCGACGGTGTAGATGAAAACGAGGGGAACGATGTGGATGAAGATGAAGATGATCGGGGAGGTGAGGGTTCCGGGTTTGTGCGCGGTGACCGGGAAGCCGACGAGGTATGGGGGCTTTCTATGATTCTAAAATTTTGTAGTTTTGGGGATTTTTAACTCGGAATTATTGTATTGCATCTGGGGTTGGATAGTTTAGCATAATTATTACGGGATGCTGTGTGAGGTTTTTAATTGGGAATTCTTGGCTGAAAGTTTGGCTTGATTTCTGCGGTATCTGATTTAGAAGAATTTAGCATAATGATTGTGAAGATGCTATGTAAGTGGTTTCTAAAACAAGGACTTCAGTGCGTTCTCTTATTTGTTTTTCACTGCTATGTCAGATTGAATACCATATGAGATAAACAGCCTCTGATTTTGATCTATTAGCTTATCATCCGCTATTGAATTGAAGTTACCTTCTATGGATGCCTCCACAATTCAAGTGGTACTTTTTTCTGGTTCAACTTCAGGATGTTCTACTGTTATACAGTGCTGAGTATTGGGTGTGAGATTGATTTGAAGTTGCCTGGAAGCAATTCGTATTGAAAATCTTTTTATGTTCTTTTTTTTTTTCAGGATCTGTTTGTTTCTTGTTCCATTAATGTCTTTTGTGCATGTAATGGCCATCAGTGACGGGAGTGGTCACGTTGATGGGACATTTGTTTTCATTTTTTTGGAAGTGTAATTGACAGCAACTCAACTAAATATAGCTTATTTAAAAAAAATGTGAAATACAACGACTTCTTAAGGTGTTTTTTGTGGATATTGGAATCGTGTGCCAATTCAAGTAATATCATTCATTTGAGGAAATGTGCAATACAACAACCTCTTAAGGCCTTATTCCTGGAAAGTGGTAACTAGGATCCTCCATCCATCAGTATTTCTTAGAAACAGGACTGTCATTGAAAAAAATGGAAAGTTTGATGGCTATTGCTAAGAACACATCCCCTTTCTCTTAAATACCACCTATATAAAACTCCATGGATAAGCCCTCCAATTATCAGTTATCAAAAGGGGGTTGGGGGTACTCATGAAACTTAGCTACTATCTACCTGATAAAATTTTTGATGGAGTTAGATGTCTGAAATTCTTTTTACATGGGTTTCATGCTGTTTCATGTATCGGAATTTGGAATCAATTTGTACTTAAATATTATGATCCATGGCACTGACTTGAAGACACCTTTATGCAGTTGTGTGATCTTCTTAAATCTAAAGTTGAATGCCGTGACTTTCTTGAAAAGCTAGAGGATGCTCAAGCATCAGTTCCGCAAAATTCATTTGGTATGTCTTCAGATCTTAATCATGGCTTTATTAAGAAATTCCTTCCAGATAGTAGTTGTCCCTTGGGGGACATCCAAAAAAATTGGAACATACTGTAGTTTATGCTTGTGAAGATTGAAACTTAGGTTTTACTGGACCATATCCTTTGAGATAAAAGTACTGTTTTATTTATGGCACAATTGGTGAATTATTATTATTCATTTCATTTTGTTTTTATTACATCTTTTCTTTGTAATGGCAGAAGAATGTAGTTCTTGGGATTTGGTCAGTGATGTGGATCTATGGGAAAGTGGTGATGATCTAGATCAAGAAGGTTATGTCGTTGTGAAGCAAGAGGATATAGTTGATGGTATTGCTTGTTTCATGGCTGCATACTTATTATCCTTAAAGGAAACCAAGGTACACTCACAATGGCTCTCTCTCTCTCTCTCACATACACGCACAAGCACACAGAAACTCGTGCATTCATACATGTAGAAAAAAGAACAGTCTTCTAGTTATACATATTGGATGATGACATCTATGGTCTTTTGCCAAGTTCATTATTACGTAGATTAGAGTCTATGGTTGAACTTTGAGAAATTTGGATGGTTGCTACTTTTAAGTGTCTTGATTTAGTAACCCCAGAACACGGAAAACCTCGTATTATCTTATCTGCTTCCTCCTGCAGTGACTTTTACATGGAGAGGCTTTTTTACTTCACCTCTTTTCTGCTGTTCCTCAATGGGGATGTTTTTTCATATCCATTGCTGGATGTTTTAGGCCTGGAGATACCTATCTCCCTGGCCTCCTTTTGTACGCCATACATTTTATTCATCAATGAACCTGTTCATGCTTCTGAAAACTTGTCTTTGTTTATAATATAAATGATGTGTCTAGCTCTTCATATAGATAAGGGAAGAGGTATTATTGGATAAAGGAATGGTTCAAAGCTATTTAGAATTGGCAGAGTTCAACCATAATGGATAGTGAGTAAAAGGAAAACTTGGTAATGGATTCTGAGCTCATGGTTCAAAGTTTTTGTGACAACATATTTTAATATTTCAATAGTTTCCAATTCTAAATGTTATTCAGTCCAACAGTTGGATGGTAGTCCCATGTGATTAGCTGAAATGTCCGGAAGTTCCAGACTTCTACAGCTATTGAAGAAAAGAGTCATGACTAACTATATGGTTAATACTAAGTGAATTTTGGGAGTGTGATTTGTGGAATTTTAATTATCTTTGAGTTTTATGTTTTAGTAGTTGTTGGAGTCAAATAGAATTGTCTATTTTCTTTATCCAATCCAAATGAAAAGGTTATTACCTCCTGATTGGATTGATTTTTAATATCTCATGTCTGGTTTGGGAATTTTAAAATTTTTAGATTGGAAAGACTGATAACATTAAGTTCACACCACTACCAAATTTTTCTGGAAACATGAAACTAGGAGTTCAGTTTCTTTCTTCTTTTTTTTTTTTTCCTTTTTCCTCCAATGTTAGTGTGATCGTTCTTTGTCTCTAAAAAATGGATTGAAGATCCTTACAGTAACCCTTTTGTAATTTTTTTCCCGGGATATTATTCAAAACCGGGCAAAGCCACAACAAAACAACCTAAGGGACAACTGACAAGGGGATAAGAGGCATCCCCTTTCCCAATGTAAGAGGTACAGAAAAACCTTTCAATCTAGGTTAACGGTGCCTAAAGAGTAGTTACAAAACAGCCTGTGTTGAACACTCCAACTATAGGCTGTAAACTGTTCCTCTAGAGTCTACTTGTGTATTGGTGATTTTCATTTTAAATGTTGTCGGCATGTATGCATCTGATTGTGCTGGGTGAAATGAATAATAAGGATCATGATATCCCCAAAATCTCATGTTTGTCGTACTGGTTCTGGTTTGTAAATTATACTCTCATTGAGTTCCTGTCAATAACAAAAAGAGAGTAGCAACTGGCAATTTATGCCATTATTTCTATGAGCCTGCAATCAACGTTTTCATTGGTTCTCATTGTCTTGCAGGAATTGTCACCTAACCAACTTCAGAATGGTGAGTCTTGCCGCACTTTCTTGTTGGCATGATGGTTTTAGTTTTCAGTAGATCCCAGTCAATGTTGCAGAGCTCAGTAATGTGGGCTTTTCACCCTAATGCCATTGAAATGGTAGGAAGCTACTTCAACCTATTGGGTAGGGTATCTGGAGATTGTCCATCAGCCCGCCCGTTCCAAGTGGATCCCAATCAATGTCGTGGGTGAAAATGTTCAGAGGGTCTATGTCAAATTTCTATCAAATATTTATACTCTTTTCACGTTGGAGTTTAGATTATTGCTTTTAAGCATCTTGGTTCTGGTCTGATTAAATCTTGAATCTCATGCAGCCCTTTGCAAAACATTCTCAGTGAAGAAGAGAAAAGGAAAACTCCGGAAGGCATGGGATGGAAGCAAGGTCATTTATAATGTGGCATCCTGGGGAGCTACTGCAGTTGGGTATGTTAATCAACTGGTTTGACTGAATAATATCATTCAAAAGAAATTCTTGCATTTAGCACTCGATGTCTCTTCATTGTATATACCACTAAGAAATTAAACCGGTGTTGCTTGATGTGTCCCCTTCAACTGTTCTTGATTTATTTTAATACAACAAAATGTGGACTAAAAAGATTTGAACCTCTGACCTCGAGAAAAGGAGTAGATGCTATTTGCCATCAACATGAACATAACTCGGTGGCAAATAACAACTACTCCTTGATGCAAACAATATTATGTATATTACAATAACATTTTGAATTTCCTCTTTTGAACTGGAAAATGCAATTTTTTTTTCTTCTGATATTTTGCAACTGATATGCACAGGCTATACCAGAACCCTGTAATTCTAAATGCCGCTTCTAAAGCCTTCTGGACCTCCTGCCAAGTAATATCAAAGCTTCTCTAGTATAACTTGTGCCTTTCCCATTGTAAATATTCTCTGCTCAAATGCAGTATCTGAAAAACAAAAAATTTGTTGTTCTTTGGGTTTATTCTTTCAGGCCTCTGATTATTTCCTTGAATAAATTCTTGTAAATATCTATTTCTTCTGTTAGGATCTTGTCATTTGGATGAAAATTTCTGTATTTATGCTAGCAACTATTATTTTTACTTTGTTCCCACATCGAAGCAATCACACTGCAATATATTATGAGAAGTTGATGGGGACAACTTATGGAATATTGTTGATAGAGATTTATGGTTCTCAAATTAAGATTGTTATGTGCTTTCTGCTATGTATGCATTGGATATGTCTGGTTTAAGTTTGCTTGCTTGGATGCTACTATTTCAGGACTTTTCTTGTAACTACAAAAATTGTCTACAATTTTTTGACATATTAATTTCATTAAAAAAAAATTATTTTTCTCATTTTTTTCATATTGCTACTCTGGAAAAAAGATTCGCCACATGTGCGTGGATCTTGTAAGTTGTAACTGACATCAACTTGGATGGTCCAAGATTGTGATGCCGATAGTTTCATGTGAGGTTGTAGCATTTTCGGAAGAATATATATATATATATATATATTGGGGAAATTATTATAAACAGAAAAAGTATCGTAATTATTTACGAATATAGAAAAATTTTGCTCAAGTGATAGAATTTTATTGCAGTCTTTCACTAATAGACAATAAAAATATTTTATATTAATAAATAGTTTGACTCATTTTTCTATAATTGAAAACATCCTTATATATTACGTTTAATCTATTAACTTTTAAATTTGTTTGGTTGGACTATGAAATTAGACATTTCAACTTTTAATTATGTGTCCCGTATAAGATATTCAAAACTTTTAAAATTTTAGTTGACCCTAAAGTTTAAAATTGAGTATTATGTCTAATGGGATTTTAGATTTTAAATTGTGCCTAATGCATGCATTTTAACAAATGTTAGGTACTATTGTAAATTTAGTCTTTAAAATTTAGTTCATATAGTTTAATAAAAATTTTATAAATAGTCTTATAAACTATAAATAGAGACTATTTATGAGTTAGTATCAAACCATAAGTACTAAATTTTAATTTTTATAACTATAGGGATTAAGTTCTAACTTTCTCTCAACCATAAGGTTAATTAAATTACAAAATAGTGAATTGATCAAGGATTTATTATACATAAAATTAAATATTAAAAAATTATTGGACATAAAATTTAATATATTTGTAGGGGTTGTATTGTAAATGGAAATTTATTTTTTAAAAAATATGATAGTTGCCACGTTACAAACAATGTGGAATTATGGTCAATTACGGATTTTGTGAGTTAAAAACTTAAATATAGAATTAATAGTCTTTTTTTCTTTTTCTTTTTGAATACATTGGATAGAGGATTAGTTGAGCTATGTTGGTTTTACATTAGTGATGTTGTGCATTAAAATGTTAAGTTATAGAACCAATCATAGTTTTTTTTTTCTTCTTTTTAGTACAAACCAATCATAGTTGATTAATAAAGAATTATGTTGGCTATGATTATAATAATATTTAAAAAGAATAATTATTTTAAATGGTAAAACTGCTGAAAATATTTTTCAATATAGCAAAATGTCATAGTTTATCAATGTAGACCATGTCTATCGCTCGTGATAGAAGTCTATCGTTGTTTTTCACTAATAGACAATGATATTTTGTTATATTTATAAATATTTTGGCTCATTTTACTATATTTAAAAACATCACTTTAAATTAATTTTCTCTAAAAAAGAAAAAAAGAAAAAAAAAAAAGAGATGGAATCCATTAAATATGTATATGCCTTAGAATTGGAGATGAGGTGTATATGGAATTGGAAGAAATAAAAAAAAAATAAAGAAAGAAATGCAGATATCATTTTTATTTATGTGACAAACTACAATGAATTTTGTCCTTATTGATACGTGAATGAGGATGTATAAGGTCATGTATGGCCATAGTCTTTTTGTTTTTAACGCCAAGCTTTCAAAACAAAATTAAACATTGAGCTAAGGAATTAAAAAAATAAATAATATTCCCTCAAGGTTTGGAATGAGGAAAGATTGCGACAGGTTAGATATTAAGGAGTCTGTTTGTTTGTTAGGAATTAAGATAAATGCTAAAAAAAATATAGATATTTGACATGTATAGAACAATAAATTATTTGGACTCCATTTGATTTTTGGTCTTTTTAAATTATATTTGTTTCCTCTTAATTTTTTTTTGCAATAATTTTCATATTTCTTAGAGTTGAAGTTTTTAGCCAAATTTCAATAAACGAGCTTTTAAAATAATTTTTAAAACTTAGGTTGGTTTTTAAAAACATTAGAAAAATGTAAATGACAAAGGAAAGAAACTTAGAGGTGTGATGAGTATTTATAGACTTAAGTTTCAAAAATAAAAACTAAATTGTTATCAAACGAGAATATTCATATTTGTTTTACAAGATTTTTTATTAAAAAATGTCTTGAAATGATGTATTATTTCCACAATTCTCACCTATTTTCATATGCAATTATATATAATAAGTATTTCAATTAGAGCTTCTCAATATCGAATTCTCATTTTGTATTATCGTTCTTATAAAATACCTATGTTTAAGATTGTTTTTTAGAGCGTTAAAAGTGATTAAGTAAAAATACTAACTACTTCAAAATTTGTTAGAATCACTTTTTTAATCACACGTTGATTCTCACTATTTGTTAAATCTATTTCCCACTCGCTTTTGAAAATAGATTCTTATACAATCAACAGTTACCCCTAACAAATCTTCAATTTCCAATTTTGTTCTTTATAAATTATAATTGATTTGTAGATTTAATAGTTTCCTCGCAAAAACCAATTTCTATATCCTACATTTTTCAAATCAATTAGTTCAATGCCACCAAATTATTTTTTTTATCATAAAAAAATTGCACCTATTTCTCCTTTATTTAACAAATAAACTTATACTAAGAAATAATATAAAGCAAACAAAATATAAACTAAGCCAAAATTACATTGGCCAGTCGTGTTGGTGAAGCCAATGTATTTGTATCATATCCTGTGTTTAAGAAGAAGAAATGACGGTTGAATATTGATATTGGGGCAAAAAGAAAAAGCTCTTCATAGAATTATTTTAGATAGTTCCAGAGATTGAACTCTGAAAGCCTGACTGACATGAACAGCAAAAGTATTTTGCAATTTTATTAAGAGATCCAAACAGCTTGAAATATATAAGAACATTACTGTTGTTTTTAAGCTAAGCATACAAATCGTCAACATTACACTCTCCAAGGAATACCTTAATGCTGCGCGGTGAGCCACAACTGCCTTCAGCAATCAGTGCTCTATCATTGGCAGCCATGTGAGCAATAATCTTGTAAATCATTTCAATCTGTATAACATAGATGAGCTAGTCAGCAAACGGGAAAGATTTCTAGTATTACCCTAGTACCTACTACTCTCATTCATTATTTGACACGTCATTAAATGATATTAATTTATTTTGTAGACTCCACATTATTCTTAAATGATGATATCATAGCAAGCAATGAATGAATGTAGTATGGACTATTCTCCGCACTACTACTAGAATTTTTCTCGTCAGCAAAGAATATATGTTGTTGGAAAAGTTATAAAATGAGTACAGGGACTACTTACATCCTCAGGAGCATGACAACGTTCAGCTACTTCATCAAGTGTCAATGGTTCCACAGGTTCTTTACAGCTGAGAGAGAGACAGACAAAGAATTCTAATTATCACAAAGGCTTAAAAAGAACACTTTTCCGGCAGGGGGAGAGACTACGCTGATCAGGAAGTTAACTAGCAAACACTATTGAGGGGTATTTCCAAAAATTTGAGTGCGGTCTTTCTAAAACTTGATGCTACTAGAAATGGATTTCCCAGGGATCTGTTAGACCTCCATGCCATAAGGTTTATTCAGGGAAGGGCAAAAAGGAAATTGTGGCTGTTTCTAACGTTGGAAAGTGTTAATTTTTTGAGGAAAATATCAATTTATACCCTAAACATTAGGAGTTGTATCAATTTAAACCCTGAACTTTTGTAAATGTATCAATTTACACCCCCATTACGTTCCGTTTGGAAAAGAAAATCGTCCATGCATTTACTCTAAATCGTCCATTTTGTTAAACTAACATTTGAAGGAGTCTATACACGTTTTAGAATTAATGCAGGGATGATTTTTAAAAATAATTGTAATGAAGGGTCTAAATTGATTGGTTTACGGAAATTTAGGAGTTTAATTTACTCAAACTATAAGTTTCACTCGAGACTAGTCGAACGAATTTTGGAGAAGGGCGTAAATTGATATACTTACGAATGTTTAGGATTTTAATTGATACAACTCCCAAAGTTTAGGGGTATAAATTGATATTTGCCCTAATTTTTAATAAGTTTCTTTATTGAAGTGTTTTTTAATTGGGAGTTACAACTCCTTTAACCATTTATGTTTGCTTTGGTTTATTTGTTGTGTTTTTACTAAGAGGGGATATCTTGTATTTTGTGTGGTTTCGGGACGTTTCTGGTGAGATAGTTAACTCTCAAATTGTTTAGTACTGGTGCTGAATTTTCTTGTGAAATTAATGGAATTGATAGGGTATCAAGATCTTATTTCAGAAAATGATAGCATTGCATGACAAAAATCTGGGTCTTTCAAAGAGATCATACCTGGCCTCATTAAGTACTGCCAAGACACGCTTTTGGAGCGCAAGCACTTCCCCTGCAGCTTTCTTCCCAGCTTCCACACCTGAGATAGCATTTGATCGATGCAGAAGCAGAATTGAGGCGAGGATCATAAACGATTTAATTTTGCAAAGTTCATTACAAGAAGCCAAAATGAGGGCACATAAAAACAAAAACACTAGAAGGGAAAAGATTGAATTTTATACTAAACAAATATTGTATTTACCAGGTTGATGGTATGCATTAATGTTGATAACGCTGGCATATAATCCAACTGCTCTTTCATAAAGTGCTACCATTGCACCTACGGATCTAGGAGTCACTTCTTGAACAGTAACTGAGATGGACTCCCTATCATTAGCATAGAGTGCTGATCTCGTTCCCTGAACAAGCTTCAAACAGTTAACATGAGCCAAAAAAAATGAGTCTTTGGAGAGGGTCAACAATTGAACTACGCATTGCAGGATAATAGTAAGACTAGGATGCCTTTTTGTAAACCTAACCTGTAGCATACCAAAAAGGTAGTCACCACATGTAACACCTGGTTCAAGCTCCCAGTCATGACCAGGGGGCCTATCACGCAGCACCTCAATAAATGTCACGAAGAAGTTATGCACACCTTCTCTCAAATGTTGAATATAGCTGCATCAAGTTAAGTGCATTAGGCGGAGACACTTTGGCATGGTTTTCGTTACAGGGTATATAAATTCCAACAACTAGTATGAAATCTCACGCATGTTGATCTGTACTCCCTTTGTTTCCATATACTGTAAGTCCCTGATTAACCTGTGGGAAGAAGTGAATTTAGTAAACCATATTATTATTTAATGCATCTTTTACATTAATAATAATCATTCCAAGGATGGTTTACAGCAACAATGGAATAGTATGCTTGTAAGTCTTTTATATTCATATCAATGGAAGCATATCTAATGATTGCAAAGGGTGAATATGAAACATATATCAAGTGTGTCCAAAATGCATACAAACCCTTCTCGATATCAATTTGTTCATCATGGGAATAGTTAACAAAAAATCAAATTTCCTACACTGATATCAACTGTGCTTTGAGATTTCATGCAGGTAATACATAATAGTTTTTATATTTTTTATTTTGACAGGAAACAAAAGGCGATAGTTTTGATATTTTTCTGACTTTCTCCCATTTGATAATCCAGAATACAAAAAGAGAAATCTTCCTAAATGTTGCAGATACCCGATTTCCATCAAGGTCAAACTCTTTGCCAAGGGATTCCATGACCAGTTGCTGCAAATAACGAATGAACAATAACAGGCTGTCCTTGTACGGAAGGACAACCATATCCTGAAGAAAGCAAACAGGAATAAATTAACTTTGGATAAATAGTAGCAACAAGTTTCAAGACTATAGAATAAAGAGGCAAGATTGCCAATTACCTTAGATCCTATCCCATCAGAAGCCCAATACCAGCACAAAGCAAGCAATGCTGCGGGATTATTTCTAATCTGAACAACAGATGATGCAACATAAGTGTTTTATTATTCGATTACGGAGGAGCAGTTGGTGTCATATGTAAAACATAAAGTATAAACAAAAACTGGAGTAGTAGAACGATCAAGAAACGTAAAAGTGCACATTTTGGGATGATCCAGTCACTCCAGTAGCAATTTACCATTAAAGAAAGTAACAAATAAGATTTCTAGCAAACCCCAGGAAGAGTCAGTTCAAAGAAGGAACTAAAAGTAAAATGGATCAAAAAATAAGACTTCTGTATGTGAGATAAGTTATTTCTTCTTTTTTTCCATCAATAGAATTAAAAATCAAGGAGTTTTTCTCACCTCAGTTGATCTAGTTGCCTCGTCCATCAAAGAAGCACCAGCTAGCATTTCTCGAATGTCAATTCCCTGTTGTAAGTTTCACTTGTAAGGACAAGCCAAAAGATGGGGAAGTCATGGGTTTAAATACTTAAAGTCACCAACCTGAAGTGCAGCTGGAAGCAGACCAACAGCAGACATTTCCGATGTTCTACAACCCACCCAATCAAACATTGGGAACCTGGCTAACCATCCCTCAATCCTTGCAGTGTTATCCAGCAATGAATTTTCTTGTGTTACCGCAACACCCTAGGTAAAAGACCAAGTGTTGGGTCATAATTGAAAGCTATGGTAGAGAAAGTAAAACCATCTCTATATATAAGACTAAAAGAACTTAAAAGGAAATTATTAAAATTCAAATTTAAAAATAAAAAATAAAACAAAAACAAAAGACTAATTCGAACACTTCCATTTAGAAATTATATTTTTGGTCATACCTAGAATTGTAAAATTAAGCGAATGAATCGTCAGTAAAAAAAATAATGAAAACAAAGGAGCCAAGAAATGTATTGTTGGGGCTACTTCCAGTCTCCAGACATTTGACCAAATTTTCACTCTAGACTACGATCAACACCGTGGAGCTCAAACATGAAATGTTTGAAATGAAGGAACAAATGATTCTAAACAAGCTCTACGAGAATGCACTGAAATTTTGCATGTTAATTTCTTGAAGCACTAGATGATTACAAAAAAAAGATGGGAAGCTTAGTTCTTGTTTCAAAAGAAGCACAAGATGATTATGCTTGAGCGTGGAAACGCAAGGAAACTTATTTTAAAAAAATTGGTAATCAAGAGATGCAGTGTATCTATTTAAACATCTGAGTATGCAAGTTAATTTACATCCAAACAGTGATTAAGCAGTATGTTACCATGATCTATAATTACAATTAGAAATTAACACATGAGAGAATCTCTGGAACACTCAGAAAAGAAAGAAAAAACTAATACTAGCAGAAAGAAAAACCTGAGATCAAAACATGTTTTGCAAAATCCAAGCCAGCCTCACGAAAAGCCTTCTGTACTTCCAGTAAACCATTTCTAGTTTCAGGAGTGCCTCCACTCTGAGAACAAGGCAAATAGGCATTAAATTGGCAATATTTCCAATAATGTGCAAACCTGTGTCGAAGCGAAAATATGTGACAGCATACTACTTGATCATGTGGGTGGGCCTATAGGGAACCTTTTCAGTTTTCACCCACTTATGGGGTAAGCCTAATTGGATTTGTAAGGGAGGCTCCAAAGAGATGGGTTCAAACAAAATCGCCTTGGAGAGTACACTCTAGGATTTGGTCCTGAGTGATTTACAGGAATAAATTGGTCTCTCTCATATCAGCTTCACTTTTAGGACGATGGAATTTGTCTATCCTATATAAACTGGGATCAGCGCAAAAGGTCCTAGGTCCAAGTCCCTCGGATGCACTTTGGAAGGGTACTCTTCTGAAGAGACAAGAAGGATGTACCCAATTGGGTTCACGTTCATATAAAATGATGGGCCCAAATGGAGTGAGTTTAAAAAGCGTGCCCCCCCTTAGGCTGGTTTGTGGGAATAATAATATATTAGAATAGATTGACCCTTTCCTATCAGTTGTGGCTTTTGGAAGAATTAGTTCATTTATTTTGCAATAGTACAACAAGGCTTCAATTCTTTAAACATGTTCCAAGCAATCTGAGCCTGCCTTCCAATTTTACTCTACTAGTAGCTACAAGTTGATATCAGTCTCTTCCCCAAACGTTACTAATAACATGAAAGAAAAGTAAAAGAGAAAATATTGATGACCTTCGAAATCACTATTACAAGAGTAGTTTCCAATTCCTGTCCTAGTTGTGCAATCTGATGATCAATTCCTGCTGGGTCTGTATTGTCAATAAATCTTATCTGCCATAAAGAGGAAGAAACAAAAAAGAAATTGAAATATCCAATAGAATATTAATATTACAGGACAAAATAAATTGCTTTTATTAAACAGCAGTAGGTATCTCCTGTGTTTTATATTATATGCAAAATTCAATATAATTGCAATAGTCGTTACAAGTACAATAGTGTTGAGAAAGATCCTCAGCAGCATACTTTTCTTGTAGGTTACAATGAGCAAATCCTTTAAACTATCATAAGTGACAGCATGCTAGATATCAGTTGCTCCTCCTGGCATTTAATGTACACTAGAAAGGTTCCTCAGCAATGCCATGTCTTGCCCCAATTAAATATCTCTAACCAAATTATTAAAAAAATATTTCTTCCCTTGATCAGCAACCTACATAAGGTTGCTCCCCCGCTGAAATAATAACCTTGTATTTTCCAAGATAATGAAGTTAAAGATGAAGCAAAATCATTACCACTAATCAACTCAAATACCTTAAGTGGAGGATTATCCGGAGCCAATGCCTCAGCCACAAACTGCGGGCCAAGAGCTGATCCTCCTATCCCAACAGAAAGTATCTGGGGTAAACGGCCCTTGGGAGAAGATATCTGCATTGAGCATTGTGAAGGGAATTAATATATCCGGCAAGCAGAAACACAGTAAACAAGACAAAAAATACTTTAAACGTTCTTCAGAATTAGGAATGAAATTATATAGTCCAGAAGCAAAGAATTTAACAGATAAGGTAAACTATAAGGCTAGATATCTCAAATCAAATAACACTAGTATATCCTGATTCCCTGAATCCCTTTTACCCTTCGGCTGAATCAAACTGGTAATGCACACTTCTTCAACCCAACTCGTAATTACAAATATTAATTAAAGAACACTGGAGCTGTTCATTTATCATTTAAGACTTTGATCTCCAGCTCTAGTTACGTTGTCTACAAGGTGGTGGTACTCGAACAATTATTTAGCAATTTCCCCTTTACATTACTCGCAAATCTTGGTATCTCACTATTAATATAATGCATTGTAGGTTTAATTGGAGAACCATAACGCAGAGCTCCAAAGCAGCCGCAGTAGTAAGCAAGAAAAGAAGAAGAAAAACATCACAGAAAAGGCCAAGGGAGACGAATGCCATGAAAACTCACCTTACCGCTGATGATATCGTCTGCAAATTTGCACACAGCATCTAAAGTATTATTAATCTGCGACTTCAAAAACGAGTTAGGAGCAAGCTCAGAGTTCCTCAGCCAATAATGCCCAACCATGCGTCTATCATCTGGATTAGCAATCGCACCTTTCTCAAGCGCCTCCATAGCCTTGAACGCCTCTTGAAACCGAGGCTCCATCTCCGCAATGAAATCATCCGAGAACCCAATCCGACTTACATCCAAAAACAATCCAAGCTCCTTATGCTGGTAAAGCCAGTCAAAGTACCTACTCCAAAGCGCGTGAGGATCTTTCTCCAACCCTGTCTTCTTAACACCTCCATCAGCAGCTGACAATTCAACTGAGATCTCTTTCGCCACTGAGTGAGCAGTACCAGCACCCAATCTACCGTCATTGAGCTTCGCACGAATCGGAAAAGAGAGTGAATCTTTCCGCAATGACCCAGTCGCTCCAAGAAAAAGGGTCTTGGTTTGAGGCTTCAAAGATGGAGAAGAAGAGCAAATGCCGGAAATGGAAGCCATGGAAAGAGATGAAGCGGTGATCTCAAGATGGGTGATTACAAATATCTGTAAAGAAAAATGGGTTCGAATCTTTCGATCATTCCATTTAGCTCTGTACCATTGTTTGGGTGAGCTGAAATGAAATGAAGGAAACCGAAGAAATTTAGAAGAAAGAGTTGAATGGAAAGAGGTTTTGAGTTGGTTGGGTTCGCATGGTGTGCTTGTGCGGGCGGCGGTGTAAAAGCCTCACACGTTAACTCGTTCGCATTTGCCAGGTTGGCTAACTTACTATAATACCCCTATTTTGTTCGTAATACTACGAGATTGCCATCCAATTCGAATATTCCTTTAAAATTGCAAACTGTCATGTGCGGACCGTTCCGTTTTGGACACCTGACCGCTGTTTTCGCTACGGGAAATTCTACATTACTACATTCTCGTTGAATAACTTTTTTTTTCATTTAAAACCGTCTGAAATTAGTTTTTTAATTTTAGTTTAAAAATTAAATCAATAAACAACTCTTTCTCATTTAAATTTTTTTGTTTTATTATCTACCCTTTATTTATGTTTTAAAAAACAAAGGTAGATTTTGGAAAAACTAAAAAATATAACTTTTAGAAAAAACACATTAATCTAAATATAGTGCAATAGGTTAAAGGTATTAACTAAGTTAAATACACTAGTTTTTATCAAAGCATTTATATATCTATTGTTAAGTGTTCGAGTTCTTAGCTATAATATTTTTTAATGTCAGATGTTTAAAATATCAGTGGAGGAATAAATATTTAAAAGACTTGCCCCATGTAAATATAATTTGTGTATTTTGAAGTAATTTACTTATGTACGATAACAGTTCATGCTATCAGAACTAATACGATCCAACTGACAAATAGTATGTGATAGTCATCAAGATGTTTGTGGTTTGAATCTTCAATTCCTATTGTACTAAAAATAATAATAGTTCGTTTTAAATTTGTCAACATGAGCATATTTCAACTAATATTAAATATGTGTCGTTGACCAAAAGATTAGATGCTCGTGTCTCCTCTCCCTTATTGAACTAAAAAAACAATTTAAAAAATGTTGAATTTTATTGACAAAGAATATTATTCTCCGAATTGTAATATGTTTTTCTTAGTATACCCTAATTGTAATGGATGACTCCATTAAATTAATCAAGTATACATATTCAAGTTAGAATTGGGATCCTTCCTTAGCCTGGTGGTCAAATTGGACTACTGCACATTGGTCTACAGTGTTATGCTTTTTAAATTTTTTAATTTAAAATGTCAGTTCATTAAAAAAAATATTCATATGCTAAAATGAGCACAATTTAGCCGTAATTAAAATGTAATGTAAATGATTGTACTATATTCAGGTGTGTTTGGTTTAACTTTTCAAAGGTTTAAATTTGAAAATAATTCATTTTTGGAAAAAAAAAATTAAAACATTGTAATCACTAAATAGTTTTTGAAATACATTCTAAGTATATTTTAAAAAGTTTTTATCAAAATAGTTTAAATAAAAATGACTTTTTTTAAAAACATTTTTTCTCTAATCAATCTAAATAGCTTCATTATATTAAAAAAAATGTAATTTTTGTAATTTATGCCATTTGAATCCTATAATAAGAAAATTTGTTAAAATAAATATAAATTTGTAAAAAAAAATATTAGTCAAATTATTTTGGCTAATTTAAAAACATAAAATAAAATTCAAATCAAGTACCAACACATGCAACAAAATGTTCTAAAGAATTTTGTAGATTGTATAATAAAGTATAATAAACAAATTTATAAAGTAATCATCACTAATCAATTGGAAAATAAACTATTGGCTACTTTTTGTTGTGCCCTGATTATTTAATTAGTAAATTAAGTTTTCAACTAAGGAGTCGAAAAATTGCCAAATTGGCCCTTGGCATTTCTAGATCGCCACTTTGCCCGCCCGCCAAAGGTCACTCTAGTTATGATAATCTCCTTACAGAAAAAATTTATAATAATAAAAATGGCAAATATCAATTTATACCCCTAAATGTTAACGATTGTATCAATTTAAATCTCAAAATATTAATTGTATCAATTTAAATCATAAACTTTTATAATTGTGTCAATTTAAACCCCCAACTAATAATTGTATCAATTTAAACTTTCAAACTCTCATAAATAT
Source organism: Lagenaria siceraria (assembly GCA_002890555.2). Lineage (NCBI taxonomy): Eukaryota > Viridiplantae > Streptophyta > Magnoliopsida > Cucurbitales > Cucurbitaceae > Lagenaria > Lagenaria siceraria. The sequence goes on from CM016490.1 coordinate 17,917,884, forward strand.
ATTAATTTAAACCCTGAACTTTTACAAGTGTATCAATTTAGACCCTCCATTATATTTTATTTAGATACACTTATAAAAATTTGGAGTTTAAATTGATATACTTATTGATTATGCATTATTTTTCTGTTGCAAAAATTGTGCATTTGAGTTCAACATTAACATTGCAATTTCTTTTTTAAAAAATTAATTCAACAATTGAGATAGTAAAAAAAAAAAACTTGATCAACGTAAACGGTTGGGTTATCCACTTATTTTAGTAGGGTTGAGTTTAAATAAATGAAAATTTTATAAATTGGATTGGTTTATAGTTCACTTAAAAAATTAATTCAACAATTGAGATAGTAAAAAAAAACTTGATCAACGTTAACGGTTGGGTTATCCACTTATTTTAGTAGGGTTGAGTTTAAATAAATGAAAATTTTATAAATTGGATTGGTTTATAGTTCACCTAAAATAACAAAAACCAACTAACATTATTATTAATTTTAAAATATATGTTTTTTTTTACTCATGATACAATTATATACACGATTTTATCTTATTTCATGATTTTTTTTTTGGATAATTAACAACACCTACAAATAAATTTTTAACAGTTCACAAAGAAAATATTTATAATATAAATGTGAAATATTTATAATATAAATTGAATTTGAGTTAATTTTTAATTATTTTTAGAACAAAAAATTAAAATAAATGACTTAAGTAATCAGAACCAATCTAACTCAAATATTTAAAAGTTCGATTGGATTGAGTTTATTATTTAATAAGGGTTATTTGGGTTAAAGAAACTTACAACCCAAACAATTATGTTGGGTCTAAAAAATGCTTCAACCTAACCCACAAACACTCCTAAGTTGATTGCTTAAAATTTAGAACATACACATATTATATTTAATTGCATGAAAATTATTATTATTATTATTATTGAACTAATTTTGATAAAAATTAACTTTAAAAATTAAACAAACTTTAAAGTGGAAGGACAAAATAATAGTTTAACATTAAATTTATGTTGATAATAATTTAATTCTGTCGATGTATATTGTTCTTTGGTTTTTTTTTAATATATATACTAAATCGAATCGAACCAAACCATAAATATTCAGTTTGGTTCGATTTTCGATTATATATGTATCTCTAACTGAAGGTGTAGAGCATTCGCCTTCCAACAAGGCTAAAGTCTCCGCCATCAAAGGGGGAATACACAACGCAGTATTTGTTTAGCAAAAGCTCCCACCAACATCCCCTGAATTACAAAATATTGTCGTGGGTAGATTAGTAAATGTACACTTAATTTGGGCTTGCAGTGACTCTGCACACATTTGTGTAAAATTTTGGAAAATATGGATATTTTTGTAAAAGGAATCTAAAAGAATATGTATGTAGTGTAGTTACCCACGCCCACACGTGGGAATAAAATAAATAATAATCAAAATGTGGGTTAATTGTGCTAATGGTTAGGTGCTCTTATTTATTTTAACACACAAATTTTTTATTTTTTTTAAATTGCCACATGGCAATATTTCATTAGATGTAGATTGGGCGACATAAAAGATGGTGTATCTATTGAAAGGGAGAAGAAGAAAGAGGAGAAAATAAGATACAGAGGGAGATGCTATGAGAGCTCGTAATAATGATAGGCAAAAGAAAGAAGAGGGGAAGGAGCGAGAAGAGAAAATGTGAAAGTGAGAGGTAGGAAACGAGCACCAGAGAAATAGAAAATAATATTATTTAAAAAATAATAAAATAATATTAGACGATATGATCAAAATGCTATACAGCCTTAAAAAATCAAATTAAATCTCATCTTAGCTATGGGTTATTCATACCAAGAGCTATGATATTGATGATGGATAATACATTTTCCTCCCCGTAATATTTATGACATTGACCCTCCAAATTTACTGATACTAACTAAAAGTATTTATTTTATTTTTAGATAACATGAATTTCTATGTCAAAACCAAATGACAATGAAAATGGAATAATTGTATAAAACATCTATTTTTAAAGCTTAAAATGGTAAATGACCTAATTTTGAAAAAAAAAATATCAAATGACCTTTTGATGATGTCATGACTATGTAAATTTACAGCATTGCCCTTTATTTTTTTTCTTTTATTTTTCCTCTTCTTTCTCCTCGACGAGACTCTCCAACTCCCCTTCTTTTTTCTTTTTGATTTTCTTCTTCTTCTACTTATTCTCCCGCACGAGTAGGTCTGACGTGACTAATTCTAATGAGTGAGAGCAAGATGAAATCAGGGGCGGATCTATGAAGGAGCTAGGGGGCACGTGTCCCCCATCAACGAGGGATGTTTTATTTTTGTAAAAAAAATGTATTTATTTATATATTAAATATAACGTTTTTCACTAAGTTACAAAAGTTATTGCAGTGGTTGTGGGGGCACGTTGACATACATTAAACCAGGGTTCAAGCTTTGTCTGTGGTAAATTTGTTTAATTGTTTTCATTTAATACATACTTAAATGTTAAAATTCTTTTTTTAAAAATATAACTATACATTTTATTTTGAATATATATATATAATATTTAATTTTTATTACACTTAAAATAGGGTAGAAAGGCCTAATTCCATTTTAATTTTTCTCATATATATATATATATAATATACAAATATTTTTAGATATTTATAAAATTATTTTACAAAAATTGATGGAATGATTGTTTTGCTTATAAATTTAGGTGAATAATTATATGAAGGTCAATTTTATAATGATTTTGTAATTAGTATTATTTGATTAAAAATAGTATATAAACAATCAATTTAAAATTACATTTATATGAAGATTAAATTATAAGTTTAGTGTCTAAAATTTGAAGACTGACTAATAAATTCACAAACTTTCGATTTTGACTCGTCTCTTAAAAATGTCTAATAAATAATCTATAAATTATCCTCAATTTATTTCTAATAGATCTCATAAATACTAAAAAGGTTTAAAAAGTAATTAGTCAAAAAAAATTGTGTCTATTTAAACCTTCAATTTTAAATTTTTACAGCTAATTATTACACTAATTTTAAAAAGATGTCTAATCATATCTATTAAGCATAAATTAAATTTAATGTCTAAAATAAAATTTAATTTTTTTTAACATAATCTAACATGTAAGAGATGTATTTGATGCGAAATTAATATTTTAAGAATTTATTAAACACCAAAAAAGAAATTTAAGAAACACAAGATTATAAATTAAAGAGCTAAACGGTTAAACATTATATACATTTGTGCTCCTCTCACTTGAATTTTTGGATCTGCCACGGGATGAAATGGGTTGTGAGAGAGAAAAATAAGAGAGAGTAAGAGCGAGAGTGGGTGAGAGAGAGAGAACGAGATGAGAGAGATTGTGAGTGAGAAAAAGAAGAGAGAGCGAGAGCAAGGTGTACTTTTCTGGGTGCGCGAGTTCATTTTGTTAATTTCATTCGATCTTGATATTAACAAAGAGTCATTTGACATTTTTTTAAAAAAAAATTTAGGTCATTTGACATTGTTGGTTCCATTTTTAAATTATTCGAATAAATTTTTTAATAAAACAGCAGCCTATTTATCTTATAATGATTGCTAGGTTACAATTTTTTCAACGTGGATTATCGGAAAAATCAAAGTTTAAACCACAAATAAAAATAGATAAACGAGCCTTCTAATTACAGATCGTTGTTTGTCTTTGGCGTAGGCTAAAAATCACAATAGTCTGCTCTGTATTACGCGGCGTCTCGACGAGCACAGAAACTCACGAACAAACTAGACAAGCCAGCTACCACATTCCAATCACATTAATCTATCGCCTCCGACGCACTCACAATTTGATCTCAAGCTCTATCTCCCGCCTTCCTCTCTCTCTATATTGCGTTGCGATTTGGGACGAATGCCATGGTGGGTTGCCGGACTCCTACCATCCACAATCCGATCAAGAATCCTTTATTAACTTTGATTTCTTCTCTGCCGCGACTAAATCTAAGGTGATTCTACTTAACGATTATCTCGCACATCCTCTTCTTCCTCTTTCAAGTGCATTTCTTGTCCTTGTGAAACCTAAATAGGGTTTTGAGTTGGTTTTAGGTGTTGGGCATTTTTCCGTATTGATGAAGTTTTCTGGGTTTTTCTTCTTTTAGGATTATAACATGACGTTGCAAGTGGATTACGATGCAATTGATAATGATATTCGAGCCAATTACATACGGTTAGCTCTGGTTCATGACTTCGTGTTCTATCCGCTTTGTCTCTTTTCCTCGTTTTTCCGTTATTCATTTTGATTTGGTCCTCATTTCAGTGTTCTTATCCGTGGGTGACAATCTCAACCGGTACTTGAATTGGTTCCCTGCAGAAATGGCGTCCTGATAAGCAAAAAAAATTAGGGTATTGCCAATTCCAGATTTCAGGAAATAAGCGAGGCTTATCGAGGTCGGTTTCCAGCTTTTAGTTTTTAATATATCTTACTGCTCGCATTATTTTACAGGATTTCCTGCATTTTTCATCGCATACGTCTTAGTCAGGGATCGTGTATACTCGTGATTCGTGAGTTGTGTTGTGTCACAAAAAGGATTTCAATTAAAAATAGTTATTTACAATATCTATAGAAGGCTTGAGAAAAAATTTGGGTGGTGTGTGCTTTATCTGATCACTTGTGAGTAGTAGAGATTATGCAGTTTTTAATGAGGAGCAACTCTCTCTCTCTCTTTATAAATAAATATATATAGGAGACAAAGAAGCCATCATTACTCATAGAGTAAAAGTAGTACAAATGGGAGGCAAGGAGATTACCAAATATCAATCAGATTGGCTCCATGTACTTGTGATTTCTCCTTCTAAGGTCCTATATAGGTAACATGAAGGTCTTAAATGCCTGAGTACTTAAAGAAATAAACGAAACAATATTGGAAAAGTGAATTTTGTGAGGGATTTTGTGGTACTAGTTATGGTGGGAAGAAAGCTTGCAGAGGTATGCTCATCTTCATTCTTTCTTTAAAGAGCATGATAACCTAGTGTTGTTGCCATTTAAATTGAGTAGTTTCTTTTAGTACACGAAGCTCAGGTATGTTGCTGTTTTGTTGTTGTGGGAGATGACAGATTTTTGGGTCTTGCATTTCTTTTTCTGTGGCTGGTGGTGTGGTGGGGAGGGGGTGATGAAAGGAAAGACTACCATCAAGAACAATGAAACCACCATAGAGGTTGCGGAGGTGGGAAATTATTAACTAATGTACTGTTGAGTCTTATTAAAAAAATTGATATATTGTTGAGAGGATCCATTATTAATTCTTCTTTTTGATTTTTTTTGATATCCATGAGTGCCGGGCCCAGCTTACGCGCACCTCGACTAATCTCACGGGACAACCCGCCTGACCCTATAACATTTGGGTGTCAAGGAAACTCCTAGGAAATTTATTCCTCACCATGGATTGAACCCATGACCTCTTAGCCATATATTGAGACTTTGTCTCCTCTTTTACCACTAGGCCAACCCATGATGGTTTAATTCTTCTTTTTGATAGAAACAACTTTCATTGAGAAAATAAAAAAATGAAAGAATACATGGGCGTGCACAAACCAAGCCCACAAAAAACCTTTCTCTATAGGAAGGGACTTTAGCTGTGCAAAATACGCCTATAGAATAGTTACAAAAGGTATTCAAAACCGAAGCACACAAAGAAACATGAAAGCGAACAAAAGACCAAACCTCACTAGGGACCCTATCCATCCCTCTAAAAGGCCTACTATTCCGTTCATCCCACAAAGTTCATAGGATCGCACACACTCCAGCAAGCCATAAAAAGCGACCTTTCTCTCCATGAGGTGAATTGAAGAGGAGAGGTTTCATTATTAATCAATGCATTAAATTTATTGTACGGACATGTTGGGGCATTGAGCTTTTGTGTTCTGGCCTGGTAATTATGCTTCAGTAACTTAAGTTTGATACGGTTCGTTGGAAAAAAAAATGGTTCAAACATCATCACTTAATATGTCTAAGGACTAGTATTCTCCTATGATTCACCGTTAGGGTGTTTCTTATATGAATTTACTTGAATATTTTGGTATGTTTAAGCATGTCTTTCATGCCAAGATTTGACCTTTTTGAAATGAGTCACAAGGAGGAACTATCCTAGCATTTTCTCTTCCAAGCTATTTTTTCCTGCTCTTTCTTTACATATCTACATATCAACAGCAAGCTTAAATTAATTGGAGTATAAGGGTTGAGTCTGTTGTTTCAAAGATGAAACTACTCATTTCATTTCTCTGTGAATATGTATAAATGAAGGGGTAAGATTCTCTTAACTCTTAAGATCAAGGTTAAGTCATAAGCTTGATTTTTTAAGAGATGCTTGAGAAGGCAATTTTGAGGAACTCCGTTTGAACTCAATTTTGCCTTCCTAAGAGATATATGAAAGTTGTTTCAGGATGGAGATATATAAATTTCAGCAGGCTTTACCTAATCTTTTGTGCCCTTTTCTTCTTATGGATTATTTCACCCTCCCAAGCCACTGTCTAATTAATAAACTCTAGATCTCATGAAACGCTTCTATTATTCATGGACAGTTTTGAGTGATCCCATCAAGAGGAGAGAATACGACAACAAAGGCATGTTGTACAAATATGATTACACCGTAGTTGTAAGAAATCTCTCTCTCTCTCTCTCTCTCTCTCTCTCTCTCTCTCTATGTTGTTTTTTTAACAACAACATCCAACCACGCCTTCTGAATTAAGCATTCAACTGGGTAGAAACAGAATCATTATTCTTCCTAAGTATCAGTCTCATTTATAAGATTTATTTAGCTCTAAAAACTAAAGTTATTGGATTGTTTTAGTATACTTTTGGCTTAAACTATGAATGAGTCTTGTGAAATTTGAAAGAATTCGTGTAAGCATGCTAAATATCAATATCCTTGATCCTTGATTTTGAGAGTTTTTCGTTATAATTTCCATGTTTTTAGGAAAGATAAAGGTGAAAATTCCAGAATTGCAATTTCGATGTAGCTGCAATCTAGATCAGTTGTTCGGATTTTCTCTCGGTACACGTGGGAACAATTGCACTATTATCTAGCAATCTGCTGACATGGCAATTTGAGTACGTGCGTGCACGTCCGAGCCAAGGCTTTCGACTTTCTACTACCCAATATTTTCTTTCAATTTGATCTTTGTATGAATTCCCAAACAAATAACCCTTCATATATGTATCAATTCTTTTCTCTACCTACACTTCCTAAATTCATAATATGTTAATACTGCAGGCTTCAAATCCTCTGTGCGACAGAAAAGGAATACTATTTATTTGCTTCATTAATATGCATGAATGTTGGTTTTGTATTTAAGATTTTAGGTTGATAGCAAAGTTTAAAATGTCGAAATTGTTATTGTTTCAACGCCTCCAATTTTGACAGATAACTAGAATGGACCCTTTTTTATATGTTGATGACTCATTAGGTCATTAAAGACGCTTTTCATATTCAGTCTTAAGTTACTTTCATGCGTTTACAAGTGAAATAAACATTATAAAGATGAATGTAGTCAATATGTATATATTTTCTTTCACTTTTAAAAGCACTCAATCCTATCATTTTTTAAGTTTTAAAAAATATTTAATATCACATTCGTCCTTTTATTTTGAAATTTGTTTAAATTTAGGTTACTAACTTTCAAATGTTTAATTTTAATACATGTACGTTCAAATTTTAATAAATTTTACATTTAGCCCACACTACTCGTTTATTGTTATTTTTTTTAAATTATCTGTTTGTATTTTTACTATAAATTTTAGAAATATATTTACATATTATATTTTCCTGCATGGAAATTATTATTATTAATAAATTAATTTTGATAAATTTAACTTTGAGGGACTAAATTTTTCTAAAATATAGAAATCAAAATGGTATTTTAAGCTTTGGATTATTTCTAAGATAATCAAAGGAAATAAAATATAAGGAATCTTCATTTTATAGATAAATATTCAATATCCTTAATCAGTTAATCCTTCCCTCCAATCAATTTATTAACAGCTAATAAACGAATATTTTTGTTTTCTTAGAACTAGTTTTTTTTTAAAAAAAAGATTTTTGAATAAAAACTGATAAGTTTAATGTAATTATAAAAATATGTGACGTGGCAATGTCGTGGCTTTTCCTCCCATGGACGTATTAATAATTAGAAATTAATTGAAACGCTACCTCACAACATGATTGAAATTATTAAAAATGGGAAAAGATGTATTAGCTTTCTCTCTCCTTGCATTTACATTAGCTGGCAATCCTCCTCAATCACCTCGATGTCATCGTCCCCAACTTTAATCCAACGGCTCTCATTTACCTCTCATTCTACATTCGTCGCAGGCTAGCACAGCTCTTTTTTTTTTTTTTTTTTTCTTTTCTTTTTTTGGGTTTTAAGGCCGCCCGCGCATCTTTACCAAACGGTGAAAACGCAAATCCCTTTTTCTCTCTGTATCATTTTCTTCTGCTCGCCGGAGTTCAAAAATGGCCGCCGCCGTGCCGGAAAATCTCACTCGCGAGCAATATGTGTACCTAGCGAAGCTTGCTGAGCAGGCCGAAAGATATGAGGAGATGGTTCAGTTCATGCAGAAACTTGTTCTTGGTTCAAACCCGGGCTCTGAGCTCTCTGTTGAGGAGCGAAATCTTCTCTCTGTCGCTTACAAGAACGTGATTGGCTCACTTCGAGCCGCTTGGCGGATTGTCTCTTCCATCGAGCAAAAGGAAGAGAGCCGTAAGAATGAAGAGCACGTTGTTCTTGTTAAGGATTATAGATCAAAGGTTGAGTCTGAGCTTTCCGATGTCTGTGCGAGTATTTTGCAGCTTTTGGACTCGAATCTTATTCCCTCCGCCTCTGCTAGTGAGTCTAAGGTCTTCTACTTGAAGATGAAAGGGGATTACCATAGGTATTTGGCGGAGTTTAAGGTTGGGGATGAGAGGAAAGCTGCTGCTGAGGATACTATGCTGGCTTATAGAGCTGCTCAGGTATGTGTGGCTCTTTTTTTTCTTTTTTTTTTTTGTGTGTTATTATTGAGATATTTTTGAATTAGTGCTGCTTTTATGGACCTGTGAGGTTGAAAATTTGACTAGTGGATTGACTTTGAATACTGATTTAGTATCGCTACCAAACATCCCTACTTATCCGATCCATCTTTTACTGTTGTTATGTTTCCGCGCTCTAAGTTACAGCCTTCTCTTACAGAAATTAAATCTTGATTTAGCCTCTTCCGATGGGTTTCAAATTGAAGACGATTTTTCTTTATTACTCTGTTTTTCGTTGCTTTTCTCGTGGGATCTCCAGTCTCCAAGAGATCATTTCTATGTGCACCATTTTAATGGTTTATTTTAATAATTGAATAAAAAGATATTAGGATTTCTCAATTCGGTAATATGGGTGTTTGAGATTGGAGTATTCTGAATGCTGATTTTGCACTTGTTGGATTTTATGCTATGAAGGATGTCGCAGTTGCAGATCTTGCACCCACTCATCCGATAAGGCTAGGGCTGGCACTCAATTTCTCTGTGTTTTACTTCGAGATTCTGAATCAGTCCGATAAAGCATGTAGCATGGCCAAGGAGGTAAGTTTGATCTTTCTTGTTGCATTCCCGTTGTACATTATTTTTCTTTGTTTATTTCTCTTTGTTTTATCATTGAGAAGAAGTGGGCTGATTCTGGCACACTTTTGCTTTTATATCTGGGGCCTCCTTTTATAGATCTTTGTCATATTGTATTTTTTCTGGGTTATCAAACTGTTCCTAAGAAATTGTGTCAGCTATTACTATTACTGGTGCGACTTGGTCAAACTATCGTCTTTACGCTAATTGCTTTATGTGTTGGCAAGGGGCCTTCCTAGTTCCTCCAAAACTGAGTTCTATGATTGTCGCTGGTTTAGGATCACTCATGCAGGCGTGAACACCACTGTACATATGAAACAATTTTACGTGGATCTTACAATTGTAGGCTTGCATATGCATATTTGGATACGTTTGTTTAATGTGCATCTTATTTGACCAATGATTCAAATAGGTCACGCTGTTGCATTGTTTTTTGTGTCATTTCTTTTTTCTTTTCTTTCAGTTTCAGCTTTCAGGAATTGCCAAAACATCATACATACTATTGTATCTTTCCTCAAACCACTGTGAATTTTTAGTTCCTTTTATATGAAAATGTATCATGCTTATTATTGAAGTATTGTCATTAAGTGGGTTACATCTAGAGAAGATGATTGGATCTCTGGTTGAACGTGATTCATGGTTCGATCCATTGCAAGAGTTCTATCATAGATTGAAACTGCATGCTATGACTATAATCTTGCTGCACTGTGTTTGGAAAATATATATATATATATATATACCAATGGGGCTGTTTCATCATAACCGTTGGATTAGATATAAAAAAATGCCGAGTAATCGGTCTTATGGTTGACCACTTTATTTGATTGAGCTTTTAATAAACGTCTATTGCTCTCTTCTTTTCAAATATATATATCTTTTGTTATAAGAAACAGTGAAAGGAATATATTCCAAAAAGAACAAAAAACAGCCTAAGGGCAGGGTTGAGAAAGCCCCCCCGAAAAACAAACTAAGGGGGGTCCCTCTTTTCAAATATTTCATTTCAACCAGAATACCTTGATAGCATGCCTTGTCTCCACAGATTTCTAACCCAAATTAACATGTAGACTTGAGAAAAGGTTATGTATTATTGGACTGATGTTAGCCATATATTCAAAAGAATCTTCATGCCCTCCAATTATTTCTAGATACAAATGAGATACTTCCCTCTCGTACATCCAACAGTGGGTAACTGTTAGCCACATTGTAATGGCTTCATTGTGCTGGTTGACTCTTTGAAACCGATTGCTCATGTTACATTTTCTTGAGAACCTCTTTTGGTTTATTTCCATATCCACTTTTGCTAAAAAATGCCTGGAACTGCACTACTGTAAAGTCTAAATGCACTTCCAAGCACTATGCTTTCCCCATCTTTCTCTCGTGTGTTACTCATCAGTCCTTTATTCTTCTGATCAGGCATTTGAGGAAGCCATTGCTGAGCTGGACACTTTGGGTGAAGAATCATACAAGGACAGTACCCTCATCATGCAACTATTGAGGGACAACCTCACTCTCTGGACTTCAGATGCACAGGTCAGTGAACACCATCCACCCAGAAATTTTTTTTTGAAAAACCTAACCTTTTGATTCCTACGTTTGGTTAGTAGGTTTCAAAATGTCACACTTTTATTCTTGAGTTTTGAGTTTTATATCTATTTGGCCTCTAGGTTTTTAAATGTTACACTTTTACTCTTGAGTTTAGTTTTCATTTGGTCCGTAGGTTCATAAATTTAACTGTGATAGAAAGTTAGTGAAAATTAATTTAATTATTTTAAATTAACTAATAGAAATCTACACCAAAGACCAAAAGTGACTATTTCGTGAAAAATAAAAGGTAAAAGTGTAAATTTTGAAACTTAGAGAACAAATGAAAACAAAACGTCTAAACTTGAGGTAAAATATAACATTTTAAAACTAAATACCAAATGAAAACTAAACACAAAACTCATGAGTAATCTAATTGTGTAACATTTTGAAATCTAGTGACGAAATAGAAACTAACGGATCTTTTCTCTGAAAAGACCTCAAGAAAGCACAACCCTATTCCCTTTTATTATGAGGACATAACATAACATCAGTGAATTATATTGACTTGTTTGCAGGACCAGTTAGATGAGTCATAGACTGCATCATAAGCTCGACCTGACCTGTGCTTGTGAAGGGTGGGGGGAGGAGGTGGGCTTCAAATGTCATTTGCTTATGCTATATTTTAAATGTGTGAATCTGGAAAATTAAACGCATGCATTAGTCTGTGAATGATGTCTTGTTACTCAGACTAACCTTGATCTTGAATTCCGAAGTTCCAAAAAATTGGTGGGTTTTTTTTTATTATTATTTTTCTTCCTTTCTTTCTGACCGAGGTGGGGTTCTTTTTTCTCCTTAAAAAGAATCAAAATGAAGAACATTTTTTAAGCTTCATGTTTGCTTAATCTATGAAGGTGGTTTTATAGACGAGTAGAAGAATGAATGATGGAACAGTTTGTCTAAAATGATTAGAGATTTTATGGGTTTTGTGGCAGAGCCACATGTTTGGTACTGTTGGTGGATTCTGTTAATTTAGACTGATAAATTGGCTTTTTGTGTGTCAGGTAGGCCAGTTTCAGGCTTTTTGCTTTAGGCGGGGTCGGTTTTTTTTTTTTTTTTTTTTTTTTTTTATATTATTTTGTCCATTTTGAAAATTTGAAAAACCTATAAAGAAATATTGGGGGAAAAATGGAGAGAGAAATGAAGGATTTTTTTTAATTGTAATGTTAGAAAAATGGAATTCACCTGTAAATTTTCTTGGTACTAAGAATCCTTACAAGGAGTATCAAGAAATTTTTGAAGAAGGAAAATTGAAGGCAATTAGAAAACCACATTGGGGTATTTAAGACTTTTCATTGGGTGATATCCGTTTTTAAAAAAGAGGTTACTTTTGTTCTATAAAAAAATTTTTTAGTTAAAAATAGTAATTTCCTAAATATTGGGTCAAAAAATGAAAACCTACCAAAAAAAAGAAAAGAAAAGGAAATAGAGGGGGTAAAAGTATTCCATTTATAGCCTTGAATTGAACTTGAATTTGTATCCGTTAAAATTTTAAACTAACAATGGTGTTAATTCAAATTTTTATTATTGATTTTTTGCTTTATTTCAATTATATGTGTAAATTTTAGAAAAATTATTATAAATAGAAAAAAATATGAAGTTGGTTACAAATAAGAAAAATTTTATGAGTAAAATTTTTCTATATTTTTTTATATTTATAAATAATTTGACTTATTTTTTTATATTTGAAAATTACACTAAATTTTATATTTTATATATTAATAGTTTTAAAATGATATTCTTATGAATAATCTAAAAAAGAATAATCTAAATTAATTTAATTATGAAAGTTTTATTTAAATTAATGAACTTATTAGGTTGAGGTTTGAATTAAAATAACTCTATTTTATTTTCTTAAGGAAATAGAGAAATATTTAGCCAAATAGTCTATTTCACATTTAATTTTTTTTTAAAAAAAAGAAGTCCTAAAATTTTTAATTATTTTACAATGAAATTTTAGTTGATTTTTTGGACTATTTTAATCTCATATTCATTTCTCTCTCCAAATTTAATGCATTTATATAAAATAGACACAATATATAGGTCATTCATGCAGAGAACTCTTTATATAAATGTCCAAATCCAAACATGGAATTCTGTTCAGTCTTGTTCTTTACACAAACATTTTGTGGCTTTTACATTTCAACCCTTTAAACGTTAGGGGAAAAAAAAAGGAAATTTATAAAAGTAAACCAAATAGTTTCCATTTTGAGCTGCAGAGAACGTAAATAAAAAAGAAAATATTTTATTTTGAAAGGACAAAAATAGAATGTGGAAAAGTTTAAATGTTTGGACATTCTTCAAATATTAAATGTGGAATAGTTTATTTGGCTAAGTATTTCTTATATAAAATAGACACTATATAGGTAAATGGTCCTTAAAAAAAAAAAATAGTTTCACCGGGAAAATTTGAATTAAGGATGTGTTTCATATTTTTTAATAATTAATTTATGGTTAAAATATTATTTTGGTTCATACACTTCAAAATTTGTTTAATTTTAATCATGTATTTTCAATTGTTCAATTTAAATTTTCATACTTTCAATAAATTTTAAATATAGAACCTCAAAGTTAATTCTTTTTAAAATTAATTAAATAATGATAATAATAATAATTTTCATGTAAAGAAATACAATATGTGAATATTCTATAAATAACCAAAAAAATGAAAAAGATCGATAATAAACTAGCATTGGAAACTAAATTTAAAATTTATTGAGAGTACATTAACTAAAATTGGAGAATTAAAAGTATAAGGATAAAAATCAAAATATTATTTTAAACAAATTTCAAATTATAGATTATAGAGACGAAAATATTGTTTTAAACATAATTTATTTCTTTATCTTAACGAAATAACTGACCTTGAAAGTAGAAAAAATGGAAAATCCAGCTGAGTTCAATGGGGGATCTATCTCCATTGAAAAGCAATGCAAAATGCAAATTAACAAAGGACGACTGCTTCATCAAATCTGCTGTATACTACAGAACTACTCAAGTTGAGCATTTTATCTTACAAAATTGATTTGGATTCTACCCATTATGACAAAGATGATGAACATAATTTGGCTCTAAGATCACAAAAATCCCATATCTATGAAGATCTAATGATGAAATCCAAGGCCATCAAACAACAGATGAAGTAAAAAAATAAACATCAAAAAGTGTTTTTGACCACCACCTGCTCTGCAGAACTCTTCTTCACAACTCCTCTAGAGCACAATTCATTAAGCAACTCCAATGCTTCCTTGGCTAAACCCTCAGGCTCGAACGGTTTGTCGAGCCTTACAGAGTCCTAACATGATAGAGTTGTATGTGATAGCATTTGGTTTCACACCCATTTCTTCTAAATCATGGAAAAATGCAATTGCTTCATCAACTTTTCCTTCCCTGCTCAGTCCTCCGACGAGCGAGGAGTACGTGATTATATCGGGTTTGAGTCCTTTTCCCTTCATCTCATCAAGAAGTTTTATGGCATCTTCTGTTTTACCTACCTTTGACAGCCCATCAATGACTGTGTTGTATGTAATCAATACTGGAGAACAACCTTTGCTACCAAGTTGATTCAGTATCTCAACTGCAACATCTACCTTCCCATCTTTGCACAATGCTGTCAATAGAGTATTATAAGTCACAATATCAGGGTAACAACCTCTCGAAACCATGATATCCAAATACTCGATCGCCCGATCCATCTTCTTCTCTTTGCAGAATCCATGGAGCAATGGGTTGTAACTCAAGGAATTTGGAGTACATCCATGCTGAGGCATCTTCTCCAAAACATCGATTGCTCGACCAAGCAACCCCTTTCGACACAAGAAATTAATCAAGATATTGAAAGTGACAACACTAGGCGAACATCCCTTCCGAACCATTTCAGCCAACAACTTCTCGGCGTCCATCCACCTCCCTGTACTACACATACTACGCAAGATGATGTTATGAGTGATTACATTAGGTTGGCAGCCATAAGAGGGCATATGATTCAAGAACTTAATAGCTTCATCTAACCTTCCTTCCTTACAAATCCCATTTATAAGAACATTGTAAGTAACAACATCAGGCTTACATCCTTTGTCCCTCATTTCATCCAACAATTTCATTGCCTGCCCAACTCCACTCTCCTTACAAGTTGCTTCAATCAAAATAGTGTAAGTTATTACATCAGGATAACACTCCCTTTGCAACTGTCTGTCAAGAACTTCCATTGCTTGCTTCAATTTCCCACTATCACAGAGCGTACGCAAGATTGTATTGTATGTAACAACATCAGGAGAAACACTCATTCGATCCAAAAGTTGCAAAGCACTGCCAATTTCACCAGATTTACAGTAACCACTAATAAGAACATTGTAAGTTATCACATCAGGAACAGCCCCAGAATCTTCTAAAATTTCCATTACCCTAGTTGCTTTCCTAGTCTTTCCAGTTTTACACAAACCACGAATCAAACTAGTGCAAGCAATTATATCAGGAATATCACCACGATAAACCATATCCTCAAGAAATTTAAACCCTTCTTCCAATTCCCCATTTCTTACCAGTCGACGAAGATGATTATTGTTCTCGAATTCCTCAAAACTCTGCGAATGATTTGACGAAGAAGATGATGAGGAACTGGAGCCATTCAAATGGGTATGGAGATTTTTCTCCCCATGTTGCAATCTACCATTGGAATTAAATGTATCGACCCTCGGAACCGCACGAACAAGTTGTTCTTCAGGACCATCAGAAGGAATAACGAGAAACCGAGGTTTCCCTTTTTCTCCCACATAAAGCCTTAAAGAATTGGTCTCCGGAGAAACCCTTCCCTTGGCCCTAACTTTCTGGCCGCGATTTTTGGTGCTGTGACGGTGAAATAAACAGAACCCATCTGTATAATGCTTTGCAGGCAAGGTTACATCCATAGTACACCTTCAACTGGAAGGAAACAAAAGGTTTTGATGCTTAGAACTCCATTTTAATCGAATGTGAAGAAAATTAAAGAAGTGGAGGCCAATGGAGCCTTGGTTTTCCAGTCTAGGGAAGGGCAGAGATTGAAGAATTTGCAAAATGGGAGAGATTCAGAGAAGCGGGAAACTTACAGTGAGTGTAAAAATGGAGGTGGGAGAGTGGTGAAGCGGCGTTTTTGCTTATCCAGTCTCTGAGCCAGTCGTCGTCTTTCTCGTGGGAAAGAGACGCTGGACTGCCAAGGCAAGTCACTGAAGCAAAGCCAGCCAAATGGGTAAGTGGCCCAATAAATTCTAGTGGGCTTCAAGCCCTTTTTTCTCTTAAAAAAAAAAAGAAGAAAATTATGGGATCGAATCTCTAAGTTCGAGGTTCAGGTCCAAACAGAGCTCAATTGACATACGAGTATATTAGTAAGCACGATATCTGTGCTACCCTCAACTGTACTAAAAAAAGTTCGAAGTTGATAATATAAGTATCATACTAGTTGAAAATTTTGAGATATGTTTAATTTGACTACTGAGATTCAAGCTAATGCAATAGTTTTCTCGTAGTATTATATACTCTTTCCATTATGTATTTGTTATGTTATCAAATGATATTTTAATTTTATTTCAATGGATCTTATTTCACATCATTTTTAAATATTTATCTGATGAGAAAAAAAAATTCTAATAATACATCAGGAATAATAATTAGTATTTGGTAATATGGAACCTCAATTCATTATTTTCCATAAAACATGCATTGAAGAAATGTGTGGGAGTTATGAATTAAAATAATACATCACCTAATGACGTATCAAAATGTAAGTGGAAAGAGTACATAATGCGGTAAATTAATTAATAGACATTGATGTCAATAACTAAAAGTGAGTATTTAATTGTTTTACCAATCAAATTAAATTATTTAATTATCAGCAATAATTGTCATAAAAATATTTAGGGGTGTTCAAAAAACTAGATGACCAAAAAAATTCGTACGGTTTGGATTGGGTTATCAGCTCATTTGGGTTAAGTTGGGTTCAAATAAATAAAAAAAAATTATGGGTTGGTTTGGTTCGTGGGTCACATAAAATAACCCAAACTAACATGAACTTATTATTAATTTTAAAAACATATTACGTTTTACTTATGATACATTATTTTTACATATTTTTATTTTATTTCAGGCTTTTTTTGGTTAATTTGTTGTTCAACAACTCATAAAAATAATTTTTTTAGCAATTTAGTTTGGAATAATATAAATTGAAATTGAGCTATTAATCTTAATTACATATATGAAAATAATCAAATAAAATTTTTATATATTAACATTTTACTTATTTTTAGAACAGTAATTTAAATAAATGATCCGACTAACCCAAACTATTTCATGGTTGAGTTGGGTTGGTTCATTATTTGATAAGGGTTATTTGAGTTAAGAAATTTACCACTAGAACAATTGGGGCGGGTATAAAAAATACTTCAACCCAACTTAACCTAACCTACTAACACCCATAAAAATATCTATACAAAGTTAGCTTAGTTCAACTAACATAAAATATATTTTAACGACCAATAGATTATGGTACTAAAAAAACAAAAAAAAAATATTTATTTGTTTTAATTTTGATTGATTGATCAATTAATATAACAATATATTAAATAATTTTAATTTATAATCACATCAATTTATTCTCTTACCTTACCTCTAATCAATGAATTAAAATGTCCAAAGTCGCAAAACATGGCGTATTATTTTTAAAATAAAAGTTAAATTAATTAAAAGAGCTAAAAAAGTATCAATGCTATTTTTAATATGTAATTATTTAATTTTAGTTTTCATATACAATATTATTTTATTATTATTTTTTCATAGAAAGACACATACAAGATTATTAATACATGTCTACATGCTTAAATTTCGAACATAAACATTAACATCTATATTTATGAAACGGCATCCGCATCCAAACAAGTTATTATATGAAAATAAATTAATAAATAAATTTGAATATCATTTTTATGTTATCAACAAAGCTCTCTTAATTCTCGTGCCATATTTTTTGTTCTACTTATTAAAGACAAACTAAAGGGAAGACCTTTACCAAAGTCACAAATTTATTTTATAAACTAAACAATATTGAAATTTAATCAAAGTGAATATAATTCAATTTATACTAAAAGTGTATTATCGAACTCCAAATATCTTTCCATACTATATATTGTTTAAGAAAAAATGAAACTAACCCGATTATATTTGGTTTGAAAGAAAAACTAACAAAAAAAAAAAAAATTGAGTATAAATAAATGAACAAACAACATATTTATTACTAAAATAAGATGTTGAAATTAAAAAAATAAAAACTAAAATTTGTCAATAAGAAAATAGCTCAAGAGACATAAATCTTATATCTATATGTTTGATTCTTCCATCACATTTTATAAAAAAAAAAAAAAAAAAAATCTAAATTTAATAAGAAAGAACCTAGTTGAACAATAAAAATACAATTTTAACTTCAAGTTCACTCATAGATTAAAAAGATTTATTTTGAAAACACAAAATCGAAATGCACATATTTTCAAAATTTAGGGGCTAGATTTTATTATTTTTTTATCTATTTATTTACTTTTAATTCAAAGTTAAAAAAAAAAAAAAGATGAAACGAAAGAAAATAAAAATAAAAGAAGAAAATAGGAGAAAATGGAAGCCACCAACAGAGCCTTTGGGCATCCGTCACCAACCTACTAACCCCACTGCGCACTGCTGACAACGGAAGAGCACCAAATCAAAACCCCGCAGAACCTTTCACGCATTTCCATATCGGAGAACCCACCATCACCGACGGTAATCAATGGCTATGGCTCTCCGAAGAATCGCCGTCGGCGTTAGGAAGCCCATTCTTCCTCTCGTCAATGCCCGCTTCCTCCATCACATGGTTCTTTTTTCTATCCCTCAATCCTCACCATCATTGTTAATTCATAACACATTCTTCATTACTTCTCTGATTCCGGATTTTCTTCTTCTTCTCTTTCCTATTTGAATTCGTTTCCTATGGCCGCAGTCTTCTCTGTCCGGTGCAGCTGCGGAGGAAAGCGAAAAGGCTCGAGCTACTGTGAGTTTTCCATTTGCATGATTATTTTTTATTTATTTTTATTTATTTTACATTTCTCTGATGCCAAATTTGCTGCTGGTACTTATAACGTAAATGAGGACAAAAGAATGTATTTGGATCATGGGGTGAACGAGATCTGTTTGATGTGTCGACTTTCTTGTATCGATGTTGATGTTTAGAGGAAATTTTGATTTCAGTGGACTAAGCAGCTGAACGCACCTCTCGAGGTCATTGATCCGGAAATTGCAGATATCATTGAGCTTGAGAAAGCTCGCCAATGGAAGGTATATTTGGACTTTTTAAAATTTTTCGTTGATCTATTCGCTTCATTTTTTTAAGCCTTGAAATGGTCATTCATGTTTGTTGATATCCATCTAATTGAATTGAGCTTGGAGTTCGAGATTAACATCAAAATCTTGTACAATTTGTCGTTGTAACGTGAAGGGTCTTGAACTTATACCTTCTGAGAATTTCACTTCATCATCAGTGATGGAAGCAGTTGGTTCAGTTATGACCAACAAATATAGTGAAGGATATCCAGGTGCCAGATACTATGGAGGAAATGAGTATGTGCATCCATCTCAATTCCAGAGTACTATTATTATTATCATCATCATCATCATTATTTTGCATAAATTATTGGATTTTGAAAAATCATTATCAAAGATGAATTTCTTTCTTTATATTCCCCATGCAACGATTACTCTTCTGATAAGGTTGATGAATAAACCTTTTAAATTGGTAAATCGCCGCGAGGGAACTGATCTTTTCTGCATGTAATTCTTCTTGTTTTTATTTCCCCCGTTTTTCTCTGTTTTTTTCCCATTTTCATATTAGATTCCTAATGTACAAATGCCAAATGGGTTTAGGTACATTGACATGGCTGAATCCTTGTGCCAGAAACGTGCATTAGAAGCTTTCCGTTTGGATCCTGCAAAATGGGGAGGTATGAGAACTTTTGATATGTTATAATCATCTTTTTTTAGTACTATAGTCGGGAGTAGGTGAGGGATTGAACCCAACCTCAAGGAAGGTAATAAGGTGCTTGTTTACTAAGCTATACTCGAAAGTGACTTAATTGTTGATATTGAATCAATTTCAAGCGATAAAATTTGTTTCTGACTCTGTCTATTCATACATAGAGTGGTTTACTGTGTCTTTTCCCGAGGTTCTTGTGAATTCAGCTGTACATTTGGAAACATTTTCAGAATTTTCTGCTTCAGTAAATGTATTTATTGTCTTATCAATAAGCTTTTCTCAATCTGGTGCCTTTTACCGGTATATGTAATGTCAAAGCATAAAAGACCCAGAGGATGACTGTTCCATATATTAATCAGAAAATTAAATTTTTTGGACCCAATCTGGGAGGAAGGCATATCGTTGATGTTTGCTATAGTGTGAACCATTGAAGTCTCGTGGCTTAGGTTGGCCTGTTCTTTTTATTTAACCAACTCTAAGACCATTCAGTATGGTCTATGTGAAAAGTACCTACCATCTTTGTTTAAATTCGGCATGCTATTTTTTGTAGTTAATGTGCAGTCTCTCTCTGGATCACCGGCTAACTTTCAGGCATATACTGCATTATTAAAACCTCATGAGAGAATTATGGCTCTTGATTTACCACATGGTGGCCACCTTTCGCATGGTTATCAGGTGTTCAATTTTCAAATTTAGTCCTTGGTTTTCACATGGCTGCTTTTGGTGACTTGATAATGTGAACTTTTTATGATGTTTGTTGTTTGACATGAGACTTGCCTATGTATATTTCTTTAAACTTTTGCAGACTGATACCAAGAAGATTTCGGCTGTTTCAATATTCTTCGAGACAATGCCATATAGGTTGGATGAGAGCACTGGTTACATTGACTATGACCAGGTTTGAAAATGCTTATGTGTTTGAACTGTATAAGGATATCTTATTGATTTTTCTAAAAACATTCCAAATAAACAAACTCATGCGGAGGAAAATTCTAACAGTTGGAGAGAAGTGCATCATTGTTTCGACCAAAACTCATTGTTGCTGGTGCAAGTGCCTATGCCCGGCTCTATGACTATGCACGAATTCGCAAGGTTTCTTCTTTTGCTTGGCTGTAGATTATAGAATAGCCCCCTAAAGGGTTTACACTTATAACATTGTGTAACATTTATTTTGGTTGTGATTATTCTGATAGGTTTGTGACAAACAGAAGGCAGTCATGTTGGCTGACATGGCACACATTAGTGGTTTAGTTGCAGCAGGCGTTATTCCATCTCCTTTTGAATATGCTGATATTGTGACAACAACCACACATAAATCCTTACGTGGACCACGGGGGGCAATGATTTTCTTCCGGAAGGGCGTTAAAGAGATCAACAAAAAAGGACAGGAAGTAAGTGAGGATTTTTTTTTTTTTTTTTTTTTTTTTTTTTTTTTTTTTTTTTTTTTTTTTTTTTTTGAGAAAGTAAGTGAGATCTTAAAAATGTAAGAAAGAATACAGCCTGTGAGGAAAGGCCCCTACGATACCTAGAAGTAAATATAAGTTTCAAGGGGCAAGTTGTCTAATATTTTATTACAATCTACAGGTGCTCTATGACTATGAAGACAAAATTAATCAGGCTGTCTTTCCTGGTCTTCAAGGTGGCCCACACAACCATACCATAGCTGGTCTGGCTGTTGCATTAAAGCAGGTTGTTTATTTAGGCTCTGTTTCATAACCATTTGATTTTGTTTTTGGTTTTTGAAAATTAAGTTTATAAACACTATTTCTATCTATGAGTTTTTTTTTGTTACCTTATCTTTGTTTTTCTCATATATTGGCTTTCTCAATAACATAAACAAGTTTGGCTCATCATAGATTACTAGATTTAGCTATTTGGAGGTTTGCCTGGTTTTCATACACAGTATTTTTCTTCTTTACCGTAATGAAATAGGCCACAACTTCGGAATACAAAGCCTATCAAGAGCAGGTTCTCAGTAATTGTTCAAAATTTGCTCAGGTATGCAGAGGAAAATTTCTGACTTCTTTGGCAAATCACCAATATAATACTCTTCAACAAGTTTTTCTCTCTGTTTGGTATAATTAATTCCTGAACTTTCTTCCTTGCATAATCAGTGTAGTTTATGCTGTCAAATCAATTTTTTTATGCAGAGTTTGATTGAGAAGGGCTATGAACTTGTATCTGGTGGAACGGACAACCATCTGGTCCTTGTGAATTTGAAAAATAAGGTAAAGGGTGACATCCTATCCACCATTACTATTAGATTTCTCATCCAGGTGTTTGTGTTTCTCCTTTCTTCAGGTGTTTCTGTTTATTTAGTGCTGGGTGCTAACTTTACAAATATAAAGACAGTTTAAATAACATTAAAAATCATCCCAAGTTATTTTCAAACTTGTGATATCCTTGGCAAGATTTAGACAAGTATTGAGAAATGACTTGCAACATTGGAGCACAATCCTTTTCTTATTATTCCATTCTTTTTTTTTTTTTTGGTGGGGGTATTTGGCAGGGTATTGATGGTTCAAGAGTCGAGAAAGTTTTGGAATCAGTTCATATTGCGGCTAATAAGAACACAGTTCCAGGAGACGTGTCTGCCATGGTTCCTGGTGGCATCCGTATGGGTATGACCATCTACCATTCTGTTTTTGGGTATCCAATTACTGGTCAAGTATCTAAATTTGTATACATTTTTTGTCCTGGACTTACTTTGTATATAGGGACCCCTGCTCTGACTTCGAGAGGTTTCCTGGAAGCAGATTTCGTGAAAGTTGCTGAATTCTTTGATGAAGCTGTGAAGTTAGCCTTGAAGATTAAGGCTGGTAGCGAAGGTTCTCGAAAACATAACATTTATCTGCATTAAAATATACTGATCTCTCTCTCTCTCGTCTTTCCCTTTTACTGGACTACTGTCTTTTAGAATCCTTAGATACTCCTCTCTGATTTTAAGTATTGTAAACACAGGTACTAAGTTGAAGGATTTCGTAGCAACCATGCAATCAAATAAAGATTTCCAATCTGAAATTTCAAAGCTTCGACATCAGGTTGAGGAGTATGCCAAGCAATTTCCAACAATAGGTTTTGAGAAAGAGACAATGAGATACAGAGACTGAAGAACGGATTATAAAGTTGCTGGCAAGGTTCGGCAACTGATCTGGGTTAGAACATCTCTTCACATCCATAACTTGTTCAATAAATACCGTAAATAATGTGCACATAGGCATAGCCACTCACATGCACACGGTGTATATTAGGTGTTGTGAGTTTCATGATTATTAGGAGGTGAAAATTGCATGTAGTATGTGAAAAATAGTTTTGAAAAGTTTCATCATGTTTAGTTAGATAATTAAATAATTTGGGAAGTTTTTTTTTTTTTTTTTTTTTTTTTTTTTTTTTTTTTCTTTTTTCTTTTTTTTAAAAAAAACAGTTAGGTGGTTTCCTGAGTAGTATTCTATCAATGATTTCTCTAACTACTTAGGAGTTAGGACATGTTTGAAATTGATTTCAAAAGTGTTTAAATGACTCTAAAATACATTTTTAATCATTCAAAATCAATTTCACAATTTTAAACACGATTTTCATACCATTAAAATTGATTTTGAATCATTAAAAACATATTTTTAGAGTGATTGTGGAAAATGACAAAAACGATTTTAACTATTTCACAATCACTCTCAACCATGCCTAAATAAAGTGAACTATATTCTAAACCATTTTTAAAAGTTTATGTTCTAAGAAAAGGTATTCTCACTAAAATAAAACTATTTTTTTTTTCCTTTTAAAGAATCATGTCAAATTCACCCTAAAGCTTTTATATTTAGTCTCAGTAGGCAGTTTAAAGAGTTTCATAGATTCCCATGCAACTGCAAGATCAATTTAGCAATAATAATCTAACATATTCTGGTGTTTATTTAGTATCTTTTTTATTATTTGTCATGAAAGAAGCATCTAAGAATTGTGTGCTAGCTTTGAAATAAAACATTATATTATTTTAAAACGTGTCAAATATTGAATGAAAGGAATATGTATTATCCCAATGGAACTAGAAATTTTCCTTTTATTTACTCTGTGCAGAATCCTTGAATGGTGCTTGATATTTTATTATTCAGCATGCATAATTTTGCTTCTGCAGATAAACTTCTTGAGTCAGACCCTCTACCAAATGTCATTTGATAATGATGGCAACCAACCGCAGAAATTTAAACGTTTGTTCTAAATAAATGTCCATTGTGAGCAGTTTTTTCTTCTTCTTTTTTTTTTTTTGGATTTTCAATTATAAATCTCGACATTATATTCTCATGATCTTTGCTAAATTTGATTTATATGTTATTAACTTTGAATCATAATGTCATATCTTAATGTAAACATAATGTTTTCACTTCACAAGTAATAATACCTCTTTTCTCAATCCAGTTTTGCTTTAACAGTGAATGATGCTTTCTTCATTGAAAACGATTGTAAGTAAATATTTGAATTTCGATTTATGCTTATTCTATTTTATTCTCTTAACTTTGAATGTTATGTTTAATCACTTCAACTTTGAATTTACAACCTTCCACCTAATCTTGTTAATTAAGTGAACGATGAATCTGCTTAGGATATGTTTTCCTTGTATAATTTATTTGTAAAATCATTGGTAAAGGCAGAAAATGACTTTCATACAACATAATGTTTGAATTGAACGAAATTAAATGATATTTGATAACTAGACTAATCTCACTAGACAACCTGACTGACCCTATAAATTTAGTAACTATTTGATTTTTTATTTTTCATTTTTTAAAATGAAGCCTATTAACATTCTTTCCATCTCTAATTTTTTATTTATTTTGTTATCTACTTTTTCTAATGTGTAAAAAATCAAGTCAAAATTTGAAAATTAAACCCTAAACTCCAAAAGTTCAAGGTTTAAATTGAAAGACTAAAACATAATATTTAGAGGTGGAAGGACTCTTTATAGGTTTGAACATAATATTTAAACCCTAAAAGTCCAAAGTTTAAATTGATATAATTTTCATATAAAGTTGAAATTGATATAATTTTCATATAAAGTTGAAAGGCTAAATCATAATATTTTAATTGAACAAAATTAAATAATATTTGATAATTTAGGCCTCATTTGATAATAATTTGATTTTTGGTTTTTGGTTTTTAATTTTTAAAAATTAAACCTATATACACTCCTTTTACTCTCAAATTTATTACTTTGTTATCTCCTTTTTCCAATGTTTAAAAAAATCAAACCAAAATTAGAAAACTAAATCCTAAACCCTAAAATTTAGGGTTTAAATTGATATAGTTATTAGTTAAATTTAAATTGATACAACCCATAAAGTATATGGATATAAATCGATATTTTTCCAAAAATTTATTTAGTATGACGCCTACAATGTTGGTTCTCATATTTTTATGTCACCAAATAAATTATAGTAGTCTATCTATTTATCACTGTCTATTATTAATAGACAGTGACATTTTGCCATATTTAAAAATATTTCTATTAATTTTGCCATTTAAAATAATTACCCTACTAAATAACTTTGGGAAATTACTATAAATAGAAAAAATATCAAACTTTTTACAAATATAGAAAAATTTCACTGTCTATCACTAATAGACTGCAATATAAATCACTCAAGCAAATGAATTTTATCACTTAAGTTTCAGAAAGCGATAGAATTCTATCGCGGTAGTGATGATAGACTGTAAAATAATTTGACTCATTTTTCTATATTTAAAAGGAGCCCAATAACTTTTTGTTACAAATTTAAAATGATTTTATAATTTTTCTCATACATCTAATGTTACATAACAAAGAATAATTTATTGTAGTGGCTTTGTCGTGATAAAATATGGTTACCGTAAAGAAAAGTAAGAAAGACGTTCTTCCCTCCACAATTGTTCTTTGTGAGGATTAGATTTGATGGGGTGAAGGGATAAAATCCCAATCTCTTCCCCTCTCAAAATCCCAACATTATGTAATCTAAATTCCTTTTTCCTTCTTCCTTGATCCTTCCATGGCTTCCTTCCCTTCTGTTACTCTCACTGCTGCTCTCAAGCTCGAACCTCACTCAAGAAAGCGACATGCTACCACCTTTCCCCTCAACGATAAGGTACACTCTCTTTTCCTTGTAATCTTCATTGATTTGAAAATTTTCTGCGCGTTCAACCTCAAAATCATCCTCTTCAACTCTTACAACCCTGGAATTAAACTTACGGACTTCTTCTTCTTTTGGTTTGAGAGCTTAATTTGTTCGTACAGTGTGAATTCATCCTGCTTCGTTTTCTTGATCTGTGGATTTTGTTGAATTTCTATTATATACTGCAGAGTTTTCCGCATCAGAAAAATCACTCACTAATTCAATTGAATGTTGATGCGGAGCCGAAGTTCGTAGACCTACGGGAAGCTTTGTCGCTGCTAAACGATGGTACGAGAATCGAAACTTCTTACTATATTCCATTATTGCAAGAATGTTTAGATAGGAATTTAGCTGCAGAAGCGGAAATTATCCATGGACATATCGTAAAAGCTGGAACTCATGAAGACTTATTTGTAATGACTTTTCTTGTTAATGTTTATGCGAAATGTGGAGTTATGGAAAATGCTCGCAAAGTGTTTGATAATTTGCCTAGAAGAAATGTCATTGCATGGACAACTCTAGTGACTGGTTATGTTCAGAATTCACAGCCTCTGGTTGCTTTTCGAGTGTTCATAGAAATGTTGGAAGCTGGAGCTTATCCTACAAATTATACGCTCGGAATCGTGTTGAATGCTTGTTCTTCCTTGCAATCTATCGAATTCGGGAAGCAGGTTCATGCATATATCATCAAATATCATATAGATTTCGATACTAGTATTGGCAACTCTCTTTCTAGTTTCTACTCTAAGTTTGGGAGCTTGGAATTAGCAATAAGAGCCTTCCAGAAAATTAAGGAAAAGAATGTAATTTCATGGACTTCGGTTGTATCTTCTTGTTGTGATAATGGTCAAGCAGCTCGGAGTTTAAGTTTCTTCACCGAGATGCTCTTGGATGGCGTGGAACCAAACGAATACACTCTAACGAGTGTCTTGAGCGCTTGTTGTGTAATGTTGACATTGGGTTTAGGAGCACAGATTCATTCATTAAGCATTAAGCTTGGTTATGGTTCAAGCATACCTATAAAAAATTCTGTAATGTACTTATACCTGAAATGTGGATGGCTTACTGAGGCTCAGAAATTGTTTGAAGGTATGGAGACTCTCAATTTGATTACATGGAATGCAATGATTGCAGGCCATGCAAAAATGATGGATCTTGCTGCAGATGATCTTGCAGCTCACAAGAGTGGATCTACAGCACTTACTATTTTCCAGAAATTACATCGCTCGGGCACGAAACCCGATCTATTCACATTCTCGAGCGTTTTGAGTGTTTGTAGTAATCTAGTAGCCTTAGAACAAGGGGAACAGATTCATGGTCAGATAATCAAAAGTGGCGTTTTGGCAGATGTTGTGGTGGGAACTGCACTGGTGAGTATGTATAACAAATGTGGAAGTATTGATAAGGCGACTAAAGCTTTCTTGGAGATGCCTTCAAGAACTTTGATATCGTGGACTTCGATGATTACGGGATTTGCACGACACGGTTTGTCTCAACAAGCACTTCAGCTCTTTGAAGACATGAGATTGGCAGGAATTAGACCAAACCAGGTCACTTTTGTTGGTGTTCTATCAGCTTGTAGCCATGCTGGTTTGGTTGATGAAGCACTCTATTACTTTGAAGTAATGCAGAAGCAATACAACATTAAGCCTGTAATGGACCATTTTGCATGCTTGATTGACATGTATTTGAGGTTGGGTCGGGTTGAAGAAGCTTTCGATGTAGTCAAGAAGATGAATTTTGAGCCTAGTGAAATTATATGGTCTATGTTAATTGCTGGATGTCGAAGTCATGGGAACTCTGAATTGGGGTTTTATGCTGCCGAGCAGTTACTCAAACTCAGACCGAAAGACACCGAGACCTATGTCTCCCTATTAAAGATGTACCTCTCTGCTGGGAGATGGAAGGATGTTTCCAAAGTGAGGAAATTAATGAAAGAAGAGAAGGTTGGGAAGTTGAAAGATTGGAGCTGGATTAGCATCAAAGAACAAGTTTATTCATTTAAACCCAATGACAAATCACATTGTCAAAGTGCAGAAATGTACAATCTGTTGGAGACTGTACTTGATGAGGTAAAAACTCTTGGTTACGAGCCTGTTGAACATATGGAGGTAATCGAAGACGAGGAAGAGGTATTTTCCTCTACTATTCATCATAGCGAACAGTTAGCCGTTGCTTTTGGTTTGTTAAACCTACCAACTTCCACCCCGATTCGGATTGTCAAGAGCATCACCATGTGTAGAGATTGCCACAATTTTATCGGATTCATTTCTTTATTGAAAGGAAGGGAAATCGTCATCCGAGATAGTAAGCAACTTCATAAGTTTTTGAACGGATACTGTTCTTGTGGAGGTTTCGGAGATTTTCTTTAGTGTGGTTGGTGAGATACAATCTTAAATTCTTTACAAACCTAATATCATTCAACTCAAAATATTCATATGAAGCTAATTTCTGTAAGATCAGGAGAATAACCAGCTGATATTGAGCTTCAGACAAATACCAAGACAATTTAATGTCGACGCCATTGTTTCTTCTCTATTTAGCGAAAGAATGGCGAGGCGTCGGTCTGCAAATTTGCAAAGAGATTTTAATAAAAACTAGATGATAGTATATACAAATATTCTTATACAAATAACCTAGGATTTCTTATCTTCTCACTATTGGCCAAAAAACAGACAAGGTATAATTAATTAAAGAACTGTAAACATATCTCAACATCATACTGCTTCGATCTTCTTCCACTGGTTAGATGAAGCTTCTTCCACTGGTTAGATGACGCTGTGAAGTTTCTCAGGCTTTGTTGCATCAACGTTTTTTACTCTTGTTCTTGGTGATCCTTGATTTGCTGGTGTCAATTGAAGGTTTCCAGATGATATCTTCAAGTTTGCCATAAAAGCTCTTGTAGAACTGCGATACATAATGGCATTGTTTCAATATCTATGAAGTACAATGAGAGATATGGATGGGAATGAGGAGAAATGTGGTATACTCTTTAAGTGGCGAATATCGATCGACACAAGATGGAAATTCTACCATGACCTACCTTGAGGTACTCGCTGGTTTCCCCTGCTGCTTTCTGAATGTCCACCATAAAGAACGTGGGAGCAACTTCAAAAATCTACGGGAAAAATGATTCGGATCAAAGTCCTTGAACATAATATAGAAATTTTGTACAACTTTTCATGCAGGAAAATGGTGAAACTTACTTCCATAATGACTGAAAAATACGAAGTTTTGCTTGCCGATGGGCCTTCTACTCTCATCTGACATTCACCAGAATTTTGATTAAGATTAAGATAAATTACAAGAACTTTTAAAAAATGTCTAATAGGTCTTCAAAATTTCAATTTTGTATTTTTTTTTTATAAAAAAAATAGAGTCTAATACATCATTCAACTTTAAAATGTATCATAGAGGTATTTAAACTTTCAAATTTTTTTTCAATAGATACTTGGATTTTTCAATTTTGTTGAATCTAATTGAATGTATGGGTCTTTAGAGTTTTTTTAGACATAAACTTTCAAATTTTTATTTCAAAAATCAATTAATTAATTTTTTAAACTTTATGACTTAGAATTGGAAAATCATTATGGAATCCTTTGTATACAAGGATTAGATAGAAAGGGAGGAGCCTAAAAAAATTGAATCGCAAGAATTCAGATGAGATCTAACCAAATGACTAACACAAATCTTTTACCTTGTAATTGCGAATGTGTGTCTTGTAACCCATTGATTGAGCTACAACTTCCATTGTTGACAATAAAACCTTTGCAGGCTTTTGGCAGACGAAGCGTGTCGGGTATTTCATAGAATCCTACCATGATCAGAAGAAATTCAACCATCAATTCTCGAGCAATATACACATATTAAGCTATCTTAAACAAACACATTTTGAAATGATCAGAACTGATATTTGTCAGTCTGAGAAAATGACCATATATGCTTAATGTTGAGTTGGAACACAATCATACACCAAATTAACAATTTTGTAGTAGCTTCACATCAGGTCTTTTATTTTTTTAGGCAAATTGGCTCTCTATTTAGCTACATATTTTATATGAAAATAGGGAAAGTTAATAAAAACACAAACATACCTGGCCACGGTCAAACATCGTTCTCAGGTTTAAACCTTGAGATAGAATTATTAAATCAAATGCATTAAGGGCCAGAGGGCTCATATCCTCGTTACCACGTTGTTCTTCGGTCCTTTGTTCCTATGGACAAATTTCGCGAGTCAGGAGAAGTAGCTAATAATAACCACAACAATTTTATAAATCGATCTCAAATT
Source organism: Lagenaria siceraria (assembly GCA_002890555.2). Classification (NCBI taxonomy): domain Eukaryota; kingdom Viridiplantae; phylum Streptophyta; class Magnoliopsida; order Cucurbitales; family Cucurbitaceae; genus Lagenaria; species Lagenaria siceraria. The sequence goes on from CM016490.1 coordinate 17,948,525, forward strand.
GAACACCACACTTCGACGCCACCACCTTCAACCACATTTACAACTTTTAGTATCTACATAAAAATTGTCTCTAGAGACTAAAATTTATAAAGTCTAACCACCTTAGCGTAGGCAAAAATATTGACCAAAAGAAAAGGGAAAAAATCATTGAAAGAAGACAAACACATAAAAATGTGTGCTAGCACAAAACAATGTGAGCTTTTATGTCTCAATAGTGGGGAAACTATGCTGGTAGAGAACAGGCTGGCTGGAAACATTTAACCTAGAATAGTAAATTCACCATTTTTATTATGTATTTGCTTGAAAGTAATTAATGGATAGGAACCAAAGTTACAGTTAGTTGAAAGGTTGCCAACGAAGGAGATCAAAATAAGAATAGAATCCGTAACTAATCTTCAAACCTAACAATACCTAGAGTTCAATAAATCCAAGTTCACATATATGCCAATATAGTACTCAAATCCTTACCAACCTCAGGATCATCAAAGACAGCATTTACATCATCCAGATTTACATCTTCATCTTCAAACAGGTTGGCAGAAACATAATTTTTCTTGAACCACTCATCCTCTTTGATCTGTTCAATTGTAATACGCTACACAGAAGAAAAGAGAGCAACTTATCAATAAGGATTAAAATATCTGTCAATATATCGATATATCCATAAATCAGAGGGTTCAACATCGATACTAGAGATAAATCAAATATCTCCAATATCTGTTATAAATACCCATAAAACATAAAAAAATATCATCTACTAACCTTAAAATAAATATAAATACCAATAACAAACTCTATAACTTTGTTTAGAAGTAAAAACAACTTAATTATTAATTACTTTATAAATTTTTTTATTTACAAAAATATCCGTTGACATCCGATATATCCGTAATTGAAATTTTGATATGGATACCAACATCAATATTTTAATCCTTGCGTCTGAAAGCACTAATACCCAAAAATAATGAGATTGATAGCAACAATTACTCTGTGGTACGTATAATGTTGAGAATAATGAAAAATTTCAGTTCATAAGAGTGTTAAAAAACAGCGCTAACATGAGTTACTACTACATTGGCTTCCTTAAGTAATGATGTGGTATGAAACTTAAAGGACGTTATAACTTTGCAGTGCTGGAATCTAACAAAATCCATTGAGGTCTCAGGTAATTCGATCCATCACTCAGATTTTGGGAAAAGAAATGCATGCTTTGACAGTAAATTGTTATTTTTTTTACTTGGCAAATACCATGAACTGTTTCTTTCTTTCTTTTTTTTTCTTTGTATTTAGACAGTAAGTTGAAGGCATAAAGAATGTTCAACGGCATGTCATGTCAGGCAATCCATACTTACAGTTGAAGGATTAGGGTCAAATATTCTGTGGATTAAAGCTTTTGCCCCCACTGGGAACCAAGATGGACATGAAAAGTCAGCTCTCTCAATCTGTTGAAAGGCAAATGACAATATTAGGCATTCATTCAAATGCATGTTGAAATGATATTTTAGTTTAAGTTAACCTAGGAAGATTACGATCAAAAGCTTAAAAATAAAGAACCTATAAAAGGCCCTCACATCCTGATTTAAATTCGACTGAAAGAGATATGACAAATAGATTGTTCTATAGTTTAACTGCTTTGACTGCCTGTGCTTACAGAGTGGAAACTTTTTTCTTGTTTCAACCAAAAAAAAAAAAAAAAAATCACTCCTCACGTTGTAGCATTGATCGCATTTGGCACCCAAGAAAGAAGTTGATAGCATTCCAGCGTTTGAATGGAAAATGCAACATAAAAAGGTGACGTAGATTTAAGATATCATGACAAAATGTTCATGCCTTACTATATAACGTGGTGAGATCAAGCTCATCAAATGGAAGATATCCTGCCATCAACACATAAAGGATTACCCCACAGGACCAAACATCTGCCATAGCACCATCATAACCCTTGTGATTGAGCACCTACATGAGAGATGAAGTGATTGAGAATCGAACCAAAAGGCAAGCTTATAAGTTATAACTGTCATTATCAATTTATAAAATTTTGGTTTAACAAGCTTTTAGATACCAACATAAATACCTCTGGTGCTACATAGTTTGGAGTCCCACATGTTGTGCGGAGTAGGCTCACTCCCTGTCAGCAAATACAATCAGCTATTTGTTGTGTCTCTTAAAATTACGCAAGAAGTCTATATCTACTTGTTCAGGCAAGAAGTGTAAATCTACAAGTAAATAAAAATCATTAAAATATGTCTTACTTGTTCAGGCAATGCACTCAGACCAAAGTCTGAGATCCTTAAATTACCTAGGGAGTCGAGTAGGAGATTCTCAGGCTGTTCAGAGAAAGAAAGATAAAAAAAAAAATGATCAGATTCTTATTTTTCTTTTCCAAACCACAATTAGAATATTTTCTCCACGATCTCAGCCAATAAAAAACAGCCATACCTTCAAATCTCTGTGGTATACTCCCTTGCTGTGGCAATAATCTACACCATCAATTAGCTGTTGGAAGTACTTCCTAGATTCAGCTTCACTTAGCCGTCCATGATGAACCTGCAGGGTATGGAATGGATTACATCATTAAACTATAGGGATACAAAATAGTAAATAGTTCCAAATTTTGAAATGGCTCATCTTTCTTAAACAATGCTCTGTTTTTTGAATTACTCACTATTTTGTCAAACAATTCACCACCAGTAATGTACTCCAGGATTATGTAAATCTTAGTACGGCTTGCAAGAACCTAGAAACCAAAATAGATACCGTATCCAATGTTAAACAAGAAAAAGGAAGTTCAAACTTAAGCTCTTGAAAAGAGACTAAAAATTATAAATTGAGAATAAATACTTCAGAAATTAATCCATGCCTCATGAAGACGAACAACATAAGGGTGCCTCACAAGCTTCATGATAGAAATCTCCTTCTTTATCTGCAGAATATTAGTAACAGTTGTTGGACGAAATGCTCGACACTTTACAGGATCAAATATTGAAAAAAGCTTCAGATTGCATTCCAATTAGTTTACAAGAACTACAAAGCTAATCAGTAGAAGACTGAGGATCGAGCATGCAAAAAGAGACATACGAAGAACATTGGTAGGATAGGACAACTTGAAACACAGACATTTAGAAGCTTATGATATAAAAATGTCTGGCTCAATCAAGTACCCATCAAACAACCTGCCAGTTACATTATTTTTGAAAGATAGCATCCGTGTATGAATTTGTTCATACAACTCCGTCATCACCAACCAATTTTTTGCACTGTTCAAGAGAAAAGGTACAGAAGCTACAGTTTGTATCAGTAACAGTAAGATTCCCCATCCGCTAATATTTGCAGCTTTAATCAAACAGTATAAAGCAGCCACATATCATTTCCCTTCATTCGAAGTCCAAGACATCGAAAGTTCCTTTTCCTCTTCTTCAACTCAGTGAGTGAAAGCGAGTAGGTGAGAAATAAAGAAGGTTTTAATTCTTCAATTGATTGTCGTTAGAGAAGCCCAAGGATGATAACAAATGAAGCTCAATCGATACCAAATACATTCACTATGATACTATATACCATCTAATTCAACAACCGACATCATTGAAGCATGTAATCACAGCCAATACTGTTTTGATGGCTAACTCTGAAACATTTCAACTTTACACAAAGTTAATTTCATCTTGGCTTCAATTGAAAGCAGCAGTAATGAAACCATTTTGCGGTGCAGAAATGATGTGGTCATATAAAGCAAATTACATAGACGAATTCTCTCTATTTCACTCTAATTGTCCGTTAAGACTGAGACTGAACATATTTCCATTTCTTAAACAAAGATTATAGAGAAGACACAGACCTGGTCGACCATCTTGTGCTTGATTATCGTGCTCCGATCGAGGACTTTCATAGCAAAACTCTCGCCAGTCTCAGTGTTCTGAGCAAACTTTACCTTTGCGAAAGTACCTTCCCCAATCGTCCTCCCGACCTCGTATTTGCCGACTTTTCTAACCACCATCTCCGCCGTCAATCTCCTCCGCTTCCGGCAGGAAAAATCCTAATCTCCAGAACTCGATCTCAGCATTTGCACACCGTCTTCGGCAGAAGCGTTTCGGCCTGCAAACATGGAAAGTACATAGAACGAAAACTTCGAAGCTGGTGATTTGATTTATCCTTTTGCTATGTTTGTGAAAGGAATTTGGTTCTTCTTCTTTATTGAGCTTCTTCTAAAAGCAGTCTTTGAAGATGTGAAACTGTAACAAAATAGGGATGACTTTTTAACATCAATTTAGGAGAAATTTAATTTAAATTAATGACAGAAAAAAGGGGATGATTATTCGAATGAAATTTCTTTTTTCTTTTTAGCTGGATTCCGGGAATTTACGAGAAGAAAGGAATAATTTTCTTACACGTTGGATTTTTATATTAAAAATAAATAAAATAAAAAAACAAAAAAAACCAAAAGCTAGATTTTGGATTCTGGAAGTGTTCGGGTTTTGTTTGTAAGAAATTACGGGAAATAAAAGATTTTAATGTTAATTCTAATAATTACAAAAATATTAGATCATTTAATGTAGCCTATAATAAATTCCATATTGTTCATTCATTTACATAATGCTTGAAAAATTATTTAAATATGATTTAAATATTGGAAAATATATATATATATTTATTTATTTTAGTAGTTTTATTTTGATTTAATTTTTGTTCATTTTGTTTTTGTTTATTATCAATTTTAGTTAATTTCTTTCTTTATACTTTTATATTTTTTAATTGATCTCTTAAAAATATGATGGAAATGAAAATGAAAAGAGACCGATCACTTTAAAAAATATTAAAATCAAAATGAACCAAAATTAAAATTATAAAGACTAAAATGAACCAAAGTTAACAGTATAAAAACCGACATGAACATTTTAATAATATATAGACATGAATGAATGAAATGAAAAGTAGGAAGACCAAAAAATAATAAATAGAGTTTCCATACTCGTTTCATCTATTCGTTCACGGATTAACTTTGCTCTTTGTTTAGTCTAAAAAGTTTTAAACCTAATACCCTACAACTTATCAACGTCAGTTCTATAACTTTTTAATTTATTACGATGTGGGTCTTACAACTGAACAACTTTATTCTTTTTTTCCTAAATGTTGCCTAATTTGTGTTTCCTTAACATAAAAACAATTTCTTAGTCAAATATATTTTGTGATTTTGTTATCATTTTATATGTTTAATTTCTTAACATAATAATTAAGTTTGCGATGAATAATTTAATAGCTATTGCTCAAATAAATATTTTTAATATGCCAATCTCAAAAGGAATACACAAATACAATAAGATATGACATATTTAATACTTACAATTAGAAATATTTAAAGTAATCTTGTTGAACTAAACTTTTTAAATACCACTTCCAAGAGTCAAGTTTAAATAAATTCTAAAAATTTATTTTTGTTTTGAAAAGTTGACATGGATTTAAATGTTTCATTGAAAAAATAAAATTCAATTAAAAATATATATATATAAAAAAACAAATACAATTTTTAAAATCAAATATTTATCCAACAGAAATCTAAATAATTATTCCCATTTTAAAAACAAAGTCTAATATATAGTGTCAAAATACACATTTTGCACTTGAAATGTATTTAATTGGATAAAATGTCAAAGCAATATCTTTTTTCAACTTACAAAATAACAAAAAATTCATTTGAATTAATGTAGGTTGTGATAAGCTAGATCATGGAATACACCATTTTTTCTAAGATAATGACAGTTCAATAGTTAAAAGAGTCAAAAAAAAAAAAAAAAAAAAATGCTTGACATATTTCTTTCAAAAGAGGACGTGTCATAACCTGAAAATGTTGATGGATGTTGGTTTCTCAATACCCTCACGTTATAGTACAAAAAGGAAATTATAGGTTATATTATAAATCTAGTTAGAGTCTGCGTTTATTTTGTCGTTGAAATTTTAAAATTTAAAATTTAATCAATGATTTTGATAATCTTTTAAAAAAATTAAAAATTATCAAGAACATATTAGACCTAAACTATTCAAAAAAAAATTGAAAGTTTAAGAATCTATTAGACGTTTTTTAAATTTTGGAGACGAAATAGACTCACGTACAAAATAAAAATAAAAAATCATAACAAAAATTGGGTTTTGTTAGGAATAAAAATGAGGAAAATGAAAAGAAGCACTAAAGAAACATCCATGATTTGTGGACAAAAGGAAAAGGATATGCAAATATGGTCTCCTTAGTTGGCATTCAAAACCTAATTTCTTTTTAGAACAAAGCAGCCAGCCAGAAGAGAAAAGGCCCACTTTTCCACTTCCATTTCTTCCATATATCTCAATATGATGATGTCTCTCCACTAAATGAAGATGCCATATTCTTTTCAAAATTATGTTAATTATTTGCAAATTTAATGAAAAAAACTTGAGTGCAGTCCTATCGTCTGAGCTGTACTTATCAATTGGACAGTCATTATTGTATTCGATAAAAAAAATTGTCATGTAGCAATTTTTTTTTTTTTTATAAAAAAAAGCGCATGAAATTAGATGCAGTTTAGACTTCACCAAATCATTATTCTAAATTAATTATAGATTAATGATACTTCTAACTCTTAAGTCTCCAACAACAAACAAAATAAAAGTGACGTTGGAGAAGTTGAACAAAATACTGTAATGTTATTTGGTGTAATAACTTTAATATTTAAAATATGTGTGTTGAAAGAAAATAAGTGCAAATCCAAAAAATCTTATTATATTATTATTATTCGACTAAAAGAATAAATACATCAGATGTTTGAGAAAATTTAATTATTTTGATTCGAGTCAATTTAGTATCACGAATCTTTTAATTTTAACCTGGTTTAATTAAGACATATCTTTTTCTCAAAAAAAAAAAAAATCTTTATAAGATTTTTTCTCCCTCAATTAGTAATATAACCAACTATCGTCGTCATTACCGCATCATGACCTTTGTGTTTTTTTAGAGAGTGAATTTCACGTTGAATGAACATGTTGAGTAAATGACAAAAGATTATATAATTTAAGTATTCCGAAAATAAATATGAATATAACTTAAAATTTTAAACTTAGAATTTAGAAACCATTATTAAAGTAATGAATTCAATTTCCTTTTATAAATAAAGCCAACAAGCTTAAAAATTAAAGCTACGTTTATCCAAGAGAGACATAATAAATCAATAGTAATTTGAAAAGTAGATCTCATATAATTATGTTTGATGTTGTTTATTTGTGTTTCGTATCCGTACTGACATTTGGGACTTACTTCCAAATCTGTAATAAAAAATGCAAATTAGTTGACCAGCGGATGATACTCAATTCAATTGCGTTTGAGAATTACGCTGATATTGTTACCGCTATTGTTAAATTACAATGTGAGAATTATGAAATTGTCACTATCGTTAAATGATAACAGTAAATGTGACAGATTTATAATTTTAAGTAAACGTGATTTAAAGCAATCTAATTATGTTTCAGTTGTGGCCCATTATGATTGATCTATTAATGGAATTCATTTACGATTACACCAATTTTCATTACAAATTGATAAACATGACCTAAAATGCAACAACATTTACTTTGGAGATTTCTTTGAGTGAGAAAGAACTATACGTCATTTTTTAAAGATGACACATCACTCATTAATAATCTTTTTTCACTATTGATATTTGATGTGACCATTTATTTTAATTATTTGTTTTCAAATTTTTCCTCTAAATTTAAATTAGGTTTAAATTTCACTCCCAGCTCTAAGATTTTTTTTTTATATATTTCTGCAACTGTTCAGGATAACTTACGTGCACCTCGACTAATCTGATGGGACAACTGGTCTGATCCTACAATATTTAAGTTTATTGGTAAGATATTAAATTCTAAGTGGGTGAATTTCTAGTTATAAGTTTTAATACTTATTCCAACTTTTTTTTATAACAGTTATTAAAAATTTTAACTTTAATTAACATGAAATACATGAGCTTGTTATTTTAATCAATGGTAGAAAGTATGTTATTGAAATGTAGAAATAATGTCACATTACAAAACGTGGATTGTTGTTTTTAATTATATGTCTTACAAGATGCAATGGATATGGTTGAATATAATTTAAAAAAAAATAAAAAAAAAATCAAGAGGAGATCCCTTCTAGAGTAGTCAATATGATTTGGGGTATTTAAAGAAATAATCAATAAATGATCCAACATGGCAATTTGACATTAGAAAGCAAGAGGAAACTTCAAAGTGATCAAAATCAAATTCTTATCCCCTAAATTAGGGTCAAATCTCAATTTATCTTTGTCACAAAAAATTTAATAAAAAATTTAAAAATAAAAAATAAAAAAAATAAAAAAAAATCAAAATAAAACTATTCAATCACATGTCAAGACATCAGGTTTGACATGTCAATGACTCAAAGGCTCCACTATTATTATTTTTATTTTATTAAGCATTATAAAAAAAAAATTAACAATTACTCTTTTTAATATTTAGCCAAAAAAAAATAACACTTAAAAGATAATCTTTTAGATCAAAATATTTTAATTTTAGGCCAAATATTAAAAAGATAATTATTTTAAATAATAAAATTATTGAAAATATTTTAAATATAGCAAAATGTTACTGTCTATCAGTGACAATAACATTTGCTATATTTGTAAATAAGTTAACTCATTTTACTATATTTGAAAACAACACTATTAAAAACTAATCTACTTTTTAATATGCAATTTTCAATTAGGTCTTCAATCATTTAAATTCTTAACTAATTTACTCGTAATGTATTAAAAATACTCAATTAAAGTTCTTTGTTAAAAAAAATAGTTTACAAAGAGTTGTCCATCATTGAATTGTTGCTTTATTTATTTAGTCATAATTCAAACCTGTCCGATTATAATTCTTCTAGTTAATCAATTGCAAGGCGAGAATCAAACCATCAATCTTAAAAATGATAATTAGTGTCTTTATTCACTTAATTATGTTCGAATTAACGACTAAATATGTTAATAAAAGACAATAACCTAATGCCATATTAACTTTTTGTTAACATATTTTCACAAAATGACCGTAAAAATTGAAATTTTTTAATAGATCCACCGTAAATTTAAGATTTTGAAAAGACAGAAAAAAATTGACAAGACTAAAGACGAAATTGAAAATCGCTTAGAAAGATTGAACTTTGAAATTTGTTTTTTATTATGCCCTTAGATTTGATTTTTTTATTTTAAACTTTGAAATTTGTAATAAAAAAAAATACTTGAAGAGTTTTTTTCGTTAAAATAAGATGAAAATTGATGCGAATGTTTAGAAATTGAAAAGTATACACAACATCATTTTCAACATAACTCACGTAAATTGACACGTCAGCTCATTTGCAAAAATGATGAAGATACTTATAGGATAATTAGTATATTTTAGTTCATGTTTAGTTTAGTCGTTAATTTAGATTAATTAATATATTTAAATTAATTAGTTTTGTCTTACTTTCTTGAAGGCTATAAATAACCAAGTTCGGATTGTAATAGAAATTTTTTAATACCAATTTCATATAAAACTTGTGTTATTGGAGAGTTTTCTCTTAACTTAGGGGATGAATTTTTCTCCTTTGACTCTGAAATTGACCTAATACCTTATTCGCTACATCAAATTGATATTAGAACCTTTGGATGATGTTTTCAAAAAGAAGCGAAACTATAGATGATTGTCAGAGACACACATCAACTGTGGATGACTAGATTTGCCTCTCCAATGTATGTTCAAATCCAAAACATCTCAAACCAAACTTTCTACCGTAATTATTCTACTAGACATAACTCAAAGATCAATCCACATTTTAATTTGAAAGAAATTTTTATGGAGCATGATGTAAATTCAAACTTATATTTTAATTTCAATTTGGATATGAAAAATTTTGTATAGAGATTTTTCATTTGGAGTTTGCCACACTCAAAGTGCCAAGAAAAGAAATTTCACTTTATCTTTTGAGATAAAATAAATGTAAAAAAAAAAAAAAACAAAACAATGTCAATCTTTTATATGGGTCATAGATAATATAATGTATGTCTTCTACGCATCAGTTGGCACATCAATTTAAATATTTTATTCTAAGGAAATAGATATTTTGAAAAGAAATGAAAAAAAAACTCAAAAAGTTCAAGGTAATTTATATAAATACAAAATATAGGTTGATTTTACCACTCTAGAATCTAGGTTATACAACCAAATCTGTGTGCCAAACGTGTAGGTTGAGATTAATTAAAAATATCAAACTTGAAATTATGAAACGTCCACAAGGAATTGACACGTGTACTATGGGCAGAAGATAAAAATAAAATCTAACACTAAGTTCTCCCTTCATTATTTGATAGGTCATTAAATTATTAATTAATTAATTATATTTATTTAATTCGTAGTCTCCACATAATTTTTAAAAGCTACTTTTGTGGCAAACAATAAATTGAGGTACTACTGTAGTACTAGAATTTTTTCCGTGAGCAGAAGGGGTATGATTAGTGGTATGAATTAATCCTAAACAATACTTGGTGCATTTCAAGATGCACTTAGTTTTGTGCAACTCACTTTATCATCCTACGTAAAAACAAAAGAATTAAAAATTTTTATTTCAAGATGTACTCATGTTTACTGTTCTTTAATCAAAATTGTTGTGATCATAATAAATAATAGAAATATTGTTAACTAATTTTCTGTGAATGTATTTAAATGAGCCTCGGTTTTTATATTACTATTGATTTTGATTACGTTTGATGGAGTAAAGGTGGCCTAAGTTTTGATTGTAAAGACAAAGTCTGACATAAGTTTAAAAGCAGTGGGTGTACTGGACAAAATAATTCTATTATTGTATAAACAATTCAACCCCACTAATTAATTGCAAATTCAAAACCTATACTCCTCTAATCCTCTTTCCTATTCTTTATGCAAATTACCAAAAAAAAAATGTTTTTAATAAAATCTATTGACTATTAATCTGAACTCTTAATAGATACACAGATTTCCCACTGGATATAAAAAGCAATTTGCATCATTACACGATTGTATTCTCTATTATTAAAATTTAATTGCTGACATGTCATCTAAACAATGAGCTGAATTCAATCCCATCCAATCATCAATCTTTCTTAAAATATTGAAAACCATACCCTAATGAGATGGTGTATAGAATAACAGCAAGTTGTCCTTTCCATGTGCTCCACCAACTCAACCGGTTTGTGTTGATAACAGTGATCATAATCTTCCTTGGTTTCTCTGCAAAACTTACTCAAAAAGCAGAAAGATTATGAAACAAAAGAAGTTTGCGGTGGCCACAGGATACTTTTGAAGAACAAATGTATATGAAATTTATGATGTTTCTTCCAATGGAGTAAAGGGGGCCTGTGCATAAACAATATGAAAGAAATAGGGTAACACTGAGGGGGATAAACAACAAGAAGAAAGTGTTTTGTGTTAGGTCATCCAAAGCAATGTCTACCAAAGAAACACAAATCCCTTTATTCTCATTCCAATATAGACATCAAACAATAACAATACAACTTCATCTACACCTATATGATCAACCAACCAACGACTACATTTATTATACTAATGACAATGAAAAATGATTTAATCACAACATATGCAAGTTTCTGAGTAATCACAAACCAGAGGCTCTGGAAGCGTTAATCACATAACCCTCTGGATTATAGGAGCTTACACCACCACCACCACTAGTTCTCCCATGGTCAACCGCCACCGGAGCCATGGTCTGATACTGCGGCGCGGTGGTAAAGTAAACTTGTCTGCCGGTGTTGTCATACGCAACTTGACTGTAGCCAGCCTCATTTATAGTAACTTTTGGCTGCATCGTTTGAATCCCCTCTGTAGTGTAAACCCCAACATTTGGCTGCTGAAGAGAGGCCTGTGGTGCGACCGAATTATGAACTTGGGCTTCACGGTAAGCATGCATTCCATAATAAGGCTGGTGCCCAACTGGTCCGTTGATGGGTCTAATTGTCTGAGCTTGATATAACCCCCCTGCAGGCGGAATTAGATATATTGACTGGTCGGTGGCCAGAGCATTGGCTGAAGCAGCCATTGTATAACCACTAGAGATCATCTGCCTCTCGGGGAAGTACGCCGTAGGGACTGCCAATGGTACAGGAAGAGGAACTGTCGCTGGTGGTGGAGCTGGAGCAATTTTCTCTGCAACTTTTGGTGGGTGAGAATCGCTTGCAGAAGTCTTGGAGTTAGTCTCATCGCTGCTTCTTTCAGTCATCACTTGCAATCTCTGCAAGTCCTGAATCTGCCTCTGAAACTCCAACGGAGAAACAACAGGTTCTCCGACTAAATGACGATCTTCAGATCCACAATCAGACCCAGCGGAAACGTCCTTCACCGCCGTATTCGACACGGTATGTACGGCGGGTAAATCCGTCAAGTTAGAACCAGGAACCGGAGGTGGATGGTAGCCTTTATCAAATCCAAACAAGAAATCAGGATTTGAGGCAGGTCGAGAAGCATCAACAGGCGACGATGAATCTTCCAGAGGCTGAATCCGCACGGAATTCAAAGCATCGACGAACCATTGTCTGTCTGATTTGGGGTCCCGCGAGGCAAGAATCGTCGGGACAGGTGGATTTAGAGGGAAGAGAAAAAGCCTCAACCTCGCAGGCTTGGAGATACGAAACAAACGGTCATACTCCAACATCATGTGCTCAAGATCCTCATCGTTGGTAACAGAAATCAAAGCATCGAGATCTTCGCCAGGGAGTTGGTACTTAAAACAAACAGTAACATCGCAGAGAGAAGATAACCTGGAAGAAAGAGCAGAGAAAGTGATAGTACGATCGACAACGAGAATCTTGGTGTCGCCGCCGGTGTAGGTGAGTTGATTGTCGTGGGCTCTGGGTTGTATCTTGCCGCCATAGCTGCACATGAATTTGATTTTGTAGTTGTTGGTGGAGTTGAGGTTGGAAGAAGGGTCGTCCCAAGAAGGGTTTTCGCAGGAACGAGGAGAGGAGTCGCGAGAATCAGCATAGGAGGAGTAGGAATAGTTATCCATTGGAGGAAAGAATTAAAAAGAGTTTGAACAGAGAAATTGAAGGAAGAAGAAGGAGGAGGAGGAGGGTTTTAGGGTTTGGTAGCCATTGATAACAATGAGAGATTTCTGGGGGGGAAAACAAAAACAAATACTGAAACTGGAAATTTTTAGTTACGGCGGAGAGAGGAGGAGGAAGAAGAAAGAAGAGCCAGAAGAGCGGGTTGTGTGGGCCCAAGAGTTGCGGCTGAGTAGGGCCCATTGGAAGTTGTGTACTCACAGGCGTGGGACCCATTATTTAGTGTTAAAGTAGTTTGACAGCGAGGTTTTTCTTTGTGCTTATTTCTGATTTGGAAACAAGAAAAAACGTGAATGGGTGTTAAGTTACGATAATGCCCTTCCTTGAATGTTAAAATTACCGTTATTGATAAATAAATATAAGGTAATTATTTTAAAACTGTTAAAATATTTTTAAATATAATAAAATGTAAATGTGGTTAAATATATATATATATTTTGTCATCTCAGGTTTAAATATCAATTTAGTGTTCCATTTTTAATTATTTTCGATTTTGCCATTTTTAATTCAACTTTTGAAAGTTTGGTGTTATTTTTTTAAATAATATACAAATGGTAATAATGTTTTTTTTTTTAAGTTGAAGGGTAAATTCAACCTCTAGAGCTGGATTTGCATGGAAATTAGAGAGTATAGAGAATCTAATGGTGGACCTTGTACAAATTTGCTAGGTTGGATTTTATACTGATTATGAGGGTATGATTAAAAAAAATAGAGTTTTAAGTGGTTTTATTTATTTATTCATTATTATTATTATTATTATTTAGATTAGTGGTAAATGTAATGTTAAGCCCTAATTTAAGTTAAGTTCATGAAATTGAAAGTATGAGGTTAAAATTTATTTTTCGCGAGTTCAAAACCTTAAGTTAGATTTTCTTTTTCATGTAAATACATGTATTTCACGAATATTTATAACAATAAAGTTTAAACTTAAAATGCATGATGCCAAAGTGAATATAACTCAATTGACTTTCCGTATGTGTTAGCGACTAAAAAGGAAATTAAAAATATATAATTTCTCTAAAGATAAATAAATACATATATAAAATTGCTAACAAACCATAACTTGTACAAATTAATAACTAGTCATTGTATTTTTCTTTTGATACCAAAAGGTCGACTCTCTACTATGCATGTTTCTTGTGATTGGAAAAAAAAAAAAAAAAAACACAATGGTTCTTATACAATAAATCCTCATGAAAACTTTAAAAGGCTATTTTTTTATAGACTTTAAAATTATTCTTGTTTTCTCATCATGTTTTTTAAACAATAAATTTCATATTTTTTTTTAAAAAAAAATTCACTTTTGGCCAAGTTTTAAAAATAAAAATTACGTTTGATATTTGAAAACTAATTAAGCAATAAGATATTTGAAAACTAAGTTTATAAACACTAAATCCATTTTGTCTTATACTCTTATTATCCAGTTTATACTAATATTTTAAAAAATAAAGTTAAAATTTTGAAAACTAAAAATTCCTTTTTATTAGAATTTGACTAAAAAATCAAATATTTGTTTAAAAAAAATGTAAAAATAAAAAATTGATTAAAAAAAGCATAAATATCACAACTATAAAACTAAAAATTAAATCGATATCAAAATAGACTTGAAGAACTATTTTTAATTTTTTAGTTTTTAAAATTTAGCTGGAATTTTAAAAACATCCACACAAAAAAATAGACAATAAAACAAAATTTTCATTGGAGAAATTGTGGAAGCTATATTTATAAGTTTAATTTTCAAATGCAAACACGAAAAGCAAGTAACGGGCCTTAAAATTTGAAATATATTCGGAAAAGAAAAAAAAAAGTAATTTTTTTTTTTTTAATATGATTTTTATGTTTCTCGTTTTGTTGCGAAAGACCAACAAGGTTTTGAAGGGCCATCAATGCAAGGGCCCCTTTAAATCATGTGCTTTTGTCGTCGGTTTCTTTTCACTATTTTAAATTCAAATTTAAAATGTTAAAACTTTGGTCGGCAACTATTCAATTTTTAGTTTTTATTTTTTAAAATTAAATATATCTTCTCTCAAATTTTTATTTACTAAAATTAAATTTATTTTCTTTTAAGCCTCTTGAGCACAAACCAATCTTAAGATCACACATTACTCGACTTCGTAAGGCTGCATTTAGTATATAAAGTCTACCATTCCAAAGTTTGCCTCGGTTGAATGGTCTATAGGGTGATTAATCTAGATCTTTTGGGCTCAAACCAATCGTGGAATCATACTTTACTAGATCTCGTATGGCAACACTTAGTATGATTTTAACTCGTCGTCTTAAGATCTGCATCAGTTTTACGGACTTAAAAGTGATTAGTCCAAGTATTTTGGACTGAAACCAATCGTGGGTTACACGCTTTACTCAGCCTCGTAAGGCTGCACTTTGTGTATAAAGTCTACCATCTTGAGGTTTGTCTCGGTTTAATGGACTGTAGAGTGATCAATCTCAGCCTCGTCGGGTTCAAACGAAATCACACTTTACTTGGCCTCATAAGGCAACACTTAGTGTGATTTTGATACCCCTCAGAGGTATGTCTCGGTGGGTTTAAGTAGGGGTTTTCTTCCTTAATGATTTGTTACTGGGTGATGCACCTGTCGTGATTGATGTGTGTCAGCTGCACTTACACAATATACTTGAAAGATTGCCAAACTCTAGAGAGAGATCGAGAAGAAATTAAACATTTGGATAGTGAAATAAACCCCAAAACCTCGGAAGAAGTTTCAGCCATGGGAGAACTAGAAGACCTCAACCATTGAGCTTCTTTTGATGTAAAAATGAAAATATAAGCTCCAAATTGGACAAGAGACCAAAAAACGAAATTATTTTTGCAAACTTACACTTTTGAGGACTTAATTTTAACACTTATTTAAATTTGAGGGTTAAATTCTTACCATTAAATGTCTATGGTCCAATTTCTACAACTTTGATGGTTCAACTTTTACACTTATAATTTTAAGGACTCAATTTTTACCATTAAAAATTTGAATATGTAATTACAACAACCGTCATACTTTAGAAAGTAGTTTTTGAAATTTCCCCTTAAATTTAGCTAGAGATCTTGTTGCCCATGTTAACAAGCCAAATTCCAAAAGAATACATGTGCATTGGGCTTGGGCCTAATATTGGCCTCAAGTCATTTCTTTTCCTTTTTTTTTTTTTTTTTTTTTTTGCCATATTACAGATCTTGGGCTTGATACTTCCGAAACTGTAGGCCCACCATTAGGTCTGAAAACTGAGAAATTGTTGCACGTACATTTATTTTCAAAATTACTCCACAAAATTCTAACATAAGATAAAAATGTAGTTCTCGTACACTAATTTAGTCTCAAATTTTAAAAATTTCCATTATATATATATATATATATATAAGCTTTAGATTAATAAGTATTTCCATCCATCCTCATTAACACTAATGACAAAAAATGTCAAATGGTTATGCTAAAGTTCTCTCAAATTTATAAGACGTCAACTAATAAAGACAGTATATTTATCTTAAATTGATATATGAATGTTCTCATTTATATAAGATGATAAATTAGTTGAAAATTTATCAACCTAAACATAATTCAATACGTTGAAACGTTTGTGAAATTTTAATCATTATATTGATAATAATAATAAAAAATCAATATACACATAAACTTCCAAACTGAAAGACAGCAAAGTCAATAAAATGAGCAAGTTGAAGAGTATGTTTCCAAGTATTGAGGTAAGAGCATATGGCTTTGAAGCATTATATTATTTTGTAGCAAAAGCAAAAGATGAGTGAACTAAAAGCATGGTTTTTATCCACAACTTGAAGTTGATTAATTTTACAAAGTATGTTCTTTGGATTTTTGGTGTATTTTTTAAATATCAGAGTCAAAAACAACAGGCTCCTGTTTTTTAGGGTTTTAATTTTTATTATCATTAATATTAATACATTTTTTTTTTTCTGTTTGTCTATGGATACATACAAAAGTTATTCCCTTTTTCTTTGAGCTGCCTTCAATACCACATTAAACTAAACAAGAGGGGGAGAAAAATGTTTAATGAAATAATTCAAGGCAGGTTTATCCATAATATTTATTACAAACTTAAATTAATTAAAGTCGAACATCGTAATAATCATAAAAGAAAAACATTAAAAATTTAACTTAAAGCTAAACCCTAAAAATTAAAACTTAATATATAGGAAAAATTACCTTTTTAGTCCCCAAGTTTTGAAGAATATGTGTGTTTAGTCCGTGCGTTTTAAAAATGTACCTTTTTAGTCCCCAAGTTTATGAGAATAAGTTCATTTGGTTCATAAGTTTTTAAAATGTATCTTTTTAGTCCCTGGGTTTTAAAAATAGGTTTAAGAGGAGGTCCCTCAAATATTTTTTTTTATTATTTTAAATAATTATATGACAATTTAAATTAGAAGAAGAATTTTTAAAAATCATCTCCTCTCTAAAACTATTCTTTTCTAATTTTAAACATCATATAATTGTTTTAGAAAATCAAAGAAAAAAATACGTCAAGGACCTTTTAAACCTATTTCTCTAAAAACTCAAGGACTGAAAATTTATATTTTGAAAACTCAGGGACCAAATAAACCTATTCTAATAAACTTGGGATTAAAAAGGTATATTTTTAAAAATTAACCTAATTTTTTTTAAAAAAAATATTTAACCCGAGACCCATTCCAAATTTTACAGTTTGAGTTATTCGAGTTGTTGAGTCATTTGAACACCTCTAACAAAAATATATAGAAATAAAAAAAAGAGATAAAGTACAAACTGTATGTCATTTGAACTATACTCATTTTGATTTTAATGTTATAAATTTTAAACTATATAGCCATTATTGTGGATAGGAAAACTCATAAACATCTTTTTATCTTGTACTCATATTCAAACCCTAATTATTCATTTTTGTTTTTTTAGATATTCCGATCGTTTTCATCATTCCAAAATATTTAATTTTTCCCAACTCCTAAAAAGTCAAACTTGGAAAAGGTTAAGATGTAGTTAATTAAAATTTTTCCCTTCTAAGGAAATATACTTATTAGATTCTAATTATATCAATAAAGTTAATTAATCAAAAATGGTTGTACTGAGACAGCAAAATCTTTAAAGATCAATTATTATGCTCAAACTATAAAGAGTAAAACATGTACAATTTGTAGTGGCCCACCGTACAAGATTAACAACGATTTATGAAGTAAAATATAAAAGGTTAATGACATTAATTATTGCCTTAATTAGCCAGGCAAATGACTTCCCTATATGCTACAAAACAACAACAAATAGTACAGCCAAAAAAAAAAAAAAAACTATTTCGGTTGAAACGCATCACTATTTTATATATTCTATTTTATTACAATATTCTCTTTTAATCCATAGGGTTAAAGATAGAATAATGATTCATATATGTTAATAATAAACAATGTAAGTTTTGGAGGCTTTTAAATTTTTTAATGAAATTTATAATTTATATCAATAAACTCTTAAATTTTCATAAGTGAATCAATTTAGACTTTTTATCATGATTACGATCTTTTGAAAATCATTCATGCATCAATCCTCACAAATGTGTAACTTTTTCAAATATCGATTTTGTAGAATGGACTATTAGAATTGTTACATAAATGGTTTTTTTTAAAAAATTGTGACTAATAACCTAAATTAATTCACTTATGAAAGTCTAAGAGTTTAATAAATACAATTATAAATCGATATACTTACAAAAGGTCCGAGTCTAAATAGATACAAAAATTTAAGGGTATAAGTTGACATAGTTGTTTTTAAACTTTTAAAAAATTAATTATCAAATTTTTTAATATGTATATATTATTATATTCTTTTTATTTGTAAAAAAGTGGAGAATATACATAATTAAGACAATATCTCAATCACCATTAACTTTTTATTTAGTACAAATCATCATTAAATTAAACATAATCTGATTAAAGCATCATTTTTATTTTGGAAATGGGTGGTATCGATTGACATGTGTTTTACAAATTATAATATAACATTAAAATTATATGAAATGTGATGATCCCAAGAATTGAGTTCACGGGGCAAGACATGTTCTTGTTGGAAAGAGGTCCACTTCTTAGTTGACGACTTGACATCACCAAAATATGTAAATTTTTCTTTTTTCTTTTTTTTCTTTTCCAGATTAAACTACCATTTTCACTCTATATATATATATATTTTTTTTTTTATAATTTTAGTTCTTATAATTTCAATTGTCTAATTTTAATTTTCGTATTTTTAATAAATCTTAAATTTAGTCTCTCAAAATTAATTTTTGTTAAAATTAATTAAATAATAATAATGATTTCATGAAATAGAGTAAAATATGTGGATATATTTTCAAAATTTATAGTAAAAATGTTATAGATAACAAAAAGTCTGATAACAAATCAGCAATAAACTAGCATTTGGAACTAAATATAAGATTTATGGAAAATAAATAGATTAAAATTGGGCAATTGAAAGTATAAGGACTGAAATTGAACAAACTTCAAAGTATAGAGACTAAAATGGTATTTTAACATTATTTTTATTTATTTATTAAAGATGTATCTTCATCAAAGTAAAGAGTTTATACCTCCTCTAATTTTTTTTTTAACACGTTGGCCGAAGAGTAAGAGTTAAAAGAAAACTTTTCTAAAGAGGAGTAAAGTTATTAACTTCATTGTTTAGTCGAAAGAGTTCTTAAACTCTTCGTCGATTCCACAACTAAAAAATATCAATTTTATAACTTATTAACTCTCTACATTATGAGTTTTACGACTAAACAACTCTTCAAACGTAACAACTTCACTCTTTGTTAATCATTTCACCAGGGTCATGTTCGATGACTATTTGATTTTTTGTTTTTAAAAATCAATTAGCTCGATCATAAATGCTACTTCCACTTATTGGTTTTTTTTTTTTTTCTTCTTATCTACCTTTTTAAAGAAGTATTTTCAAAATCCAAACCAATTTATGAAAACTTAAAAAATTAGTAAACAATTTCTTTATGTCTCTTATACAATTTGTCCCTCTCTAGCAATAAATGAAAGATTTACTCTTCAAATTTTCAATAATTCGTCTATTATACAATAACAACCTATAAATAACACATCTTAACATAGATAAATTCAACTTCTCAACTCTAAATCACACGAACAAAATTAAGCAATCCTTAAAACCAATATATGTATAAGTTCGATCTAAAGTGAACAACATCATACTCGACATATATCATCATTAATTAAAAAATTAAAAAAAGAAAATAGATTTGAGTAGAGAGTGTATGTAAGTGTGTGGGACAGGGAGAGGTGCATGGATGATACGCTGACAAGGACAATACGTGAGATGAAAAATAATGGGGGATGTGGGGGCACAAATTCACATACACAAAACTCACACCAACTCAAAACACATTGAGATTTGTCAGGAAAATTTCTAGTACTACCGTCTTTTATTCATTGTTTACCACCAAAAAAAAATATATATTATTTTATAGTCTCTATATATTTTTAATATTTAATTTTAATCTTAGTACTTATAATAAATCTTAAATGTTAGTTCCTATTACTAGTTTATGGTTGACTTTTGAAGGAAATTTTACTAAGAATTTTGTAAACATATTCAAATATTTTATTTGTGGCAGGAGGATTATTATTATTATACCAATTTAGATTAAAATTAACTTCAAAAGACTAAATTTAAGGTTTATTAAAAATACATTGACTAAAATTGGACATTTGAAATATATAGACTAAAATTAAACCGACTTTAAAGTATATAGACTCAAATGGTATTTTAACCAAAAGAAATTGTTTGAAAATAGCATGAAAAATAAGAGGTGGAATTATATAAATTAGACTATAAGGCTTGTCCCAATGATACTTCACGGCATACAAGTACGAATTTGGTTCTTGAATTTTCAAATATGTTTATTAAATCTTCAAACTTTCGCTTATGTATTTAATATTTTTTTGAAGTTTAAAAATTGTCTAACATGTCCTTATACCTTCAATTTTTGTGTCCCATTAGTAGATCCACAAATTTTTTAATTTTTGTATCTTATAAGTTCTTGACCTATTGGATACTTTTAGAAATTTACAAATCCACTAGATACAAGATTAAAATTTTAGAGTTTCGTTAAACCTAAAATTCAAATTTATATATGTAATAATATATCATAAATCAATTAAGATCCAAAATTGAAAATTCAATGACTTATTAGATACATCATACTGTACTTAAGTTTTGGTAGAATATTAGAAGTTCAATTGTTCCACATTAAAAAAGTTCAAGAAAGTGATAGAGTACTCCAAACACTATAAACGAAGTCTATACCTTTGGTTTCAAATCGTTCCAATTAAAAACACTTTAAGCTTGAGTATGAAAACTCTAGTAAAATTACTTTTTTGTATTCTCTAGTTCGAGAATGGAAAAAAGAGTGTGAGTGGTACAAATGCTTTAAGAGTGTGTTTTCTTAGTAATTAGAATTAAAGAGAGATTTTTGTAGGATTGTAATAATTTTTCACATAATGTAATTTTTCTAGTCCGTAGTTTATTGTCTCGGAATTTGTAGTTTTCTCCACATTAATTCTTATCTTTCTAGTTTTATTACTTTCTTTGTACCAGTAGTGGAAGATTTTTCCCTATGCATACTTAGATATAAATCTCAAAATTATTTAAAGACTAAACTTATAATTTAAGATTTGCCATTGCCTTGTCCTTAACGCCAAACATAGGACCCAACTCAAGCCGGCCCTATGCTTTCCATCAAAAGCTCTACTTTCAAACTGTACCTATGTCTCTGTTTATTGCATTGCATTGCGTTTTGTTTTGGAATTTGGACCTCTCTCTCTCTCTCCCTCTCTTTCTTTCTTTATTTATTTTTCCATATCCAAACAAGTCACTACCCGACGAACTTCTTGCTTTTAGGGACCCCTCTTCCATTTTCTCTCACTAAGTTTTAGAGAGAGAAAATGGTGGTTTTAAACTTTTAAAATATTGCACTTTACCCCCTCTTTCCTCTCTCACTGATCTCACATATATAATATTGTGGGCTGCCTTAAAAACCACTTTTGGGAGACACACTTTAAAATTAGCCTTTGTTGTTCTGTGCATGGATTTTGGATTGGGGTCTCGTGATACCAACTCATGTCGCTCCTTTATTTGTCTCTTAACTTAAATCGGCCCTTTTCTTTTTTTCATTTTGTATTTCCTTTCATTTCATTGTAATTTAATAAAATATACCTACTCTCCTTCATTTTTAAACTAATCTCAAATTTTACCCTCTTTAGAACCAACCCGACCCGGTTAGAGAAATACAAATGTCGGGTCAATTTTCAACCCGACTGAAATGTCGTGTCAATACTACGTCTAAAAATTAGAGTTGTTGACAACACTAATGAATGAGTGAAAACAATCCACTAATGGATGAATGTTGTCAATTAAAGAGTGTTGTGGACAACACTCATCTCCAATTAATGAAGTTGAATGACTTATTAGATACAAAATTAAACATTTAGACACCAATAAAAATTCAGAGACTTGTTGAAAAGTTTTTAAATTAATTTAGGGGTCTATTTTATAAAAATTGAAAATTCAATAATTAAACTTGTAACTTTCTACTCTAAACACATTTTTAAAAAAATGGGAAAAAAATATTGAATTTAAGTTGTTATCCAATCCAACGTTGTTTGACTTAAACAGTGCTTGTAATCTTTGGAGTTATTGTTTTAGTAATTTGCTATAAATATTTCAATAATTCGTTAATCTTCTACTAATATTAATTAATTATTAAGATTCAATTATAAATTAAAGGAAAGATAACAATAATAGGATAGATGTTTTAGATTTAGGCAGTGTAAGTTGTAAATTGAGGACTATAGCTAGGCTCATTCTTGTCTCCCTTCCCTCTTCACATGTGATCTCTGATCTCTATACCCAATCTATAATGTTGAATATATATATATATATATATAAACAAAATTAAAGCCTTTTCTTTTTCTTTTACTTTTTTCTTTTAAACTAGTTTGAGACCCAATAATGGGAATTAGGTAGTGGGTATATTACAAAGGTCTTCAAATTTTGGCAGTTTTAAGTCATATCATTAAATTCACTAATTTTTTCCCCTTTTCATTTGTGTATTTTATTCATCATGATTCCTTATTCAATGTAGTGTTGTCAATACTACTTTAATTTGGTCAATATCAATTTAGTTTAAGGGTAGTGGTAAATATAGCAATCATATTTAAAATATTAGAATATGTAGCAACATTTTAAAATAATTGCAAATATAGCAAAGTCTATCACTGATAGACTTTGCTATATTTACAATTTTTTTAAATGTTTCTATACACTTGATTATTATTCTTAAAATTGCTAATCATTACAATTATCCTTTAGTTTATGTGAACTGCTAGACTTTGTTATATTTGGCAATTTTTTTAAGATGTTGCTATACACTTGATTATTATTCTTAAAATTGCTAATAATTACAATTACCCTTTAGTTTATGTGAATTGCTAGACTTTGTTATATTTGTAATTTTTTTAAAATGTTGCTATACACTTGATTATTATTCTTAAAATTGCTAATCATTATAATTACTGTTTAGTTTATGTGAAACCATCTTCACATTTTAACACAATTTAATATTTAAATAGTATATGATTTAATTATTTACTTGTTAGAATCAATCCGATAATTCAACTAACTAAATTTCATTTTTTTATTTAAAATTATGTATAATATTTATATTGCATTAAGAAACTAGATAAATTTGTAAAAGGTTGGAATTTACATTTATATAATTTATGATATTAAATTGTATCATTTTTCATAAATTTTTGTAATATAAATTGGTAGGAGAATTTCCTTTTTAAATGAACTTTAGAAAATAGGTAGTTGGACATTTTGATGAAACAAGTGAGATATTATTTAAAACTAAACGAAATAAAAATAAAATAAAATAAAAAAGAAGTACGTGTATACGTTTAGGAAAAGAAAAAAAAAATAAAAATAAAGTACATATGTTTTAATTGAGTCAATAAAATTAAGGGCGATAGTAAAAGTCATTCTGTACTAAAGGAAAATCATAGTTTTCTTTTCTCCTTTTTGGAATTACCTAAAGCAGAGAAACTGTTTCGCCAGACTTTCAATTTTAAGGAAAAAAATGGTTAAAAATCATTTTGATTTCTGAATTTTAATTGAAAAATTATTATAAACGGAAAAATATAAAACTATCTATAAATATAAAAATTTCAATCTCTATAACGACCGCAATAGATTTCTATCACGCAGCCTATTACGAATAGATATTGAAATTTTTCTATATTTATAAATAGTTGGATATTTTTTTAAAAAAAAATATCTCATTTTAATTTGTAACAATTTAAATTTATATACTTTAAAACTTTTTTATAATTTAGTCTCTAAAATTTAGTAGTATCAATTTAGTCATTATATTTTATAATCGGTAACAATTTACTCTTTATCATGAAACATACTATTAAGATTTAATTAAAATCTTTATATATGTAGATCGATAAATCGATTAAGTGTTAAATTTGATTATAAATTATAAAGTCTAAGTTGTAATATAACTAAAATTGACAATTAAGTTTAACGAGCACTTCCATTTTAGAAACTAAATTATTATAAATTTGAAAAATATAAAGATTAAACTATTACAAAACAATATTTATATAGTAAATCGTTACTAACCACAAGTGTTTTTTAATTTAAAAAACCTCAATTGAATCCACGTGTCCCACTTAGAACTTCGTGTACTTTTTTCTTTTTTTCTTTTTTTCTTTTTTCTTTTTTCTTTTTTCTTTTTAAGAAAAAATTTATATTCGAGGCTTGGCCCCAACGTCGTTTCCCCTTTCTTTGAAACCTCCCACCCTTTGTATAAAATCGAGTCATTAATTTCCTTTTATGTTGCTTTTCTTTTTCACAGCAAATTATTGAACTTTATTTTATAAAAGAATTACAATAACTTTTGATAGTGGAAGCTTTCAACATCCAATGTAGTTGA
Source organism: Lagenaria siceraria (assembly GCA_002890555.2). Lineage (NCBI taxonomy): Eukaryota > Viridiplantae > Streptophyta > Magnoliopsida > Cucurbitales > Cucurbitaceae > Lagenaria > Lagenaria siceraria. The sequence continues at coordinate 17,973,655 of CM016490.1, forward strand.
CATAAATCTAAAATCTCCATAAAAAAACTACAACTTTTTTTAAAAATAAGTGTGGGATGTTTTTTTTTTTTTTTTTTTTAGAGAATCAAATTTTAAATTTAATTCCATATTCTTCTAAATGCACATGTTTTGTTGTCCTTGAAAAAAAAAAGTACATATAACAATTTTCAAATGCTTATATATCAAAATAGATTTTATGTATTAAAAATAGTTTTCTTATAAAATATTTAGAGATTAAAACATAATATTTAAAATTTGGAAAAGTAATAATTTGTTAGTGTAATAGAAGTTATAAATATCAATTAACTAAATAACAATAATTAATGAAGGATGGTATATATATAGTACTTTAATTAATAGATTAATAATAGCCTTTGGGCAATAATGTAGCCTCTTCCAAGTTTTAATTAGCATTGCCATACTTTTCTTCAACTTTTCATATAAAAAGTTGAGATCCAAGAAATAATGACATTACCTAATGTTATAGCATGTGAATATTAGATTCCTTTAGGTTCTGCCTTTGGTACTTTCTTGCCATAACCATATGTCTTATTCCAAGAGATAGATAGCTATTATTAAATCCTTTTACTTTAACTAAGTATTTTAAAAATTATTGGAAGTGCATTTGCCTATATCATTTTTTTTTAAAAAAAAATTGTTTTGTTAATAGATTTAGAAAGTTCAGTATGTCTAGTTTATAGATCATATCATTCATTTTTTATCGTGAGAAACAGATTGATTCAAGATTCTAGGTTTTGTACTGACGACATTCTGGTTAGGTTAAAATGTGATGTAAATGTTGAAGAAATTGGCAAAAAAGGAAGAGAGACAATCTCTTAGAAAGAAAGAAAGAAACTTTATTATGAATGTACAAGAATGGACACTTAGAGAGAATACTCTTTTACACTCTCTAACTCACTCACTTTTCTTCCCCAACTCTCTAGCCTTTTGCTTTTTATTCCTCTCTTTGCTTGCTTTACAAATGGGGTCACACCTCCTATTTATAGGTGTGAGATCCTTGGAGCTTAAGCTATGAGATTTTTCTAGACTTCTCTTAAATCTAAATTATTCTAGACATTTCTATCACATTATTCCTATCTAAAAGAATTTTCTAGAATTCCTTGGACCCTAAAGAAAGCCTAGGATATTTCTAGAACATTTCTTAATTAAATACTTATTTACATACTTTTAGATAAATCTAGAGATATCTAATATCTCAAGAAGCTTCTAGAATAGTTAGTGTTGTTTCTACTTTAACAGTAAAGACGAGTAAATAGCTTAAAATGTATGTTATTTTAAGATTGGTAAATTTTTATTTAAATAAGTAATTAAGTCTATATTAAAAGTCATCTTTTCTAATATTAAATTATACCATCTCTAATTGATAATTTTAGATTTCACTAAAGAGGGGAAAAAAAAGAACGTTTAAATGGTTTTTTGATATTGTGTTTAAATGTGAAAAACTTTTTCTTCCTTTTACTTGACTTATATGATTATCTTTTTTTTTTTTTCTTTTTTAAAAATCCAACCATGTGTAATTAGTTAAAATTGCATCACATAAAATTCTTCTAAAAAAAAAGGTTTTTCACTTTTACCCATGTAGGGTAAAACTATCAATGTCTTGGCTTTAAGAGATTCTTTAACCCTTTTCCTCCCTTCCCTTGACTCTTCCAACAGTTCTCTCATTTTTGTTTACTTGGAATGCTCACATTGTACGGACCAACTTTTATTTAAAAAAATGATGAAAAAAAAACTCAATTTTTTTAAAAAAAAATTATTATAAAAAAAAATATATATATATCAAACTATTTATAAATATAAAAAAAATTTACTAAATTTTTTTTTATATTTATAAATAGTTTTACTCATTTTTTTTTATATTTAAAAATAATCCTTTTTGTTTATCTCTCTTTTGAAGAAAAAAAAATTACATAGCCGCCGCAGCCGGTGCCCGGTGATGCAAGTTTCCGGTGGCCACTGCAGATATAGTGGCACAGCACAATCATCAACAACAGACTTGACATGACAAATGACAAGATATTGGTTTGGTCTAACGTTCTCTTCTTGTTTAGTCAAGTTGTGTGATAATTTGTCTTATGTTCTGATTTTAAAGGGAAAAAAAAGTCATATGATTTATATATGATGTGTAAACAGTGGAATTTGATTGAAATATTTTGAAGTATAAAAGAAAAGAAAAAATCTTATATGTTAAATTTGAAAATGGTACGTATGATCCAATGAGTATCTTACATTCTCAATCCTTCAATTTTGTTGAATAGATTCATGGTCAATGAACTTTTTAAATACGTATTAGGCATAAATATTTAAAAAATACTATTAGAGTATAAATTCTTAAGAATTGTGGATGAAAATTGAGATATGAAAAACTATAGTAGTGACGTAGAGATGTAGAATGAAATTTTGGATCACCATATCATTTTAGGTCATCGTCACACAGTTTTAAGTCATAATTTTTGTTGGTAATTTTAAAATATTTATACTCCAAAAGTATTCTTGAAACGTTTATGAAAGTTCATAAGGTAATATTACAACTTTTGAAAGTAAAAGAGTCTTTTTAAAACAAATAGCAAAGTTCAACGGTAATTGTTATATTTAGCCTAGATACAATATTAAAGTTCACTAGCTAAGCTTATAATTTAATTTATAAGTTTGTTTTAAGTATGATTCCTCTCAAAATTAATTTTAATCCTTAAAGCAATTCTAAAGGTATTTTTCTCCATATACTCAAGGTTAAATTATATGTTAGTTTATGAACTTTTAATTTTGTGTCTAATAAGAGTTTATTTCGATTGACTTTCTAAGTATATATAAATATATTTTTTGCACTTATAAACACTTATTTAAACACTTGAAAATTCAATCCAACCACACCATAAGTAACTTTAAAATTATCAAATAAATCTCTAAACTTTCAATTGTATCTAGTAAATCTAGCATTTTTAAGATTTTTATAAAATACTAATGAAATTATTATACACAAAATTAATTTGACATCTAATAAGAAATTGAGAATTCAATTAAGTCCAATAGGTTAGATAACCAAACACAAAAATTCAAAGTTTAAGTACTTATTAGATACAAACTCTAAATTTTGAAGATTTATTAATCAATTTTTAAAATTTACAAGTCTATTAGGTACAAATTTAAAAATTATAGAAACCTATTAAAAAAAATTAAAATTTAAATATTAAACAATACAATTTTTAAAATTTACAAGTCTATTAGATACAAATTAAAAAATTTTAGAAACCTATTAAAAAAAATTAAAATTTAAATACTAAACGATACCAACTTAAAAGTTGGGAGAATTAAATTTATATATATTTGTAAATTCATCAATAGAATCGATCACAATAAATTTTATTATATTTATAATTCTTTAAAAACATTGCAATGTATTTAATGCTACTAGTTGCAATTATCTTATAGTTTAAATTCCAATTCCATATGGAACCCATTATGATTCCTTTATTTTTGCTCTCTCGTGAAAACAATAAAATTAGAATTAAATGGTAGCAATAATAATAATGGGCGGAAATATATTGGGGTAAAAGGAAGGGGGCTTTTTTTTTTTTTTTTTTTTTTTTAGTACGGTTAAAAATGAACTTAATCATTACAAAAGGTACAATAATTAAAGTTAGCCTAAACAAAATTGCATTGTTTTTTGTTTGCATCTTAACCCTTAATAAATAATATTATTTTTCCTATATTTAGTACATTAAGCATGTGGAGTAAGAATAGAAAAGGCAACCCACCATAATCAAACTAGATCGATCTAAATAATAATTAAAAAAAATTAGGACATAATTATATAGTTTAATTTTTTGGGGAAAATATAAGTAAGACAAAAATATCTAAATACGCAAAGGACAAAATATCCAATTGCGCAGTTGTTCACTTGGGTTTGGGTATTTATGTTATTTAATTTTGTGTTTTGAATTTATTTTATTAGTGAGGATGGAGATAATTTCGCAATAGCATTTTTATTTTTGACGGATTCGTATTTTAGTATTTAAAATGTATTAATTTTACCAATTATTTAAGTTTAATGCTTCCTTTAGTACATCAATGTCTATTAGTATTTTTTTAAATATTTTCTATAAATAATTTGACATTTTTTTTTCAAAAATTTCCTTATTTTCTATCTATTTTTAGTATTTTTTTTCTCCACTTTTCAATCATCAACATGCTTCTTTAAGATACATGACATCTCTTTAGTTTTACCATTCTTAGACTTGATCCCTTTAAAAAAAAAAAAAAAAAAAAAAAAAACCAAATGTCAATTTGAATTTCTTGGACTCTAAAACATATTAGATAAATAGGGACTTACATCTAAAAATCAACTGGCAATGAAAATAATAGTACATGTACATTTTAAAGTTTGTGAAGAAATTATTACATAGCACGGGGTTCCTTCCCAATATCAATTGGGAATAATATGAGTAGCTGGTCTATTTTATAAAGATTATTATGTCTGTTGATTTTTTCAATATAATGTAGGATACTCAACAAAATTTTACTCATCTTTCAAACGTGAAATCTTCTAAAAATGTAATAAAAATGTCAATTTACCCCTTATGTCAATATTAAATCAATAAATTTGTGAAGATATCGATGAAAATACGGAAAAATCACGTTAAATTCAATACCTAGTATATAAACACAAAGAAGATGACAAAGAGCTTTATTATTATAACATTAATAATTAATTAATTAATTTATTTAGTTATAGGTTTGCAGTGTATGTATGGTGGTGGGTCAGTTTCTGTGCAGCCTCTGTTTATGTTATGTCCTTCTGAGCTCTTCTCATTTGGTTGCAGTGATTTTGTGAAAATGACTTTGACTACCCCTCACACACAAGATTCCTACTTCATTCTATTTAATTTCTCTTTAATTATTTACTGCAATTATTTTTCATTCCAAAATCTTTCTTAATTTATTTTCACACATTACATTAATTGTATTTTCTTTTCTAATTTATGACTCTCTTTCTTTTTAATATTTCTCCACACAGACTCAATCATATTCTCCTTTTATTCACTTCACATCTTTTACTAACACCTAGGCCTTCCTTTTTTCCTCCTCTTGCATTTAATTTTTTTTAAACAAAATAAATTACTCTATTAAACTTATACTTTTAAAATTATAACACTTTAGTCTCTGAAATTTAATAAATATCAATTTAGTCTTTATACTTTATAATTTGTAAAGGTTTAGTCCATGCAGTAAAAATACTATTAAGATTTAATCAAATTTCTTGCACATATAAATTGATATACTGAGTAAGGGACATACTTGTTTATGAATTATTAATATTATATCGTTATATAATCAAAATTGATAATTAAGTCTGATGCAAATTTTCAGGACAAGGACTAATTTGTTACAAATTTGAAAATATAAAAACTGCATGTAAAAAAGTAAAATAAATATTAAATTAATTGAGTAATTAAAGACATGTTTCAGAGTGTTTTTTTTTTTTAATATGATAAGAGTAATTTTAACAATTCCAAAATAACTTTAAATATGCATCGAGTTTGTATTTTTTTTAAAAAAAAAAATTAAAACTTTCAAAAGTCTCTGATAGATTTTTGAATTTTTATTTTTGTGTTTATTATGTTTCTCAATTTTATAATGCTTTAACCCTTTTAATTTTTAAAATTATCTTCTAATTAATTAAAATTTCAACTTGTGTTCAATCAAATTTTAGAATTTACTAATTTATTAAATTAAAATGGAATAAGTGTAAAACAACTTTAAATTTTCAATTTTATATCTATGCACCACACACACATATTTTGAAATTTCAAGCACCTAATTTAACCATATAGTTAGATTAACTAATTAAAATTACAATTTATAAATTCCTAGTTATTATGTATTTCTCCCTTCCTTAAGTCATCGTGGTTGAATCTAATTCTGCAGTTGATGAAATCAGCGTTTTGGCAATGGGAATTGCCCTTTTCTCTTTCTATTCGTGCATTCAGAATTGAATTAATGCTGATCTTTCTCCTCTGTTGTCTCTCAATTTCGAGGTTAAAAGAAGTCTCTTTAAAAAAAAGTATTGCAATTTAATTATATTTGTAATTAGAGTAATTAGTATCTAATTGTATAGATAGAACCCGATCTCCACCAATAAAATCATGTCAATTACTGAATAGCTAACTTTTGCATCTCTTTACCCTATTTGTTGTACCAAATAAATTAATAAACTTGTAATTTAAAAGTGTATTAAGCCTTTCCACATAAGCCTATATATATAATCCTCTCTACTGCAATTTTTATGCCGTCCAGGTACTAGGGCAGAACCTCCATTAGAGAGCGAGAGAAAGCTTGAGAGAGAGAGAGAGATGGAGCTCGACGAACACGTATTCTTAGAGGAGTTAATGGCTCTACGAAGAGATGCAAACTGGGAAGCCATTCCAAACGAAGTCACCGATCTCTGCTCGAATGCTTGGGCATTCGATTACTGTTTCGATCAAAGCACTGTAAATTTCCCCCCAAATTCTTCCTCAGAACCTCTATCCGCTCAGAATCTCGACGAATTTTACCATCCTTTAGCAAATGAGTTCTCAGTACCACAAATGCCTGATTCCGCTTATGCCGCCATGGAAGTAGCAGCAGCAGCCGCCGCCGCGCCTCTGCCATTTCAACCAGAGCATGCGAGTGTAGAGCGAGAAGAAGAAGAAGAGGAATTAGGTTTTCTCGCGGATGAGATTCAGAATATGGAAACAGTTCAAGTTGAATCAGCTTGTAAAATGGAGCCGAATCAATCTCCAGAAGAACTCCAGGTTTTCAACATCGGAACATGCTCCTCCCTGGAACGAAAGAACAGAGCGAAGAAATTACAAGGCCAACCGTCAAAGAATCTCATGGCGGAGAGAAGGAGAAGGAAGCGGTTGAACGATCGCCTCTCAATGCTCAGATCCATTGTCCCGAAGATCAGTAAGGTAAGAAACAGAATCATCTGAGCCTTAAATTGAAACCTAAACCTATAAACCTAAAGCGATTCTGTGGTTGATTTTATGAACAGATGGACAGAACAGCGATTCTAGCAGATGCGATTGAATACATGAAAGAATTGCTGGAGAAGATCGGTAATCTGCAAAGCGAAGTGGAAGGATCAAATTCGAGGACAAATTCACTGAAGAACACAAAACCGAGTGAATTCGTAGTGAGGAATTCACCAAAAGTAATGATAACTTTTTTTTTTCCTGATTTCTTTCAATCTTTTGAAATAAAGCAGTGGATTATTACGGTTGTTGGTGAAAGAAACTGATCAAGAACAAAAAAAAATTGGGCGTACAGTTTGAAGTGGAAAGCAGAAATGGGGACACGAGAATCGAGATTTGCTGTGCAGGAAAACCAGGATTGGTATTATCAACGGTGAATACGATTGAAGCATTGGGGCTTGAGATTCAACAGTGTGTAATTAGCTGCTTCAATGACTTCGCATTGCAAGCCACTTGTTCTTCTCAGGTATGCATAATACCTTCTTTATCTTTCTCCTTCTTTTGCACATACCTCTGTTTTTAGGAAAATGATACTTTTCACTTGTTCTTCTCAGGTTTTTTCTTTTTTCTTTTTTTTTTTTACTATATACGCACTTTCTTTTTTTCAAATTTAAAAGAGTTAATTATTTATAATTAATTTTGCTTTTACTGATTTTCCATCCATATTAAAATTAATTAAAAGTTTTCGTATCATAATAATTATTTTTAATTAGTTAGCTAAAAATCAGTTTTAAATACCAAAGTGAGAGCATCAGTAAAAATTTACTGAAATTCAGTGGCCAAATGAAAATTAAATTTAAAATTAAAGGTAGAGTGCAATATTCTGAAAGTTATGATCCAAATAGAAAAAAAATTGAAATTTTGGAATAAAAGTATAATATTTTGAAACATAGGATAAAATAAAAATTAGATTTAGTCTAGGTACTGAAACTTTTTTTTTTTTTTTTTAATTTATTATTTAATTATCCATTTCATTCTCGAACGGGAAAGAAAAGTTAATGCTTTATTGAATTATTGTTTTGTGAATATATTTGGATGCAATATCAACATCCAATCGAAATAGATAAATTTTTATGGGAGCACATATCTAATGATATGTTATGTTTATCTGTTTAAATATGGTAACAAGGCATAATTTAATCTTCTAATGTTTTTCCTTAATAAAAACACTTCTCTTTAAATATGGTAACAATGCATAATTTAATCTTCTAATGTTTTCCTTTAAAAAAACACACTTCTAATGCCAACAAATTGGAGGGGGAAAAAAGATCCCTCTTTTGGGTCTAGTTTCAAAATATTATACTTTTAATCTTTAAATTTTGAGTTTAATTTTAATTTTAGTCCCTAGGTTTTAAAATTAATTAATAGAAATTAATGTCAAAGATTGAGAATGAGTATTTAGTAAAAATTGAGGGTAAAAGTATAAACTTTAAAATTTAAGAACCAAATTGAAACAAAACTCAAATCTAGAGACTAAATTGAAATTTCTAATTTTATTTTTGGAACTAGAATTTTTATAAAACTATAATCTCCATATGTTAAATAAAGATAACAATATAATAATATATTATTTCTTTTAAAAGATATTAAATTTGTGCAAAAATGTTTACTTGAAAATAGGAACTGAAGCAGAGAACAGAACTGAAGCCTGAAGAATTGAAGGAAGCTTTATTTAGGAATGCAGGTTATGGAGGAAACTGCTTGTAGATTTTCTTTTTTCTTTTTTTACTCAAAAACAAAATGTGGTAATTTTCTTAATTAGAAATGAGTAATCAAATCTCTGTAATTTAATGAGGTTTGCAATTTTCTCATCCCCAACCCCTCTTTCTTAATTTTAATTCAAATGTAGGAATTAATTTTTATTCTTCTGCCTATTTTCATTTTTTTAAGCTGACAATTTCAAGGTAATAACATATAAAAAAAAAAAATGAGAAAAAAATATCCGTTTTTGTTCCTTTTCAAATTTTGAAGTCACTAAACTTAATAATAAAGTTAAACAAGAGTGAACAATAAACTTAAATGGAAAATTAAATTAATATTATTCCTTAAGAGTAAGAGAGTTTATTTATAGAATCCAAACATCCGAGAGGCTAAAGACCGTGAGGAAGAAAACGTGTTCTTGTTGTGTTGCTTCTATTTTCTAAACAAAAATGTATTCAGATTACAACTAAAATTTGACATTGACTAAAAAATATAATATTATGAATATATAAGTTGGAGACAATATATCTAATGGAATAAGATAATATAAATAAAATTAAGGACAAAATTATGCCAGATTTAAGCTTAAATATATAATATTATATACTACTTTAATATTATACATCATCGTTGATCATAATAGTGATATGTGTTTTGTACTGTTTGGACATTTCAATGATATTGAGTAATTTCTTTTTATTCCTCCTTTTATTTTTCATGCCTACTTCATTGTCTAGGTTCAAGTACTTTTTAGTTTAATATTGGATAGCTCGACTTGATTTTAGATATTGTAATGGTTTTTGTTGTGAAAAACCTTGCCGTAAATAGGAAAATTAGGGTGAAATTCAAAAAAATAATAATAAAATAGGAAACACAAGAATTAGCATAAAAAAAAACTCCAAACCCAAGAAAAAATTACGGACAAAAAAAATTCTACCAGGTGAAAAATTATTACAGAGAAGAATTTTTCTCTTCCGATCCCAATTACAAGAGCAATATTTCAAAACTTTTATACTATCACAACCTTTTTTATATTCTCAAAGTAGATAATGCAAAAGAGAATTTAGCTAGAGTTAGCACATTTAAATTTAAAATGTTTCTAACTGAGACAATTTGAAATCAAAGACATAGGCTCATTTTATAGTGTTTGGAACTCATCACTTTCTTCCATCTTTCTGACGGGACAACATAACTTTGGGTGATTTATTTTTTGATGAACTATATCTTAATTGTGTTTTAAAAATTATTAATCTCACTATTTGTTTAAAATGGTGATGAAGTTGAAAGTTTTTCCCCTTTTTTGAGCTCTGACGGGGTTGAAAGGTTTAAGATTAACCCGGTACTAGTTACATAATTTATAAAAGGTTGAATTATTAAACAAAATTTACTCCTAGACCATATATATTTTGTTTTATAAATACTATACTTTATAGAGCTATAATATTACTTTTGACTTTACACAAATATTTCAAAATTGTACTTATAGTAAAAATTCTTTAGAATTTTCAACAAAAATTTAGATTGTCACACCGTATTATGTCACTATCACACTATTCCATTTCTCAACTACACTTCGAAATTCTCAAGACTTTATACTTCAAAACTAGTCTTGATATGAAAGGTCAATCACAATATTGAAAGTTTTGAAATAATAATAGACCTTAGAAAAAAGGTACAATGTTATAAATTCCTATGCAACAGTTACAGTCAATTTCAACAATAATTATTGGATTTTGACAAAATATTAGAATAGTAGTTATTTTCATATGGAAACGGTTAAAAAATGTGATGAGCTTCAAGCAATATAAAAAGACAATGTGTCTTTGGTTTCAAATCATCTCAATTTGAAGTACTTTAAACGTTGTATACTAACTTAGTTGTGTGAGTGATATAATATTTTGAGAGAATTCTCTTGTAATTTGAGTTAGAAAGAGATTTCTATGTGATTATAATAATTTTTCAGATAGTAAAATTTGTATAGTTTATGGTTTTTTACTCTAGTTTAGAGTTTAATTTTTTTAACAATATTTGAAATGAGAGAGTCAGTAGTACAATCAATATAAGTTGAACTATACTGTTATTTTATTGAAATTTTGAAGTATATAATATTATTCTTTTTTTAATGGAAAAAAAACTCGTAAACTTTATAACTTGTGTAAGGGATAGTTTGTGCCATTTTGGGATTTTACAATGTCCCACTCAGTTGCATTATTGAAAATATCACATCCAACTTTTAGGATGAAAGCAGTAAGGTTTTTTCATATTACAATGTAGATATTCCACGAATATAGTTTAATTGACATACGAGTGTGCTAATAACTATAAAGTAAGTGATTTGAATCCTCAACCCAATTGTACTAAAAAAAAGTAAGATGTTTCATCAAATAAATTAATTATTGTTAAAACGAGCTTAATACGGTGCTAATTGGCATACATTCTCTCTTTTGAGGTCGTACGTTCAATCTTTCCTCCTTATAATTATGGTCATTTCTTCAAAATATATATATATAGTTTTAAGGTCTTGTTTGAATATTTGATAACTACTTTGTTTTTTGTTTTTTAAAATTAAGCTTACAACACTAGTTCTACCCATTAGTGTTTATGTTTGGTTATCCATTTTTTATGATTATTTTCAAAAAACTTAGTTTGATTTTTTAGAACTAAAATAAAAAATTCTAAAATTTGTTTTTATTTTTAGAATTTAGCTAGGAGTTCAAGTGTTTCTTAAAACATGTTAAAACCATAATTAAAAAAATAGAAAAAAATATACATATTTTTCTAAAATATAAACCACTTTAAATAATTCTGTAGATGGTACTTCATTGTCATTTTAGGGCATGAAAAGGAGCAAAATATATATATATATGTATATATATATATCAGGCGGAGGAAAAAATAGACTTGAATTTCAAACTCTGCCATAGGGGTTTTTTACTTTTAAATTATGAGATTACATAATTTGTCGGACAAAGAAAACAATAGTGGAATCTAATGATTATTTTGATTCTGTAATTGCTCATTAAACTTTCACGTTTCATAAAATAAAATATAATAAATAAATAAATAAACTTTCACGAGTTTGGGTGAAAATGTCAACTTATATTTCACTTTTTCCAAACAATATCTTTGAAAATTTTCTGTGATTACTACTTCATTATCACAATTACCCCCTTAGATCATAATGATTTAATATTTATTCCCTTTTTAAATTATTAATTCAAACGCCACATATATATAAATATGAAATAGTAATCAATTACAATTTTCAATACTTTTATAATACCACGTTAAGTTCAATTTTGTGACAAACAAATATTATATGATAATATTTCCTCGGAGAAAAAAAACTTATATGGTAATATATATATTAAAGAAAATTAATCAAAGGGTTCATGATAAATTTTGCATCAAATACGTTTGGGCCGAATTGATGTTTAGTGGGCTTGGGAAAGCCCATAACTGAATTGAGCCCATCCCCTAGGAAGGCCCAAACTCTGAATTGAGCCCATCCAAGGAACAGCGGACCGTGGTCAGACGTCTAACTTTTAGACTTTGAACACAAAAATGTTCTGGTAATTTACCTTCAAACCCCATTTTCATTTTATTACTATTACGTTAAAATATCATTTTAGTTTCTATACTTTAGAGTTTGTTCGATTTTAGTCTCTATATTTTTAAATATTCAATTTAGTATATGTACTTTCAATAAATCTTAAACTTTGTCCCTACTATTAGTTTATCGTAAATTTTTTTATTACTTTTTATTTTTTATTAGCATTTTTGATAACATATTCATATATTGTGTTTCTTTGCATGAAAATTATTATAATTATTTAATCAATTTTGATAAAAATTAAATTAACTTTAATGAACTGAAGTTAAGATTTTGAATGCAAAAACAATGAGGTATAGACGTCAGCATATTCAACGCATATACTATCAAATATTCAAATTCACTACTTTATTTGTTGTATTAAAAAAACAAATGAGGCATGGATATTTAAAACCCCAATGTAATGAGAAAAAGTACATCTAATTAATTGATGATCTAGCTCCAACTTCGCAATTTTATGCTCAAAATTTAATAAGATCGAAAATTTTATAGACTTATTAGATATTTAAAAAATAAAAAACTGAATTTATTGGGCATTTTTATACTCAAAACTTAGAGACTAATTTGACATAAAATTGAAAGTTTAAGGACTAATAAGATACTTTTTAAAATTGAGGGTAAAAATTCATGCTTGCAATTTAACCTTTATCTATATAATCTAAAAATTTTAAATTTTAAAAAAGTTTTCGCATGCTGGCAAACTGTGTTCGCATTATTACGTATGAATATGATGATATATACGTTAATGATTAACAAAGAAGGGAGCTGAGAAACATAATAAAATGGTGTTATATTATATATTTGTGCAATATACTTTTAATTCTTCAAAATTAACAGATAATTAAACACAAGTATTCGAGACAATATTTTTTCTCCGGTAATAAATATTAATTTATATTTCTAAATTTTGATATTCAAAATTGACTTCAAATTAAAAATTATTTTCATTTTAATTCTAATTTTTTTCATGTTAATAAATTTAGACTATTTAGCGGGTGATTTGTAGCTATTATTTTTTTATTCCATTTATAATCAACCCAAAATCACATAAGTAAAATTATGTTTCTCCAATTTACATTAATCCTTGTATTTAAAAAAAAGCTTATACCGTATGTGAAAGTGATGTGTTAACGATTTTAGAATAAAGTTCTAGTGAAGAGTCTAACTTGATTCACTTGTGAAAATTTATAGATACATTAATATAATTATTAGTTTGAAATTTAATATTTGTCCATTTTTTTAACAATCCTTCATCATAGTTAAAGACTAAAGAGAAACCTCAAAACTTACCTTAAAATTAAAGTCAACTATACTTTTTTTTTTTTTTTTTTTAATGAAAGTTTAACATCTTAAATAAGTGTAGCCAATATCGAATTTGAACCCCTACTGTATATATTGATCTATCTATATAAAAAAAACAAAGAAACAACTAAGAAACAACTTTCTTAGGATGGTTTCAGAGCATGTGGTCTAAAAGGTATTGTGTTCAAACCTGCAATGTTATTACCTCTCCAATTAATACTGATTTCCACTATTAAATTTGAATCGTTATTCTATTCTATTATAATTCACTATTGAATCGTTTTATATCTAGATTTTGTTCAAATTTCTAAAAGATTTTTATTTTTATTTTTATTTTTTTTAAAGTCAAATTGAGAGAGAGAAAAAGAATGGTTTTCATATTATAATAAACACCCGTGAAAGGACATAATCATTATGAAAGGAAGCACTCAAAAGAAAATAATAATAATAACATCAAAAGAAGGTTTGAATGTTTTTTCAACCAAAAATGTTAGAAAAAAATAAGTAAAAACTTTGGTACTTTAAAAGAATGGTTTCACAAAGAAGAGTATAAAGATGATCATCATGTATCATCATCTTGCACCCTGCAACCATCTTGTTCAGAAATTGTCTCCTCTCCATTCCCATTTCATTTCAAACCCATCTTTTTCATTTAAAGAAAAAAAAAAAAAAAAAAAAAAAAAGAAGTTAGCTTTAATTTCATGAATTTTACAAATATATGATTGTGTTTTTATTTTTTACAATATCCAAATTATTAAACCAACCAATGTCGCTTATATAGTGATTTGACTTTAACGATTTAATATGCATCTTTGCTTCACCTCATTTATTCAGTCCACTATAAATTATGAGTAAATGTATATATTCTCGTATAAATACTTCTTATTAATAGATTGTTAAGTTGAGTATATAGCATTTATCCATTTGAAGACCAACAAATTTTCTTTGATGTGAAGTTTCAATGGTGTGTCTACGATAGGTCTATAGCAAATTTCAAGTTTTTAAAAAATATTAATTGGTAATATATAAATTTGAACTTTACAATCGTCTAATAGAATACTAAATTAATTTTTAATTTTGTGTCTAGTAGATAGTTGAATTTAAGATTTTTGAAAGCTCAATACATTAAATTTCCTTCACCTCGGTAATTTCTTCTAATATTTTATGGTAGTTTCTAACCTTTACAAAAATGTATGTTATATAAAAGTATATGCGTGTGGAGAATCTTTACATCTCTATTTTGTTTTTACATCTTTTAATAATTTCTATTTTGTCTTTTGTTACAACAATTTCTATCAAAATTGTGCATATTTTCATGTATGAATTTGATCTACACCATAAATAATATGAAACATCACAACCTAATGGTGGATATGTTTTAATAGATAAAGATCAATACATAATTTGTCATAATACAACTATTCGACGAGAAATTATTATAAATAGAAAAAACATCAAATTATTTATAAATATAGAAAAATTTCACCGTCTATTAGCGATAAACCACCATATAATTCTATCGCTAATAGTAAAAAAATTCTATATTTATAAATAGTTTGACTCATTTTTCTATATTTAAAAATAACGAATCCAACCATAAAAAGAAAAAAAAATTATTTCATTAATTAAAATAAAACAAAACAATAAAATTTAAACGGTGACTGGAGATAGATGAACTGAAAAAATCAATGCACGGTTCGTTAAAGTCATGGTTTAATTCTAAACGCCCCAGATTTTTTTTGTTTTGTTTTGTTTTCAGATTATGATCTGTTTCAACTTTTCATTTCAGAGAACAGGAAGAAGAAGAAGAAGAAGGGGAAGAGATGGAAAAGGAATAGAAAAAGTATGATTCGGATTCGAATTCTGAATCGGAATCCGATTCCCATAGCGAATTAGGGGTTGTATTGTTTCGGGGATTGCGTGGATTCGCTTGTGATCCCATCCGATCCGATCCGATGATGGCGGCAACGGTTTGCAGTGAGAGGTAATATTTTTGCGTGCATGCGCACCAACTGTTTGTCCTTTGGTCTGAATCAAAAAATGAATGCAAAATCAGCGGAGAAGCTGCTGCTGCTCATGATGTATGTGTGTCTACTTGGTTTCCCAATTTTAAAAAAATAAAATCATTTTTTCTAATTTTCTCTTAACCATAAATACCAAATTTATAATTTAACTTAAAAAAGATAGGTAATGAAATTAACTTTTAAAATGTCTAATGAAATTATGAACTTTCTGTTTTGACTTTTGTGTCTAGTAAGTCATTGACATAATCAAATTTTAAAAAAATTAGCTGAAGTAGAAATTAAATTTTGTGTTTAATGAGACTTTATACTTTAGATTTTGTGTTTGGTAAGTCAATAAATCTTTAAAAACATGTTGGATAGGTCAAAAGATATAAAATTGGAAGTTTAAAGATTTATTTGAAACTTTTTAATAATTAATATATTTGACACAAAATTAAAAATTCGTAAACTTACCATACATTTTTCACACTCAACGCCATTAAATGGAAATTGATGTTAAACTAAAAGCCTTTCTTGAAAAAATTTAAATTTAAAGACATTTTTGAAATATAAGATCATTTATGTAAAAAAATCAAAATTTTAAGGTGATGATGGACTCATGTCGTTGAGAGCGTTAAGGGTTCAGCTCGACATTTGAGCCCAATTTCAGTTATTGTCTCCAGATGAGGCCCAGTATCAATTATATATACATAACTCTTCTTTTCAATATATATCTTTGATTTTTTTTATTTTTTGCTTTTGTTTTTCACTTTTGGTTCTTTACTATTATTTTTTGTCATAGATGATAAAATATGGATTTGATTTATTATAATAAATATATCTTCATCAATATTGAAGTTTAGATAATGGAAGGAAGTAGAATATCAGAACCGTATAAAATAAATTTAAATTTAAACTTCTAAAATTAAATTAAAAATATTCTCGATTTTAGATTATTTTTACAATGTCCTTTCTTATACTGTTCAAAACTCCAAAGAAAAAAATCAAACAAAAGGTAGGTTTTTTTTATTTTATTTATTTTAAGGACAGATGGAAATTTGAAACTTTGCCATTTAGAAAATATTACTGATGCATTAATTTCTTTTTTTTATTATGTTTAGGTTGGTAGTCTTGCTATCTTTTTACGTAGGAAGCTGTAATATTTATGTATTTGATACTTGTGAAATTAAACATTTTTAAATGACAAGGAGATAGTTTAGCATGGAGAAAAATTAAATATTAATATAATTTTTATATAAGAGTGTTTGTGAACCTCACAAGAAAAGTAACCAACTTTTCTTCTTTTTTTACACATAAAAAACATCATTTTTTAAATAAAAAACCCCCATTTTATTTATTTGAATTTTGTTTGTTTTTTTTAACGAGATTCGAACCTCTATTTCTCTATTATGTCACTCTGAAGCATATGAAGTTTGAAAAAAATTACACTTTTCACTTTTCTTTTATATATTTAACAACTATATAAAAATAACAGTTACATTGTGTCTGTCAATCATTATTTTTTCTATTTAAAGAAAAAAAGATAGAAATAATAGAATCTCGAGCTATTAGAATAATTGAACAAAGAACAAAGACGAATTAGATACGTATTCTTTACCACAAGCAAAAAAAACAAAACCCTCATCCAAAATTCCTTTTGAGCATCAAGAAATTTGTGTTCCCTTCTCAACCATTGTAGGAGGGAGTTTGTAGCTTTCAACATCCAGATTCCGCACGTGGTCTGGCACGTGCTCCGACAAAGAGTCTTATTCATTTCCTTACAATAATTCCACTAATCAAAAAAACAAATTTTCAACTTCAAAAATAGCTCTCTCACAATATGGTCCCATCCCATCAACCATTCATTCAAACCAAAAAAAAAAAAAAAAAAAAAAAATATTCCCTTGGAACTCAAAAGAAAATTTCAATTTGGTTTTGGTTTTGGGTGTCTCATACATGTTGGAAATTTGTGGGGAATATTTGATAATAATTTAATAATATAATTTGTCTATATATGGATAAAATAAAATCTATTAGAATATTTTTTAGACACAGTTATATGATAAGATATATGAAAGAATTTCTAAACCTAACTTCTTGTGTATTACTCATTGTCAAGGTGTAAATCATCAAACAATAAATTGAATTATCAATAAAAATACTCAAATTAACTAACATTATATATGTTGTCAATTGAGTACAATTTGATTGGTTAAAATATATACCATGGACGAATAATTGACAAATATAGACACACATAGTATATAAGCTCACTATTTCATATTTATCATAAATTTCACCTTGCCAACAATTATAATATAGTAAAATATTAAAATAAGTTGAAAACTAAATAAAATTATATTTAGAACTTTGGTTCAATTATGAGTTTATCTTTCTAAGGTGCACTTTTGTTGTGGAAAACATCAATGCTCTGGCTTCAAATCAAGAGGACGTCTCATTTGTTCACACCTATCGTAGATACTAAACAAAATGTATCTCCTTTTCCCTTAGTGGTTTTTTGATTTGATGCCCAATGACTTAATGTTGTAGTACTATTTTATTTATGTTTTAATAAAAAAAAAACAATAATAATAAATCATAAGTTCCTTATCATTTTAAAAGCTCAATTTTTTCTAGTTATAATACGTACTATTTCAAGTTGTTACTCTAAAAAATAAACGAAAGGTTTCTGTTTATGGGGTGATTGGTTGATTTTGGCTTATTCAATTAGGGTTTGGGAAAAGTAAGAAAAGTTGACGATTAGAGAGAGTAAATTGAAAATGGTCTTGTTTTTAGTACAATAACCGTGGAGATGGGAGATTGAACCTTTGATCTTAAGGACAAAATGCATGTTAATACCGCTAAATTAAGCTCACTTTGGCAATTGAAAAATGAATTCTTTTTTTAAGACATTGGGTGGGAAAATTTAAACTTTAAACTTCTCGATCAAGAATACATATCTTAACCAGTTTAATAAAACTAAATATGAACTCATATATATAAAATGAAATAGAACAATCAATAGGAGAGTATTAGTTGAATGGTAATTGACTAGTTTTGGGGTGAATATAAAATTAAATAAAATAACATTAATTAGAAAACGGTGGAATTGGGCCGAAAATTGAGGGGAAGCCCAAGGGGGTGGGGGGATAATGATAAAGGATTAAAAATGATGGGGGCATGAATTGCAAAATTTAGGCATTTGAAAAGGGAGCAAAGCGTGCAGATACAGTCTGAGTGGCAGTTAATGATCCTCCATTAAATTAAACTTTCCCCCACTTTTCCCATCAGCGCGTGCTTCTCACGTGCTCCTCTCATCCATTTCAACCTCACTCCCACCTCCAACACTATCATTCATTTCCAACTATTCTCCTTCCACTCCACTTTCCTTTTTTGGCTATAAACCCTGTTTTTTCTTTTAAAATAAATAAGGTAAATAATCCCAAGTTGAAATATCATTGTCTAATTTTAGTCTATATATTTTTAATTAGTTTAATATATATATATATCAAAGATAAAACATTGAAGATTAAAATGTCATTTTAGTCTATTACTTTAAGTTATTTAATTTATTTTTCTTTTGGAAAGGAAACCTCATTAAACCATACAACTAACCACAAACAAAATCTTTATGAAGAACATATTACAACCAACTAGGAAAACTATAGTTCCAATAGGCCTCATGCACTTCTTGAACAAAAGAAGAAGGCATAACACCAAAACAATCATAAACAACGCGAGCAAGTAAATGAGCCACAAAATACAAGACGTTACATGACAAAGAAAAGACGCCCGCAAGCTCCCCAAACCATGTTTCTTATCTTTGAAAGATCAATTGACGGCTCATTGTGGGCACGTATAATCTCGATCTAATCGGTTTGTCTCTGAAAGATCTGGTGAAGTTTATTTAATTTTAGTTTTTATATTTTATAATTGTCTAATTTTAGTCTATGTACTTTTAATAAATTTTAAATTTAGTACCAACAGCTAGTTTATTGTTTATTTAAAAAAAAAATTATTTTTTGCTATAAATTTTGAAAATATATTCACATATTGTATTCTTTTGCATTAGAACTAGAATTATTATTATTATTATTTAACCAATTTCGATAGAAATTAGCTTGTTTAAATTTAAGATTTATTAAAAATACCAAGACTAAAATTGGATAATTGAAATTACATAGAATAAAGTGAATAAATTTTAAAGTATGAGGACCAAAATATTGAATAAACTTTAAAGTATGGAAGACCAAAATGATATTTTAACCAAAACCGAATCATTAAATTTTCTTTGGCATTTTTATCATTTTTGACTCTTTTTTTTTCTCTTTTTAATGAAACACTTTTAATATAAACTCCTTGAAATTAACGTTGATCAATTCCTTTTAAAGCGCGTCTGACCATGTAATCAAATACCTCCAAAATAATAATAATAATAATAATAATAATTAATTTGTTGAGAATGCTTTTCCTAATTTCAAAAGTTACCCCAAACATACGTTTAAGTTAAATGAGTGTGCAAATAAACTAATTTCAAAACACCCCTAACAAAATATATTTATTATTCAAAACAATGTTTTTATGTTGTATTATATGAATGTGTTGCCTTTAGATACTAAATTTATACTAACAAAAAAAAAAAAAAAAAACTAAACTTATTGTTATTATCATCAAAGTGAAACTAGCTTAGTGATAATTGACACTTCTTTTCTTGAGATCGAAGGTTTGATCTCCTATTATCGCTTATTCTTTTATTACATAAATGTGAAGTATGAAAATCATGCAAGATAAATATCACGTGTTAATTATTGCTGAGATATGCTAATGTCAAATTAAATTGATACAATAAAGATAAAATTAAAAGTTTTTGTAAATATTAAGTATCAATTATATATATAAATTCAACCTCTTTTTTTCTTTTATTTTTTTGGAGGTTTTCTTAAAATAAAATTCATTTATGCGTGCATTAGAACTTAGGAATAGAGTTGTGTGATCCATATATAAATAAATAACAAAGTATCATGAGAAATTAGACTAGAAAATATATGCACATATATTGGAAATGGTCCGTGCAGCAGTTATTAAAAGTTGTTCTATACTGATGTGTTTCTAAAAAACTTCCATGTTAGTTTTTTGGTTGGATGAATTTTCATAAAATTTTAAAGTGTCAAATAAGTTTTTCAACCCTCTTTGGAATTATCACACTATATTTATTAAAGTAGCTAATCTAGGTTGTCCTCCTTGGAGTCATAACATTCAACTATTCGAGTTATTGCATGTCCCATTCAATATTTTGCTAGAGTGAGATCGAGGTTGAGCATCTTCCTTTAGGCCTAATTTTAGTCATAGGATAATATTTTGGGTCGGGCATGCCTCATTAGGTACTTTGTTAAGCTCGACCTTGACTGTCAGAGGATGAGCATGTTGGCTTGGGCCAAGGCTCAAGCCAACCCGCTCCTCTAGGCCTATTATGGTCATAAGATGTTTTCGACATGAATTTGTTACTTTCTTGGCTTTGTCGTGACTTTTGTTTTTGTTTCATATCGATTATGTTTTTCGATCCAACATCATATACCATTTTGTTGTGTAACAACAACTTCGACTGGATAGTTTTAACAAATGAACAAGATGCAAATTAATAAAAAACAATATCTTTCTCTGTAGTCTTATTTATATATTTGATTATGGATTTGTTGAGAAAAATGTAATGTTAAGATTATGATAAGAAAAAGCGATATAAACATATTAAGAGACTAAAGTAAATATTACCAAAATAGACGTTTTTGAGAATATAGGAACTAAAATAAAGTAAAATGGAGAATAAAATGATTAAAATATTATT
Organism: Lagenaria siceraria; assembly: GCA_002890555.2. Classification (NCBI taxonomy): domain Eukaryota; kingdom Viridiplantae; phylum Streptophyta; class Magnoliopsida; order Cucurbitales; family Cucurbitaceae; genus Lagenaria; species Lagenaria siceraria. Next base: position 17,995,150 of record CM016490.1, read on the forward strand.
TAAATTAAAAAAAAAAAAAAAAAAAAAAAAAGAAAAAGAAAAAAGTGGGGGATGGAAAATGCGTAAAAGAGATGCGCGTGAGGGGGAAGATGAAGTGTCGCGGTGTGAAACTAAAAGCCGCTTTCTTGTCTCCTAAATGCATCATATTGCTTTTCCTTTGCTTCTTCTTTGTCCCCTCTCCCCTTACACCTCACCCTCCCTTCCCTCATTTTCCTCTCTACGTAACTTCCCACTATTCTCTCCCTCTCTCTCTTCATTACCTACATTTTTTCATTAATTCTCTCTCTCCAAAGTTTTCAATTCCTACATCATTTCATCTAAATCTTTTTAAATTTCCCAACTTACCCCTCACCTACTTGACTCCATCCATTACGACTCTCTATATTTTGATACTAGTATGATATGATGAGAAAAATATCTACTACTACGATTTCCATTCATTGTTTGCCGTAGAATAATATTTAAGAGTTGTGTGAGATTCATCATCAAATGACGCGTTCAATGCCAAGTGGAAATAATATGTACTACCTTATTACCATATATTTTTTCATGATTTTAATAAACTAGTTTACCTTATATCGTGGGTTATATATTTCAAACAATGTTTTAGTTTTGTTATTGTAGTTGTATAGTTCCAGTCTAATCTTGCTTTAATGTTTTCTTTTATCTAGATATTAAAGTTTTTGCTTCTTTTTTTTTTTTTTTTTTTTTCAGTTTGATAATATAGGCTCATTTTGACATTTTTGTTAATTTATCTGTTATCTAAATTACAGTTTTGGATTAAATAAAATAGGCAGAGATTTACACTTTTTTAAGTGAGCAAAAGACATATTAAGGATAATTTATGAGGTTCACCAAACTAAATTTTACCTCAGTTCATATGGGCTAAACCGATTTTTTTTTTTTTTTTTAAATATTACTCTCAATTAAAATTTTGCCCAAACCATAAACCCAAATTTACAATTTAGTTATTGAAAAAAAAATTGTAATTTAGTCTCTTGTTCCCTTTAAGACTTTGGTATGTGTGCATTATTGATAATTTTTTTTTAGTGCAACAATAAGCCGAAAAAGAAACGAAGGAATTTAAACCTCTAACTTTTTTGTCAATAGAATATACTCTACTTACTTGAACTAAGTTTATGTTATCAACGAATCATTTTAATACCTATATATATAATTATACATAATTTTTTTGTGTACTTTAGATTCAATTTACTTCAACTTATGTTCACTAAAATGCATGAAAAGAATCAATTAGTGAAGCCTACCATAATCCTATATATATATATAATTCACTTCCCCTGTTGAGTTATATTCTCATTCAGATAATACTTTAGCAATTAATTAAATATTAATCACACTAATGAAATTTAAAAATAATGTTGAATTTATTAAAAAAAAAAACATTTAAGAAAAATAAATATAAGCAGTAGAATTTAAATACACTTTTTGGTTTCAAATTTCGATAGTGGTGTTGGGAAATTCTATTTGCGTGGAATGATTTCAATGGACAGTACTGACTCTATAAATAAATTTAAACAAATATTATAATTTTCTCCCAAGGCATCAACTTGAATTTCCATATATGCCCTTAAGAGGAACAAGTGGGCCCCATAGCAGGGGCCCACATCATGCGAAAGTATCTGGGTTGGAATCCATTCTACCAAAGTCATGCATGGTGCATGTCAACTTGGAATTGGTGGAATCCTCGGAAAGGGGCATTTTGGGTATTATTCAAAATTAATCCAAGAAAAGATGCTTATTATGTCCCCTGGGGACGAAAAGTAGAGGATCTATTCTAATTTTTTTTTGTTTTTTTTAATTTCTTTTTTTTAAAAAAAAAAGAAAAATAATATTTAAAATCATAAGTGGGGTTGGTTGAATTTTTCACACCTTTGAGCTTAGCCAAAATGCTTGTTTTCTTTATCCTAATTATCACATTCTCCTTTTTCTTTTTCCCTCTAAACCTTGCTAATCCAGTTGAATTTTAATCTCTTTAATTCATAGTTCTATTAGATACAAAATTAAAATGTCAAGAGTTCATTTATTCAAATATGCATATAACAGACTAATTAAATTTATTTTTAAAAATTAGATTTGTTAGAGACTTATTAAACACAACAATAAAAGTTTAAAGATTTGTTAGATACTTTGATAGATCGGTAATTTATTTGACAAGAAATTCAAACTGCACGGATTAAACTTGTAAGTTAAGGTCTATTTGGTAGGAAGTACGAGACCATAAATTTGAAACACATAGTTATATTTAATGTTTTCATATATATGTTTGGTAACATATTAAAAAATCAGATTTTGATCAAAATAATTGTGTTAAATGTGTTTGATGTTATATTTACAAATCATAAAACTAATTGTAGCTAACTACTAAATATTAGGTTGCGTATGAACTATTATTAATTAATTTCTAACCTTATAATATGTTAAAAATCGAATAATTGTTAATTTCTAATATTTTATACTTATAATAACTACATACAGTGTTTCTAAATATTTTGATTTTTGTTTTGATCTAATTTTATATTCTAAAATTTAAAATTTAAAATTGGTAATAGTTGGGTTACATAATCCAAAGACAGTTTTATAAATAGAATCAAAATTGTCTAATATATATATATATATATATATATATATATATATATATATATATATATATATATATATATATATATAATTGCGAGAAATTTTTAAAAATAGAAAAATAAGGGAAACTATTACACAAAATAGCAAAACTTTTAAATAGTTGTGATAGACGCTGATAAAAGTCTTTCAGAGTTTATCAGTGATTGAAATTATAAAAGTTTATCACTGATAGATGCTGATAGAAGTCTATCAATGTATATCTGTATTTTTTTTTTGCTATTTTCTGTAAATAATTTGCAATTTGTAAGACGGATTTTTTTTTTTTTTTAAATAAAACTCGAAAATTCTGAAAACAGAAAATATAATCAAACGTTTATGAAATGGAGAAATGACAAGGTTAGAACATAGAAGGGGCAGAATCGTCGAATGGAAGAGTCATGCATGGATGAAGATGAAGTAAAATGAATCGGACGGTGGAGAAAGCAAGAGAGAGGGTTGGAGTGGGGTTATCTGGAAGAAAGAAACGACAATGGAGGGCTGTGATTTGGACATGTCGTAATTAGTGATTGATTGATTTTGTATTGAAATGACAAGTTTACCACTGTGGGCAAGATTGGTATTGTCCATTTGTTTGGCATCTTCCACAGTACGTTTCCATGTGCCCACAGTGTTCTGCTCTGCTTTTTGCCTTTCCCTAAACAGTGCTAACATGATCCACATAACACGGCGCCGTTTCCCCCACATTTCTCATTTTCATATTTAATTTCAAAAGCAAACTCCTAACTTAAGTAACGACTAAATATTACTTTCATTTCGTATCAACTCTACAAACTTTGAATAAACAAGCTTTTATTGGGACCTTCTTCCACGTTTCGAGAGCTTCTTGATTACTCATACTTTCTTACCATTCGTGCAAGACGATGCATTGAAAACGACGTTTGATTAGAAGCCTACTCTCTTGAATTCATGAAGTTAATTACGAGTGGAGAAGCTTTTAGTTTATCTACCGCTTGATTAATTTTCTTTTTTTTAAATTCCTTCGTGGTTGTACTAAAAAAATTACATTTATTAGTATAATTTTTTGTTCTTTGACAAAACAAATGTCTAATATTTAGCACAGTTTTTTCTCGTATATTAGTTTCAGTTATTTTTTAAGTACTTTGTTTTCAAATGTTTAATTTTAATGTAGTATTTGAATGGCATTTTACAACTTCCTGAATTTTTTAGAAGTGATTGATCAAGTTAGACGTTGAAGAAATTTGGTTGTAAGGTATATTGTAAAAACCTTGAAATTAAGGGCAATTTTAATTATTTAACTAAAATTAATGTAATATGATGTGGGCCATAGATAAAGGTACAAAAAGTACTTGAAATTGGGAAAAATCTAAGAAAGGAATGAAAATTCCACCCCCACTAAATTAGGATTCGATACTAATATCTATGCCACCGCTACGACGTCGTATAGGTATGAATATATTGATTCAAGCACACGATCATGTATATGTATAGGTAATCGCTGAAGCAAAGAAAAATCAACGGCTTTAGTTTTAAAATGGCGGAGAATCAAAACCGTTGAAAATCAAATCTCAAAAAATTATTGGGTGGGACATAGTATAAATTATTAAAATGGGGAACAATATAATATATTTGGTTTTAAAGAATGGAAAGGCATAGTTAGAATTAAAAAAAAAAAAAAAAAAACCTTTTTGACCCCTAAATTCTTGGGCATAATTTTTCTCTGTCTTATCGTTTGATGTTTGGATTTTCATAAATAATTTCATTTTGCTATTTGAATTTTAATATAAAAACAGCTCGTTTACGAGTTTTGAAGAATAAATTGAAAATGATCAATAAATTGTAAAAAACGTTGAAAAAATTATGAGCAAGATAAACAATCTACAGGAACTACTTCCCCGTGATAATCTATCTAGAGAAAGAATAAAAAGGGGAGAGACATTAATAATTATTTTCAATTTCAAATGCTACGTCAACGTTAAAACTAATAAGTCAATATGAACATAGTTCAACTAAACTTGTATTATCAAACTCAAGGTGTGAGATGTAATCCTCTCTCTCACAAATTGTAAACAAAAAAAGAATTAATAAATCTATCATGTCAATATAGTAAATAGAAAACTTAATTCTTTGTGACATTTAAATCTATTCTTAGAATTTGAGAGATGAAAAATATATATTTGAAAATTTAAAGAGGCCGAGCAAGCTTAATTTTGAAAGTTTGTGAATAAATAAATAAACAAGGAAAAAAAAAGAAAAAATTACCTTAGTTTTGAGTTTTAAAGAACAAGTACATCTAGCACATGAATTTTTAAAATGTACATTTATAACATATAAGTTTGTAAGAATATGTATATTTGGCCAACAAATTAAAAAAGGTAGGTTTTTAATCTCCAAATTTTTTTAGAATAATCTTAAAAGTCATAAATGTATTATTTTTTATTATTTAAATAACGTACATGTCATCCTGAATTATAAAAATAAGTTTAAAAAAGATATTTTTTTACTGATAAAAAAAAATGTCATGCTATTTACAGAAAATAACAAAAATATCAATAATAATGATGACATTTCTATCAACGTCTATTACAATTATTTAAAACTTTTGCTATTTTATGTAAATAGTTTTCGTTATTTTTTTTTTAAAAAATTTTTCTTTAAAAAACAATTTTAGATAGAAGCAATTATTGTTAAACGTACACACTAGGGGGTGAAAGATTTAAAAAAAAAAAGAGATAAATAAAGAGAAACAGAAAAGGAGAATGATTTTGTAGAGAGAGGATTCTGTAATTTGTATAATTTGTATTTATTTATTTTATTTTTGTGAGTGTGTGTTTTTAAAAGTGGTTTTTAATGCATTGAGTTTCACATCGCACACCAAAAGGCTTTTGTTACTTTGTGCCAAATGGAGGGTCCTTAGTTTTCTCTCTCTCTACCCTTCAGTTTCTCTCTTGCTACTGCCCAGAATCAAAGACTTCAATCTCTACTACTTCTTCTGTTTAACCTACTGATCTGCAGATTTTTTCAGGTATAAACCTTTAATTTTCCGTTTTCCTTCTGTTTCTTCCTTGATTTCTCTTTATCTCAGCTTGATTCTGCTCTGCTTGTGTTTTCTTACCCAATTTCATCTTCCTTCTTCGATTCTATGTTGTCTTAATGTTAGTTTTCTTGCTTCTTTGTTCGTGTTCTTCTTTTCTTCCCTATTTCTGTCCTCCGCGAGCTTACAGAGTTTATGAATGAATATCCTAGTTTGCGAGTTGAGAAAATTGGTGAAAGCTGGAGTGGAGGTACTTTGTTTGTGAACTTATAAATAGTTTTGCGTTGTTTTGACTAATGTGTGTTGTTTGCTAAACTGAATCTTCTTCTTCTTACCCTTTTTTCCTTTACTCTTATCTGAAAGAATTTTAGAATTTAAGATCTGCGACGTCCGTCATTCGTTTTTCAACGTGCTGAACAGGCACCAAAGAGTTATGAATTCCACTCTTTCCTTTTTTGATGAAACGATTTTTTTTTCTTTTTGATCTTTGGATTGATTTCGGTTTCAGTTATACCTGTAAATTTAATGCATTAATACCAGCGAGTGCACACATGGTTCAATTTTGGCCTCCTGTTCGCAGATTTATTTATTTATTTTGGCTTAGGTACTTTGTTTTCTCTTCCTCTTAAACTTCCTGATTTCGGGGCAAAAGCTACGAGATTGTTCTTTTTCTTTTTCTTTTTCTGTTTTCCTTTCTATGTGGCTGTATGCAGCGGCTCCCCAGTTCTTAACAGTTATGCAAATAATTTAGGTGGTTGTTATAAGTGAAATTCCGTTATGTTTCGGTTTTCTGAGCGCAGTGCTTTGTAGCCTGTTCTTTTCTAGTTATTTCGGAAACGTTTCTGTTCTCACTGAAATTCACGCCATTTTTTAGAGATTTATCTTTGGGTTAGCAAAGATGAAAGTTTCCAATCATAATGTCCGTTTTCTCCCCTATTTTTTCATTGTCTTTGCTTCTGGGTGCCAGCTTCTTGGACGGATAGAAGAAAGTAATTTGAAATCGGGAGTCGTCTCTTATAGTCTAGGAAGCTGGATGAATAACAAAGTAGGAAGAACGGAAGAATCTATGCAGTCTGGATCTCTAATTGAAAATTAGGAGCTTCATAGTGTTCTGTTTTATGCAGGTATAAAACCCGGGCCCTTTTCTTTCTGGAATTTTGATGTCTCCACCACTACTTGATGTTGGGGAGGTGGAGGAAAGTCGCAGCAATGTCACTCTGTTGGCTTCCTCAAACTCGATGGAGAGTGTCAGCCCAAACAATTTGGGATTTGAAGAGCGTAATTACATGGGATTATCTGATTCTTCTTCAGAGGACAGCTGTATGACTGCCACAAAGTCTGATGGAAACAAACCCTCGCTGAATCTTAAGGCTACAGAATTGAGGCTAGGTCTCCCTGGATCTGAATCCCCCGAGAGAGATCCAGATATCAGTTTGCGTAGCTCTTCTCAACTTGATGAAAAACCACTATTTCCTTTGCACCCATCAAGTGATGGTCACTACTCTTCCCCACATAAGACTGTCGTCTCAGGCAACAAAAGGGGGTTTTCAGATGCTATGAACGAATTCTCAGAGGTGAAAATCCCTCTGTTTTTTCCCTTTCCTTTTTGAAAGACTTGCAGGAGTAGTCTATGTCTGGTCTTACGTCTTAACTCTAGAGGCATTTAAATCTGGTGCAGGAAAAATATCACGCTAACATTAGTTTGAAAGCCGGTTCTTTGCTAGAGAACCTTGGAAGTCAAATGGGGAAAGTGAAAGAGGCAACTACACAAAAAGCTGTACAAGAGAGGCCTCAAGAAAATAGTGAAACTAGGCCATCTCATAACGATACTGCAAATAACAACACCAGCGCACCTGTTTCCAAGTGAGTTATTGTGAGGGGCTGCGGGGTTGGCTACAAGTTTTCCCTCAACTCAGGGAGATGGTAACTTATCTGCTGCACTTGCAGGGCACAGGTTGTGGGTTGGCCGCCCATAAGATCTTTCAGGAAGAACACATTGGCTACAACTTCAAAGAACAATGATGAAGTTGATGGAAAAGCAATGCCTGGTGCACTCTTTATCAAAGTCAGCATGGATGGTGCTCCTTATCTTAGGAAGGTAGATCTGAGGAACTACTCTGCATACCAGGACCTGTCTTCTGCCCTTGAGAAGATGTTCAGCTGTTTTACTATAGGTGAGCTATTTGAAACTTTCTATTTGATTGAAAAATCTGTCTCACGATGAAAATAATATTATTTAGTTTACAACTGATCTTTAAAATTACCTGTCTAGTTTGCGTGGATCTAGTTACTGTTGTTTCAGTATTGAGCAGGTCAATATGGAGCTCATGGAGCTCTGGGCATGGAGAAAATGAGTGAGAGCAAGCTGAAAGATCTTCTTCATGGCTCAGAATATGTTCTAACATATGAGGATAAGGATGGTGATTGGATGCTCGTTGGTGATGTCCCATGGGAGTAAGTTATACCATTTTAATCAGTTGGTTTCTATTTCTGTTACACTCTATGTTATGGATAGCCACAACTCATATTAGTTTAGTATTTGAAAAAGAAGAGAGAAAAAGAAGAGAGAAAAAAGAAAAAAAAAAGAGAACAAAAACAAAAACAAGAACTCAAGAAATCTGGTAAAAACCAGGAAGCTACTGTTTAGACAGCGTGGGTAGATGTTTATGAATGTAATGGATGCTAGTGACAGAAGCATTTGGAGTTAATGTCCTTTATTTAGATAACTCTATTGTTTTTTACCCTTCCCCCTCTTCTTATTCTTCGTTTTCCTTCTTTCAGTTCACTATTTCTATCTCCTTTATTTGCTTCAAGCTTGATCGAAGCCATCAATCATGTTTGCTTGTTCTATGTAAACTTATGTCTGTAGTTAAGAAAACCAACAAGTCCCCTTTCAAAGGTTCTTTTAAGCTGAGACTGTCTTTTACTTAGAATAAAAGAAAGATGTTGTGGTCATTGGTCAATAATAAATAATATAATTGTGATATGTTATAATATCAAACATCTGATTTCTAATTCTGAATTCACGTATCCAGGATGTTCACTGACTCCTGTAAGAGGCTGAGGATTATGAAGAGCTCGGATGCAATTGGACTGGGTGAGTATTTTGATGCATATGTTATGAATTCTTGGATACATTAGATTCTGCAGTATTTGCATTTTGCTATATGACACGCCTCCATCTGGATATTAGGATTAAAATACGAAACTGTATAGATCTTTTGCATAACTCCATCTAAGGCAAAGAAACTTATGTGATGGCTAATGGAGATTTGCCATTGTTCAGTGATACAACCTGCGTCTAATAAGGATTTAATGATCTTGTATTGACTGGTTGATTATTACTTTTCTTGTTACGTTCTATTCTTCATCACTCTCATTAATAGGACAGTGCATCGAGTCCTAACTCCCCTTATCGGTGCTGCATATGAAACTACTTTAGCTGATGACATCACGTGTAGTGAAATTGTTGGAACATGAAACTAAATGCAATCCTTGTTCTGATTTCAAATTTTAAAAACAAAACTGGTTCACTTTGACTATTTTATAGTTGCATGACAACAAAGAATTTTGAACTTGGAATATCCTGAGTTCTGTTCTCATTGGTGTTCATTTTAATTTTACAGCTCCTAGGGCGGTGGAGAAGTGCCGGAACAGGAACTAGCTAAGCGCAATACCACGATTGACGCTATCCATCCAAATGTTGGAACAAGATTGATCTAAACTAGAAAGACCTCATATGTGGCTTTGGAAGGTGGTTCGAGGAATGACGGAGTGTTGGATGGGATAGGTTCTTGTGTGCATCCCTTTGTTACCTTCTGTTTTTTTTCTTTCTTTCTTTATTATGTTTATGTTACTTTGATGGTGTCTAAGCAGTTGTCTAGTTTGTGAATTGAACTACTTAAGAATTATTGAGCAAGTCTGCAGATTTGTGGACAAGTTCCTGTCCCTTCTTTGCAGGACTCCTGAAAGTTTGTAAAGTTATTGGTTGTTAAACTGTGTTGTTTTGAATACTCTGTAATATTGTAAACATTCTGTCTATTTGACTTGACTCCTTCAAATCCTACTTCCACCCGAGTGTTGTTTTACCATATACTTTGTTTTAATCACTAGCATCATTGGTAGCGTTCGCTTTCATTGTTGAACATTTTTTTTCAGACAAAGAAACGAAATGACTGCTTCGCAATCAAGTTATGGATACATATCAGAAAGGGGAAAATTCCATTAGGTTGCAAAAGTAGTGTGAAATTACGCCAAACCCTCATGAGGTAAGACAAAGTTTATAGTAATTTGCTTTCCATCTGTACTTAAATTATGAAGAAAATGCCAAGCCTGCCAGTTATTTGGTTGTGCCTGTCTGTTGATGACTGATTGATAAAATAATAATTTGGTAATGCCAGTCTTGTCAGTTATTTGGATATGGTTGTCGGGTAGTTCTTAGGGTATGCATGTGACTGCTTGATATAACTGTCTGCATTATTGATTCTCAAAATAAGAATTATATTTCCCTAGAAGGTGCTGCTCCTTTTTGCATACATGCATATGCTCTCAAGCACTGACTCATTGGGAAAGACTTAAGAGTCTCTTGGTCGTACCGACATAGAGGTCTTAACTTCGAAGGTTCGAGTGAGCTTAATACTTAAAATTTTTTGACGTCTTTCGAGTCGAGGAGCTCGGTTATTAACAAAAAACTGCATGCATGCACACATACGATACATGCATCAGTTGAATCGCAGGATAAATGGGCGCTTATCCTTTTATCAAGTCTTAACAAACTTGTAATTATTGGAATGGAAATAGTCTCAAGACAATGTGAACTATGTTTTCTAATGAGTACCTTTTATGGCATACAGTGTAATCGAGTGTGGAAGAAAATTATTGAATGGTGCAATGAATGCTAATGGAACTTTCTGATTGTGTCTACCCACTGACTCTCTCTATCTTATCTTGTTGAATCAGTGGGAAGGTACTGAGTTGATTCTTTTGGAGCAATGATGAGACCCGTAATGCATTCATTGCCCTGCTCTGAAGATGTAAGGTAAGGAAAAACAGTATATTTTTGTCTGCCGTTGAATTGCTCATTTATTTTTGAGAGGTATTAAGGCACAGCCAGTAGCATCTAACATTTATTTGCATAGAACTGCTCAATTGCATTCAGATACCCTTCCCTCCTTAGGGGTAAAAAGAATAAGACCGTGGGTTAAATCATGTGATGATGGATGGTACCTTCAGACTCTTACAAATTAGCAGGTTTGGGTGATTGATTAACCATCCCCCAACTTCTTGGTTCTGTCCTCTTCCAACCTGGACTGAGTCTGTACTGGTGGTTGTCACATGGTCCTTTTTTTTTTTTTTTTTTTTTTTTTAATTTTAAATATAATGAATATAGTAACATTTACCCATGACAAAATGGATTGGAAACCATCATGGGTTGGTTGGCCTAGTGGTAAACAAAGGACACGACCTCGATAAAGGGCTAAGAGGTCATGAATCAATTCATGGGGTCACCTACCTAGAATTTAATATCCTACTAGTTTTCTTAACACTCAAGTGTTGTAGGGTTATATGGGTTATCCCTTGAGATTAGTCAAGGTGTGTGTAAAATTGGCCCGGACACTCACGGATATATATAAAAAAACATAACCAATGGATAGGAAGAATCTCAAAACAAATAAGAGGTAGTTAAACCCATATCTAGGAGAGATAAAGTTGATTGTTTTAATTTTGGCAGCGAATTTATAGAACCTGAAGAAGTATGGATCATGTCCTCTTAGACCTGGTTGACTGCATTAATTTCGGTTGTGAATTTATAGAACTCGAAGAAGTATGGATCATATACTTCTTGGAATATTGTGCTTAACTAAGTTGTAGGTATCGTTTCGGCTTATCCAAGTTCAAACCATTAACAACTTTGAGCAGTTGTAGTTAAATTCCATGTATTTGAGAATACATTTAGTTGAGATTGAGAATAATTATTGATCTAGAAAAGAACATGAGTTTTGAAATTTTGGTATCTTATGGGGTGTAGGTTTGTGAGAAAAAAAAGAAAATTTCGCTTCATCCCCAAAACAATGCAACTCAATGACCGAATTGAAATTTCAAATTCGACGATCCAAAAGAACTGCTCCTCATATTCTCAAATTGAGTGTTCTTCGGTACTAATTTAAGAGTTCATAGGTTGGGTTGGATTGATTTAGAGATTTAAAATTTTGTTTTAAGAATAAGTAAAATATTTAAATGTAAAAGTAAAACATCTATTGATTTATTTTTAAATATCGAATTAAAATTTGAAATCCAATTTTCAATATATATTCTGAAAAATTACATTGTAGAGATTTAAAATTTAATTTTAAAGAGTTGTGGGAGAATATATAATCGAAAAGGAATCCTGAAATTAAATCGAATTAAATTAAATAAAGAAGAAAAAATGTGAATCCGAAATGGCACACATCCTATTGTGAAAAAAAAAGAGAAGAAACAAACAAACTTAAGGAGCCCTTTGCCATGGATTTGTGAAGTCTTACTTGAAAGATCTCGATTCGATAGAATCTTTTTAATTTCTAGCCCATGTGGGAAGTTGCAACACTTTTTAACGACTCTCAAACAAGATACTAAAACATTTTCTACCAATCTTGATATTTTCTTGTATTATCAACTTGGAGGTCTGATGTTTGATTTCTTTACTTAGTGTATTTTATCTAATATAAATTTATATATAAATTTTTTTTTTATCACAAGTATATAAGAAAGAAAAATGTGTAGTCACTAGATCTTACACTTTGTTCAATGTAAATTTGTGGCCAAAGAATTTACTTGCTAGCCCGGTTTGTTTGGATTATGAATAAGTAGGTATTCATTGTTGGCAAACTATCTGAAATTCAAGTGAGTAAAGTGTAAGATAAATTAGAGAAAATTTCTTTTTATAAGAAGATTTTTTCTTCCTCTATAAAAAAAGAAAGTTTGTAACTCCCACACACACATATATATATGGAATTCTATCATTGCATGTGATTTTTAACCTAACTTTTTTTTAGGGATTTTAATAAAAGTGCTAAATATCTAACTTATTTTATGATGTGGAAGATCCACTTTTTAGTGGCAACCACAAAGCATAGGACAAGTAGATATTTACAACCAAAATTAGGGTTTGATACGACATGTTGAGAGAATTTGAGACCGAATTGATCAAAGTTGCAACTCCAATAAACTGAGAATAATGATACTAATGAAAAAGACGGGAAAGAATAGCACATTGCACACTATAACTCCTAAACAAATTAGGTAAAATCTATGGTAGGATAATTTTTTTCACTATAAATGATAGGAGTTACCAACTCTCTTATAAGAAAACTCTATATTTTATCTCTTCTATTTCAGATGATTTGCCAACTATGTATACTTATCTATTTATAGTTCAATTGAACTTGGTCATCAATTAAATTTTATGGTAAAAAATTTGTCACAAATTAACCTTGGACAAAATATAAGATCTAGTGATAACACTCGGTCTCCAAGAATACAAGCGATAGATAATAAATGGTTTTCAGAGAATTCTTTGAGGTGATATTTATAGTTTTTTTTTCCAACACCAAATGGTATGTTATAGAGCCTTCAATTAAAGTCTCGTTTGGTAACTATTTGATTTTTTATTTTCTATTTTTAAAAATTAAGCTTATAAACACTTGTTTGAGGTACAAAATTTTTTGCTTTATCACTTACTTTTTTTTAATGGTTTCAAAAACTATTTCAAAATTTGAAAAAAAGAATAGTCTTTAGATACTTGATTTGGTATCTAAAATTTAGCTTAGAACTCAAATGTGTTTTTAAGAATGATGATTTTTTTAACGGGAGAAAATAAGCATTATTTTCGAAAATAAAAAATAAAAAACAAAAGAATTATTAGACGGAGCCTAAGGATAGTCTACAACAAATGAGTTGTCGTAGGCTTCTTATGTGAAGATTTATAATGTATGTGAAAGAAAAATATTAAAGAAACTCTATGTTGGAAAAATGCTATATTTTTCCATGGCGGATGCATAATTTTTGTTTACGGGATAAGAATTTAAGTTAAAGTAAGCTTTTGAGCTAACAGCATTCTTTTTGTAATTATTATACTTTACAAAATTGGTCTCAATTATTACAATTATAATTTTAAAAAATTATAATTTTTAGACGAAGGTCTACTAGTAAATCTTCTATATTTATTTACTTGTGTGAAATATTTTATCAGATGTATTGTTACTTTTCTTCCAAGGAGATGATAACTTTCATGCGTAAAACAATTTAGACTTTTAGTCCAAATTTCTTTTGAGAATTGTTATATATTTACTCTAATCGTCCATTTTGTAAAACCGATATTTGAACAAGTCCACACACGTTCGAGAATCAATGTATGGATAATTTTCAAAAGAAGTCGTAATGAAAGGTGTAAATTGATTTGCTTATGAAAAAAATTGAATTTTAATGAAACAATATTGGTTTAACGAAATCTGGAGAAGGGTGAAAATTGATATACCTATGAAAGTTCAGGGTTTATATTGAATTATTAGTTCAAAATTTTAATTGATACAACCCTAATGTTTAGGAATATAAATTGATATTTGCCTAAAAATTAAAGGAAAATTTTCACAAATAAAAAAAATGTCAAACTATTTACATAAAATAGCAAAAAAAATACTGATAGACATTGATAGACTTCTATCAGCGTCTATCAAAACTATTTAAAAAAAATTTCTATTTTGTGTAAATAGTTTTCCTTATTTTTCTATTTTTAAAACTTCCCCAAAACTAAACATAAATTAAGAATGACAAAAACATCAGACAAAAAAAAAAAAAATTCTTTACAGAGGCTACATGTCTTTGGTAGGAGTGTATATGAGTTGGATTGAGAGTGTTTTTTTTACCTTCCCGAAAATTTAGGTTGGGTTGGGTTGGGTTGTCGGGTTATAACTTTTTTTTTTTTATTAAAAATATGTAAATTTACTTTTTCAATCAAGAAAGTCTTCGGGAGGTATATCTACAACACATGACTAATAATTAAAATTTTATAAGATTCAAATGTTAAATACCAAATATTTATGATATTTATTACAAACTTTAACAAAGACAAATATCATAACAATTTTAAAAGAAAAATATTAAAAATTTACAAATTAATCAATACAAAGTAATCAAACTTTAAACAATATATATATATATATATATATATATATATATATATATATATATATATATATATAAAATTTGGTTTGGGTTAGGTCAATCTAAATTTTTTTTAGCCAACCTGTGACCCAATCTAACAAAAATAGAAAAGGTTTAACTCAATCCAACTCAACCTAATCCTTACATTTTGTATTGGGTAGTTCGATTTTTGTGATCATTTGAACACCCCTAATTTTTTTTTTGGTACTTTTCATGGCCAACAATTTGGCCTTTAGCCCTAATTCAATTAACAAAGTTTATTATTATTATTATTATTATTATTATTATTATTATTATTATTTTTTAGAGAAAGAGTTTAAATTGATTTAATGTTGACTGTTGTTGTTATTATTACTATTATTATTTTAAAATTATTATCCTTTTGACAATGTGATTGATGCTATTTGTATTATTATTATTATTAAAAAAAACATTACTTTATAGCAATGGAATCAGGATTACAACCAAGCAATTAGGTTAATGGCAGGTATTAGTCATCTCTTAAAAAAGCATTTGCTCTAAATCACGAACAATTTAGCATCTAGACAGCTGAGTTGTACAAATTTTAATTTAATACAATGAATCCAAACTTAAGTACTGAAAAATCAAATTTGTATCAAATCCAAATTGATTGTAGATTCTACGAAAAACAAATCGATATTAGTTTAATTTCAGTCCCATCAAAACAATACTACAATTTAATTGAATAAAGGACAATATACCTATCAAACTAATGGAAATTGTATTCTCATTAAGAAAATCAAATCAAATTAGATTTTCAAGTTATATAATAATCAGTACTTGTAAATTAATGATTTTAAAACCTGCAAACAAATTAGTTAGATCACAATTAAACCCAATAATTTTTCAAATCAACTTATTTATAAATTGCTAATAATGAAGCTTCTGAACTTTAAATTAAGAAAAATACAATCACAATTCACAATTCACAATTATCTTTGTGAAACAATGCAAAAAAAAAAAAAAAAATCAAAGACTAATACAATAAATTAATATGTACCTAATAGGGAAAAGGGAGTAAAATTAGGCTCTCTGCCACCATAATTTGGACTTAAAACGAAAGTAATTTGAGACTTTATCAAGTAAAAATAAAAATAAAAAGAAAGATTTGAATTATTTGTCACATTAACGTAACCAACGCATAAATGCTAAAGCAATTAGGCATTAATCAATATGAAAATGATGTAAAATTATAATTAAATGAGGTTTTTCTTTTTATCCCTTTTCAATGATTCAAATTATTATATATTAAATGTCATTATATAAGTTAATTGGAGTGTTGAAACCTTTTGAAAGGGGGAAGATAAAAGCTTTCAATACCTAATTGCTAAGCTTTAATTTAGGTTACTTTTAGTGATGTAGCTTCTCTTTTTAATTTTTATTATATTGTAAAATAATATTTAAAATGATCCATAATTCACCCATAATCTAACACTAACACGTAAACTTCTCAAAAAAGGTAAAGAATTTGCTTTCCCCAATTTGGGCTTTTGAGTTTTGACTAACTTTTCTTGTGTATATCTCCTTCGAGAAGGATTAGATGGAGATTAAATTTCAAATTTCGAGATTGATAATACAAATTCATTCTAGTTCAAGTTGGCGTGTGTATATATATATTATTAAAAAATATTAAATTATAGAAGAAAGAAGTAAATGAAATTTAAAAAAAAAAAATTATAATTTGGGTTGTTCCAATTTGGGAGGCCCATTGGGCTTGGGATGGATCTATTGAATTCTTGTAAAAGGAATTATATTAAATAAGACGGTTTGAACTATTCCAAATTATTATTATTTCTTTTATATTCTAAAGTTGTTCCTACACTCAAATCTCAAGATGAGTAATTCTGAGGAGAAAAAAAAAAACTTAAGACGAGTAATTCTAAACATTATTAAAACAATCAAAATTTCAAATTAATATTTTTTTATGCATTTGTATTAAAAAAAAAATCTAGAATGTTTTTAGTTAAATAATGGTAAAGTATGGATAATATGTAGATTCCTCATCAAAATCACGCGTGCTTGAGGGTTAATTATGACTTTTCGTTCATGGGATGGTGACACCTTGAATTAAATTAATCAAATATTAAAGCATGCCTAAAATCACAGTATGGATATGTTAGAATCTTATGGCTCTTCCAAAGGTTTGAAAAAGAAAGAGAAAAAAAAAAGTTAATTAAGATAATGAAAATTAAGTTTATAAAAATTACTTCTAATCTAATTTACGTTGGAGATGCGACCAAAGTTTTACATCTGTTAGATAAAGGAATTGAAATAAAAAACAAAATCATTACCCTATTAAACGTTTTAATTGATTTGAAAATATAATGATCTAAAAGTTCAGTTGAGTTTTCGCCCCTAAATAAGATATAAAATATTTGTTTAACTTTAAAGTAAGGTTAGGGACCGACCAAAAAAAGGAAAAAAAAAAAAAAACCACGAAACTTTTTCATGATGGAATTTTAACTTGAACTTCGTTTCTAATCTTTTAAAATAAGTTTTAATATTATGCCTTTAAACTTTGATTTTTTTTTTAAAATTTTGAAATAGATTTAAAAAATTACCATAGTAAAAATTTACTTTTAAAATAACAATGAAAATGGATGCAAATCTAAAGCATAAAAATTATAATGGAAATATGACATCATTTACATAAATTGACATGAAAAATGATGCGTGTAAAATTTTATTTTGCAAATGATATCAACGATAATTAAAATAATAATGTTGTAAATGATGTTACGTATATTTTTTTTAATATTTAGACACATCAATATCAATTATCACGTTAATTTTCTTTATTTTTAGAATTATTTAAAAGTAGTTCCAGAACTAAAATAAAACTATTAAAATCTAAAAAGGTTGTATTTTATATAATTTAACCGCAACAAAACCAATACTTAAACTGGAGATTCTTCATAGTCATACCCAACTACATTTATTTTTGGTAAAGGAGAAATAAGGTATATTCCCAACTTTATCCTGCCACTGATATCAATTCCTACAAGAAACTAATAACATAAGTTATTGTGGATAAGGAAGATGAAAAAGAAAAAAAGAAAGGTAAAGTTTTGTTGTGATTGTCATTAAATTATGAAATATGAATAATAACAAAAGATGTATAAAAATTATTTATAATACCACCTCAATATTATACTTCTTTTGTTCACACTAAACATTTATCTTCATAGATATATTTTTAAAAAGACTTGAATGCAACTGTCAGATTATATGCATTCTCTTTAACCACAAAGTAAAAAAAAAAAAAATTGAAAAAAAATAGAATTTTACTATTTGACTTGTGATTGGGCATCTGAGTGGATCACATAAAAACTAATGCATCCTGATTACATCTAAATATTTTTCTTCTTCTTAATATTAATGGAATTTATACTACTTTTAAAAATATATACTGACTTGATAAATAATAAATAGAGGTAGTATAGAAAATTAAAGTAGAAACTTTGTCGAATATAAAAATTTTCTGATATATTTATATTTATCTCTAGTTGATGTTGATATTATTATTCATAGCATTCAGCAAAACGCCATTTGTTACTGCAGAATCCAAGAAAACTGCCGGACACATCTAACCCACAATCTAACTTCTCATTTTAATTCTCTCTCACCATTTATTATTATTATTATTATTATTATTATTTTTTTACTTTTGGTCAATTTGTTTAAAATAAAACTTTTAAACATTACTTCTATACTGTGCTTTCTTTATTTTGTTAGGTCACTTTATTTAGAGCATTTAAAAAAATCAAGTTAGATTTTGAAAATTAAAAAAAGAGTAATTTTTTATAATTTATATTTGTCTTCAGAATTTGCGTAATAATTCGAATGTTTAATTAGTAAAAATAAAATGATAGTGAAATAAGTTGTAAAAAGAACTAACGATGCTTAAATAATGATTTAGTTTGCATAATTTTAAATGGTTAACGATTTATTCCACATAATTAAAAATATATTATAGCAATTTGCACACTGAATCAAAAAAGTCTCATTAAAATTAGGTATGTTGCCTTTTATTAGGTAACAATTTACTTTTTGTAATTTATAATTAAAAACATTTGATATCTCATATTATATATATATAACTTAGTAAACATACATCATTAGTCAAAATGTTAAACTATACATTTTAAATAGACACCGGAATAATTAGTCAAAATGTTAAAATAAAATATTACTTTTTTTTTTAAATTTAATTTCTCTTTTTAGTTTTTAAAAATTTGACTTAGCTTTTTAGAATACGGTAGAAAGTGGATAACATAACATAAAAACGTAATTTATAAAAATCTAAATAGTCATCAAACGAGACTTGTAACATTTAGGTTCAAATTATTTTAGTGTTGAACTTTAAAAAATATTTATTAAATTTTCAAAAAATCTATTTTATTATTTGAATAAAAAAAATTGTTCAAAGTCATTGTCGTTAATCTGCTATTAAGTTCTTCCTTAAAATCAACCCCAATTAATGAGTTTATAGAAATGTCATGCTCATTATCTCTTGACAGCAACCAACTCAATTTTATCCATTTATTAAAGAGATAGCAAAATGCTTAAAACTGTTTATTTCTACAAATTTAAAAGGCAAGATGAACATTTTAAAAGCTCATAATATAATTTAAATCATAATTTATTTGTTCTTGTTGAGACTAAAAAGTCAGCAAAGCAATTTGGAACCCCTCTTTTGACTCTGATATTAGAATTAAAATCAATTAATGCACAATATTATTTTGAATCATTAATACCAAATAAAAAGAAAATAATAATAATAATAATAAATAAATAAATAAAACTTCCAACTCCTAACTTCTTAATCCCCACACAATTCTCAATGATGGTTCATGCACCAGCAATAATATCATTAAGCTAATCACCAAATATATATATATATATTAAACAAATTAGTCATTAATTAAAAAACTAATTAAAAGTGGGGTTCATTAGAAGATCAGTTGGAGTGGTTAGCCAATGTTGGTTGAAACTAAAGTTCTTGAGAGAGAAATTAGTGAGAGAAGAAACAAATGGGTCTAATGATGAGTCCAATCAAACTTTTTTTTTTTTCTTTTAAAAAAGAATTAAAAAATTAAAAAAAAAAAAAAAAACTCACCACCTTCTCTCCATAATGCCTCTTCTTCTCTTTTGACTCTTACAAATGCATGATTGGTTCCAAAACTAATAATCAATTCTCCAACCTCTTTAATTTGATATCCAAAACATATGTTCCATCACTTCCAACCCCATCTCAATTATTCAAACAAAATTCTCAAAAAAAAAAAAAAAAAAAAAATAAATAAATAAATAAAATAAATAAAAATCAAAATGAAATCTCAATCTCCAATTAATTATATTCGTCGTTCATGTTTTCTTTCTTTTCTTTACGTATAACAACAAGTGCAGATAGAAAAAACCATTATCCATCACATTATACCAATCATATCGAATAATTTCATTGCGACAAGTTACAAATATAAAAAAAGTTGAAAAGAAAGTATATTGTTTTTTCATAAGAGTTTCGTCGATCCAAACACTTAATCCAGAGACATAGAAGAGATATGTGGGTAAAATATATAGGGTAAGTAAATGAAAAAAAATTGAAATTCTCAATCGGTCCCCCACAAGAAGAAAGCAATCCCACATGGACATGTTTTGGCACTTGTAGATAACACGACAAACTAAGCTACAACATCGTTGTCGTGAAAAATATGATTGGGTTAACATAAACCCACCTCAATCTAGTCAAAGTTTTTGTTAAGGTCTCAAGGGTTGGAGACAAGTTTTTGTATAGATTGATAGAAGTAAAAGGTAGTTGATAAAACCCCAATTTTGTGATATTCCTAAGAGAATAGAGAAAATTAATGAATATTTGTAATGTTTTTTTTTTTTTTTTTTTTTTTTTTTTTTTTTTTGTATAAAAAGAGACAAAACAGGGAAAAGGGGAAGGGTGGTATCATTGTTTAGTATTAGTAGAAAAAGTAGACAGTGTTTTGAGGATTTAAATTAAGGGTACATCTCATTTATTTGTTTGGTTTTCCTATTTTCGAACATTTTGAAGGACAATGCCTTTTTAAATTGTCTAATGTCTCTTCTTCTTCTTTTTAAAAGATATTATTTGTTTAAAACATATCATCCTAATTTGTTGAGAGAAATTTATTATTGAAAACTAATTTTTCTCTTTCACTACCCACTTCATATAGTTTGATTTGATCAGTAATGCCTTTTTTAGAGAAGAAAACTTTTATGTAAGGAATTTGGGCCTATTTTAAATGAAATGGAGTAAAAATGGTTATGCATAATGTTGACGCTCAGATCTCGTTCATGTTGGGCTTTGAGGCCGGGTCTCTCATTTGGAGATTACTTACTCTTCCCCTTTGAGGTGGTCAACTCTGACACATACTCATAGTTATGTGTGGCGGCAGGGGTGTTAGGGACGTTTCTGGCGCTCAAGATTACAGGGTGCCAATCCGACCTCAACTCATTTATATTTTCTGATTGGTATATATTTACTGGCTTGACTGGTCGGCCCAAACCCTGAGGCATTGACATTTTCCTTTTAAGATGCATGTTCTCCTATACCTTTTCTGGTACCCTTTGGGGTTGTGTCAATTTGGAAGCTTTGGACCTTGTCTTGGACAACATTCAACCGATATAGTTAACAAATTGATTTTTAGGTGATTTTAACTTTTTAAGCTTTTAAAAAATTAATTCAAACATATTTATGAAAGTTTAAAATTTAAATTGATACAAGTATTAGTTTAATTAAAATTTTAGTTATTAATTAAACCAAGAAAAATTAGAGTATAAAATGATATTTTTTTTCAAATTAATATGATTATCATTATTGTCCCTGTTGACATATTAAATGGAAATTAAAAATATAATAAAAGTTATTTGAAGTTGGCTTTGGTTTTCTATTTAAGGGAAAATAAAAATGCATGTCAAAAGATGTGTCATTGCTTGGATCACAAACTTTTTCAATATTCATTATACACTCTATTTTATAATAGTTTGCTTTTTTTTTTTTTGCTTTTTCAACCTCTGTCATTCAGTCTGATCCATTATAAAAAGGCAATTTTCTAAAATAAAATATTTTTTTTCAAGAAAAAGAAAAAAGAAAAAAGAAAAGAAAATCTAAGAAAAGTTTTCCTTGAAAACTGAGTGGCCACAAAGAAGGCTACAATTGTCTTCATTGTAAAGTAAAGTCATAGTTTCTTCTTTATCACATTCATTGTACTACAAACATTTATTAAATAAACTAAAAACTAAAATAAATTCCTCCCTTTTTTTAGTTAACGAATTTCAAAATATTCAATTCTTGTTTGATTGATGTCATTTAGAAAATGAAACATAGGATAAACTTTTTCATTTTCTTTTTTGGGTTAGAAATCTTTGTTGAGATATTTTTGGACCGAGACATGGTGAAGGTGTTAAATATGTGTTAACCTAGTTGAGATATCTCGGTTCGCCCATTGATCCTTCGATCTCTAGTACTTTTTCAAAAAAAGAAAAAAAATATATGTTGAGAGGGTGTTTCTTAAGTCCTACAAACCTATTCTACGTTAACTCTAACAAAAAAAAAATATTAAAGAAAAAAGATGAAGAAGACGAAATAGTTGAAAGAATATTTGTACGAGGCTATGCTAAGTATTGTCGAAGTGTCTAACAAACACTTTCCTATAGTTACAAGTAAAATAGTGATAACTTGACTTCTATTCTTAAAGTAGAATAATTATAACTTTGATTGGTAGCTAAAAGGAATCTAGCTGTTGGAAATCTATCTATCATTGCAAGAGAGTTAGAAATTTTTCGAGGACTATTTTTATGAAACAAAGACATTTGTATCATTTCTTCGCAATATTTGTACTTTTTTCACTTGACATGTGAGTTCTTATTTGAATGAAAATTTCTTAAAATACAATGAATTGGAGATTAAAAAGAAAGAGATGGAAGTTTGTGACTAGATGCAAATCACACAGAGGAAAAAAGTGAAGAATAAATAATTAAATTGAAGGGTATGGGGAGAATTTAAAGGGGTTGTAATTCCTTTGGGCCAAACTGATGTCATAAATGCGAATCTTCAAATAAATAAATATAGTATAATGTTTGTCACGCAAAGTTTGTATAATAAAAAAATGGGTGGGGGTTGTATTTTTTAATTTATAAAGAGAGATTTTTTAATTTTTAATTTTTAATTTTTAATTTTTTTTCTTGGAGTTAGAGAAAACATGGGGGCTAATAATGGCAGCATCTTAACAACCAACCAGAGGTAGTGAATGCCTTTCATTTTCTAAAACTCTAATTTTCTCCAAAAAAAAAAAAATAATAATAATAATAATAATAATAAAAAAAAAATCACTTTTTTCATATTAAATTTTCTGTCTATTTAAAAAAACAATGTAGTACATAGTAAACTGCATTTATCTTCATACAACTTACTTAATTGTTTAATAATAATTTATTAAAAAATTATTTTAAATAACAAATTGTTGAAAATATTTATAAATATAGCAAAATTTCATTGTCTATTACGATAGATAATAAAATTTTAGTTATTTTTAAATATAAGAAAATGAGTCAAACTATATATAAATATATTTTTTTAAAAAATATATTTTTGATTTTTTTACATATAAATCCAAATATCGTTTCTATTTAAAATTCAAAGAGACTCTCTCTCTTCATTTTCTTTTAAATGTTATCTTTGCATGTGAATGGTACGACCCATTTGATGTCGTTTTTAACCAACTCTTCTCCTCCACCACAATTTGGTTTAATTTATGGGTATTTTTTTTTCTCTCTCCAAGTTTGACGTGAGATTTTTTAAGACCTATAGGAAGGTTATTTTTTAATATCATTTTTCGGTCCAATTATATAAAATTACCAGTTAAATTTTGTGGTAAGTTTCAATTATACTCTAAATTTTAAACAACTTCATTTTTTACCTTCAAATTTTAAATTTTATTCCAAAAATATTCTTTCAAAAAAATAATTTTCTAGTAAAATAAAAGATAAACATTGACGTGACATCTAATGTGTAAAACTAGACAATATACATAATATTAATTTACAACTATCTTCGCATTTTGAAACAAAATTTAAAATTTAAGGATTAAAAAAATAAAATAACTTATATATATCTAATTAAAAATGATCTACTTTAATTTGTTATCTTTGATAGGAAGTTTGACTGATGAGTTAGAAAAGTAATATCTTATTAATTAAGCATTTGACAACGTATTTAGTAATCTTTAATTATTTAAACATTTTTAGTTTACAGATGAAAGATACCATTTGAATTTTCTTTGGATTTGTCTCTCTTTCACATTTAGTTTCTTGAAAAACTTGTAGAAGAAATAACATTTTTTATAAGGATTTATTTGCCTATTTTTACATATTGAATTAAAATTAGAGCGTTTAATAATTTTAATTTATTAAATAAGAGAAAATATCATTTAAATTACATAATATTTTCTGTTCCTAATTATTTCCTCAAAGATTTAACTCACATTGTTTCTTGACCATTCAAAATATTTATTTTAGTACTTATTTTTTTTTTTATAAAAATAATCACTTACATCTTTTTCATCTTTTGTCATAAACTGTTTAACTGATTATATGAATATATATTTATTAGTGTGTTGATATTGACAAGAGCATATATTAAGATGAGTACTAAATTACATTGCCCTAAAAAACTTTCAGCACATTCTCTTGTAATTGTCCCACCATCTCTATCATTTTCTTCACTTTCTTGGTTGAATAGAATTGACATTTATGAATATAATATAAACTTTTAGGTCCAAGCAACAATTTAGTTGCATTTAAAATGCCAATGCCTATTTCATATTTGAAACTGTGTCAAACATCCATCAAATTAACACAAAATAATGACAGCTATGTAAATAATTTTTTAAATTAAATTTATTGACTAAAATAGGAAAAAAAAATCTAAGTGTGAAAATAGAAGTGTTGGGGGTTGCTTGAGGCAAAGTCCAAACCTACAGAATGGCGCAAAAAGGCATGGGGGAGCGCGTGTTTCAAAAGAGAAATATCAATGCCTTCAAATTTAGGCTGACTAGCTGAGCCAGTGAATATATATATACCAATCGAGTCTGGATTGACACTCTGTAACCTCGAGCGCTAGAAATGTCCCTCACACCATTATTGTCACCATAACTGTAGATGTGTGTCAGAGGACTGACTTGTAAGTAGTCCCATTCAACCACCCCAAAAGAAAAAGTCAATATTCTCCGAGGAGAGATTCGACCTTACTTTTTATTTTTTGTGCTTAGCTGAATTAACCACTTTTTGTACTAATTTAAGCATCAGAGTGTAGTAGGCTCGACACCACATCGGTGCAAGGATCTCTCACCCAGGTCAGCTGGGAAGATATCGAGACCAGACCATAGGGTAGCGGGTCAGAGATCAAGGACATCAAGCACCTGCAGTGAAGCCCAACGTAGACAAGATATGAGCGCCAAAATGAATAATGGTTAAATTATAAGTTGAATCCATGAACTTGCAAGTCTGTCTCTATTTGATCTTCGAACTTTAGAAAGTATTTAATAAGTCCATTGAATTTTCAAGGGGTGAAAGTAGTGTTTGTAGACTTAATTTTCAAATTAAAAATCAAATAATTTTCAAACATAAACTAATATATCAATTAATTTTTAAAGTTTTTGAATACACATAAAAAACTTATTAAATATAAAATTAAATCTTCAACACCTTTCAAACAAACTTAAAAGTTCATAAACTAAACGTGTAGCTTACCCTAAAATTAAATCTAAAACGGGATTTAACCTAGAAAAGGAAATCATATATATCTTTAACCCTAATTAATCAAATCTCACTTTGACCTTATGATTGCAAAGTAGCAACATGACAATAATATTGGGAAGAATTAAAAATGTAAAAGAGATGAAAAAAAAAAAGAAAAAAAGAACATGGGAGGGCAATTAGGTAATAAAGTGTGTTAAAAGGCAGCCATCCCATTGGACAGTAATTCTAGAAGTTTCACCGATGGTGAAAGATTAATGACCTAATCCCACCAACGTAATCTCCATTATTATATTAAAAATGTAATATATCCATATGATTCCTTCCTACATTTCCCTAATCAGAAACTAATCTTTCTCAAACCACAACACTCCAATATTTTAATTATTCCTAATTTCAAAACACCATATAAATGAAACCCACATTTTTTAAAAAATAAATTATTCAATACATCATATAATAATATAAAATTCCCTAAAATGGGTTGTCCAAAAAAAAAAAAAAAAAATACAGAGAGAAAGAGAAAGTGAAATAGAGACCCACATGGGTTATAATTGAATAGAGCTGATTACACAAATCCAAGGGGATTTTCTACATTGAAATTGATGGGAATCTTATTAATTTCACATTTAAACAAAAATTAAAATTAAAAAAAAAAAAAGTTATAAGTTTTTGTGGGCTTAGTTGATGGGATCTCTTCCATATGGGATGTTGAATAAAATTAAGGGTCATGTGCTATGTCATTTGGCATTTCCTTCTCAAAACACCCCCAAATCACAACTCCTTATGATTCTTAAACCCTACCATTGTCTTTTCACTACATTTTAATTAACAAACAATTGACCCTAACTACCATTTCCATTTTTCTTTTTTTTATTTAGGATAATGATTCATCAACTTACAATTTTGACTCTTCTTATATTAAAATTAGTTAAATTAGAACAAAAAAATATATCCCTAAACTTGTTGTTTTTCTTTTTGTTTAAAATATTCGCTACAATATCGCTCAAGTGATAGAATTCTATCGCAGTCTATTACTGATAGATAGTAAATTTTTTTTATATATTTATAAATAGTTTGATATTTTTTCTGTTTATAATAATTTTCCTTTATGAAAGATTGAGAGTAATAATACTGCAACTTTTGAAAAATTAGGGTATTATTGAAACGAAATGCATTTTTTTTAAACAAAATATAATTTAGTCAATAAAATCATGACCCATTTTGCCAAATTGTCACATTTTGTGGTGCCCAAACACACACACCCAAGAGGGGAGGAGAATGAGGCTTGTTTGGATTTGATGGAGGGACAATAAGGAGCTTCCTCTTTAACATGTAAGCCATGCCAAAAAGTTTTGTGTTCATTTTATATGTGGGGTTTTTGCCTCTTGCTTCTGCTTTTCTTGTCCTCTTATTGTATTATAAATTATTATATCATAACTTAAGTTTTGATTTTTCTTTATTCTTCTTAATTCTTCTTCTTTTTTTCCTCTTTCAAACACAAAACTTTTTTCGAACAATTATTATTATAGTGTATCTAAATAATAGGCGTGTATTATATAATTGATGGTTGTATTGTCTCTTCACAACATATTATATATAACGAACTAAAAAGTTAGAAAAATTTTAAAATTTAGACATGACCTTTTGATCATTGATTCATATATGATAATTATGATAGTGCTAAATAAAAAGAAAAATAATTTGTCGGTAATTTGTCGTCAAATCTAATCATATTGGTTTGATAAGCAAAATTTCAAATAACTATTTCTTTTGTATACTTATATATTTTTCTTTCTTTAATGAATAATTAAGCGTGTCAATTAAATGTATCTCCTATATACTATAGATAAGACTTAAAGCAAACAATACAAATCAAATTAAACTTCTAATAGTAATGACTAAAACCTAACCCTAAACTCCAAAATAATGCTACTTTTTTATAATAAAATGAATAATACATTGCATTTTACAATTTATTACTAAATTATAGAGAAATCTTAAGCTACGTTAAGTTGAATTAGCTTCCACTATTATTTACTAATTACTTAACATAACAAAGTTTTTTACTTTTTAGTGTGGAAACTAAAATTTTCTTATACGAACTAATTTCTCTATGAATAATATTTGAGCTGCATCTATCTCTATGAAACTTGTAGTTTTATCATAAAAGAAGAAAGATATTAAAAATATATATTTTTTAAAAATGATAAATTTATCCAATAACAATTTATGATTGAACATTTAAGTATAGACTCATCTGAATGGAGGATGATACTAAGATTTGATTAGGATTTTTGGAGTATTGAGTCAACAAGTTTGACCAAAAGAAGACATGTGGTGCCACGTGGAGATAAAAATATGTTAGATGGGAATCCCACATGGGATGCTGTTATCCACGTTGGCAAATAAATGGGCCCCACAACCCTTAAATGAAAATAAATTAATCTTATTGCATTAAAAGATTAAACTGCCTCGGTACTTGAAAACAATATGTTCACAAGGCAAGGCAAAGGAAAGTTGCTTTTGATACGTTGACTTTGACAAATGGATTTTCAAAACCCTACTTTTCTTTATTTATTTTTTTCTAAAAAAAAAAACTCTGCTACTCCCAATATGTTACATAAGTAATAATGAACTCCAAAGAATAAATTAAATTGTATAAAAATTTGAAAAAGGAAAAAAAAAAGGAAAATATGAAAAGAAAGTGAAGGGACCAAACATTGTAAAAGGGAAAACTTGTGGCAGTGAATAAGAGATGTTTGGTTCCAAAGAAGTTATAGTAATATATTGTCTCCAAATACATAGGCAAATTGATGGATTTGGCCAAACCAAACACACCCCACAAATAAAGCTTCCACACTTAGCCCCCCCCCCCCCCCCCCCCCCCCCCCCCCCCCCCTTTCCCTCTCCCTTTTAATTATTTTGATATCATTACAACTCCATGCATGAAGCTATAATCAACAAAAACATTTTCATATTTAAAAGGAGTTGAATTTCTCAATAATTAAGTTGATGTAACCCAATGAAAAAAATATATAAGTTTAACATAAATGTTAAAATTCATATTATAGTGTACAACAAAAGACATGAAATTTAAAGAATTGAATAGATATAACCTTAAAAGACATTAAAAACATTTTAAATCATAAATGTCAAAAGAAAATTGACTAGACCTATGATTTAATCAATTAAAGTACTATTGACTGGTCTATAACTTCAAACTATGCAAACACCATGCGGTGAGTTTGTCTTGTGGTAAATAAAGGTTGTGTAAACCCACAATGAAGCCTAGA
The DNA here is from genome assembly GCA_002890555.2 of Lagenaria siceraria. NCBI lineage: Eukaryota > Viridiplantae > Streptophyta > Magnoliopsida > Cucurbitales > Cucurbitaceae > Lagenaria > Lagenaria siceraria. Next base: position 18,024,109 of record CM016490.1, read on the forward strand.
ATTAGACGGGTAGAGTTAAATTAGTCATTGTGGACCCGCAACTAATTAACATAAGTTTCATGATTTATTAAACTACTTATAACCTTACCCCTTAAATACAAACTTACTAATTCCAACATATTAATTCGAGACTTTAAAATTTAATTCAACGCTCTAAACACTATTTCGAGTTTGTATAGGTTAGTATGAATTCCCTAAGTATGTAAAAAAAAAAAAAAAAAAAAAGATGGACAAAATTTGAAAGCAATGAAAAAGTGAGAGTAGAAGCAATCATTTTAGTTTACTTGGTACCCTTAGCCTTGGCTTTTTCTTTTGAAAAGGAAGGAAGTGAGTTGACATTTGAAAGAGGGTGCGTGAGAGAGAAGAAGTAAATAGGGGAAAGGGACACGTCAGCAAAGAGAGGCAATAGAGTAAAGAGATGGTAAGGCTCAAGTATTTGGTGTAATATTATTTTGAAAGCTTTTTAAGATATGTTGTGTGTAAGTCCATAGTATATAGGGCACAGACATCAATTCCGTAGGACCAAAACCCCTACACTCTCCTCATTTTCCACCACCGTAGGATCATTATGATTCAATCAATCTTAAAACCTAATCATACGGCTACTATCATCCTCATCATCAAAACTCCCACTACACTACATATTTACTCTTTTTCTACCTTACCCTTACTTTATTTTAGTATTTATGTTAGATGATTATCTCAGTCAAGTTCTGGCACTTTGAAACTTCAAGAGCCATAACCATTTTGACATCACTAGCGTTACACGTAACTAGAGAGAAATGTCATTATAAATAGTCTCATTCTACAACTCTAAAGGAAAAGAAGTAAGTAAACTCCAAAGGAAAACTCTTACCTTACTCTCTATGCTTAGTTGAACTATACGCTCTCTATACTAACTTAATTAGGCATTGAGTGTAGTCAGCTTGACACTACACTAGTATGAGTATTGTCATGCAAGTTGGCTTGAAAGACGATACTAGACCGAAGAAGTAAGCTGACAAATAAACTATGAAGGACCTGCGACAACGACGAATTGCATGCAAGTTTTTCGTGCTAATAATATATAATAAATTATTCCTTCCAACTTTGGTTATGGTTGAATATTAAATGAAAATTATTATAGTTTTTTTTTGGTTCAATTTAGCATGTGTGTAGTAATTGTGGTGCTCCATCAAAGTAGGTATCATCTACTAAAAAGGCAACAATGTTGAATTTCTATATATGTGTGTGTGTGTGGTGCACTATTCCATCACATTAAATAGCCAAGGGCGCCTTACACTTCCCCCTACTCTATAATGCCTACATTATTTAATCCTACACATAATATGACCTCTCTGCATGAGCATCACTTCCTAAAATTCAGAAGCTTCTGACACTATTCTTCATTACTCTCACTCTTCTTTTTTCATTTCCTAATTAAATATATTTATTTATTTTTGTTATTTTTAACAATTTAGTCAATGTATTCGTTCTCATTTGGTCCTTCTAATATGAGTTTATAAGATTTTAACTTAAGTTTTATATAAATCAATGCATAATACAAATGGATAATTAATTTATGTTAAATTCCTTATACTTATTGTGAGTTATCAATCAAGACCTAGGCCCAAAAAAAAAAATAGACTCGTGGATACCTCGAAGCCCACGTCACTATAAGAAAAACTATCTTTGCCTCTTGATTACCTTAATGTTGTCATCAATGCACTAGCCCCAAGTGGATGATAGCTAGGAGTTCATATGGAAAAATTTCTTGTACTATGAAAGTAGCATACTCAATTTCTTCATACTATACATATGTTTTCATAGATATTAATGAACTTCCACATTAACGTCAGTAGATCCCACTATATTTTAAAAATCATGTTGATGTGACAAATAGTAAATGGAGAGAGCATAGAAAATATTTCATATTACCATAGTACTATAGATAATTAATCAAGCTCCAACATCTATAGAGATAAGCAACGGATACTTAGACTCTAGAAACCACATCACTTTTTTGACTTACGCATTAGAATGTATATGACATGATACCACATTAATAAAATATCTTTTACATAGGTCAACTCGGCTAAAACGCGATCATACAAATATGTACATGACAAAATTCATGCATCAACAATATAAGTTAAAAAAAAAAAATTAAAATAGAGATGATGTAGAATTCGATGGGGGCGTCGGCGAAAGCATGAGTTCACAAACAGCATGGAGAATATGAGGGCTTTGTCCGATCCGGAGTTAACGTTCAGAGGTCGGTCGTTGACTGTCTTTTTTTATTTTTATTTTTTAATATTCTTATTTATTAATTATTATTACTAATTATTTTATATAAAGAAAATAAAAATGACGGTTAATTTGGTAAATTCGGCACTGGAAATTCACCTTTTCCAATGAATATTTATATATATCCCCATAGATGAGAGGGCCTAGGGAGGGAGCTGCCTGTATTTCTCAGAGAAAAAGCAGAGATCTTTTTGGGCCTATCGATAACTAAAGAGAAGAAAGCCAAAAGCCAACATTAAAATTTAATAAATACCCATTCCCAAACACCAACCAAGAAGAATCAACAAAGCTAAGCAAAAATTTTCCAAACTTGTCTTCTTCTTCTTCTTCTAATCTTCTTCTTCCACTTTTTGCTTCTCTTTCTGATGATCCCCATGCCATACTCTGCTTTTCTTTCCTCCCTTCTTTTGTCCCCTTTCCCCCATTATTCAGATCTATCTTCTCTCATTTCTTCATTAAATTAAACATCATTCTTCCCCTTTTTCTTTTTCTTACTCTAAACTCTATTCCCTTCTCTTCCTTTTCTTCCCCCAAATGGGTACTGGTTGGAGAAAAGCGTTTTGTACAACCATTTCTCGAGATTCAGAGTCTAATAATGTCTCTGAGAAACAGAGGAGCTCTGCTACTCCTAATCCCAGCCCTAGAAGCTGTGTTCGATTGGGTTTCTTCAGCAATCCTTCTACTCCGCGGTTGCAGTCTCATCAGCCATTGAGTAGTCCAGGTCTTCGTTGCCGTACAGCCCAAGATGCCACTGTTAATCAGAGTCCGACTCTCCATTGCAAGACCTCCTCCTCTTCCTCTACTCCTAAATCTGCGAAATCTCAACGGGGGGTTTTGGGTTCGAATCCTTCCTCTCCTCGCTCCCCTTTGAAGCTCTCTCTTTTCAAGAACAGCTTTAAGTTCAGAGTAAGATTTCTCTCATTCTCTCTGTTTTTTTTTTCTCTGTTTTTCATAAGGAATTGGAAATTTGACTTACACGGTTTTGTTGTGGAAAAACAGAGTAGCTGTGGAATCTGTTTGAGTAGCGTGAAGACAGGGCATGGGACGGCGATTTACACGGCGGAGTGTTCTCATGCTTTTCATTTTCCTTGTATAGCCGCTCATGTCAGAAACCACGCCACTCTGGTTTGCCCTGTCTGCAACACCACATGGAAAGACGTTCCTCTGCTCGCCGCCCATAAGAATTTGGGCCCACTAAACCAACACGATTCCAAACCCAAGATTGAAGATAAAACCATGATTGAATCTTCTCCCAGAGCCTTTAAATCCAAACAAGACCCAAAAGAAAAGCCCTCGGAATTCAGGTCCTACGATGACGATGAACCCCTGTTGTCCCCAACCTCCGGCGGCCGGATTATCCCAATCCCCGAAGCCGATGAGAACCAAGACGATGTCGAGGAATTTCAAGGCTTCTTTGTAGACCCAAAGCCGCCTTCGAGTTCGGTTAAATCTTCAATTCAGAGGACCAATGTGCAGGTCCGTCTCCTCCCTGAAACGGCGTTGATTTCATCTGGACACACCCACGAGACCTACGCGGTGGCTCTGAAAGTTAAAGCGCCCCCGCCGCTTCCGGCTAGAAACAGAGCCAATGCCAATTTACTAGACCCATCCCGCCGTGCGCCGATTGATTTAGTGACAGTGCTGGATGTAAGCGGAAGCATGACGGGGCCGAAATTAATGATGCTGAAACGCGCCATGCGATTGGTCATTTCGTCGTTAGGCTCGTCGGACCGGCTCGCCATCGTCGCTTTCTCGGCTACTCCTAAAAGGGTGTTGCCGTTGAGGAGAATGACGGCTCAAGGCCAACGCGCCGCCCGGCACGTGATTGACACGCTGGTCTGCAGCCAAGGAACCAGCGTGGGGGAGGCTTTGAGAAAAGCCACAAAAGTACTCGAGGACCGGCGAGAGAGAAACCCAGTCGCTAGTATCATGCTTTTATCCGACGGTCAAGATGAGCGGATCCATTCAAATCAACGGCAAATGACACGACACGAGTCATCCACACGGTTCGCCCACATAGAAATCCCGGTTCACGCGTTTGGGTTCGGGAAAAGCGGCGGATACTGTCAAGAACCGGCGGAGGACGCCTTTGCAAAATGCGTGAGTGGGTTATTAAGCGTTGTGGTTCAAGACCTTCGTATTCAACTCGGGTTCCCGACCGGTTCATCTCCGGTTGTGATCTCGGCCATATATTCATGTACAGGCCGGCCCACGGTTTGCAGCTTGGGTTCGGTCCGGCTTGGCGATTTATACGCCGAGGAGGAAAGGGAATTACTCGTGGAGTTAAAGATTCCAACCTCGGCTGCTGGGGCCCACCACGTGATGACGATGCAGTGCCTTTACAAAGACCCATCCACACAAGAAGTAGTGTACAGCCGAGAACAAGACATCCTCATCGCACGACCAGTAGCCGTTGGATCATCCGCTCCGAAGATCGAACGGCTGAGAAACATGTTCATAACGACTCGTGCTGTGGCGGAATCCAGGAGATTAATTGAGTACGACGATCATACAAGCGCACATCATTTACTCGCGTCGGCGCGTGCATTACTAATCCAATCCGGATCAGCAAGTGCTGACGTGTACGTGCGTGAGCTGGAAGTTGAGCTGGCAGAACTCCATTGGCGAAGGCAACAACAATTCGAATTACATCAGCAGCAGCAACAGCAACAGCATTTAGTCACAACAACGCCACGTAGGCGAGGTGGCGGTGGCGATAAGGAAAATCCGGCAATGGTGGACGAAAACGGAGAGCCGTTAACACCGACATCGGCATGGAGGGCGGCAGAGAAGCTTGCGAGAGTGGCGATTATGAAAAAATCGTTGACGAGTAGAGTGGGAGATTTACACGGGTTTGAAAACGCCAGGTTCTAGAAAGGCAGAGGATTTACTGACTGTAAAATTTGGTTAGTTTTGGAAAGGGTAATGAGAAATTTGAAACAAAATGGGCCTTTTTCCTTTTTCCTTTTTTCTTTAATTCTTCTTTACTCTTTTTTTCTTTTTTCTTTTTGTATATTGTTATTATCATTACTACTTATGATGCAATCATAGGGGAGTTTGGTAAGTGGGAGGAAGACTCAAGAGAAAGGGAAAGAAATGAAATGAAAGGATGGAGATATGATAAATGGAAAGGTTATAATTATTATTATTATTAAGAAATGGGTATTATTAATCAATAATTTCTCGGCTTGGCATGTTTTTGGAGATCAAATTCTTTGCATTTGATCTTAATATATAACTTCCATTTTGGCTTTGAAAAGGACTTTGAAATGGTTTGTTTTGCTTTCCAATGAAGCATTAATAGTAAATGAATTGATCCAAACCCATTTCATAAGTTGTAGTTTTTGTTTTTGTGTAATGTAGTTTGAGAGTTGGTGCAAATAATGAAATAAACAGCTATTGATTGTGTAGTGGGTTGCACAAATTGGTCCACCACAAAAGCTTATTAATAAAAGGGGACATAAATATATATATATATATATATATATATATATAAAGTTTCATTTAATTCAATTTAAAAAAAAAAAAAAAAAAAAACATGATGGAAGATGGAGCATTGTGTTCTTTTTATCCAACATGTGAATCAATATATACAATTCATTCATTACCACTCACTTCCCCTCCCATCTCTTTCCATTTCATTATCTTTTCTTCCTAATTTTTCTTTCTTTTATCCACTTTTTGAAATAAATAAGAATGGAAAAAATCACACTCCCCAACCATACATGCATTGTTATATTCACCGTTTGTTGGTATATTTTCTGGTTACAAAAATTTGTTGTATCGATAAAGTTTGTTCTAATGACTTTTCTTTAGTTGATAAGTAATTGATCACGTTAAAAATTTATAGGTGCAATTACCATCGCGATAGTCTTAATACTATATAAATAGTATTTTTTTTCTATCTAACAAAATGTAGCTACACCACATATTGCTTAAAAGTGATTATTTTTGTAACAAATTAAGAAAAGGTTTATTTTAATTATTTCAAGTAATGTTTAAATCAACTATTGGTTTATAAATTATTAATTACCAGAAAAAAAAAGTTGATTACTATGACTAAGTCAACCAATTCGTTGACTAAATTAAACTCATAATGTACCGTGATTATATATCTCTAGCTATTCATTACTCCAATGATAATTATATTTACCTTGGAAATTGTGTTTTTTTTTTCCTTTTTTTTTCTTTTTAAGTTGGGAATTGTGTTTGAATCATTCAACTTTTACATTATTATTCACGAGAAATATAAAAGAAATCTTTATAGTTGTGTTTCAAGATTTTTGCACTTTCTAACTTTTATTTTTTAATTTAGTAATGTCTATTAATTAATTTAAAAAATTAAAATTAATTAGTTTTCAATTTTTTTATCACTTAATAAAGTGTTAATTTGTGACAATTTTAGAATTTAATTTATACAATTATAAGTCTCATACAATGTTATTCGAATAAAATCTATAAAAGGATATAAATTGATTCAATTACGAAACTTCAAATTAAAGTTTAAACGGATAGATTATTAATTCGAAGTTTAAATAGATACAACTCTCAAAGTTAGAGTATAAATTGATATTTTCTTCAATTAATTTCAAATTTTCACTTCATAATTATTTTAATTAATTAACTAAAAGTTAATGTCAAAGGGGACCAAAAGTGTATGTGCATAAATGAAAATTTGTAGGTAAATGTATAAAATATTGAAATTTAAGGACAAAATAGAAACTAAACTCAAAATTTAAGAAAAAAATGTAGCATTTTGAAATTTAACTACTAAATAAAAATTAAACTTGAAATCTAGAGCTTGATAAAAATTAAAATAAACATTTAAGAATATTTTATCAGGTATTCTAATATTAACACCTCTGATTTTTTTTTTAAAAAAATTTATGTCGGCTGGTTTAGGTTTTTATTATTATTATTATTATTATTATTATTATTATTTATTTGTGCTAAAACTTTAAACATGACAATGTTACAAGTCTATGCATATTATTGAGAGTTATTTTTAAATATTTTCATTATTTGAGAAAAAAATGATTAATAGATTTCAATAATTATCTAAACAGACTATTCTTGCTACATGTGGGACAATAAATGCATTGTATTCTCAATACACAACACCAATTTCATTATATATATGATTCTTCAATTTTAAATATATTTTTCTTGAACAATTCCTATGCTTTGCCAATTTTATGACCTTATATTTAGTTTGAAATTGTAAATTTAAAATTTGTTTCAAATTAAATAATATGTGAATCTTTTATTAAATTAAAAAATAATGACATGAAAATTTGCAATTGGAAAAAAATTTCTACTCAACAACAATTAATAAAATAAATATGTATGCAATGTTTTTTTTTAATAAAAACATAATGTTTGAAAGAAAATAGTAAAAGATGATATAATCAAAATAGATGTAATGTATGTATTATCGACAAGTTCGAATGGGTTCGATTTCCTATCATACATCATCCAAAAAAAATAATAATAATAAACAAATGTTATTACCTGTTATTACATAATCATTATATTAAAAGCGATACTATTTATTAAAATGCTTTATATAAAATTAAAAATAAAAATCTATCAATTAATTTATTTTTCAATCTATGGATCATTTGATTATGCAAATAATGATTTAAAATAATGTGTCAAACTTGAGCATAATTAAAAAATTGAAGATTCAAACTTTTATTTTCGTATTTTATTTAACTAAAAAAAAAATTTTTTTCGCCCTTGTCTACGAAAGATAAATATATAGCATCCATTAAATGCTCAAATTATAATATGATTATAGCATAGTCCATTATTCTTAAGTTAAAATATCAATTTGGTTCCTATACTTTAAAGTTTCTTCAAATTTAATTCTTATACTTTTAATTGTCTAATTTTAGTCTCTGTACTTCCAATAAATCTTAAGTTTAGTGTTCACCGTTAGTTTATTGTTAATTTTTTAAAAGATTTTTTTTGTTATTTATTAGCATATTTATGGTACCTTATATTTATTTGTTAATTAAAAGTAAAATAAGAGAGAGAACTTTCTGATAAAGAAATCTTCACATGAGAATTGGAAGTTGAAACTCTTTTAAATTTAAATTTACTAAATTTCTACTCTTCTGGATCTGTCCATGTGATTTTTTTCTTTAGGAAAAAAAAAATACTAACAAAAGGCATATACTGTCACTGAACATATTGCAATCCCAAGACCATAGCTAATTTTATTTCAGAAAGAGATATTCTTATATAACCTATCCTTTAAAAAATAATAATAATAAAATAAAAATCCTGACCTATCCTCTCAAGTATGCTGACTTATTACCTGTTTTTGTTTAAATTTACCACAAAGATTGTCAAATCCTTTGAAAAACTTATCCATAATTTCTTTTGGTAAGGGTCTAGAGAAGATGGTAATATGCATAACGTTAAATACACAACTTATCAGACTTAGAGGTTGCATCGACATTGATTATTATCGACATCGGAATAAGAGTCTTTTATGAAAATGAGTTTGGAGATTTTTACATGAGCAAGATACTCTTTGGCATAATGTAGTAGTTAAATATTAAGAAATTTAGACGACTCTTGGCCTTGGCCTTTTGAGCTATCCAATACTTTTACCATTACATGTCTGGAGATCTTGTAGGTACGTATGATCCTACCTTGAGCAACCTTTATTGGGTAGTTTGGAAAGATGTTTATCCAAAGAAGATAAAATCTTTCTTGGTGTACTATGTGTTCTTCTAGTTTGGGGTTTTTCGACATCTTTTTGTACATTGTTCCTTTGTTTCTTAGATATTGGGTAGGTCCTTGATGCTTTCGGTTGGTCGTTGATTTTGTCTAACAACATTTACGATTTTCTTTCTTTTATTTTTGTTGGCCACTCATTTCGTGGTGCGAACAAGACTTTGTAGCTAGTTTCTTAAAGGTGAAAGGAATGAAATAATTTTAGAGATTCTTACTCAACTTATGATAGTTTTATGGATTTGATTCTTTTTCATGCTACTAAATGCACTTTTTTATTATAGTATTTCTTCGTTGATTTGTAATTTGAGAGCTTTTTTGTAATCACACCTTTGAGTGTTCGAGAATTTATACTCATTTATTTCATTCTCATCGATGAATTCTGCTCTCTTTTCAAGAACATATATATTAAAAAAATGTATAGCTCATTAATTTAATTCATAGTTACATTTTGAGCATTGAAATTGCAGAGCCTCATCATCTTCAAACAAATTATCAGTCAATTTTTATCACACATCCATCCAAAAAAAACAAAACAAAACAACAACAACAACAAAGTGCACATATATCTGAAACATCACATGTTGGCCTAATTTCGATTTGATAACAAATAAGGAAAGAAGCAGCAAGAAATATGACTGAATGACAGAAAAATCAAGGATTATCTCTATATATTGAAAATCAGTATCTTAATTACAAAAATTAACCACATTTCAGATACAGATTACAAACTTAGTACAGGATTACCTCAAAGATGTATTCTGCTACAACAGCTGAGAATGCACAAGGAACAAGCCAACACAGAGGTATGAGAGACCAGGTTTCACCATTGTCAATACACAAATCATCAAAAGAAAAGTTCCCCACAGAGGGATTAATGAAGATTAATTATGGATTTGAGATCACGACGAACCGAGGTGAGGAGTTTTCCCCTTATTTCGAACTGTGGAAGTAAAAGCAAAGGAAGGCGAATGAGAGTTTCATATAATACTGATTACTTCTGGTTTTGTTCCACTTTAGCTCTGATTTTCTGTTCCAACACTGCTATCTCTGTCTCGAGGCTGAACATTCTATTTAGAGCGTGCATGTTCTCCAAGGTTTCGCTTAAAGTTCGGCTGTCGCTCCCGTCGCATCTCAAATGCTGCATAGGACCATGAAGCAGCTTGTTAACTATACCACGACTAAGATCGTCTACAGCTCGTCGAGTTTTCTTTGGGATTTCATCGCCCATCTTTGATAGGCATTTTTCTAATTCAGCAGTTCTGATTCTTTCAGCATAAGCCCTCAGTTTCTTGATCGTTGGAACAGTCTCCAACGAATCCCTCCATGCTTCAAATTGCTTGGATTCTTCAGTGATAATTGATTGTGCTTCCATCGCTTTTCGGAGCCTATCCTCCTTGTTTGCAGCAACTACCTCTTTAAGGTCGTCAACATTGTACACTCGTACATCTTCTAGATCATTGATGCACGCTCCGACATTTCGAGGAACAGAGATATCGATGAAAAGCCTTAAGCCCCCAACATCATGCCCAACAGGGGGGAGATCCTTAACCTGCTCCTTTGTAAACAAAAGGCTTTCAGAAGCTGTGCTGGTAAATATCACGTCCGCTTCAGCTGTGCAGCTAAGCATTTCAGTGAGGGGCTTGTAGATTATCTCGACATCCTTGATCTCCTCGCGGATGGCTGTGACTCTCTCTTCAGATCGATTCACAACAACCATCTTTGTGCAGCCTTTAGCTACCAAATGTTTAATAACAAGCTTTCCCATCTTACCAGCTCCAATCACCAGCATTCTGGCAGTGGCATGTGAAGCTTCAGGAAGCTTCATCAAGGCCAATTCTACAGCAGCAGAACTTACAGAGACAGCTCCAGCAGCAATATTAGTCTCCGTCCTTACACGCTTACCCACCGTGATGGCGTGCTTGAAAAGCCCACTAATGTTCCTTCCAAATCCTGCAACACCCTGCCCAACCTTGACAACTTGTTTAACCTGAGCAAGGATTTGGCCTTCTCCTAGAACAAGAGAGTCAAGCCCTGCTGAAACTTCGAAAATATGTTGCGTGGCATCATTGTTATACAGCAAAAACCGGTGTTGGCAAATCTCTGAAACCGGGATTCCACTTGTCTGAAAACAACAACAAACCAGCTATTCATATGATTTCCATTCTTTAATTGACATCAAAATTGAAAACATATTCTTTAATGGTGGTGGTCTGAATCAGAAGATACAATCCTTTTCTAATCTTTCAATAGTAGTGGTTGTTAAGTAATCTCACACAAATCAACTATCTAGCCTTGAAATTTTGACATAAAGTAAACTTGTCCAGATATTCAATATCACTAATCAGATAGCTACCATGATTTGAATCTGTGATATATTTGGAAATATACAAACTAAGACATGGCGATGCTTGAAAAGTATAAATTCAGATAGAAGAGAAAACAATATTATACAGATATTCTAACGTGAAAAAAAGTAGTTTTCTAAGATTGTGAATCTTAATATCAATCGAACCTTCGACATCCATTCAGTCACTTCTTTCACTCCACGATGCTGAGATAGAGCAACAACATATATCTCCATTCTGTTGCAGGTGCTAAGAACAGCTGCTTCTTCAATGTGGTTTAAGCCACAGAGCTCTCCAATGGCGCGAGGCCATTCTGCCTCAGGAATGGCTAGTTTTTCTCTCATTTCAACAGGTGTTGTATGAATACTAAGCCCAATCACAACAATGCTGCTTCTTTCCTTTGTATATCCTAATTTCCATACAGAACAAACCCAAAACTTGAGTGAACTCTCCAATTTGGACATCTTTTAAAACTCTTCCCATCATGTAGCATTTCCATATAGAAATTCAATCAGATACCCAAAAGCTAATAATGGAAGTTAAACATTGAGGAAATGGGAATTTCAAACTAGAAGTAATGATCAAGATTCAATTGCAAATTCAAGCAATGACAAAGTCTAAAAGAGGGGGAAAAAACAGAAATGGGAAATACTTACTGTCAACAGCAGAGGTCTTGAGCTGTTCAAGGGCAGAGAGATTGGAAGATTTAACTCGATCAAATTCATCATTCTGAACCAAAACATCAGAAGAAGCAACCTCGGACCTCACTGGAGTTAAAAACGAAACCCCACTTCTCTGAAATAGAATTCTCCTGGTTCGAATGGATTTGCAGAAACCGGGAAGGTGAGAAGAAGACGAAACCCTGGTGGAGGAAGAGGTTGCGGCCGATTTCAACAAAAGGGCTTCCAATTTGGCACCGGAAAAACTGGTTGAAACAGCCATTGAAGGGAAGCCCTAAACCCAGAAAGGAGAAGCAGAGAGAGAGAAGTGGGAATTGGAAATGAAGGGTTTGTGTTGAATTCACAACCAAAATGGTGGAGCTTCGTCAAATTGGAGGAAGTAGTGGAAGGACCGTTTGTGCAAAAAGCAAAGATTTTGAGGGTAGAAAAGCAAAAATTGAGGTGTTTAGAGAATTGGGAATTGGGAATTTGGGATTGGGATCAAATCAAAAAGAGGAGAATTTAGAGTTGGGATTATGAAATTTGAAGATTTGTGATTTCTCCGCTCTGTGATTGGTGGGTTGAACACACGCCTTTATCCACACTCATTTCCAGCCTCTATCTTAGAGTATCACCCTGTCCTCATCCTTTTAGGGCCCTCCCTCCATTTTTAGGGCTATTTTAAAAATTAAAAAAAAAATCAAATTTTTAATCTTTGTAATATTACATGATACACGTTGAATTAAAAGTTCACAGTGTAGCTTGTACTATAATTTCAAAATCATAGGTTTAATTTTTCTATTCCATATATTGTTAAAATAATAATAATAATAATAATAATAATAATAATAATAATAATAATAATAATAATAGTTTGTGGTGTGTTTGATAGGCAATTTGAATTAGGTTATAAACTCAATTTATTTTTTGGAAAATTTTAACAATAAAAAAATAAGAGAAATTTTTTATATAAAATAGTAAATTTTTTAGATAGTTATGATTTTTAACCTAAGACATATTAATTAATAATAATTTGTATTCAATTTAATATTCAACAAGTAACTACAACTAGTTTAAAATTTTAAATATATTATCAAATACATTTATAACAATTGTTTAAATTAGAATCAAATTTCTAAATTTGCTACGAAACGAGCATTTAAAAATATGAAAATACAATTATGTTTTGATTAAATTCTTTGTTTTTAAACTTTTTACCAAACATGCTCTAAATCTCCAAACTTTCATATTTTTATTTATTTGATATTTGAAGTTTTAAAAGAGTCTAATAACTTCTTGAATTCTCTTTAAAAAAAAATTATAAATTATTTAACAAAAACTTGGTAAAGACTTTGTGTGTTAGTTGTTTAGAATAGATGACGAGTATATGCTTGTGTATTGAAATTTATATAGGCATAAAAAAAAAGGGTTAAGTATGAGAATTTAGAAATCAAAATATCTCAATTTTCTTTAATCAATAACGGTTTTCAATCACTTGTAAGATTACTTATCTTAACAAGTCAAAATCAAAAGGTAGTAAAATCTCAAAATATTTTGGACAATCGTTCTAAATGTTATTTTGATTTTCTTTTTTTTTTTTCTTTTAGTAAATTAGGGAGTAGGAAGTTCAAATCGTATATCTCTTGTTTACTAACACATATTAGGTATCAATACGCTTTGACATGTCTATAATTTAAATCTACAATATATAATCTATAATATAATAATTATTAAAAGACATAAGATTACATTTAAAAAAAAAATGTAAGATTAGATGGGGAAGAAGTTTTTTGTTTTTTTGGACAATATTGATTTATCATTAATACTTCACCAAATATTTATTGTTTTGATTTGAGTTCATTAATATCTATATTTGTATATGTATAGTATAAGTATATGCTAAAACTTAGAAGTCTACCTACTTTTCGGTCAAAAAGAAAAATAGTCTATATACTTTTTAAGAATTTTTTTGAAACAATCTCTTTCTTTCTTCTTCTTTATTTTTTTTTTTCATGTTTTTCAATAAAAACGTTAGGTAGACGATTTATCTATGAATATTTATTTGATATTTAATTATAAGGCAAAAACGTAAAATTAGTTTTCATTAATTAGTTTTATATACGGTTGAAATTGAAGGTTGAATTATATAAAATACCTCTTAATTTTAGGATAGATTTCAATTATACTTTTAAACTTTGATGAAAAGTTATAACATCAAAGTTATAATTTTATTCTTAAATTTTGAAACTTGTCTTGGAAAACATCGTTGAAGAGTTTTTTTTTTTTTTTTTTCTCATTAAAATAAGATAAAGATTGACACATCAATATTATTCATATAAATTCAAATGAAAATTGATGCGTGAAAATTTAATATTCTGTAATAAATTTCAAACTTTGAAGGTAACCATTTAAATGTATTCCTAATTTAGCCAAAAATTTAATGATTGAAATTCTATTTCTTTGTAAGTGCATTTGAAGCCAATCCTCCCTCTTTTTTTTATGTCAATTTTTGGAACTATTTTCTCCTTTCAATTTTTGTTGGGATTCATATAAAATATCCTCTTCATATGAAACATGTCTTGGTGGCCATAGGTTAGACACACAACCATCAATATCTAATTATAAATAATTTTTACTTTCAAATAATTTCATTCATTAAAAAAGTATAGAGTATTTAAACCTTGAACTCATGAGAAGAGCCACTACTTATATTGTAAAAAATTTCCCTTTATACTTCAGTTAATTCTTAATTTCAAGGAGTTTTTTTTTTTTTTTTTTAGATTTAAGTAAAAAAAAATATATATTATTTTAATTATGTATTTTAAAATTTATTCTATTTTAGTCCACGTATTTTCAAATCTTGTTGAATAAAATCTTCAAAAGTCTTTACTTTTAGTTTATTGTTAACCCCAAAAAATAAGCCTACATTAGTCTTCTCCTTATAAAATTTTGAAATACATACACTTCTCTTACATAAAAATTAAATTAAAGTAATTGTTATGAACAACAATTTTAGGGACAATAACTAAGTGCATAGCAACATTTTAAAAAAAAATTCAAAATCTATCAGTGATAGACTTCTATCGCTGATAGACTCTTATGATCTATCAATGATAGACCACCTAGACCATAAAAGTCTATAGCGATAGAAGTCTATGACTAATAGACTTTGTTATATTTGTAATTTTTTTAAAAATGTTGTTATATATGCTAACACTTTGAATTTGATTGCTATATTTACAACTATTCTTAAAAATTATTATTATTATTTAATCAACATTAATAACATTTATCTTCAAATGACTAATTTAATCTCTTTTTTTTTTTTAAATACAAAAATTTAATTTAGATATTTAAAAGTATTAACGAAACAAAAATAATATTTTTGCTTAAACATAATTAAATAACAAATTTTTGTGTATGTTTGGTATTATTATGAATATTTCGTGTTGTTGTAAAGATAAGATAATCAAAGAGATTGGGTGGAATGATATGTGATAGGGATTGATTCATAGGATTTCAGGGGTTTGTGTTTGCCACAAGTTTCTCACAAAGTCTTATGTGGACAATAGTGTGACACTCACTATTCATTTTAATTACATATATTTCAAATTACTTTAATATCATACCTTTAATCAAATTTTTTTTTTTATTTAAAATAATCAAACCAAAATCACACACTAATTGTGCTAATATGAACAAAATAATCACTCATTTCTTTTAAATTAGACTTAACAGTGTTTTAGTTATAATAGTCTAAATCATAAATTTTAAAATTAACATGAATAACTCGTACTTATTGTTTTTATAACATTTTTTAAGTTTTTTGGACTATTAAAAAAACTAGTAAATAAAATATAATCAAACTAGATGTATATCAAGCAAATTCAATTTTAAATTAAAAAATGTTTTTGTAATAAATAATAAGTTTAGGTTGATGTTTTTTTAAAAAAAGAATTTTGGGTTGATTTGATTTAACTCAACTGATTCAATCTATTAAATTTATATTTATTTGAACCTAATTAGGGTTTTTAGACAATTGGGTTAATGGCAAATTTTGTCCTTAAAATTTAAAGTTTATAACTATTTAATCATTAAGCTTTCAAAATTATAAATTTAATCTCTGAACTTAGATTTTTTTTTACAAAAAAATCAAGAATTTACTAGACGTACAATATTAAAAAAAATATTAGGATTTCATTAAACATCAAATTCAAATTTATATATAATATATCAATATTTTTAAAAAAAAATTTATTTGTCACAAAACTATTAGGAACAAAATTTGATAATGCCTTATTAGATTATTTTATAAGTTTATACATCAAATATATACAAACTTGGTGGAGAGACTAAACTTGCAATTTAATAATTTTTTAAATTATTAAAAAAAAAAAAACCGAAGAAAAGGGGAAAGATTGAACATGCTTTCCTTGAGACCAAAGCAGAGAACAAAAACACTCAAACTGCCCCTCACTTACACAGAGACACATGTACATAACATATCAAAATAAACACAAAAACTTTGGAATCCCATTTTCTGTTGAGATAAAACATTATGATGATTGATCAACATTTAAGGTTTCCTAAAAAAGTAAAGCTTTGCCTTAAAAATTCCTCATTAAAGATCTCAATTTAGTAAAAATTGAGGTGGATTCCAAGTTATGGTTTGTTGTTCCCATTTTTTTGGTTGATCGATATTGGTATCTAAGAATGTTCTTCTTTCACGTTTTCTATTTCTTGTTTTCTCAAGTTTTGAAAAATAAAATGTGTTAGGTAACAATTTATGTTTCTCGTTTCTCGTGTTTCATAACCATTTTTAAAATTGTGGAGAAACATTTTTTTTTTTTTTTTTTTTTTTTTTTTTTTTTGTCTTTTTCAAAACATAAATAAAAGTATCTGCTATCAGGTCAAATTAAGGTTTATTAGACAAGATTATGTTGTTTTTAATGGTAAAAGTTTATAGTTAATTTAGTTGACCAAATAATATTAATTTTGTGGATGTTGGTTTTTGTAAAGATGAATATGAGCCTGTTTTGTGAGAGAGTTGGGCAATTTGATGTTGGCTTTGAGTGGTTTTAATTGGCTTCTTTCTATTTATGGTCTCTGGTAAATTTTTGTTATTTTTGCAAAATGGATTTAGTATTTTCAGATATAGGTTATCCTTCAAATTCATTTCTTTTTTCTTTTTTCTTTTTAAAATTGAACACATTGTTGGTCTCGGTTGGATTTTAAATGATTTATTGGTCAGATTTGTTACTTAGATTTTGAATTTGGGTATGACTTATATTTGTTAATAGAATATATATATATATATATATATATATATATATATATTATATATATATATATAGTTTGGATTATAAAAACATTGTTATAAAGAAGATAATAAACAAAGAAATGCATAGATGAAAATAATGTTTATAGACTCAATCAATTTAAACGATTATCAAATATAACCTTAAATATTTGAACTAAGAGTCTAAGAATTAGAAGATTTTTTTAAAAAACAATATTTTAAACTCTAATTTTCCTCCAATTTATGTATGATAATGCTATGAAGTTTATCATCAATCAACTTTAAAAGTTTTTTCAGAGTGAAATTCAACCTAACGAGATAGGCCAAGACCGAAGAGATCCAAAATATACTTAAGATATAAGTATAGGGTCGACTAATCATTGAGCCAACAACTCTATTGGTTGAGTAGCTATTGGACCCAATATCCCCAGGACTAAGTTGGTTGGGATTTGAAAAAAAAATCCTAAGTCCAGTGTCATATAAATGGATAATTAAGATTCAAAGAGATTAGATTACAGTTTGTTTGACAAATATCATATTCTCTATTCAAAAACTATAAAAATTATTCTCTAACTCTAATCTAGCTAACTTAAGCATTAGAGTTTGTTTGACAAATATCATATTCGCGTGCAACTCTTTTTTTGGTGTAGATTACCTCATTTTAATCGCTCCCGTTCTCTCAAATTACAAACTCATGGTTGAAGTACTGGAAAGTTAGGAGACTTCTTCTTATCCAAATTTGTGCAGGAATAATATGCATAAACAATTAATGTTAAAACAGGCAAATCTAAATGGAACCTTTTAAAAACAATATGACAAGACTGAAAGAAAATAATAAAGTAAAATAAAAACCCAAACATTAAGCCACTATGTGATAATTATTTGGTTTTTAATTTTTTTATTTTTAAATTCTGAGTTTATAAACACTACTAACATCTCTAGATTTCTTTGCTTTGTTATTTAGATATTGTTTCAAAATCAAAGTCAAGTTTTGAAAACATAAAAAGTTGAACTTGTTTAATAATTATTTGGGTCCCGTTTGGTAATCATTTGTATTTGTATTTTTAATTTTTTAAAATTAAGCCTACAAACACTCCTACCACTTCTAAATTTCTTACTTTGTTATTTACTTTTTATTCATGTGTTTCAAAACCCAAGTCAAATTTTAATTTTTTTTTTTTAAAAAAAAAGTAGTTTTCAAAAATTTATTTTTGTTTTTGGAATTTGACTAAAAATACAACTCTTGTACTTAAGAAGAATGCAAACTATTGTAAGAAAATATGAGAAAATATATTTAATTTTCAAAAACTAAAAATAAAAAAAGAACAAAATGGTTAAATTTTAAGCTTATATACACTAATTCCTCTCATTAATTTTTTTTATCTAACTTTTTAGGAACCCTTTCAAATTCCAAGCAATTTTTTGAAAACTTAAAAAATATCTTTTCAAAAAATTGTTTGGCTAAGAAATCAAATATTTTATATATGAAAAACGAAAAATAATGGTAAGAAAATCTGAAAAAATAAACACAACTTTTTAAAATAAAAAAATTATATGGTTATCAAATGAAATCTTAATTCTAGAAAATTTTTTTTTTTAAATTTGACTAAAATATTATATGCTTTCTTAAAAGGAAAAAAAGATAAAAATTGTTATAAATAAACGGTGAGAATTTTAAAAATTCAAATGGTTAATCCTCTAATAAGATCTTGGTGGACTTTTGAAAATTAAATGGGCCGGTTCAAAATTCTTAGTTTCATCATTATGGGCTGGGCTCAAAACCCAAATGAAAACTTTTCATGGGCCTTTTTTTAAAAATTTGACCCAACTTCAGACTTTCAGAACAATTCTCCAAAAATCCTCAAAATTTGGAATTATTAATTTTAATTAAATTCTAAAAAAAAATCCATTTATCTTTAAGAAGCATTATTTTGCTTTCCCAAAAAAGAGAGGACAAACTTTTTGGAACATGATATATATTTTTCTTTTTAAAAATGGAATTTGATTGCTGATGAAGCACAAATTTGTAATTTTGCATCAACTAAGAATGCAAATTCATAATGACAATTGAAGGAATTTTTTTATTCTTTTTATTTAAAAATAATAGTACAAAAGATATAATAATATCAAACTGGCCTAACCCAATACAAAATGTGTAGACTTTTCAAGGAAAGAATAATTTGATTTGATTTAATTTAATTTATTTCATTTTTCTCCAAAAACTCCCAATAATCTGCAAGAACAAGCAACTTTGTTGCTTTTGGGCCCAATTTTTCCAATTCCACCCATGAAAGTGACAGAAACCTACAGGCCCAAACCCAATATTGAGCCCCCAAGAAACAATAGATGTTTATCCATCAACAAAACTTTCCTTGTAGATATATTTTATTTAAAAAATAATAATCAAATAGTAAATAATTAGTTTGTTGTTAATTTTTTCTAATTCCTTTTTCCATTTCAATAAATAGATAGAGGAGAGAATTGATCTTTCAACCTTTAAAAGAAAGTACTGAATGTTTTATCTACTGGGCTGTTATGTTCGAATCGGTGTCACTATAGTTTATCTATAATTAATAAGGGATATGCATATTGATTGAGACAATTATAGTTATCCATCATAGTGAACGTTTTATATTCTTCTCGATGTATAGAGTGGGCTATATTAATAGTTAAAGATTTACACTCAAACTTGTAACTTTTTTGTTATAGTAAAAGGAGAGAAGGATAGTCAAAAAGAATTTTAAGTATAGTGAATATGACATTTTTGGGTAAAAAGGGAGGAAATTTGAGGCAAATGAAGAATGTTCAAAATTTAGTGGATTGGTATGAATATTACAATAGGAAGGAAGCATGCTTCCGTATTACTTTTTGCCAAAGACCAATATTCATTTTCGTCCTTCTTTCTGCTGTCATTTTGAACTTGAATTTCAATAGATATTGTTCTTAACTTTTTCTCTATCGAGTTGTTTCTCTCATATATTTACTCATAATAGTTGCGTAATTGAAGTCATTGTAAAACTTAGACCGACGACGTTCAAAGTTTCTTTTTCCTTATGACATGTCTGATAGATGTAAATTGCTTTCTGAATTTAAGGTTTGGTTTGAATATTTGACGACTGGATTCAATCATGATCGTGCGTTATAGTAGTGGATGGTTATCATCGTCATTGTCATTCGTTGGCATCGTCGTCATCATCAGGATCATTATCAACATAGTGTTGATGATGGTTTTCAAAAAAAAATTCAAAATTCCACGAAGGTTATTTTGAAAGTTTGACCCTAGAAAGAGAAAGCACCATCTTTTCTCAAATGCCTCTATAGGAAGATCTCATTGGTTGGGTTGAGTATAAATGTGGTAATCCAATTTATGAACAACAACACTTATAAAGATATATATGCACAAGACAAGGTCAAAGCACACAAACTAATATTTTCTCAAAAAAAAAAAAAAATTGAATTGGGTCAAACACTAGGGTAGCAAAATAATATGAAAATAATTTATAAGAAAAAGTCAACCCCACTAAGTTTTATAGTGGAACCTAGCTTTTTAATTAATTTCCCCCCTCATATATATATTTATTTATTTATAAACCTCATTTTCACTTCAAGGCAAAGATAGAAAGATAAAAAGAGTTTGCTTAATTTTGCTACCTTTTTCAGCTCTATCTCATATCCACGTGGTTTACATAATACTAAACACAAATACATTACAAAATAAAACATGTTATTTTTTTTTTCGAAAAATTTCTAGTACTACTATGACATTGTAATTTAAAAAAATTGTTCTTTTATAAAACAAATCGATAAAATAAAATAATATATCATTTAATAACGAAAAATAAAATACTAGAAATTAGTGGTAGGCTAGTGGAAGGCAAAAGTGGTGGTTCATCTGCTGAGGATGACCAGTTCTTATCAAAGTTTAGTTGATTGACTTTTGTGTCAATGAAATATTGGGTGTGTGAAAGACCAAAAAAGACAAAACACTTAAGTTTTTTTTTTTTTTTTTTTTTTTTTAAAAAAAAAGAACAATAATGTGGGGCAATTTCCAAACAACAAAATAATTGACATATGTGATTTTTTTTTTTTTTTTTTGAGACATTCCTTAATGTGGGTCGGTTTGAATTTCACATTATAAAAAATATTTTTCTAAAATTCAAAAAAAAAAAAAAAAAAAAGGAAGCAATGATCTTTGGTTGTAATTTGTAAGAAGACAAAGAAGATGCTTTAATTTGTCAAAAAAAAAAAAAAAAAAAATTGCCATACCCTAAAGCCTTCTCACATGCCCTACAAATGACCACTTTTGTTCCCTAAAAATGACCCTATAACTCAAAGCCCACTGCCATAAACAAACGTGTCTGTCCCCTTTGAATGTGGGAGAGCCCTAAAAGGCAAAGACCCAATAATATTCTAAAAACAAGACTTTTTTTTTTTTCTTTTGTAAAAATTTGTAAAATTCTTTAAAAATAAATAATTAATTTCTTCTTCTATATATATCTAGGGCATGCAAATTAATGGTCCAATCCAAAAACCCTTTTGAAAAGGGCATTACACACATTACGGCTTCTGATGTGTCTTTTCTAAGACCATGCTTATCTCCCACACAATTCGCATCTTTGAATGGTACGTAAATCTTTCTTTCTTTCTTTCTTTTTTTTTCTCTTTCAATAATAATCAATTTCATTTACTAAATTATAAGTCTTAAATAAATATTCAAACTTCCATATGGGTTGTTTCATGATTTCATCTACGTATTTTTAATGTATTAAACTAAGTATATAGTAAAAGGGAAGTGATCTACGTAATGTGTATATTTATATATATATATATATTTTGGATGGATAAAGAAGATGCCTTTTGCATCTAATTTTGAAAATGGCTGCTGTGGCTATGCATGGAGGAGAATATATTGAAAAGAAAAAAACAATAATAGAGACCAATGAAAATGAAAATATATAGAATGGAAGAAACTTTTAAATTTCTCAGCTGAAGGCATCGTGCCGTGGGGTCTTTGTTTTTTATATATATATAATATCATATACAGTCAGAATTGAAGTGAAAAAAAGGGGTCAAAGAAGGAAGAAAGAAAAAAAAACCCTAAATCAAGGGAAGAAAGTGAAGAATATTATAAACTTGAAAGGAATCAAACAATGTATATATATATTGGACTATATTGTAGGGTTAAATTATAAGTTTGGTTTATAAACTTTTAACTTTTGTGTCTAAGAGATTCTTGAGTTTTAAAAAATATTTTATAGCTCTCTCAACTTTTAATTATGTATGTCTAAGGTAGGTTCCAAACATTGAGGATCCCATTTTGTAAAGATATATAGAGAACTCACAATCTTTATTAGATATATAGGTTACCCATCTAATATCCAATTGGGTTTGAGATGGAACCTCATAATCACTACAAGAAAAAAGACATTTTTCGACGCACAAAATCATCAGGAAAGGTTGGAAAAGCATTAGCATAAGTATTTTCGTCACAAAAAAAAAGCATCAGGAGTATTCGTTGACCTATCCCTGTCGGGAGAGACTATTGTCGACGCAGGACCAAGCAACGTCGGCAAAAAAGGCTTTTGCCGATTCAAGGTTAACCATGGTCTCAACTGTGACCCTATGCTGACGCGACAAAAACACTGCCAACATAAGTTCTTTCGCTCAACGCTTGAAACTTGGCATTGCGAGTTAGGATTTGTTGACTCCAAGTCGTGGCGTTAACATATGTAATTTGATAGGTCGACAGGAATTGTTTGCGTCGACACAACTCATATCCCGATGATTATACATTTGTGTATAGAGATGTCTTCTCTGCCAACAGTGTCTTTGACTTCTCCCGACGTGAATTTAGCGTCAACAGTTTTTTTTAAGTATTTTAATTTTTTTTTTTAAATATTCAAATTTGTTTGTACCTAATAAGAAACCAAATATCCAAACAAAACTAAATTTCATTCAAACATTTTTATATATTCTTACAAATTCTACATAAAATTACAAAACAACAAACAAACTAATATTATACTACTTGTTCAAGAACATATATTCTTATTCCCTAAAATAAAAGTTATCACAGTTGCTACCATAACTGCAGAATATATAGCAACTGTTAATCCCAAAATTTGGACATGGAAAACTCACATGACCTTCACATGGTACAACAATAGATTTATAATTTGGAAGAAAATATCACCTACACAATCAAAATAGAATGCCACACCGGTGTGGGAATTCCATCGAAAAGATAGGGTGGTCTCAACCCAACTTCCTCTCTTTCATAACCTTTTCTCACCTTGGGCTATTTCCTGCACTCTTTTGATTCTCGTATAACTGGAGCATTATATTCCCAATTTACCCGTAGCATTTGACCTTTTTGGGGTTTGCAACCCTAGGTCCAAAATTATCCATAACAGTAACAAAATTCAAACAAACTTCTACGTACTCATTATTCTCCAAACAAAAAGTTATTATATTAGGCTTAAAATGCTTTATATCGGGATAATCTGAAATCAAAACCATATACATTCTTTTTATAATGTTTGGAGTCCATCATTTTTTTTAACGTAAATATAATTACTAAAAAATCCTCTCAATTCTCACCATCATTTGTAGCAAAACAAGCTTTGTTAGTGGCCACTTCTTTCACTCACTTTGATGAAAAATAAAGGGCGGCCACATCCACCCTCCCTATTTTCCCCTATTATATCTAATCTAAGTTTTTCTTTTTGGAGTAGTTCGTTTTATGATCTAAGACACACTTACGGGAAATAAGGCATTTATGACACTTACACCACATTTAGCTACGCATGTGTCTCACCCTTTAATATATTCTTTCTAAACCTTTTTTTTTTTTTTAATTTTTTACTTCACTCTCTATTATCCATCTATTTTTTAAATTTCCTAATTTAGTTTATGTAATTTCAATCAATTATATTTTATTACTGTTGTCTCTATTGTTACTGTTTAATTTTACCCTCAAACTAGAGAATACAAAAAGAGAATTTAACGAGAATTAACATACTCAAACTTAAAGTGTTTCTAATGAAGAAGATTTGAAACTAAAGACATAGACTCCTTGTATAGTGTTTGAATCTCATCATTTTTTTAAATCTTTTGGATGTGAGATAATTACCTCAAAATGCAATAATTATTTTTTAAAAAAGAAATAAATTATTTAAAAAATAATAAATAGGAAAAAGAAAAAAAAAGGAGGGTGGGCTGGAAGCACTAAAGATTCCATTATTAGCACCAATGGGAAAGGGTGAATGGGACGGTCGGATTTGGTTGGCTTTGTCTGATATTTTGTTTCTTAAAAGAATGTTTTCTTTTCCGGCAAATATTACTCTTTTTAGCTACAATTTCCAACCTTCACACGTGTACTCTTCCGGTTGGCCACCTTTTTCTTTTCTTTTTTTCTTTTTTCAAAATTGTCGTGCTTCCCATTGCCACGTAGGATTAATCTTCACAATTTCCATCCTAAATTAAATATGATATTCCCATTTTGATTGCGATTTCAATGGACCATATTCAATATGTCGTTTTCCCATTATTTTCCTCATTCCTTCCACAAATATCCTAACAATTCTTTTACTTTTTTTTTCTTTTCTTTTTTCTATTTTTAAAAATAGCAAAATAAACCAACTTATTTATCAATATAAAAAAATATTACTGTTTATTAATGATAGATACAGATAAACATCTATCACTATTTATTACTGTGATATTTTACCATATTTAAAAACATATTTAATAGTTTTACCATTTAGAATAATTATCTTTTAAAAAGAAATTAGAGCAATTGTTTTAAATGACAAAATTGTTAGAAATATTTTTAAATATAGGAAAATGTCATTGTTTATTGATAAACAATGACATTTTGCTATATTTATAAATAAGTTAGTTCAATTGGCTATATTTGAAAAAACTCTAAAAAGTTATTAATTTGAAAATAAACTTAAATTATTATTTTTCATTTTATTCATTATTATTTTTCTGCAACCCGTATAATTTTAGCGAGACCTTGAATCAAACTATGTTATTCATTAATGTAGAGTTCAGAACGACACATGCTTTCCTCCAATTATTTTTTCATTGTATATTTAATTTAATGAAAATAACGATTTTATCTTTTATCTTTTTCATTTTTAGTTTGTTTTTACAAAAAATACTTTCTTTTTTAGTTAGTATCCTTTTTATTTTACACTTACAAAAATTATAAGTATTTTTTAATTTTTAGTAAATCATTTTAAGAAAAATTAATTGCACGAAAAACTTTTTATTTTAAGAAAATCTTTAGTCAATATTTCAAATTTCATTCTTTTGCTTATATTTATATAAATAATAAGATTTTATTTTTAGATAGTTGTGATAGACGTCTATCAGAGTCTATTAGGAATAGAAATGATAGAAGTCTATCACTAATATATATTGATAGAAGTCTATCACTATTTTTTGTTGTTGTTATTTTTTGTAAATAGTTTGACATTTTTTCTATTGGTGAAAATTTCCCTTTTAAATATTCTATTATGATTTCAAAACATTAATAGAAAAAACTAAGACTTTTTTTTTTTCCCTTTTCTTTCATAAAGTTTAAAGAGACCCAGGAATAAATTATTTGAAGGTTTAAAAGACTAAAAATGGAATAAATATGAATAAGATTTATAAAATCTTATTGGATTTAAATATAAAGTTTAGTATTAAAAGAGTATTGGGATATTTTTTTTAAAATTTTTTATATGAAAGTTTAAAAGACTTAAAATGGAATAATAACTTTTCATTGGAAGAAGCTGAAAGGGAAGCATGCATCTGATTCGTTTGATTCAAATTCTTAATTTTAATTAAATGGCTTAAGTCTTACCTTGTCAAATACCATACTAGATAATTAGAAACATCCACTCTTTAATTTAATGGTCCTAATTAAAAGAATTAAAGAGCATATTCAATTGATTTAAAAAGGAGAGGGTCCCATTAAGTTGTTTACTAAATCAATATATTCTCATAGACATTTAGGGAAGATTCCTCTCTTGGGAAGAACACTCTATATCTATTTTATAATGTGCACTTCAAATTAAAAAAAAAAAAAAAAAAAAAAAAAAAAAAAAACTTTATATTACACATTTGGGGAAATTTCCCTCTTGCAAATGACTTCCCATATTTGAATTAAAATAAATTTTAGACAGATCAAGTGTATCATTATTTGATGCATTGATGCATGCTTTTTACCTAAATTAATAGATTGTTTTTAAATATAAAAAAACGAGTCAAATTATTTATAAATATATTAAAAAATTTACTGTTTATCAGCGATAGACCATGATAGAATTCTATTTCTTGAGTAATAGACAGTGAAGTTTTTCTATATTTGTAAATAGTTTGATATTCTTTTTGTTTATAGTAATTTTTCCTCGAAAAATTGCTATAAACAAAAAAATATATCAAACTATTTACTGTCTATCACTCAAGTGATAGAATTCTATCGCGGCTCATTTTTCTATATTTGAAAATAACCCTTTTGAAAGTAGGTGGATTAAAATAAACCATAATTAAAAGTAAAGAGCCAAAAAAATTGAAAACAAAATATAAAAACTAAAATAAGTATTTAAAAAAATAATATATATATATATATATATATATAGATACATACATACATATACATACACATGCATGCACTCCAAATGACCTATATAATTTATTCCATGCATGAAGTGATTGAATAGGTAATGGATGCATGAATGATTGATTTTAGGTTGAGTGAAAGAAAAAACTGTCTTCTAGAGATATAGTATACGTTATTCATCACTTTGCAGTATAAATACTCATGATTTTATTTTGTATTTCACTCAAACTGACATATCATATACCAATGTCGATAAAATCGTCGTA
The DNA here is from genome assembly GCA_002890555.2 of Lagenaria siceraria. Classification (NCBI taxonomy): domain Eukaryota; kingdom Viridiplantae; phylum Streptophyta; class Magnoliopsida; order Cucurbitales; family Cucurbitaceae; genus Lagenaria; species Lagenaria siceraria. The sequence continues at coordinate 18,051,327 of CM016490.1, forward strand.
TGATTTTTTTTTCTTCTTCTTTAATTTCTTACTTTATTAGCTAGCTACTAACATAAATTACAGAAAATAGAGTTAAAATTGAAGATGATGGCCAAAAAAGAAAATGCATGGAAGAAAAGGAGGCTTTGGGAGGGAAGAAAGAAAAAAGAAAAGGGGTAAAATAAAGATTTGATATTGAAAGGGTTGAAGATATGAAGAAGAAAGAAACTTTTAGTACATTTTAAATTTGGGCAGAGGGAGGGGGAAGGTGTCCCCACTTTGAAGGGTACCCTACCCCTCACTTCACTTCACTTATCCAAAACTGAGAGACTATCAGTACCAAATGTACGGCACATTGACCCTAAAGTCTTCTGTTTTTTTATATCCAACTCCTTTCTTCTTTTAACAGTTTCTACTATTATTATTATTATTGAGTGCTATGATAAGGTTAAAAGACAATAACTTCCAACCCCTCTATGGTAAATTCAAGTACAATTTAGTTTGTACTATATCCCTTTTTCTTTTCTTTTTTTTCTCTTTTCTTTTTATTTTTAATTACCTTTTTTAACTCTACCTTTCTTTCTTTCTTTCTTTCTTTCTTTTTTTTTTTTATGGCGTGGCCCAAATAATAATGCTACTTTGAATAGTTATCTTATATGATGTATTGAGTCAATAAACCTTTTCAACACATTTCACGTGTGACTGTCAGGTGTACTGATGACAAATGTAACATGGTGTTCAAGTGATAATGGAACAAGTTGCGGATACGTCTCTACTTCGTTGTTGTTAATTAGTTGAACTATTTGGTCAGTTGCCATTTGTCATACCAACATGTCTCAAACTCTCACACCTTTCATTTCGTCCTTAATGTGATGCAAATAATTGTCATTTCTCACGCATTTGAATTAGACAACTCAATCCAACATATGATTGACATTATTTTTTTTTAGTGAAAATTTGGATTTTTTACTCTATGTTTGTTGAACTTCTCGTCTACTCTCTCTCGGAGAACTAATATGTTCTCAAAGATACCAACATGTTGTTGTACTCCAACCATTGTCACTTTCTGGCCAATATTTTTTTTCTCTGTTATTAACCATCAAATTCAAAATTTATTTTCGAATATCAAAGTTTGTATGAGTGACTTCATGAAAGTAACACAAATAAAAAGTAAAAACAATTCAAATACTACTAAACAAGTAAAGGACAACGAATTGTTTTTTGTTGATCGGGAAGACTTTTAATAATTCTTGTTTTAGTATAGGGTATAGGATTTGAACCACATATCTTTTCGTCGTAAACACATTTGTATAAGTGTAAAATAAGTTTAATATGAGACAATGTATTAACAAAAGAAAATCATATTTAAACTAAAATAATGAGGTGGTTTAATTAATGAGATTATGTTAGATTTGATCTTTAGTCTGAAAATCTATCGTGTGTCCTTTAGGTACGGAAGTTACCGTATACCTTTTCCATCTGATGAAGGAAGTTTTCAATCAAAACCAGTAGATAACTGACAAGTGGCAGCCATCTACTAATTTGACTGCTAGTCGCAGTTGACGTTCACTCATTTTGGGTGCCGTCCGTTAAAATGATGGCGCCATCCGTCAATCGTCGACGCGAGTATCCATTTTCTTTAGAATGAGCGCGTCAGACGCCACCCACATTTTCATGCTGCTGTTCTCTTTTTTTTTTTTTTTTTTTAATACAAATACAACATTTATAAGAACGAAAGATCGATATTCAACTTTTACAACTTTTACCGATTGGTCATATTAATTATTATTGAGTTAAACTTATTTTAAAAAAATGAAATTAAAATGGAGTTAAAAAAAATGTGCATAAAGTATAAAAATCAAAATTGTTATTTTTGTATTTTCACTCTCTCATATATCTAATAATGCAAAATTATGGACTTATATCTCTTTTATTATTATTATTTTTTTTTTTTTGATCTGCTACCAATTTCGTTATTGCATTTTACATTCGAGGACATTTAAATTCCTCATTTGACTGTATTATTTTAAGATCACTTCCAAATTTTTAATTATTGGATAAAAATTGAATAAGTAGAGGTGGAAAGAATTTGAAGCAATAATATATGAAATACTTTAAATTATCTCTAGACTTTCCAAATTTGAGTTGTCACTAATAGGACACCCAAAAATGCATATTATTATTTATTAATTAAAATTATAAAATTAGTCTTCCCACTGCATTTTATCATTGGCTTCAAAGTTGTTTATTTATAAATTTATCCCAATATTCCTAATTACTTATTTTTTTTAGTCCTTTTGGAATTTCTAGCTGTGATGTACATCACTTTGTACTTTTATTTAATTAATGCAAGTTGTTTTCATGGAAAAATTCTTTTTTTTTCTTCCAAATAATGAATTTATTAATTAAAGTATAAATCATCTTCATTATTCTTCATAAAAAAATATATATATATATATATATGAACATAGACTCGAGAAAGGAAGAAGCAAAAAGTTATGGCTATCCTAGAGAGAGAGAGAGAGAGAGTGGGGGGTGGTTTGAAATAATTAGAAAAGATAATAATGGGAGAACCCTAAAATTCAAAGGGCATATGGAATCCCACCAATAATATTTGAAGGGCACACTGCCCATTATTATTACAAAAGACACTTTTTTGTTTTTGTTTTTTCACCACAAAATTGCATGCTTATGCTCATACTCATGGAGGAATTTATACTAGGATAACTATACCTAGATAATGCTATTTTTTAAGCCCAAAACAAAAAATAAAATAAAGGCAGAAAATTTGAGAAGCCATCTTCTTCAAGATAAAGAAATTTACAGTTGATGGTCATACGTGTTCCACCAAATAGCAAAATGGAAGGAAGGAGATGGACCCCTTATCTAATATTATCACATATATATATATATATATATATATATATATATATATATATATATATAGTTTTGCGACGTTGATAAATCACCATTACACATTTTAGAAATTAAAGACATGTTTGGATTGAATATTAAAAAAAGTATTTTTCTTTAAACTCTTTTGATAAAAATTAATGTTTAAAATACATTTTGCAAGTGTTTCAAAATCTATTTTGAGTAGTTGTCAAACACACTTCAATATTTTTTTTTTCTTTTCAAAATGACTTATTTTTTAAATTAAACATGTGGAAAGTTAAACTAAACATACCCTAAGTTAATAAGTTGAAAGTGGGGTAAGAGGATTCAAATATGGCATAACCATTATAACCCAGTTGAGCTACATACACTTAAGTTAAGTGAATTTATTATATATATATATATTTTAGAAACAAAGATGGAGAGGATTAAACCTTTGACTTCAAGGGAGAGAGATCAGGTAATCTCACCTTGTTAAGAAAAATTAATATATTCAATATACATATATACATCCCTTGCATTACTCTTTATGATTCATGAACTTGATTTATATTAGCACAAAGTTTAAAATGTAGATTATTGAAATATATAGAAATAAAATTAAACTCCACTTAACATTTTCAAAATTTAGGGTTAATTTAGAGTTTAGAGGTTGATGAATCAGGTATCTCCAATAGCTTGTAAAATTTAACATTTTTAATAATTTTAACATTTTTTTTATATATATAAATGTTTGTATGCATAACTTAGAAGCTGTTCTCCATTTAATTTTGATACCCTTTTGTTGAAAGGGTACAAATTTTGATTAGTCAAATACAAAATATATATTATGCCCATTTTGTTTAGATTTAAAAAGACAACAAAATTCATTAATCTGATGATCATGGTCCAAAAATGAAAATTTCCACCTTTCTTAACAATGTGGGAACTGAACATGACATAGAATTAAGTGAACTAATAAGTAGAGTTTTGTAAATACTAAACTTATATTTAATTTTTAATTTTTTCTTCAAGTTTAGTATATGCATGATACATGTACACAAAACATATTATAAGCATGAAATAAATAAATAAATAAATAAATTCCAAAAAATGTAAATGAAAAATATTCCTTTTTTAAATAATAGAGACAAATATATTTGTAAATTAAAAATTACATAAATGGACCACATAAGCTCATTTTGTTATTTTTCTTCGCTCTCTGTTCCTTGCACTATATAATACTGTATATGAAGATATTGATATGAATGTCATTGTTTGCTGACTATATATTATATAATATACAATATGAATAATTGATTTATCAGACTTTCATGTATATATATTATATATTCCTATCCACATATACACTTCAATTACAACTCAAAAAAGAACTTTATTTTATTCATATGATATATGAGATATAATTTTTTTTAAAAGAAGGAATATATATATGTATATATATATATATAAAGCTAATTCTTATTTTAAAGAACTATATTTCATGATAATTACAGAAATATAGCCAAAAAGTACACAAGTTGGTATTCTCCTTCTATTTTTTTTTTTTTTTTTTTTTATTTTTTATCTTATAACATATTTACAATACTGAATGTCATATTTTTATTATTTAAAATATCATTTTAACGTCCATATTCTGAGAGTAATTATTAAACCTAGAATTATTACGACGAGATCGATTGTTTTTTCTTAACAAAATATTAGAGGGTCTGGGATTAGTAGATGCATTAAGATAACTCAACTAGGTTGACTCATCAATAGCATCTTTATTATGTCCCGAAACGAGATCGATTGTAAAACCTACTTTTTCAATAGCAACCGAAAATATATTCACATCGTGTCATTTATTAAATTCAACTTGAAAATAACAATGGAGACTATGTTTTGAAGATTTTTTTTTGGAAATACAAAGACTAAATTTAGAGATTGAAATAATTGAAAAAAAAATATAAGAAATATTTATGAAGGGTATGTTATTGGTTAGAAGGGATGAAGATAGGGTTATTGATGGGTGGGTTTTGTGTGGAGGTGAAAAAAGAAATTAAAGAGCCACAGCCACAGCCACAGTGCTCTCAAATTTTCTTGTCATCAAAGAAGTAGACACACATACATATAATATAAAATTATTATTATTATTATTATTATTATTATTGCTTCGTTTTGTTTCTTACAAACAACCAGGCCCCCCCATCTTCTTCTTCTTCAACAATAATAATACTTTTTTTTTCTTTTTTAATTCTCTTCCTTCTTTTTCTATTACCAATTATTACTATTATTATTGTTATGAAATCGACAAATCAAAGATAAATAAAAAACGTAAACAGTAGAAAATCGACATAGAGATTTACGTAATTTACTAATAGTGTGTTAGCTACGTCCACCGACCGAAGGAGAAAACAATTTATTATTAGAGAGAAAACAACAAATTACAGATTCAAATAAGCACCTTTAGGGTTAAAGAGTTTATATAGAGCATGCACTCCTCTAAACTCTGGAGCCAAAATCGTAAATAACGTAAAATAACATAAATACGAATGCATTCGAACAATTATTACCCTTTCCCTCTCTCTCTCTTTCTTTCTTTCTTTTCTTTGTTTTTTCTTGTGTGTTTGTTTTAGAGTATATGCATGATCTTTATTATTAGGGGTCAGTGTAGGTTTGTGTTGAGGTTTTATTGAATTTATGTTTCTGTCAGATAATGATATGATATATTTCAATTATTTGATCTGTTTAATGTAAACTTTAATTTTTTTTGTTTAAAAAAAATTGTATTTTGGTAAGTGGAGAGTACTGTTTTTGTGATGTTCTCCAAATTTTGAGTGTTGTTCATAATTCAGACAATAAGGTTTTGTTTGTTCATTTTATCCAACATATATGATCTTTAATAATATATATATATATATATATATATATATAACACTTCACTGTGTAATAATAAAAAGGATAATCCACTAACTTAAACAAGAGAAGACAACCCCTCCAATTTTCATACTATATTTATCAAAACCCTATAGATTTATTTATTTATTTATTTTGCATGGATTTAATTCCAAGAAACCCTCCATGCATGAGAGTTCTTAATTAATTGCAGATTAAACTTGAAGAGATAATAGAAATTAATTGTTCTACTGATATATATATATATATCAATATTATTATTGAGTGGGTTTGTTGATTGATGAACTGATGTTTTAGCATTTGTTCCAAAAGGGTTTGTGATAAAGTTAAGTGCAAAGGCAAAGAAAGAAGAAAAGCCAGATGGGTTGTAATGAAAAATTAATTAACACTTTGAAAAAGATTGGATTTTTTTTTTCTTTTTTTCTTTTCAGAGAAGAAGTTTTTTTTTTTTTTGAATGAATGATCAGAATATTTTTTTTAAAGAAAAAGAAAAAAGAAAAAAGAAAAGGCTATTTTGGGTTGTACAAGTTTTTACCTGATATGGAAAGGCAACCAGAAGAAAAGTTAGGCCAAAACCACACACTTAGATTCCTTTCAATACAAAAAGCCTCTCAAACAACCGACAACCTCTCTCTCTCTCTCTCTCTCTCTCTCTCATATATATAACAAAGTAAAATTTTATAATCATTTCAATAATAATAATCCAACTTAATTATAATATAATATATGTTAAACATAAAAAATCACACACACGTATATATATACACACACGAAGAGAGAAAATGAAAGATTAAATTATATATGTATATATACACTTTATGGTACATAAAATTTTAGGGTTTAAAGTTCTAAGTTAAGTTTATAAATACATGCACTATTTAAAAGGTGGTTAAAATTTTTCTAATAAGTTTTCTATGTTCAAATTAGCATTCGTTTTAGTAGGTGACCAATGGAGTATGAAATTTTGAACTTATGATATTGAAGAAAAGAGTATACATATTGTTGATTATCGTTGAGCTATATGCTCATTTTGATTGCTCAAGTTTTGCGTTTGTTGTATTTTATATAAGAAGTTATATAATAGATTGGTTTTTGGTATAGTCCTTTAATAATATAGTCAATATAATTATTAATAGAGTGATTTATTAGTCACAGAATTGAAGATTTTTTTTTTTTCAATATGTGGGGTGAGAGAATGGAACATTTGACCTTGGTGGATTGTACGAACTTTTATGTCATCTAAGTTATGCTAATTTTTTTTTAAGATTCATAAACATATTAAAATTAAACCTCATTAAAATATTATTTTAGTTCTTATACTTTGGAATTTGTTATATTTTAGTCTTTATACTTTCAAATGTCTATATCTAGTTGTATATTTTAGAATTTTTAATAAATCTTAATCATATTATGTGCTAGTTTATTGTTAGCATTTTTTTCTTTTTTAAAAAAATCTTTATTAACAATCTCTCTAAAATTATTATTTTTAGTATAATAGATTATAGGAGGATTCAAACCACAGACCGCGTGGTCATTAACACGGTCGTATACCAATTCAATTATCCTCGCTTTGGCAATCTAATCTCTTTAATTTTTTAATATACTCAAATTGTATCTTGTATGCAAATTATTAATATTATTAAATAAATTTCGATAGAACTTAACTCCAATTTGATAACTATTTAGTTTTTCAAAATTAATTAAGCTTATAAATATTATTTGTAGCTATAAGTTTATTTGTTTATGTAATCTACTAAGTTAGTGTCTTAAACAACCAAGTTATATTTTGAAAACTAAAAAATGTAGATCCCATTTGGTAACCATTTAGTTTTTAGTATTTTATTTTTTAAAACTAAGTCTATAGAAACTACACCTTCAAATTTCTTCCTTTGTTATCTACTTTTTACCAATAGTTTAAAAAACCAAGCTAGATTTGAAAAACTAAAAAAAGTAGATTTTAAAAACTTGTTTTTGTTTTTGAAATTTGACAAAGAATTCAACCATTGTACTTTAAAGATGCAAATCATCATAAGCAATGGGGAAGAAATATGCTTAATTTTCAAAAACCAAAAATAAAAAATGAAATGGTTACCAAACGGAGTCGTAGTTTTCAAAAAACTTATTTTTGTTTGTAGAATTTGACTAAAAATTTATATATTTGTTTAGGAAGGATGAAAACAATTATAAAAGTTTGGTGCGAAAACAAGCAAAAAGTTAGAAAACAAAATAATTATCAAACGGAATCCTAAAATAAAATGACAAAAACTCAAACTATAGAAACAAATGCTATTTTAACCTAAATTCAAATATATAAGAAATTTAAAATATATTAAAAAGTATAAAACTCTACTCATGCACTAATTTTAGTTGGTATACTTTCCATAAATCTTAAATCCTGTACCTACATATAGTTTATTATTGATTTTTCAAAAAAAAATTGATATTTACTAGTATTCCATTTATAAGTTATTATTATTATTATTATTAAAATACAGAAACTAAAATTTTAAATTCAAACTATATGAAATGTGAAACCTAATACAAATACTATAACAAAAGAAAAAAAATGAAGAAAGTAATCATTTCTACAATAAGTGGGGTCGATTAAATAAATTGGGTTTTCACATCAGGACTCCTCAAGAGGGGGCAAAAATTAGAAAGGAGGAAAAAAAAAAGAAAAAGAAAAGAAAAGAAAGAAAAAAAAAAAAACTAAGACCTTAATGAACAGTAGTTTGTTTTGTAGGTGTGGGTATGAGAGGGTCAGTTTCATAATTACTGCACAAAATCTGCTCCAATTTTTCAATCTTTTTCATACTCTGACTTCCATCTTTACCATTATCATCTTCTTCATCATCTTCTGAACATGAAGAAGAAGAAGAAGAAGAAGAAACTGAAATTGGCAACAATGGCGGATTGCAATTAGAAGAAGCCATTGTTAGTTGCATCGCTCTTTCAACTTGAACCATCCAATCTGTTGTGCAAAGTACATAAATCATCATCAAAGCACATGTACCTTGAGCCGCAAGTAACCCAATCCACAGCCCTGCAAATCCCAATTTCACTACAAACCCCATCAAAATCGCCACAGGAAATCCCACCAAATAGAATGATCCCAAATTTATATTTGCTCCGGTCGTCGGCCGAGCACTTCCTCTCAAAACGCCGCAGCCGGTGGTTTGTGGGCAGTTTCCGAGCTCGCAAAGCCCCACAATCGGCAATGCCACTGCTGTGAGTTCCAAAATCTCGGCGTCGTTGGTGAAAAATCTGCCCCATTTGTGTCTCATTAGAGTGGTGAATACCATGGCCCCCACGCCGAGCGCCGCAGCGCAAATGAGCGAGACGATCATGGAAGTGCGTGCTTTTGCTGGTCGATTTGCCCCTAATTCATTTCCAACTCTGGTGGAGACACCAAGGCTTAGAGAGGAAGGGAAAACATAGACTAAAGAAGTGGTTTGAATCAAAATCCCCATTGAAGCAATTGTAGCTTTGGGATTAACAAGAAGTCCACAGAGCATTATCATAAATTCATACCACCACCATTCAAGGCAAACAGAGACACAAGTGGGAATTGCAAGAGAAAGCAGAGGAGTCCATCCATGGAGGCAATCCACACTTGGAGAAACCCAAGAATCTTTGTAAACTCCAGAGAAGTAAACAAAAGAGACAAGGAACAAGAAGACATTCAAATTGAACCAAACCATGGCAATGGCAACACCAGAAATCCCCATTTTGAAATGCACAACCAGGAGGAAATTCAGGGGAACATGAAGCAAAACAGAGAGAGCAGAGCAATAAGTCAATGGGAGAGTAATGCTTTGAGTTCTTAAGTAAATTCGAAGTGGGTGAAGAAGGGAAAGGAAAATGAGGTCAGGAATTGAGAAGAGAATGAAGGTTTGAGCCACAGTAGAGATTTCTTCATCTTGGCCACACCATAAGAGGATTCGTTTCATGTTGAGCCACATGAAAGAAATGGGAACAGAGGAAGTAAGAAGAAGAAGGACAGTTCTTTGAAGGGTAATACCAAGGAGTTTCCATTGTTTAGCTCCATAAGCTTGGCCACAAATGGGTTCCATTCCCATGGCTAATCCAGAAAGAACAGAGTATCCAGTGATGTTAGCAAATCCAATAGAGAGAGAACCTCCTGCAAGTTCAAGTTCTCCAAGGTAGCCAAGAAAAAGCATGGAGATCATAGCTCTTGAGTACAAAAGCAGCCCTGTTATTGCTGTTGGACCTGAAATCTTCCCTATTTCCTTCATTTCTTCCACAGCCTGAAGAACAATATAAATAAAAACACACACACACACACAGTTAGAAACTTGAGTCAAAAAGAAAAAGAATTTCATTCTAGGATTGAGGAGATTTATTTTTTATTTTTTCTGTTTTTTTTTTACCTCAGAAAGAGTTGGGAATCTATGAAGTTGAGCCAGTTGATCATCAGAAGGTTTGAGAAGATTGTTATTATGATGAATATTATGATTATTATTGTCCAAGTTCTTGTTGGGAGTGGTCATGAAGTTGGTTTTGTAGTTAGAAGGAAGAAATGAGGAATTATTAGGAGAGGATGGTTTTGGGTTACACATAGCTAGCTTATTAGCTACCACAATCTTCTTCTTCTTTTTGCTATCTATCTATTTATCTGTATTTTTAGGATAAAGAAAGAACTAAGTGAGAAACAATAAATAGATAGATAGATATATGATTGTGAGTAAATGACTCTTCTCTTTTCTTCTCTCCTCTATGATATTTTGTATATATCTTTGTAAGAGCTTCTCAAAATGGAATGATGAGAGTGAATGGGAGAATGGGTTTATATACATACAGGAATTGCCACCCAGAAATTTTTTCTGCCGTCCTCTTAAGGAACGTGTCTCAAGATATCAAGGACAGTGCTCAAGGAAAAAAGAAAAGAAAAAAAAAAAAAAAGGAATTTTTTTTTTCCTTTTTGTTTTAAGGAAAAAAAAAAAGTTAGGGGCCGACTGTCCTAATTAAAAGGCTTCACTTTTCCGACCATTAGCTAAAATCATTTCATAATATATCCATCACAAGAAGAAACATATGGTATATGGGGGAGGCTAAATTTTCAAACCTCTTTTATCTTATCTTGAGGTACAAGTGAAGGTAATTGAAAATTGTTTTTTTTTTTTTTTTTTAACTGCCACAATCCCATATTTGTTTGGTTTCAAACAAAACCCATTTGGGAAATTTTATTAAATTTGTGAGTAGTGGAATTAAATATTAAGAATTGAACTCTGCCCTTTTTTTTTTTTTTTTTTTTTTTTGGAGGAGGGATTAATAGATTAATATTCATAATGGAAAAAACTCAGTGGATAATCTTTTTTAACACTCCAACCTCTTGTGGTTGAGTTTTGAAATATGCCTGAAAGAGATAAAAGAAACTTATCTTGGAATGCCAAGTGGATGAGGAGTTCGAGAAGCAAAATTCTCTGAAATGACAGGGAGCATATAAATTGGTGGTTTATAAAATATAAATAAATAAATGGGTTTTATTTATTTTTATTTTTTTTATAATATAAATATTTTTGGAAGGGGGTGCTTTCACTGGAAGATGACTGGCTGGCTTCTATCTTTGTAGGCAAAGAAGATGTTTGCATGTTCAAAAGCAACATGCATGTCCGATTCTTGTACAACCCATGTGGGAAATCATAGCCATTACAAGCACAACTCCATGTGTTGGTAACAATTTCAATAGGGATAAAAAAAGGAAAAAAAAATCGAAAAAGTCGTTCGACTATTATCGATCTTGGTCAAGAATGAAGGGAAAAAGAGAACAAAATATGTTCTGAAAGAACTTTATGATTAATATTCTGTGGTAATGGTTGAAGTTCTTCATCACAGATTTTGGTTTGGTGATGGGGATGAGATAAAAAGGAGTGAAGGATGTTGATTGGGAAGGAATATTTAATATATACTTATGGTGTAGGAGGGAGAGTGGAATAGGATTGTTGAGATTTTGTGAACCCCTCTTGGAGATTTTGTGACAAATTAAACCCCTAATTAAATCATTCCAATCAATAATTACACTACTATTTTGGACTAACAGTCAAAAAAGTGGGCCTGAAAGATCAATTTACAATGGGTGGAACTCTCTTTACATCTCCTGTATTTTCTATGAAAACAGCCATGAAAGTTGCAGGATTCCAGACTTGAAATGGGCTAACATCTTTACCCCATTAGCTCATTTGGACCTATTATTTATTCCAGGTGGGTAAAACTTGGGCTTAGAGCAGATAAACCAAAGGGGAAGAGTGAATTTTCTAAAGCGGCACAGAAAGAAGGGGTCAAAATCCATCACAGGATACTTAAAAATGCAAAAAGAGAAAGGGAAAAAAAAAAAAAAAAAAAGAACAGTTTTGTCATCTTATTTGGTTATAGATGATTAAAATAGAAACAGGATTCTTCATGGGTATGCTGCTGCTGTAGAAGAATGGGACCACCTGATAAGTATGTTAATGGGGGAGGTGACAGTGGAATGGCTGTATGAAGAAGGAGCAGATGGGAGAAAGGGAACACACAGATTTAGGAGCTCCAATTACAACCATTAAATATGTATCCCTTTTCTCCCTACAGAGATGAGACTATCTCTCTAGAGGGAAGAGAAGCAGCTGGGGGACTGTGTCCTTAGCTGAGGCACACAGCCCTACCATCATCAACAAGCCAGAAACTTTGGATTGTTTATCCTTTCCTTCTCTCACCATTCTGAGCAACAGCTGCATAAGGACCAATTTTTCATTTGTTTCCTTTGTATAAGATATTACTTCTCTGAAACTCATAACACAACCTCATGTCAGATCCCATGTGTCTTTGGCTCTATCAGTGTTTGATGTAGGTGAAAGGTAAGTATCAAACAACAGAACTCTCTGGACAAAAAAAACAAATAAATTCAAGTAAGAAAAGATAAAAATTATAAATGGAATTTTAAATAAATAAAATAAAATAAACCAGGTCGGTAAGTACACTACAGATTGAAATTTTTTGCAGTTTGGGGAAGCAAAATTTGGGGGGGTCCATCAAATTCCAGATCCCAAACAGGATTGAAGCAAAAGAAGTTGACAAGCAGCTAAAAGTATCACATGTTGATGCCAATGCACTTGTTCCTTTCCACATCAATCAGAAAGCAAATTACTCGATACCAAGTTGTTGTAATGGAGATCATAAAGAATTTTTCTTGGCATCTTGGCAAACAGATTATAATAAATGCCAATACAAGTTTTTCGAAAATGATCTACAGAAGTTGACACGACAGATATTTGACACCAATAATAAAGATTATACCCTTCCAGACACTGGAATAGATTCACCATCGTTCCTCCATACCAAGCTTTCTTCATTCTTTTCAAGAGAAAGATCAATTCTATCACAAGATTCTAAACAGCTTAGACCTAACATCTCCTTAAAGAAAAAGGGAAAAAAAAAAGAAGAGTATTTAACTGGATACCCCTTGTGCTTTCTTCATCAATAGTAAGATGCATGAAAATGCATAAATTGTATTCCCACTGTGTTTTCTAAATTCAAGCACAGATTATGTTATCACTTAAAAGGAATTTCATTCTGCAGTTATGCTCGCTCCATTTAAGATGGCCAAAGAATAAAGGAATATTACCCTTCAAACAACCATTTCAGTGCTAACTGATACTTCTCATCATACATTTCAGTAACCATAGCATGAGAAGAGAGCATATTATATTAATATAATAGCAAACCAGATTTGTGTCAAAGATCAATGCAACCAAACATGGGGAACTTATTCTGACATGAAGATGCAAGATCAGAGAGAAGCTAAAAAGAACATTTAATAAAAAAATATATATATATATACACACACACACATTGCAGGATAGCAATCGTTAAAAATAGATTGAGCTTTATTTAACAAATTATCTAAAAGCATAAAAGAAATGTCCCCATCAGGGTTTCAATCAGCACAATGCACTAAATAACTGTTGCCCACCAAGCACATTCCAACATACTCATACAAAAATTCATGCACAAATGAATGAGAATCCAATACATTATGATTGAACCATCAACGCACTAAATATTGCCTTAGAAGAAAATGATACTTCATAAGGAATAATTCCCAATCAGCAGCATTATCTTCGTTGGTAAGAAAGTAGTCTTCAGAGTAATTTTGGAATCCACAGCTCAGGCTTCCCCACTTTTAACGCAGAAATTGTCATAAAGCAACATTTCCAGGAGGTGGGACTGATGTTCATAAAAGAAAATTCCTCACTGTTTGCAGATAACTTGTCTCTCTCAGCATTTGGTGACAGCTAATGCCATAATTATCATTGAATAGCCGGTATGTCTGATTAAACAATACCTTGTTTTTCCTCATCTGTCACTTACTTATAAAGCACCCACCATTGATCACAGTAATATATGGCCATGGCTTAAAATTTACACCAGGGCTCCCCCAATGTTTAGACCAGACCCTGTTGCTACGGTAATCTAATAAACAAAGTGCCCCAACCCATCACACCAAAAGAAAAAATATATATACACACACATATATATTGTATACCGAAACTCAGATGTATGATAGTATGTATCACATGCGCTTGGCATCATAATTCAGATCAATTATCATGTTGATCATGGATGAGATGCACACCAACCAAGCTTTTCAAATATTCTGACAATCAACAAAAGGAACTTTTTAAAAGAAGAAAACCCTGTATAAACAGAGTATCATAATGTTTATTTAAAGCTGTTTACAAATTTGTAGTATGAACTAGACAGTTTTCCAATGAGATGGTAAGCTAGATAAAAGAAAAGAGAAACGGATATAACTGAGTACCTCATGTGAGGTTTCTGGGGTTCTGAGCACTAGACCGAGAAAGAGCCAAGATGGCAATGAGTCCACTTGCTAAGGCTGCAAGTGCTGCCACAGCAAAAGCTGGAGAGTTTCCACCACCAAACAGCTGATCCCATGGTCCACTTCCCAGGGACACCACAACCTATTATCAGAAACAATAAAATTAGTGAATAAAATAACTTCGAAAAGATTAAGAAAAAAATGGTTGACAAGTTACTAATAGCATTCTACCACAACTTCTTGTGCATGTCATCATGAGAGCAAGTATTGTGATTATTATCAATTAGTTAAAAGACTTTCATAATACCAGATGATGGAATCCCTCCATTGGAAAAATAATTTGGTTGCCAGTATAACAGCATATGCAAGATTTTCAGGACATGACATGTACTAGAGACTAAATGCTTGACTTTTATTATTTAAGATCAAGCCTCAGGTTGTTACATCTATATTAAGGAAAAACAAATAAAAAAGAAAAATGAGTCTTGCAGAATGTCTCACGCAATTACTCTCTCAACAAAGCACCCAGCCCCACCCTGCTCTTCTGGTCTGAAGCAGGCAGAAGCACAATGTATGGGACCAAGAAAATTAATGGCTTTGTGAAACATGATTGTCCCGCAGAATGCTAAACTGGTTTTACCTTTAAGTCAATGATGTCGACCTAGACCATCATATTTATGAAAAACAAATATATCTGCATCCTTCCTCAAAATTTAAATTGAAATGCACAGTGCGGCATGAAAATTGAGATAACAAAGCACGGCAAAGAAAAAAGGGGGCAAGTGAGTTCAATTTTGTTATGGACAAATAAGTATCAGCTCTAATGAACCCATTTCATATGAAAAGCCAAGTTGAATTATATATGTATCGATAGAATACATGGCTTCCACAAATACAATTTTTGTTTGTTTAAAACAAGAATACAACTGAAATTGAGATGAAAATAATCATTATATCAAGCGACAGATTCTCAAAAGAAGGGGAAAAAGAGAACCAAACATGTGGCTATGAAAAAAATATGTTCAGCTAAAGCTTCACTGTTCAAGATTAAAATGTTTTACTACTATGTGGCCCTCAAAGCCTCTACCATATCTTACAGATCGATATATGTTCCTGACAATGTTACCTAAGGCAACAGCCAAATCTTTCAGCTGGATTGAATCTTACAGAGAGGTCCACTAACGATCAAAAAGTTTTGAAGAAACAACAAAATATTATGTCAAATTATTATATTTCTATTATCATCCATTACATATTGGAAAGTGACTGCAGGACTATAGATATGGACAAACTCTAATCCTCTACCTGTGATCTCTTCCACATGGAAATATATTTTCATCTGCATCCCCTAAATCTTTTCCCAAGACAAAAAGTAAATTGACTAACGGGGATATCCACCACTGAATTTTCAAGAGAAGTTTTGTCTTAGTATGTTCCAGAAAGAGGTCAGTCCAAATTTGACAATCTTGCTCATTTGACAAAGTCAAATGATTAGACGGAGAACACAAACTGTAATGTTCCTTCAGTAGTTCAGAATAAGACCTTCAGCATTTTCCTTCTTGCAAACACAAATTGGAAGGACTCTCTTTCTCCCAAGTTAATTGCCCTTATAAGTTATACCGCTTCCAACATTAGACTTTGTCATGCATTTCGACCATGATATTTATGCAGTGGTAAAAGGATCTTTTGTAGATTAACTGGTCCTTTAATGTTCGTTCATATTGTGCATAACATCAAAATAATATGAACCAACACATCTAATGCCTGTTATCAGACAGTGCGGAACTTATAACATCAAGTTCCTTTTCCCAAAGAGATCTGTTAAAAGAATGTAAAATAAACAGAATGCCCCAATATAATTACAAAATCTGTGTAAAAAATTATCAAGTATGAGCAAAGAACATAAAATAATTGTTCCACTTTTCCTTCTACACTATATAATATTCTACAAAAATTGAAAACAGAGTTCAAAGCACACTAAATTCACCATCAAATATTAGATGATACTAATTTACAGGCTCAAACATGGAGGAAACCCAATCTCAATTCTTTTTTTTTGAACCCACGAAACCTGAGCCCCTTTTTTTATGCTTCCCACAGCAACAACTACCCTATACCTTGGGGCACCTGTGCCCACCCCAAGGCTCCAACCCGGAAATAACAAGAGGTACCTCCATGGGGCTCGAACTTGGGATCTCTAAGCCTTTGGCAAAGAAAACTCCAAGTTTTTGCCACTAAGGCCACCCCTTGGGGTCCAATCTCAATTATTAAGAAGTCATTTGAAGAAAAAATTTCAACGTAATTCAAAAAGTACCACATTATAACCAATAGGACTATATATATATATATATATATATATATATATATATATTTTTTTTAAAAAAAAAAACACTCTCGTGTAGTGACAAATAAAAAACAACATATTGTCATCAAATAATAGGCAAAAGTCGACAGGAAACATTTTCACAAATAATTGCCTGCTTAATTACATTGAAAGAGTAATTTAAAAATATGGGCACCTCTCTAATGTATAACATGATATTATATAAATACCCTTCTCATATGCTCCTGAGACCTTAAAATAAAATAAATAGAGACTGTTAACAAAGGTCCGTAAACTATATTAACAATGGAATATTTTGTTTATTGACTTGTATAGTGCAAGTCCTTGACAATGTTTATGGGAATAAATGATGATACCCTCCAACCCAATTGTCTAGAGTATCTCTCTTATTTGTCACAAATTCAAGACTTTTATTCAGCTAATGTCCTGTTATCTAACTGAACATCCCCCCTCAAAATATTGGAGACCGTAGATAAGTTTGGTCAACGACCAGCAAATAACTCATTGGAAACCGTCGATAAGTTTGGTCAACGACCAGCAAATAACTCATCTGAATTGCCATTAAAAATCAATTTCAATTTTAATAAAGAAGGAAGAATCCAAATCAATGCTGTCTGAGGCATACATATTATATATTTTTCCATTGGTGTTTAATGGGTTGAGAGAAAACTCCTTTAAAGAAAAAAAAGAAAAAAAAAAAAAAAAAAAAAAAAAAAAAAAAAAAAAAAAAAGAAGTTTACATCATTTCACTCTCGCAGAGGAAAAGAAAATTAAGAAAGAGATATGTAGGACTAGAATCACCTGTGGGAAAACTATTGCTAAGTTCAAGACACCCGCAGACAAACCTGCAGGAAGCAAACACCACAATAAGCAACTCTCTAGTCTTTCATTTGAAGAAAGCAACATGAATCCCACCTTGACCGAGTTGTAAAGATTCAACACGTGAGGAGATCATGGCATATGGAACACTGTAAGTAATCTGCAACGAATTGTTCCAATAAATCAATAAAACTGATGCACAAATGAACCTCCATCATAAATTATCACAAACAAATAAATTTTATGTTGACTAAATTTTCCAAATCCAATGTGATAAACGAGTAAAATTTTTATTCTTAAAATCTTTTTATCTAATGGCAGTGGTATGATTGGGCAAAAAAAATAAGATAAAACATGTGAGACCACATTCTATACGAGGAAGGAACTGCTTACTGCCAAAGGGGCGCCAAGAAGAGCAAAGATAATCAATGCAGCTGATACAATACTATTTGGTGGGAGATCATGACCAATATAGCCCATATTGTTTGCCACATACGTAACAACCAGGATAGAAAGAAAACATAGAGCCATAAAAATATTAGAGATTCCCCATATAAAACCAGCACCCCACTTTCTGCACAGCTTCTCCATAAGTAACGAAGTTATTCCAAGGACAACAGAGTTACACATCAGACCAAATGCTCCCATTCTGACTCCAGAACTATAAGTCTGTCCTTCATTTGGCTTGCCGCCATAAATCTCTCTACCCATCCAATCAGTATCAAAGAGAATAAATGGAAACCATGCCATCCATGTCAGGGAAGTGACAAGCAAAATTACCCATATATACCCAGAGAAGTGTCTAAAAGTCCGTAGCAAGTCCCAGAGAAATGTTTCTGAAGCATGACTTGACTGCCCCATACCTTCTTCTAAGACCAGGGACGACCTGACGCTTGAAACTAGAGGCAACTCTTGAGCTGCTGATATGCTCAAATATGTTGTAATTGCAATGAACACGATATCAATCAAGAAAGCTGACTTGAGATTTGCACAATTAACAGAACATGCAGAGGTACGAGTAAACGGGAAGAGCTTGTAACAGCCACTAAAAGATCCAGTTGCATATCCAAAAACATTACCAATAGCGATAAATAGAGAAAAATAAGCATTTGCCACTCGATTCCTTCGATGATCCTTTCCTAGCACAATATTAATTTTTGAAAAACATAAGTGTCCAAAGATCCATACAACATAAGAGCTATCTTAGGTTTAGCTGAACGTGTCATAGCCACAAGCAGGTACTACTGCTTTTGAATGGGGAGGGGCCTTGATTGTGTGTTAACAAACATTTGAAGAGCACATAGTGCCAACCAATTTTTCAACATCGATCTCCATCAAGAGTTGGAATGTTAATTCAAATACGTAAACTGGCCTCTTGGCGTGTCAGCACATTTGCTCAAATCCAATTATACTGGAGAATGAAAATCAAATTACAAAATTTTTACCTTTGTTTTATATAATTTTGTGTGTAAGGGCCAAATAATCAAAAAAAAAAAAAAAAAAAAAAGGTTTCACCCTACAACATTAGACATCAAAATACTCAAAAGGTTATTTAATATCCTACATAAATCATCGCATTGGTTTGAACTAAAACTTTCAAGATTCACATAACTTGTCCTTTGACAACAAATTACCGCACATTAGTTAATTTACAACAACCATTAATTTATTACAGAAAAAATGTTCTATACAGTACTAACTTGTTAAAACCATTTGCAGTGATTGGCACAGTTTAAGACTTTAAACTCCCCCGGTTTTATACAATCACGATTTCTACCTTCAGTTTTTCTGACTAACATATATAATACATCAAGTGGGAAAAATTAAAGATAAAAAATGACATGCATGGGAATTATAAAGGAGTAATCATAATATAAATACACACTACTAGCCTTAATTCAAGAAGTAGTAGCATATTACTTCAGTATATCGGAAGGCACGCTAGTAATTTAGGGAGAATGGTAAAATGTTAACACGAACAGTTTCAACCTAAACACTTTCAACTTAAGAATCTATACAAACGAAATTATAAACTAACAGAGATATCAAAATTCAAACGTTATACCAAACAACTTACCGGTAAGATCAGCAAGCAGAGCTCTACAAGGACCCTGGGAGACGTTGTTAGCGACGTCAAGAATCCAAAAACCAACCACAAAGAATCCAATCGCACGAGGCCTAACATCACCTCTGTCACCAATCAACCAACCCAGGTCCGCCGAGTGACCAATAATCAAAACGGCGAGTACTATGGAAAGCGCTCCAGCGACGATGAACGGCCTCCGGCGGCCGTATCGGCTGGTGCAGTGATCGCTCATATGACCAACGAGCGGCTGGACAAAGAGGCCGGAAAGCGGTCCGCAGAGCCATATGAGACTAGACCAAGCGTGAGGAATACCGAGCTCTTGAATATAAGGAGTGAGAAGAGAGAGCTGCAAAGCCCAACCGAATTGAATTCCACATGCGATAGATGCGACGCGGAGTAACCGTCTCAGCGGAACCCTAGGTCCGACTAGCGGTCGAGTCGGCGGTCGATTCGCTCGACGATACGCCGTCCGGTGGCCCTCAGACGACTCGGGCATCACCATTTTCTACCTCTAGCTAGCATGCGCAACCTCTCTCACACTGTCGCCGGTGGTACTCTCTCTCTGAATCTCCCCGTTGCGTAACCGTGCTCTACGAATCCTCGAACGCCGAAGCAGGAAGGAAAGGTGGCGGTTGCCGTCAGCTTGAGCATCATCAACAGCCGAAACTGCCCCTACAGTTTTCAATTAAATTACGCCCATTGCCTCTAGAAATAAATGTATAAAAACAAAAAGAAAAAAGAAAAAAGCGGGAAATCAAGGGAACAATTAATTAATTAATTTTATACTCCTTATTCCAAAGTCTATTTCAATTTCTCTTTCTTTATCCTATGATCTAATCGTCCCCTTGCGTTATTAAAAAGCAATTAGATTAATGTTGATCTCAATAACAACGTTGAGTTTTTAAATTTTATAGAAATGTCAATGTAGATAGATAATTTTCTAAACTATATAGAAATAAAAAAATTTAAAAATATATTTAAATTAGTAAATAAAAATGTTATACTTTTGAAACAAGTTAACAAGTTTGTTATATTATATTTACATATTAGTACACTTTGTTGCTTTATTTTTTTATGTTAACAATTTTTTTTTCGGGTTCGATTATATGTGTGTGTTTTTTTTGGTTGAAAATACATACATATTGAGTTCTTAAGATATATATTTTCGACCAAGAAAAATAGAGGTTTGAATTCTTATCCATATGTGTGATTGAACCCAAGAAAAAAAGATATTGGGTTCATTGCATCTATCCACATTAAAAAGTTTACCATTACTTATTAGAATCGTTTCAATTTCGTGTTGAATAAAAAAAAAGAAACTTTGTCATTAATTGATGTTGATCATTTAGAGGAGATTAATGGGTGACGTCTTTGCATCGAAAAAGAAAATGGAGCTTAGGGTTCAAGAATCTTCACATATTTTAATCATGCATTGTTGTCGAAACAAAACTGGAAAATCGTCCAAAGAGTACTACACAACCTCCTTGCTAAGATCTTTCAAGGTAAGTACTTCAAACATGAAAAATTTCTAGCATCAAATTTGAGCCATTTAACTCACGTGGGGAAAACAACTTTTCAAACAAGGATATATACAAATGAAGGATACGTAAGGGCGGACTAATCCACATCTCGAGTGACTCCATGCGTATACCAAGAGAATGAACTTGCAAACCCATCTTAGTGCATGAAATTCTTAAGGAGAGGAATGCATCTTTTTGACAACGTTGTCACTAAATTGTAATGAGGAACTAATTAGAGATTGCTTTCACTAAAATGATGTTGAAGATATCCTACAAATCTCACGTTACAACTAAGCATATGACTAAAATCATTTAGAACCTCAATGATAAAAGGAATAAGTTCTTACAATTTAAAGAGTTGTTGTCGAGTTTGGGAGATGCTAATTCATCTTTGAACACATATCTAACTAGCAAAAGATGAAAAGTTATATGAAAGGCAAACGTCCCACCAAAAACTAAATTTTGTTGTTCTTACTTTGGTGTTAATATAAATATGTTTAGATAGTGTTGATATTTTTATATTATCTTTGAAAAAAAGACAGTATAGAATCGATTTTTTTCTTCAACTTCAAAATTCTCTTGTTAGATGAGATTTTTATAGCTATTCAAACCAATCTGAGCTGGACAAATCAATAGGCCTTCGAAGTTGTCACTTTTCTCTCGAATCTATTTTGAATCAGGTCAATTTACTTATTCTCTTCAAAATTGAATTGGATCAAGTCTGACTTCTATTTACCTCTATAATTTTACATTTTTATTTTTGTTTCATCTAAAAAAAATTCATAATAATACTCTTGTTATCTTTCTTTTATCAAGTCGATATAAGACTATAGGTCTTTACTTTTAATATTTAATTCTAACGTCTCATTCTAATTTTACATTTAGTTTTTGATAATGAAAACCTAAAATAGTTGTTTAAAATTTAGAAATTCATGAAGGAAGCATCTGTTATGTAGAATAAAGTGAGAGTGATAAAGAGAGATGCTTTCGAAGTTGCTTAATATACAAGCAATATTTTTTTTCTTGAAAAAGTAATATACAAGCAAATTGGTTGGCTTGCTTTCTATTTATTTTTCTAATTTCCTCTTAAACAGGGAAGGAAGTTGAGCCCGTTCCATAAATGAAATTGGGCCGGACGCCCATTGGCATTTCCGGCGGTGACCACACCACCACGTCATGCAAATGAAAACAACAAACAAATGCCGACTCCCGATTACCGAACCACCCTTCCCATGAAGCTAGGATTCTAATTCGTTTTTCATTAGTAAAATTTGACTGTAGTTGAACTATGCTCGTTTTAGTTAAAATTATTTCTGATCATCTCTTCACTAAATTTTATTTTTCTTAAAAATTTGAATGCTTTAAATAAATATTAGATATAAATTTAAAAGGTAGATGAGTTCATCCTCGTTTATTTAATAGTAGGGTAGTCTTAATATTAGAAAGAGTGACACAAAAATTGCAAACCAACATCGTATAAGTTGGAAACTCAAAAGAACTAGCAAAGGCTAATGGTATTGAATTATAAGTTTTAAGGACCACATATTGTCATAACGACATACTCTCTCCCTCTCAATTCAAAGGTCTTCTTCCACTTTCAGTGAGCGGTTGTATCTTTTGTTGTGAAAAATGGCACAATCGCCTCACCTCATCTTTTCTAATTTCTACAAAACTTGGCTTAATGCCTATCAATTTGTTGTGAAAAACCTCTCGCTACTACCACAAGAATAAGCAAAAAAGTAATTGAAAAATTAAAAAAACAAAAAAACAAAACAAAAATTAACATGAAAAATTCCAAACTCCAAGAAAAAGCATGGCCCACCAAAAAGAAATACACTATGTGATTTTTGTTCTTTAACAATCACACAAATTTCATCTCTCTATATCCTAATTACAAGAACACTTTCTCAAAACTTTTGTACCATTCACTTTCAACAAGAGAGAATATAGAAAAAAGATAACTTTAACAATTAAGCACATAAATGCTTTTTGGTATTTCTAAGGTGGGATGATTTGAAACCCAAGCCACCATAGACTCTTTTTGTAGTGCTTGGAACTCATCATTTTCTTTAACATTTTCAAAGTGGGACAAGTAGTCTTTTAATATTTTGCTAAAGCCCTATAGATAACTTCCTCCAATACGGAGAGTGTGATTGAGCAGTTAAAGATAGGAACGTTGGGGTCAACAGTGATGTAGGTGATCATGAAGATTTTGAATTATGATTAGATGGTTAGGTTGATTTTGTATTTTTTTTTCATACAATATATGAGGTGGAGGAATCAAATCTTTAACCTCGAAATAAATAGTACAAGCAATCTATTAATTGAAATACATCCAAGTTATTATTTTCAAACTGACAAATATAAGTCTGGTTTTTTTATTAAAAATAATAAAATGGTTTAAGGTTTGTTTGTTCAGATAAATTTTAAAAGCACGCATAAAAGTGGGTGGGTTTTTTTAGTCAAAAAATGGTGGGGTACAAGATTTGAATCTTCAACCTCAAAATAAGGATTAATGAGATATTAATTACGTTCTAAAAAAAAGATATCAATTATAGTTAAGCTAAGTTAAAAGTGTGTTATTAATGTGGATACTTTGTAATGAGCTAGTTCTTATGTGTGTATGTTTTAAAACATGGTCCAGCGTGATTATTAAAAGGTTAATATTATTTTTGCCAAGTTCAAACTTACTTTAAAACATGTTTTTAATAACGTCCATTCAAAATCAATTATATGATGATATGAAAATCATATCTAAAAATGTAAAATCAAATATTAAATTGATTTGGAAAAATTAAAGACATTTTGAGAATAATTTAAAACATCACCACAATGATTTTAATTATTTCAAAATTACTTCAAAACATACTTTTATAATTGTAAAAATTAAAGAGTAGGTTTGGTGACCTTTTTAGTTTTGGTTTTTTCCCTTCTATTTTTGGTTTTTGGTTTTTGGTTTTTTAAAAATAAAAGTCAGAAATGTTTGATAATTGATTTTTGTTTTTGTTTTTTCTAGAAAGCACAAAACCATAACTTGTTTGGTGACTACACGTGATTTTCAGTTTTCTTTTTTAAATGATTATTTCATCATTGTTTTTAATTTTTGTTTTCTATAAAATTAATAATATGTTATAAATATTTAAATTATATATAAATATTCCAGTTATGTTCATTTAGAAGAATGTCATTACCATTAGTATACAGATATAAATCGTTTATTTACACATCATCACCTCACTCTTTTATTTTATCTTCTATCAACGATAGAAGTCTATCGTTGAGCGATAGAATTCTAACATAGAGCGATAGAATTCTATCGTAGCCTATCGCTGATAAATAGTAAAAGTTTTCCATATTTATAAATAGTTTGATAACTTTTTCAGTTTATAGTAATTTTTCTATTAAATAATGCATTTATTTAATACTAATAACCATATTAATTCCATAATATCTCATTTAGTGCATAGAAATTAAAGCTTGGAATACCTTTTGTACTCTCTTTTATGCTTTATTATGGGTTATTTATGAAGACCACCAAATGTGGAAAGCTATATAAATCTTATAGAAAGTTTTAATGGAACAATAAGAAAGAAAAATTAGCTAGGTACTATATTCAAATACATTGAATTGGGTCCATTTTTAGATTGAAAATAATAATGAATAAGTCATCACCCATTTTTATACAAAATATCATCAATTTCGAGTCAAAATATCAACCACAACAATATGACATACATCGAATTAGGTCAATTTTTAAACTTGATTGGAATTCAAAGTTGAATTGAGAAAATATAGTAATTGATAAGTTATCGTCCATATTTATATAGGATATTATCAAGTTCGAGTTAAAATATATATCTCATCGATGTACAACTTGTCACGTTAAAATATCTTAATTCCTTAATAATCTCTAATTTTAAAATAAAAATAATAGTAAATAATTTTGTTTAGCATATAATTTGAGATGTGCTTCAATTTCATTCTTAAATCTTTTTTGTTTGCAAACATCACAAAATGTTAAGATTTGTTAATAAGAACGAGAATATGACATCAAATACAAAGAGACCTTAGTAAAATCGAAGGGCTCCAACCGTTGGTAAGGACAAAAAATAAAAAAATAGTTTGATATAAATAAATTGATATATTGATATTATAAACGATTTCGAGTTCCCATGTTATCCTTTTTCCAATGTTTTGACAGTAAAATATACCCTAAAAATTTATGCACTGTCAACATCATTTCTACACGTGTCTCACTTGATTATTTCTGTAATTCTACTTTAAAGACAAAATATATTAAACTTCCAAAAATTTTTGGTACAATAATTTTCTTTTTTAAGCACAATAATTACGAGAATAAGAGATTTGACTTTTAATCAAATATCATATCAATTACAAACTCATTTTAAATAATGATTGAGTTAGTATTAACAAATTAAACAAAAATTACATTAAATAAATTTAATAGGAATGAATTCTACTTGAATAACTTATTTGATGACAATAAATAGTTATTAACTAAAATAAATCTATACCAACTAAAAAAAAAGTTAAAAATAAACGTGTTATAAAAAAAATATAAATCATTATTATTTGTATATGATATCATATTTTAAAAAATTATTACAAATAATTGCTAAATTAAATTAAATAGAAAATTTCGATGTTAAAAAAATTATAGAAAAATTATTGTAAATAGAAAAAATATCAAACTATTTATAAATATAAAAAAAATTATTGTCGCGATAAAATTTTATTCGCCGATAGTCGATGAAATTATTTTATATTTATAAATATTTTGAGTCATTTTTTAAATTATATGTATGGAATAAATTAACCTGATTTTTCGTTGGAAAAAATTAATAATTAATATAAACAAGTGAGTGAAACATATTATAAAATAATTAATAAAAAAAAAAGTGTGGGCTTCATTTAATGAAGTGAGAGAAAATATAAAGATGTAAAGTAACCGACCAAAAAGTGGTAGGAAACACATAATAAGAAATAAGATTGAGATTGAAGATTTAGAAGAAGAAAAGATTTATAAAGTAGAGATCTCCAAATTATGGTGAATTTCACTAATTGATTTCGTTCATCAATGAAAATAGAAATTTTATTCTCATTCTTTTAATAGATATGACCTTGATTTAAAATAATAATAACAATAATAAATAAATAACACTTTGTACTTTCAATTTTGTATAATTTAAGTTTAATCTTTCTACGACTTTGAAATTTTATAAGAAAAATTTCATCCAAATTAAAATTTAATATTTATTATATAATTTAGTATTTGTAATTTATAATAACACTTAATCAATTTATTATCAATTTACATATATAAGAACTCTTGCAAAATCTTATCAATATATATTTTGACAATAAATACTAAGAGCGTGTTTGGTAAGAAAACAAATTTTGAAAACAAGGGATTCAAATAAACAGAATTATATTTCATGTTTTCAGATATGTGATTGGTAGCAAATTCATAAATTAAATTCTAATTTAAACAAATTTTCAAAACGTGGTTGAAAATATATTTATAAATCATAAAACTAATTATAGTTATTCACTAAATATTTATTTAATTTAAAGTATAAACCCCACAAAAATTCACAAAGTCCAAAAACCAATAGCTTATTTCAAAACTCAATAAAACAACGAATCATCAATTTTTTTTTTAAATGAAGGAATACCATTTTCGATCACAACAAATAGACTAATTTGATAATACAGATGTTTTCTTTTCTCTCACAATTGTCGTTAAAACTATGATACAAATGCTCAACGTGTTTGTCTTTTTGTGCATTAAACCTAAACAATGTATTAAAACATTTTAACTCGAAGGTTCCATGATTTTCCTTTCTTCGTGCTATAACAACCTATATTACCTTGATTGAAGATGGTAGCTTTAGAGATTGAGGAATGAAAGAAAAGGAGTAATTTACCCAAAATTACTCTTGAGATTCAAGTTTTATTTCAATTTGGTCCCTAGGTTTCAAGATTTATATTTTTAACCTTGATTTTTCACTAAAAAACAATTTTCAGCTGTTGACATTAATATCTATTAATTAATTTAGAATAACCATAAAATGAAAATTTAAATTTAATTAACTAAATTTCTTTTAAATTATCTAATTAAAACCGAGGTTAAAATTTAAAAGGATAAATTATGAAACTTAGTTATCAAATTAAAACAAAACTCTCAAATCTCAATTGTAAAATTGTAATGTTTTGAAATCCATAGATTAAGCTAAAAAATTAAAATATTTATTATTTTAAAACCTAAGAAACAAATATATAAACTCAACCTAGGTTAAAAATGTACAAAAAAGAAAAAAAAAGTTATATTTAGTTGAATAAAAAATTATTATATGATAGATTGTAACACTTATATTGAAGACTGCACTGTACCAGGAATATGAATGAAGATGGAACAGATACTGAGAACGAAACTGCTCATAGTAATTAGTCACATGTCAATGCATACTGCCACGTGGACTCTATTTCACGCCGTGGACCGTCCAGATTGGACTGCCCTCCAAACTCTTCCATACCCAATAATTTTTCATTACCTTAAACCACAATTTTTTTCCCTCACATCCCACGTGGATTCTAACAAAAACCACCTAAAAGGATGGTGTAGTTGCAATTACATCCTCAAATTTTTAATTATAAAAGTTAGGCCTCTAAACTTTTACCAATATTAAAATTGAACCCTTAAACTCATACAAATGTTACCTTTTATATATGTATGTAAGTTTGAAGGTTTAATGTGACTCAATTTTAATATTCGTATAAGTTTGAGGAGTGTAATTGCAACTACACTATATTTGATGGGCGATTTTTGCAATTTACCCAAACATTAAATAATTATATCACATATACTACACTAATTTTTTCTTCTTCTCATAACCAAATAAAATCAAAATTATACAATTAACATATGCATTTTGCATACAAATCAAAATATTAAATTGTAATCATCTTTAAAAATAAAAAGTTTCAACTATTTTTCTATCAAATCTTGTCATTCCTCTCATATCTTTGCCTCTTTTGGCTTTCATCACTAAGCATTAAACTTATAATAATTTTAAACCAATGTATAAATATCAATCTATATTTTTCGTTTAATTAACGATAGAAATCTATGATTGTCTTTTTAAGATGGAGGTAAAATAAATATTTTAATTTTACTATATTTTTAAGGTAATTCATCTTTTCAGTCTCTAAATTCTAATATTAGACAATCAAGTCCACAACATTTAGAAAATAACTATTTTAAGTCTCTAAATTAACAAAATGAATAAAAAGAGGTGACTTGACAAATTTTTTAATAATATAATATAGTAATTATTATTATCATAAAATAACTGTCTCTCCCCTTTCTCCTTTTATCTCTCCTCCCTGCAAAAATCCAAATAAGAAAAAGAAACAATGTCTGGAATAAATTATTATTTTAAAAGTTATGATTCTTGTGTGTTAGAATATCTTTTCAAATGTTTAATTTAAAAAATAAGTCATTTTAAAATGAAATACAAGCATTTGATAACCACTCAAAATGAATTTTGAAAGTTATTAGTATCTTTATTTTAAATCATTCTTATCAAAAGTGTTTAAAAGAAAATGAATTTTTGAAAAAATTTTATTTTTTAAGTTAATCTAAACGGATCCTAAAAGTATAGACTTAATTTTTGAATTTAGAACTTAGAAGTTAGAGACTCAACTGACCCAAACTTCGGAGACAAAAAAACGTAATTTAGCCTATCTTTAAAGTTAATTACAAGATAAATATATCAAAGCCTCCAAATATCTCATGCTCATTTATTAACTATCTCCTGAAAAAATTACATATATATAATAAATATATCAAATCAAAGTTATCAAATCATGGATAGTTTACTCTTCTAAAAAAGTCAAGGCGTTTTTTGACCCACCAACTCGGGTTAAGTTGGTTAAAATAACCAATTCACTCTTTGGTCTACTCTAAAAAAAAGAGAGAAGATTAATGTTTAAGAAAAAAAACATTTTTTAAATTAAAAAATTGTTTTAAAAGAACTTACCAATCTAAAATGTTATTAAAGACTTTCAATTTGAATCAAATTAAATTTCG
The DNA here is from genome assembly GCA_002890555.2 of Lagenaria siceraria. Classification (NCBI taxonomy): domain Eukaryota; kingdom Viridiplantae; phylum Streptophyta; class Magnoliopsida; order Cucurbitales; family Cucurbitaceae; genus Lagenaria; species Lagenaria siceraria. Next base: position 18,080,817 of record CM016490.1, read on the forward strand.
AACTAATCAAATTTTTATCCCAAATATATATTTTTTTTAGAAAAAGCAAATTGCAAATATCACCCTTATAGTAGGGTGGTAATTGCCATTACCTCAAGCTTCAACAAGTGTTAAAATTTAACCCTCAAAGTTACAATGGTTGTAAAAATTGGACTCCAAAATGATAAAAATTGAACCATCAAACTTATACAATTGTTACAATTTCTACAATTATGTAAGTTTGGGGGTCCAATTTCAACACTTTATAAATTTGAAGGCTCAATTTTTACAATTGAAAGTTTGAGGGCATAATTACAACTACTACAATATTTTAGGAATAGTTTTTGCAATTTGCCAAAAAAAAAAAAAATGTAGATTTCAAATTCAAGTTTGATATCAAATTAAGAAAATTTGTTACATTCAAATCAAATTTGAAAGAGATTGAAATTCAAAAGGTACAAAAAAAAAATGTGAGAAAATTTAAAATCAAATTTGTTATTATAGCAAAAAAAATGAATATAGCTTTAATTGTACCCAAACTAGAGCACAACTCAAAAACTTATACCATCGAGTAAACCCAATCCAAAAAGATAATAATAATAATAATAATAATAATAATAATAATAATAATAATAATAATGTACCAAACTAGAGCACGTAGCTTAAATAAATAGTATAAAAGCTGAGAGATGTATGAAAACTTAGAACAGAATCACATAAGAATTTCTTTTTTCTTCCGGCGAGTTAAGTGGAGAAACGTGTCTCTCCTTTCTTCTACAGCTACCGACATTTACCGTACCGACACCGCGACTCTGTTTCACTCTCTAACTATTTTCCTCCTATAATCCTCTGCCACCGCCGCACCTCTGCACTCTTACCAACGAAGTAATCGATTCTTTTCCTTCATGGAAACCACGATTGGCGGCAACAACTCCACCACCACCAATCTCCCGACTTCTTTATAAATAACCTCCTTCCCCATTCCTCCCCACTACCCCTCTGGGGATTGGCCGACTCGAAGTGGCGTACCGCCGCCGTGAGTTAAATCATGTCCAACCCATCTAGGCCAATACCCCACTCGGTTTCTGTAATCGAAAATTTTGGGGAATTTTACGAGGCCTGGCTGGCAACGCAAAGGGGCTTTCTCGAACAGCTTCACCACGTTTTACAAATCAGCGATTTCAAGGAGGAGCGCCAATTGGGTCTAATCAACCAAGTTTTAGCCCATTACCAGCTTTACCACGAGGAAATTTCCAAGGCCGCCGGCGAGGATGTGTTCAGGGTGTTTTCAGCGCCTTGGTTGAGTTCTTACGAGAGGACTCTGCTTTGGATTTCTGGGTTTAAGCCCTCGCTTGTTTTCCGATTGGTGGACGGAGCAGTGAGGGATTTGACGTCTGATCAAGCGACGTCAATGGAGGAGCTGAAGGCCGACGTCAAGCGGAAAGAGAGGGATTTGACAGAGGCAATGGCTAGCTTACAAGAGACAGTGGCGGCACCGCCGATTGTGGGGCTGGCACGGCGAGCAGGGAGATTGGTGGATGGAGAGATTTGCGAAATGGAGAATGCAATTGAGGAGCTCAAAATTGGAATGTTGGGTGTTTTCGATGGCGCCGATTTGCTTCGAGGGTCGACGATGAAACGAGTTATGGAGATTCTGAGGACTGATCAAACGCTAAGGCTTTTAGCCGCCGCAACCGAGTTTCAATTGCGGATCAGACGGTGGGGCGTCCAGAGAGATTTGCAGAGAACAAGAACAATATGAATCAACACTAAATGGATTTTGGGTTTAATTTGAATCTGATCTTTGAAATATTTGGTACTAGTGAATGTGTGATGGGGGTTTTTTAAGAGTTTTTGAATTGTGTATGTAGTGAGTTTGAACCACTAGGCCAACTCTCACTGAGTCCAAAAATATAAATAAGTGAGCTAAATGCTTATATTCAGTAGGTAACAAAGTTTATATTCGAGTTCGTTAGTTTCAACAAAAGTGAAGATTTAAATTTCTAACATTTTATCCATATTATAATGTCTAAACCAGAGAAGTAATCCTATTAAAAGGTTCAATTTTTCACCTGCACCATATGATTTGTTAGTGAATGATATAAAATTTAATTGTCAATTTTTGAATTTTCCCCCATAGAAAATGGTTGGCTGATATTTTTCTCTTAAAAAAAGTACTAGAGAGAATAAAAGGAAACTTAAACTAAGAATCTTACATATAGCTTTTTAATACACACTTGCTCTATCAACACTTGTATATATTTAATCCAAAGGCACTTTAGTAATCTTTTAGAACATTTTTGGAATATTTTTTAGAAAATATTTGTCTATATACAAATGAATATCAAGAACCATAAACTTGATTAATTATTGATTAGAACTGAAGTCACTGTGTTATAGGTTTGTTCTTTCATTGACATTTGTTTCATCTTTGCCACTGAGTAATTTTTCTGCATATGAAACAATGGAACAGCAACAGAAATTTGGATGGTTTTGACTCAAATGAAAATGGGCTGCTATAGTAGAAAATTGTGGATCCATGACCCACAAAAGCCTAGAAAGAAATATGGGCTGTTAGTAATGATGACCAAACTATAAAAACTACCATCAGCTGATTTGTAAGCAACTAAATATTAAACTCAACTATCCCACTGAAAGATGAAAGTTACTGGAACCTGTGTTCCAAAAAGCTACCACTAGTGACCTTTAATGGATAAAAAATGCTAGTGGGAATTTACACATTTATTAAAAATAACATGCAAAATCAACTAAGCTAGATCATATAAGTAACTACGTTATTCTTACCTACACCTCGACTAATCTCACAACATGACCTATTTGATTCTACAACATTTATATCCTTGAAAACTTTAGAAGGTTAAACCTTACGTAGTTGACTACTATGAATTGAACTCATTTCCTCTAAACTTTGATCCTTGTTCATCACTAGGCCAATCCATGTCGGTATTACCCAACCAAATATTGAAATGCCATAAAAGATGGAAATGGAAGTGGGGGAAGGCATGATTTGAAGGTCCAATATAGGGTAGTGGAGAGGGCAGAGGATGAACTTATGCAAAGTGATTAATTAGACCATTAATGCTGTTAGAAATGGATTTTGAGGTGAAAAAACAAAACAAAGTAGAATTTTAGACAACATACCTGTCTTTGTACATGGACTCATTTCAAGCTACATCAGCTTCTACTTTCAGTTCAGCAACCACCTTTGAAATAAAAACCAGGGGTGAATCTCAAGTAGTTTCTTTAAACTTGTTCAGATCTTTCTTTACTTTTTTTTTTTTTTTTTTTTTTGTCCATTTTTTTTCTTTGAAGTCTAAAGTTTTTCATTTCAAGATGTTATATTCTCCACAACAACATATAGTGGAGTATAAACATAAAGTTTCTTTCTACAAAGCTATGTATCTCTACCCTTGACCTCTCTTTCTCTCTCTTTCTACTTTTTTTCCCTTTCTTTCTTTCTTTCTCCCATTCTCTCAGTACACTTGCAGGAACCTTTTCTTTTTTATTTAAATTTTCTTGTCACATTTCTTTTTCATTATCAAGGCTTTGTTACTGTACTGCTGCTGCACCATTTTGAATTCCCATTTATATTCTCCCTCTTCCCTTGCCTCCTTCACTTCTCATCATCATAATCATCTCAAATCTCTACCTTCTGTCAATCATGGCTTTTCACTCAGCTTTCTTTCTTCTTTTGTTCTTCACTACTTTCTCCATCTCTTCTTCTCAAGCTCTTACTACTGCTACTACCAACCAATCTCAGTTCTTCTATCTCATGCAAAAGACAGCCTCAGGAGAGTTCCTGTCTGATTGGGATCTTTCAGGAGGCAAATCCTTCTGCAACTTCACTGGAATCCAGTGCAATGACCGAGGTCACGTCGTTGAGATTGATATCACTGGCCAGTCACTCTCTGGTAGCTTTCCGGAAGATGTATGTTCTTACCTGCCAGAGCTGAGAGTTCTTCGTCTCGCTGGTACTGGTTTTTACGGTCATTTTCCTCCAGGAATCACCAACTGCTCTGTCATTGAAGAACTTAACATGAGCTCTTTGTATCTCAATGGAACTATCCCAGATCTATTGCAAATGAAACAACTGCGTGTACTCGACCTCTCGTACAATTCTTTTACTGGTGATTTTCCCATGTCGGTTTTCGACCTTGTTAATCTTGAGGTGCTGAATTTCAATGAGAACTACAACCTCAACTTATGGAAGTTGCCTGAGAAGATCTCCAGCCTGACAAAGCTGAAATCTATGGTCTTGACAACCTGTATGTTAGATGGCGAAATCCCGCGATCGATAGGGAACATGACGTCTCTTGTTGATCTCGAACTAAGTGGGAACTTTCTCAAGGGAGAGATTCCAAGAGAAATCTCATTGCTGAAGAACTTGCAACAACTTGAACTTTATTACAATGAACTCACAGGAAACATACCAGAGGAGATTGGAAATTTAACGGAGCTTGTTGACATGGACATGTCAGTGAACCTTTTGACAGGAGAGCTTCCAGAATCCATTTGTAAACTCCCAAAGCTTAAAGTTCTACAGATTTACAACAATAGCCTCACAGGAGAGATCCCAAGTGTACTAGCCAACTCAACAACACTCACTATGCTATCACTTTATGACAATTTTCTTACTGGACAGATTCCACAAAACTTGGGGAAGTTCTCACCAATGGTTGTCCTTGACTTGTCAGAAAATCGCCTGTTGGGGCCATTGCCATTGGATATATGCAGAGGAGGGAAATTGTTATACTTTCTTGTCCTGCAAAATAGGCTTTCTGGAGAAATACCAGAAAGTTTTGCTGAATGCATATCACTTTTAAGGTTTAGGATTAGTTTCAATCAGTTGATGGGAACAATTCCTGAAGGAGTTTTGGGTCTCCCCCATGTTTCAATTATTGATGTTGCTCATAATAATCTCACTGGTTCCCTTTCAAATTCTATCTCACAGGCAAGAAACTTGTCAGAGTTGTTCTTACAAGGAAACAGGATTTCTGGAGTTATACCACCAGAGATTTCGGGAGCAGCCAATCTGGTGAAGCTTGATCTCAGCAACAATCTTCTCTCCGGTCCAGTGCCGTCGCAGATTGGCAATCTGATGAAACTAAATCAGGTGATGTTACAAGGAAACCAATTGGATTCTTCAATCCCCACTTCATTCACATCTTTAAAATCTCTCAATGTTCTCGATCTCTCGAACAATCGTTTATCCGGGAAAATCCCAGAGAGTTTGAGTGAATTGTTCCCAAGTTCTTTGAATTTTTCAAACAATCAACTTTCCGGTGCAATTCCTTTGTCCTTAATCAAACAAGGGTTAGCAGATAGCTTCTCCGGCAACCCAAATCTATGTGTTCCACCGGCGTATTTCATTTCACCTGATCAGAAATTCCCCATTTGTTCACATTTCTCCTTCAAAAAACGTCTAAATTTCATCTGGGGAATCGTCATTCCATTGCTAATCTTCTTCACCGGCGCCGTCCTGTTTCTAAAACGTCGAATCACAACAAGAAAAACATCAGAGATCGAAAACGAAGAAACCCTTTCTTCGTCATTCTTCCATTTGCAGAACTTCGACCAAAGCAGGATTCTCGAAGCCATGGTGGAAAAGAACATTGTGGGCCACGGTGGATCAGGAACAGTCTACAAAATCGAGCTCGGAAAAGGAGAAATCGTCGCCGTGAAGAGGCTATGGAATCGAAGAGCGAAACATCTCTTCGACAAAGAATTGAAAACAGAGGTCGAAACCCTAGGAACAATAAGGCATAAGAACATCGTGAAACTCTATAGCTACTTTTCAGGTCTAAATTGCAGCCTTCTGGTTTACGAATACATGCCAAACGGCAATTTATGGGACGCCCTTCATAAAGGGTGGATTCATCTTGATTGGCCCACGCGCCACCGCATCGCGGTGGGAATCGCCCAAGGCCTCGCTTATCTCCACCACGATCTCTCGCCGCCGGTAATCCACAGAGATATCAAAACCACAAACATTTTATTGGATGCAAATTACCAACCCAAAGTTGCAGATTTCGGCATCGCCAAAGTCCTGCAAGGAACTAAAGATTCAACCAACTCTGTAATCGCAGGGACATACGGCTATTTAGCCCCTGGTAAGTTTCATAAATCGATTCAAATCCCAATTTCAGAAAACCCCATTATCGATTTCATTGTTATTTCTCACAATATGTTATAAATCACACAGAATATGCATATTCATCAAAGGCAACAACCAAGTGCGATGTGTACAGCTTTGGAGTAGTGTTAATGGAGTTGATTACAGGGAAGAAGCCGATTGAAACAGAGTATGGAGAAAACAAGAACATTGTATTCTGGGTTTCGAATAAAGTGGACACAAAAGAAGGGGTTCTTGAGATTCTTGACAAGAAATTAAAAGGGTTGTTCAGGGATGACATAATTAAGGCTCTGAGAATCGCCATTCGCTGTACTTACAAGAATCCAGTGCTTCGACCCGCCATGGGAGAGGTGGTTCAGCTTCTGCAAGAGGTGGATCCTTGCAAATTTGACCGTCCCTTCGAAGATGTCGAAAAAGGGGAAGATACGTATATGATGTCACTAAAATAAAGTACCCTTTTTTCAGTCCAAAATCTAAGGGGTCACCCTTTTTTTAATTTTTTTTTCTTTTATGTATATGTATGAATGAATGAATTATATTATATGATAAGATAAGTGCTTCCTCCAATACTAGAGGGAAGAGGAAGAGTCAAAGAGATTTAAAAGTTGCTCTCTTTCACTCTTTTGATAATGTTTTTTTTCCTTTTCTTTTTTACTCCCTTTTTTGAGTTCCTTTTGATAATCTTGTTATCCTCTAATGTTATGTTTTGATATTATGTGTAATAGATGAAAGATATAAGTTATAATTTTGTTTTTGTCTCTGGGTGTTACAGCATTGAATTATTTGTTGAATTACGATACAAGAAATGTAATTTTCTGAAAGTTTCAGAGAAGTATATCGATGAGTTGTATTGTATTTAAAATATTTTTGTAGATTTGATATACATATTTGGTTAACTTACAAGTAAGAGAAGAATATGGTGAGATCAAAAAACATGATGGATTTAATGATTCGTAAAGATAAGTATATAACTAACTATAGATGTTTAAATTTACGTGGTCCTCAGGTTCATAAATGCTTAAAGATTCTTCAAGCTTGTAAGTTATTTGAGTGTTGCTCATGAAGACATCGAGTTTGTAGTCAACAACCAAGATAGGGATTGATTCGTCGACGATGGATTCAGCTTGTGCCTATATTCTTTTGCATATGTCTACCTTGAATGGTATGTCCAAGAAAAGAAGTGAGAAAGAGGGGACCAAGGAGAATATGTAATAAATACTAACTTCTGTTTTCAAAATATGATAACACAAACAAAAACTTTCAAATTAGTGGTGATTTTACTATCTTAAATTATTCGAAATTCAACTAGAAAACGCAATTATTCTTGCAGTTTTTGCAGGGTGCATATGGAAACTACGTGTGACATCATGTGGGAATGTAGAGTTTCTAAGAACATCTGGAATACTTTTTTCCCCTCTAATATTATTGTGTTTTATGTGGGCAGGGGATCCTGGTCTTCTAGTGATTAATGGGAGTGTTTAAAGGAGATTAATCTTAGAGAGCAGTTGGGAAAGATTCTCACACTTCTGTGGAGTATTTGAAATTAAAGGAATGCGATTCGCTTCAACCAAGGGTCTTCTAATGAGAGATCTATTATTCATGTTGTGGAATATTTGTTGGAAGTCTCTTTTGGGAGGTTTCGCCCTCCCCTCTCCTCCTTACGAGCTTCGACTAGAGAGGAGTGGGTGGATTCTTCATGATCATCCTGGGATGCCAATTATGGGAAGTTGCAAGTTTTTGAACCACAATTGGGAAGTCAAATTTTTGGAAACTAAAGTTGTGGTGGTTGGTCTGGCTGAGTTAAAAAGATTGTGGTACAGGCAGAATCCTATGGTGGAAGTCGAGTATGATTCTTTGGAGGAGGCTAGATTGTTGAACCATATAGACAATGATTTGTCTGAAGTCGATTTTTTTTTTTTTTTTTTTTTTTTTTTGTGATTAAGGCTCTTAGCCTCACTGTTTTTGTACATATATATCATTTTTGTAAGATCCCTAAAGAGGAGAACAAAGTTGCATATAATTTAGCTTATTTAGCTTCCTCTTTAGGTCGTCTTGGCTCTGAGGAAAGATGACTTTCCAGCTTTTGTTCTTCCTCTTTTTCTTGAAGAAGGTTAATGGTTTCCATGTTTGTTGGTGGTGTTTCGGTATTGCATTATCGTTTTAAAAAAAACTACACGTTCATTTTTTTTTTATGTTTTGTTTTATCTTTTTTATTTTTTGAATAGATACTTCTTGGGAAACTCAGTTTTGACAAATATGCGTGAATGGTTCTTGAACTTTTAGAATGTACCTTTTCATTCTTCGAACTTTTGAGAATAGATGCATTTAGTCATTGAATTTTCAAAATATACTTTTTAGTCTCTGAATTCTTAATAATAGGTTTAAAAGGTCATTGAGTAATTTTGTTAATTATTTTAAATATTTATATGATATTTTATAGAATGTAATAAATCATAGTACTCCAACCCTTAAAAAAAATGTATTTTGCCACAATTTCTAATTATTTATATAATAAAATCCTTTTAAATTTTTTATAAAAATAACTCCACAGTTGCACTTCAAATCTTCATATACCCAATTACCCATACCTTTAAATAATTTTATACTAAAAAATAGGCCATGCAAGAAAAACACATAGTCTAATTCATGTTTTTTTTAAAAAAATATATATCTTTTTAACGTATTCATTTTTAATTTTATGTTCTCAAAATTATGCTTTTTTTTTTTCTCTCATTTTCTTTAATATAATTTTCATTCAATTAAAAAACATTTGAATTCTTACCTAAAAACTATTTTTTAGTTTTCAAATTTAGAGTTAGATTTTGTAAATACTTTTAAAAATTAAAGTAAATAATAAAACATTGAAACTCATGAGTGTAGTAGTATTTATAAGCTTAATTTTCAAAAACCAAAAACTAAAAAGTAAGATTATGTTTGATAACAATTTTAATTTTTTTTACACTCTAGTTTTTTATTTTTTATTTTTGAAATTTGAACTTGTTTCCAAACCAAATTATTAGAATGATTTTTATCCATCCTAGACAAACATATGAATTATTAGTCCAATTTCAAAAACGAAATTAAGTTTTTTAAAACCTACTCTTTTTAATTTCTAAAATTTTGCTTGATTTTTTAAAATACTGAGAGAAAGTAGATTACATACAAAGAAATTCTAAGATAATAAGCAATATTTAATATATTTACAAGCTTAATTTTCAAAAACCAAAAACTATAAATCAAATAGTTATAAAATCAGATTTCTTCAACTCTACAGTCCGAATCTTTCAAAGTCTCAAAATAAGATTACATCAATCAACTCACCGTTCAAAATCTTCAAAAGGTGAACGAATAAAAAAAATCGTGTATAATTTATGATAATATAAAATTCAAATTCATGAAATCATACAAAAAGTTGAAATTGAATGATTTAACACAAACCCAACAAGAAAGTCATCCCTAACAGATACAAATGGACCCATAATAAACAATTATATTCAATTTTGTCAAAAAGAAGGAAAAAAAAAGAAAAAAAAAAAAATCCCTTCTAAAAAGGAGTCCTAGAATTGAAAGATAAGATCTTGAGAGTCATTAGTGGAAGATAGTGATTGGCAAGAAGGTCCCTTTTTGTTTGAAAATTTTGAAAGTGGGGTCCTTTTAAACTAACCTAATTCACAAATATTCAAATAATTGAGCCATGATTGTCTTCTGGATCATTCAATTCTACTTTGAAGCTGTTGTCCAAATGGAAAAAAAGATTTTTTTTTTTTTTTTTTTTTTTGACTGTTGAAAGAATCTTTTTATCTCCCATATTCACATGTACTTTGAATTCTATTGATCTTAAAGAAAGATAGCTTTTTTCTTTGTGCTTTTTTTGGGTCTTTTTTTAAAATTAATAACAAATTTTATGTAATTCCTTCTGTTTCTTTGGGTGTTTTTATTTTCATATCAATGGTGTAAATTTAACTTTGAAACCAATGATGTGAGATTGAGTGGTTTCAAATGATAAAGAATTATTCTCTTAGTATCTTCATATTGTTTAGTTTTTTAAGTGTGTTCAGCTTTATAGTACTTTTATGGATTGTATTTTTTAAATAAAACTACTTTTATAATTGGTATTTAAAACAAAAATTATAGTCAAGTTGTTTCTTGAAAAGTACTTTATATATAATTTTGATCTACGATTAAAATAATATGATTTTTTTTTTCAAAAAAGTGTAAAACTTATGATCCGTATTACTTGAAAACTCAAAAGTAAATCGTCAAAATCACTTTTGTCATTTTTAAAATTATTCGAAAACACACTTTTAATCGCTCAAAAGTAATTTAGTTTTCAATTTTACACTTTTAAATGATTTTTCAATCATCAAAATTAGTTTTGATGGATTAAAAACATGTTTCATGGTAATTTTAAAAATGACAAAAGTGATTTTAGTCATTTTAAAATCACTCCCAAACATGCGCTTAATGTGATTATTTTGATAAAAAAAAAAAAAGTTGAATTATAGAAAATACTCTTAAATTAAGCTTGTTATTTCATTGATATCCCTATACTTGTAAAAGATTCAATATTGTTTGAAGATTTTCAAAAAGTTTCAACACTATCTTTGTAGTAAAAAATTTTTAGATTTTTTTTTTTTATTGAAATTGGCACCCGAATAGTGTGGCGGTGACCTAAAACAAAAAATTTGAATCACCACACTATTTTAGGTCATCGCTACATGTTCCAAGTTCGATTTATGTCCTAAGTTAGTTTTGAAATACTTATAAAATTTCAAAGATAATATTGCAATCTTTTAAAGTGTGGACATAAGTATTTTTAAAACAAAGAATAAAGATGATAGATATTTTCTATAATTTAAAAAGAAAAAGAAAAAGTAATGTGTTTTTAAAAGGATATGTCACTCCATGTAATAAAACATAATGCATTGACCTTAGTCAAACACATAACTTTTAAAGAGTCACTTTCTTTATTTTTTTGTGAAAAAAAAAAATTACCATATGTTTCTAATATATATGTTTGACAATAACTATGCTTCCTTAACAAGTTTCTCAAACTTTGTCTTAAAACTATTAACCAAATAAATGAATGATAAAATGATGTCAAAATTACATCATCAAAATTTCAAGAATGCAAGCATTAGAAAAGCATCTTAATATAATTTAAAAGAAAAAGAAAAGAAAAGAAAAGCATCTTAATATATAATCATTATAAAATAGTTCTCTTTAATCATTTATAAGTGCAAACACAACTCCTAAACCAAAAAGTTATTCAATTATTGAGAAAAGTAAAACCCTAGCTTGCCTATACACCCTATTGATTGGATTTGAGAGAATCAAATTATTTGCAACGACAAACCATTAATTTTAAAGTTAATTTTCAAAATGTTTTATATTTGATATTACTTTTCTTCATATCAAAATCTGGATAGAAAAAAATATATCTAATCTTTACATGAAAATAACGGTAAATTTATAATTTGAAGAAAATCGTGACTTGCAAAATGGAAAGATCTGCACACCAGTGTGATGTTTGCCACACAGGCTTCAATAGTTAGTTAAGTCAGAAAGTGTATTTGTACTGCAAGTAGAAAGTTTGAGTATTAGAATTGAATCAATTGACTTACATTTTCTTGGAGCTATCATAATGCATTTATAGGTGTAGTTGACCTAGGTCCTTCCCCATAGTGTTCCGAAGTTACATTGGAGTTACCCTTTAATTCACTAGGCTGAGGCATGCGAGAGGCATGCCACATTTGGTATTTTGCTAGGATCAGCCTCGGTCTTAACTGAGGTCGAGTACCTTGATATAAAAAAAAAAAAAATCGAGGTCGAGTAGCTTCTCTTAGCCATATTTTGGGCCTAAAATGATCCCTTGGATCTGGGCATGCGGTGTTTTGTGAGGCTCGACCTTAGACTTGGTCGAGGGCGAGCATGTTGGCTTAGGCCTAGCCCCTTTTCTAGGCACATTTTAATCCTAAATGAAAATCACATTTTAATGTTGGCTTGATTTTATTGTTTCTGTTTTTACTTGATGTCGATTATGCCATTTAGTCCAAAATCACTCCTAACAATTGTATAGGAATTAAGTTTATAACCTCTAATTTCAAAAAATAGGGTGATCCAAACGTGTGAACTAAAACTAAAACTATATTTAAAAATTTACAATTTGGAAACTATATTAAAGACATGTAATCCATTGATAATTATTGTTAAAAGAAAATTTGAGTTGCCAATAAGAATAAGTAGAAAAGAACTCGCATTGAACCAATAAATACTTCAATAATTGAGAAAGTTAGAAACTTTAGCTTACCTATATAGTACTAGTGATCACATTTGAGAGATTAAAATAAATTGTATCAAATCATTAAGTTTAGAGTGAAGTTTTTGTTAAACTTTTATAATATAATAGAGGTTAATTTATTAAGAACCAAGATTCCCTTTCACCATTTAACAAAAATAAAATGTATTTTATTTTATGAGAATTCAAATATGAAGGACCTAAGGTATATGCCTTCTAGTGTGTTTGAGTGTCTAAAACACAAAACTATTTATAAAAGTAGTGATTGGACACATTGTGATATTTCTTTTCAATCAATAAATCAACAAAAACAGTGTAAAAGATTGAATTAATGAAGGATATGTTCTTATTTACTTGAAATCATTTATTCATATATTCAAAAAATTTAATCAATAAACCATTCAACAATTATTATAAAAGACATAAATCTAACTTACCTATATTCTAGATTTGATTTGAGAGAGTCAAATAATTAATCAAATCACAAATTTTGAGTGAAAATTTAATCATTCTTTTAAATTTTAAGGTTTATCCGATTTCAAAAAGTTAAACCAAAATATTCGATTTAATAAAAATCCAATGATGAATGACTCTTTAATAATTCTGGTACCAAATTTAAGAAGAATCACATCTTTGATCACTATTTAAGAAGAAGAACAAAAAAAAGCGAGTCACCTAAAGAAATTTAGAAGAAGCAGTACAAAGATTTAAAATTTTTTGTAACATCATATCTTAAATGTGTCGGTAAAACCTCTTCGGACGACCAAACATGTTTTTATCCGATTTTCTTTTTTTGCGAACTAAAGAAATCTTTAATAAAATTAGAACATAAAAAGTTAAAAAGAAGATAGCAACACAATGCAAGTAGATGATGGCTTTTGGGCTTAAAAGAAAGAAAAAGAAAAAAGAAAAAAGTGCATAAACTCATGTATTGTTCTGTTTTAAGGCCTTGTTGGAAGAATTAGATTCATGGAGGCATCTGTTACAATTGCCAAGGTGGAGAATCCATTAATTTTTAAAAGTTGCAAAAACCTTGACTCAAAAGGAACAGTATTACAATTTTTAAGTGGAAAAAATAAAAAATAAAAAATAAAAAATCCTCTAAGGTTCCAAATCTTTAATTATTGCATCTTTGTCTCTTATAGCTACTACACTTTGCAATCTTTTTAGGGATCAAATATCTATTCTTAAATATTCAACTCTCTCTATATATATATATATTAAAAGATATAATACTTCAATATTAAATATATTTAACTAATTAAAACATATACTATCGACTAAAAAATACATGTATTTTACACTATCAACTATATATCAAAACAACTTGGACTAACTTTTTTTTTTCTTTCTAAAAGGTAGAGTATGAGATTGAGAAATATATTCTTCAATGGGAATATTTGCAATTTGGCTAAATTTTGTTCCTCAAATGGGAATCTTTTACTCACTATTTGAATGGCACTATTACCTAAAATGGAGAGGGAAAGAAATAATATTTGTTCAAGAAAAAAATTGAGCAATGAGAATTGTGAAACAAAATATATATGTGGTTCCATAATGTTGAATATAATTATTATTATGTATCCAAGTCTATTAGATAAAATATTTAATGTAAGATATCAAATTTCACCACACATCTCTTTGTTATAAAGCAAAAGCGCATTAACATTGTGTTTTAAAAATGAATAGAGGGTTATATAACCAAATGAAGAGAAACAAATTTGAAAAAAAAATATATTTAGTTTTGTTTTTTTATGTAAAAATAAGTGTGTTATGACACAACTAAGGGAACACTATTGGGACATAGATATATATAAATAGATAGGGACAATAATTATGTATTCCATTAGAGAAAATAAGCACTAAAAGACTAATGATCATATAGAAGCAATTTCTAGAGATTTGTGGGCTAAACATTGACATCACCTAATAATTCATATAATGGTATTTGGTGATATTATACATGGAATGCATTACAAAAGAAAATAATAATTTAAATATTATATATATTTTTTTTTTGTGTGTGTGTGTGTGCATTTAATTATATGTAATTAAAAAAAAAAAAAAAAAGGGTTTGGGTTTGGCCCCTTCCTCTTGGTTGTTGCATGTGAAATGCTTTTGGAAATAATGGATTTGGAATGGGTTGTGGGGTTTAATTGAGGAAAATAAACCAAACATGTGATGTGCACCATAAAGCAATAGCAATTATACATACAAAGTGCTGAGACAAGTGTTGTCAACTAGTTGTGGACTTGTGGGGGATATTTTCCCATATTTTCAACACATTTTAACTTTACTTTTATCTTTTCTTTATTCATTTCTATATCCATTTTTCCAATGCCTTGAAATGTTATCTACCTAATTCTCGTCTTTCAAAAAGTTTCTATAATATCTATTAGGGTTGTTTAAGGTAAAGTCCAAAGCTCAAGGACGGGCTCAAATCGATAAAGAACCGAAAAGAGGTATAAAGAAAATGTCAGTGTCTCGAAGTTTGAGATAACCAGCTGAGCCAGTCAAACGATAAATAATTGAGTCGAATACGGATTGACACTCTGCAACCTTGAGTGCCAGAAACGTACAAGAACTAAATTATTACATACTAAAGTTTAGGGATCATTTTTTAACCAACTTTACATTATACTTCTATATAGATTTTGATGCTACAATTGTTTAACAAAATATTAATGTGAGCATGTGTCTGATCAATCATTTATTTATTACCATATTTAAAACTTTTAAACTTCAGGCACCACTCTTTATCCTGCAAACATTGAGAATGTGGGCCTATGCACAAAACTTTATTGGGCCGATAGTTGTGGGCCGAAGGTGAGGGTCGTAGTGGGCCTCTGTTCTTTGTTGTCATTGGGCTCTAGATTGTTTTATCACTAAGGTAGTACACATCAACCTCAGACGTGAATTTTTTTTTTTTTTTTTTTTTTTTTTTTTTTTTTGAAAGGGTTGTTACAGAGAATGGCACGGTACATTATCTGAAATTATATCAATAATTTCATTTTTCGTTAGTCGATCAATATAGTTTTCAGTAACTTAGAATTATGGAATTTCAGTTAAATAATTAGTAAATTATATTAAATAAATTATTTGAATCAGAATAAATTAATTATTTGAACATAACTCGTCAATAAACTAGCAATTACAAATGGTTTTGAATAACTTTTGAAAAAAAAATGTTTTTAGAATAAAAATGGAAATTGGAAACACCTTTGAAAACATTAATAATAAGTGTGTTTAGCATAGCTTATTGAGTTAATTTAGATTATCAAAATCGAGTAGTTAAAAATTTTTGGATTAATTTCAAAACTTTTTTTTTTGTGAAATGGTTATCCAAAAATGACTTTAAAATGTTTAACTGAAAAATACTCCAAATATGTAAAAGGAAATAAAAACATATTTATAATAGATAGAATCACTTTGGCAATGTAATGCAACCAAGCAAAATTTTCATTTCAAATTATTTTGGAAAATGTAAGACATGATAACATTTTTATTGAAAATATTGTATTCAAACATGTTTAAATTAGAAAGTATACCAGACGGTCATCACAAAGATTGATAATTTGATTCTCCAACTTCACAACGTATTATTTTCTTTTCCTCATAGATCAAAACTGACAAAGGAAAGAAACTTGAAATCTTCCTCCCCTTATCATCTAATAGAAAATTTGACATCTCTGACACATTCTTCATGTTGAGAGTACAATCATCTAATATCGGTGATTAAAGTTTGATTAAACTAGTTAAAATATATATGGTTAATTAAAATATCATTTTGGTTCTTGTACTTTGAGATTTATTCTATTTTAGTCTCTGTACTTTCAAATATTTAAGTTTGGTCCACGTACTTTTAATAAATCTTAAATTTAGCCCCCCTCAAAGTTGTTTTTTGTTAATCTAAATAATAATAGTAATTTTCATGTAAGAAAATATAATATGTAAATATATTTTCAAAATTTAGAGTGAAAATGTTAATAAATAACAAATCTTTTTGAAAAAATAAAAAATAAACTAGTGGTAATAATTAAGTTTAAGTTTTTTTTTTTAAATATAGAGACTAAAATTTGACATTTAAAAGTATATAGATTAAAATTGAACAAATTTTAAAATAAATAGACCAAAATCATATTTGAATTAATATATATTATCGACCAAAAGTTTAGAAATTGAAATCCCATTCCCAACCACGTCATTTTCTCGAATTAAAAAAAATATATCAATATTGATGATCTACACTATTTTTCAAGATAAATTATACATTATTTTTGAAATTGCTTGAAAAGGCTTAACTAAAAAACCAACTTTGAAAGAGGTTAAAAAGCACAATATAAATAAAAATTTTAACTCAAGAGCTGAACAAATTTGACTCCTCCCAATAAAATATAAATGTTTTACATCCAAATAAATAAATAAATAAAATATACGTATTTCTAAAGTAGCAGTGTAGTACAACGTTTCCAGCTCATTTCCTCTTATTGTCCTTATCAATTAACTATTTACTCTTTTTTTTTTTTTTTCTTTTTTCTTTCTTTTTCTTTTTTTAAATATATTGTCTCCGTGTGGAGGCCATGCAAGTTGGCTTTCTACACAAGTCGAAGAGGTCTGCCAAAAAGGCTTTCAAATCAAAAGTCAAAAGGATTTATTTTTTTTATTTTTTTATTTTTTTGCCCTTCTTGGGTTATAAGAGAAAAAAGAAAGAAGAAATCGAATTACAAATTGTCATTACCAGGATTTAGACAACTTTTTTCAAATTATTTTAGTACCTAAACTTAATTTCATGATTTAATTAACTATAAATTGTTTCCTTTTTAATTTTTATTATTTTTTTTAATAAATCTATGAATTAAAGTATGTTTAAGTATGCAAAATAAGGTGCCTCAAAGATGGTTTAGACACAACTCACATAATATAATAACTGAATTGAAACTACATTTAAATTACATGGATTAAATTAAATTTTCTAGAAAAAAAATCATTTTATTCTATAAGTTTTTGAGTTATATTTTAATTTGATCTTTAAGCTTAAAATATTATTTGAGTTTAGTTTCCATACAATTTTTTAAGTTTGAAGATGTTACACTTTAACTACTAAATTTTGAATTTAATTTCAATTCACTTTTTAGGCTTTAAAAGTAACTCATATATTTTTAATGAAGACAACAAAGTGGCTCATTAACTTGGTGCTTAGAGAGCTAAGCAATATTTCTATTCAGCGAGAGAATAATGATTTATGACGAATCAAAGGAATAGAAGTACAAAAGTTCGTTCACCTGGAAAAAACGGAGTCTTACAAAGGCTTGCATTTAATAGAGCCGGATATTTCTGTTTATAGGGAAAATAGAAAAGGGAGTGAAGAGAAAAAAATTCATGTAAACTAGTCAGGAACACAAATGAGAAATGTATTCTTTATCCCTGTTCCGTTTAACCTATTTTTATATATTTTTATTTTATTATTATGATTATATATAAATAATATTTAAATTTCAAATTTTATTATTTAATAACTTATATAATTTTATTTGTTTAAACCATAAAATTGAACATTTGGCTGTACATATCGTCAATTAAATAATTTGTAAGGTTAAAGTTTAAGAAATTTCTCTTTAGATGAGAATTTTTCATGTGAAGTTAACCCTTTAAATGAAATTTGTTAGTGAAATACTAAGTATTTAATTAAACAAACAAGCTTTAAATATAATTTATTTAATGAGAGACTAATGTTTTCAATATTTTCAATATTCTAGTTTTTGAGATATTTAATGTACACATTCATGATCTGCAAATGAGTTGTAAATGTTGAAAGATTAATAGAGCTGCTATCGAAATTAATGCGGTTGGTGGGGAGAGTTATTGTTCTATTCTAATTTTATTTAACACATTACAAATTCAGAAACTAATAAAAAAAAAATCTCTTCCCATTCTCTCACCTCGAAAAAATATCTCATATTGTCATAGTATAGAAAAAAAAAATTCTACTACATTCATTCATGCATGACCTACCATAAATATAAATGAAATATTTAAGAATGATATAGACTCATAAATTAAATTATTAATATATCATTTGATGACATGTCACAATACGAGTGAAATGAGTATATACTACAACAACGCTATAATTTTTTCCACAACCTCACACTACCACTCTTTTCTTCTTGAATCAACCAACGATCTTGATCTCGTTGAGCTTCGTAGATTATCTATAAGAAATTAGCTTTTCCAAGCAAAATTCTTAAAAATGGCAACCCAACAACATCCTGTTTGATTGCAATTAAAAAAAATGACCCATTTATTCATAATTATCACGAAAATAATTTAATTTGAGCATAATTTAACTAACCCAAAGTATATAATTTTGACCATAAATTAACTCCTACCACTTTCATTTTAATACTGAACAAATGAGATTATATTTAAAATAATAATAATAATACCACCAAGCAAACTCAATTGAAGAAACAAAAAAGGCTAATCTCTAAGCCTAAAGTCTCACACATAGGAATGATCGATAAAGGGAAAAAACTAATTGAAAAGCTCTGGTTGAGGTAACTAAATTTGAACATTTACTTTATTTATATATATTAAAAAAACATTTTAAGGTACAATAAATGAGAAATTTTTAAAATTAGAAAAGTAATGGAAACTATTTATACAAAATAGCAAATTTTTTAGATAATTGTGATAGACGTTGATAGAAATTCATCAGGGTCTATTAGTGATAAAAAGTATAGAAGTCTATCACCAATAGATGCTGATAGAAGTCTATCCATTTTTTATTTTCTATAAATAATTTGACATTTTTTTATATGTAAAAATTTCTCTAGTTAAATAGAATGAGACCCAAATTAATGAACTCATTGATATTTTAACATTGAAAAAAAAAAAAGACGACAAAAGATAAAGAGTTCAATTTTAATTCATAAACTTATCACGCATTTCAAAATTTCCATTTAATTAAATTGGACCCAAAACTTAGCTAATTGTTACAATTTCTTCCATCTATTTAGTTAGGTTAATATTCCTACTAATTTTAACAATAAAGTATCATGATAATCTCACTAATTTCAATAAAATCAAAATTAGTACAAAGTTAAGTTTGATCTATGTACAAATTGGCTATTGAATAACTTTTCCAAAAGTCATAAATTCTAGTAGAACTCGAATCTCGATCAATTTTAAATCTTGAACCAAACATATGTTTTAACAATCTTCTTTGCAAATCAAAGTTAGCACAACTGCATATAATATGTGTTAGTGACTAAGAAATATGTGATTCGAATTCCTCACCTCTATTATACTAAAAAATAATCTTCCTAACAAATACTTAATAAATAGTTTATGACAATACTTATAAAATATTAGGAATTTAATTGATAGAATTAGGAGTATAAAAAAAAATTAAAAAACCAAAGCAATCAAACAGATTCACTTGTTTGGTTTGATTTTTTAGTATAAAATTAGACATATTAGTTTGTATTTAGAGAAAACTAAAAAGTATCGGTTCAGATTGGAAAAACCAATCAAAACCGAACCGAGCCAAGGGTATATATACCCTTAAAAATAAACTCTAACATGAGGTTTAGTGTTTTAATTAGTATGTGAATATATATTTATTGTTTAGAACAAAACCAATTATTAGGGAGTGTGTATGTCTTTTATCTAGAAAGTGCCAAAAAAAAAAAAAATGTCCAATTTCAATTTATAACAAAAGAAACCGATTCAATTTTAATTTAATATTAGCAAAAGGGACCAATTCAAAACAAAATTGAAAATAAAAATTACAATTTGGAAGAAAAAAAAAAAGAAAACTTCAAAAACTGAGAACGAGATAATAAATTGGTCTAAATAAAAACTAATATATTAGTTTTGTTTTTTATTGGACATCGTTTGGATTCTGTTAGTGTAATTTATGGTTTATTTATAATTTATAGTTTCCTATTTTGCTATGTTCCTCTATCATATTCTTGGAGTCGATTTATTATGTAATTTATTGTATTATGTGTATGCTAATTAGTCAATAAGATACCTAAAACAACACAAACAATTAAATCTTCAACAAAAAAAAAAAAAAAAACTACTCGAAAGGAAAACTACTAATTAGGAATAAACCATAAATTACACTAACAGATCTATTTTTTATAAAATATTTAGTTTGATTTGGTTTTTAATTGACTCCAAAACTAACAAAATCGAACTTACTATTACTTCTAGATAGAATCATAAGTCTCACATAATATTTTTTAAAATAAAATCTAAAAAAAGTGTAAATTATACACTTATAAAAATTAAAATTTTAAATCGATCTAATTATTAATTTAGGGTTTAAATTACAATTGATTTTTTTTTTTCAAAAATGATTTCAACTAAACAAGTTCTCCAAAGTATAAATAGATATTCTTAACGAAAAAAAATAAGAAAAAATAAAATAATCTTATGTGGGCCGAGTATAAAGTCATCCAAAGCCCTCAATGACTTGAAAAAAACAAAAAAAAAAAAAAAAGACAAATAATAATAATAATAATAGAAGTCGCTAACTTAATTCCCAAGTAAGTCGATTTCAGCGGGGGAAGCTTCCGTGAATCGGCGCTTCACGTTCACAAGCATCCGTCAAATCGGCGATTTAGTCAATTACCCAAATACCCTCCTCCTTTAACTTTTATTGCCGATAACCGACTTTGACTTAGCCGATTCGTAGGGCTATATGTGTAATTTGGTCTTATTTGGTGACTGGAAACGGATACATATGCCGGCACGGCCCTGTTTCTTTGCCTTGATTCTACTGGTTCTTTCGAAGCGAATTTCAGCGCCGGCGGCTTTCGATCACAGAGAATAGTAGAATCCATGGCCTCCAAGTTACTTATGCATAAGCAATTGAGGAAGAAGATGTTGGGATCAATTGAAGTTCGATCTCCTCTCAGAAACCCTACCAATTCTTCCTCCTCCTCTTCCCATCACTTCTCCGATTCTCCCCAGTCTCTGATTCAGAATTACTCCAATTTCAATACAAGTGGTTTACCTTCACGTTTTATGTTCTATTCGGACAGTTCGTGGGTTGATTTCCCTACCCAAGTGCTTGAAATCTTGCGAACGGGTTTCTTCGACCGGAAGCCGGCGATGGAATTGCAAATTGATGGATCGAAGTACGTATTTGATTTGTACAGGATGTTGCAGATTGATTTAGAAACTGGTAGACAGAGATCAGTTGCTTGGATCGATGAAAACGGTAAGGTTTTCTTCCCCAAAGTTTTTATTAGGGAAGAAAGTGTGAATACCTCCCGGACTTCTAGTAGTCCGAAAATTGAAATTGAGATTACGATTGATGGGAAATCCGGGAAGAGAAAGAGGGAGGCGATGGAAGAAAATGAAGTCAGTTCCAGTAATGAACATGTGCAAGTGAAGGCATCGAAAATACCGCGTGTAGTTGCGAATGATTCAGAAACTTCTGTATGGCCCAAGGCGAAGGCGCTGAATGAAGGGGATAGTGCGTACTCGTTAGTAAGCAATTTCTTTCTCCCTTCAATGAAAAAGGTTGATCCTAGTTTTTCAATCTCTGCAATTCATCAGTGTACCCGTACTGGGCCACTGGAAAAAGCTCGTCTCGATGTGTTTCTGAAGCAGAATGAGATCACAACGGCTGCTCGTGGTGTGTCTAATATGGTTTATGCATGGTATGGAGCTTCTTCAAAAACTTTGGCCGGAATTTTGGCTCATGGATTTGGGGAGCCAGTTCAGGTTCCTTCCTCTGATACCACCCATGGCATTGGAGTTTATTTATCTCCATTGGGATTGCCCTATTTAAGGTAATTTATCTTCTGTTCAAGTTTAGGTACGTTTTAAGTTTAAGTTTATGATTATGATTTCTCACCATTCTCAAACTGCATTCAACTGTGTTTCCCAGTTCTAAGCTATTGGAGGCCGATGGCAATGGAGTTAAACATATGGTTTTATGTCGAGTTATATTGGGTAAGATTGAAAAAGTTGAAGCAGGATCTCAACAATCTCATCCTTCGAGTACAGCCTTTGACACTGGTGTGGATGATCCAACATTTCCAACACGGTATATTGTATGGTGTAGCAATATGAACAGACACATTTTACCAGAATACATAGTGAGCTTTAAATCAACAAATTGTTTGCCGGGTAATTATTATTTTTTATTTGGATAATTTATTTTATCCTCTCTCCCATCTCTTTAGTATTATTTTTTTCTTTCTGGCTGATTCTTTTTTCAGGTAAGTTGAGAGAATCGACTGATACGAAGTATTCCCTAGTGAAATTACTTTCGAAGATGAAGAATTCCCTGCCTACTTCCAAAGTTCAAGAGGTTTCAACATTGTTTCAGAAATTTAAGGTAACTCTTTCCTTTGTAATTTTTAAAAGATGAAAGAACAAGAGGAAAAAAGAAGAACATGAAATCTGTTTTAACTAATTGAAGATAATATGATGCTAACTTAGCGGTGTGCGTTTGACAATTACAGGTTGGACCATTGGCAAAAGATGTTCTTGTTAAAAGGTTACGATCAATTGCGGGAGATGAGATGCTTCTATCTATGATTCGTGAAATCCGTGGATGTCAATGAGGTTCTTCCAAGTTTTATTTGGAAGCATTTGGAATTTCAATAATTGTGCTTTACCATTTGATAGAACAAGTTGTCAGATGTTACCATACAAGTAGTTTTAGCATAAAAAGCTCAATATACCGTAGAAAGATTAGAAAAACATTTGTAATTTTTCCTTAAATACATCTATGTGGAGATAGATTTACTTAGAGTTCATCTTAGCTCTTGATTGCTAATCTACTCTGTGCCAATATATTCTTCTAATTCTACAAGAGGGGTGTTTGAATTGCCCATGAAATTGTAAATTTCAGACTAAATTATGGCTATGGATCTTCCCTAAAAAAGTATGAAATTTTTCTCCATTGGGTTTGCCCCTCTCCAACATTGTAATTTTCAAACTAAACTATCGATCTTCCTTTAAAAAAAAAAAAGTATGGTTTTTTTTCCCGAGGAATTATATGTACTTGAAGTTAGAAAAGAGTTTTATAATGCTTATTGAGTACCATTACAAACACCGTAAGAGGCCATCCCCAGTGGTTTTCAGTAATATTTCACATCTTTCGAAATATGTAGCAGTTTAATTAATCTTTTCCATTAAATGTCCTTTTGTGTCTACACTACACTTTTGCCTAGACTCTCCAACATTGTAATTTTCAAACTAAACTATCGATCTTCCTTTAAAAAAAAAAAAGTATGGTTTTTTCCCCCGAGGAATTATATGTACTTGAAGTTAGAAAAGAGTTTTATAATGCTTATTGAGTACCATTACAAACACCGTAAGAGGCCATCCCCAGTGGTTTTCAGTAATCTTTCACATCTTTCGAAATATGTAGCAGTTTAATTAATCTTTTCCATTAAATGTCCTTTTGTGTCTACACTACACTTTTGCCTAGAAGATGTCCTTGTTCATAAAAACATGAAGCTGATATGCCTTCCAGTTTCTGAGCTGAAATATAGATATTAATATCAGAAAGAACTGATGTGAAAATTTCTATAAGCATCTAACTTGATTCGAAATTGTTTGTGGAGTTGAAAGTGAGTGTAATCGATCGTAAGTTCTTCAGCTGGATATTATTGGCGTGTATGGTTTTCCCTCAAGTATAGCTAGGCGCGAGTGCCCATTGCCATATAATAGCTGTTTCCTACTAGTTCTATCATTTGTTTCCATCTTCTAGAGGTAGAAAAAACAATTTGGTATTGAATCCCACGGTTAATCAATCGGAGAAGACTTCAAAGGGTTGACTTTGTTATCTTATTGCTTTTCTGTTTTCCAATTCTTAAAAATGCATTTGTTGTTGTTGTAGGACTAAGTTATCTTACTTCTGTAAGTCTCCTAACAAAATTTAGATAAATTTATTAATATCATGTTTTCAATTAGTTTTACATTCAATACTATTACAGTATTAGAACTCAGATCTCCTTTTACTCACTGTTTTGAGTTTTCAGGTCTTCAAAGTTTCTTTATGAAGCTCCTTCCCTAGATATGTTCATGGCTACATTTTTGTTAGGGCCAAGGAGGAACTTTTTGTAATTTCCTTCTCTTCTTACTTGGTTTTATGACTATCTTTCATATGAAAAAGCTCTTGTCTCTAATGATAACTTATTGTAGCTTTGCTTTTTTCTAATAGAAAGCTCTCCTTTCATGCATTGTATAAAAGCTAGCATCTGACATGCAGACAGAAGGGATTTGGATTGTAGGCTAACAAAAAAACGTATGGATTTGGATTCGAGATTGAAATGATAGCTCGTTTCTGCTTAGTCCTTTAGGCATTGGTTTTTCTTCGTCTTCCTTTTGGAGATTTGATTGATACTGGATTTATGGGTTGGACAAGCAGAATAACTAACTGATGCCAGGAACAAATTGATCAGCACTTGCTATTTTATCTATTAATTCTAATGTTGGGGCTCATAATTACTTGTTAATTACCACTCAGTTTTTTGCAGGCTGGGAAAATAGGGAAAGCCGACAGGACAGACTGTTGAGACTGGTTGGAGGTCCATGCCAATTATCTGGATGAGTCAGATGTTTAGCTGAAAAATTGGTATCCAAGGGTTGGTTTATATTTCATTTCTATAGAATATTGGCATCATTAATTATTTCATTAGCTCTTTGCTAGTGCTGACCCTGTATAATTGTATATAATCATCATGATACTTTCCTTTTGTATTTTTAAACTATCTCGTAATGTAGCTGACGAAGTTGATAGTATGCATGGAACTTTTTGTGAAAGCGCAAGACGAAGAAAAGAATTGTCATTCTGGTTAATTGAGAAGTGGTCTGTGACTCAAAGATTAAGGGTGGACTGGAATTGGTGATTAGCATTTTCATTTTCAAGATGAAATACCTTGTGGACAGTTGTGGAGAACTCCTTGTCTACTGTATTCTCCTTTGATTTATTTTCAGAAGTATGAGAGACATGATAATGATCAGGATTCAAATGTGGTTGAGAGGAGTTTGTGTTTCTGCCCTTGGAAATATATTTTAAGTTATGAACCTTTTACTTCGTTCAACATATAAATTGACTCCCCGAAAACTTACCAGAGTTTACTTGTGGTAGATGTTTGGCTAGAGTATTCTTCTATTATGTCTTTGCCTCCTCAACTTCAGATTTACTTGCTATTGTGGTCCTCTGTTAGTACAAAATATGAAAATTCATGTTTTGTGAGGGTAGAGCTCTTGGATTCCTAAATCTCATTCTGAACTTCCTTGCGAATGTGATTGTGATCTTATGTGCCTGGAAACCATCCCTTAAATCGAACTAAATACCACTGGAAAACATTTGGTCTGGTGATGTATCTACAAAATTATTTGAATTTCTTTGCCTTCTAGTATTTGGTGGAGAGCTGATGCTGCAACTTTCTGCATAGGAGTTTTTGTGTTTCTCATCTCAGTGCATTATGTAAATTAGCAAATTGGAGGAATTATGTGGTTTAAGCTTCTTGATGTCAATCTATCTTGCCTTTCCCCCAAGTGAGAAGATATGAATTTTACAAACATCTATATTCCTCGTACTTTATAGACGTCATTGATGATGAATTCATGAGCACTAGAGTCTAGAGACTGAAGAAGAGTTTGGAGACATTGGAAATTCTTATTTCATGTTGAAGACCCTTGTTCTTTCTAGTCAATGATGTTTAATCTTTCTGGATGATAAATTTTCATGTAATAATCATCTTTTTTCCCCAACTTCTTTCATATTGATAAAACATTGCATATGACCCCAATTTCAACTCATGCAGTCTGTCTCAAAGCTGATGCTCTTTGGGGAGGAGTGTCCGAGTTACCATTGGTTCTGGCTCGAGAGAAATGTTTATATATTTGCCAACAAGCTTTCATCTTGGGTTGGAGCATGAATTTGCAGTTTTCCCACTACCTAAACACCATGGATTCATATTCAACGCGTTGTCGGATGCTGTCAACTGTCCAATGAAAAAGTAGAAGGTACGTTCATGTTCATCCAACACGTTATGAGTAATCCCACGTTTTTCTTACTGAGATATTTAGTTCCAGGACATTCATTATTATTTGAGAAGTTACAAGTTTGTCCTTAAACTTTTGTGTTTGTGGCTTGTAAACTCATGAATTTTTAAAAGTTTTTTAAAGTTCCCGAACTTTACTCTCTGTATTAGGTCATGAACGTTGAATTTTATGTCTAATAGGTCCTTGATATATTCTACCACTTTAAAATTAACAAATCTATTAGACACAAAATTTAAGACATTGAACTTTTAATTGTGTTCGGTGGGTTTTGTGAATTTTAAAAACCGTTGAGAAGACCTATTAGACACAAAATTGTCTACTTTGAGACTTATTAGAAACATTTTAGTTCAAGGATCTATCAATACTTCTCAAAGTTGGAAGATCAATTGGACACAAACCTGAAAGTTTATGAACTATACTTGTAATATAACCTTATTATTTTAATCTTTTACCATGTTAGGAATGCAACCGAAGTCCTACATTGGCTAGTTAAGGAGAAGAACATGAGTATACAAGTGATGACAGTATTGACATTAGTACGAGGTCTTTTGGTTGAAACCAAAAAGAGGGTTCATGCCTCCAAGTGGACAATATGGTGGAGATGAAATATGTAGAGAGTTGTTGTCCTAGACCCTAACAAGTGGTATTAGAGTCATGTCCCTGACTTAGCTATGTTAATGGAATCCTCGAGGATCGAGCAAAGAAGTGGTGAGTCTTAGAAGATGTAGTGATGATGGCGATTCATAGTTGAGCTTTATCAAATTGGCGGTGTGCTTGGAAAATAAGATTTGGCCTAGATAGGAGCTAGATTGATAGATAACTATTTGAGGGGATGTTCAGTGGTCTTTTGTTCAAGAGAAAAATTGTTGAGAATACGATTGAAGTCCCACATTAGCTAAGATAAGGGGAAGAGTATGAGTTATGGACGGGAGATAGTATTTCCATTTATATGAGGTCATTTGATTGAAAACAAAAACAAAGTTACGAGAGTTTATAACTAAAGTAGATAATATCACATTATTGTGGAGATATGTGATGAGTTATCCTTGAGTTGATCTTCCATTATAAGTAAGTAATCTATACTTTGAAAGTGTGTAATCAAACTCGAAAACCCTTAGTTTTGAAAGGCACATGGGTCCAAATGCAATGTTGAACTTCATTTTGATTTAAGTAGTAGTGGTAATAATAACAACATTTTTGAGGATTTAAGTAATCTATACTTTAAAAAAAAAAAATTGTGTAATGCATGTAAATCTCTCCTTGAACTATCACAGCTCAATAGCTTGGGATAAACAAAAACGAGAAATCTCTCAGCCCAACAAGAAAAAACTCTGTTATCTCAAAATTCTACTCATTGCCCTACTGCTTAAATCTCAAGAAAGACACTGCCATAATGCTTTCTTTCTAATCGACACAAGAAATGGCCAACCCTCAAAATTTCTTACAGCCTCAAATTATAACAAATTTTGACTTGGTCAAAATTAAATCCACTAACCTTTGTGTATGTAAGCAGCAGCCTAACCTAATGAAGAATGGGCCTCGAAAAATTGGGTCCTGGCTTCATCAAATAAACTTAGGCAAGATTCGAGACTGAAATATCCCACTCGAGGCTCAAATGGGCTTTTGAGTTAGGTGAGTTACAAGTCAAGGTCCCATGAGAGTCACCCTTGGCTTCAATGAGTCGAGGGTGGCCAATTTGGTTCATGGGTGTACAATTCACACACCCACAACTAGGTGTACTGAAGATTGAGAAAAGTTCGGATATTTGGGATCAACTGGCTTAAGAAAAAGTAAGTCAATTCTCATCCCTAAAAATTTTGGTTACAATCGTGACTTAGATATTTGAGACGTTATGACAAGTACGACATTGGTGTTAAGATTAGGTGAGATATTTTATGTCTAGACTTAGTGGTCGTAATCAGAAACACTTTTGCAAAGAACAAAAAGGAGAGGAAAAGAAAGTGGAAAGTAGAAAGAAAAGGATATAGTGGGAGAATGAGTAGCAGTAATAGTAATAGTAGGGCGCATTTGCATAATGAGAGGATCAAATCAAATCAAATTAT
This sequence comes from Lagenaria siceraria, assembly GCA_002890555.2. Taxonomy (NCBI): domain Eukaryota; kingdom Viridiplantae; phylum Streptophyta; class Magnoliopsida; order Cucurbitales; family Cucurbitaceae; genus Lagenaria; species Lagenaria siceraria. The sequence continues at coordinate 18,109,363 of CM016490.1, forward strand.
TATATTAAATTAATATAGCTATTGTCATCCACGAGACCTGGAACTTTGTCTCTTTTTTCTTCTTCCTCTATTATTATTCCCAATCCCATTTGCCTTTTTGTATCTCAAAATTAAAGTTGACATTTTTATTTCTCCTTTTTATCACTGTTCTCTCCTCTTTTGTTTTTTTCAAGTCTTTTCCATCTCTCTTGGTCGGCGGTGGCCGGCCACCACTCCCATTTCGCCGCCCTTGCTTCCTCCTTAGGGTTCTATCTTCAATCTCTTCACACACTCTATGTTTCTCTTTCTTCTTTTCTTTTTTTTTTTTAGTCCAAGAAATAGGGTCTAGAGATTTCATCATTCGATTTTGAGAATAAGAATACATGTCAATTATGTTGAATTTTGGCAAAATATTTGAAGAACAGGTGTCCCACATTGGAGAGATTCAAAAAAGTGGTGAATACAATGAGTTTTTGTCTTTGGTTTCAAATCATTTCAATTTGAAACATTTAAGTTTGGTATACTAACTCAGTTATGTGAGTGGTATAATGCTTTGAGAGAGTGTTCTCTTTGTAATTGGGGTCGAAGAGAGAGTTTTACGTGATTGTAATAATTTTTCACATACTGGAACTTTTTCTTGTTTGTAGTTTCTTTTTTTTTTTTTTTTTTTCCAGTTTGGAGTTTTTACATGTCTTGTGTTTTCAGTTTTATTGCTTTCTTTTTAATTTCTCTGTTTATTCCTATAATAGAAAGGAGATGTTTTTTTCCCAACAAATTATTGTTGAACTATGCTCAAGTCGGTAAATGTAAAAGATCAATTTTGAACATAGTTTGACTGATTAGAATATATGTTCTCACGAAGTCTGGTAAGGGGATGAATAGTTTGATTTATGAATACACATGAGAAAACAACATAAATAATGGTTATATTATAAATTTAGTATCTAAATTTCAGGTTTAAGTCTATCTAGTCCCTAAAATTTAAGAAGTGTGTAACATATCCTTAAACTTTCAATTTTTAGTTTAATAAGTCATTACAAAGTGTGTAATAGATTATTGAACTTTCAAATTTTTAAAAATTTATATTAACCCACTAAATACAAAATTAAAAATTTAGAAAGACCTACTTGATATTGTTAAAATTTAGAGACTTATTCATCAACTAAATATTTAAACTTGAATTTGTAATTTATCTTAAAATAATCTATAATGAAAAGATAGACATAGGATCTTATCATTTGTGCATTGATTTTTCAAACTAATCCACTTACCATATAAAAAGACTACCAAATCTATCTCACTTGCGGTTAATATATTATATTTAATATGTCACATCTCCCATAAATATCAGATAAAATTATAAAAAAATGAAAAAGAAAAAGAGGAAAAAAAAAAAAAAGCCAATCCAACAAAGATAAATTTGGAGGCATGGTTGAAGTTGAATGGCCAACAAAGCAAAGTTTAAAGTTAGAAATTTTAATTTGATATAATAAAATGAGTTGTACGGTAGAGTGGTACCCCCTTTTTTTGGGTTATTATTATTATTTAATATTTATTGTTATTGGTCACACACATTACTTCCAATCACTCCATTTCATCTTCTTACGTGGCATCTTTTTCCATTTTTATCACCGTTCTTTTATGTAGTATATTACTTTTTTTTAAAAAAAAGAAAATATCTCCTTTGTTCATCCACTTGTGTTGTAGTTGTGTATTTATATATATATTATTACTTTTTACAAAAAAAAAAAAAAAAAAAAAAAATTGATTAGAAATTTCACCCAATAGTTTATATATGATTTAGGTCAATTTAAAGTCTTTTTAATTTTTTTTTTCAATACAACAATTATTAAAATAAGGTACAAATATCGACTCTAAAAAGAAAGATTATGTCAATTACTGTTGAGTTAAACTCATTTTAGCTTGAAGTCTTTTAACTTTATTTCTAGAGTTAGATCAATTTTCATTAAAAAAATTTTAAATATTGTTACATGTTACATGTTACAAGTTGGGTATCATTTTGAATATGTTACATTTTTTTTTTAATTTATGTGGTAATGAATTGATTTTACATATAAGTTGTGAGTTTATAATACCAAATTGAGGGACGACTAAATTTGAAGTTTAATTTTTATTTTATTTTAGTAAAAAGTTATAATTTTTTAAAGGATATGGTGGATTATTCAATATGAAAAAATTAATTAGTTGGATGATCTATAACTTACATAGATTTAGTTATTTAAGTCTTGTGTAAGTCATATTTTAATATTGTAGTATTAATCAGACTCCAAGATCTAAACTTCTTAATTAAAATATTTGGATTAAAATCTATATTCAAAGTGCTACTAGACTAAAAGGCCACACCACATACAAATTTTTTATTTGGGTGAAATATCTATGTGAATATGAAATACATTGAAAAAAATATTTATTAATATATGTGTGTGTGTATTTCAAGCTTTTATGTAGATGTTACACTTACCTAAAATCTCTTTTCATGAAGTTAATACTTCACAAATTTCATATATTTAAAAATATTCCACAATCACCATTATTTAAGTCTCGTTCAGTAACTATTTTATTTTTTATTTTTAGTTTTTGAAAGTCAAGCCTATAATCATCATTTCACTCCTAAATTTTTTTTTGTTTTATTATCTACTTTTTATCTAACATTTTCAAAAATCAAACTAAGTTTTAAAAATTAAAAAAAAAAAGTTTTTAAAAGCTTGTTAAATATTTAAAAAAAATTCACAGATAGAAAAATTGTCAAACTATTTAAAAAAAAAATAGCAGAAAAAATACTAATAGACATTGATAAACTTCTATCAACATCTATCCGTAATAGATTTCTATCACTGATAGATCCTGATAGACTTCTATCACCATCTATCACAACTATCTAAAAATTTTGCTATTTTGTGTGAATAGTTTCTCTTATTTTTCTATTTTTAAAAATTTTCCTAAATATTTGGTGTAAAAATTCATCTCAATTTGTCACCTCGAATCACGTACACATATGAAAATGCTCACTATGATGGTTTCAATTCGGTTAAAAAAAAAAAAAAAAAAAATTAAAGTAGATGGGAGAAAGTCTTTGGGTTCCAACTAATTCGAAGTATATAGAGAAATGGTAGTAAAGTAGATGAAGGTAAAAACAAAGCACTTCACCATAATCTTTGACCTCTCTACAATCTTCTTTTAAAAAAATCTTTTTTACCCTTTTTAATTTTCTCCTACGTAATTCTTTTCTTCCATTCAACGAAGGGAATTAGCATTTCAAAATTACATTTATTAAGAATATGCCACCAAAAGGGAGACAAAACAAATGGAAGGTTAATGAGGTTCATAGGGTCAAGGTCAAGAAATATTTTCTTCTTTTGCATCCCCAAAAGATATCAAACCACATGTTTTGACTAAATTGCAATATACATACATAAAAAATACATCTAGTGTAATATTACTTTTTGATTTTTTATAAATGTTCTAAAACTACCATTAGAATAGAAATTCATTAGAATTGAATGTTTGATAAAAGTTGAGACTTGGAACCTAGTGATAACTTGAACGGTGTGGCAACCCAATTCTATTTCAAGTCACCCCTACCATGTTGTTTTAAGTATCAATTAACTTTTCTATTTATACTCTCCCATAGTAGAAATAAAAATAAAAGGGTTGTGAAAGGCCAAAAATATTAATATTGTGTAACTTTTAGAAAAATATAAGTAAATTATTTTTTCTTTTATGATAATGGTAGGTGGAGGAATCAAACAACCTCTAACTTCGAAATCGATAGTATAAGCTTTGTGCCAGTTAGAGATGTCCACGGGGTTGGAGAATGCTTCTTTGTCTCCGCCCTCGTTCCCTATTTCATTCTTCATTTTCGCGAAAGTTTTCGTTTAATTTCACAAAGATTGAGACAGAGATTCCCACAAGGATCGAGTTCCGTGAAAAAATGCGTTTTGTTTTTTTGAAAAGTTTTAACAAAATAGTTAAATTTCTCTCTCTCTTATATATATATATATATATATATATTCTACAGAGACAATATGAATTTAAAGAGAAATTCTCAAACTTTCCAGTGAAGGAAATAATAACCTATCAATTTATTCATGTATATAATCTAAATTTAAATATATCAATTATCTTAGTCATTAAATAATAAAACTTAAATTAAATATAATGTTTATATAATAATAACAACAACATAACAATAATTATTATAATAAATTTAAGAAAAAAAAGGCCAACACAGCGAGGTGGAGAATACATTTCTCGTCTCCGTCTCTATTTAGCTTTCAGGAAAAAAAATTTGCTCACTCCCTCCCTCATTTTCCACCTAAATGGGGAATCTTCGTCCCGTTCCACAAAAAAATAAACATTATATATACACACACACTAAATTATGAATTCAAAAGTGTCCATCTATATATAATTTAGGCAACATCCATAAAAGGCTAGAGGGCTAAGGGGTTGTGGGTTCAATTCATGGTAGTCACCTACCTAGAATTTAATATCCTACAGTTAAATTGACACCCAACTGTTGTAGGGTTAGGCGGGTTGTCCCGTGAGATTAGTCGAAATGTGCGTAAATTGGCCTGGACACTCACGAATATATATATATATATATATAATTTAGGCAAAACATTTCTTCCTCAATTTATGTATATGTTTATTGTTTAGGTAGGACTTTAATTGTGGGGAGAGATTATTCAGTCATCTCATCTCCACTTGACCATCCTTCTCGCCTCGTTTAAGGATTTATATCAATTCCAAAAATTCGTAACAACTTTGACATTTTGGTATAATCAAATATTTCTTGTTATTGGAATATGAGAATGAACTCCTCTAAATTCAAATTATACTTTATACCAATGGAATATTCTCAACTTACTCTCACTTCTCGAAGTTCCCTCTTGAATATAGTACATAATGCATTTATTCATATTGCATTATTTTCGTGTAATGCAAATTCTAAGTGTACATTGTCAAGTTTTAATATAGTGAATTGAGTGTGACGATCGTTCACATGATTATTTTTCTATTTTTATTGATTGTAGTTACTAACACCTAATTTTATTTAGAGAACCGAAGTATCTCATGACAATAATTTCTTCCGTTAGAAAACTAGGTAATCCAATTCTACTATGTTACAAATATAACTCAAGAAGATCAAAGTAGGTTAATTCACTTTTTAAAGTTAAACTAACTGTATTTGCGCTATTAGAAACCTAGCATGTCTGTCTAGAATTTCAACCGAGACAAAGCATTCATAAATCTTTTTTTACTAACTTTTACAAGAAACCTTTCGTTCTACTTTTCCAAACCAAAATTTAGATCTTAAATACAATTCAACGAGTATAAGAATATACAAAAATAAAGCATAACACAGAAATAAATTGTTGCAATATCATAAAGGTCTTAGAAAGAACATTCTGACATCTGTCAATTCTTGTTGATTTCGTAATGCTTTGTCGCAACTTCAAACTTTGAATCTCTTCCTTAGCTTTTAAGAATGTCTCCAAATAATTTTAATTTTCGCCTAAAATCATCGTTTAAGCCTAAATTGTTCAAATAGTGTAAAATAATCAATTAAATTCGTGATAATACAGAGATAGACCTCATCTCAAGACTTAAAAAACATAAAGTCTTGAAATAGCACATTATGTGTATCATCAACCTTTCATTTTTTATTATGATTATTTTTACTTAGACATTGAAATTGATCCCAAACAATTAATATATAATCAAATTGCGAGGAATATAATTATTGGGATTTTCATAAAAAGAAGAAAATTAATTTATAATTGCATCTTTAAATATTTCTCCAATTATAGTTAGATTTTCGGAGGAAGATGCCTTCATTTTGTGAGAAATAGAAAGGAAAATATCGAAAATCTAAATGGCTAAAATATTATTATTATTTGAGAACAACAATATACTGGGTAAGAAATTCGAACTTCTAACCTTTTAATCGAATAAAACATGTTTTGTTAGATTAATTATGTTATTTTAACCATGCTTATATATATTGAAAAACATGTTTTATAAGGTTGAGTTATTATACCTAAATTATGATCCTATTATGTATGAAAATTAATTGTGTAATTTGAAACTGTTTTTAAACAATCAATCACAAGACGACCAAACATTTCTTTGTGGGATAAACGAAAAATAAAACTAAACACTAAAAAGACGTTAAAAGAGTTTGTCAAAAAATAAAAATAAAAATAAAATAAAATAAAAAAATAATTTATTATTTTTTTTTTTAACAAAAAATTGAATGGAATTGACCAAATTCATAAGTGAAATCCACTTTTAATACTATTTTTTTAGATGGTGGCAACGGCGGCGCGGCCGGCATTTTATTCTCTACAATTTATTTTATTTCCACCTAGATATTTTTTAAAAATATATATATATATTTTAGTCCACTAAAAAAATTGATACTGATTAACAAGGGTTTAGTTTAAGGCTTCATTAGATGGCTGAATAAATAAAATGTTTGGGAACAATATTACTAATAACAAAAAAAAAAAAAAAAAAAAAAAAAAATTGTGTTTAGTTTGACATATCATCATTTTATATCTACGAGTGTCCGGATCAGCTTACACACACTTCGACTAATCTTATCGAATAATTTACTGAACTCTATAACATCTGGCGGACAAAGAAACTCATTCGATAGTAAATTCTAGATAGGTAATCATCATGAATTGAATGCATTTCATCTTATTTTTTTATCATATTCATACCCTTTTATTTACGGTGATTTCAAATTCTAATTTAAACAAATGATACTTGAATTTGTTTGACAAGATTGATGCATAAATTTTATTTAACTACGATACGCTAATTAATGAATTATAAATAAATACAATTGGGGTAAATGACTTAAAAGGTTTGGACAATTGGTTGATTTATCAATTAAAATTTGCTTAAGTATATACATTATACAATCCATCCATTATTATTAATTTATTATAATTAAGTTAAATAAACAACTGTATTTATTCAATATATTATTATCAATTAAATTTATATACTTTATGAAAAATAAGAGGTAAGAGAGAATGAGATTTAAAAATTCTTACTTTTGAAAACATATCAAATACTCTTTGACATGGGTATAACGAAGGCTTGTATATTCATTTTTGTTCCAATGTTCATTTCTTTATTTATCTAAATGCCTTTTAATAATATTTTATATTTAAATTCTTTTAAATGAATTCTATTGTCAAAAGTAAATTTATTTTATTCGAAGCGATAAGAAAATGACACATTAAAATTTCTTTACTATTACTTTCCGGGAAAAGTTCCACTTTTATTTTAGCTCCATTTTTTAATTTTAAATTCATTCCATTTAACTACAAATTTAAATGACCAAGGAGATTAATTAGTTTTTTTTTATTAATATTGTTATTTTCAAAACTTATTATTAATATATAATAGTTTGGAATTTATTATTAAAATATTGTTGTTTTACATATTTTCCTCCTTGAAAAGATGAGGAATGTCTTTTTATTCCTCTTCATCTCTTCAATAGAAGGACACATAAAATATTATTAAAAAAAACCTATGAAACATCTCTTTTTTTTTTTTTAAAAAAAAAACAAAGACTTTAAATATTTTAAAAATAAACTGGCAGTCCATACGAGAATCAGTTGAATAATAAAATTAGAGATTTTTATTTGATTGTGAATATGAAAAAAAAAAATTCCAAGGGAATTTTTAAAAATAGAAAAATAAGATAAATTATCTACACAAAATAATAAAATTTTTAGATATTTGTGATAAAAGTCTGATTTAGTTTTGTTTCAATTGATTAGTCTTTTATCAATATAAGTATTCTTTAAAAAAAATTAATAACATTTCCAAATTAAAAAGGACAGTGTGTATTTATGTATAACATAGAATCGTGAGCCACAAACATGATTTAAAATGTTGATGTTGATCAAAATGACGAACTACATTTTATGAAATTTTAAAATTTTGATGTCGATTGATATTTCAAAAAAAATTATAAAAATAGAAAATTAAAAAATATATTTAAATTAATAAATAAACATTTTACGCTTTTAAAATAAAGTTAAAATATTTATTATTCCTATTTTATTCACTTTAACAACATTTTATTACTTATTTATTATGTTTCATATACTTTTTACAATATAATAGAAGTATTAATTTATCACTCATGTCTATATTGAACCTATATAAATATGAAAATATTAACAATATTGACACATCGATGAAAATTTAACACCCTGGCCCGTGGCCACAAAGTGCTTACTTAAAATGTTTGTTCTGAGGGAGGATTCATGTGGTGTTGGAATATTGACAGTCCAAACAAACACAGTATTGATGATAAGATGTTCAACATTGATTTATAAAATAAAGTTGAATTTTTCTTTCTTTTAGTACTAATTTGAATAATTTAATTTATTTGGAACGAAAATAACACCAATAATTCCATGCACGTGCTTCAACCACCATCAGAATTCTTCATATCTAGAATGGTCTTGGATTTTTTTTTTTTTTTTTTTAATAACAGAATGGTCCTAAATTGTAAATAGGAATTTTCGCTTAAATGACCAATATAACTCATATTTTAATTGTTAATATTAGCACAATTCAACTAACCTATTGTATGTTTTAACAATTAAGAAATCTATTGTTCGAATCTTTCATCTCTATTTACTTAAAAAAAAAAAAAAAAAAAAAAAAAAAACCTTTTTTATAATTTTTTTTAAATTGAATCAACTAACAACATTATACGTCAATTCTTTTTAGTACTACATCGAAATAATTTCATATTGCTTTCCTTTATTTTTTTTTATCATTTATTCATTATTATATCAATAACTTTTGACCATGATAGTACATCAATTTATGACGGTATGGATAATAAAAATAATATGTCGTTCTATACCAGAGATCGATGGTGAAGGAAAAATCTCATGCTAGAGATCGACGAGGGAGAATGGGAGGGAGACGACACTCGAGTTGAGGGGAGGAAAAAACAATGGAGAAAAAGAAAATTTGGAAGAAGAATGAAGAAAGCAAAAAAAAAAAAAAAAAAAAAAAAAAAGGGATGTTTTAAACTTTAAAAAAATAGGACAAAATTCGTTGAGCTTCTTTTTTGATTTTTTGTTTTTTAATTTATTTTTTGGCGGCTTCTATACAGTTGTCTTTTTTTTTTTTTTTATAATTAATTTCTTAGACGAACAAGTGAATCTCACTAAATTTCTTTAGCAATTAAAATTAGGAAAATACTCAACTCCGCGTAATGTGAGTTGTTTTTATTGATATATTTTAGCAAAATTATAATGCCTTGGGAAATTTTTAAAAATAGAAAAATAAGAAAAACTATTTATATAAAATAGTAAAATTTTTAGATAATTGTAATAGACGTTGATAGGAGTCTATCAAGGTCTATCAATCTATCAAAGATAGAAATAATAGAAGTTTATCACTGATAGATTCTGATAGAAGTCTATCAATGTCTATCAATGTTTTTTTTTTTACTATTTTTTTTTTTTAAATAATTTGACATTTTTTCTATCAGTGAAAATTTTTCTAATTTTTTTAAACAAATCTATCTCACATGCAAATAATGTGCATATATGGAATTTTCTTATAAAAAAAAATTGCATACCTAGTTAGACAAATTTTTTCACTCTCTTTTTACCGAGAATATTAATAATATATTATTTTTTATGTTTATGATTTATATACCATTTTTATGTCTATGATAAACATATACCATATAAATTAAGTTATACTTATTTATACACGCTTATCATTAATAAACATGCACGATTGACGCATATGTATAATGATTGTTTTTTCCTTTTCTATTTTTTATATTCCGATCGAGCTTAAAATTATGCCAAATTTGTAAATAATTTTATTTTAGGCTACATTTATTGTGTACATTGGGTCAAACGCAAATGCTCCATATTTTTATTTCATTTTAATATTTAAGTGAATTTCACAAATATCTTTAACTTCCCTAACAAAAGTCGGCGAAGAACACAAGCTAAGCAGGACCTCGGATATTAATTAATCTTAAAATTAGTCTTTTTAAGTTAAATTTTGTTTATTCTTTTTTTTTTTTTTTAATGATATAATGATATAATAGAAATATCTATTCATGTCATGGGTGGATGTTGGAGTTACGAAATGTGAAATCTCATTTATAACCCTCGCGAAAATATCGTAATAAGAGATGTTAATAGTCACCGTCCTTTTCAAGAATATTAACTGCAACAGTCTCTCTGTCAATGGGGACCGTTACAGAGAATTGACGGATCAGAGAGAAAAAAGAAAAAGAAGAAGTTCGGTGAGACTGACGACGGCGGCCGGAGACGGAAGTCAATTCATTTTTCTGTCGGAATAAAACCCTTCAACTTCCAAAACCCAATCAACATCAAACAATTTCCATTTTCCGAAGTTTCCGGCGGTGGCAGGGCTCCGGCGAAGACCTGGCCTGCAGGACGGAGTGTGGTCAGGCACTGAGGTTTGATTGTGCTAAAGTAATGAAGACAATAGGAAGGGGCGGTTGGTGGCTGTGTTGGTCGTGGGGATGAAAAAGTGGAGCGCCCACCACCTGTTCGACGAAATGTGTGAACCATGTAATTGGGAATAGGAGCAAATGGGGAATTGGGATTTGGGATTTGGGCGTCAACTTTTGCTGCGAGAGCGATGGAACATTAGAAGGGGCAAAAAAGAAAAGGGACAGAGAAGAAAATGAATGTTTATGTGGGTGACATATGATAAGCATCTATGTTGTTGTTTTTGTTGTGTGTTGAAGATGATATTGACATGCAAATGCTAAGAGTGAAGTGACTAGAATTATCATTATGTGTGACACCATTGTGTCAATCAACTTTTGCCAAAAGCAAAAGGAAGGTGGGGAGATGAAATCAAGCCATCTTTATGTGCGTGGGGTTTTAGTTTTCATTCATCTCAGTTTTTTTTTGATACTTTTGATAAAGATGTTTAGGCCCTCAACTTATCTTAGGTGGAGTGGACGATATTATATAACTTCCTCAATGTTGGAATCTCCTATTATAATAGTTGAAGTTCTCAATTATTATAACTCATATTTAGCTACAAAAGAACTGTTTGAAAACCTTAATTACACACCATGTTTATTATTTTGTAGCCATTTTCTCTCTTCATTTATAATCCAAACTAAAATAGTTTATACCCCAAATACACAGATTATTATAACCTAAATTAAAATAGTCCGTACTTCAAATACATACTATTACAACCTATGGACTATAATAACTAACTCAGCACTCCAAACAACCCTTTAAATTCAGTCATTCATTTTTTTTTTTTTTAAATGGTTAATATATAATAATTTTTATGCAAGAAAATATTTTTTCAAGATTTATAGAAATAAATTTATGATTTATTTTTAAGATTCTAAAATTTGACATTTAAAAATATATGAAATACAATAGAATAAAACACAAAATAGTGAGAGTTCAAAATAGTATTTTAACTTATAATTGTTTAAACTTTAAAATGCTATCAACAAATAATTAATGAAAAATATTTAAGTGCGTGAATCTTAGGTAGCACTCATCTTTTTAGCATTTATCTAACTCTCCGAACCCAATAATAGGTTATATGGTAAACTCTTATTCCTTTTCTATTTAAAATATTTGTGATTGATGTAGATGAAAAAAAATGGGTGCAACCACCCTCTCATGATTAATTAGTATAGAATTTAATTTCCTCGTAGTAGATTTGCTTTGCTCTTTTCTTTTAATTCCTTGGTGTTGAAGCCTGCTGGATTGTATTTATTATTCCTGAGTATTGGTGGCCAGGTGGATAGGCCAACCAAGCAACATGAGCTTATAATAAGATGATCAGATCATTTAAACTTAATAAATGTAAAATGTTTGGAAATGCTTTTTGCCATTACAAAAAGTGCTTAATTTTGGATAGTTGAGATTTGTGATTTATTATTGTTTAGAAGTTTTTTTTTTTCCAAAAGAGATAAATAACCTACAAGTGTTTAATTAATTAATTGTATTTGTTTTCTCCTCTAAAATTTTTATATTTATAGTTCAACATGAATTGTAAATGTAAATGTTTGAGAATTAGATAAATAGATAAATAATGTATTTTTATCTTACTTCTCTATATTTTTGTTTTCTCTAGATCTGTCTCTCCATACACTTTTTTTGACTTAGCTTCTCTTTATACACAATTTTTCTCACTAATCTCCCTCGATAACCCTCTCTATCCACATGATTTTTCTTCTTCTTCTTTTTTTTTTTTTTTTTTTTTTTTTTTTTTTTTTTTTTTTTTTTTTGTCAATAAATCCTTCCTATCTCCACAAAACAAACACATGGCCATGGTGTCAAAAAGTTGTGGCTTTTGCCTTAGAGCCACACCATGGGGGAGGGAATATAATAATACCTAGCTGTCCAAACTATAGTGCTTTGGAGTTTGGACAAAACAAACCACACCTTATTGTGATTTGACCCAACTAGTAGAACTACGTGGAAATTTTCTTTTAATTAGTATTTTTTTTCCTATTACCTTCCTTCATTATTTACCACGAAAAATAGAATCTAAGAATCTTTGAATAAAGTAACATATAATTTAATGACGTGTCAAATGCTGAGTGAAAGTCTTTTAAAAGTTGAATTGCTAAAACTGCAACCATTGAAATATGGTGGCAACTGTAATTATACCCTCAAACTTTTCATTGTAAAAATTGAGTCATCAAACTTCTACAAGTGTTAAAATTAGACCCTCAAATTTATAATAGTTGTAGAAATTGGATCCCCAATGATAAAAATTGGACCCTCAAACTTATACGGTTGTTACAATTTCTACAATTATGTAAGTTTGAGGGTCCAATTTTAATATTTGTGTAAGTTTAAGTGCTCAAATTTTCCAATTGAAATTTTAAGAGTGTAATTGCAACTATCACCATACTTTATGAGTGGTTTCTTCTCTTTAATTGCTATTTTTTAAAAATTAATATGTAGGTGGGAGATTGAAATTATAATCTCAAAATTAATAGTACATATAAGATGCTAGTTGAGTTAGTCCTAGTTATATGTATTATTCATGAATTAAAAAATATTTTATCAACATGAGTATAGTTCAACTAGCATGACCTTGTACTGGTCTAAAATTTAATATCTCCACCCAACCTATTTTAAAAATAACAATGATGATAATAAATTTTGCATATAACGAGTGGGAGTGAGGGAATATTAGAAATTTCATTCTAGAGACATCTATTAAATTAAAATCCAATTGGTCCACGTCTTTGGAATCTAAACTCCAAATCTTTTCTACATGCCGCAAATTTCTATTTGTGCGTGTCCCCTAAAAAACCGTGCCTATTAATTCTTTTTTTAAAAGTGCCACCTCCCCAACTCCATAATTTATTTTTAATTCCTAAAAAACAAAAGAAAAAAAACTCAATATTTTGTCGTAGGGAAGTTGTAAATATATTACAATCTAAGAAAAATTAGTAGATATGCTAAAATTTAGATCTATTTCTCGAAGTCTATCATGATAGAATACATTGTTGTTAGGAGTCTTTCATAAATAGATTTCACTATATTTGTAATTCTTTAAAAATATTGCTATAAACTCAATGTTTCATCTTCATGGAAATCTTGATAGAAATATTAGTAAAATGTCAATGTCGAAGTGTATTTTTACAAAATATATATAAACGAAACAAAGGGAAAAAACATATATTTAAATCAATAAATAACATTTTATCTTTTTAAATGAGTTAAAATGTTTCTTATTTATATTATATTTACATTAACAACATCATGTTATTTCAATAAAAAAAAATTTCAACATAATGAAAATCTCGATTCACTGCTCATGTCGATATCGACATAAATTTGATACCCCTTTGTCATGTCATTAATCTCATTAAAAAAAAAAAAAAAAAAAACCAGTCTAATTTTGTGACCACTTTTATTGTCTGTATTTTTTTTTCCTCATATGCTTTGAAGATAAAATTAGAACTTTAAGGACATTAGAGATAAAATTAGAAGAGAATTAGCAGATAACATAATACAACACACACAATAATTAATTATAGGACTTCGAAAGTATTATTAAAAGAAATCATAGCTTTAAATGCCAATGTCAACTTAAAAAAAAATATGTAATTGAATTTTCATGGACGACGGTCTGGTTTTGTATACAAAACCACTGAACCTTCGGACTTAGCACTTTCTTTTATTAAATTAAAATTTTGTCTATTATATTGGGGCATTATTATTATTTATTACATGACAGTGACAAAATTAAATATAACGTTTTGGGTGTTGTTTTTTCCTTTTTGTTGTCTTTAAGGGCCACTACTCATACTCATATCATATATGTGGAGTGATATGAACACTGAGATTAGAATATTTTGGTCTCTTTTGCAATGTTTATCCACCTATATTTGTTTTGTGGGTATGCTCAAATCTTTCCTTTTTTTCCACATATTTTTGGTAGATTTTTTTTTAATTTTTTTATATGATTTGATGTAATATTCGTGGAATTACATAATAAATTCACAAATCTGATTCGATAGTTTATTTAGTTCAACGATATATGTAGGGTAGAGACTCGAATCTTTAATCTCTCAGTTGATGATGCATACTTTATATCAGTTGAATTATGTTCATATTGGCAAGTTTAACTAATGACGTAATTCATAAAATTAAATTTATTTTTTAAAAAAAAAATGTTAGTTGATGAAATTTAAATTCTCATTGTCATATCCTTGTATTAATAATCTTTTATAGAAATCTAAAGAATGTTTGATGGGTGGAAATAAGAATGTGGAACCTTTGAATGTAGTAAAATAATATATCTAGAAATATAGTGTGTGTGAATGAACTCATTTATAAAATATAGTCTGGGTTGAATTATTTTAGATCTTGTTGGTAATAATTTAATTATTTCGTTTTTTATTTTTGCTTTTGAAAATTAAGTCTATTTCTTCCCTATTTCTTACACCGATTTGCATATCTCTTAAGTATAATAGTTGAATTCTTTGTTAAATTCAAAAAACAAAAACAAGTTTTTAAAAGTTTTTTTTTTTAATTTTTTAATTTTGGCTTGGTTTTTTGAACCGTAAAAAGTAGATACCAAAGTTGAAGGTGTAAAGAGTGTGTATAGGCTTAATTTTCAAAAACAAAAACAAAAAACGAAATGGTTACAAAACATGGTCTTAATTTTTTATTTTTGAAAATCAAGCTTTTATAAACATTACTTCCCCAATTTTTTTTTTTGTTAGAAATATTTTCGAAATTCAAATAAAGTCTGAAATTTTAAAATATATAGTTTTTTTAGTAAAAAAAATTAGTTTTTGAAATTTTGTTATGAACTCAAAACGTCTCTTAAAAAAAATGAAAACTATGGTAACAAAATTGTGAGAAAACAAACATAATTTTTTAAAAATCAAATGGTTAATCAAACAAAATCTTAATATTTTGAATCAAATAATATTTTATAGGGAAATTTTCACATATAGAGAAAATGTCAAACTATTTACAGAAAATAGCAAAAAAACACTGATAGACATTGATAGACTTCTATCAGCATCTATCAGTGAGAGACTTCTATCATTTCGATTACTGATAGACCCTGATAGACTTCTATTAGTGTCTATCACAACTATCTAAAAATTCTGCTATTTTGTGTAAATATTTTCCCTTGTTTTTCTATTTTTAAAAATCCTCCTATTTTATAAGATTTTATGTATAGAAAAATTAGTCTAAGAACTTTCAAGCTTACACTTAATAGCTAGGTTCCTTAACTTTAAAAAGTGTCTATTAGATTCTTAAATTTTAACATATATAATATTTTCCTTGAACTTTTAATTTGACATCTAATAATATATTAGATATTTTTATAATTAACAAATGTATATAAAACATCAAAATAAATTTCACGATCTTAAATTTCTATTTTGTATAAAATAAGTTCGCAAATTTTAAAAAATTTATATGTTAATGACTTATTAGACATCAAATTCAAAATCTAAAATTCATAGATACAAAATTGATTTTTTATTTTTTTTAAAAAAAAACTAGATTAAATTTACAATTTGTTATTTGTATCCATTATTTATTCCGAGCTGAAGGTTTATACATATTTATTGAAACATGTTTATTAATTTTATAATCGAAAATGAAATGCTCTATTATCGGAATCTTAAATAGTAAAAAAAGTATAATTCTACTCCACCCGCTATAGAGAATTGAAATTGAAACGTGGAAAAAAAAAAAAAAAAAAAAAGTGATTCCAAAAGGCATAAATACTCCTAATTTGAGAATAATGATATGATATGATGGTTTTTGCTGTTTAATCAATGCCAAAAAAATTGGGAATAATGAATATTATATATTCTCAAATAAAGCTATAATTGCAAAATCCACTCTTATCCTTTAACAATGGAAAGCCATGTCATCTAATTACAACATTGAGCTATTCAAATAGAGAGTTGTATCTTTAAGCTTTAGGTTTAGCCTTTAATATACATTTCACTCTTTTTGTTTCACATTGACCTAACTAAAGTTATCCAAATATAGCTTACTTAGTCGCAGAATTTCAATTACAATAAAAGAGTCCTGATTAGTCAAGTTTTTAAAAAGTACAATTTGTTATATGCGTTTATTAGCTAAAAACAGCTAAAACAACAAAATTAGCTATCAAGCTGGTCAAAATTGAATTCAATTGTTTTTTTAATAAACACGAAAATGTAGATGACATGACTTAATTAAGTTAAAGAAGAATATTTGATACTTGTAGAAGCTACTCAAGAGTGTTTCTCAAGTCAAATTTACATATAACTTTGGTTCCTTATATGTAAAAGGCGGATGATGTACCGTTGAGTTCCAAAATCAACTAGTAAAGAGAAAGTTTTTGTCTAATTCACATTTTATGTTCATCTTGAAGAAAATCTACAATGAATCGTAGTTCATTAACGAAGCAATAATTCTTTCTCGTTATCAAGTTCCAAAGTGTCAAATAATCCACTGTTGTCCATAGGGGGTTAAGTTCGACTTTTAAACGATTGTAGTTTAAAAACCTTGTACTTTTACATCATATCACCATTCGAGTTTTTTACGATAACTCCCAGACCTACGACATCTTCATCTACCACTACATTTGTATTGGGTCTTATTTAACCGTTTGCAACTCTGAAATCTACCTAACTCTATATTTCATCAAATCACACTAAGTGTCCAACGATCAAATTAGTAAATGGCTAATAAAGTTGCATCACAACCAAACATTTACTTTAGGAAGTTTAATCAACTCCCAATTATTTAACTAGATTTAACCAACATAACAACTTTTGTTGACTAACATAACAATTATCTAGTTTATATACTAAAAGAGAATTAATATAAAATAGTCATATGACTCGTATCAATTATCACACAAAACCCAACTATTTCTAAATCATTCATCAAATCTAAAATTCTTAAATCTTAAGATTAACCCCCATTCTACATTTTTTTTTTTTTTAATTCCATTTTTCATTAAAAAAAATAAAAATAAAATAAAAATCTTAAGTGTATTATTATTGGTGTATAAATTTTAGACGAAAAAGAAAATAGAACAAAACGGCTTGCCATGGATTTGCCTAAACTTCGCTGAACGCAAGAGAATTCAAAACGTGTAAAACTGGCCACAGCGCGTGGAGGTTAATTTTTTTTTTAAAAAAAATAAAATATTAATAATAATAAATATATGTGTTTTTCAATTTCAACTCACTATTTTATTACCCAAAAAAAAAAAAAAAGAAAACAGTACAGCTAGAAACCATTCCTTTTTCTATTTATATTGTGAAACTCAAAAAACCAAAATCTGTCTATAAATAACCCATCTCCACTTCCACCCCTTACCTCTCTTCTCTTCTTCTCCTGAACTTTTTGTTTTTTGTTTTTTTTTTTTTTTTTTTTTTAATCTTATTTTCTTCCCTTTTTTCTTCTCTTTTCTACCGCCATTGGAATTCCGTTACTCCTCAATTCCCTGCATTTTCTACGCTTCTTTCCGTTTTCTTCTCCCTTTCTCGTTCGATTTGCAGGCAGTGAAATTGTCGGAGGAGGAGATTATGAGGTTGATGGAATATTTGCCTTACACCGCCAACGAAGGCGCCCCTGAAATGGACGAAACGGTGTCGCTTCAGTCCAGGTTTTCGAATGCCCACCAAAGGACTGTGGTTTTGTTGGCTATGCTCTTACCTCCAAGAAGACCAAGAGCTTCATGAAGCCGAAGCTTGAAGGATTAGCTAGGTATATACCAAACTCCGCCATGATCCGTTCTTTTCATTTCATCGTTTATTCTGCGTATTTAATCCTCTGATTGTTTCGGTTTCAATGGGATGGGGTTTTCGTTTTCATTTTCATTTTGATTTCTGCGGAGGGGGCTGTTCCTTTTCCTTTTCCTTTTGCTTCTTGTTTTAGAAATGTAAGAATCTGTATTTCCGGCTATTGTTTCATAGAGGAATATCCCAGAGCCGCTTACGTCGTTTTCCTTTGCCTAGGGAAGAAAGGGGAAAGAGGGGGAAAATATCAGAATGTTCCAAAAATCTCGTAATCGAGAATGAGCTGATTAATCAACTTGTATTTTATTGGTTTCTTTGGATTCTGAGGCTGCAATTAAGAGTGGATCCTGAAAATAAAATCCTGAGATTTTTTTTTTAAAAAAAATGGGTTTGATCAATTTCGCTATCATTAGTCTCAGACTCTCACATCAGGAAGTGATTGTCATATTTTTTTTAACCATATATTCTGCTCTGGGAAATGCAGGAACAAGGGTATATTGTTTGTTGCAATTGATCAAAACAGACCACTGTCGGATCAGGGTCCTTTTGACATTGTTCTACACAAGGTTAGTCTTTCTTTGAAACTTTCCTCTATGGTAGTATTTCCTTGAAAGAAACACTTTGATGTTGGGTGGAGAACCATCTATATCTATGTCTTTCTCAGAGTTTGATTCATAATCCTTCTTCCACCACGTGTGGTTTACATGCATCAACTTATAAATTTTTTACAATTACTGGGGTCCAGTTGTCTGTAGTAGGTTTTGTGTGGTGCTTATGGGTCTTCAACTCTTTCTTTCTTTGTTTTTCTTACATGCAGTTGTCAGGAAAGGAGTGGCGTCAGATTCTCGAGGTTGGTCCTCTCTATTGACCATCAATTTAGTTTCAGTTTGACTTGTCTTAATTGTGTGTGAACTACATCTAAACCTCGTGGAATGTGCTATTGTATTACCTAACTTGTATGCTATGCGACATCTAATCACATGGTTGGAGTCGAATGATCACTGAAATTGGCTAATCGTCTAACTAGTTTTGATTTATAAAGCTCATCCACATCTGGCGTAATGTGCAGACTGTGTTTCTTACGTCATGAATCATGACTCAGTAGTTGAGGTCGTGGCCTTAAGGTTCCAACAAGTGAGGATGTCTCCACTTCTTACCACATGGCTGATTTGTTCAGGTTTTCTTGGAAATTTTTGCCAAAAACAAGAATTGGCGACTTCTGAGTTGCATTGACTTTTACGGGTTCCATTCTCCACAGTATATGGCTAGGCTACCCATTTCAATATTGATTAGCCTAACGTTAGATGGCTTCAGAGTTGCCTGACCCATTACTTCTAAATTCTGCTAGAATTCTGATTTATAGGATTAGGTTATGTTAGTCCCATATTCCTCCTCGTCCTCATCTCAACTGTAAGCTTCCAGTCAGACAAATGTTCTGCTCATGATTTGCAAACGAGGAAAAGGTTGTGCTGGGTTATAGGTGCTAAAGGATTCTCAGCTACTAGAAAGTTTGAGGAGGGTCTTCTAACTTTACTATCTTTATATTTACAGTTCAATAACTTACCATCTGACATTTTGTTGTGTCTGTTTGAAGTGTCACGTTTTGAAACATCTACAAATTTTCTTGAAGAAAATAGCTAGGATGTCCAAGTGATCTAGGATTGTGGACCATGAAAGTTATATGATTGCTTTTTATCCAAATTCTGTGTTTGAAAGGATTCAAACTGATACACTCTTAAATTTTACGAAGTTTATAGCAAGGATGTTTAATGTCTGAAATAACGAAAGTTCAATTTTTTAATCTTTTTCTTACTTAGTTTGAATAATTCCTGTGTTAATTTCAAACTATTTAGTGTTTCTTCTTCTTCTTGATTTCTCAAATTCCTTGGTTTCAGGATGAGTAGTTTGGAGAGTTCTAGCTTTAAATGACTGTGGATTGTAGATAGACGATAGTGAATGTCATTTTTCAATTGATACTTTGTGATCAGGACAGGACAACAGAACTCGCATGTGATTTAGCTTTTAATTGTCTTCCTCGTCGTTTAAAAAGATTTTGTTGTGTTTTCCTGGTCTCGTGAATCCATTCCTCAACCATGAGCATCAGTTATTAATTTCTACATATCATGTCATTGGAAGATTCAGTATGGTATGTGCATCCGGGTTAATCAAGTAAAACGATTTTGTAGATGTATCAAAGGAATAGTTGAAACTATCCTATTCTTTTCATTTTGCAGTAGCTGAAAATTCCTTCTTCTTTTTCCGCTGTTCTGGCTTTCTGACCTTTTCTGGTGCCCATTTGACCATGATGGACCCTATAGATGTGAAAGTTTTGCATTTAAAAAAAGAAAAGAAGTTTCATAAAGAAAATGTCTGAAACATTTGCGAATCTAACTCCAATTTGTTTCTTACCGTCTTTGCATATGTTTGTAGGAATACAGGCAAACACACCCAGAAGTGACTGTCCTGGATCCTCCAGATGCGATACAGCATTTACACAATCGCCAGTCTATGCTTCAAGCAGTTGCTGACATGGACTTATGTGAATCCTATGGTAAATATTGAGAATGTGTTGATTGAGTGCAATATATGGTTATTACTCTCTGAAATTTACTGAATGTGAGGGACCTTTTTTGATGTGCAGGCAAAGTAGGTGTTCCAAAACAATTAGTCATAAAGAAAGATGCATCATCCATTTCTGATGCAGTGGTGAATGTGGGGCTAAAACTTCCTCTTGGTATGTCTATGTGATACCGAGCCCTATGTAGTTGAGTTGGTGTCATCTTGTAGGCAATCTAGAGGAGTGATTTTTGTTATATAAGCCTGTATCTGTTCATTTATGGAAGGTGTTGACTACAGACCAGAATATAATCCTTTTGACTAAGGAAAAATATTACAAAGTGTCTAGCTAACAAGCTTTATCCTTATTTTTATTGCTATCTAAGACTTTTTGTAAATGATCAAGAATATTCCCTGTTATTGTTTATCTCTTATAATTTTACGCTTTATCCTTACATATTTCTCTTATTGGAATCAGTTGCTAAACCGGTGGTTGCTGATGGAAGTGAAAAATCCCATCAATTATCTTTAGCTTATGATAAGTACTCCCTCCAAAAGCTTGAACCTCCTCTTGTTCTCCAGGAGTGTGTCAACCATGGTAAGTAATTCTAACCTTCTTCCATTTAGTCCATGTTCCATCCATAGTTTGGTGTCGTGAATTTTGTTTATGAATTGCTATTATTCATGGTACCAGGAGGCGTCATGTTTAAGGTCTTCATCGTTGGTGAAGCTATAAAAGTGGTCAGACGTTTTTCTTTACCAAATGTCAGCATGTGGGAGGTATTGAAAAATGCTGGCATATACCATTTCCCAAGAGTTTCACATGCTGCAGCATCTGCTGATGATGCTGACCTAGATCCTTGTGTTGCTGGTAAGTCGTCAAATTTGACGAATTGTCCTTTGACACCTTAGATATCTTTCTCTACTTGTTTGTTTCACTTCGAGAGTTCAGGATCGGTTATTGCATTCATGGTAAACGTATCTTGTGTTTGATAGAATACTTTAAAGGAAAGGTTTAAGACGTGAACTCTATATCATCAATATCTAGTGATAGGACTCGGAAACATCTTCTGTTAGGAAAATCGGAATTTCTTAGCGAGACATTTTTAACTCGGAATTTCTTAGCGAGACATTTTTAACTTGTGGTGTATACTTTTTTCCTACAGAACTTCCTCCGCGACCTCTATTAGAGAGACTAGCAAAGGAACTCAGACGTAGACTGGTAGGGCTTTTGCTCATTTTCCTCATCTTTCTTGGGGCAAATCATGTGCTGGGAAAACAGATTGTGCTCATATGGTCATATTACCTCTGTGCAGGGGCTTCGTTTATTCAACCTGGACATTATTCGAGAGTATGGAACTAGAGATCACTATTATGTCATTGATATCAACTACTTCCCTGGTGAGTATTTATCTTTTATGTACGTGAAATCAATTTTGCATCAATCAGGATCCAAGTATTGTGCAGTTTGAATGTTTCTGGCTCCTTATAGTTCTGTGAATGATGTTTGAAGCTTGTTCTCGTTGTAGGGTATGGAAAAATGCCGGAATATGAGCACATATTCACAGACTTCCTGTTGGGCCTGGTGCAGAGCAAGTACAAGAAGAGAACAACTTACTAGAAAATTCTTTGATTCTCATACGGTCACGTTCAGTACTCTCCAAGATTATAACAGATCTCTTGAATAAGCGCACAAGGGCCACTCTAGCAACTCATACGATCTTTACTTGGCTGAAGGATGGGAGAAGCCTAGCTAGTAGGTGCTTTGGTATGAAATTGATTACCTAAATCTGTCCTTTGGGGTTTTTAGCCAATTATCTAATGTTATGCTCGCTCACAAAGTTGACGAGTTTGCAGTTTGGAAGGTGTAAATAATGCCTTTTTGACGCATCATTTTAGCTCAAATTTGAACTAATTTTCTCTGGGGTCCCATGTTGCTTTTGTTGGGAGTTTACTAGAATGACTGTAAATATTTCTAAGGTAGAAAAAGGAAGTGTCAAGAATGGAATGTAAATTTTGTTTTAGAAGAATCGATTAACGCTTATAAGTTATAACAGCTTTATTCCCATCAAGAGATTAGCGAAATGTTTCTGTAATAGCAATGGAAGGTTCTTGCATATAGGTGAGATCATTGTATGGTTCTTAATTGAATGGGTTCTACAGAAGATTTCTCCCACCATTTTCTTCCAATGTTCAAACCTTGCAAGATTAAACCAATTAATTGTGAACAGAGATTACAGGGAACTTTATATTACTGGCATTTGTTATATTATCAGTTGAACAAATGAGCCTTTTGCTATGCTGCGGCTCATGGTCAAAGACTAAAAGTGAGTAAATCGAGATTAAAAGTGTAAATCTTGAAACTTTGAAATCAAATTAAAACAGAACTCAAATCTTAAGGGTAAAATTGTGACGTTTTAAAATCTAGGGACTAAATTGAAATCAAACTCAAAATTTAATGACAAAAAAATGTAACATTTTGAAAGACTAAAGGGAAACTAGACACAAAATTTAAAGTGTGTTTGATTAAGGTGTCTTTGATTTAACTTCTCAACTGTTTAATTTTAAAAATAAATTATTTTAGAAAAATTTGAAGTGTTTGACAACTACAAATAGTTTTTAAAGGTGTATTTTAACTAATATTTATTAATATAGTTTAAATAAAAAATATTAAAAAAAAAACGTTTTTTTTTCTAGTCAATCCAAATAAGTGTTTAAAAACCAAAAAGGTATTTTTATCAAGAAGTTATAGCAATTTTAGTATTCCACAACTAGATTATTGTAGAAAGATCTGGTTTAGGAATCCAAATAGAAGTCAAAGAGTATGTTGATAGAGCTCCCTATCCACCAGCTTTCAAGCCCTAAGAGTTGACCAATGCATTTTTTTTTACGCATACCAAAATATATATATATATATATATATTTTACTTAAAACACCTTTTTAAATATTGAAAATGTCATTTCAAAATATGTTCTAAGTCAAATTCAACGTCTTAAATCTTAATAGAACGACTAGTTTGTATCGTGGGTGAAGTCTAGCTAGCTTCATCAAACATCAACAAGCTTTTTCAAACAAGATGATAATTCAAAATTACCCTTCATCAATACCTTAACTAATTAAGGTCTGTTATGTACACGAATGTTATTTAGTATTTTATGTGTGAACTAAGACACAGTTATCCAAAGTGAAACGTAATAAATTAATGATAATCTAAAAAGTGGGTCTCATTTGATTACGTTTGACATTGTTTACTTATGTTCTATACTCGTACTAACATATGAGATCCATTTTTAAAACTATAATAAAAAAAATGCAATCTGACTAAGGAGTAGAGAGTGATCAATTTGATTTCCTTTGAAAATTAGTATACTATTACCATTATCCTTATTGTTAATGTTATAAGTAATCCAATTGAGACCCACTACAATAGGAATTGGTCAAGGTGGCCTAAAGTAGTAAACTAAATCCCAACCTCCCAACAGAAGAAAAGCAACATTTTGAGGGATAAGGGAGAGAGATTGGGTTTGTTAGGGTTACTGTAGCAGTAGCCAGCCATGAAAATATTTTCCAGATTCAGGAATCTTGTAATATACGAAAACCAGAATTGTCTGAATTTTTCCTGACTTTACTGCTTCCTCATTTTTCTCTGATCTTAATTTTCATCCCCACATCATCATACTGTCATTAAAACCTCTATTGTTTATTTCTCTCTCTTCTGAAACTTTCAAAATCATCTCATTAATTACCCCTTTTTTTCCCTTTACAATCACCAAATCTCTGCATATTTCATCAACCTGATGATGATTGATGATTTCCTTCCCTTACTGTCATGGAAAACACAGAAATTCAAGCATTCCCAACAAACAAAAAAAAAGTTCCCCCAAAACACAACAGAGGTGAAACTTGGAAGAGAAGTGATGATTTCCACATTTTGATCTTTACAAGTTACTATTTTTATTCAAAAAAAAAAAAAAATTGAAGAAAAGAAGAAGAAAAAAAAAAATCATGGGTTGAAGATGAAGTTCCCACATTTGCATTTCCAGCTTATAGGCTTGTAATTTGAGGTCTCATCTTCACTAGATAAAGCAACATCATGTTTTGAATTAGCAGAGAAATGGCTGCTGCTGCTGCTTCTTCTTCTTTTTCTTCGATTCTGATGTGAATCATGTAATGCCACTGGTACTTGAACTGCTTCACAATGTCCTCCACATTCTCTACATCTTCTCCTACAGCTTGGTGGCCTTGACCCTATTTGATTCCTCATCATCATCCCCACTTTCTCCGCCGCCACCGGCAACTCGCTTCGTCCCACCATTAATGACCCCTGAATTCCTCTGCCTGCAACATTCCAACAATCTCTTCAAAGACAAAACTTTTATAACAATCTCAACTTTTTATAATGAAATGAATATATATGGCTTTACCTTCAGCAATGGATGTGACATGAATGAGAATGGAAACAGAGAGGAATAGCAAGAAAATTGAAACATTTTTTATTCTGTACCAATTTTGAAGGCTGCCCATCTTTTCAGTTTTTTCAGTAGTGACTAAGACAAAAAGGAAAAAATTTTAGAAAAAAGGGGAAATGGGTAAGGATGGAAAGAAGAAGAAGAAGAAGAAGTGTTTAAATAAGAAAAGAGAAAGGAAGGGAAAAGAATTTTGATGACAGAAAAAAAAAAAAAAAAAAAAAAAGAGCAAAAAGCAGAGAGAAAATGAAGAAACTGAATCCTGAAAAATATAAGTGTACCAAATGAAAAAAGTATCAGAGATTGAGTGCCCACTCTATAATTCAAATTGACCCATCATTTTTTTAAAAACTTTTTAACCTGTTTCTTCAGTGTGTATAGTTAACTTTTTATGACGGATGGAAGGTAAAACCAAGGCAGTACAAGCAATAATCCAAAGAAGAAAAGGGAAGGACATCAGCCTCGTTTCATGAGCCAACGTTCTGTTCTTTTACACAAGAAAGAAAAGGAACTGTGTGTACTGATAAATTGCAGAAGGGGAAAAGCAAAAAAAATTTACATTTTGGAGAGTGATGAAGAATAATATATATATCAAATCTCCAGCTGGTTTTTTCTCAATGCCTTTTCATTTTCTTTCATTTTGTCTCCCAATTTTCCTTTTTTTATTTTTTTTTATTTTTATGAATAGAATCTTGGGCAGTTCCACTTCTACACGCCAAATTATTTGGTCCCTTTTTTTTTTTATTTTGTGAAAACTGTTTGAGTTTGAGATATATCTATTTTTATGACACTTTAAATTATTGTTGAGGATTATTATAGAGGAATCATTGGGTTGGGATGGATTTTTTTTTTTTTTTCTTTTTCTTTTTGAAGGGTTTGAATATGACTGAGTTTGGGTGTAATGAAAGCTGCTTTTAAAAGGGACTTTTCTCTGCAATGGCCAGGATTTTCTAATGCTTCAATTGTTAATGGTTAATCAATGATATCATTATTAATTCACTTTCTGAAACCTTTAAGATTTGAGTCTCTATTGTTTGCAGTTTGTTTGTTCCTTTTTTTGCTATTTGGTAACTAAGGAGAGGCTTTATTATGGTAATGAATGATAATGAATGAATGTTTGTTTACGGAAAAACAAAATACTAGAAATGGCCGTCATTATAACTTATAAATTAAAGTTTCGTTTGGTAATCATTTAATTTTTTGTCTTTGGGTTTTTTAAAATTGTAGTTGTTTTCTCACCATTTCATACTCATAGCTTTCTTGTTTCCTATGTGAATATTTGAATTCTTAGCCAATTTTTTAAAATAAAAACTACTTTTTTTAGTTTTAAAATTTTGATTTTGATTTTGAAGATATTCTTAAAATGTAGGTAAGAAGACATAAAAACCATAGAAAAAATTTGTGATTATAAACTTGATTTTCAAAAACAAAAAACCAAAAACTAAATAGAGCTAAGATTAGAGAGTTTTTCCAAGATAGGTAGATGTGTGTGGTTATTCAAAATCTTTTTCTTCTCCCATATTGATCCAACAGTTATAAGAAATGAAAAAAAAAAAAAAAAAAAAAAAAACTCAATTCAAATACTCCATTTGAATCATTTGAAGTATAGTTATTGAAATTGACCGTAAGAACATAGTTCAACTAATTAAAGTATATATCATTGATTAAAAGGTTGGAAGTTCAAATTTCTAGTCTATAAAAGAAAAAGTTAGAGAATTCCATCAAAAGCGTGTCGAAGTGGATGAATATCATGACATATTTTTCTTTGGCATTGTGGCACCAAAATGTGAATATGAGAAGAACAATACTTTTGCATTTATTGGGTAGCAAACAATTTATAATGTGTGGCTATGACTTCGTTGGATAACAATTACATTTTTTGTTTTTTGTGTTTTGAAATTTATGTTTTTTTCCTCAATTTTTAGACTAAGCTTTTTCACATTTCTTAAAGAAACAAACAATCGAATTCTTAGTTAAATTTTAAAGGTTAAAATACCATTTTGGTCTATGTACTTTGATTTGTTCAATTTTAGTCTTTGTAGTTTCAAATGTCTAACTTTAGTCCATATACTTTTAATAAAAAAATCAAAATAAGCAAATCATAGGGGTTAAATTTAAAATTTCTTGAAAGTACATTGATTGAGATTGAACATTTGAAAGTATCAAGATTAAAATTGAATAAACTTTAAAGTATAAGGACCAAAATGACATTTTAACCAATTCTTCATAAATAAAAAACTATATTTTTTAAAAAGTTTTTAAAAGTAGGCTTGACTTTTTAAAACATTGGTAGAAAGTAGATAAAAACTAATAGTTGAAAGTAGTATTTGTAAGCTTAACTTTAAAAAATTAAATGATTATCAAACAGGGTTTATAAACAAGAACGAGATTAATCTTCCTCACGCTAGGGATTCCTCATTTGAGCAAGGGTCAAGGCAAGGGTGGAAAGGAGAATTTTTCCATTTGAATTTCATAATTAAGGATGAAGATATGTGGATTGTTATATAATCTTCCCGAGTAGAAACCACACTTTGATGCTCATAGAATTTCATAGAAATGAAGAAACGATTAACAAGAACATTTTATAGTTCTTGAAGTTTGTAGTTAATATATACTTTGTCTTTAAAGTTTTAAAACAAACACTTTAGTCTATGAGATTTAATTGAAAAACTCTTTTGACCGTTAATTAACTAACAACAACATGAAGATTATCTTTAACCTATATACATATCTCTAATGTGTGCTTTCTTCTTTTTTACACTTAGGTTCTACTTAACTATTAACCTTAAATTTAAAGAAAGAAAAGAAAGTTAAAGAAGTTGCTTAGAAATCAGAGAGTTATTGGGAAGTAAAAAAGTTTGAAGTTTGATTACCAAATGATCTCATAATATGAATGTGAATGTGAATGTTTTTTCTTGAAATTGGAACAAATGGAAAGGGAGTTTTCAAATGCAGAGATGAAACGTGCAGATTTGGGACTCGAAACATGAATTATTTTCAGACAGTAAAAAACAAGAATTGAGACAGACAAGTTTTCTTTTCATCTGTCTCAATCTCATTTGGAATTACATATAATACATATTGTACACTCCTCCCTATAAATATATACATATATATATATATATATGCATTATACACTTTGGATATACAATCTTTAATTTCTTCCATTTTCTTTTTGTCCATTTTGTTTTAAGAAGCTTTATATACTTTTTTAAGGAATATAGTTGTGGTTTTCAATGATTTGTACATAATAAAGTTTTTTTTCAAGGAAATTAGGTCGTTTGGACACGTGTTGGGACACTCATTAAATATAATAGTTGTATCGAATATTTTTAAACTTATTGTACGTATATACGACGCTATTGAATACTTGTTAGGAATTACGGTTAAGTGATTTATAAGAGTCGAGTTTTCTTTTTAGACTTTGTGGGATGTTGGATAGTTTTAGTAGATTACCAAACTAGAACACACGCACTGAATGACATATTCCGAAATAGCTAAGTTTTCTAGAACTAGTTTGTGATGATCTTTGTAGTCGTTGTTCTCATCAACACGTGATGAGTGTTGACATGATTGAGTAAAGAATTGATAATAAGTTGAAATCTGTAAAAAAGAAAAATTAAGTCACAACAAGTAATGTCTGAAAATATTCTAGTGTATTGATCTATAGAGACTAGAGGCGATTCGAAAGAATTTTAGTAAAAAACTTTGTCAAATACAATAAATGTTAATTAGACATGTGTTGAGAGTTTGTTGTTTGGAAATGAATGAGAGTGCAAATGTAAAATGGTCCAAAGATATATATCAATGATATAATACTCTCTTTGGCCTTTGCAGTGTTCCAAAGTTCTCTCTTATTCAACCTTTATTTGAAACCACTCGTGGGAGTATGAGTAATTAAACATATAATATGCGTTTGTGGCAAATTAGATGATTAAATAAACAATCTCTGTGATCCTATTAACAGTAGAAGTCCTATATGTTTGTGCTCTTTTTTCTGATATTGATTTTCTAAGATCTGTATTTTACCAACTTTTTAGTATTGAATTCAAAAGGCAATGCCTAATCTAAGTGATCAGTTCAGATTAATAATGAATTTTGTTGGCGCTCGGATCTCATTCGTTTCAAATTGTCTGACGGGTGCCTAGTGCCCTTGACCTCCGACTTGCTTTCTCCTGGTATTGTCTCGATCTTATCTAAGCCAACATGAGTAAGAGATTCTCGCAACAGTGTGGTGTCGAGCCTACTGCACTTCGATGCTTAAGTTAGTATAAGAAAGTGAATAATTCAGCTAAGCACTAAAAGATTTGAAGTCGGCTTTGTTCTTATGAGAGTACTTATTTTTCTTCCCTTTTGGAGTGGTCGAATGAGGTTATTTATAAGCTTATCCTCTAACACATGCCCACGATTGTGTGTGACGGTAGGAAGTGTCAGGGACATTTCAGATGCTCGAAGTTGTAGAGTGTCAGTTCGACCTACGCTCGTTTATTTCTCAATTGGTATATATTTACCAGCTCGGTTGGTCTACCCATATCTCGAGGCATTGATATTTCCCTTTTGGACGCGTGTTTTCCTATGCTCTTTTTTCCGGTATCCTTTGAGTTTAGGCCCACCCATGGGCTTGGGCCTTGCATTGTGCCACTCTCAGTAAGCTTGATAATCAATAAAATCAAACTATATATTCGAGTGGAGTAAAGGGTAAATATGCTAAAGAACATATTAAGCTTAAGTAATCTATTTAGAACATCCGCACACTTGAATTCTAAAATAAAATTTAGCTCATAAGGAATGTATTTAAAAAAATACCACAAAATTCTTGTTGAAATAGTCCAGCCGTGGGTCATAACTTAACTCTGACATTTTTCATACATTGTTAGACAAAAAAAAAAAAAAAAATAATAATAATAATAATAATAATGTAAGGCCTATTTGGTAGGCAATCTATAAACAGAATTTTAAAAACAAAAAATTAAAAAAAATTATATTTCATATTTTCAAATAGGTGAATATTAGCATATTCATAAATTAAGTTTCAGTTATCAGGTTTGAAAATGTATTTAATACTATATTTATAAACTATAAAACTAACTATGATTACTTACTAAAATATAATTTTGTATAATAATTATTTTGTAATATCGTATAATATATGGTATGTTATATAATACACATTTTAGTTTTACAAGATTAGTGGAGTTTATAATCTTAAATGCTATATTTGTTATTGTTTCTATCTTTTTAAATATAGTTATGCATTTTTTAATTTCAAATTCAAAATCAGAATATACAGAAAACATAAAAATATATTTTGTTTTAATTCCTATATTTGAATTCAGTTTTTATTTGGTCTTTAAAATTGGTTTTAATATTTTCTTGATAAAATATTAAATACATTGAACTAAGCATTTTGATCAAATGAAGAGTTGCCTAAAAGACATCAAGGACGTTTACTGTAGGGTATTTTTAAACTTTTTAGTTTCGCAAATATGGGATATATATTTGTTCTAAATAATATATATATATAGAATTTTTGCTATTCTTATTTTTCTCTTAAACCTTTACCTTTTCATTTAGTTTGTGTTCTCCTTGTCGAGTATATTAGTGAAATTATTTGTAAGATATATAAGTGTATGTCACTTATATAGCATTTCATTGGTATATCTATTATAAATTGTGTGTGATTCGTTTGACTAAAGTATTATATCATCGATCAAAGCTTCAAATCTCCATCTTTAGGCTTCACATGCATGTTTTTTTTTTATTTGATAATAGGTGTGTAGAAAAATCGAATATCTAACCTCCTGGTCAATAACACAAGTTTTATGTCATTTAAACTATGCTATTTTGGCTAACGTGCATGTGTCGTATTTAAATGCAATAAAGAGAACTAAACTTCATAGCCTGAGGTCAAGACACACTCAAAAGACAAACAAATGAATTAAGAAAAGAAGTACAAGAAAACCAACAAAGCATTGACAACTCAATAAAAAATGTTCCAAGGAGATGAGCCCTCCAGAGTCTCCTCAATAACAATCTCAAGCCGCTTAGAACAATAAAAAACATCTGGGATCACACAATATGACTAATTACTTGGGGAGGATTCAAATTAGCCAATGGACACAAAAATTACGCTCGCACCAAATATGATAAATAACAGCACACCAAACGACCTTCAAAATGATAAATCCAATCGAACTTTGTATCTTAACGAGAAATCCTATAAGAACATCCTCCCACACGAACATATCTTAAAATAGCCGGGCTAAAAGGGCTCAGATGTTGTTAAACTCAATAATATACGATTATTGAAAAATTAGGTCTGTTTTGATTATTATACTTAAATTTAGCTACAATCATTGAAAACGATGCGTTAATGGGTCCGGACCCGACCCGCGAAGAAATATCCATTTGAAACTCGTCGTCGGAGAGGAGATATTTTCTGAACTTTTTTTTTTTTTTTTTTTTTTTTTTTTTTTTTTTTTTTTTTTTTTTTTTTGCGAAGAAGGAAAACAAAACTTCTTGATATTTTTGTTTTGTTTTCTTACTTTCCAAATTCATAAAAGGAGATTAAGAATTGGTGGTAGAGAATTTGCAGTTTCGACGTCCACATTTTCACTCATCAGATTGCATGAGTAATTACTACTTCACCATCAAGCTTCTGCCTCTCTCTGGCTCCGATTTTCATGATGGGAACAAGTTTCAGGCCAAATCTCAAGTGGGCTTTTCAAATTCAGACTCATTCCCGCAAGACTTCCCCTTCCAAGCTTTCTCCATATGCCTGTTAGTTCCTTTTTCTCCTAACTACTTCATGAATTTTGCTTTGACGTCGATTGATATCTGGGTTTATAATTTGTTTGTGAAATATGAGATGTAGAGCTCGTTTTTAGTACTTGTGATTGTGCAATTCATCGAGCTCCAGCGTGCTCTCTATTGGGTTTCACATTTTTAAGCTTGCATTGTTCTAATTGTTATGAATAGTGAGACATCTTTAAATTGTTTTACGATTATCTCGATCATTTGAAGAAGGGAAATTTGTGGGGTTTACTTGGGAATTTTGTATTGAAGACAATGAACATCCCACCAAAATTTTGCTCCCGAATGATTATATATATCACTTGTTTTAAGTTTTTTGGGGATTATTAGGCTCTGATAGTTTTCCTCGCGGACTATTGACTACAACTGGACTGATTACGAAGTGAATATTCGATTATCTATCTTTAATTTCTTTTCTCCTGCTTGGATAGGAGTGAGAAAGAGCCTCATTTCTTAACATATGGTAATTGAATCATCTTTTTAAGGTTATATGATGATTATTGGCGTTGGGAATGCATTATTAAGTTAGGATGGTAAAACTCCTTTGGATGGGAATCTCCTAGACTTATGGGGACATCTTCACTCTAATATCCTTGCTTCTTTTGGGGCATCCTTTCAAAGAGGACAAAAAAATCATCTGGCTTAATCATATTCGAGTTTTTTATTGGAACCTTGGTTAGAACACAATGCCATCTTTACAGATAAGAACTGCGACATAAACTTTTCTTTCCTCTCTGAATTCACTCTCTTTTAGCACTTACTTGGAGCAAATTGACTCTCATTTTCGTAATTATAGTTTATCTACCCTCATTTATCAATAGAGGTATTTTGTGTAATTATTATCTGATAGGATCATCTTTTGTATTCCATTTCATCATATATAGTTAGTAAATAAATAAAAGTACTAGTTGTAGTCTCTAATTTTATTCAGTTCTACATTTTAAAACAGCTAAAGGCAGGGAAGCTGCCTTTAATTCAGGAAAACTTTCCTTCTTCTCCAGTGTTTGTGAGGAAGGAGAGTCTATCTCTAGAGAAACCTTGAAAACATACACTTGCCTGTCTGAAGCACCACAAACCTCGGCCGATGATCTGTTAAATTTGGAAGAGATAGAGGTTAGCCCTTTGCAATGAATTTCACAACACCCACATGTAATCTTGACCTCCCTTAGTTTCTTGCTCTTGATAGGATGGATCTTATATGTTAATGTGGGTTTATTGCTCTTATCTTTCAGATGAACAGTGGGGCAAAGTCACTCACTCCTTTGCATTACGGGATAAAGAATACCGGGCCATCCAAGGTAGAGGACAATTTTTCTTCCTGTACGAGCTTGCCTAGTGGCAAGGCGTCACCTTTTGGCATGTTAATGGAAAACCTTGATGTTTTGGAGGAAACTTTTACTGAATCAGGCATGCTAAGCTTGGAAAGAGATATTGTGCTGCAACTAACAAAACTTGGAGCGTTGGAGTTTTTCAATACCTGTCTATCTAGGACGCTTAAAACTTCAAGTTTTCATGATTTGTCAGACTTACCCATTGAGGATGGTGGAGATCATAATGTAAACCAGAAAACCAATGACCAGAATGATGATATCATAGTTTACTCTGGAAAAAGAGCAGGAAGAAGATCAGTAAAAAAGAGAGCAATGGATAATGCTGATAAAGTTGCTTCCCGGCCGCTAGCTACAAGAGCTGCTAAAGAAAATATCCATAGTTCGGCTATATTTTCGAGAAAAAAAGCATATAATTCTAGAAAAAGAAGAGTGATAGTTGCAAGAAATGAAGCTGAAATGTCCACAGGGGTTAAGGTTGATTCATCTTTGATGTTTGCCCAACCATCTTTTCGATACATATTATGCTAAGCTTCTAAGTTCTATCTCATTGCAGGTAGTTGCAAATTTAGAAAGAATTAGAGAAACTTTAGAAAAGGAATCTGGAAGAATAGCAAGCATGGGTTGTTGGGCTGATGCTGCCGGTATTGATATAAAGGACCTGCAGAAACAGTTACAATTTGGTTGGTTCTGCCAGGATGAGCTTTTAAGGAGCACTAATTCATTAGTTCTATTCCTTGCAAAGAAATACCGATGCTCTGGGTTACCAATGGAGGACTTGGTTCAGGTCTATTCATTACTATTCTACAAGAAACCTCAGTTCTTTGAATTTCAATGTATATATATTTTTTTAATGTTTGGTTCTTGAAAGAGTATATGACATCTCTTCTTTTGTTTAATCCTTGATAATAGCATATCATTTGCAAGTGCCATTTTTATCTGGTATGAAACCAAATTTCTAGCATCATCTAATTCTTTCTGAAGATGAAAAACAGATAATGGTTTTTTCAGCATACCGCTGTAAATTGCACAAATAAATAAGACGAGGATCATGCTTGATGTTTAAATATTTCATCAAATCAATGCTTAATAAGGAAATTGATGTCAACATATAAATATGTACTCCTCTTTCTTCTATGCTTTTGTTAATGCAAATTTTGAATACTGATGCCTTACAGATAAACAAACATTTCTCAATAGAAGTACAGTTAGGAAAATGCAAGAGGTTATGCGTCTTGATGTTTATTTTCTCTTGGATTCGTAGGCAGGAGCCCTTGGTGTGCTGCAAGGTGTGGAAAGGTTTGACCCTAAAAGGGGTTTTAGATTCTCAACCTATATTCAGTACTGGATAAGGAAATCAATGTCAAGAGTTGTGGCACGAAATTCTAGGGGAATCCAAATTCCAGTATAATTCTTTTTTCACGAGAAGGCTAATTTCATAAAATTTTCATATTCATGTATAACTGACTTGTCTTTATAATTCTTTGTAGTGGTCATTGACCAAGGCAATAAATCAGATACAAAAAGCACGAAAAATGTTGAACAGCGGTGGTAGGAGATATTCAGATGACGATCTAGCAAAGGCTACTGGTCTTCCTTTGGCCAAGGTTAGAGTTGCCAGCAACTGTTTAAAAGTTGTGGGTTCGGTTGATCAGAAGATGGGTGATGGACTAAATATGAAATATATGGTATGATTCTCTCGTTCTCTTTTCCATCGTGGATATCATTAGCTCCCCATTTATTTTTTTATTTTTTGAACTTACTAAACAATTCTGGGGTATATTTTGTCTCTTTCGTTTTGCTCTGTCGTATGTTGATTAATTGAGAGCTTAAATTTTGTTTACTGAAGTTGGTTCATCAAAAGCTTATATATTGGTTCAAAAATGGCAAGGCCAACTTTTCAAGTTGAGCTAACTTAAACCCTTCGCGGCCTTTTCTCGTAGGGGAGAAGATCTTAAGAACGATTTTTTCCTTCCAGATGTTACAAATTACATAATATATGAAAACTTTAATTTAATATAATATGTTCTTTAAACATCTTGTGACTGTTATGGTGCAGGAATTTACAGCTGACATGTCAATACAGAGCCCAGAAGAGACTGTGAAGCGAGAATTAATGAAGAAAGACATCTTTAATGTTCTTGAAGGGTTGGAATCAAGGGAGAGGCAGGTCCTGATGCTGCGATACGGACTTATGGATTTCCAACCCAAGTCGCTCGAGGAAATTGGAAAACTTCTGCACGTAAGCAAGGAGTGGGTTCGAAAAATAGAAAAGAAAGCCATGACAAAGCTGAAAAATGAAGAGACTGTGAGGAACTTCAGCCATTATTTGGATTGATCTACTTCTTTCAAGCTAGAGAACCTCCAAATCTTTTCTAAACTTGCAGCAGGCCAAAGAAGCCAAGGGGTTCGCATTGCGCATTGCGCTTTCGGGCCATACTAACAAAATTGGTTAGAATGAGCATATCTCAATCCTCAATGGTTTTCGTCGAGTAAAGAATTCTGTACAGTTCCATACATGATGCATTACACACCAGCCTCTATACCACTGAAACATCAACCCATCTGGTTGCTGGTTCATGTTTTTTGATGTAAAATATGATCTTTACTTCCATCATGCATTGATGGGGCTGTAGATACAGATGTGCACTCGGGCATGGCCAAACCTTCCATATATATACATACATAAGTACATATATATATATAGCAATTTTAAGCCATATGGCACAACATGTATTAAATTGTATTTCATATACAGGGCAATTCATGCCATTGTTGTAGAGGTGTATGTCTGGTTGAACATATTAGATTTATTAATACAGAATTTCTTTTAGCTTTTGTATTCACATGTGAATTCAGGCCAGTTTCATGACTTTGCTTACATTTCTTTACTGAGAAGAAATTTAAGGAATTGTTCAATACTTTTCTTGCTTGAGAAGAAATGGACAAATGAAATTGTGAGTTGAGTGACAAATCTGTTTGGTTTGACAACTTTGGTAAAAGCATGCTTTTGCTCTGGTCAGAATTGAATGCTATAATTTATTATTTTCAACTGTTTTTCTTGATGAAGGGGGAAAGCTGACACCAATTTAGATTGGAGAGGCCAGCTTGTATGCTAAACCGTACTAAAAGGGAAGAAGATTAATGGATTGGTACATCAGAAAAACAACCTTTTTTTTTTTTTTAGCATTTTTTAAAAAATAGCCTTTGAAAGCTATTATCACGGAAAATTTTATGTTTGGTTATGTGTTTATGTAAGTAAATTTAAACACACGCTGAAAGTAAATTTGGGGATTATAGTTAGTGAAAAAAATCATAAACAAACTAATAAACTAACAACAAAATCAGAAGCGTTGAGTTGAAAGTGGGAAACGAGTATGGTTTACGTAAGTCTTTTCTATAAATGTATTTAGATTTGTTCGCATGAGAAAATAGAAGCATTTTTCGTCAATAAATTTAATGGTAAAATTTTGAAACAAACTTCATAGGTTAAAATGAAATATTTACAAATTTATGGTTGTAATCGAAACCATCCTCATACGTTAGGAGTATTTTTTTATAATTTAACGTATTTTTGTGACTTCAACAACTATAGACCTCTGTAATTGTAATTGGTATATTGAGCTATACTCGGATTGATTTAAAAAAATATATCTCTTTTATTTGTAGTGTAGTATTTATTGGAGGAACAAAAGTTTTATGACAGATACTTTTGTCTTGGATGTAATGTTTCTTGGAGAAACAAAAACTTGTGACGATGGTGAGAGGTCTATTGCATTTACCAAATAAAACTTTACTAGGTGTTAAATTATCACTTGCTAATTCAACGAACATGTCACGTCGTGTTTGGGTAATTGTGTCCATGGCATAATGTCGTTAATATTAAAGTTAAGGGAAACAATTTCCCATGTACTTATAAAGGTGTGTTAATTTTAATCACAAATGGGGTGTTTGTGCTACCAACTTTAAGTCACTAGAGTGAGCTATAATAGCTTATTTCATGTTTGTGACTCTGATTATAATAGTATAACTTACAATTAATTGTAGTATTATTATTTTAAATCTCTATTTGTTACCGTAATTACTATTTTCTACTATACTAAAATAGTATGTATCTCAAATACAGACTATTGTAACTCAAACTAAAATAATATGCACTCTAAAAATATACTATTATAATCTACAGACTATTATAATCCACAGATTATAGCGCCCCAAACGCCTCAAAATATTTTTTGTTTGACAATATTTTAATCACAAACTTTTAATTTCATCACACTGCACCTCAAATTTAAACGAATGTTATGATTTTACCATTTTAATAAGTTATTACTCTAAATATCAATGAATAATATATCTATTATGCATTCAAATAATTATAAAAATGCATTAACATGTGATCTGTCCCCAAAGGTCGAAAGTTCAATCTTCCACTCCAAATTGTTGTACTAACAAAAAAATTACCAGACATGTATATAGTACAAAATGGATCAAAATATAGAGAAAAAGGGATATGAAGGCTCTTTTTTTTTCCTTTTTTTTTTTTTTTTTTACATTTGTGAAATTTGACAAAATTATTCAATAATTAATTTGTGTATTTGTCGAACTTGTTTTTTTAATAATTTTATTTTATTGATACTAATGAGTCTATAGAGGTCTGTACACAGTTTTTTTTTTACTAATATTGGTAGGATAATTACGAAAATTAAACCATTGATCAAAACTACATCACTTTATTAACTTTAGTCTTCGGTTTGATGAAATTGAAAGTTTATTGTTAATTTGATACAATCTGATAAGTCTAGGGTTATGCTTGATTTTCTCCCCTCAAGCTAAATAATAAATTTGGTCCTAACATTTCATATTGACCATTATGGTTAAGTTAGACTTAATGAACCGTATGAAGTTGTATTTTTCATATTTAGCATTAGTCGTAACAACATTATATACTTTTGAGAGGTTTGACCTAGCTACAAAAACTAAATTCAAACTTGTAATATCATAAAAATCAAACTGAAACAAAACTCAAACTATTTTATTCAGTTTTTGTAATATATTAATCCACAAGTGTATAAACAATTTCCCCACCTTTTTAACTATTCTCATGGGACAATTGTCCGGTCATGCTACACATTTAATTATCGTTAAATAAACCAAAACTATTGAGATTGAATTGGAACATTTTTTTAGTATAGCGAGTTACGAGCATAGGAGATTTGAACCACATAATTCTTACTAACAATATTACTATATATCCGTTGAACAATGCTCAATAATTAAATTAGAATTTAATCGCACGCAACACATTAAAACCATAATCAAATTATAAAGGCCAAATGTACATTTTAACACATGACTAAAATGGAAAAAACAAAAAGTAGAATTAATATTTGTAAAGTTTAAAAACAAACATTTCTATTAATAAACATTAATGAATTTACAATTTAGCCCAAAAATTGAGTAAAAAAAGGAAAAGGAAAAAGAAAAAAAAGATTATTGTTGAGTTGGTGGTAAGCTAGCAATGTTGTTGTCTTTCCAAAAATTTCCCACGTGACTTTGTCAATAAAAGACGATCACCACCAAATCCCTTCGGAAAGTGACCTGGTCACCCCTTCTTCTTATCTCACAGCCCATTCACGCATCGCCTTTCCATTGAAAAACAGTTTAACACCTTGACCAACCTCTTAGCTGTCTCATCCTCATTGGTCGGTGACAAAATTACATCCCTCAACCGAATTGCCTTATCACAACCTCTTTCCGTAATGAATCTCTCTCTCGCACGCGATTCCACCGCGCTTGAAGAACACTCGAGCATTAATTTCAGACAATCGGAATGAATTTTGATTTTATTACAACACGACGTCGTTTGGAGATAGCGAGTGGTTTTCACGATCTTAAAACAAGAGTAGGGTTCATTATGATTTAATGATGAATGTGACAAAGTACCACGATTAACCTCCACACGTGCCAACTCTCGCGCGGGAAAACAACGAAAAGTCAAAAAAGAGAGTTGACTATAGGATTGAACGAATGAGATGATGACACGTAGGCGAGCTTATTGAATTCAAGCCGCTTTATAACATTTCTCTGTCATTTTTAGTCGTCCAGGAAATTAAGTAAAGGCTCCTTGCTTATTTTCTCTTACCTTCCTCTCTCATTCGCTGTTTCTCTCTAAAGAAAACCTCAATCTTACCTTCTCTGTGTTTTAGAGCGATTTCTAGGGTTTTCAGTGGGAGTTTGAGAGGGGGTTTTTCACTTCAGAATTTCATGAGATTGTCTTCATGGTGGATTTAGTCTGGGCCTTAATCGCATTTCATAATTCATCTACCAATCCTTATACTCTCTGACCTAATGACTCCTGACAGTAGTGAATGGCTCGATTTCACTCCCGCTTCATTTTTCTTGTTCTTGTAGTAGTTGTTGTTCTTGTTACAGAGTCTCACTCTGTTCTTTCATCCACGGCCGTTGATGAATTTTCCATTCTCGATTACGATGCATTTCTTTTTCATCAGGATTACTCGCCGCCGGCCCCACCGCCACCGCCGCCTCATCCACCTTCAGTTTCCTGCACCCGTGATTTAGATGGTGTCGGTTCGCTGGATACTACATGTCAGATTGTCAACGATTTGAACCTTACTCATGACGTGTATATAGCCGGGAAGGGGAATTTTTATATCCTGCCTGGGGTGAAATTTAATTGTCCTAAACCAGGGTGTTCGATTACTATTAACATTACTGGCAATTTTACGTTGAGCAACGATTCGTCTATATTTACCGGGAGTTTTGAGTTGGCCGCCTGGAATGCTAGCTTTCTTAATGGGTCTGTGGTGAACACGACGGCTTTAGCTGGGAATCCGCCGTCACAGACTAGTGGGACGCCACAAGGTGTTGATGGGGCAGGTGGAGGACATGGAGGGAGAGGAGCATGTTGTTTGACGGATAAAAGTAAGCTTCCTGAGGACGTTTGGGGAGGTGATGCATACTCATGGGCATCGCTGCAGAAGCCTAGTAGTTTTGGAAGCCGGGGTGGTTCAACGAGCAAGGAGGTAGACTATGGTGGAATCGGTGGCGGGAAGGTGAAGTTGGACGTCGTCGACCTTCTTGTAATTGATGGGCTTGTTCTGGCCGATGGGGGTGATGGAGGGACTAAAGGTGGAGGTGGGTCAGGTGGCAGTATCTATATCCTTGCTCACAAAATGTAAGTATCTATCTTATCTCCCTATTTGTTTGTCTTATTTCTTTAATTTCAACTTGTTTTTACATTAGAACACTGTATACCCTCCTCCTATGTGTTTGATGACTTTATTGGTGTGAGAGCTTTATAAGTTTACCTTTGTTTGGATAAGCGAGAATCTTTTTGAGGGCTTAGTTCAGCTGGTTTCCATTTTACCACTATTTTTAAAAAAATAAAAATAAAAAATAAAAATCTGGTTCTCTTTTTTTGTTTCCATAAAACGTGGACGTGGTAAATTTTGAATATTAAAGTATTTCGCTTGTGAAGAACAGGATTGGTGATGGCAAGATAAGTGCATGTGGAGGCAATGGATATGGTGGAGGCGGTGGTGGAAGAATCGCTGTTGATGTTTTCAGCAGGCATGATGATCCTCAAATTTTTGTTCATGGTGAGAGTTATAAGCGATTGGTGAACTTCAGTGTTGTATATGTTACAAAATCGTCGATCATGTTACAAAATAATGTGTAGTGTCTATAATATATTAATATACACATACTGGCACACGTATACAAACACACACCCATACACAACCACAAATGCATATATATTGATGAAATCTATGTATGTAATTATGCATGCATAAATTTTATTCTTCAATTTCTGCTTCATTTTCTTGTTAAGATATTTATTGAATTCCAAAAATGTGCATGGGAAAACGCTGGATATATTATGTTTCAGTTGCATAGTTTGCTAAGCTCATTTTGTAAGATTGGTATTTTTTTATTATAGATAAGAAACAAAGTATTTTATTGGTAGTATGGAATATTACAAA
This sequence comes from Lagenaria siceraria, assembly GCA_002890555.2. Lineage (NCBI taxonomy): Eukaryota > Viridiplantae > Streptophyta > Magnoliopsida > Cucurbitales > Cucurbitaceae > Lagenaria > Lagenaria siceraria. Next base: position 18,150,849 of record CM016490.1, read on the forward strand.
AGTGTGGAGAAAGCGAAACCCCCAGCCATGGGGGATTACAAAAAAAAAAAAAAAGAAAGAAAGAAAAAGAAATCTTCTACAAGGCCAAACGATCATTAAGACTATAAAAATTGGAGTTCAGAGGAGTAAGATTTACAGAATATAAGAGTGGAGACTTGGAAAAGATTTTTGATTCTACCAAATCTTTATTGTTTCCTTCCCATTTCATGCTCTATTGTGAGTCTGTAACTATACTCTAATATTTTTCTTTGGATAGGAGATTATACTCTAATATTTTGAAGAAATTATATTTCAATAATGTATCAAAGTATTTAACCCACAAGAAAAAGAAGGTAAAGGTATTTTCAGAGTGGAGATGATGCATTCTGCCAGAAACCTAAAATGCTTGTTTAAAACCAACTCAATTTTCTATTTACTTGGGAGACTTGCTTTTGTTTCTAGTAGCATAAATACCTATTTATAGGATGGACTTCATAAACATCCTGCTCGGGAGTCTCCTTGTTTTTTATTCTTTCCCTTCATTTAGCTCTTCCTGATGCTTGGTCCCTTCTTTGTGGTACTCAATGCCGTGTTCAACATTTTTTCTCTCCCACATGTGAGTGAATGAAGTGAGATTGGACCGACTTCTTTCATCTATCTGTAATGAAAACTTTCTACTATAATTCTTCAGTACTCGGGAACTTATTTGTTCGTGGTGATGGTAGGACCTGCATGTCTGCAATATAACTTTGATTGCTTATTACGGATGTCATTGAGTTAATTCATTTAGTAGTTTTGCTAAGGTATTGCTAAATATATGTTATTTATGTAGGGGGACGTAGTTTGGCTTGTCCAGAAAATTCTGGCGGTGCTGGAACTCTATATGATGCTGTTCCTCGAAGCCTTACAATTTCCAATCATAACTTGACAACAGATACGGACACACTTCTTTTGGATTTTCCTAATCAACCACTCATGACAAATGTTTATGTTCGAAATAATGCCAGGGCTTCAGTTCCTTTGTTCTGGAGCCGTGTTCAGGTTTGTAATTAACCTGAAACACAGTTTACATTGTTTACACTGGCATGAGAACCTAGATATGTAGAAGTGCTACTTTACAGAATAGTACGAACCATTTCATTTGAGCTATATATATATAGTACACACATATTTTTCCTTTTCGAGTGGGTCTCTTTTATTCTACATTTGCTTTGCCCATTATACTTTCAGTTTTGAAGCTTTTTATTGATAGTTGATACTTTTCTCTACCTCTGTGGAAGCCTCCTCCAAGAAAGTGAACAGGCCAGTTACATTCGTGTGAAGTAGTTTAAAGTTTCATTCATCAATCTAGGAAATTCCATGATTTTGCACAAATTATTTGTTTGACATCAAAAAATTCATCAACATATTTGTTGATATACATTGCAACGAATCTATTGTTATCATCACTTTCCACGTGACTGAACGTCACGATATCTAGCAATTGTAAACCAGGAGAGTTGAGAAAGCATGGACAAATTGATGTGGCAGATTTGAGATTAGGTCAAATTCATGGCCAAACAAGTGATGAAACCTTCCCTAAGATTGAGAGAATACTCTCTAGAACAATGCTCTATTTCAAAATAATATCCAAAAAGCTCCCATTACAATTCTTAAAGTGGTCTTTTGCCTTACAATATGATAAACATATAACTAATTAAATTCCAACTACTAAAGTTAACAATTAAACTAATATAACCTAAATTATACTAATTATCTAGCATTTCATCCTGCAGCACAAATGGCTTTTTCAGTGATAAGTTTTGGCTTTCCCTTGAAAATATGCAATCTTACTTTGACATATTGTAAGCATACATACTCATTCTGCTTTTACTTGATGACTTCTTTTATTCTCACCTTCAAGCTTGTATCTATTCATTTTTAAGTGTGGTCAAAACACCGTCCAATTTGTTTTATTTCACCTTTGTGCACCTTGAATTTCCGTGCATATCACTCCTCCTTGCCGTGCATTGCTTTCCTTCTTATTCTTTCAACTATTTGATCGCACTGTCTCTTCTTCTTTGACTTATATTGCCATACAGATAAGGGCCTGTGTCCTCTTTTGATCTACTCTTCTTCAGCTCTTGTTTGTCTCCTTTGTATTGCCAACCTGTGACTTAAATTTTCTATCTCTCTGCATTTCTCCTGTTTTTATGACAACTTTATATATGGCGCTCTTCTGATTTGTCCCTTTAGCGATAGAAATAAGTATCTAGCTATTCTGATATTTTATGCTCCACCGTTTCTTATTTGAACTATACTTGTTTTTTTTATTTCACCAAATTGTGTGTTTCTACTGAACTTAGTATTCTAGCTGATGTTGATTTCTGAGACTATGTGCCTTGCACTCGCACCTTAGAAAATGTTCTTTAGATTATCATTTGTTGTGGATGGTTTGGTAGTTGGTCTAAACTATGACACTGGAATCATACTGTGCATGCCAAGTTCTCACTTGATTCTTCTGATGTACATTTTTTCTATCCCTTGTGGTTATGTTGAAATGAGCTCTATCAACAATCTTAATCTTGGTTTCAATACTGTTATCTAGGTTCAAGGTCAAATTAGCCTTTTATCTGGTGGACTATTAAGTTTTGGGCTGGCGCACTATGCCTCATCGGAGTTTGAGCTATTGGCCGAAGAACTTTTAATGAGCAACTCTGAAATCAAGGTAACCTTTTTTGTGTTCTTATATTTTTGTGTTATTTTGTATATGCAATTGGGTTAGTTTAATTTATTCTAGTTCTCTTGGGTACATAGCACTTCGGTATTGCTAGTTTCTCATATATTATAATTTATTTGCGCTGTGATGTGAGATTGCTTGGTTTACAATTCCAGGTGTATGGGGCACTACGCATGTCAGTGAAAATGTTTTTGATGTGGAATTCTAAATTGCTTATAGATGGAGGTGGGGAATCAGGCGTTGTGCCATCCTTGCTTGAGGCTAGTAACTTAATTGTTCTTCGGGTAAGTTAATCATAACTTCCTCAACATTTTTTTTCTAGCCTTCCAATTTAAGGCATCTCATTCTTTTATTTTGATATAGGAATCATCTGTTATACATTCTAATGCTAACCTGGGAGTCCATGGACAAGGTTTATTGAACTTGTCAGGTCCTGGAGATTGGATTGAAGCACAGCGTCTAGTTCTGTCTTTATTTTATAGTATCCTATGTAGTATCACTGTATTTGCTTTTTGATTGTCCATCATTTTTATACTTACCTTGTGAATTAGAGACCAATTTATGCCAACTAAGAGATAAAAAAGTAATAGAAGTTAGAGAGCTTGTAGTCTTGTTCCTTGTTTGTGAAGATGCAAGTATCTCGTTCAAGCATAGTGTGCTGATGGGAAGCGTGAGTGAAATTCATCCAAAGAGTCTTTCTTTCCCCCTTTTTAAATGAATAACTTTGGAAAAGGAGGGTAAGATTGTATTAGGATACTTCCTAACAAGAACAATATGAAATATTGAAATATAATTATAAAGAAAATACAAGATAAACCCAAGTACAAGGCACTTGTAACCTCTCTCTTGAGAGTTGAGTGTCCTCACGCAAGTCCTAGATCACTCCATAGAATGACCTCTCCTTCGTAGAATAACCTCCCTCTATTTATAACAAGTAGTAACCACCCTTATACTATAACTACCAGTAACTCCCTATCTATCTAACTACCCTTATACTCCTTAACTAACACTAACTAAATATCTAGTACCTAACAGATTGCTCTGAGTATAAAGGGGGAGGGAAGATTGCCACCCAAATTCCTGAAGAACGAAATCCCAAAACAGTCTGGCACGATCACAGTGGAAGAATAAGAGGTGATGAGATTCTCCTCTGAAGCTTGTCCTGTGTGTTGAGGCATGCGTGGCTCAACTCCCATAAGAAAAACTTCACCTTTTTAGGATAGAGGCCACAAACATATTTATAGAGAAATTTATGACTCAAACCACCTTTTGAGGATAGAGAATGTGTGAGTGACCTTGGAGGAAGAATCCCATTTTTCTCTAAATTCCAGCACCAAACATTAGAGGCTGCATTGAGATGAGAAGGTTCAAGAGAATGGGAGAGAACACCCCATTCATCGATTTCCTCATCCTTCAAATTTCTTCTAGGAGAAAAATTCCATGCTTCAGTCGTATATTCTCACCTATGAAGCACGGACACCTCATTTTTGGCGAGGTGTCAGTGTTGGACACGGATACATCCAGACACGCTCCCGACACGTGTCTGACACGCGATAATCCGTGTCTCCTTTTATTTATTATTTTTTTAATTTCGGACACAGTCGGACACGCGTACAAGAAAAGAAGAAAAAGAAAAGAAGAATGCAGAACTTTCAAACCAACCGGCGGTGTTGGAGAGGGGTGGTCGGCGAAGGAGGAAGGTCGAACAACTTGGATGGCGGCGGAGAGAGAGGTGGTCGGTGAGCAACTTCGACGTCAGGGGAAGGGAGAGCAAAATCGAAGAGGAGGGGGAAGGAAGACAGCGACTTTGCGTGTGGGAAGAAAAGAATAGTGCAAGAAGGAAAAGGAACAATTATTGGTTAGGGTTTTTGCTTTGGGCTTGGGCCTTATTACATCCATTCCATGTGGGTGGCTATAGGTTTTTTTTCTCAAATGGGCTATTGGTTTTTTCTTTTCTTATTTAAATTACATTTTCTTTTCCTTCATTAATTTTTTTAAAAAAAAGGTTATTTTAATAACTAATGGAAAAACTAGTATTAATTATTTTTAGTACTTAATAAAAAATAGTATTATAATATTAATAATAAAAACATTATTTTTAATGATTATATATATAATTAAAAAATAACGTGTCCTAACGTTTTGTGTCCTACATTTTTAGAAATTGGCGTGTCGTCGTGTCGTGTCGTGTGTCTCGTGTCCGTGTCTGTGCTTCCTAGATTCTCACAAATCAACACTAATGAGGGAAAGCGGTCTTTTAGGGGAAACTCCCCCAGCCACAAATCACTCCAAAATTTGGTAGAGCTTCCATCTCCAATTTTGCTAGTGATATTAGCATTTATGATGTCTTTAACTTTCTGTATGTCTCACCAGGGGCCCTTGGTGGTGCTCGAGGAAGAATGACCGAGCTTGAAGTGTTTTGAACCCAAACCTCCTCATAAATTCTTTAAACAATAAGTGTTTTCCTCTAATTTAGTGAAAAATTAGAAGAAGGGGTAGAGGAAATCGTTGAAGAAAATTTAATTTAGGGTTGATTTAGATTCTATTAATATACTTTAAACAATTTTAATTTTCACTTATTAGTTTATTTTTTTAAAATTTAAATTTCAATTTATTTTCCAACCAATCAAATATATTTTAAATGAAGTAGCCTTGTCATCCTATCCACGTCATCACTTAATGGTCCAATCAACATTCCATTAGTTTAAAAGTTAAGTCAGGGACTATTTAGAATCATTTTACAAATTTGAGGGACTAAAGTGTATGTTTTGAAACCTTAGAGACCAAATAGACATCAACTCCAAATGTGGTGGACCAAAAGTGCATTTTCCCTTATATCTAAAACACTATAATTTAGTATTTATTTACTAAACACTAAAAACAACTTGTTCAGGTCTAAAGCTGAAATTTGCCAAATCACTAATGATGTTTCCAAACTAAGCCTTAATTCATATTTCAAGTTTTTTGGGCTTTTAAAAGTCAATAGTACATAATTTTTTGGAATTTCTCTTACAGTCTTTTGTTTCCATTTGATGTTTTCTCAGTCTACAACCTTCATTGTGAAGTTCATTATTTTATTAACAGAATTGTTAAATCCCTTATTTTACTTGATGAGAATCATTAGTGGACCAATGAATCAATACTACTTAATGTGTGGCTTGGTAGGTTTATTGTCTTTGTGTTTGGTTATTAATTTGGTTAATCTGTTTTGGGGAAAAAGGTTGGTCCTGGATCTATTTTGCGAGGCCCTGTAGACGATGCAGCAAAAAATGCTGTGTAAGTTTGAATCTGGCTTTTGTTTCTCTTGCGCATAGTTTATCCGTCCTAACTTGTTAATTTTAATTTTCTCATTTGATAGGACTCCTAAGCTCTACTGTGAAGACCAAGATTGCCCCATGGAACTATTTTATCCTCCTTAAGACTGCAATGTGAACTCATCACTCTCTTTCACCCTCCAGGTGCTTATGACTTACCAGAATGGAACAGAGTCTGCCATGGAATTTACATTTTTATAGTGATGTGACACTTTGTTGGCTTTTCAGATCTGCAGAGGTGAAGATATCACCGTAGAGGGACTTATCAAAGGTTCGGTTGTTCATTTTCACAGGGCAAGGACTATAACCGTCCAGTCTTATGGGATGATCAGTGCATCTGGGATGGGTAGGTTGATTAAGGCTCTCTCATATCACGTATTTTTGGTTTTCATTCATTTGTTTTGCTTTGCTATGCATCCTTACACTTACACCTGAAAGTTTTTGTAAATGGCTTAATTTTAAAGGTCTAATAATATGATAAACAAGCTACTCCTATCATATATTAACTGACAATGCACTGTTCTGTTTTGCATTGGAATTTAATTTGGGACTGTTTTCAAATATAGAAAAATGAGCCAAACTATTTACAAGTAAAGAAAAATTTTACTGTCTATCGCGGTCCATCACTGATAGATAGTGAAATTTTTCTATATTTGTAAATAGTTTGATATTTTTTTTGTTCATAGTTATTTCCCTTTAATTTGTGTATGACTTAGTCACATGTTAAGAAGCACAAATACCACACAAACGGGGACACAAACACGACACGACATGACGATATGCCAATTTAAAAAGACTAGGACACGAACATGTTGGGGATACACACTATTTTTTATTTTAATTTTTAGGATATATATAAATTTAACATAAAATACTAAATGCACTCCATTAAAAAAAGCATAGAATGTCACGTTAATTAACAATTATAAATGATGAAATGTTTAGGTTTCTAACTTTACTTTTCTATGTTTTGTTTTGTTTGTTTTTTTAATCTTTGATTAAAAGATGGGCTTTCCTTCTGTTTTTTTAATCTTAGTTTAACATACAATTCATTTGGTCTTTAAATTTGGGTCCCACATAAATGGTTGGACCATTTTCTCTTTAAAAGAATTTTTCAAGTGTATCTAGGAAGTGTCCTAAACTTGTCCCATGTGTCTGAAATTAAAAATAAATACATAAAAATAGACAGGAAATTGTGTGTCGGACACGGACACAATACCTAAAATGGAGTGTCTATGCTCCATAGGTGGGATGTGAGATGATTAGACTCTGTTAGAGTTGCAAGGAAGAAGTTACCTAGTGGAATAAGGAAGGAGAGCAGTAACTATCTGTTAGGACTTGCCCCAATCAATTTATTTATATCCATATAGCAAGATACGAAGGAAGTTTTGCGAGCTTCCTACCTCTCCTATTTCTCTAAGAGAGCCAAAATTCACAAGATAAAAAGTAATCGACAAAACTAAAGAAATGAGCTTATATAACCCCCCCCCCCCCCCCCCCCCAACCAAAACAGTTTAGAAGGGACCACAAATAACAAACTCACTCTCTTTCCCCTCCAGCTCATGTGCCACCTATTTTCCCTTTCTTGACCAATATCATTGGGTTGGAAAACGCACTACGACTTGTTGAATTATATTGGCCGTCAACATCTCATGCACTAGCTTTTCAATTTCATCCTTTTGGAATTGTGGGTATCGGTAGGGACGCACATTCACTGCACTCAGCTCAAATTCTAATTCAATTGAGTGGTCTCGACTCTGGTGGGGTGGTAATGTTTTTCTAGCTTCAAGGATTGTTGCAAACTTCTAAAGTGTTCGCCATAAATCATATGGAACCTTCTCCAGTTCTCTCCATATTAAATTCACACTCTGATTCTCTTCTGTTAACTCAATCAACACCCCTTGATCCTCTCCCTCCAACGCCTTCATCATAGATTTAAGGGATACTTGGGATTTTAGGAAATTATAGTTTCCTTGTAGCTGGCCCAACCAATCACTCACATAAAAATCCATTTCAAACAATCAGTAGTCAAATTAAATCACTCACATAAAAATCCATTTCAGACAATCGATAGTCAAATTGAATCTTCCCCAAAGTTTCTTGCCACGATACTTAAAAAATAACATCCGCGCTGCTTCAGGCAGAGGAAGAAAGTTGTGAATTATAGTCAAATTCAAAATAGCAAGAATTACTCTTTGCAAATTCCTGCTACTCTCTGTCCTAAGCATCACTCTATAACCTAAGAAGCACGGACATTCCTAACATGGCCAAGTGTCAATGTCGGATACGTGTCTGACACCGACATGCCAGCTGGCGTGTCGATTATTTTATTATTAAGTTTGTAATGTCCGACACGGCTGGACACGCCCCCAACACAGCCAGACACGGTGGGCGACACCTCATGACACGACAAGCTGCAATAAAAAAAAACCATTAAAATGTTGCGCAGGGAGGGAAGGTCGGCCACGTTGGAGAGGAGAGGTTGGCGTCAGCAACATTAAATGGCTAAGCGACGGCGAAGGGAGGGATCAATGTCGAGAACTTTGACATTGGTGGTGAAGGTTGAGAAGAATCGAGATGAAGGGGAAAATGCAGAATCGAGGAGGAGAGAGGATGAGGTTTTTCGTGGATGTCAAACGCAGAATAGTGGAGGGAAAGAGAAACATCATTAGTGTTAGGGTTCTTACTCCTAATGGGCTTTTGGGCTTCTTTACATCCCTTCAACGTTGGCGCTTTTTTAAATGCCCTTTCCTTCTTTTTTCTTTTTTATTCTAATTATTTTTAATTTCTTCTTTATTATTTATTATTTTTAATAATTAATTAAAAAGTTGAAGGATTTTAGGTTTGATCTCTTAATATATATATATTAGAAATTTTTTTAAAAAAATAACGTGTCCTCGACGTGTCATGTCCTACATTTTCAATAATTGGCGTGTCGCCGTGTTGTGTCGTGTCCCGTGTCAGTGTTCGTGCTTCTTAGTCCATAACCACCCGAAGGGGACACGGGTAAGCCTAACTTCACAATTTCATTCAAAATAAAGCTGTGGGTAGCCCCACTATCAATTAAGACCACGATTGCACAATCACCCTCAATACCTCACACTTCTATGGATTCCGGTGAATCCCATCCCACCAATGCATTTAACGACAGGTTGCCACCTCCTCTCAGACCTCAATCAATGTTGTCTCCTCCTCACAAGTGACCAGCTGCGGTTCTTCAACCGTTAGCTCTTCAATTGGCGGATAATCTGTCTCTTGAACTACAAATGGTTGCAACTCACTTTTCTTGCATCGATGCCCAAGTCTGAGTTTTTCATCGCATTTGAAACTTAATCCTTTCTCCTTCTTACTTCTCAGTTCACTTTCTGACACGGTGAATCCCATCCCACCAATGCATTTAACGACAGGTTGCCACCTCCTTCTCATCCTCAATCAATGTTGTCTCCTCCTCACAAGTGACCAGCTGCGGTTCTTCAACCGGTAGCTCTTCAATTGGCGGATAATCTGTCTCTTGAACTACAAATGGTTGCAACTCACTTTTCTTGCATCGATGCCCAAGTCTGAGTTTTTCATCGCATTTGAAACTTAATCCTTTCTCCTTCTTACTTCTCAGTTCACTTTCTGACAACTCCCAGTAAGACCCAATCAGATTTACCTTCGCCGCCGCTCCCTTCAATGGAGTCACTGTCGTGGATGAAGACCACTGACCATACTATTTCTAGTTTCATTGAATTACGTGGATTGTGTTTCTTGATAGGAGAAGGAAACTTGGGAAATGTTCAGTACAAGATTTCTTTCTGGAGTTCTTTCTCTAATTCCTTGGTATTTATTTATTTCATTTTTTTTTGTAAATAAATTATTTCATTTTTCTATAACTACGTTGTTTACTTGGGTTGATGCCTTATAAAAGATTAATTGTATCCTATCCACTCCCTCCCTCCCTGAAAAATGAAGGAAAAAGCATACGTGGATTACTAACAAAGAGAGGTTGTTTAGGTTCTTTCAGTTACCTAGAGAATATCTTTCCACTATAAATTTTGTTTGCTTGTTTGTTTCTGGCTTCTACTATGTATTTGGTTGGAAAAAAGATTTTTTTCTTTTCTAATTTGAACATTTTTGCAATTGCAGGGTGCACAGAGGGTGTGGGAAGAGGAAATATCATAGGCAATGGAATATACAGTGGTGGTGGGTATGGTGGTAGAGGTGGGGAAGGATGCTTCAATAATAACTGTGTGGCTGGTGGCATCTCTTATGGGGAAGCAGATCTTCCATGTGAGCTTGGTAGTGGGAGTGGAAATGATAGTTTAGCTAGTTTCTCTTCAGGTGGAGGCATTATAGGTTAGTTTATATTGCATGTTCTTTATGGATGTTCTATTTCCATTTTGAGACCTTAATCTAGATAAATGTGCTTTTATTAAAGGGCTAGGCTGCACCTAACCCTTATACTCCCCACTTATTCACTACACAAAAATAGAATTAGAAAAAAAAATCTTTTAGAAAAATAAAAATACGACATGACATTATTTTATTGGACAATACTTGGGATGCACCAAGATAGGTGCATTCAAGGGAGCACTCAAATTTTTTTCTCAATTAAATTAGCTTAATAGCCATTCGATTTCCTTACTTTATTTTTGTTATATATGCAGTGATGGGCTCATCAGCGCATCCATTGTCAAGCTTGTCCATTGAAGGCTCGGTAACATCTGATGGAGACAATTTCAACGGAACTGCAGAAGTGAAAAAGTTGACTAATAACCAAGATTCTAGTACAGGCCCCGGGGGAGGGTCTGGCGGAACTATCCTTTTGTTTGTTCATACGCTGGCTCTTGGTTCATCTGCTGTTCTTTCAAGTGTTGGTGGATATAGTCCATTGCTAGTGTCAAAGGGCATATCGGTACCAGGTTAGTACATTTGCCCTTACCAAGTTCTATGTTATGGGGTTCATTCCCAAATTTTCTGTCAATGATACGGGATATGCGTTTGTCAACTTTAATATCAGGTTTCCTATTTTGTATTTTGGCGCATTTTGGGTTTTTTTTTTTTCTTTTTTTTCTTAAAAGAAACAAGCATCATGCCTGAGGGACGGACGGAGAAGCCTACAAGGCATCCTTTCTCCAGACAGAGGGAGCATGAAAGCCCTCTAATCTAAGAAACAGCATGGGTTGGGCAACCCAATAAGAGATTGTGAACTGTACTAGGTCAACTAAAGTATTCATTATAATTAAACTTATTTGAGAAGAAGAGCCTAACGTTGCTTTGTCTCTTGTTCCTCAGAAAAAGAAAAAGATAGATCCTACTGTTCCATTCTTTTCAAATAAGCGATAAGGTTGCCTTAGAAGCAATTGAGGTGTTCGAGCATAGCACTTTGGCTCTCTCACTCTCTCTATCTCTCTCTAAAACACCCACCAGGGAGCACCTCTAAAAAGTTATTTTTCAATATGGTTTGGTCTGCACACCATTGAAGCACAAATGAATTACAAAAAATTGCCAGATTTTTTAAGCAAAACTGCAACTAGGAAGAGATGTGAGAAAGATTCTTCACTCCTTTTGCACACAACACACAAATATGAGGTGAAATCTGGAGGAGGGTTTCCTCTCTTGGACGTTATTCAAGGTATTAATGCTGTCAAGGGCTGTAATCCAGAGGAAGAACTTCACCTATTTAGGGTTGTTGTCTTGTCAGCTTAACTTACACAACCTGCTTCTCTAAAACCCTCCCTTTTTTTTTCCTTATTTGAGATTTTTGACCTCATCTGTACAAAATCGATATTTTTTTTAAAAAAAAAAAGAAAAAAAAATCTGACTGGAAACTTCTTCCCACCCTTGTAAGACATTGATGATAATTAAGAATGTAGCAAAGAGAAGTTGGTTGGACGAGTCTGTCTGATTGGTAAATCGATGATACAAGTGTCATGGAAGTAGATAACCACTTCTGGTTAACCTAGAAAATTTCATAGTTAAGTTACTGGATTTTCTGTTATACTGTTATAGTGCTCTGTAGCTTTTGTTTTGTTGCAACTAGATAGGATGCCATCGGTTGTATTCATTTCAGCAGTTTTAATTGCATTGTGAAGTTGTTTGAGGATTGTCTTTTTTCCAGTTTAGCAAGAGGAATAAGTCCTCCCTTTTAACCATCGATTGCTTGTTTCATGCAGTGGAGGTACAGGTGGCAAACAGGGTGGTGGAGGTGAAAATGGTACTGTGACTGGGAGTGCGTGCCCTAAAGGTCTTTATGGAACATTTTGCGAGGTCTGTTTCTGGTTCTTTTGATAGGTTACTACCTAGTTTGATTTGTGATCTAAAAATGTTTTTCATTTTAGTTTCTAAGAAACAATGAACATGTATGACATGAAACACCACATTTTCGAAATATTTTGAAATTGTTTCAGACAGATTCCAGGGAGTATTTTAGAAAATGTTGAAATGTTATTTAAAGAATGTGTAGATTCTCCTTTCCTTTTATCAGTTACAGTTCCATTATTTGAAATTCTAAAATAATAATTAGATCACTTTTTAAAATCTTTTAATTCTGATGATATTTTTATGCATTCGTAGTTTTAGATTTTTAAAGAAGTTTTCGTGTGAGTTTTCTTTCTTACATTATTGTCAAAATCCTACTTTTGAATGATTTTACTTTTTCATTTGTTTTCCGTTTTTCTGTCTTATTTCTATGTCTACCGGGGTTGTTTATGGGCTCATTGAAATCTGTTGTCCATATGTTTATTGGTATCTCCTAACGTTGAAAAGACGAGGAGAAAATTTAAGGAAAATACATTTTTAGCTTGCTTTATGAGTCAAATAAATTTAATCTCAAACTTTCAATTGCTCCAAATTTTCTAACCATCATGGGTCGACCACGAGGGAGCATGACCTTAATAAAGGGCTAAAAGGTCATGGGTTCAATCCATGGTAGCCACCTACCTAAGATTTAATATCCTATGAGTTTCTTTGACACCCAAATGTTGTAGGGTCAAACAGATTGTCCCGTGAGATTAGTTGAGGTCTGCGTAAGCTTGTCCAGACACTCACGGTTATTAAATTAAAAAAAGAAAAAAAGCTTCAAAATTTTTAATTTCATATGCTACACAGTTAATATACGTCTTCAAAACTAAACCAAAAACTATAAACTATGCATGAACCAACCAATAAATTGCACTATATTTTGAAATGGTATCACACGATGCCCATATGCTCAAATTCAATCACCAAAGTACCTGAATCTAGCCAATCAAGCAGCAGGTAAAACACTGGTACTTCTTCCATGTGGGTGTCCAGTCCAGCTTCTGTACTCTTCTACACTTACACAATAACTGCCTGCTGCATTTGGTTGCCTAGAAACTTGCAAAATAATTATCTGGATTTAATTAGAACATTAGGATTTTTAATCTCTCCATTATTCTCTCTCAAGTGGGTAAATATCTGTAATGTTTCCAGGAATGTCCCGCCGGTACTTTCAAGAATGTCAGTGGATCTGATAGAGCTCTTTGTCGACAATGTCCTCATGATGAACTTCCCCATCGTGCCATTTATGTATCTGTTCGAGGTATTTTCTTATTCTTGGTTCTGATGGTCAGAATTCAACAAATAATTAGTGTCTAATGGATGTACTGTTATGTGGATTCTGAGAGTGCTTTTATATTTTGTCGAGTAGAAATAACATGCTTACCTAAATCTATGAATTTCATTCATGTAACTTTTATAGACTGATTTTATTCAAGGTTAACATCGTATGCAATGTCAGTTAACCTCATCTATTAACCTTTTTCAGGTGGGATTGTTGAAACTCCATGTCCATACAGATGCATTTCGGATAGATACCACATGCCTAAATGTTATACTGCTCTTGAAGAGTTAATTTATACATTTGGTGGTCCTTGGCTATTTTGTGGCCTCCTATTTGGTCTCCTTGTTCTACTGGCACTGGTGCTCAGTGTTGCACGGATGAAATTTGTCGGGGTGGATGAGCTACCTGGCCCTGTGCCCACTCAACATGGATCTCAAATTGATCATTCCTTTCCTTTCCTGGAGTCATTGAATGAGGTTTCTCTCTGAACGAAATGACACTTAATCCCTCAGAGGCATCCTAAATACATAAATGAACGAATTTCTATTGATAAGGTGCTTTATATGATTTAGGTCTTGGAAACAAATAGAGCTGAGGAGTCTCAAAGTCATGTGTATAGAATGTATTTTACGGGTCCGAACACCTTTAGTGAACCCTGGCATCTTTCACACTCCCCTCCAGAACAACTGAAAGAGATTGTGTAAGTACTAATGATATATTGCTTCAAGCATTTCGTTGATGTCAACATATCTGCAATATGTTACTTTGTTTTTAGCCACCCCAATGAAATGACCGCTTATCTAAAACTTTTGTCTAAAGCCATGCGCTTGTTCCTGGATTAACACTTGAGTTCCTCTATTTTGATATTCAGATATGAGAGTGCATTTAATACATTTGTGGATGAGATCAATGCTATAGCAGCATATCAATGGTGGGAGGGTGCAGTGTACAGCATTCTTTCTGCTCTTGCTTATCCTCTTGCGTGGTCATGGCAGCAATGGCGTCGAAGGCTGAAACTGCAACGTCTGCGTGAGTTTGTTAGATCAGAATATGATCATGCTTGCCTGCGATCTTGCCGCTCTCGTGCTCTTTATGAAGGCATTAAGGTTTGTTTGTATCTATATTATGTGTGATAGTTTAAGATCGGTTTCATCTATATCATCGGAGTTTGGAAGTCTTTATGAAGTCAAGTCCGTCAAATTATACCAAATAATAATAACAAAGACTCCAATCTAAGATGGTTCTTTTAGATTGTTGCAATAACCTTTCTCAAGATCACATGTTTTATGCCCTCCAGCTTTCAAGGGTTTAGTCTTCATCAAGAAATGCCCTTCAAGAAAATTTCAGTAAATCTCACTTCCTTAAGAATGGACGAAACTTGAACCTGGAGTTCATTGACTTGGTGGTGGAAAAATAAGTTGTAATCAAATAATGGAGATGGATTGATGAGAAGCCATTGAGAAGGGTTTTGTTGGAACATTAGATACAACCTTGAGTTCTAAGAAGTATTTTGGTGGGAGTGGAGGACGAGTGTGGGACCGGACAGGGGGAGTTGGGTGGATGGCTTGGTGAGTACGACTGTACAAGTCTATGGCCATGCCCCTTTAAAGCCATGAGGAATTCGTAATTTTGAGTAGGTTGTGGTTTTCACTTCTTCGTATAAGTGTGAGTAGGTATGATTTTCACTTTAGTTCAGGAGACTTCCAAATACGAACATTTTAGTTTGGCTAGCGTGTCTATGTCCGACACTTGTTGGACACGTGTTGCACTTATTAGTTATGAATGTGTTAAGACACTAGTACAAAGTTAATATTAGTCCAACACTTACTCAATGCATATCAATTTTTTTAACAAATATATAAATGTGTAACTCATTGACTTGAGTTTTCTTTGGGTATAAATAATCGTGTCCGTGTCTTAGATTTTTAAAAAATGACATGTCACTGTGTTCATGTGGTGTTATATTGTGTCTCGCATTCATATTCATGCTTCTTAAATTGGAACCCTTTCCTTTGGTAGGGTTCCCTTTTCTTGTCCCTTGTATTCTTCCATTGTTTCTAAAAAACGAAAGTAGCTATATATATATTTATTGTAAAGTGTGTATTATCTATCTGTTCTTTCTTTCTTTTATTGCTCTCTCCGAAAAGTATTATACTTCATGTGGAAGTAGCTAGTTTAGTGCATGATGTTTGGCATCTGGTAATGTTTACTGAATTTTTGTGTAACTATAGGTTGCTGCGACATCCGATCTAATGCTTGCATTTGTGGACTTCTTTCTTGGTGGAGACGAAAAAAGAACCGATCTTCCTCCTCGTTTGAATCAAAGATTTCCACTGTCTCTACTATTTGGAGGCGATGGAAGTTACATGGCTTCTTTTTCACTTCACAATGACAACATTCTTACCAGTCTCATGAGTCAGGTTTGCTAATCGAGACAAGGAACTCAAGTTTAATACTTCATTGTGTGTCTTCTGGATTTCTGATGGGTTCTGTTTTCTGATTTGCAGTCTCTACCACCTACAACATGGTACCGCATGGTTGCTGGCTTGAATGCACAGTTACGGTTGGTTCGTCGTGGTCAGCTTAGATCGACATTTCTACCTGTTGTTAGATGGCTGGAAAATTTTGCAAATCCTGCTTTGAGGAGTCATGGCATTCGTGTGGAACTTGCTTGGTTTCAGGCTACAGCCTGTGGTTATTGCCAGTATGGTCTCCTTATATATGCTGCTGAAGAAATCAGTTCTCCAGCCATAAGAAGTTATCATGAAAATGAGCAATATGATCAAACTTCACGGTAATACATATATATTTTTTGAAGATATTGAAGATATTGAAGATATGCTTTACGGTTTTTGTTTTTGATAATTTTGTCCAACAGACAAGATTGGGCTGTAGATATATTTTTGCACATTTCTAGCATAATTTTGTGGTCAGCATCATTTGGGCTGTCTTTTATCTTCTACCCTTGTTTTCCAGTGTGAAGAACATTCCCAGAGAAAATCAGTCTGTCTATTTGAGGGAAGGGACACATTTAAGAGAGGACCATATTTCAAGTGAAGGCCGTGCAAGGCGAAAGAAGTCATATGGGGGCATTTTGGATGTCAGCAGTCTACAAATGCTCGAGGAGAAGAGAAATATATCTTGCCTTCTATCTTATGTGCTTCACAACACTAAACCTGTTGGTCACCAGGTATGTATATATCTCAACGTTGTCCAAGCTTCAACGCATGGTTAATATGGTTCCAAGTTTGGAGGGTGGTTTGTGTTATAATAGGACCTTGCATGTGGTGATGGTAATTTTTTCCAATTGCAGGATCTTGTTGGTTTAGTCATATCAATGTTACTTCTTGGAGATTTCAGCTTGGTTTTGCTTACTCTGCTCCAGATGTTTTCATTCTCATTGGCCGACGTTTTTCTAATTTTGTTTATTTTGCCTCTCGGCATTCTCCTTCCATTCCCTGCTGGAATCAATGCCTTATTCAGCCAAGGACCTAGGCGTTCTGCAGGCCTCGCTCGTATCTATGCATTGTGGAACATCACATCCTTGGCCAATGTTGTAAGTCCATCATTTTCACTCCCATTACCTGAACATTCAAGCCAACCTTGTTTGTGTTCACTACTCTTAACTTCCTTCATCATTGGACAAATCCCATCTAATGGTTTCTTTACCTTTTTGACCAGTTGGTTGCATTTCTCTGTGGATATGTTCACTCAAAATCTCAATCGTCGAAACATCCAAGCTATCAGCCATGGACTATTAACATGTGAGGGGTTTCTTCATGTTCTGAGAAAAGAACAGAACTTTCTTTATTCTTCACTCTTCTTTCCTTCCATTGCAACTCCAAACTGATGAGACAGGATAATACCTGATTTGTGTTTTGCAGGGATGAAAGTGAATGGTGGATCTTCCCAGCGGGATTGGTTGTTTGTAAATTTCTTCAATCCCGACTCATTAATTGGCATGTTGCGAATCTCGAGATCCAAGATCGATCCTTGTACAGTAACGAGTTCGATATGTTCTGGCAGTCCTGATGATTATTATTTGCTCATCTTGACAGAGACACTCTATTTTCTCTTACCTTGTCTTTTTTTCTGGGGGAGGGAAAGTTGTTATTTACCACATGGGTTTGCTAGTAGGCAGGCAGGCGTTCTTTCTACCATTTCTCCACAAATACGGCTTCATCATCATCATCATCCCCACACTCAAATTGACTCTTAGGGTAGAAATAGATAACAATCAATATCAAATCTTAATTCAAAATCCAAACCATAATAGATATAAAGAAAAAGAAGAGGCATTCACAATTGTAATCAAATCCATTTGTTTTTGTTTCCCCTAAAGACAGCATCTTCTTTTCCTTTTCCTTACGTCTTGTCTACAGTATTGTATATAATTTGGGATTTGTTATATTGCCCTTTCAATCCCATTTCTGTACCTCTTTTCACAATCCTGGGCTTCTTCACCATTTTTAATCAACTGACTAGAATATTCATGATTTAAGGTCATTTTTTTTTTCACTGTAATAAGCTCAGTGGCTATGGCAATGGCAGAGAAGTTTGTGCTCTTACATGAAAGTGTCTAAATTAATCATTCTGATAATTTTAGTCTCTTCATATTTTTCTCCTCATTTGAGATTTATGTTACAAAATTTGATAGTTTCAGTTCACAAGATCTGATGTTTTTGATTTAATTCAAACTTAAACAGACCATCACAAAGAAGCTTAAGCAAAATACACATCATCATCACTTAAAAGCTCATTTTCAAAACCCTAAGAAGGCCATTTAAGACTGTTCTTGCGTAGTTGTTTCTTCGGCCTTCGTTTCCACCTTCTGCCCATACTCTTTAGCCTTCTCCTTAATCTCCTTCGCCGTTTCTGCAATTTTCTCCCTCACATAATCTAGCTGTTCCGCCCCCGGCGGCTGCTTCCCCGTCACGTATCTGTACAACCACGACAACGCCGCTATTGCTGTCATGGCACAAGTTGCTGAGAAGAATAATCCGGCAGCAGCCAGCACCAAAACAGTCGCCGCCGGTACCAAAATCGGACTAAACAGGACGAGAATCGGAGTGGAGAGTATGAGGATTAGAACTGTGCCGGTTATGGTCAAGCCAGAAGAGACGAGGAAGATAGTACCGATTGTAGCCGCCGTCAAGAATTTAACGGTCTGGCGAGAGGAAGGAGTGGAATCGTAGAGCGTCCGGGTAGTCCCCGGCTTTGATTGATCGGACATGATGATTATGAAGGCTCCGGCGCTGTGAATTTGGATTTGATTGAGTTGAAAATTGAGGACTCAGCAATCCGAATTGGGTTGTGTTATTTTATATAACAGAAAATGCATGCGGAGGAGATGAAAATTTTGTTGGAATTTGGACGAGATTTTGAGTTATTTTGAGTAATACGTGTCGAAGTTGCATGGCCTTCAATCTTGGTGATCCGACACGTCGTAACATATATCCTTACATTCTAAGACGCTGCAATTTTTTTTTTCAGAGGTGCTAGAGGTAAACAAAAACCAATTATATAATCTAATTGCATTGGTATGAAGCTAAGAAATTACGTTAAAATATCAATTTTTACTTTTAATTGTGCAGTTTTAGGTCATAATCGATTATTCTCCATTGGTAGTTTCCTGTTGATTTTTTTTTAAAAAAAAATTCTTATCATTTTTACTATAAATATTGGAAACATATTTATATAATATGAAACTTATTATTATTATCATTATTTGACTAATTTTGGTAAAAATTAACTTTGAGTGACTAAAATTTGAGATTGATTGAAAATATGGGGACTAAAAATGGATAATTGATAATAGGTGGACTAAAATGGTATTTTAATTTAGAAAGTAAATATCAACTAGTTAAAGTGAGTATAGTTCATCGATAATTGATATATACTATTTTTTACTTGTTATACTTGAGGAAATTTAAATATGAAATATAATGAGAGTGACAATTCTAAAAAAAAATTTAGAACTCATACACAAAAATTATGAATTATGTACAATATGGATGAGAGATGATTTTTTTAATGAAAATTTGAACAAAATTACCAATATTGATGTCTATTGAGGTTTCAGTATTATTGAAAATATCGATGAAATCATCACTAATATGTCAACAATGAAAAGAAAGATCAAACTTTCGATATCTGTTTAGAAAGAAAAAATCATGTAAATTATAATTGAGCTGAGCTCGTGTTATTTTATTTATATATGATTCTAAAAAAGGTATATAATAGATGTATGAAAATGAAATGATGCGGCGAAAAGGTTTATACATTTCTTAATTTGACCTTAAAAAAAATTAAACATGAAAAGGAATAAGAATAATAAACAGGCAGCGTCGATGATGAGGAGGCGAAAGCAAATTTTGATTGGTTATCTTCCAATTAAAAAATGAAAAAAGAAAAGCCCGGTTTGAAGGATTCAGCGGCAAATAAATTAAGATGGATTCATGAACTTTGAACAGAATCGATCTATTCAACTTCTCTAAATTTTCCGATTTGGTTTCTGACGACGACCAATGGGAATTCCATCGGAATTGAGGGATTTGTGGGTGCACAGAAGGAATCCTATTGTAATTCCCTCGCCGGCTGAAGAACGGAAAATCTCGAACGCCAAACTTTGCACTCAAGGTCTGTTACTTCGCTCGCTTTCAATTCATTGATCAATCGTTTCTTGAGCTTTGTGTAGCTTGTTAGAATTTGGAATTCGTATTATGGAATCTCGATGTTAGCGCAATGGATTCGATCTCCTTTAGCTGCTGTACAGTACTGACTCGTCACTGGATAACTTGTAGGAAGAATTAGAAAGAGTCTGCCTCCGTGCGTTGTTTCATTATAATGAGAATTGTTGGAGAAATTCCTAATTTATTTATTGCTGGGCATTCATTCCCATGATCGCTTCTCTAACCTTCTATCTTCTTTTAGATTTGGCTTATTTACATGTTTTAGTAGATAATTAATCGCATCATCTTTTTTTACCTTACATTAGTTAGCCTTTGTATAATTTTCAGAAGGTGTTCGTGCTGGTTTCAAGAATGCTTCTATTGCATGTGTTGCCAGTGCAGTGCCTACGGTATTCGATCTGACTTAATAAACTGTGGTTTTAGTCTGTGTTGATGTCTATTCTTTCTGTATTGTGGTTTAAAGTTGCATAAATTTGACCATATTAGTAGGTTGATCAATTAATAAGAGGCATAAGATAAACAATTAGTATGCAATATTCTGATCATCAGGTCATGGGTAAAGCGTAAAGCTTTCCTCCAATTACATTGCGATGGATTAAGTAATGTATTCGTAGTGTAGGTACTCTATGTTGGCCCATTCCATGTAATTACTTGAGTGCACTTGTCAATTTTATGGATACATATGTTTCAACTTCTCCCAAATCTGATGCTTTCCCACTCTAGGTCTGCAGTTATGTGAAGTAAAGAAATAGGCAGAAGTAGAATATGATTATTGGTCTCCATATGGTAGATGTAGTAAGAAAAGCAATATTATTTTGGTGCTGGTGGGTTGACGAAAGACTATTCGGTTTTATTTTCATAAGGAGATCTTCTTTCGACATCACATTAAGAATTTTCTGGGGCTTGAATCTTTTTTAATAAAAACTTGTTTTCCAGTTGTTTAGTTGAACAGAACACCATAAGCTATGTGTGCAGAGTATTAAACCACATTATTTGTCCCTTGTGCTATTTGGTGGTTTCTAGTGGTTATGCCTAAAATATTGCAGAATTTGAATAGGAGAAAATTTGGAAAATCACTTTGTGTGGTCAACAAGGTAGTAAGTTTTGAAGAGAACTCTATTAGCAAGTGAAAAGTTAAGTCTTAGTCTCACTGCATTTTTGGTGTGTGTGTGTGTGTCTCTGTGTGTGAATTTTTGTTTTAAGTTTAACATACTTTTTCTCCTACTTCTTCGTCAGTTGGTTGCTGTTCGAGTAGTTCCTTGGGCCAAAGCAAACCTTAATTATACTGCTCAGGCACTTATCATTTCTGCAGGTATATAATGCTTTTATATAGAAACTTGTTGTTATTAAACAATTGTCATCATCTGTTTCAAACACGAAAAAGGCCTAAAGAGTTGAAAGATTCTAGTTGTAGCAGAATAAAGTGAATGTAAAACTGAACTTCTAGAAAGTATGAGCCCATCCCATTTGCCTGCCATCTAGGGAAGTAAAAGAAAATAGTAAAATGTAGTATGGAAGCATCTATAGAAATAGGTCAAATTATTTTGGTATAAATTCTTGTAGGAATTAACATTTTACTTTTAATCGGTGAACAGCGTCTATTGCTGCGTACTTCATCACTGCTGATAAAACCATCTTAGAATGTGCAAGAAGAAACTCTCAGTTAGAGGATGCCTTGAGACGCCAAGGATCATAAATGTACTTTTGAGTGCCTTGTGCTGGAGCAGTCTGTTCTGTTGTTGTATGATGGAAGAAATGGCTCCAAAATGTTTAGTTCCAGTTTAAGATCTAGTCTGTCGCTTGTTCTACATTTTCTTCCCAATTGCCAATACCAAGGACTTGGATTCGGCAGACTGGATGTAAAACAAAAAGTAAAATAAAATGTCACCTTTTATCACTTTATAGTGCCGACTAGCATTATGGATGCTTATCTTTCCTTTTGTTTGGGATTTCGGAGTGCAAGTAGGGTTTATGTGGCCATTTTACTCTGTTTCCCGTTCATTCTTCTTGAATTTTATTTACTTGATATGAAATATCATTTCAAGCTTCCTGGCTAAATGGAGATTGTTTATCTTTCTTCGGTTGCTAAAGATTATCTTAAACGTAACCTGAAATACAAGTGTCAATGAAGTTCTTCACCAATGATTGCTGATAGCATGACATTTTTTTGGATTAAAGTTTAATCTTGAACTTTAATAATCAGCCAGAGAAAATGCAATATCGCCCTGCTACGGATGTGATTTACATTCAGTCTATATCTTAATTCATTTTCTGCAGAAGACTTTCATGCCAGCTTCAAAGGATTGCATTTGGTTCTTGACATGAATCTGAGCCCCCTAGTTTGGATTCAGATAAAGAAAGGTGCAATGCACTGGTTGGATTCTACAAGATACTTCAGATAGTAGATAATGTTATCCAGCTTTCCCATGATTATTCCAACTGTGGTCAACTTCACTTCTTTGGTACATAATATTAGGTACGTCAAAATTACACCTATCTTTGCTCTCTATATTAGGCCCTTTGAATCTGTAGTAGCATTCATAATTCCACCAAGTTAAAGTTTGATGCTATCGTGTTTGGTTTAGAAGAATGGGAATCAGAATGCGAAAAAAAGGTCGATGTATTTTCTCACTGGAGAATCTTAGAGAGCAACTGGGAGAGATAGGACAGCACTCAGTATTTTAAAGTAGTTCAATTGAGATTTTTCATTTTTCCCCTTCATAACTTATCCTTATATTTTTGTGTACTAGAACTCAAAGTTACATAAGTTCTATTTCCACTCTTATCCTCTCTCTCTAATATTCAGAGAATGAATCAGAAAGAATGAGACAGCAAGACCTTAGCTTAATGCTTCATCTTCTCCAGCCTAACCACTTTCAAATCTAGGGAAAGGGTTCAGGCTAGCCAGCATAGAAGGAAATTTTATGCTAACTGATATGCTTGAGGATAAAAATGAAAACCTTATCTTTGTTTTTTTGCTCATCTAAGTAGCCCAGAATTGCTAACATTTCAGTTCCTTTGCATCTTTTTTCCTATTCATGATAATGTAAAGGTATGGACATAGCCATAGAATTTGCAACCTTGCTTGAAATCTCAACTGAGAACAAGAACTGAATGATGTTGCCTAAAAAACTTGCACACAAAACAACAAAGCCATTTTGATTCCATATTAGAGGATACCAACAAGCATCTCCACTTTAGTATATTCCCTTTGGAAAGAACAAAAAAGCATCCATTTCCATGCCCCATGTAAGAGTAAGTGGCTTAGCACCAACCAACTGCTCTGAGTGGAATTTTATAAGCCCTTTGCCAAACTCTTTAGATATGTACTTTGGAAGTTGCTTAGTCTCAATGATCACAACTACCAATTCAGCTTCTGCTTTAACAAAAACTTCCAAGGTATTATCTCTTGGACAACATATATTCTCACTAGGACAACTGATTGTTTTTTTCTGTTGTTGTGTGTACTTTATTATCTAAATGCATTGTAGGCTCCAAACTTATCTTTGGGAACAGTTGTCTACTCCAAGAGATGCTCAGCTGAGGAACAAGGAAGGTTTTTGTTTGATTATATGAAATGTGTATGGTAATTATTGACTTTACTTTAGTCGTTACATAAAGTTGAAATGTCTTTGTACATATATAATTAATTTGTATTATAAATTACATAACTTGTATGATAATGTGGAATGACTCAAAAAGGATATAGGATAGACTATAAAAGTTCGGTCCTTTTTATCCTCTCAAAAAGAAAAAGTGAAACAAATTATTGTGGATTTGATTTGATTTATTCTTTCATCCTTGCTACCTGCTTGCCCTTCTTCATCTATAAATATTTTCCCTTAGATGGTCTCACTTGAGTAATCAGCTAAAACTCAAGAGAGAATTTAAAGAACAAGAATTCATCCATCATTCCCTCTCCTCTTTGGGGAAAGTCATGGAGTCTAGGAAGTTGACAGTTGATGCAGATTTTGCTACAAGTGCTTTATGTGATTATTGGAATATAAAGGAAGAAAAGTCTATTATCTCTCATTCTCAATTTAGCGTAACGTGTTCGGAAGGTTCAACTAATTCTATTGGATCAATATCTTCATCGAGCCTTTGTGACGACGATGCATTATCACCATTCTCATCATCATCTTCTTCTTCTTCTTGTTCGTCTTTGTCCTCGACTTCATCTTTGTTATCTCAAAATGAACTTCGTGAGCAACAACTTCCTATCAAGTAAGTTCAAATGTAGAGCCCCCAAACTTTCTTTATACTATTTGTTTCCAAATTATTGGCATCTGATTCATTTTCTTCTTGTGCAGAAAAGGGTTGTCAAAATTTTATGAAGGAAAATCACGAACCTTTTCATCCTTATCAGACGTGAAATCCATAGAAGACTTAGCAAAGAGAGGGAGGGATTACAGAAAGAAAGGCACTCGAATTAGCCCGAAGGCTGCTATTTCAAAGAAGCATGGAAGGAGCTGTTTTGCAACCTTGGTTTCTAAGGCAGACACTTTACTTTGAGTTGAGATCACTAAAATATATTGCCATGCCTCCTTTGAATAAACAGAAGGTGTAGCTTTTTTTACAAATTTACTTGAGAATATACAAGTTTTACAATTGCATATTGGGAGTCGAACTATCGACCTATAAGATTGTAATTAATATCTTGTTCATTGAGCTATGTTTGTATTGACCTTTTTATAAAATTTACTGTTGATAAGGGTATCATATATATGGCAGAAGTATTGAATTTTTTTAAAAAAGAAAAATTGGGCGGTATATAAATAATAAACGACCTATAAATATATTTGATATGAAAACGTGTACATTTCATAAAATGAATATAATATGATAAAAGTCAAAAATAAAAGGGAGATTTTTAAAAATAGAAAAATAAGGAAAATTATTTACACAAAATAGCAAAATTTTAGATAGTTGTGATAGACGCTGATAGAAGTCTATCAGGGTCTATCAGTAATAGAAATGATAGAAGTCTATCAATGTTATTTTTTTTTGCTATTTTCTGTAAATAGTTTGAAATTTTTTCTATTTGTGGAATTTTTTTTAAAAATAAATAAAATAATCAATTTTTATCTCAAGTTTAAGTTATATCAAATTTTATTATAAATTTTTAATTTCATCAAATTCTAACTCAAATTTAATTAAATAAGTGTTCTAATCTTAATTTTAAATTTTAAGTTGTGTTGCAATTTAAAATAGCTAATAAGATTTTCATAGTACAAAATTGAAAAGAATTTAGAGGAAAAAAATCAAACATTAAAGCTACATCTTGGTTGAAATTTGTGAATTTTAGTAAGGGTATTCAATGATTAATTTGTGTAGTGATTAAACTTAATTTCATGTGATACTAAATTTTAATAAATGTTGTCCCTTCCTAGAAGTTTTTATCTTGTCTTCTGTTAAAATTAGCAACAATTAACTATAAAGGTAAAATTGCAATTATTAATTAAGTTTATGGTTCAATTGAATGAAATGATGAGTAAATATTGTTACAACAGAATAAGTTTATGGACAAAAATCAAACCTTTTGCCCTTTCACAAAAGTAACTTTCTATTTTTAGATAATTAATAATAATGAATATTAGTAATCTCCGCCATTAGTGATTACTATAATTATTGTAGCAATAGTAGTAAAAAAAAAATAATTATTGTAGCAATGTACAAACCCTTCATCAATTTTGTAAATCAATAATTATTATAAAAGGCAATGCCAAGTTAATAAAAAAAAGGTCAATGGACTTTTTAGTACATTTTCAATTACTTTGATAAATATATATGTTCTTTTTTAAAAAAAAAATGTAAACCAGCCAATGAAAGGAAAGAACAAGTTCATTATTGGATGAAATCTCAATTTCATAATACCCTTGGAATCTCAAGCATTTTTTGAAAATAATATTTAGCTCATATATTTCTTTAATTAAAAATTCGACACTGCAATACCAATTTACAAATACTAATAACAAAAAATTATTGCAAAGTTTAGGCCAAATGAAAATTGAGTACGAAAATTTAAAATTCAATTTATCTTTCAACTATGTTCACTTTGACTCTATTCAGAGTTGTTTCAGGCAAAGTCCAAAAAATCAGGAGGTGATATAAAAGAACACCCGTCCCAAAAGAAAATAGTAAGGGCTTGGATTCTCAGCTGACTAGTCAAGCCGATAAATTTATACTAATCGAAAAATAATCAAGTTGTACTCAAACATTGTTAGAGTTACACGTTCGATAACCCCAAAAGAATAGGATAAGTAATTGCAAAGGAGAGCTATGACCTTACTTCTTGTGTGTTTAGTTGAACCACTTCCTATACTGTCTTAGGCATCAAAGTGCAGTAGATTTGATACCATACCGTTGTGAGAATCTTTCATGTAGGTTAGCTCAAAAAGCGAAATCAGATCAAAAGAAGTGGGTCGAAAGTTAAGTTCAGGGGGCACCCACAACAATGACGAACGCGTGTGAGATCTAAGTGCCAATAATTTTTAAATTATCATTATTAGTCTTTTTAAGATGGATCGATGGTGAAATTGAACTTCTAACTCTCGATGATACAAATTATATCAATTAAATTATGATAATGTTTGCCAACTCCAAATCATTGGAAGAGTACAAAATTGAAAGAATGATACACGTATTTATTCCACCCATGTTAGATGAAAATATATTTGACTTATTTCCAATAAATAATAATAATAATTGAAAATTAGTTTGTCAGGTATATTGGAACTTGTCAGGTGGAAGCCAAGCTGGAAACAGCCTTATGTGGAATGCACAGTCTTTAATTGTGGAAATTTACTAATATTTTCATTAAAATAAAATGGATCAATATATATAATATATATATTCAATTAAATCTTAACCACCACAAACTGTCATAATTAACTTATAAATTAAAGTACAATATTATATATTTTAAATCAAGGGAAATAGTCTTTTTACTCACCCATAAAATAAAAAAGCAATTTTTTAAAACCATGTAGCAATTTCCCACTTTAAGTTAAAACTAGCATAAGTTTAGTTTAATGAGTCAATATATTAATAACTTATCCTAAAAATTTAGAGCTCACATCTCTTTTTTCGGAAAAAACCCTCGTATTTCTATCCAATCACTTATTATTTTTCTTTTTAAAGATTTATCGTAAAATTATTCGACTTCAACAACTTGAAAACTAGACTCACTTAAATGTTATTATACAACATCGACACTCAATAACTACATAACAATATTAATGTTAACTTTTCTACCGCAAGTTTTCCCACCCTTATAATCGTTGTACTATAATATTAATATTAAATTCACACCTATTTAAGGATATAGATAAAATTTGTACATTTAAAAGTATATTGATTAAAATGGAATAAAACTCCACACACAAATACTCAAATTGTAATTTGAAAAAAAATAATAATTTATTTGGAAACGTCCATATTACCACCTTGAAATTTATATTTTCTTTAACAAAATTGAAATACATATTTGGTTAAATTACAAATTTAGTGTCTAAGTTTTTAGATTTTGTCTCTTTTGTAACATTCAAAAGTGTTTAATAGGTTCTTAAATTTTCAAATTTTTGTTCGATAGGTCATTGAACTTTATAAAGTGTTTAACATATTCTTAAACTTTTAAATTTATATCCTATGATTGCTTAAACTTTAAAAATTGTCTAATAGATCTTTAAAATTTCAATTTTATGTCCAATAGGTTTCTAAATTTTTTCAATTATGTAACTAATAGGTTATTGACCTATTCAAGATGAAATTTTAAGGTTTCATAAAAATCAACTTTATATCTAATAGCATAACATCAAATATGTACTATCAATCTCGAGGTTAGAAGTTAGATCTCCTACTCCACATATTATAGAAAAAAACCAATATATCTAGCAAAAAGAAAATAACAATAACGTAAACATACTATTTTCGTTTTCATACTTTGAATTTTGTTCAATTTTAGTCTCTGTACTTTCAATTATCAAATTTTAGTTCCTGTACTTTTAATAAATATTAAATTTAGTCTCGAAAAATTAATTTTTACTAAAATTGATTAAATAATAATTTTTATGCAAAGAAATACAATATGTGAATATATTTTTAAAATTTAAAGTTAAAAAATGCTATTAAATAATAATTTTCTAAAAAAATCAATAAAAGCTAGTATTTAGGATTAAATTTAAAGTTTATTAGAAAGTAAAAAACTAAAATTCGAAAAATTGAAAGCAGATGACTAAAATTAAATAATTTTCAAAGTATAAAATTAAAATGATATTTTATTCTAATTATTATTAAAAAATAAAAAATTAGAAGGACAACTACTGCAACTAAACCCTTTTCCCCGCTTCGACGCCCTCTCTCCTTCGTCTCCCTCTCTCCCTCTCTCTTCTCTCTCTCTCTGTGCAGCCCTGAGTTTGACCGGTTTCCGAACTGTCAACCCATCGCCGGTACGGATTAAGGCTTCGATCTGTTCTCTCTTCGAACTTATCCGACCTTGTCTTTCTCCGCAGACTGTTTCTTTCTGCCCCGTTTGCTTTTCTATGCTTTCTAATTCACCCTCTCGCATCAAATCTTGATCCCAATTGTTCCATTTCATCTTCTAATTTTGGGGCACCCACATCACAAATGCTTTGCTGAGTTAGCTTCAGTTTTCTCTCATTTGCTCGGATCTTTTTCGTCAATTCTCGGTCAGATTCAGGGTTGCTGCGTGATTCGTCGCCTTTGCGTTAGCTGTGTCTTTTTCGCTGTTTAGGAAATGGTGGGTTCCGACAGTTCACCTGGTTTTCCCTCGGCGCCACAGCCAGCGACGAATTATGGTGTTACGAAACCGATTTCTCTTGCTGGGCCGACGGATGCTGATATTCAGCGCAATATTGAACTGGAGAAGGTGGTATTTACTTTTGTTTTTGTTTGGTTAAAATCTCAATTATTTTGGTGGGTTTTTTTTTTTTTTTTGTGCCGTGTGAAATTCTAGTAAATGACTTGAATTTCAATTTTGATTATGTTGTACGTATTGCTAGTTCTTGATTGACTCGGGGCTTTACGAAAGTAAAGAAGAAGCTGCGAAAAGAGAAGAGGTTCTGGGCCGCATTGACCAGGTACAAACGTTGTTCACTTCTATAGTCTTTTTTATTTTTATTTTTTATGGGATTATTGGGCTTTATTTTCAATCCCATCTGCAACAAAACAGTGTTCTAATCGGTGACGCAAATGAGATTTTAGTTTATTATTATTATTATTTTTTACATGCTCAGTGTTTTACTTCCGTTTATGTCATGAACTTCTTGTCCTTACCCATTTGTCTTTTGTTCTAGGTTGTTAAAAATTGGGTCAAGCAATTAACCCTCCTAAGAGGATACACAGAGCAGATGGTGGAGGATGCAAATGCTGTAATTTTTACTTTTGGGTCTTATCGTCTTGGGGTAAGCATAATATTTGATTCAGTTTTTGGGGGAAAAAACGTACTTTTGAGTTTGACATTATGTAACTCTTTGTAGTTTTATGTTCTTCCTTATTTTTGCGTTATTGGCCTGTGCATTGTGTTCAAGTATATGACTTATAAGTAAGTATCCAAGGATGTGGCATAAAATTAACCATATGACAGGTACATGGACCAGGAAGTGACATAGACACTTTGTGTGTTGGACCATCTTACGTGAATAGAGAAGTGAGTAGTATAAAATGCTAATATTATTAATTATATATAAAATGTTGATACTATCAAGAATTTTTTTTCACCTTCTCGTTATGGGATTAAATTGAAACTTATTCTTTATCTCAATTGGTTTATTTCGAATGGAGGATTTCTTCATCATCTTGCATAATATTTTGGCCGAAATGGAAGAGGTTGCCGATCTTCAACCGGTTCCCGATGCTCATGTTCCAGTAATGAGATTCAAATTTCTGGGAATATCAATTGATCTTCTGTATGCAAGCATTTCCGTACTAGTTGTTCCAGAAGTAAGTTTTAGCAGTTTGTTTGAAGTTTAATCATATTTATTTTATGTTTTCGGAATTTATTGTTGTTATTTTTCCACAGAAAACTGTAAAACTGTATTTCTTTTGGTTACATTTTGTTGTTGATCATATGAGATATCAAAGTATTGTATATTACTTCTCTCTCTACTTCTACATTTCTCTTAATGGCGAATATCTCCATAATTCATGCAAAATTACCTGGCTTATAAAAATCCAATTGCAAAACTTTGTTATGCGAATAACCATGATGGCGCTTGTCATTATTCATATGGAAATTCTTGCAGTTATATTTATAGTTTGAACAATTTCTACCAGCTTTCATAAGTTCATTGTACGCTCCAGTGCAGTCACTATGTTTTCTTGTTGTGCATATCCAGTATTTGAGTTGTATATTTGTTCCCCCCTTACCCAACAAATGTGGTCTTGATCTACTCTTGAGGGATTTCCTTCTTCTATGTTATTTTATTTTATTTTATTATTATATGGATCGCGGCTGGGTAGAGAAAATTCACTCCCCAGAGAGGACTATTATATACCAAAGGAATTTCTTTCTTCTCTCTTAACCTCATTCCTAACATTTTATTATCTGTCAAGTTGGTTTTGTTACCTTGAGTTTGTGTAGGTGAATTAATTGTTCACTATGTGTGTATATGCGTTTGTTAACACTGGACAGATGATACTATTTTGCATACCCTTTCTGCTGTAGCTTTAACTATGATTGGGTGGTATCACTTACTAATTGTTTTCCTACTACAATTTTCCCTTTTTTTCCTATCTTTTGGACTGTTGCTATTCCCCATAAAAATTTTCTGCAATTTACTTAACCATCAGGACCTGGACATCTCTGATGGATCTGTGTTGTATAATGTTGATGAACAAACTGTTCGAAGTCTTAATGGATGCAGAGTTGCAGATCAAATCTTAAGACTTGTTCCAAACGTTGAGGTGAAAGTTGAAACACATTTTGAGCCTGAGTTGTTTTTCCATAAACCTATTTCCTGATTTTTTTCTGTAACATATAATTGTAGCACTTTCGCACGACACTTAGATGTTTAAAGTTTTGGGCCAAAAGACGGGGTGTATATTCAAATGTAAGTTGTAATATCATGGACTTTTGCCTCTTATTTCCACTTATATTTTTCATATTTCACTTTCAATTTTTGTTTTTGTTTCTTGTATAGGTCACTGGGTTCCTTGGAGGTGTAAATTGGGCACTTTTGGTTGCTCAGGTATGCCAGCTTTACCCCAATGCAATTCCAAGCATGCTAGTTTCTCGTTTCTTCAGAGTGTACACCCAGTGGCGTTGGCCAAATCCTGTAATGCTATGTTCAATAGAAGAGAATGAAATTGGATTTCCTGTTTGGGATCCTCGTAAAAATCCTCGTGATCGATTTCATCTTATGCCAATAATAACTCCTGCTTACCCTTGCATGAACTCTAGCTATAATGTCTCAACTAGTACTCTTCGTGTTATGATGGAACAGTTCTGCTATGGTAATAACATCTGTGAGGTGAGGTTATTTTTATTTGGATTCAAAATATTCTAAATATTAGCCTGCTCTTAATAGTATTCTCTCTTACGTTTTGAGTGCCTTACAGGAGATTGACTTGAGCAAAGCCCAGTGGAGTGCTTTGTTTGAGCCATATTTATTTTTCGAGACATACAAAAACTATCTACAGGTGGATATAATTGCAGCAGATGCTGACGATTTGCTAGCTTGGAAGGGATGGGTAGAATCTCGCTTTAGACAGCTTACCTTGAAGGTAAATCTATTAGCCTTTCCTGATTATCTATTTGAAGTTGAAGTCTTTCAACAGCCTGATATATTCTACTTTTCCTTCCTGCAGATAGAGAGGGACACCAGGGGGATGCTGCAGTGCCATCCCTATCCTATTGAGTATTCTGACACGTCCAAGGCATGTTCTCACTGTGCTTTTTTCATGGGTTTGCAGAGAAAAGAGGGATTAAGAGGCCAAGGAGGCCAGCAGTTTGACATACGGGGAACAGTTGATGAGTTCCGGCAAGAGATAAACATGTATGCCTTTTGGAAGCCAGGGATGGATATCTATGTTTCTCATGTACGGAGGAAGCAACTGCCCACCTTTGTTTTTCCTGACGGACACAAGAGGGCAAAGCCATCCAGGCATGAAGGACAGCAAGCTGACACAGTTTGTGCTGATATGCCACAAGATCAATCTGGGATCACTGAAAAGGGGAAAAAAAGGAAAAGTGATCATGAAGAAGAAGAGACGGAAAAGAAACAAGCCTTTATCAGTCCACCAGCAGAAGAATCTCCCATGCATGAAAGTAATGGTGGTGGATCAGATGGAAAATTGCCAAGTTTGAATTCTGTGAATGCAGATTGTTATTCTGAGGCTTGGTCATCTTTTGAACAGCCTGATAGCAGAATGGATACTGATAGAAATGGCACGGATATTCCAACTTTGACCAAGGAGACTGGTTCTACGGGGGATCAGGTAGAGCTACTTGCTAAAGAAATGGAAGGATCTTCCTCAAAGAAGGAGGTGCCTGATCTATATAAAGGCAGTCTTTCAAAATCAGGGGAAGCTTTACAAATGGGAATGAACGGGGAAAAAGTTGAGGGCTTAGCATCAAGTATGCATGGAAGTGCACCGACAGTGGCCATCAGGACTTTTCTCCATTGGACAAAGGATGTCGTGAGGATTGACTCCGAGTCAACGAATACATTTGGTCAAACAACAGGGGGTGAGAGTACCCAAGTTGACTTTCAACCAAATTGCAATACACATAACCTTAGTTGCAAGGTGAGTGACTGAGTTTGACTACGTTGGATTACAAATCATAGCCAATGGCAGTAAGAGAAGTGGCATTCTAGGGATAGTGAGTCGGGTATTTGCAGGGCAATGATAGCAGGATGGATCCAGATTTGGCATTGGAAAATGGTTCTGTTGTGACTGGAAGTGTGTCTCAAAATGGTCAATCTAAGGAGTTGGAGGTTTGAATCTAATTGTTAAATTACTTTCATTTTATATATATTTACACGATACTCTTATAACTGATTATGGTGCTTCCACCAAGGAATCTAGGATGTGAGGAGGTTGAGATTTTAATTGATATCAATCAGAAGAATAGAAGATATAAACACATTTCTGGTTTGATACCTTAATAATATGCATATATTTATTTTGCAAAAGAAGCAACTTTTGTTGTTTTGTTCCATTTCTCTTCACCATGTGTCTTTCCTTCTCTCTTTCCGAACCATAATTATTGGTCTATTTTCCTTTTGCATTTTAATTATCATTTTGTAATGCCAAGTTTTCGCACAGGCAATCTTCTGACTGGTGCACATATGGTGGCAGGTCCTGCACCACTATACGTGTTATGTTACCAGTAACTGTGCTAAAGAACCCATTTCTGCTCAAGTTTTTCCTGCATTACCTTTTTTTCTCATGAAAATCTTTGCCTAATTAGTAATTTTCTTTTTGAACTTTATTTTATAGCTGAAGATCAGCGATCAGGCAGTCCCAGAATGGAGTTAAATCAGAATCTAAGCAAAATTCTGGTAAAAAAGAGTCTTGGGGGATCTGGCCACAAGGCATGTGTATTTAGATTCAATGCAATTTCTATTGGATAAAGAAATTATTTTTCCGAATCTGGCGAAGGGCATGTGCTTTTTCCCGTTCTAGTACTTAAGTTGACTGATTATTATGTTTATTTTGATCATCTTCTCTTTATGTTGCTTGTTTGGCTCTTAGCATCCTTTGAACAGACTGAATCTGAACCTCAAGGCATGACATGTGGAGGGGAAGTACTGGATGCTGGATGGGTTGGGAGGTCGGGAGGACCAGCATTTGGTAAGTATCACCTCAATTACTGGCTTTGATTATTGATGTAGATGGTGTTCATCATGTATGAACCTGCGGACTTGGGGAGGAGTCGCGTGGCATGGTGGCGTGGCATACGGTTCAGCTCCAGTATGCTGTTTATTGTCCTTGAACATGGGAATCCGAAGGAGTGCTGTTGGGGAAAAAACCTTAAATAAGTGCATGCGATGCTTTGAAGAATCTGGTGCATTTCATGTTAGATGCCTGGTGATGGAACTGTCACAGCTTTCCATTTTTAGAAGATGGGAGATTCTTAGTGAAGGAACTGCTCATGGGGTCGTTTTCGGGGCGAATCTAGTCTACACTTATTGAGACCTTCAATCTTACAGTTTAACCATATTGAGTTTGACGTGCACATTGTACGGAGAAAGTTCTTATGTTTTCTTCCATTTTTTTTCCTTTCCGGGGGGTTGGGGCGGGGGAGGGAAGGGAGAGAGAATGGGGAGGGTTGCTTATACTTTAGTTAGGCATCTCAAGAGAGTGTCCTGTCGGTCAATTTACCAGTGTCTGTACATCTTACATCTGCAGGTGCAGTGTTCTTTATGAAACTCTTTGTAGTTTATGAGATTTTTTCCTATCTCCTTTGTATGATACGAATTGCATTTAAGTTCAACATCTAGACATTACTCTAGAAAATTACAATTGACAAATCGAGCACTACAAGATTCTTTCCATCATTAAAATAGAACATTCCCAATTCTTTTTTCCACTACATCGATTAAAGTTGGGGGGGGGGGGGGGGGTCTTTGAAACAATTTTATGGATCCCCTACCTCTGCTGGAATATACAAACAGCCATCAATTTAAATGATTGCTCGCGCCAATTTTTTATAAACAGTAATGATCTTGTTGATGTCATAGAGGAGTGCCAAGGAGGGGAACAGCATCATATTCAATGGCATGCTTTCTCGTATCACAAGCTTCTGGAGGGCTGCATTGGCGTAGAATATGCAGAACTTCCTTCATCGAAGGTCGTACTTCAGGTAACATGCTTGTACAAATTAGACCAAGTTTGAATAGAGAAGTCATCTCTTCCAAATTGCATGGGTTTTTGATTTCCTCATCAAGAGCATCAATAATAGGCTTTCCCTCACTATAATGCTGCCATGCCCATTCTGCTAGGCTTGTGTGCTCATCTCCACAGTTAGGTTCTCTTCCTGTTGTAAGTTCCAGGAGTACAACCCCAAAGCTATAGACATCAATCTTCTCATTGACTTTCGTTGTGTAGGCATACTCTGCAATAGAGATCATGGAAATTTGTCAAACCTATATTTTAGAAGCTCTCTATTAGAATAACATGTTTAGTATATTCAGTTGTGGAGATACCCCCTCTCCCCCTCTAGTTTGGCTGAAAAAAGAAAAATCAAACTATTCAAAACAGCGGCATTTTTGTTTTACGTAGGTTTACTAAAACAAGAAATAGCTCGGCAGGCAGGCCTATATGAATGAAAACTGTAAGTGATATGGATTTGTCTGATTTATGATGATTAAAGACTATATTCTTTCCACAATTATCTTGGATGAACTTACCTGCAGCTATTATATTATGATGTTTAAAGAGCTTGTCTTTTCCAAGGAAGTTGTGGTATGAAGTGAACTTACCTGGGGCTATGTAGCCGAAAGATCCTGCTATTGCAGACATGGTGTGGGGCTCTCCCTGCCTGGCCAGCATCTTGGCCAGCCCAAAATCTGCTATCCTTGCCTGGAACTCGCGGTCTAATAAGATGTTACTCGACTTCACATCTCGATGAATGATTGGTGGAGAGCAATCATGGTGCATATAACTGAGGCCTTGTGCAGCTCCAATAGCAATCTGCAACCTCCTCGGCCAGTCTAAGACATATTGTTCAACAAAATCCATTGCAGCAGCTGTTAACCTTTTCTTCTTTTTATGAAGCCACCTATCTAGGCTCTGATTTTCCATGTATTCATAGACTAAGAGCTTTGAATTCTCATTCCAGACGCAGCATAGCAACTTCACTATATTTGAATGCCGAATTGAGCCTAGTATTTGAACTTCTGCTTGAAATTCTTTCTCATGTTTTTGATCCAACTTACTGTTACTCCAAATCCTTTTGACGGCAACATTATAACCAGCATGGTTGATGTCTATGCAGTACACTTTGCCAGATCCACCGCTTCCGATCAGATTAGTTTCTGTCAAGTTTGACAAGATATTCATTTCTGTGAAGTCCAATCTTTGGAATGAAGTCAGCTTCCATGTGTCAGGGTGGCATCTTTCATCCTTTTTGCAATGACTTTTATATAGGAGGGAAATCCATAGTAAAGCAATTATGAGCAAGGTAACAGTGAGGGCTAGAATGAGGGGAAGATATCTAGAGGACTGAACTTTTGAATCTCTTTGTCTAGAGTAACAGCTCGGAAGGTCGAGTACACCGGTGGCGGTACATAGTTTGGGGTCGTTCAAGAAACTCCTTCCATATGCTATATTCTCGTACTCATCTGGGATTTTCCCTGAAAGCTGATTGGAAGACAAGTTGAGGGAAGCCAGTCTTAAGTGGCCAATTTCAGGTGGGATTTCACCTGTGAAGTTATTACCTGATAAATCCAGGTAAAGGAGGTTAGGAAGAGAACCAAACGCTGCAGGAATATGGCCTGAAAGTTCATTTCTTGAGAGATTTAGAGTATTCAATGATTTCCACGAACCAATTGTTGACGGAAGTTGGCCCGAGAGTCGATTGCCACTCAATACAAGTGTGGTAAGACGAGGAAGACTTGTCAATCCATCAGGGAACTTACCAGAAAGTAGATTGTTGCTTGCCTCAAACACAATCAAGTTTTGCCAAGCAGACACATTTTGAGGAATTTGACCCCAAAATTTGTTGTCATTTATTGCCAGTCTCGAGAGATTCCAAGATAAGCTATCTGGTAGCTCGCCTGAGAATGAATTTCCATCTAACATTATGCTTGATAGATTGAAAGTAGTCCAAAGCCCTGGAGGAATTTCGCCAGAAAAGTTGTTGTTTGAAAGCTGGACTGTACGTAGGGTCCTGCAATTGCCAAGCCCTTTTGGCAATTCGCCACTAAGATTATTGGAAAAGGCAACTACTCCCTGTAAGACGCCATTTTTACAGAGATGTTCAGGCAAGGAACCACTTAGTTTATTCATTGAAACCTCCAATGCTTCCAGATTTGAGTGCAGACCCAATTCTTGTGGCAAGCTCCCAGTTAAGCTGTTGTTGAATACACGAAAACCTTTTAGTGTAGGTATTAGGCCTAGACTTCTTGGAATCTCACCAGACAAGTGATTTGCAAACAAGTTCAGGACCTGCAACTTTTGTAACTTTCCAAAATCTTCAGGGATTGTGCCGCGTAAATTGTTTGCAGAGAGGTCAACATTTAGTAAATTTGATGCTCGGATCGACTTGGGTATCTCACCAGACAACTGATTTTGGTAGAGAAACAAGTTGCTTAAATTCTGCAAAGAGAACAACCCAGCAGGAATAAAGCCTATCAAGTTGTTACTCGATAAATCCAAGTGCTCAAGGCTCAAAAGATCCGAAAAGCTTTCTGGGATTTCACCTATCAAATTGGATTTTGTCATCCACATATACTTCAACTTCTTCAGTTTCTTGAAATCTTGTGGTATTGGCGATGGGACAAGCAAAGTGTTATACGCCATGCTCAAAGTTTCAAGATTGGACAAATTACCAATTTCAGCTGGCAATGTACCATTGCATTGAGTTCTGTAAATGTTCAAAGTTCTCAAATCTGACAATCGTCCTAGCGCTGCTGGAAAATCGCCCGAGAAGTTGTTAGCGCTAAGGTCCATGTACTGCAGAGTTCGAAGCCGCTCTACGTCTTGGGGTATTGGACCCACAAAATAGTTTCCTGAAAGATCAAGATATTTGAGCTTGGAACAGTTGTACAGAACTTCTGGGAACTCACCAGGGAAGTAGTTCCATGAAAGATCAAGCACAGTGAGATTTTGCAGGTTACAGATGACAATTGGGAATCTCCCAGTGATATTCTTGTTCCTCAGAGAGATTCCAGTAACCGTGCCGTCTCTACAGATGATCTCAGGCCAATCACAGGGCGGGGACGAGGCGTTCCATAACCAGAGAGAGGGTGGATTCCCCCATTGTTCTTTGAGATCAAGCAAGATGGCCTGGTCTACATTGACAGCTTGTGAACTTACATGGAATTGTATGGAGATGAAGTAGAAGAAGTAAACAGGGAGCAGGGTTGTGAGAAAAGGCAGTGAAATTCTGGACATTTTTGGATGCTTCTTTCTAATGGTTATTCTGGTAGGATTGGTTTTTGCCAGAAAAGTAAAGTAATACAAAGGGAAAGATGGAGAACTGTATATGAAAGTAGATGCCTTGGACCCATGTAGTTAACATATACTCTTTAAGACAGTCAAAGCTTGAGGAGCTCTGTTCTTACACGGCACAGCCAAAGTCCAAAAGCTGGTAATTATCTTAAGGTTCTTTACCAAACTCACGAATGGTTTGACATGATTTTTACTTTCTAGATATGGATATTCATTTTCTCTCAGATCATGAACAGTTCTGTTTCTCTAAGTCTCTCTCCAGGTCAGTAACTCAAAATTTCTATACTTTCATGAGATGTTAGAAAGAAAGTGGCATATTTTTTAGTGCTTTTATAACAATTAAAATCATTTTGTCATGTTTGAAAATCACTTCCAAACATGCCTTTAATCAGTTTTCTAAGCTAGGATAAGATAGAGGCGGGGAGAAGGACTTCTTCTACTTTTATTCAACTGTTGATCTTTCACCTTTTCCTTTAATGAAAAGCCGTAGCCAACAAGTTGTTACTAAAAGATTTGGAATCAAGTTTGATGGTATGGAAATCGTGTTTAAAAGTATCAAACTAAATATTAAATCACGTTTGAGAATGATTTTGAACATGACAAAAGTGATTTTAACCATTTCAAAATTACTCTCAAACATGTTCTTAGATATTTGTGTTGAACGCTCATACTTATCTAGTGGTATATATATAAGGATTTATTTACATAGATTATTATAGTGATTCAAAGCTTTTTTTCTTTGGTTGATATGTGAAACTTGAACAGGGTCCTGAATCAAAAAAAAGGAGATGAATCTTCTTTTTCATGTGATATTATAAGGTTTTCAAATTTGACCAAATAGTTGAAGGGAAATCAACATTGTACAGTAGGGTTGCCCCATGTTTCCTTTTTTGCTTCTATATTATCAACCATGGACTTGCTTGCTTGGGTGAAGCAAAAGATTTTTGTTTAGTCTCTGTTTTTTACTAAGCTGTCAAAATCACTTCACATTAAATAATAAGATATCCAAGAGATAGTTGATATTAAATAATTTAAAATGTGACTACATTCAATGATCACACTGTTTAATGCAAGATATGAATGCTTTAATTTTTCTTATATAGTTATTTTAAGGTTGAAAAAGGGTCCCTCTAAAAAAAAAAATTGGGTTAGTTGTTTAGAGGGTATTGTGGCTCTGATTGCTCCCCCACCATCAAACATTCTTCAACAGTTCAACCCCAAGTCTCCACCCAACCTCTCACCCCAAAAAAATTAAATTTTGAAAAAATTAGAGCAAATAATAATTCAAATTTTGTTTTATGTTAACAAATTTACTGAATTTGGCCTTAGTTTGAATTTTGTTTTTGAAAATTAACAAATATAGTATTTCAGGTTATAAATTTAATTATTTTTATTTAATTAAAATATGTATTATATAATATATTATAAATTATATATTTAGTGAATAACTATAATTTATTTTATGGTTTATTATCAAATACATTTTTATTGAATCTCTCTTTTCAAATTTTTTATTTTAGATTGTCTACCAAACATACCCATTTTTTTAGTGTTTGAGATTTCAACCATAGGTGTATTTGGTCCTTAAAAACAAGTTTAAATGGTCGTAATTTCTTTTGACTATTTTAAAATATTGGCCTGACATTTTAAATTAGAAATCTCCTATCTTTTCCCTCCTCCTCTTTCTCTCTTTTTCTTTAATTATTATTTTTAATTTAAAATGTCGTGTCAATATTTAAAATTATAA
The DNA here is from genome assembly GCA_002890555.2 of Lagenaria siceraria. Lineage (NCBI taxonomy): Eukaryota > Viridiplantae > Streptophyta > Magnoliopsida > Cucurbitales > Cucurbitaceae > Lagenaria > Lagenaria siceraria. The sequence continues at coordinate 18,191,005 of CM016490.1, forward strand.
TTAAAAAAATTACACAGAGATCTTGTAAATATATTCTTAAAAATTGTTAACTAAAAGAATATATTTTAAAAATTTTGGAGACCAAGTGCATCTATTGTTAAAAACTCGAGAACTAAAAAGGTAAATTTTCCATAAATTTTTGTTTGTTTCATTTGGATGAGGAACTTAAATTGGTACACGAGATAATATAAAACAACTAAGAGTATAAAAACAAGAACTTTGGAATAACACAATATATGGACTAAATTTGCATTTAACCTAAATACATTTTAATCAATTATATTATTACACAATCCTTTCAATGAATCAACATATTAATGTTTCTCAAAGTTTAATTGTGTGAACTTAAGAATAATATCTAACCATTAATCTATATTTGTTTGTTTCTAATCTTTGACCTTGAAGATAAGAGGAGTATTTTTAGTTAGTTTCATTTGTTTACCAATCAATTTGGAATGGTACCTAGAAGCACCCAATATATATATATGCAAGTTGTCCTTTTGCCTTTAAGATATCATCCTCAACATTATTGACTGAAATGGTGGTGTATTACCTAATTATTTTATAATAATATATTTCAAATTGTATTACCTAAGTATTTCAGTTTAATATCATAATTTTTTAATAAAAAATTACTATAAACAAAAAAAAATATTAATCTATTTACAAATATAAAAATATTTCACTATCTATCAACGATAAATTGCGATAGAAAATTTTCATTATCTATTAAAAGACAGTGAAACTTTTCTATATTTATAAATAGTTTAACTCATTTTTCTATTGTATAATAAATAAATAAATAAACCTTCTTTTCCCTTCTTAGAGGCAAGTTTAGGATAATTTATCTCTTGAAGAGATATTCATTTCGTTGTTGAAAATAATGTTTTAAGGTAATTATTTTGATTATGTATTTTAATTAAAATTGTAAAAACAATATGGAAAATTAAGTTGTTTGAAAACAGGACTATTACTATGTTATTTTAAAATATTAATTTTAGTTAAATGGAGTTGGTACTCAAACATGTTTAAAAGATCCACTTATCTACAATTAGTAGTCTCTAGAGTAGGCGGTTCATAATTAATTTAATTAATTGATGAAAGATTAGCATTGAATTCTTGGAAACAAAGAAAAGCCATATAATCATATTTTTAAGTATAGAAAATTAAATTAGTGGCCATAGCCCATAGGCAGGGAATTTACTGTTACAATATTTATTTAAACAGGAAGTGCATATAGTGCACAGAGTAAGAACCCTCTTTTCAGTTCAAAAGGCAATTAATTGTTTTAATTTTTATTATTATTTCTTTTGGTATAATAAGTGTGTTAGATTCAAGAGCTAATGTACCCGATCCATAATTTGGATTAGGATTTAAAATCCGAATGACTCCGGCATTTCCTTGTAACTTGGTAACATTATCTTCTATGCTTCTAGGAGTGAAATTTGTCATCACAAACCAACACGACCTCGCTCATATGTGTTTCATAGGAAAATTTCTAAGAAGTCATCCAACAAGATTGTTCCAACTCCAAGTTAAAGACGCTTAACTTTAAAGTTTTTAAGAATGAGCCACTGAAAAAGAAGGTGCACATCGTTAGTGTAGTTAGGATTCTTCTCATTCGGATGTAAACACAGTTTACGGTAGACCTCTTGATTGCTAACACGCATACTACACTCCAATTAAAGTATGTTCGCTTTGGTTGAATTGCTTAATTTGCTTCCTTTCAAAGTTCGAAAATAAAATTTGGTTTGTTCTGATTTGATTTTATTGTTGAAAGTATAAAATATACTTTTTTTTTTTAAAAAAAAAAAAAGTAGATAAAATATAAAAGTAATGATAAGAGATCAAATTAAGAGACCCATATGAGTATAATTCAACTAACATAAAATGTGTGCTATCAATATAAAAAATTAGAGGTTGGATTATCAATCAACATATAATAATAAATAAATAAATAAATAAAAGAAAGAAAAAGATCATTCTAAGAGGATATTTTTGATAAATACAAGAGGCTATAAATTATTATTGTACAAATATTTAGAATAATGCTCCTTTAACTTTTAGATTCTGTTTTATATATGGAATATTGTACAATAATATTTTTTAAATTACTAATACCGAATAAATTCAACTGAAACGAAAATATCACCCACATCCAAGGTTGGAGATTCTCCAAAATGATTTTTATTCTTGTTTTTAACTTTTTTTTAAGGAAAATAAAAACTACAAATTGGTGAATCTTAATGATTAAACTTATTATTCTAAACTCCAACTATATTAACGAAAAATAATTTAAAATTACTATCTCAAAAACTTAAACTAATAACTTACTATAATATTTGAGTAATAAATCATTGGTCAGATTAGTATCCATCTAGGGAGAATATAATGATCTTCCAACCAGACACAAACATTGGTTCTTCGAGCATGACAAATAAAAATGTGCAACAAAATTATAATTTCGAAGACAACGAAAAAAAAGCCTAAAATAAATTTAATTATATTGATACCCTTAACCTAATTTTGATGGGATTTTGGTTAAGGAATCGTTAGGCAAAAGTTATTTTTGCAATTGATAACTTTTGATAAGAACCTTTGATTTGAAACTTATGGGGTTTGCATTTTAGAGGTGGGGCTAAGGGAAGGAAACAATTACCAAAGTGTAGAAATTTAGTTGGTAGATTGAGTATATCTTTATCTTTTATCTTTTAACCTTTTAGGGAGAATGGTTCAAATTCTTTTTTGGACTCTTTCCTTTTTTTCTCTATATATTTTTAAATTTCTAAACATGTCCTTTCATTTAATTGTATTTATGTGTACATTGGTCCCTAATACCTTGATACTTTTCAATTTTGGCTATGTTCTTTTTACATTGCAAATTTCAATGCATTTCAATCTGAGTTCTATTTTTTAAACTCATTTCTCTATGAAAAGTTTGAATCAAGTGGACAAACTTTATTTATTTATTTACCAATTTAATTTGAGCAACAATTTAATGGATAAAATGTCAATTATCATCTCAAATGTGGATGTTCAATTCCTACCCCAATTTTTATTTTTTTTATTTTTTTATTTTTAAGAACATACCTTCACATTGTTAAATTGAAAAAAAAAGGGGAAAAGAGTAGATAACCAATGCCTTAAAATACACTTAACATAATAAATGTATAGTATAATATTGTTTTATACCCTTATTAACATATTATTAACACCTTTACTTTTTTTTTAGAACTTTTTAAATTATAAAATACTCATCTTTCAAAAGTTGTAATATTAGTATTGATCTTTCTTCAACGTTTCAAAGTTATTCTCATAATAGAAATGATTTATAATTTCAAACGAAAATTAGAACTTGAATCGGTGTGAGGATCCAAATTTTAATTATAGGTCATCACCACACCATTCCAAGTCCTTCCATCCAATTCAAAATTCTAAATGATTTCTATTTCAAAGTAGTTTGAAACGTTTACAAAAGACTAAAGGTAATATTGCAACTTTTAAAAGAATACACAGAACAAAGTTTAGGATACTTCTCATAATTTAGCCTTTTTAAAATAGTCTCACTTCATAACATTGCTCTACATACTACAAGTGAGAACAACCTCAAGATTTCTCATATAAAATATTAGAGTAGTGCGTTAAACATAAAAAAAGTAAAGCATTTAATATATTTTGGGGGGGAAATCCCTTCTAGAATGACAGATTCCACAAGATAGAATGAGAACAAGATATTTATAAATACTAACGACCTATATAAATGGAATATAGCATGCACGTAGAAAGGTGCAATTAACATAGTAAAGAGATAACATGAGATTTAATATACATCAGAGAAAATATTGTGTAGTTTAGACAAAATGAAAGCTGTAGGCTCATTCGCATAATCTTATCCAACGTGGTGCCTTCCCACATTCTCAGCCTTTCCCAGCTTGTCTAACTAACTAAAAATAGAAACCAACGCATATGCATGAGAAAGATATATTATATATATATATAGAGAGAGAGAGAGAATTTCATAGTACCAAAATATCCCTGAACTTTGAGGCAGGTTTTAATTATGCTCCTAGACTTTGAAAAGTTTCATTTTTATCATTGAACTTTGAAATTGTTCTAAAAATATATATTTTCAACTAAAATAGATGATAGAAAATGACGTGATAGTTGATGTATAAAAATTAGGAGATGTATTTCATTTGCTTACATCTATATAGAAGTTTAAAATCGTTGTTTTCTTCCTTTATTTCATCTCCAAAGATATCATTAAAATCATTTATATAATTAATTTTCATGCATAAATGTCTCACATGTCTTTCAATTTTTACACATTAGCCACCACGTCAATATTCAAAGTCTAGAACATAATAGAAATTTACTCCAAAGTTAATTTGGATTATTTTGTCTAATTTAACAAATTTGGAATATTAATGAGAGGAAAAAGAAACCTGGAAATAGGTATCAAGCTTCTTCTTCAGAATTTCGTGCTCTTGTTTCACTTGCTGGAAACTCCTTATGCATCTATAGAACAAAAGGAGAAAAAAGGAGTTAAACAAGTTTAATTATCTGTCGCTTGTCAATTTAATATATGAACTTTATAATATAATAATATAGATAATTACCCTTCAAGATTTCCTGCCAAGCAGTATTCTCTAAACTGTGAGCATGCATCTGTCACTCTATTGGCTCCAATGCTAGCAACAAATTAAAGTGAATTAAAACAAGGTTCTTAAACAGATAAAGACACTACCACCATATTTCTTTGTCATGAAATAGACCTGCATGACACATGGAGGATTCAACTTTTCACAAAAGATAAAATGATGTCATCTTTGAACCAATATTCCAGAACAATCAAATGCATCCTCACATAGATTTATCAACAATGAATGAACTGCCACAGAATAGTTTCTGCCAAAACTTGATTACTCTCTTCCCATTGCTATTAACGAAAAAGGTTATAACTTGTGGTGAATTCCATACTAGTATATGTTCATAATTAATCATTCCTAAGTTCGTTATACAAAAATATTCAATTCTAAAGTTAGGGGGATTGATTATGCACCCTGCCCACCAGCCCCCATTGGCTAATCTACTACATGATTATATCATGGTTTTACCTTGAGCTACTACCCTTGAACTGGTGCATGTAGTTGTCAAGCTTTTCAAAATCCGTAGGCTTACTGACCCTGTAAAGCCAGTAAAACAGTAGGCTCTAATAAGTGGTTTTCCAGAATGATATTGATAATGTTAAGGCTCTGTACTCACATGGTTTGTTCAATGCTCCGTATGAGTCTGGCTGAATCATTGTAGAATAAAGACACAATTTCTTCAGCAAAATTTGGGTTAGCATCATCTTGCAGTTCTTCAAGCTGAGTGAATTGATCACGATCAAGATAACCCTGCAACAAAGGATTGTGTCTGGTTCAACCATTTATGATGGAGTAAGTTATTTGTCAATCATTTGAAGTAAATATAACTTAAGATTCACAAATTTCAAAAAGAGAGATGATTGAAAACTGAAGGAATATCCATATGGACGTGAATGCTAAGATTCTCAAGAACCATAACAACTGGCCTAGTTTTTTATAAATTTAGTTTGTCTTATTCCTGGTCTGCTGATAATTTATGCTGGTTCAAAACATAGAGCACAAGCTGTAGTCATCCAGTACTATTATGAACCAATCAACCAAGAACCAGCTGAGACCTTTCACTTCATGTTTAGTCCATCTCACAGTATTAATTATGCAGTGATCCAAACTTAAATCCTGGAGGAACAACTTTAGAAAATAAATAACAGTTCATTCTTTAACCAAATGTTCGGAGGCTTGTGGTTTTACTTTTTACTTCACTCTCAAATGGAAGATTTAGATGGCCAAGCCATAGCACTATTAGGAACAAGTTCAATTACCAAATCTAGTCCGTCTCAAAATAAAGGATATGAATATGTTCTTGGACAGATGGCTCAGTTTGGCTCCTATCCGAAGGAAAACCGGTTCCTGATCGGCTTATGGATCGTAAGGCTAAACCTGCCCTTCAAATTAGACACAAAGCTTATGCACTGTACGGAAAACCATGAACAAAGGATTCTCCAACATGCTTAATGCAAAGTACAAGTTATAACTGTTAGAGTACAAACTGCACCATGTGAAATACACAAGAAAAGTGAAAGAACTTCCTGTATTTGAAAATAAACCTGCTCAAAAAAGCACCTCTTCGTGTAGGCAACTTGACGTTGCAAAAGGTTTGAGTCCATCTTTCTCCCCAAAAAAAGTAACAGATTTTATGGAAATAAACAATAGACAAGCTGAGAACTAGATTTAAGTCTTTTGCCTTCTTTGATTGCTAGAACAATATGCCAATAGAAGGTATTTATAGGCTCGCATGGAGTAGAAGTACAAGATAGAAGGATGCAAAAGAGTTTATCATCGCTAAATTTTCTTCTTTTGCCATTGCAGTTTAAATGCCATATGCTATTGTTTATGAGCTCAATCTCTTGAAGCCATAACGAAACCAAAAAGTGATGATTCAATCAATTTATTGAAAAGAACATTTAAAAGAACAATTCAAACTCTATGGATAAAAGAGGAAAAGAAATAAAGGTTTGCCACTTACGTGTCAATCAAATTCTATGCTTACATGCTTATAAGAAATACGGAACCAAGTGAGTAAAGATTCCAAATGATAAGTTCTAGGAAGCAGGTGCTTCTAGGGTGTAATGTTACACAAACTGCAGCAGATTTCTTTTTTTTTTCTTCCTTTTTTTTTTTTTATAAATTCCAGTAGAAATTCCCAGTTATCCTACATTTGACGCAATGGATCTGAACATCCTCAATTCGCCAAAAACAGAAAGATCCCAAACGAAAGAAATCACATCTTTTTACATATAAAATCTAAGGGGCCGCATGCAAAAGAAAGGGAGTCAGAATAATACTGTTAATCTGTTATTACATTTGTGACAACAATGAACAAGTTAATGGTCCAAATACCGTGTGGGAATAGGAGTCAAGTCAATAATGAGTGGTTTGCCAATGTGAAAATAAGCAATTTAAACTATCCAGTGAATGAAAATTGCCTGGAACCTCTGGCCAGTTACTATTCATAAAGCTGCCCTAATACAATCTTTAACAGAAGAGCGTGTTAAATTAAAACATTAAAGTAAACAGTAAATCAGCTTCCCATTTTGAGAAGTATATGAGGACCTTTTCAGCTTAACAAGGAAAATGTTATTTGGTGCAGAAGATCGAGAATAAGCAGATATTAAGATCAACTTCAACCTTAGGAATCAGAGTGAAGGGGGCCAACTTGGAAACACCCTCATCCATTAAACATAAAACAAGATTTAGATCCCAGCCTAAAAATTTGAAAAAGTGCTCTTATATAAATAGTCAATTTGTCAAATATGTACAACAAATGCCCTTTTTCTGAAAGATTGATTGTTACAATAATTCATAGATTCTTAATAATTCTTGTTAACAAAACTTGCAAGCAAATACATCAGAAGATAAAGAATGAAGGAGCTACAAGGTGGGCAAATGATTGAAAGAGAATACTACCTTTAGGCTAGCAGATCATGGTCCCCTCTATGCCTCTCTCTGTCGATATTTGCTGCGTCGTTGACATCTTGGCAGTGATTTTTGTAAATATGTGGTCACATTCCCTCCTTTGCAAAAGCTGTGGGTGCACTGAATGAGATTGAGAATATGAATTAATGTGTTCCCCTCCTTTCTTCAGCGATGGGATTGATATTCTTCATTATCAGTCTACGAAAATTGATAAGAATCCCAGCAAGGATATGATAAACTCGACACGTAGTGCAGTGTTTGTTTATAAATAAATACATGTTGTGACAGGACTAGAATAAAAAGAAAAATAGGGGAGAAGATATTATCTGGAGCCTCAATAGCATTTAAGCAAAAAAAAAGGTGCCAACTTTTTCAGTTTCCTATCCCCCACCCACTAAAAAAAAAAACAGAAAATTTTCTATCCCCCACCCCCTAAAAAAAAACAGAAAATGAGTATACATAAACCCACCGCATAAATGTCCCCTGCCAATCACATACATTTTTCACATTTGTACTGTAGCTACAACATGATGAAAGGAAGCAACATATCTCATAGGCCCATAATTTTAACCATAAAGCTTCTGCAGCTATGCCCCTCATGTCATGTAATATGGGCTCACATAGCAAAATCCACTCTAAGCATGTTGATTAAAAATTATTTTCAGCAACAACTTACATCCTATTCTGTGCGAAAGAAAATTTTGTAAAGTGTAAATATTGAACCAAAGAAAACTATGATCTGAAAAACTATAATAGCCAAATCAATAGATAAGGGATATAAAACCCCATGCTAAGAACAGAAAACGTAAAATTTCCTATATCAATGAAGAAGAGACAGAGGCATTATAAAATAATTTGTGGGGTCTCTCTAAGGTAAGTTTTCTTTCTCATCAATGATGTGCTCACTGGTAGAGTCCGAAACTTGTGGGTGGTGTTAGAACATCCAAAAGTAAACTTTAGTTTTAGTATCATGTGGATTGTTCTTTATTATTCTAGAAGCAGTTATTCTGTTCATCCCACAAGAATCCAATGATATCATGGAAATTAATGGGTAGCATCCACAACAATTTTGCTATTTTTGGAGCACCTTCAAACGAAGTATCATCCACCTAAGTTGAATCAAACATAATTTATTTGTAAGGAGCCAAAATTGTGGAAATGGTTAACAAAAATCTCATCACTTGTTGAAAATCACAAGTTGCATGATACAAATGGATATATTATCAGAGGGGTGGTAATCATGTCAACTATTATCAGCATCATTATTACAGTGTTGTATACACAAATGGATAGCCCTAAGAACTAAGAAGCACGGATACAGATACAACACAGACAAGGTGACATGTCATTTTTTAAAAATTTAGGACATAGACACAACAACAAGGGCACATTTATTATAATAGCCATTTTTGAAATTTATATATTTTTTATCCTTTTACATGCTTAAAAGTTAGGTCGATGTACTTCGCTTTCAAAATTTATTATTATTTTTTTTAATATAAGTGCCTATTTAGTATACTTAACAAGTGTTCGACGCATGTCTACAAATGTTGGGCCTACTTTGTCTTTGTACAACTAATAAGTGTCCGATACGTGTCCAACAAATGTTAGAGTGTCCAAGTGTCTGACATATGTTGGACATGGGCACACTAGCTAAACTAAAGTGTTCATGCTTCTTAGGATAGCCATTACATGAAAGTGCAAATTGATTATGTAACAAGTAGAGGCAGAAACTCACAACATATACATACATTAAATATGTATCAATCAAGCAAGGATTAAAATATCAATGTCGATATTGATATCGAGATTTCAATGTTATAGATTTATCAATGGATATGTCGACAAAATATTGATATCGATGAATATTTCTATAAATAAAAAATTATAAATTTTATTTAAATTAATAATTTTTTTTAATTTCTGAACTAAGTGTATTCATTTTTTTGAATGTTTTATAGGTATCTATAAAAGATATCGATCAATCTCTAATATACAATGTTCACGCTTGACTTGATTATTTAAACAATGTCCTTAAGATAATTCTTTTTCATTTTGGTTGATCAATTATACAAATTATGTTTAAAGAAACGCCACAGGTATTTAGGTGATGAACAAAATCTTTACTTCCCTAGAAGATGGATGGCACCAGACCCATAAAGACAAAGTAATTGAAATGCTATGGAACTTCCAAAAGAAAATTGGGCATCATGTTAGCAGCTGTTCCTATAATCCTTTAAATTTCTGGCTCTTAATTTTCTTTCTTGCTTTTAGTTATCCTTAACCACCAAGAGAACAGTCAGTCCTATTCTGAGTTTCAAACATATTGATCAAGCATCCTAGAGTTTCTTTTGACATGAAATGCCGCTAATAAGTTTCGATTTCCATACAGAAAAGCCCAACATTGTCGAACTCCGATTATACATTTTAGTTAAAGTAAGAACTGAAATCATTAGAAACATTAAGCATTGTAAATTAATTCAAATACTACGTCATCCTCATCCAGCAATACTTCAAATCTAAAGTAACAAATCAAGTTCTAAGTTAATAGACAGTGTGGTAGAAAGGGGAATTACTTGGCGCAGCAGATTGAGCTACAGAAATGCTATGACAGCATGAAAATCGCGTTCTAGCAGCGCCGATTAAAGGTCGAGATTGAAGATCAGAAGCCGTTCTCTTCGTATACCTACTGAGAAATCCAGGCCATTCAGTTCTGTAGATATTGAAGAGAAATTCAGAAACGTGTCCTCTTCCAAGAAATACATAATTGATGCCATGGCAGAACAATCAGAATTAGCCAATCTGACAACACTCAAATTAAATTTGACTTAACTTATTAAAATTAAAATTTTATGATTATTTGATCAAGTGAAATTATGAAATTGTTTTGTTACCAGCTTCGATCTCTAAAGAAAGAAGTTCATGCAAATTACAAGCTCATTTTGGCTATTACTAGCTCTCGTTGCTCTTTGATTTTTTTTTTCTTCTTTTTATTTACATTTTTTTAAGTTGTCCTTCTAAATATACCAAGTATTGAGTGGAGAAATTTAAAATATATATAATATAGGAAAAATTTCACATATAAAAAAATATTAAACTATTTACAGCAGAAAAAAAAAAACACTCATAAATATTGATAGACTTTCTATTATTTCTATAAATAATAAACTGTGATAGGTTTCTATCTAAAAATTTTGCTATTTTATGTAAATAATTTCCCTTATTTTTCTATTTTTAAAAATTACCCTATAACATATACACAAATAAAAATTATATTAATGAAAGTTAAAATATCATTTTGGTCTCGATACTTTGAAGTTTTTCAATTTTAATTTCTATAATTTCAATTGTCTAATTTTTGTCCTTGTACTTTCAATAAATTGATTAAATTTAGTCCATAAACTTTGTTTTGTGTATATTTTGTTCCTCAACTTTAAAAATTATATCTTTTTTAGTACAACAAATTACGGGATGGAAATTACACCTCCAACCTTAAGGTGAAAGGTCATGTTAATTACTATTGAAAAAATACATTATAAATATAGTTCTTTGAACTTGTAAACTTTTTTCACATAAAACTCATATTGATAAATTTCAATTGATTTTAAATTTTCAAAATTTCATAAACTCTTACAAACACAAAATCAAAACATCTACGGTCAATTAGTTACACCATACAAATAAAAAGGTTTTTTTCTTAATATCTGTTAGCGCTACAAATAAAAATGTTGAAATGTTAAAATTTGAAATAGAAAGTGGTATGAATAGCTCAAAATGGAAGACCCAAATGAAATTTGACAGTTTTTTGGTCATTTGCTTATATCATCCCTTGTGAAATTACCAAAATCACGCTCAATTCTTTCGTCCTTCTCGCTCGTTTCTTCTTCACTCTTTTGTTCTTGAATTCTTTGTCCTCGTTTGTGTTTGTTTCTTGTTCGACTGAGATACTCGCAGAATGGCTCTCCCCTCCTTCTTCTTCTTCATCCTATCCTCGTCAAAATGAACGATTAGTGAAATTGGAGAAATCAAACTTTAGCTCATCTCTCTCTGGAATCAAAGATGGAATATGGAGTGAGATCAAGATAGTCATGGGATTGAACGTAGAATGATCAAATCGAGAGTAAGTAACGAGATTCACATTTGTTCCTCGGTTCATCAAGCATGTTGTGAGTTGAATCAATAATTTCACAACATATTTATGTCAACAAAAGGTCAAATTTAATTTAATTTCAAATAATAGATCAAATTTTATTTGGACCATAAAAATGATAATGTTGTAGGGTCAGGCAGATTGTCCGATGAGATTAGTCGAAGTGCACGTAAGCAGCTCAGACACTCACATATATAAAAATAATAATAAAAAATGATGGGGTTAGACAATGTAGAGTTTAGGGTTTAAGCAATTAAAAATAAAATAAAAAAGTACGAATCGATTATATTTCACTACGGTGATTCATTTTTGGTTACAGTTGAGGGGAGAAACGTATATTGCAGTTGGCGCCATTTGCTGATGCGGCAGAGCTCCGAGCACATTGTCGTAGAGAGAAATTCCTGTGAGATTTGATCCATTGAATTATCTATCATCATGTGTTCACTGAGCTGATCTTGGTGGGGTCCGCCTCAGTTGCTCCGGTAGATCAATGAAATTCTCAGTTTCCGGTATACAAGAGCCCTAAACTATGGAAGACCAAAGGCTGTTGGAGAGAGAGAGGCACCAGATCCAGCAGATTCTTCAGCTTGATAATGAGGAGTTGCAAGTTGAGGAAGTTGACTACCTCCCCGACTCCGATGATGACGATGGTCGCGATGCTATGTAATGTTTACATCCTCCGATTTGATTGTCCCTCATACTCATAGGGTTTTTGCGCACTATTCTGATTTTGGAAAGTAGCCGTAGTTCTTTAATCTCTGAATTTCAATTTGAAGAATGCTTTCTGCGTTGGGGAATTTTCTGAAGATTAGATTATTTTTGGGATTTAAGTTTCAAGTCCAAGTACTACCGTCGGTTCACTACATAAAGCAATATAACCAAGTCAAAGGAAAATGGCTCTCGGTAATCAGTTGTTGTGCATGATATGGTTACTTCCTCTTGGCATTGCCGATTGCCGAAACTCATGAAGAAGTTGAAACCGATGTAGAGATTTGAGAATAGTCCGTTCTTTTAATTATATGTTTTGTTTCATACTCTTTGTGAAGGCACCAGGAAACTTAGAATAGGCAAGTGGGTATTGATTCGATTATTTTCTTTCATTAAGTTAATAAGGGATATCTATTTATTCTAGTCGTTTGCTAGATTTAGTCATCCGCTCAGCAAAAGGTGATTTTATTAATGAATTGAACTGCTTTGTTTGTGTTCAATATAATTTTCTTGATGTCACAAATTCATACGTCCCTTCTTATGTATTCCTTTTGCCTTTTTCTGCTTTTGTCGTTCTTATTATTATTGATTCATTATTAGTTTGTGAGTGGGGAGGATATTTTAGTTCTCATCAAAGGCACTGACATCATCCTGTTTTCTCTGGCTGCATCAAAGCAGTAATGGTCATGGTGGTACTGAGGCCTTTGCTGAATTTACTTTCAATTCCTCCTTGGCATCTTTGCATACATATCTTGGTGGTATGAGTTTTTATTTGCTGATTAATATTTCGAGTATTCATGTTAATTCCATTTGGGGTACAGTTCTACTAAGATCTCCTGTGGTTACATGTAACAGAGGTTGAGGATGCTCATCACAGAATGGCTTTCTTGGATGGTGGTGCCATCCTGAACCTCCCTGTATTTTATCTTGAAGGTATTTCTCTGTCTATGTATCCACATTTTGCTTCAAGCACCTTGCATGGGTTTAAGTACCCTACTTTGATTAGGAGAGTTACAATCTTCCCTTCTTTAATTTTTGAAACCTACAAATCATATCTTTAAATATCATTGTGATCTAAAGAATCAAAATCTGAAAATTATACAACTTTGTTAAAGGCATCGTTATTTTCAATGTTCTTGTAAGAAAAGGAATTGTTATCTTCCATGGATTAGCAAAATGCAACTATTCCATAAGAGTATGATGGAAAAGTTGCACGATTGCTTTGGACAAGGTATTCTTATGCTTGGAGAGAGCTGATTAAATAGATTCACGCTAAGACGATAAATGTTCAAATTTTAATCATGCCTAGTTGTCATCTGAAGCAGCAAGCACTTCACCTTCTTCCTCATCCTTCTATAGATGACTTGCAGGCCCTGCATGCTTATCTCAAGAGTTTAGATATGATTGTTCACAGAATGAAGAATAGTATAATTGAGGAGTTCCAACTTTGAGCGGACAAGTTAATTTTTCATGATTGGACTGGACAACTGGCATCTATAACCTTCCTGCGGATACTTTTTCCTATCTTGTCTCAGTATGTCATGTGGAATTCACATATGTCTCAGGTGTTGTGTTGTTCCCAGAAGCTACTCTACCTCTCAGGGTGATACAATCAAATTTTATTGCTGCCATTGAGAGAGTATTGACTCACTTTGACACTCCTAATACCATAGGTGTGGTATGTGCTCAACTTTAGGCATTGGCATATAATTTTTAAAGATCCCTTGAAATCCTTTTTTGGTAGCTCAAGCAAGATTCAACATTTATTTCAGGTTCACGTCTCCTTGGATTCTGATAATGAAAGACTACGTTTTGCGAATATTGGGACAACTGCAGAGGTATTATTGCTTGATTTTATCTGCATGGTCTTTTCCTTTTCTGCAGTTTGGCTTCTTTGCTAAAATTTGGGGTTCTTTAGCTTAATTTTAATGTAAAGGCTTCCATTCTTCTAATGACATGCATCCATATACCTACCAACCCTCTCTATTACAGATTCGGCAGTTTCGAAGGTTGGAAGATGGTTCACTTAATGTTCTTGCTAGAGGGAAGCAACGCTTTCGTCTTAGACGCCGTTGGATTGATGTTGAAGGAGTGGTTAGAGAAAATTGTTGTTCTTGAATCATTTGTATTATTTACTTCTTACTTTCTTTAATAAGTTTGCAATCTTTTTAGCCATGTGGAGAAGTTCAAATTATCCAGGAAGATTTGCCATTAAGGACTCCACGGGATGCTTTTGGAGAATTGGCTCCAAGGAGTACTGTTCAGCGGCACAGTCTCTCATGTGCATTGGCTTCATATACTTCTTGCTCTAGATCATTTACGTCCAGGGTTGAGGAGGATGATTCTGCCTCTAATTCAGAAGAAAGCTTTGAACGTGAGCTTTCATTGAGAGAGAGGAAAATCCACCAAGCAGCAATTGATTCCAGTGAATCTTGTAGCGACGAGGAGATATCTGGATCAGAGGCAGAACACCAACATGCGATTTCACATCTAAATGACTCTGATTCTTTAGGGTCAATGCATTCTGACTGTGAGAAGGAAAATGAGAAACCTGCCTCTGACATAGGAAAAAGTTCCACATCAGCTAGGGAATCTAGCGAGAGGAAAGAACTCAAAAGATGTCGAAGAAACTCAAGTTTTAATCCGATGCACAGGGTTTCGAAAGCATTTTGGCCATATTGGGTTTATTCAATGTATGATTCATATTGTCTTGCTCAAAAAGCAGCAGGTGATCTGAGTTACTCTCCTTCACTCTCAGCCTTTTAACTTTTATTTTGCTTGATGAAAGCTCGGTTTCTTACCCTTAAACTTTAGCCATTCTTTCCTTTTTCTTTTTCGTGGTTTCCATAGTCAATTTAGATTTATGTTTCACATGTTTCTATATCCGTACTTTTCAGTGTCAGTGATGTTGAGGTGATCCCAAGCGAGTGCCTTAGACAAAAGGTGAGGTGACCTGGGGTCTTCTCGCCTCTGTGTAGGCACTTGCCTGATTGCGACTGAATCGTAAATCAGTCGAAACATGTGAGAGAGAGAAGGGGGGTAAAACGACAACAACGATGACGAACAACAGAGAACTTGTCAAACCAGATTCAAAGAACTAAAAGTTAAGATTCAAGGAAGAAGGGTGGAGGGGGATGCAGCATGCGTGCATGATAGAAGTCTGAAGACTGAAACAAAAAAAAAAAAAAAACTAGAAAGGTGCATGACTGAAATCTGAAAACTAAAGTGAAAACCTATGAAAAGAAACCAAAAGAAAGAAAAGGGAAACAAGAAAGGCAGGATTACAGCAGAGATAGAAAATTAATGAAATCTCATAATGGGAATTTGGAAGGTCAAACGTAAATAAAATTTAATTTAATTACTTCATAAAAATGGGCGAGTGAGTCTGGCGTGTTTTTTTAACCTTGCTACAACTGGTCTAAGTATTTTAAAGTTAGTCATTTTTAGTACTTATTTATTTGGAGTTAGTAAATGTTTTATTCACGTTAATACAATGAGAATATCTCTTTATTTCTTTATGTTAAGTTCTTGGTCATATATTTGATTGTATATATCTTTATGACATTTGGATGTTTTTACAATATATGCTCTATATAAATTATTTATTTATTTATTTGTTCATTGTGCCTCGCTTCATTCAAGCTTGGTCTTTTTGTCACCTCTCACCTTGAGGAGATCAAAGCGCTTGTCGGCCTTGAGGTGCGACGGTGCGTCTAGCCCTTTGAAAACAGTGTTCGGCATTGTTTATTGATGTATATGTATATCCTATCTTCTGTTTGCTGTTTTCTATAGCGCAGGACAGCATTCTTTTTCTGCGATATATCAAGAAAATTAGAGGCACGTGTGTTGGTTCTGTTTTTTGATTCCTTATCATCACTTTTTGCAGCTATGTGGAAGCAGATAGTGGGGGTGCCAAACATGGATGGTTTTGTGAAGAATCCAGACATCTTATCCTTCTATATTGCTAGTAAGATTCCAGTTTCTGAATCTACTAGACAGGAGCTCCTGGAGATTGATGGCATTTCATATAGATTGCGTCGGGAAATTGAGTTACTCAAGTCTATTGATATCATCCAATGTAAAAACTGCAAGGTAGTCAATAGTTTCTAAGTATGTATGCTTGCCCTCTTCCATTCAACTTTTTGCATCTGCCCTCAACTTATGCTTTCGTATTACACAGTGTGTAATCATTCTAAGGCTTACATAGCTGGTCATTGTTTTTATATGTAATTTCCTCTTATGCAGACAGTTATAGCCAAGCGCAGTGATATGTTGGTGATGTCTACTGAAGGTCCACTCGGTGCTTATGTGAACCCCCATGGTTATGTGCATGAAATAATGACACTTTATAGAGCAAATGGCTTAGCACTTAGAGGACGAGCTGAGACAGAATACAGTTGGTTCCCTGGGTATGAGATTGATCTAACTTCTCTCTTTGAACCTATGAGTGGCCTTTTTCTCTCTTTCTTAAATAGAAGTTGTCCGTGGCTTGGTTACGAAAAAAGTGAAGTTTTTGGGAGAAAATTTTGATGCATTCACTAAAACTTTAAGTTACATGGAGATATAATAGCAAGGGAAGTACATAAAAGGGAACTAGCTACATTAAGCAAAGAATATTAACTAATAAATGAAAGATAAAATAGATTAGAATTTGGTCTAAATAAAGATAAAATATATATATATATATATATATATATAAAAAAGAACAAAGAACAAAGAAAGTAAATTTACAAAAGGTTATTGTGCTTATTTTGTTTATAACAGTACATTAAACTTGAGCATGATATTAGAGATCTAGACTTGGGATCAAGACAACATTTATTGTGGAAATCCATGCATATATTCGAGATAAGACACTAATGCAAATATTGGCTGTATGAGACAACAAGTTCGTTTATATTTATGGATGAAGTTTTTTAGTAAAACGAGTGGGCCAATGGGGTATAGAATATGAACTGAAGGAGTACATGTCAATTACTGCTTAGTATATTAGTTTGAGATGGAACATGGAAATGATTGTTTTATGTTTTCGTTTTAAATCCTTCCTCGTGCAACTGTGAAGGCTGAGACTCTCAACTTTCATTCTTTTAGGTACTCTTGGACAATCTCAATCTGTGCAACTTGTGAAACTCAATTAGGTTGGCTTTTTACTGCCACAAATAGGAATCTGAAACCCAGATCGTTTTGGGGAATACGAAGTTCCCAGTTAGCCGATGCCACACGTTAATGCGTCAACTTTGGTTAGCCTTTTTTTAAACTTCTTACAAGTCTGTAGAGGGTGTTCATGTTTGTATTTGAGAAAGCTTTGGTTCTTTAGATGAGTGCTTCTGTTGTAATAGCTAGCTTCTAAGAGTTCATGTGGGAGCAACTCCTGTGCCTCAAATCTAGATAGACTATATATTCATATGCGACATGTAATCTAATAAACAGTTTATTGTAACTCTATTCTATTCAAAGTGGAGTCGAACATATTTCAGTAATCAAATATGTCAAATTTTGCGGGGTGTGTGTTTTGAACATCTCATATAAGTGCAATTATTATTATTATTTGGTTAAATAGCATTTTGGCCCTAAAGTTTCGAGTAGTTAAGTTACTCCTTAGACTTTGAAGTTTGTGTCTATTTGGTCTTTAAATTTTTAAAACTATAAATTTAATCTTTGACTTTTTGAATTTTTTAAAATTCACAGATCTTCTAGATAAAATAGAAAATATAAGGTTTCATTAAATATAAAATTTAAATTTATATCTAATAAAGTAATTGATTTTTTTTTAAAAAAAAATAATTTTTCAAGAATTTATTAGAAACACAAAAATTGAAAGAAATAGACCAGCTCAAAGTTTAGGAATTAAACTTTGTACTAAGCCTTTAAACTCTCAATTTAGTGATTTAATCAATTTCTAAACTTTCACATTGGGTTAAAAGAATGTAATAGATACAATTCTAAATGTTCATGAACCAAACATGGAATTTAAACCCTTTTCTTTTTGCTTTTGAGATAATGCCCAAATCCATATCCATTTGATAATTAATTTGATTAAGCACTCAATATCCTTAACTCAAGCAGCTCTGTCACTGAAGACAAAAATTTACTGGTTCAAATGAGTAATGAGTATTGAGAGAGATTACTTGCAGATGGGTAGCTTTGGTTGTATGCTTTGGCTTGAAGTCTTGTTCTTCAATACAAATACTTCAACAGGAAGCACTCCCTTCACTTTATCCTCTTCCAATTTCCTTCTGATCTAGAGAGGAGGAAATTACTAGACATTACAATTTTTCTATCAGAAGAAGAGATGGTAAGAAATTTTTGAAGTTAATCCATCATAAATGAAGAACCAAGAGGAAACTCTTGATGGCATGTAGGCTAAAAACACTCGAGAACTTTGTCCTTTTGCCTAAAAAATATCCCTATTTTTAACCTTTCACAAATGTTTCAAAACTACTATTGGAGTAGAAAACCTTTAGAATTTTGAATGAAAATTGGGATCTGAGATGGTGTGATAGTATTTGAGTCTCAATTTTCGTTCCAGCCACAATTTTCATCCAGCATCTAAGAAACTTTTACTACTAAAGGTAATTTTGTAACTTCTAAAATAATATAATTATTTTTTTTTAAGAAATAACAGAGTTTAGTGACAGTTTTTGGAACTTTATGGTGAATACTTCAAAACAACTAGTCTTAATTGATCAAACCTTTTTGCTGAGATATAATTTGTAATATAAACATAGATGGTGATATTGAACTTTCTTCAAGTAGAATTTTTGTCAAGCATTTTAAACTTCTTTGCTTGTTATAGGAAGGGAAAATTTTCCACAAGTCTTTTGAAAGTTGAGTGAGAAAAGGCAATGTGGAGGTGAGACTAATAAGGGAAGGAATATGATTTTCAAATGGTTACATCAGATCAAGCAGTCAATATCTGCTCAATTCATTATTATATATTTCACAAGTAATCTCATTGAATTGGAAGTGCCTATTACATTACTCAATCTAAATAACAAATGAATGTTACATAAGAGATAAACAACTTCAGAAACAGAACAATAAGATAAAGAAAAGTAACAAGCTCTTTTAAGACATGTCCTGTGCCTAATGCCAGGACTAAAAACAACAAATTACACAAACAAAAAAAGAAAATGAGGAAAAAAATTTTAAGGGTGAAGCTACAATATTCGCTTAAAGGTAGCTGCGGTAGCGGGGGCTGTACATGCAGCTCTCGGCAAATTTTACAAGATCCTTTGGTCGAGGAAGACGAGAAGCCAGACCTGCAATGTAATAGCATGTGTTAGTGAACTCTTCCTGTCATTGGTTTATCTATGAATGATTTAAATCACATTGTGAAGAAAATGGAAGAGAAGCTAACCAAGTTCATAAGCCTTAGCGGCAACTTTAGCAGCAATGTTAGCAGATATCTTTCTGATGTTGGTAAAAGGAGGGTAAATCAATCCCTTGTCATAGTTTTCCTGACTCACTTGGGCAGCCAAAGCCTCCGCTGCAAAGAGGGGAAAAAACCGTTAAATCGAGCTCCAACCCGACAACTAATATTCTATAGATATGCATATACTTCATAAAGATTGGCACAAAACAAGCATCATTAGTTGGATCAATTAACCAAAATTTCACTTACAGGCTGCTAAGAGCATGTCATCGTGCACACGAATCGTTCCCGACATGATCAGACCCAAGCCAAATCCAGGGAATATGTAAGCATTGTTTGCCTAAATGACATTAGCAAGAGAAAAGCAAGCTCATAAGATCAAACTATGTTGTTAAAATTGAATGGTTACTAAGAAAAATGGTTTTTGAAGTATGAAAGGTACCTGGCCAGGCACAAAAACTTTCCCATCATATTCAAAAGGGTCAAATGGACTTCCACTAGCAAAGATCGCTCGGCCCTGCACGTTTTTGGTGAAGTTTTGTTATGATGTGATCTACAAAAAACAGAAAATGATGCCTGCTGTTTTGAAAGATTTGGATTGTACCTGGCTCCATGTATAGGCTTCTTCAGCCGTACACTCCGATTGCGACGTAGGATTCGAGAGAGCAAGGATGAGTGGTTTCTGCATAGCAATCGATACTTGAGTTAATCTTAAATAATTTCTTGTCTTAGAATTGAGAAATAACAAAGTTAGAGGGAACAAGGAAGAACCTCATTGAAGGATGCCATGGCCTCCACAACTTCCTTTGTAAATGTTTTCCCAACACCAGATGTTCCTATCAACACTGTTGGCTTGATTGCCTATATAATTTAAAGTTTTAAGATTTGGTTAGAAAATGGTCTCATATACTTTGAAGAACGTAAATAATGAAAGCATAATCGATATCCATCACAAACCTGGACGGCACCGTAAAGATCCTTGATGGATTCATGGTCATGAGCCCATGGCTTCTTAAAATGTTGAAGGGATTCCAAGCGGGATCGAACGATCAGCCCCTGTAACAAATGGATATAATTCTTTTAGAACAGGAAATAACATTGAGTGTAAAGGCACAATATTGTAGTGTGTCATTCCAAACAACCTTTGAGTCCACAAGCCAAATCTTCTTGCGAGTCTCTTCAGTTGGAGCTCCAGTCTGCCAAAAACAAGTAAAATCATAAGCCATAAATGCATTTGATTGATTCAGAACAAATAAAAGAGGAGAAGTAGAAGTAAGCTCATACCTGTTTTGAAATCTCCAAGGCAATAAGCTCAGCTATACCAGTTCCAGCCTAGAACAGTCAAATGACAGAAATAAGAAACGTGCCAAAGAAAACATATAATGTTGTGAATCAAAATTTTGGGGACAAGACATGAAACTTAAGCAGATGATCATCAAGGAAATACGTGCCAACGTCGATGAAAACAATTTAACACTTCGAATATAACTCGTTTTTAACTCACCTCTCCAGCTCCAAGGAACAAGAAAGTGTGGTCAGCTAATGTCCCCCCAACAAGTTTAAGAGCTGCAAGTAGTCCTGCTACGACAACAGATGCCGTACCCTAAATGTCGGAATGAGAGACAGTGTTAGAGAGCTACTCTTGAAACATATGGAAGTTAGAAGTCAATTGAAAGCGAAGCGGATGTTTTGTACTTGAATGTCGTCGTTAAACACAAGGTGTGACGAGCTATATCTTGAAAGCAACTCGAATGCATTGTGGTTTGCAAAATCTTCAAACTGTTTAATAAGTAAGAAATGCTTAGTGATACATTGAATCACTTGTACATAACACCAAGCAAGTTCTATCCTACTGTAAGTTGAAATTGCCAAATAACCTGTATAAGGACTTTCTCTCCATAGTTCTTCTTCACTGCATACATGAACTCATCTAAAAGTTCCATGTATTCCTGAATAAGGAAAAAGAAACAAAAATTGATTAAAACGTTCATGCATGAATGGATTGAAATCATAAAGTCCGGAGGTAAAAAGGGAGCAAGAGAATGTTTCACCTGTCCTCTGGCCCGTTTATGTTTAAGTCCAATGTAGAACTCATCGTTAAGAAGCTGCTCGTTGTTCGTACCGACGTCAATGGTTATTGGCAAGCACTGCACAAAATACACAACTATAAACTTTAATCCTTGCTTGGCTTAGTACTTGCTTGAAAGCGAAGCTGACTAATCCAGGTATCAACATTTTGCTGAATTCAGATTACTGATGATAAACATAGGGAGGCAGAGATTAACAGAAGTATATAAACTAAAGCATTGCTTACAGCTGAGGGTCTAATTCCTCCAAGTGCTGTATACAAAGAAAGCTTCCCCACAGGAATCCCCATGCCCTGAAAGATATCATTTTAACAAAATGAGAATAGTAAACAGTAAACTAAAGGATAGAAGTAAAAATGAAGGTTCATCAGCTGAATGGAAGCAGTAAGTTCTGTTACCTGGCATCCGAGATCCCCAAGGCCTAGAATCCGCTCACCATCGGTAACAACAATAACTTGAATGTTCCTTTCTGGCCAGTTCTTCAAAACTTCAAGAATCTTGCCCCTGAAAAGGGAAATTGTTGATTATCAGTTCTGAACTAATGCATCTAATCATACATTCTAAATGTTTGTTTAAAAACATACTTCTCTTTCAAACTGATGAAAAGGCCCTGAGGTCGCCTGTAAATACTCCCATACTTCTGGCAAGCTTCGCCTACAGTTGGAGTGTACACAACTGGAAGCAGTTCTTCAACGTTATCGATGAGAAGCTTGTAGAACAACCTTTCATTTCTCTCCTGCAAGATCAAATGACAGTAGACATGAAGGAAAATTCTCGGTATGGCCGAGTAAAACGAAGCTACAAGTAGAAACATCAATTGGGATAAGGAAGTCTCATAGATTCTAAGATTTACAATCTTGTTGTGTGCAGTTCAATGATATGACTAAAAGAACAAGAACCCAGCAACACCTCTGCTTTTAAAACCTTATATTTACTCCTGAAGTAGAATTCTTTGACCTTTAATAAACATTTTGAAACTACCCTCGAGTAGAATTCTTTAGAATTTTGAACCAAAATTGGGACTAAGAATTATGCGGCAGTAACCTACAACGAAAATTTGGATCACCACCCATTCAAAGACACCGCCACATCATTCCACGTCCCAACTCCAATAAGAAACCTTAAAAATTTGTACTCTAGGGTAATTTTGAAACATTTATGAAAGGTCAAGAAAATCTTACAACTTTTGAAAAAACAAGAATATTTTTAAACAAAGAAGATAGTTTAGAGATATTTTTTATAATTTAGCCTTAAAAGTTCACTTCCAAAGACAAACCCCACATAGGATACCCAAAGTCCAAACACCCCACATCCTTATATCAGTGATACTCATTTCTTCCTCCTACTAATGGTCTTAACTCATTAGGTGCAGAAGGAAGAACCAAATAGGAAAACTAAAATTTATCAACAAATGAGTGAAGATAATATCAAACCTGAAGATCCATCATGGCAATATATCTGTGTAATGGAACTTCATAGTTTCGAAGATTATGCATCATCCTCCTTTCCTGCTTCCCAAAAAAAAGCCATTTTAACAAAGAATCCAAATCAAGAACATAAAGAAGAAAAATCAAGAAAAAAGAAAAGGGAAGAACTAAAAAGAGATCTAAACTTTACCTGAAGTTCTTGATCAAGAAGTGCTGGTGGCAACAAGCCACGCAAGTAATGAGCATCTCTTTCTTTTTCACTAAAGGCAAGTCCTTTGTTGTAGATCGGATCACGCAATAAGGAATAACCACTAAAACAAAAAAGAAAACAGCCAAAAATATGTGGAAGTTTAAAGTTAGATTAGAACAAATGCAAAGACAACCCCAAAAAAACAGAACACTTTTTTTAGCAGCAAAGATCTTCCTTAAAGCCCTTACCTAGCAACAGAGACAGTCCAAGGAGTAATGAGCTGATCTTCAGTGGCATTATGTTCTCCATAAGCTTCTTCAAACTTATTGTCAATTTCTTCTATCTCTATATGAACACTACCACTGCTCATTGTCTTCTTCATTAAACTCCCCATTAATCCCAAAACTTCAATCTCAAATCCCCTTCCCCTACAACCCAAATTTCTCTGCAAAATGGCAGAAAGCTAAAGGAAAAAAGGCAACACAGAGAGAATGGAAATACACCCTTTTGAAAATACAGAAGGAATTTGGTGGAAATGGAAGAAGCAAGATTCAGCTTTTATAATGAATGAAAAAAAAAAAAAAAAAAAAAAAAAGTGTAAAATTCTTTGCTTATTCTTGATTGAGTTGTTTTGTCAACGAATTATGGCGACAATGTGAAGAGCACAAACGACCCACGTGGACTAATTGATTCAAAGAATTCAACAAACCCCCAAAATTAAAAATTAAAATTAAAATTAAAAAAGTGAACTTTTTTTTATTATTATTATTATTACCAGATACTGATGTCGGAGGAAGGAAAGCATATCTGTGAGAACGTGTATGAAAATAGAAATTGAGTTTACAAGAAAAAAAAATTGCAAGGTTTCCGCGTTTTCTTGAGTGAGAAACAGAAGGAGGGTGGTGACTGGCTGAGGAGGGGATTAAAGTTTCAAACTTTGAAGATTGAATTCAATTTCACTTCAGTCCCTCCTTTCCCATCTAATTTCTTTTTTGCCCCCAACACCTTTTTCTCTTTTTTTTTTTTTACTTAGTACAAAATAGGTGGATTTCAATTATATTTCTAGACTTTGAAAAAAAAAATAGTTTTTTTTTTAATCTTTGAACATTAAATTTGTTTTAGAAAAATTATTGTTTTCAAATATAAAAAAATGAGTCAAACTATTTACAAATATAGAATAATTCTATTTATAAGAATTTTCCTTAAAAAAATATCGTTGAACTTTAAAATAATTTTAAAAAATAACTTTTTTGCTGAAATAAGAGATGAAAATTCAGATAAGAGTTTATAAAATATTATTTTCGTCTCTATGTTTTGAAGTTTGTAATTTTAGTCCATATACTTTCAATTGTCTAATTTTAGTTATTTATAAAGTTAAAGTTTAAGATTGTTATTATTATTATAATTTATTTTCATCTTAAATGATATGGTTAAAATTATTTACATAATTAATTTTTGACACATCAGCTACCACGTTCATTTATATAAATGATGTCACGTATATCTTTCGGTTTTCAGTTTTTACATATAAGCTGTCGCAACTATTTTCATCTTGTTTTAACAAAAAAATTTCAAGGATATTTTTGGAATAATATTTAAAATGTATGGGCATAATTGAAACTCGTCTCAAAACTGTAGGGTTATTAAATATTCAAAAGAATGGATCCCTTGATGCTCCCAAAAAAGAGTCTTTTATATGATCAAGTATAGATTTGAACTTGTATACATGAACTTTGCTTTTATCAAAAAGAATAATTAAGCTAAATTAGGTTGACTTCTTCGATCTAAAAATTGTTAAGCATATTCGTTGCGTGTGACAATTAGATTTTATTCTATTGCATTGTTTTGATATCATAAATCAATTGGAATATAGCAAAGTGAGAATAACTCGACATTAATTAACATAGATTTTTTCTCTTGAGTTTAAATGTTCAAATCTTCATACCTTCACTCCTATACTAAAAAT
Organism: Lagenaria siceraria; assembly: GCA_002890555.2. Taxonomy (NCBI): domain Eukaryota; kingdom Viridiplantae; phylum Streptophyta; class Magnoliopsida; order Cucurbitales; family Cucurbitaceae; genus Lagenaria; species Lagenaria siceraria. The sequence goes on from CM016490.1 coordinate 18,216,470, forward strand.
AATCAACTCAAAGATAATTCGAGTAGAATATTTAATCTGACATAAGTCAATTCACTGTGCTATAAGTGACTTTTTTTAGACGTTCAAATAGTTATTGCTTCAACTCAAAAGAAAATGGAGACATTTTCATCGATTTTACCCAAAAAATTCTAAACAATGTATAATCCTTTGACACTCCCAACGAAAATAATAATAATAAATAAAAAAGTTATTTTTATGATCAAGTGTAGAATTGAACTTATACGCAGGAACTTTACCTTTTTTTTAAAGAAAATACTAATTGCATTTAACTACGTTACCTTGTTGAATATAAAAACCGTTAAGTATATTCTTTGCTTTGCTTGTAACGGTTAATTTTTTTTTCTCGATTTCACTATTTTGATGTTTTTAATCAACATAGATGTAGTTTATGTTAGTTTAGACCTTCAACTTAAGCATAAGTAAAAAAAATTGACTAAAACAAAAATTATCTTTTAAGAGGTTTAATTTGAAATTAGAGAAAAATTAAGTCTTTGTTATTTATATCATGAAGAGTTTGTATATTAAAGTCTTAAAATCTAATTTTACCAGTGTTGTAATATTCTAAAAATATATATTATTGCTACCAACCATTTCTTTCATTATATTTAAGTATTTACAATAAAAGATAATAGGATGAAAATCCTTAACCAAAAAAAAAAATGGTTTAACAACTTTACTTGATTTGTTATAGAGTTGGTTACAATAACCAAGAGAATATCAAATATGGTTTTGGTTTTGAGTTTAACATTATGTTAAGTGGTTGTGTATTAATGACTCACTTTATTAAAATGGAAGGTTTATAAATAATAGGGCTTGTTAAAATGGTAGCTTTGAATTATTATCCAAAAATTTTATAACATGGAATAAAAGAAAAATGAAAACATTTTTTAATTTAAAAATAGTTAAAAACTAAAAAATTAAATTAAAGGGTAAATCTAAATTATGTGACCAAATGAGTATTTAGTAAATATATATATATATATATATATATATATAATTTTATAATTATACTACTAAACTTTAGGATTAGTATCAATCTAAACATTGAGCAAGTAATGGTATCAATTTAAACCATAAACTTTTATAAGTATATCAATTTACATCCTCCATTACATTATATTTGGAAGAACTTTATGTAAAAGTTATAAATCATATTTAATTAAACTCATAAACTTTCATAACTGAATCAATTTAGACTTTTATTCATAACTTCCTTTGAGAATCGTCCATTCATATATTCTAGTCATCCATCTTGTGAAACTGATATTTTAAAAAAAGTCTACACACATCTGAGATATAATATATAGATGATTTTTAAATGTAATTGTAATAAATAGTCTATATTGATTGACTTACAAAAAATTTAAAAATTTAATAGATTAAAATGATAAATTGCATACAACATTAATCTAAAGAAATTTAGAATGATATACTTATAAATGTTTAATATTTAAATTAATACAATTATAAGTACGGGTTTTAACTTTTATGAGTTCGTAAATAGAATTCCGTCAAGAATTTAATAATTAATAAAGTGTCGTTTTGGGCGAGAACAAAAACAAGGAGTGGGTCCCATTTACCCATTCAAAAATAATATTATTAGGGAAGGGAAAAAGGGTAGCCGGTAAAGTTAGGCCCGTCCATATTTGGCGCTACCTACCGATCATGTCCGTTGCCCGTCGCATCGCATTAACCAACAACCTATACGGTTGCACGCCATGTTTCCCACGCCCACCTCGCTTAAACAAATTAAATAATAACAGTATGTTTTGGCAAAGAATTCATATCTCTGTTTTATGTTCTTTAAATTAACTGAATTGGATAATTTAATTTTTTTAATTAAAATTCACCATGTAAATTCTAAAAATAACATTTTTATGTTTCATTGTATCATATTTTGATTTTTAAATTTTAAAATGTAGAATTATATTAAATAAAAATAAAAACATTTAAAAATATATCAATTCGTGTTACAAACTCAATTATTTTTTAAAATATAAAATATATATTATGTAATGTGTTATAAATTATAAAATATTACCAAATAATAATTATATAATTTTTTTAAACATAAATTATATTCATAAATAAATTAACAATGGTTTATTGTCAGCTACATATTAGTGGGTAACTATAACTAGTTTTATTATTTAAAAATATAAAGTATCAAACACATTTTAAATAATTGTTTAAATTAGAATCCAATTATGAATATGCTACCAAACATTTATCTAAAAACATGAAATACAACTATGTTTTCATTTAATCCTTTGTTTTCAAATTTATGTTTCTAAATTCTCTACCAAACACGCCTTGAATATATTTAAAAATTAGGTCGGTTTAACAGACAATCTGAATTCTATTTTATATTTTCTTCTACCAAACACACATCTGAAATGAAAATATGAAATACACGATTTTAAACTTTTTGTCAAACATGCCGTTATCGTTTTAGTCCTTATATTTTGAATAAGATTTCTATTCGAATTTTTAAAAATGTTACCCTTTTTTAATTTTAAGTTTGGTTTTAATTCTGCTAGAGATTTCATTATTTTAAATTTTTACCAAGTTGAGTCTTCATTATGATTAATTAAAAATTAATTAAAATACCCTTTTGGTCCATTTACTTTAGATCAATTTGTTCAATTTTAATCCATATACTTTCGATAGATCTCACATTTATAGTCCCTACTACTAATTTATTGTTGATTTTTTACAAAAGTTTTTCGTTATCTATTAGCATTTTCACTATAACTTTTGAAAACAAATTCACGTACTATACTTTCTTGCATGAAGTTTATTATTATTATTTAGTTAACTTCAAGTGACTAAATTTAAGATTTACGAAGAGTACAGAGACTAAATTAAACAAACTCTAAAGTACGTAGATCAAAATAGTATTTTAACCTTAAAATTTTATATCATAATTTATTAGGATAATTTTATATCGTAATTTGTTATTAAAAAAAGATAATTATCACTTTACTCCTTATACGTGAGATTCCATTTTAGTTTTTGTACTTTCAAATATTTTATTTTAGTCCATATGCTTTCAATAAATCTTAAATTTGGTTTTTTTTTTTTTTTTTTTTTTTTTTGCAAACTTGGTCAAATAATAATAATAATTTGCATACAAGAAAATACACTATGTTAATATAATATATTCACAATTTATAAAAAAAAAATTAACAATAAACTAACTCAATGGATTAATTTTATGATTTGTTGAAATTAAGTACAAGATTAAAATTGAATATTTAAAATAACATAAACTAAAATAGGAAAAAAAATATCTTTGCATTAGATGCGACAAAAGTATTAGCCTATTCACATGATTTTATATGGTTATATTATTTACTGACTTTATATTAATTATTTACATACATTTATGGACTATGGGGATTTTTTTAAATAATTGGTGTGGCTTTCATGTGCGTCATAATCAAAGTTGTTGATAAAGGGAAAATTTAGAGGCTTTCTTGAAAGTTGAAATTGTAATCAACTTGTGAAGGCTTCATTGTCAAAAATAAATAAATAAAAAATAAAATACAATAAAAACTAGTGAAGGCTTCAACTGTTTGACAAATTAGCGTCATTGAATGAAATCTTTGCTCAATGGACCCGCCGTCCTATTTGATCAAACGCTCAATCTTTTATTTAATTGAATAATTCAATTACTTACCAATCACTTTTCGTCCTAGTCCTAGTCCTTACGTTTCTAGGAACAATGGTAAATATAATAATCAAATTTAAAATATTTACAGATATAGTACAATACAAATAAATTTATAAATATAATAAAATTTAGATTTTAATATCACTGTGAGAGATCTATAAGTGATAGATCATATCACTAATAGATTTTGCTATATTTGTAATTTTTTTAAAATATTGCTATACACTTAATTATTATCTCCAAAAGTGTTATCCAAGGTAATTACCCACATTTTTTTTATGAAAGTAAGAAGTTAGTCTCACTTTATTTTAAAATGATTTGGTACTTATATTTCTAAATTTATAACAATTTCATCTATATGTACTCTTACATTTATAATAATTTTGTCCATATATTCTCAAATTTACAACAATTTAGTTATCAAACTTTAATAACTATCAATGTAGTCATTGTACTTTACAATTTGTAATGATTTAGTCTCTACCGTGAAAAAATATTGTTAAAATTTATTGAAATTTCTTATGCATGTAGATTGATAAAATGACAGTTTCTAAAAAAAATGATTAGGGATCAAAAGTGGGTTTTACACCCCCAATCCCCCTAATTTTATGATTTTAAGGTAAAATTTGCATAATTTACTAGTAATTGAATTCACGAAGTTATTTGAGATCAGAGAAGTTGAAATCTCCTTACTCCACTTATTGTACTAAAAAAAATTATGATATCGCTTTTGTAAATATGATTCATTTATTTATAAGATTTTAAGCTAATTCAAATGTGATACAAATGATTAAGATATATATTATTGATTAAAAGGTTAGCCATTTAAGTTCATGAATATCATAATTCTACTCACTCATCAATAAAATTTATTTATTACAGGCGATATGCCCATGTGTGTGTCTAAATTCGTTAATAAAATAATAATTTGATCAAACTGATAATTTCTTAGATCATTTAATATTATTTAGATTTTAGAAATAAAAGTGAGAGAAAAACCTATAGTTAACATTTTATGGCTATTATTACTTATTGAATAATTAGAATGAAATAGTTGCAATTTAATCCTAATTTGTTTATTGACCGGCTTGTTGTTTTTCTTAAAAATAGTTCTTAAAAAAAAATTGTTATTTAATCTTTTTTAGTTACTTTCAAATTGATTAAAAGTTAAACTAAGCAAGATAATTATAAACAAACTTAATTTTTTAATAAAAAGTCTCAAAATAAAATTTTACCCTTTTTTTTTTTTTTTTTTTTTTTTTGGAAACAGACCTAGAATTTGTTTAGTTCTTCTAGATACAAGATCCAATGTCAAAAAAATATAGAAAAATAATACATGATCCGAGAGTTTGGTTGACCTTTCTCTTTGAAATTGTTGCCCTTCTAGATTTCTCGTATTATTTTTAGAATTATTATATCCTTCTATATTATTTTAATTATAAATTTATAAAATAGTCAAATTTATATTTTAAATTTGGAAAACCGCATTTTACTAAATATTCGTATGCTTAGCATTCAAAAATGGGGGTATGCATAACTTTTAATATATGTATAACTTCTAGATACAAGAACATTGAATCATTATTTTGAATATTTTTTTTGCTATTTTAATAATGTTGAAATAAAAAAAATAAAAAAAAAACTCTATTAATAAGTATTTTATTACTGAACACCACTTCAAATTTCACGTAATTAGCCAAATTTAAGCATATACTCAATTTCAAAATTCCCCAAGGCTGAATTTAAAAAAGGGGAAAAAAACGTCAATGACACTTCAAATATTACTTAACTATTAGTTTATATATATATATATTACTTAACTACATAATTATAGCAATTAAATTCGAAATTTTAAAAATTAAAATATTATAAATAGAAAATTTAAAATAGTACAAACTTTTCCACCTGGCTAAAAAATTTATCAGGGTCCTGCAAGAAAGTTGGAGGTGACGCCATCTTTACGTATGGGGAGATTCAATTTTTGTTTTTCTTTTTAAAAAAAATTAATCAATCAATAAATATTGTATTGTATCAATCAAAACTCATAAATAATAATTATATTGATTACCAAAAGTTTTGTAACTGTATTAATTTATACTCTCTTCAATTTTTATACAAAAAATATCGTATAAGACTTATAATTGTTTTCTTTAAACTTCAAAACTGTCATAAGTGAATCAACAAATCATTTATCGAGGTTACCTTTGAAAATCGTCAAAGTCCAAATTAATTTACTCATCAAAGTTAAAAAATTTATTTGATAAAATTTTCTCATACGATGTTCATTCAAACGTAGGTGGTATAGATTGATATGATTATTAATATAGAGTTTTAATCGATACAAAGACATTAACTTAATAATACAAGCTTAACTCAACTATATAAATATGTAATTTTGATTCAAAGAATTAGAAGTTTGAATGAAAAAAAAAAAAAAAAAGCCGTCAAGTTTTAACATAGGTTTTGAATTTTCTTCTACATTTGACTTTTAATGAAATTTGACCAATGGTCGCTCTAATTAGTCCATTTTGCCCCCCAAAATTAATCATAAATGCAATAATACACTCCCACCAACAACGTTGAAATATCTTCCCTGTTATTTGTTTCCTTCTTAACTTTATTAGGGGCATTGATGGTAATACTACTTTACCTGTCGCCGCGTATTTAATATTTTATTATGATTAATTACCAGACCTGTCACTGTCAGTGTCATTTGCCTGCTTTATTTATTTAAATAATTAACAAATAAGTCATATATCAACCCTCCTCAATCTTCTAGAAAATTCTCAGCTTCATTTGCAATATTTTTTTAAAAAAAAAAAAAAAAAATCAATTTTACCCTGTTGTAAATTCTCATTGAAGTCCTAATTTTTAAATTTGTATTAATTAAATTATTATTTTGGTAACATGTGTGCATATTTGGACATGTCATTTGGATCCAAATAACACAATTGTGAGGAAACTAAATTTTCATTATGTTTTGAAAACCAACAATCACCATTTAATTATATTTATTACTGGTCAACTATACTTAATTATGAACATTTTATATAAATCATTTTCAAATTTTAAGATCAAAGGTAACATTAATATTATGAGCTATGGAGATTAGATATGTCACTGTTAAAGCTTTAAGAATCAAATAGAAATTACATTTAAATACTAAAGTCTAGAAATTAAATATAAAATAAATTTATATTCTAGCGAAGATGATGATGAGTGTATTTTAACCCCAAAAATTTTAAAAAAAAATAATAGTTACAAATCCAATATGAATGATGATACATATGTTAAAACAAAAACATTTCAAAATAATTCATATATATAATTCAGTGGCTAATTTTTATTGATTATATAGTTGACCAATATACATAAATTTAATTAGTGCTTCTTATTAATAATCTATATATAAGGCTGGTTAAGTATTTGAGTCTCGTTGGGTAATTATTTGATTTTTAGTTTTTAAAAATTAAGCCTATAAAAACATCTTCCACCACTAAATGTTTTTAAAAGCTAAGCTAAGTTTTGAAAACTAAAAAAAAAAAATAGTTTTTATTATTTGAATTTGGTTAAGAATCAAACCTTTTTACTGAAATATGCAAACTATTGTAAGAAATTAAGTGGAAATAGGCTTAGTTAAGTTTTAAAAACTAAAAACCGAAAATCAAATAGTTATCAAATGGGGCTAAAATGTTCACTTATGGATGATGAAAACATGATTAAGAAATTGTGAGAAAACAATGATGATTTTAAAATTTTGATTTAAAAAAAAAACCCAACTGGGGCCTAAACTAATCAACCATGTATTTTCATAACTATGGTGGAAAATTTCCATCGAAATCTTGATTAGGAAAAATTTTGATTTCTCCCAATTTCGATTTTTTTTTTTTTTTTTTTTTGAGAAATTTAAAGATTTTGAGAAAATTTTGATTTTTTTTTTTAAATTAACTACGTTAGCTCAATTCAAGTTTTTTAATTTTATGGTCTTGATAATACACAATTTCATAATTTTACGCGCCAATGTCATTTTCGACAAAGAATTAAACCTTTTTTTATGTGGTACTTTTTTTAGTTTCCAATTTTTCTCAGTTTTAACTTTATTTTCGACCTAAAACTTTGATTTGTAAAGAAATTGAATTTAAAAAAGTTACAAAAAATAACCTATATTTATTTTTAACCCCATTCCAACTTTTTTATTAAATTTTCACATCATTTCATCACAAAATTGAATTAATGTGAGTTTTTTTTCTTTTACCATCCAAAACTTTTATAATTTTCACATTATTTCACCTCAAAATATTCATAACTTTATATTATTTTGTAATTATTTTCAATTTCTTTTTTAAATTTATGCTATCGCATCAACATTTACTACAGACATTTACCATAAACATCTAAATATTGTCTTCCTTTATAGAATTTGTAATTAAAAATGGTCAATTGTAGTCTAATTAAGCCACAATCAAAGTTTCATTAACTAATTATAACAATATTCATCAATTTTCATAACTTTTCTCAAAAATTTCTATAGATATCGATATTTCTATCGACATCGATATTTCGAACCTTGTTCATAACTATCATACAAAATAAAATTGTATCAATTACCATAATTATAGTTGAGCAATTACATATAAATCGAAAAATGTTGTATTAGTAAATATCGGTTTAAAAAATATATAAGCAATTAGTTTTGAATTTATATTTGTGTATATATAAAATAGCTTTGAGAAAATATAGACCATGAATATATTTAAAATATTTATATAAAAAATTTAGATGGAGAGGGTCGCCTTAAATCCACGTGGTGTGTCACACACATGACTTAGGACCTAACAATATGTCACTAAACAACAATGAATGATATTTTGATGTTTGGATCGAGTATTTTTAAAATGTTGAGGTTAAAATTAAAGTTTTATTATTATTATTATTAAAAAAAAAATTTGGCGTAACAAACTTAATAACATTTAATCTTTATGAGTGAATAACCGTGATCAGTTTATTTAAGTGGGGGAAGAAAAATCTGTATTTTGATACTTAAGTTAGGTCAAGTGAAAAAACATAAAAAGTCAAAAGAAGTTTGAGAGTGAGAGCGAACTTACTTTTTCTAGAGTTATAATAATATATTTATAAGGATTGTTGACCTAGGTCGTTCTCGATAGAATTTTGGGGTCAAAATAGGATAGTCATCTATGATCTTATCGGGTTGGGGCATGCCCCATAGCTAGGCTCGGCCAAGGTCGAGTGTGTATTGGTTTGGGCTTCTAGCACAAGTCATTCCTTCTCCTAAGCCCATTTTGGCACCATTTTTTGTTCGATCTTTTTGTTACTTTACGAGTCTTGTAGCATTTGATCTTACTTGATGTCCATTATATTCTTTGGTACAAAATTATCCATAACAATAGGGATTTGAACCCTTGATCTCAAGTGACGAAGAAACAGATGACAATTAAGTTGAGCTTCACTCATAGGGACGACAAAATTGAAATTTTTAAATAATCAATAACCAAAGAGAGAATAATTCAAAAGATTTAAGAATCTTGCGTAGATTTTGCATTATAAATAATTATAGACAACAATATATATTCTTTTTATTAAAACACTTTGGTGCATATCTATGACTACACTCATCTTTATGTATATTCAATTGTCAAATTACAATTTATCATATGATAAACTTTTTTTTTTTTATTAAAATGATTATTTATTATTTATTTTTTACTGTGCGATTAAAAATATTGTACGAAGATGGATGTAAATGCTTTCAAAATAAATATTGATTTACGTGGTACGACGTGCATTGCATCTTATGGCAATTAAATTAACATAAAATAAACAAATGGATCACATAAATAAAATCACGCTTTATTTTTATATTCCCACGTGCCACATGGGTTTTATTATTATTTTGCATCCAAGGGATTTTTTTAACTATAGAATATAATTATTGGTTCATATATTATTTATATTCGTGTGATATCTATATCATTTTTTATTTTTTTATTTTTTAAAATGTCTGTTGTTTTAAACATGGTTCAAAGGTATATAATTTATTGTTTTAATGATTTCAAAATATGATAACTTTTTTGTCGAAATAATAACATATTATTTTTTACTTTATTGTATTAAAAAAAGGTAGAGAAATTTTTATGTGTATTATATAAAAGACTGCAAAAGTATATTTCGTTTGTATTATTAAAAAATTTATTCTCAAATAAAACAAACTTGCTAACGTCTGGGAGCCTCAGCCAATCAAGTTTCATGGTTTTCAATGACATTGAGAATCTTTGCAGATTGCAATTTCTCTCGATAAACGCAATTTTCATGTTATGAATAATGAAAATAAACTAAAATGATCCTAAATAAATCAGTGTAATTATGTGTACAATTACATGTTTTTCTTCATGTTATTAAATATTGAATCATTTCTTACGTGTAATACAGCTTAATTTCTAAAGTATTTGTGTTTCAAACAAATAAAATCTAAAGTTTTTACACAATACTTCAATAACGTTTTTTTTTTTTTTTTTTTGGCCAAAATAGTATAGTTAAAGTGACATAGTACTATCGACTTTAATATCAAAGGCTCGATAAGTACTTCAAAATTTTGTAATTTTATGTAAAAATACTCTTGAATTTTTAAAAGTTTCCTTAATATTCTAAACTTGAAAAAAATAAAAAATACAATGAACTTTTAAATTTTTAATTCATATTTCTTTCCCCTTTTACTTCTTCAATCCAAATTTCCCATAATGGGCCCAAATAAAATGGAAATTACCCTTTGGATGGTCCAGGAATAGGTTGAATGAGTAGCCCATTAATGGGCCGAATGTTGTGTGGCCCATGTGACTTGTATGTAGAGTTGTGGAAGTTTCCATAATTGCCCCCACTTTTATGTTGCTTTCTTCTTCATAGTCAGCCACCAACGACAATACCGACGACTTCCTTCCTTCTTCCACGTTCATCGATGCATCCTTCTCCGACAAGTCGATGGCTGCGACGGTCTCCAAGCCTTCCTTCTCTGCAACAGCCATCAACGACGTTGCAATGCTCGAAGCGACGAGCTCTTTCGATACTGTTTTCGGTCTCCATCAGATAATGATAGGCTCCAACCAATGCCCAATTGAAAGATTTAGTTAAAAATTTAGATTTTTTGTCACACGTGTAATTTATATTTTAAATTGAATTTTATTTATCAATGAACTTTGTATTGTTATTGTTGGGAATGACTCCTTGATATATGTGTGCACATTATAATTAGTAAATAGATATTCTAAATGTTCAAAAGGAAACTTATCTAATAAAGAAAATTGGGATGCTGATATTTTGGAATTCATAAATAAATTTATATGGATGTTGAGATTTAATTTTAATATATTTTTCTATAAATAAAGGTCATGTTCAATAAGAATTATTTTCCACTCATAATATTTTATATTGTGTGTGCATCGGTATTTTGAAATTAATGTCTTGGAATGTCGGAATTTGATTTTAATATATTTACTTTTGAACAATTATTTTCTCGTAATATCTTTTTGTTCTTTTATAATTTATAAGAAAAAAATTTCGAAAAATAAAAATTAAAAAATCATTTCATAAAAGACATTTATTTCAAAAAGACCACAAAAAGAATGTATAAGTAAAAGAAAGTATCGGTGCACCCATTTTAAAATAGAGAAAATCTTAGTTGCTTTGTTTGACAAATTAATAAAAAAAAATAATGTGATTTAGTTATGAAGACCAAAATAGACTTAGTGTAAGATAATTATTTAAAATTTAATATAACTTAAATTGCATCCGTTTTATTTAATCTAAATTATTTGATAAAACTTTAAGAAAAATCATCGTTATAAAAATAAAACAATCAAAATTTCATGAGAATATATATATATATGTGGTAGCATAAATTTGATATTCATAAACTGTTAGAGAAAGTGGCAGATTCTTAAGAAAGCTATATTTAAAGCTGATATCAAAAATACATTTTCAAAATCATTTTAAAACAAGTTTTTAATCATTGAAAATTAATTTTGAATGATTAAAATCGAATTTAAGAGTGATTTTAACAATTTCAAAATCACACCCAAACATATATGAATTAAAAAGTGATTTTTTGGCCCATTAAATAATTTGTTTTACCAAATGTTTTAGTCAAATGAGATTCTCTCATAATTACTTTTTATGCTGGTTAATGCAATCCCAAACCGACTTTATTCATTTTTCAAAAAATTTCTTTAATATTGATTCATATAATATTTTGACAAAAGCTTGAGTTTTAGTATTTTTCTCGTTCAAAATATTGTAAATTTGTGGAGTTTAATATGAAATTCCAACTCTAATAAGTTATAAAGTTGATTATTTTTATTATTGTTATTATTATTAGTCAAAACGCAATTTGCATGCACATGTGTACGAAGAGGTCTACTCTTATTATACTAAAAATAAACAAATAAATAAAGTGATTTATTTTTATAATTTTATTTAAACATCTTTTTGAAATACACATTAATTTTGAAAAATAGTCAACTTCAAAATTTAATGAAAAATGGCTCGTGGGTATTTAGGGCTCCACTTGAATTTTGTATTGAATTCTCCAACAATTAGATTGACTTTTTATTATTGTTTTTTTTTTTCTTGGGCAAATATAAATTTATACCACTTAATATTGGAGTTTGTAACAGTTTAAATCCTACACTAATAATTATATCAATTTAAACCTTGAATTTTGGGAGTTGTATCAATTTAAACCCCAAACTAGTAGTTGTATCAATTTAAACATTGAACATTCATAAGTATATCAATTTAAACTTTGATTTTTTTTTTTATTATACCTGAATTTTCATAAGTGTATCCAAATAAAACATAATGAAGAGTTTAAATTGATACAATTATAAAAATTGAAAATTTAAATTGATACAATTATTAATTTAAAATTTAAATTGATTCAAATTCTAAAATTCAGAATTTAAATTAATATAACCCAAAATTCATTCGTGTTGTTGTTATATTCCCTCATAAATCGGCAAAAACACTACATAATTCCAAAAATGTGTTGTGCAGGTCTTTTAGTCCGTTTCATTATTTAAAATTATCTACCATTAATCTTTTGATAATTTATGAAATAAAAAATAGTCAATAGCCATCTATTAAAACAAACAACCCTAACCAAATTTTGTATATAGTTTTTTATGATCACTTTGGGATGGGCTTAACCATAGTCATGGGCTTGCTTTAAAATAAACCAAGTCTATAAATTGAGGGTTGAGGCCTACAGAAGTCTACAAATTTTTTAGAATCTTTTATTATAATATTTAAAAAAAAAAATACCATATCGTTTCTATGGTTTGAAATTATATTTAATTTTAGTCTTCATATTTTCAACAAATATTAAATTAAGTCTCCACTATTAATTTATTGTTGTTATTTTTTTAAAAATAATGATTATTTATTAGTATTTTTATTATAAATTTTTAAGACATATACCGATATTATATTTTATTGCATGAAAATTATTATTATTATTTAATTCAATTTGATAAAAACTAATTTTGATGGACCAAATTCAAGATTTATTAAAAGTATAAAAGCTAAAATTAGACGATTGAAGTACAATAACTAAAATTGAAAAAACATTTCAATTTTTTTCCTTTTCAAAGCTGAAGAAAGAGAGGAAGAATTTGAATACAAGATTGATTTATTTATATTGTAGGAAAATTATTATAAACAAAAAAAAATATCAAACTATTTATAAATATATAAAATTTCATTGTCAATCCGCGATAGACTGCGATAGAATTCTATCGCAGTTTATTGCTGATAAACAGTAAAAAAAATTTATATTTAAAAACAAACCCTGTATTATACTAATTTAATAATTTCAACACCAACACTTCAATTTAGTTGATTTAAAAAAAAAAAAAAAAAGAAAGAAAATGAAGACCATATGGGAGCAAAGAATTGGTATCATAAAAAATGAGAAGTTGTTCATACAATGTACACGTGTAATATGTAGAAATTAGAAATAGAATTAAAATATATTTAGATAGAAATTAAAATTAAAATGAAAAAAGATTGGGGGTGATAAGATAAGAGGAAGAAGGTGAGAAAGTGGGTAAGTTATGAATCATGAATGCTTCCCATTTGTTTGAAAAGATTTGTCTCCATTTTAGCCATACATTTGCATGTGACAAGCCCTTTTCTTCTATTTTTTCTCCCACTAATCTTTTTTTACTATATATATAATAACAAATTGGTTTTTGGTAAACCTTATCCTAATAATTTAGGAGCGACTTAGATCCATGATAGAATAGATTTGAATAATAATGTAATCCAAAAATCATATTTGGATTGAATATTTTGAGCCCGATTTGTAATATTAAACTCATTTTGTTTCGACAATTTTTAACCAAACTCTCTTTTACACCGTTTTCACGTTTCACAATCCTATTTTTATTCTGCTTTCGATACCTCACGCATTCCAATACTTCTCTAATTCACAATAATCGTGATTACATTTCAGCCTCCCAAATATTTCTTTAGTTTCTATAAAAGGACGTTGTTGAATTAAAAATTTCATGAAAAAACTTGACTAAAAAACAATTTATATGATGTATGAATCCATCATAGTCTTCTACCCATACACATATCAAAATAATAAATTTTGTTATGGGCTCACAATTCATAATTATACTTTTAAAATACACGGACTAAAACAAATTGTAAATGAAAGATAAACCTAAAAACGATTCTTGGGTTTTTTTTTTTTTTTTCCTCTTAGAAAAACTTCAATTGTTTAATAACTTCTTTGCCCTTTCATTAAAAAAAAAAAAAAAAAAAAAAAAAAAAAAAAAAAAAAAAAAAACGTTTAATCTTTTTTGCCATGTTAGTCGTTCTATAATAATTATTATTATTTTATTTTTAGATTGTCGGTTTATACTTGTAGGGTAATGAAACAAGTAAATATATTTCACTTATTTGTTCCTATTTATTATTAGTTTAGTAATAAATGTGAAAGAATGTCAATATAGATTTAATTCAATAGATATAGAACGTGCATTATCGACTTCAAAATTAGAATTTAGAAATTTAATTCTCCCGTTCACGTATTTATTAAAAAAAAAGTCATTTAAGTTACTATACATTTCAAACAAAAACGCAAAATTATCGAAATAGAATAGCCTACTCTATCCAAATCACATCTCTCATTTATATTTCTTGAATTGTGTATTAATTTCATTTGATAAGTTACATTTAAAAAAAAAAAAAAAAAAAAAAAAAACTATACAATACCCACTCCATTTAATAAAAAGTAGATCTGATTCAACAATTTAAAATTAAATTGGTTGATTTGTTGAGAGATTTTCTTTCCATTTGATTGATTAACTCATTTCTTAATATACTTGATCCCATCTTATAAATTTAAAATAATACCCTTTCAATAAAGACAAACTTCATAGATCAAATTTGGAGGGGAAAAAAAGAAAATTATTATTATTTTTCCCCTACACTTTGTATAAAGTAAAAATACCCCAAATATTTATTTATTTATATTGTTAAGAAGAGAAAAAAAGTGAAGAGTTAATGTGTCAGTGTCAGTAATGAGAAAATTATCTATATAAGAAAAGGAAGCACTAAGAAAAGTTGAGAAATAGGGGCATGTGATCTCACCGCAAACTTTGCCTTTTTATTTTTATTTTAAAATTTTTAATTTTAATTTTAATTTAGTTTTTTTTTTTTTTTTTTTTTTTTGTAATTGTCAGAATTTTAATATATGGTTTTTGTGATATTATTGCTTACTATTTTTTTTTTTTTAATTTCTCATGTAGTTGTCATATTCTAGTTTAGATTCAACTCTTGTATGAGTTTGAATTTTGGAAGTTAATTATAATATATACATAATGAAAACCAAATATTTCTAATACTTGGTTTCTTCTAATCATGAATTACGTCTTTTTATTAAAATTTATTAGACAAACACTACAAAATTTAACATAAAAGACATGAATTTGTGTATCCTAAGTTCATATTGGAATTTATTTATTTTGTTGTCTACTTCTTAAGAATGTTTTCAAAATTAAAATCCAGTTTTCAAAATTAAGAAAATAGTTATAAAAAACTTTTTTTTTCTTTTGAAATTGTTGTAAATTCAACTGTTTCATTACGAATGACGAAAATCATGATAAAAGAATTGTGTAAAAACGAACATGATTTTTGAAAAAATACAAAATCATGTGGTTATCCAATATGACTTTTTATATATATATATATATATATATATTACCTAATAAATAAGAGGGTGTATTTCAAATCTAATATCCATAGCAGGGGAGACCTACTTGAGTAGTTCTGGCTCCAATTTGATATTGAAATTAAAGTTTTAAGCAATCATAAGAAAGACACTATGAAAATATATTTTCATATTTAAGAGAGAATAATAACTTTTTTGCTCTAGTCTTTAAGTTTTGAGTTTGATTTCAATTTAGTTTATAAATTTTAAAATATTACAATTTTACCAAAATTTTGTTTCGATTTGGTCCCGAAGTTGCAAGATTTATACTCTTAATCTCAATTTTTCACTAAACACTCAATTCAATTTTTTTGTGTCAATATCTATTAATCAGTTTAAAATAATTAAAAGACTAATATTTTCTTTTTTTCTTTAAATATTAGTGTAATTTAATTTTAGTGATTAATTTTAAAATTTATTAAAAGTAGATGGACTAAAATGAAATAAAATTTATTCTATGTGAATTAAAATGGTATTTAAACAAAATAAGTATAGTTTAATGGCTAACTTTTTATAGAGAGAAGAAAAATGCGATTAAAGAAAAAAGGAAAAGAAGAAAAAAACCGTTAGTAAACTCTGGAACTGTGCATGTGCTTTGCTTTATCAAACATTCTCTGCAAAAATAAGAGAGTATTGATCCCCATGGGATAGGACTTCAATGGAAAATAAAATTCCCCAAGGATACTACTGCAAAATTTTCAATTAATTCCATCTCAATGTCTCTCTCTTCTCCTAAAGTTGAAAATTTTTCTTTGATAAACATTTCAAATAAATAAACAAATGAGCATCGTTCAACTAGTATAGTGCTCGTATCATTAATCTCGAAGTTAAAGATTCGACTCCTCACTCCA
Organism: Lagenaria siceraria; assembly: GCA_002890555.2. Classification (NCBI taxonomy): domain Eukaryota; kingdom Viridiplantae; phylum Streptophyta; class Magnoliopsida; order Cucurbitales; family Cucurbitaceae; genus Lagenaria; species Lagenaria siceraria. The sequence goes on from CM016490.1 coordinate 18,233,307, forward strand.
CATATTGTTAATATGTGTGTTGAGAGAGAAATTGTTTAATATGATATAATTGAATATTAAAAATCAAAAAGAAATAAACTAAAATTTATAGTTTAACATAACATCCTATACAAAATTTAAATGAAACACAATTTTTGGTTAATAATAACAATTGGGCTACTATACTTTGGATTTTATTTTATTTTAGTCAAAAGTTTAAATTTAGTATTTGTGCTATTGATAAATTTTAAATTTAATGATTCAAAAATAAATTTTATAGAATGTGATTAAATAATATTAACAATTTTCAACCTACAAAAAGAACATTGAATATGCTTCTAAAATTTACAAGAAAGATGAATAGAGACTTTTTTTTTTTTTTTTTATAGGAAACAATCAATAACAATTTAACTGTAAATACTAGTTTAAAAATTTCAACATTTAGAAGTATAAAATCTAAATTAAAGAAGTTTTTAATTATACTCTATAGAACCAAATGTTATTTTGAATTTTGAATAAATTGTAAATTTGGTTCCATAATTTAGAAAAAATTAGAATTTAGTTTTTATATTTTATAATTAAAATTTAATATATAGAGTGTAATAAAAATTTCATAGATAATTCATAGATAGATACTATTTATGAAAATTTTATCAAATCATACCTATCAAACTAAATAAAAGGATTAAATTCTAATTTTATCCAATGGCTAAATTTACAATTTAATTAAAAAAAATAAAAGGTTATGATGACATTTTTCGAGGTCCTTTACATCTCATATACCAAACACTATAGATTTATAGTGGTAGTGGGAACATCCAAAAAGAGTCAAAGGGTTAAGGGGTTGTGGGTTCAATCTATGGTGGCCACCTACCTAGAATTTAATATCCTACGGGTAAGTTGGCAGCTCGCCCGTTGTAGGGTCAGGTGGGTTGTCCCGTGAGATTAGTCGAGGTGTGCGTAAGTTGACCCGGACACTCAAGAATATCAAAAAAAAAAAATATATGGATTTAATATTTTCTTTAATTAATTAAACAACTATTTTTCATAATTTGTAATTTGTTTTTCGTTCTCAAGACAATTAAAAAATGTCTATGGGAAGAGAAAAAGAAAAACCAAAATGTTAGAACTTCCAACAAAATCATCTAAAAATTTAAGGAAAAAAAAGACCCAAAATGAATCAAATTGGCCGAACTCTACCCCTAGCGGCGGCGGCGACGGCAGTCAGATCAGCTGCCGGAAATCGGGGCCCACATGTTGATGAATGAGATAATCATCACCGTTGGATGCATCAAAGATCATATCCTGATGATGATCCAAAAGCAAATGTTGTTGTTGCTGTTGTTGGGCTCTAAGAAGCTCTTTCTGCCGCCGGAGCTCCAAAACTTTCCGGTGAGAATTGGAGTGTTTGGTTAAAACGAAGGTGGGGCTAGCGGCGGGGCGGTACTCCGGCACCAGGCGGCCGGATTTGTACCGAACGCCGCAAGCATTACACAGCGTTTTCGGTCCCATTGGGCCAGTCCGCCACTGTGGCGTCTTGTCGGTGGCGCAGTGCATGCACTTCCGGCCTTCGCCGGATGATACTCCGAGCTCCGGGCTGTCCTTCTTCTTGGCTGTCGCCGCCTTGGGAGGGGGTTTTTTGATGGGGTGCGGTGGTCCGGCGGTGGCGGTAATTTCGGGTTCGGAGTTGGTCGGAGAAAGAGGAAGGAGGCGGGAGTTGTTCCAATTGGATGGGAGGGCGCGTGAGCGTTTGCTACGGGCTTTGGCCGGAACCGAAACGATGTCCGGTTTGAAAATTGCGGCGGCTTTTCGGCCGTGAGTGACGGTGGTTTGTGGGGATTGGGTGGGTTCTTTGACTTTGACTCCGGAGATTAATTCCAACTTTTGCATGTCCTCGCTGGAAAATGATTCCTCTACGAAATGTGAAAGCCATTCCAACTCAGCTAAATCGTCGTACTGTACAAAAAATTGAAAAAAAAAACAAATATTTATTACACAAATTTTCATATAAGGAATTCATTACACGTATAAAAGTAAACTACGTGAATGACATAAATTTTACACAAAATAAAATTACATTAATTAACTGGTTTATTTGACGTTAAAAATGATAATAAACTTTAAAAACCAGCCATTAAAATTGTATTTAAGTATCTATTACAAAATTAACGCTAAATATACGAAATAGTTTCTAATATTTTAGATAATTTTCCATTTGTTCTTTAATCTCTTGACCATTTTACCTTTTTTACTACTCCCTTTTACTTATAATAAAGTATAAAATGTTTCCCAGTGATCATTTTTAATAAACAAATAAGTATTTGTTAAATTTTAACAATAAAGCATACACAAATTTGTCACTTAAACAATATTTTATATATATATATATATATATGAGTATTCGAGTCAGGCCATGCGTACCTCGATTAATCTTACGGGACAACTTTTAACTCTATAATATTTGGGTGTCAACAAAACTTACAATGGTTACTTAAATTTTACTTAGACATACGGAACTTAACTAACCATCCACAAAATTCGCTTCAAAGTGACATCTTCACACATTCAAATGTATTAATAAAACAAATTTTATTGATAAGTCAATTTTCATAGAACTTAACCATATATATTTATTTTAATGTTATATATACATATAATATAAATAAGGTAAAAACTTCAAGCTTACAATAAAAAAGGAATAACCGCACCAAAAATATGTATATTCAATGCAACCACTTAAATTTCCTCACTCGTTAAAAAGAAAAAAAAAAGTTTTAATTGATAATCCTTTCAAAAATAAATATTCAATGAACGTTGAAAAAGAAAAAAAGGTAAAAAATCCAGAAAAAAAAGGGTGAAAAGGGGAACAAAACGCGTCGTTTTGAAGGTGGGGAATTACCGGAACGCAGAGTTCGCTGGAGAAATGGGCGTCGGCTAAATTAGAGCCACTAATGTCTTCCAAAAACGACGACGAATTGCAACTCTCAATCACCGTAACGGCGGAAGATTCCGTTGAATTATTATTCCCATTATTAGTATTGTAAAACAATCCTCCACCGTCGCCAATCACGGCGTCGTCATCGTTGGAGAAATCGAGAAGCTCCTCCACAATGAAATGCTCCGGTCCGGCGGCGGTGGCGGTGGTGGAGTCGTTGTCGGAGGAGGAGTGGATGGCGAATTGGGAACAGTAGCCATTGATCTGGAAATATTCAGGAGCTTCCATTTGGGTGTGGGAATTGGGGGAATTAAGTTTTAGTTTTTTCTTGTCTTTTTTTTTCTTTTTTTTTTTTTTTTTTTAGAGAGGAAATTTGGGGGAAAATGAGAGAAGAAAAAATAGTGAGAGAGAGAGAGTAAGTGGCTAAGAGAGAACACTAAAAAATTATGGCTCTTAAACAAGAGAGAGAATGGGTTGGTTTGCGTTTGAAGGGGACAAGCGGACACCTAAAATAAAGCATTCACTCTTCTTCGTCTTTTTTTTTTCCTCACTTTTTTTTTTTCTTTTTTTAATTCGAGTGTATTATTAAATACCTTAACAAAAAAATTACTTTAACATTTTAGTCCTTCCACTTCATTTCATAACAATTTAACCCTTAAACTTTTAAATTTATAACAATTTAACTCTAACGTGATAAATCTCATTAATGAATTTATAACACTCTCTTTCAGACATAATTCAAGAATATCATGCGTATATTTTTTCAAATATTGGATTAATAAAATGGATAATTAGAATTGATGTATGGAAACTTTTCAAAATAAATATTAATTGAGAGTCTAAACTGATTTGTTTATGAAAGTTATTAATAAAATTAAGTCTCACGCGATGTTTATTGAAATAGAACGTAACAAAATGTGTAAATTGATACACTTACGAAAGCTCAGTGTTTAGATTGATACAACCCCAAGGTTAGGGGTATAAATTGCTAACTTTCTTACATTTTATTACGTGACAACTTAGTACTAACACCTAAAGCGAGTATAACTCAATGACAATTGACAAGTGTTATGTCTCTGGAGGTTAGAGATTCAATTTTCTATATATACCCCACTTGTTGTACTAGTAACAGTTTAGTATTTGCATATTAGAAATATATATAAGAAATTTCGTTAAATTTTAAAATTATTGTTCAAGAAAGACGTTCTAAAATTTATGGACTAAATTGTTCTAAAAGTGAAAGTATAGGGATTAAATTGTTACAAATTAAAGATTAAAGACTAAATTGATACTTTTCTAAAAGTTTAGGGACCAACGTATTTTAAACTATTAAATAAAATTTGAGTATTTTAAATTTGGAAAATAAATATTTTGTGTGTAATTACTTTGATACCCTTGATGAAGTGTAGAATTCTAAAAAAGTGCAAGTAGATTTTGTGGACCCTTGGATTTGTAGTAGGGACCTAACAAACTCAATGTGTATATATTTTGCTCGTTGATTAAGGTCTTCAACAAAGCTATTTTTATGTTTTTGGATCTATAATTCCTAAAGGAAATAATTGGCCCACATGCACAACATTATTAGAAAATTATACTTTTTCTCATCTAATTAAAATATCCTACTTGTAACATTTTCTCAAATTAGATAATTAAAAATAAAAAGTGTTTAAACTATAACAACCTTGACATAAATATAATTCTCACTAGAACAACCTCTGCATAAATATAATTCTCAATGAAATTTTCGCAAAAGACGAACATCCCTACTTATCAGACACAAAATTTAAGTCTTAAGTTTAATAAGACCAACTTTATAATTTTGTGTCTAACAAAAATGTAATTTGTTTATTAAAAAAAAAAATCTAATAAGTCGATGATTTCTAAACTTATTAGACATTTTAAAAATTTGAAGATATAGATATAAAATTAAAACTATAAGGATTTATTACTCTTTTTAAAAGTCTAAAAACCAAAATAAAAAGTTTCTAAACATATCAGAGAACCCTAAAGGTTAATTTGCTTGACAACAATGAAAAAATATGTATATATGAAAACATAGCATAAATTGATAGGGGCAATTTTGGAATTGTGCGACACTGCTGTGTGGTAAATTTTTTAATATAATAACATTCAATAATCTTTAAAAAAAAATTTTAAAAAAGGAAAAACACACCCACACATTTTTTAAAAGTGAATAAATTTACTAAAACACAAATTTAGAAATTTAGCATTGTATTAGACTTACAATTCACATTTATATAAAATAGATCCATTAATTTTTAAAATTTTTAAACTTTTCATAAATTTATAAGATACAAAATTAAAAATTCATGATTCAGTCATTAGATACTTTTAAAAGTTCAATGACTAAATATATATAAATAATGTTAAATATGTAATTTATCTTATGTTAAATTGCAAACGTAATTCTTATAATTTGAAAAAAAGTTAGAATTTAGATTCTACCGTCTATCATTAGAATTTTATTAAACTATAAATACTATTTACGAGCATTTATTAACCTATAAGAACTAAATTCTAATTTTTAAAACCATAAAAATTAACTTCCAACCTTCGCTAAATTAACCTTATAAAAGCATTAAGAGGTAATTAAATTTAATAATAAAAATGGAATGGTTTAATTGAAAAAAAAAAGGAAATTATAAATTCAACACTCAGCAACCGATCTCAGCTGGTCTATCGCTAGAACTCGTGGCATTAGGTAGCCACCAATTTCCCACAACCCCATTATTTTCCTCGTGAGAAGTGTTTTTTTTGCTTAAAAAAAGAAAGAAAAAAAAGTCAAAATTCTGAATTTTAAATTAAAACAATTTAAATGGAACAAAAAAACCTGCGCAAAAAATTCTTAACTATATTTACTGAATTTGTTAATGAAATCCCTATTATTGGAGGGAGAAGTTTCACTTTTTACTTGTTCCTAAATCTTGGTGGAATGTAATGGTCCTATTTATTCTTAAATGTCCAAGATAAACCATGAAATGTATTGAGATTTAACAACAAAATCAAAATCAATTAGGTAATGTTATATTAAATTAAATTTTTAGTCCTATAATTTGATTTCAATAAAGTTTTAAATTGAGTAAAACAATTTTAATTTTGTTTTTATAGTTTGAGTTTAATTTCAATTGAATTTATATTTCAATTTTGTCTTTATAATCTCAAAATTTTTATTTTAGTTCGGATGATTTAGTCCAACTTTAGAAATAGTTCTTTGTTTTTTTTCGTATTATTGTTATTATTATTATTATTTTTCTTTGGTAGTGTTCCAATTTGAGAAATTTGTTCGCTTGCATTGGAGATGTTAAGACTAACAAAAATTAAAGGTAGTAGATTTTTTGAATGGTTGGTAAAACATAATTTAAGAATAATTGGTGAGATTTAACTAAATTATTGGAACCACATTGAAACTAGATGTCAGAGTCATAAGGATTCGATTGAAAATTTAAAACTATTGGAAAAATGGAAGTTAATTCCAACTATGATCTGGACCAAATTAAATTAATAATTGTTGTTAAAAAAAAAACTAATCGATAATCTAACCATAACGATTAAAATCGTTTTGAAATATTCGAAAACTTAAGTTGATAGGGTGACCGTGGTTATTTTCAACCTATAAATCTAACTATAAAATTTAATTAAATTAATTAGATGCAGCCTTATTTCCATACTCGACCTTTCTTTTAAAAAATTATTATTATTTTTAAGAGAAAAAAAATTATGTCATGTGGCACAATTTTATTGAGTGTTGGCCGACTACACCCAAAATTTTTCTTCAAATTTATATAATCAAAAAAGGTTACATAACTCCTTTTTTTTAAAAAAAAAAAAGTCAAACTACCATTTTGATCCATATACTTTTGACATTTGTTCAATTTTAGTTCATGTATTTTCAATTGTTCAATTTTAGTCGGTGTAGTTTCAACAAATCTTAAATTTAGTTCTTCAAAACTAATTTTTATCGGAATTGGTTAAACAATAATAATAACTTTCATGTAAAGACGTATAATATAATATGTTTTCAAAAATTTTAGTAAAAATGCTAATAGATAACAATTTTATTTATTTATTTATTTATTTTAAATTAACTATAAACTAGTGTTGTGGACTAAATTTAAGAATTATTAAAAGTCTAGGACTAAAATTAGACAATTAAAAATATAAGAAATCAATAATTTAAATTATGTATAAGTAACGGTAACTATAATTTACTTTCTTTATATCGAAGACAAGGTTGAGACTTGGAACCATTAATTTTTTAACGGACTTTTTATTCCTTTTCTTTTGGAACATCTTTCCATTGAATCTCTCGATGGAGCACGAAGCTTCTTAAATGGTTTTGTCTAGCGAATTTCAGCTATTTTTTCTTAAATGAACAATTAAAATAAAGGAAAATTTTTAAAAATTAAAAAATAAGAAAAAATATTTACATAAAATAACAAAATTTTTAGATACTTGTGATAGACGCTGATGAAAGTCTATCAGTATTTTTTTTTTTTTGCTATTTTCTGTAAATAGTTTGACATTTTTCTATTTATGAAAAATTTCTTAAAATAAAGTATTAATTTCACCATGATATATATATTATAAAAATTACGTCCAAACTAACCTATCCAACCAACTATTAAAAAAAACATCGAGGCATCATGTACTACAATATAAAAATGAATTATTTCCAACATTTAAATATATTTGTCAGTAATTTAGCATCAATAAAATTCAACTGCACTTACTTTTGAGAAGTTTATTTTGAAACAACTAGGATATTTGACTATTATAGATATTTAAGAATAAAGTTTCCGATTATTTAAATGTGTGAATTCCCTATAATTTTATTTATTTTTTAGGTTTTGTTTGTAGGAATCTTATGCCGGGTAACATTAGACAAATATTGTGTTACTTAAGAATTGAAATGAATTCCAAAAATTATAACCAATTTTTTTTTATTATCATTTTTTCATAGGATAATTGTTTTAAATGAAAAAACTGTTAAAAATATTTTTAAATATAGCAAAATGTTATTGTTTATCCGTAGTAGTCATGTCTATAAATTTTTATCATTGTCCATTTGCTATATTTGAAAATAACTCTTTTTCATATTATTTTTTTAATAGCAATTTTTCGTATTCAATAATCATTATACATGTGATGAAAAAAAAAAAAAAAAAAAAAAAAAAACAAACAAAGAAAGTGAAGAAACGTCGGTAATGTGATAACGTGGCAGACAGCAACAGGTGGAGGCTAGGTGAGGTGGGCCCTATAATTCATTGTATTTGATATTTACTCTGTTTGAAGAAACATTGTATTTGATCTAAGCAAAAAAAAAAAAAAAAAAAAAAAAAACAAAAAACAAAACAAAATATTGTTGGAGACATTGGATAAAATTTTTAGTATCTCTATATTAATTGCTCAACTTTCCGATTTTTTTTTTCTTTTTTACATTTTTAAATATCGAAATTTACATCGATTGCTTCACTGGAAAGGAAAGCTCAAAAGAAAAGGGAAAAGCCAAGATACAATATGAAACCATGTGTGTAAATGTGTGTGTATAATTAAAATTTTATATAATAAATTAAATATGTAAATGATATAGAAAATAAAAATGCTTAAAATTAGAGTTATATTGGTTCAATTTCTTAGAAGTACAATATGGGAATGAAAGTACTAAATGTGTATTGATAAATTTTAGATTAAAATATCATTTGGGTGCATATATTTTTAAATGTTTAATTTTAATTATTGTACTTTAAATCATTTTTTTAATTTTACATATAGTTTCTATGGTTTTTATATAAATCTACGATAAACATTTCCTACTTAAGAAGATTTTATCAAACTATAGCGACTAGCTAGATTCTAATAATAAACTATTGACTAAATTTTTATTATAAACCACATCGGCTAAATTCTAATTATAAACTATATGGACTAAATTCAAACTTTCTCTAAATAATAAAGACTAAATGTGTATTTTAACCTTGATTTTTTCAATTTTTTTTTATTATCTATTAGCATTTTTTCTATAAATTTTAGAAACATATTCACGTATTTTTTTTTTTATCAAAACTATTATTATTATTTAATTAGTTTCATAAAAGTTAATTTTAGAGAACTTAGTTTTAAGATTTATAAAAAATGCACATTATTAAAATATAATATTTAAAAATATAAGGGATGAATTTTATTGACTTTGTTGGTTGATTGGATAAAGCTAGGTGGCTTGAAAAGCTCAACTTAGCTAAAGATTTAACATACAAACTGATTTTTCATAACAAATTTCTATTGCTTTGTTTATTAAAAAAAACGATTTTTTATTTTGTATTTTCAATTAATTATGTTTAATATAATATACAAACAATTTAAATGTTTTAGTTGAAAATTATTTTAAAAAAAGTTATTCTAAAACATCTAAAATAATGTAGAATATTTTTCTTCAACACAACTCCTAGACAAACCCTAATCGTTTCTTTTAATACTTTCTAAATAAAAAAAATAGAAAAAAAAAATTATATTTTCAGTAACAACAAAAGTAAGTAAGAAGGAATTGGTATAAAACTAATATGTAGTTTATAGGATTGTGATAGTGGGTTCTTTTTTTAGTTTACAAAAATCATGTATATGGTGTTTGAAAATGAGAGGTAGATTTAACAACTATAGACTACACAAATGAAAACTTAACAATCTCAAATTTAATAAAATTGAACTCACAAAATTCAAAACTTATCTTAAGAAAGCATTTAGAAAAAAAAAATTAAGGAATTATGATTTAATATCCTATGAGTTTTTTTTAACATTCAAATGTTGTAAAGTCATGCGACTTGTCCCATCAGATTAATAGAGGGGTATATAAGCTAGCCTAGACACTCGCATATATAAAAAAAAATTATGACAAAAAATAGAGTTGTTTAGTTTGAAAGATGATTAGATCTTAGAATTTATTTAAGAGAAGTTTGAGAGTGATTTTAAAATAGCTAAAATCACCATTGTCATTTTCAAAATCATCATAAAATATATTATTAATCATTCCAAACTAATTTTGATGATTGAAAATTACATTTAAAAGTGTGAAATTAAAAATTAAATTAATTTTGAGTGATTAAAGATGATTTTAACGATTTTAAAAAATCACTCTAAAATATATTCTTAATCGAGAAATTCATAATATAAAAAATTAATAAATCATAAAATTAATATTTTTTTTAGTTGTAGACCCTACGTTAGATTTAAGAGCTCCAAGACCAAACAACCATACACTCCCATCATGCTTTAAAATATTTCATTTCATATCTAATTGTTTCATTTTATAATGAAAATAGATTTTTTATTTTTTTTTTTTATTTTTTATTTGAATGATATTTTTAGGCTTTTAGGCTTAGTTAGAGTGGGGTCCATTATGCACATGATAGTGATGGTAGTCAGCATCCGCGAACCATGTGACTGATGTGAGGTCAAAAGCCAAAATTGGCAGCGGTCAATCCACGTGGCGTAATTTATAGCAACTTCCTTTTAATTAGTTTTTTTTTACTTTTTTTTTTAAACCTTCCTTTTAATTAGCTTACAGCCTATACGTACCTCCATGTTCTGGTATACAGTAACGTGATAGCACGTGCGTAAGAAGTCACGTGTCTCATAAACTTGCGGGGAGGGCAGGTGGGAATTTTTTTTCTCTCTCATTCATTCTTTGTGCTTGAATGGAAGCTTTGGGCATAGTCAACAGCGATACTTTTATATTGAATACACAATATTTGTGATAACTTAATTTTAATATTTCAGTAAAATTACTATCTCAAAAATTTGATAATTCGATTCTCTTTTTATAGTTGTAAAAAAAAAATAGAAATAATTTTTTGTCATGCCAAGGAAGGAAATTAAAGAAGATAAATAGTGGCTTTTCACAAAAGTAAATGAAAGTAAAATATTGTGTGGTGATTATTAAAAGTGAGTATATATTTATTTTTAGAGTTAAGATAGAATTTTCAATATTTTAGTTGTCCCTATTATTTAGTCAAATATTATAAGTTGTAAGCGTGTTTAAAATATATGAGAATTCGAATTAACTTAACTCAAATTACAAATATTAGATTGCATTGATGAATTTTTTATTTTATTTGAGTCGAGTTTTTTTTTTCTTTTTTCTTTTTTAAATAAACGAGTTTTGTTTGATTTTGTTTGTGAGTCTAAAGAATAAAAACTTGATTTAACTTAAGAATAATACTTAGAACCTGATCAAACCTATATAATACACCCTGGCTTTCATACCATGATTTAGATTGTCCAATAGTTATTTATTTGAGATTTCTCTATAAATGGACCAATATAAGACCCAGTATATTATACCAATGTTAAAAAATTTCAATATTTACAATTTGTCATAAAATAATTGAAATTTGTTATATAATATGCCAATTACTATAATAACATTCTATTCCTGACATCTTTATTATTTGAAAAAAGAATGCTAAATACTAAAAAGAAAAAAAAACTATAAAATAACTCACATGTATTCAATTAATGCTACATATATTTTTTAAAAAATTTGAAAAAAGATGTGCATACATATTTAAGTTGGTCCAATGATATGCTCATTCGGCTGTCCTAACGATCGATTAAAATATGCCCCAAACTGGCTGGTCGATGAGCCAAACCGATTACCAAAAAGGTGATCCATATTCAATCTCATTGAATGATTATGGTAGGCTGGATTGAGTCGATCAAACGTTGTTTTTGAGCTGAATTTGGATCGAGTCTAGGCTAGGCTTGGGCCAACCTTTCAACTTTGGGCTTGTTGATGAAGCTAAAAAAATCCATACATGCAATTGAGGTTTAAAAGCAAAATCTAAAAAGGAAATAATGTGAAAATAATAAATCTAAAAAAAAAAATTAGGTTGAATTTTTCTGAAAAATGAAAAAAAAAAAACAAAAAATTCAACATATGTTGAAAATTTTATTTTATTGTTTTATTTATTTTAAAACAAATAAAATGGTTTTGTATTTTTTCGATCGAAAATTAAAATCTAAAAATAAAATAATGTATTTGAATATTTTCAACTGAAAAATAAAAATAAAAAAAAAAAAACTCTTTGTATAATTCTTCTTGCCAAATTCAAAAAAAAACTTCAATAATAACAACATTCTAAACTTTGAAATTAATTATAAAAAACAATAATAGCTAACTGTGATTAGTCTATTTTAGTAAGATAGAAATAAGGAAAAAATGGTGTAAACACACGAATGTAAAATTAATTTATTTGAGATATTTTTTAAAATATATTAAAATTGAATTTATTTTGACATAATTTCTCTAATTTTATACTTCAATTAATGATTTAAAAATATTAGAACTGATCCAGTTTATAATTATATTAGTGATCTTCTAATTATGTAAAAAGAAAAAAAAAACGTGGGCCTGATTTTATAAACCCAACTTGGATTTGGGCCAGATGTACTTGAGTTCATATTTATCAAAAGGCCCTGTATTCACCAATGGGCCTAACTTTTTTAAAAAAAAAATTATTTATTTATTTATTTATTTTTTTTTTTTTTTTGACATGAAATTTGAACTTAAGTAACGCGTTGAAATATTTTCTCTATTGGAGAAAGTTATTTACTAAAAATGTTTAAAAAACAATATTTTGCATCTTAAAACGTAATTTAACATTTACAGGTGGCATATATATATATATATATATATATATATATATATATATATATATATATAGTTAAAAAATAAAGTTACAATTAAACATTTTCATCATTGATTTAATATCTCACAACAAATGGTATCCCATGTCGGTAGGAAATAAAATTAAAATTGACGTAACACTTCAATCTTTACTTATATGTTGGGTTGTACACAAGTTAGATTGGGTCGAGTCAAGAGAGATTTTTTAACTACCTCAATAATTCGGGGTTGATCGATCCTCCAAGTTGACAATAATATTCATGAGAGCTACCCAACCCAACCCAACTTATATACGTTTGGGTTAGGTCATTGGGTCAACCTTATTTATTTATTGTTAATTAATGATTACTATTTATTTCCTTTTATTTAGAATTTAAATTTGAATTTTTGTGTGTCACTTCAATTTTTAAAAAAATAAAAACATTAATTTGTTTTGGATAGGTTTAATTTTTTTTTTTTTGGAAAAAAATTTGTGTGTACGAGAGAGGAGAGTATAGTGGTGGACAATAAATGTCGACTTGGCTTGGCAACTAGGCGAATGTCGAGCGATTCACAACAATGACAAGCTAAAGTAGTTATCAATTCGAGTTGAATCAATGTTTTTTTTGTAATATGAGAACCGAACAGAAAAGTCGTTCGATTTCTAAAAAAGACTCAAGCAAAGTCAACTCAAAAGCTATTCTAATCCCATCTCACTCTTTGTGATTCAAGTCGAACTAGTCAGATTTTCCAAGTTGTCGAGTTCACTAAATTCCCCTACTTAACATAAATAATAAACATTAATATATCTAAAAGTTTTATTCATCTTACATTACAACTAGTTACATATATTTATATACACGCACATTCCAATAAAAGAAGATTTTAAAGACAAAATAATTATATTTTGGCGTTATAAATATAATTATATCATTTAACTATGGTTGGATCACAAACGTCTCTAGTGATGGCCGGAATGCAACTGGAGGTCCGACCAATCCTGCCATTGCGGTGGGTGGCGGCGACGGTGGACTTAATTCCTTTGGTGGAGGTTTTCTTGAGAATGTGTTTAATTGCTTCCGCTTGATACAACACCGGATATGCCCTTCCGATCCTATTGAACTTTGCACAAGCGCTCATATGTTCCTTCAATGCCTCCTCTCTTTTCCAACCCTTCTATTACAAGTTATACCAATCGAGCTTAGTTTGAAATTACTGTAACGACACACGTCGTGGTTATACAAACACACCATCGAGCTAGACAAAACCTTATGCCTTGTCTGATATTCAATGATTTTGTTTTTAATTTCCTGTTGTTAAAAAAAAGAGTTCTTGTTTTAGTTTTCATCGATGTTAATATTTACATTTTTAAAACTATATTTATATATTTTTACTTTTTAGAAATTAAATTAGATTTTTGATCATTTTTTTTTGTAAGAAGTAGATAACAATAAAAAGAAAACTTGTAGATAGAAGTAGTGTTTATATACTTCATTTTAAATAATAATAATAATAATAATAATAATAATAATAATAATAATAATAATAATAATAATAATAAAAGATTACATGGTTATCAAACTAGATCTAAATATATTTAGATGAGGACTCAAACTTTTGACGTTTTTGTTAAAGTTGTAATGTTTTAACTCAATTGAACTATACCTGCACTAATTGGCTCAACTAAAGTAATTATAAAAGTTATTTTGTTTAAATTAATGTACCATTAGTTTTAGACACTAATCAACTCCGGATGAAGCTTAAATAATTTCATATATCATAACTAATAATTTAAGATGATAGCAAATTTAAGAAGCTCAAATAGATATATAGCAAAACCTCTTTTTTTTAACTAAAAAATCATGTGTTTAATTTTTTTTTTTCCTGCTAATTTTCTTAGCCCAAAAAAGGAGAAATTTAGCATTGAGAATCTGAAATTCAAAAAAATATATATAAGAACTGAAAATAAGAATATAAACATAAAATTTTTGAAATTTTAACTTAGTTTAATGGTTTAAGGTCAAATATTTGAATCTTCAGCTAGATTTAATTAAAAAACGAAGAAAATAATAAAAATACAAAAAATTTAACCTTCTCCATCCCCTCGTTTACGGCCTCGGCGCAGAGGCCACAAATAAGCTTTCCCATGAACTTGTCACGAACACGACCGATGTACTCCGCCGTGCATTCCTCAGAGAGGCCGCAACACTCACAAGCGGCGGCCTCCACCTCGGTGATGGGCGGCAGGGGTAGGTTTCCGGCAACTGCAAGATCTTCTTTCGTTAACTCCGAGCAGATGTCGGATATGGTTCGTTGGAGACCCTCCATTGATGGCCTTTGCACTTCCACTTTTGTTTCCAATTTATTGGGAGCCATATGGATATATGTTTATGAAGAAATGGGATGCCATGGACGACTCAATTTATAGCACCTCATTATTGAGAATTTTATTTTAGATTAAGTATTTTAAATATTTGAAATTTAAAATGTGTCTATTTCATCTTTATAAATATTCTTTTAAAGTATTTAATTAAATCGGTATTAGTGAAAACTTTTAAGGCATGCGTCCTTCATCGAGCGGTTAGATTCAAATCTTCTACCATATGCATTGTTTAACTATAAAAAATATACTTTATCAAGAGAAATTTTCACAAATAGAAAAAATGTCAAACTATTTACATAAAATAACAAAAAAAAAATACTAGACTTCTATCAGCATCTATCATTGATATACTTCTATCATTTCTATCACTAATAGATTCTGATAGACTTCTATCAATGTTTATCACAACTATCTAAAAATTTTGTTATTTTGTGTAAATAGTTTCCTTTATTTTTTATTTTTTAAAATTTTCCTTTTATCAATTGTGGGGTGAGATCCAATATTCAAAATTTTTTTTTTTATAAAAAAAATAGCATTGACTTTATATATCCACTTAGCTATGCGTTTACTAATTCATAGGAAGAAAAATCTTTGCATACTTAGTCTGCTATTAGATATTTTTTTTTTTTTTATAGAAAAAGTCTTTTTCTTTTGTCTTTCATTACAACTATTCAGATTGAAGTGGTTACCCAATGAAGTGTTGTATTATCCTTAATTTTTTGTATAGGTGTGATAATCTAGACCATGAAACTAGCTATTAAATATATTTTTTTGGGCTAAATTATAGAAAATTATACCCTTTGCACTTTATTGTTTGTTAAAAAAAAATCTATATACTTCAAATTTTTTTGCAATATTACTCCTAAATTTTCATAAATGTTTCAGAACTATCATTGGAATATAAATCGTTTAGAATTTTAAATATAAATACGGACTTAAAACGATGTGGTGATGATAAAAAATAGTATGGTGGTCAAATTTTTCGCTCTAGGTCACCCCCACCGACCACACCATTCATATGCCAATTTCCTTTAAAAATTCTAAAGAATTTCTATTAAAAGAGTAGTTTTGAAACGTTTATGCAAGTCCAAAGGTAATATTGAAACTTTTGAAAGTATAAGAGCATTTTAAAAACAAATAACAATGTTTACAGGTATTTTTTAATTTAACTAATTTTTTAAAAAGTATATAGACTAAAATAAACGTACGAATAGAAACACAGATGTCGATTATGATGAAAAGAACTATAACATCACAAGAAAGTATGAAGAAAGGCAAGAAAGAGACACAAGGATCTTGTTGAAGAAGAAGAAGGAAGGGAAAAAAAAAAGCTTCATAAAGTAAAGTTTGGGATTTGATGGAGAAGACAAAGTTTGTGATTTCAAAAAGGGCAAAAAAGGAAAAAGTACTTTTTAGCTTTTATGGGGTTATGTATGTGAAAAACAAACCCAACTTTTTTATTCAATTTAATGGAAAAGAGTTGTTGTATTGTATCAAATTGTCACGGCTCACCATATAAAGTCCAATCAATGTTGTTGACTCACTTATCTACGTAATTTAAAGGTAATTAATATGTATTCATTTATTTAAAATTATAGGTTCAAATTTTGTTAAAATATTATTTTGATTTATATATGTTAAAGTTTGTTCGATTTTAGTCTTTATACTTTTAAATGTTCAATTTTAGTTTTTGTATTTTTAATAAATCAAGTTAATTTTTATCAAAATTGGTTAAATAATAATAATTTTCATGTATGTGAATTTTTGTCAAAATTTATAATGAAAATGATAATAGATAATAATTTTTTTTTTTTTTTTGAAAAATGAGTAATAAACTAGTAGTAGAGACTAAATTTAAGATTTATTGAAAGTACACAACTAAAATTTGACATTTGAAAATACAAGAACTAAAATTGAACAAAGACTAAAATAATATTTTAATTTTCAAATTTTCATATTCCACATTTGTTGTAAGTAATTGTAATTTTAGAACAATCAATTGTGAAATGAAGTTTTAATTTTATTTCGACTTAAAAATAATTACGAATGGCTAGCAAATTCATCTTTCATTTTTTAATTTATATATAGGTTTGAAACTTTTAAATGTCCTATTTTGATACTTTATATAATATCATTGATTTTTTTTTGTTAATAAATTTAAATAATTTATATAGGATATTTTATAAGATCTCATTTGTTTCAAAATTTTATACTCAACTATATACATGACATAAAGTTCACATAATGTCACGCAAAGTATGTGTTTTAGGCAAAAATATATATAGGGAAGAAAGAGCACATTTTGGGAAAACATTATCCCAAATTAAATGAATTCTATGTATCTAAAGCTATTAAGGCTAATTATGTGGAATGCCTCATTTGCTTCTCTTGGTATATATAGGCCGGAAATAAAGCGCAAATCACAAACAATTAATTGTTGATATCACAAATTGGACGAGAGACATCGCATCTGGCATGCACGATACTTCAACTAGAGGATTTGTTAATTTGAGAAAAAAAGGTTACTTGTAAAAGATAATTGTACACGAGTGTGAAGCTTGTCACATACACTTTCATATTTAAGACAGTGCTTAAAGAATAATAGTGTCGTATGCTTAGAGTTAGTTGAGCATGATGGAGACATTATTTCTATAGGGTCAAAATGACGTATTTGCTGGCTTTATATTTTCAGTTTCCTTCTTAGATAACGTTGTAAGAGATTGAACTAAATCCACTAGGGTCTTCTTGGGCCAGGAACATGCATCTTGCACACTTCATCCTCTTATAGCTGAGGTGGACTCTCACGTTTTTGGTCATATGGGCTCTGGTGTTGGTCAATATAAGACCTAGTCGGCCTAATTGGGTCAGTGTTGCCTTGATTTTATTCCTAGTCTTCTTTTAATCTTGAACCAAGTGGCATCTGATCTTAATTTACAACTATTCAGATGTGGTAAAGAGTCGAGATTTTCTTAAAGTTTGCATCACGAAGAGAGTCAGAGAACGATTATTGAAGATTACTTGGTTTATAGTAGTCTATATAGGCTCCACGTTATAGTATACATTGTCCTTAGTCTTCCTGTGACTTTTGATGTGCTCACAAGTAGTCCCTAGATTTCCAAATTAAAGTCCCTTGCCCACATCAAACATACCAACATTAGAAATAATGAAGTAATGGTTCCACATTGATTTTGCATACTTACACACTAAAATTGAGCACAAAAGCTATCAATTTCATTACAAATCTTGTCTATGGGAGATTGAAGCTACAAATCTTGTGGTAATTGGAATTGGGAATGACTTGTGCTACTGCTTTAATCAACAATTCTTTTATTTTTTCCAGGAGAAAAAAAATCCTTTCCAAATTCTACAGCATTCTTCACACTTTGTCTTTGACTACATTCAAAATTTGATTCTTGTTTCGATCATTTTACTTATATTTAAATTGAAGGTGAGAAAGCGGGAGAAGATGGTGAAGGGTCATATAAACAAAATAAGTGTTATAGTACCCATAATTTTATTATTTTCAATTTTGTGTCTAATAATAACATAGACTTATTAGACAAAAGAAATTAAAAGTCATTAAAGATCTTGTGAATTTATTGAATATAAAATTTAAAATTCAAAGATTTATTAGAATTTAAATTAAAATTGTGAAGACTTATTAAATATTAGAAAAAAAAAATTTATTCTTTTACCTTAATACCCTAAACTTTTTATTTTATTCATTCAAACCTCAAACTCGACATATTGTATCGATTTTAACCCTACTCACTACTTAAGCACTTGCGGGAAGAAGGGAAGCTTACAATATCGTTAAGCCCACTTCTTTATTTTTATTTTTTTCAAAAAAAAAAATCTCCATGCTATTATATGCGTGTGAATTTTTTTTTTTACTAAATTAAAGTTTAAATTTATTGTAGTGCAATGAAATTAAAAATATATACTTAAAATGTCAAATTTAATATTTAAAGTGATGAAATTAAAAGCTTATAAATTGATACAACTCACTAAATTACGTAAAAGGGGCCAAAATTGGTGGCGAGATTTGCAAGTTCTTCCCCATGGCGCTATGATTAATGATTACACGCTGAAAATGACAAACATTATCTTATATTAAATGAAGTACTTTCTCCAATAACATCGGTAAATAATTGTGTGTTTGTGATTAAATCTACACCAAACACTTGTCATTTTCTCATTGGCTAAAACTAAAAGCTACTTTGTTTTTAAAATGTTCTTATCACCCTTCTCTCTTTCCTTCATTGTCAATAATCATAAAAAAATTTCCCCTTCTTTTTCGTGGGGTCCGACTTAATTTTAAATTCAATTCGGAATTTAAATAAGTGGATAAATTAATACACTCCATTTTCCACCTTTTTTCTATTAAAAAAAAAGAAAAAGTTTGTGGATTGGATTATGTGGGTGGCATTTTTTTTCCCTCTAATCTCATGGTTAAAAGGATGTTTTATGTAAATTAAACCATGTTAATGTAGGCTCGTTTTCACAAATCTAATTAGAGTGTCAAATTTGTTCGTAACAATTATGATTCTCCATTGTGACTACAAATTAAATGAAGTTAAACATTTATATAACTTAACTAAATAATGCATGGTTAAAATTTAAAACTATGATTTTTTTTTTACACATCAAAACAATTATTAGCGATAGAATCTAAATCAAAGGCACTAAAAGTTTTGTTAACATATGTCACAAAAACTTAATAATCTTTAGCAACACATTACTATTGTCACTAAGACAAAATAATTTTTTAATAAAAAGAAATGAAATGGGAAAAAACAAATTAATTAAAATTCCTCGTTTTCATTTCTCTTCAACTCGTTTGTGCTTTTTTTCTTCTTCTTCTCCACGACGACGTGTTTCTTTCTTTGGCAACATTTGGTAGTTTCTAGCGACGATACGAAAAATCTACACAATTTCACTCAAAATTGGACCTCAAGTTACCTTGAAATATTCGTACCTACACCTCCATCTACCTCGTTGTGGATTACTTATAGTATAAGGAGGTTAGATTTACTAATAAGTATTTTAAAACTTTAGACAGAAGAAAGTGCACCAGAACATTGTGACAATATAATAAGGGGCAATATAATGAGACGCCTGTACGGCAAAAATGCCCTTCCTTTTTCATGGCATTCAAAAAGTTAGGCTCGAATAATTTAAAAGAATTAAATCCCATTAAATTATTTTAGTTGAAAAAAGAATTACTCAAGTCTAAGAAAAATTAAAAAAGAAAGTAAGGTTTAACGCCTCCAACCATGAACCAACTTTTAATACATTATAACCATTTAATGAGTCAAACCATGCTTGTATTCTTAACAAGTTGAATTAATATATTTTAAAAATTAATAGTATGCATAGGTTTTTTTTGTTTAATAATAGGTGATGTACTCTAAACAAATTAAATCATATTCATGTCTAATTATAATATGATAATATTTTTTAGACAACATATGAAGTGGGAGAATCAAACCTTTGACTTCAAAGTTGATGGTACAAGATTTATGTCAGTCGAGTTATATTTATTTTGACAATACGATGTTAAAAAGGGTGCATCCTAGACTGCACCCATCTTTATGCAGCTCATCTAAGTACCTAATCTGTAAAAAAAAAAAATTCTTATTAAAAAGTATTTTTTTCCCCTTTATTATTGAAGATGGTGTATGGGAATAAGTGCAGCTTTAGCATCTCGAACTATTACTCTAATGGATAAGGATTTGAATGATACTTTTGATTTATTTATATTATTACAAAACATAATGATGCTTCACAATTTAGTAATTGGTTCTTTGGGGAATCTTTGGGGCAAAATGTGCCAAAAATGGGAAACTTAGGCCATGAAAAATGGAAGCATCAAACATAAAAAGAAAAAAAGAAAAAAAGAAAAGAAAAAGAGAAGCACACCATATCCCATCCTTACTTTTTTCCATTATTGGTTTGCAAAAGGGTAATTGCACATCCCAAGTACTATTTCAATAATAATTAACACACCTTTTAAATTTCCCTACAAAGCTTTCAATTTTCATTTTTTAAATTAATGTGTATAAGGTGACTATCATTTTCATTACTTTTACATTTAGGGTAGGGTATCTTATATTTATCTAACTTTTTTGTTTTTATTTTCGTCTATTTAATGTATTTTCAGTTTTAGTTTATTTTAGTTTTCATATTTTTGTATGTATACTTTTTAATTTTGTTTTTTGATGTATGCTTTCAAAACAAAATTTTAGTCATTTGTACTTTAAAATAAGTGACTATTTTAATCTGTATTTATATAATTTTAATACAAATTTTATACGCGATGGAGACTTTTTTTAGTACAAAATTTATGACTACGTGTATTTTAAAAAAATTTAGTGGTAAAATTTTGATCCGGAAAAAGAAATAAAAATGGAAACGTTGAGGTTGAAATAATCTGTTTTTAAAAATATAATGATTCAAACTGGACAATTGTAAAAGTGTAAGAATTAAAATAAACAAAAGTTTATAATAATATAAAAATTAAAAATGAATATTTTAAAAATATAGAAACCAAAGTAGGTTAACTAAAATAATATATAAACCTTAATTCAACTCTCACACAACCATTAGATTATGGGATATTCTTATTAAAATCATGATTTTAATAAATTTTCATCTCTGGGTTTAATTTAGTTATTGGAATTTTTTTTTTTTTAGAAGCGATCCATTTAATTTTTAACCTTTAAAATTTTAGATTCTAAAACCTTGATCTTTAGAGAAACAATCATTTTAGTCTAGCTAATTATTATATTTTTTTTCACCTAATAGCTACTACAGCAAAACGTTAATAAATATATACAAATCACATTATTAATTTAATGTTAAATAAAATAACGAATGACCAATATGATTAATATATTTTTTATGTCCAAAAACTAAGGTTTAGTTTTGATAATCATGATTCCATTTTTCATTTAAAAAAAAAATTACAATTCCATTTTTAATTTTTAGTCTTTAAAAATTAGAAATATTTTCAAATATAGAAAAATGAGTCAAACTATTTATAAATACAGAAAAATTCCACTATCTAGCCGATAGTGAAATTTTTCTATATTTGTAAATAGTTTGATTTTTTTTTTATAATAATTTTTCTAAAAATTATGACTACTATTCTCGCAAACACGTTTGATTCTCTTAGGGGAAAAAATTCAAACACAAATTTAAAAACTAATTTTTTTAGATTTTAAATTCTTGCTAAAATTTTGAAAATATATTTTAGAAATAGAAGGCAACAGTATACAAAGCCAAAAACAGTGTTTATAAACTAAAATTTCAATCATTATCCAATAAGACTTATAATTAAAATATATATTTTGGAAAATTTAATTATTTAACAACCAATATAAAGTTATCTTAAAAGCTTAAAAGAAACAATAATTTCATTTTCATGATTTGAATGTGTCCATTCTCACATTTAAGTCTATGGGGGCCCTCTTGACTGAGGGAATTATGAAAGTTGCTTAACAGTTCATCTATATATCTAAATTAAATGTTGTTTGAAATAATATATATATATATATATTAAAAAAATTACTATAAATATAAAAAATATCAAACTATTTATAAATATAGAAAAATTTTACTGTCTATCAGCGATAAACCGCGATAGAATTCTATCGTTGTTTGTCGCGGTCTATCAGTACGAATTTTCTGTATTTGTAAATACTTTGGTTTATTTTTCTATATTTAAAAATATTTCTAATATTTGTGTGGTGTTTAAAAACATATATGATTACTATCAATATTTATTTAGTTTGTTCACAAAAAATTAGACATTTTTCTAACCCTTTATTTTATTTTTTATTATTCTTTTAATTCATTAATTGCATTCATTCCACAATGCATGAAAATTCAGGTAATGTTTGTCACCAACTTTTTCCATGAAAATTAATGTCCTTAGCCTAACAACCTTCTTGCTTCTAATTTAAGAGAATAATTTATTGAGTCAAACTAATATACTTTATTATGAGTATTATATAAAATAATCTCACATATCTTACAATAGTATGATATTGTCTATTTTGAATATAAATTCTTGGGTGCCTTTGTTTTTGGAACTGCTAAAAAGCTTTATACTAATTAAAATAATTGTCTTTTACTTATATACCGTTGATCTCTCGTCTCAATATGGACCTTTGTTTTTACCTAACAGTTGGCTTCAGGGATGCAGCGGAGCTTCCTATTCTAGGGGACATGAAAATTATATTGTTGCGTAGATAAAAATCATATTGCCAACTTGAATATAACCCAACTATAATTAAAACATGCTATTGACCTACAGATTAGAACTACGTCTAAATCATCCAACTTCATATGTTGTTGAATTTTTTTAAAAAAAGAAATTATAAGAATGAAAATTTAAACTTCTCGACCTCAATAAAAAAATAGTAAATAGGTTTTAGTTGTGAAATTTTTCTTTTCAATGAAAAATTTGAAATTTGACCTTGTGAATGCTCATACTTGTAAGTTGAATTATGTTTATGTTGACAATTTAGGTATTGAGTTTTTTTTTTTTTTACTATATGTGTGAAATAGCTAAAAAATTAAAATTTTAATTTCGAAATTGATAGTATAAATTTTATGTGAGATCAAGATGACAAAACTATATGGACGTACAATCAAATTTGGTCGATATAAGATATTTATTCCTCACTTCAATTTATTTCCATCCTACTTTTTTAAATAATGGAAATTTAATTAAACAAATATTCTTAAATAAAGGCTCCAATCCTTTATAGACTTAAACCAAAAATAATAATTAAATAAATAGGTGGAGTCTGATTTGTCGCTCAACTGCCACCGTACATTTAATTCCACCGTTTTTTTTTCTTGGAGGAAATAATTCAATAGTTTTCGAATAATTGAAACCAATTAATTATTATGTATTGTTTGTCAAATTATTTTAAAATAAGCCAGATTAGCTAACTTTTGACTTTACATTGTAAAAAATATCTATACATTTAAAAGAAAAATTGGACCATAAAGTTAATTTAGTTAAATCAAAATTATTTAATAAATTTTTATTGAATTATTTATTATTTTACAATTATTGTTTATATGTATATTTTCTTAATCTTTTGGGATTGATTTCAATGTTTGCTAATTGTACAAAAATATGCTGTTATTAGATGCAATCAAAGTAGCTAAGACAAATTTTCTTTAAAAAAAAAACAAAGAAAAAAAATATGACAAATTTTTATAAATGATTTATTTAGTATATTATTAGCTTTTTAGTAAAAGTTTAAATTTTGAATTACTATTAAAATATGTTCAAGTTGACTATATACAAATTAAACAAAAATGGTTTGTTATTGAGGAAGCTTGACCCATTCAAAATGTTAGTATGTGATTAATAAACTTATAAAAATTAGTAAATAAGTAATAAATTAAAACTTTAAAAATTACGAATCAATTTTTTTTTAAAAAAAAAATAGGCATTCATACAGAGTGGAACATGAAAACACTGAAATTATTTTCGGAAAAAAAATATTTTTTATTAAATTTTATTTGATCCCTAAATTTTAAAACATTACATTTTTAGTCCTGAGTTTGATTTCATTTTACTCCTTAAATTTTAAAATGTTATAATTTTTCTCCTAACTTTGATTTTTCACTAAATATTTACTATTTATCTTTAGTGTTAATGTCAATTGATTTAATTAAACATATTAGAATAAATTTAAGTTTCAGTATTTTTACATCCTTATTAAAATTAATTTTAAAGTTACATTTCATAACTATTTTAAATTAATTAATAGACTCAAAAAATTGAGGGTGAATATTTAATAAAAAATCAATGTTAAAAAGCGTAATTCTTGAAACCGATGAACTCAATTGAAACAAAATCCAAATTATATGGGTAAAATTGTAAGAAAACGATTAAATTAAAATCAAATTTAAAACTTACTAAAAATATAATATTTTAAAATTTATAGATAAAATGATGAAAACTTGATGAGATCAAAAATGTATTTCTACGTAAATTTTAAATTTCTAAAATAATAATTTAAATAAAAAGAAAAAATGGAAAAACATAGACAACACCGCCACAATTCTCTACGCTACGGTTGATGAACGCCTCGTAATCAACGTCGAATCCTCTACACGCGGTCCGTACATTCAAATTATTCTCTGCAGTCGATTACAGAGTTATGCATCTACAAGAATCAATCCCGACCATAGAAATATTTCCATAAAACTAACGGTCTAGATTTTAGTCTTTGTATAAGCGTTGACTCTCTTTGAATAGATTATTTATACCCATTGGTGGAAGGCTCGTTGTTCCCTCTCTCAATTTCCGAAATTCTAATTCCGAGTCGATTGTCCGAAATTCATTTCATCGTTTCCGTTTCTCCGATTTTCCGTCTGTAAAAATTTCCATTTCCGCTATGTCAAGGGCCGAGATGGACCAGCTGACGTCCGGAGCGAGCAATCGGATTATTCCGATTTTCAAAGCTCTGAGGACTTCTCTCATTTTCATTCACACCTTCTTCATCTCTCTGCTTCTCCTCTTCTGGCCACGCCGCCGTCGCTTGCCGGCTACCTTAACGCCTCCGGTCCAGTCCTCCGTGAAGAAGAGGCGATTGGTTTGGCGAAGGGAGGAAGAAGATACCCAACGGCGGAGAGCGTTGGCTGAGGTCATCGAAATGGGCGTAAGCGTCGGCGACGGGGGCTTTCGTGGCCGTTGGAGTACCTCGTTGTTCTACGGGGTTAAGAGAAACGCCTTGTTTTGCCGTTCCTGGTTGCCGGAATCGGGTGAATTGAAGTAAGGGTTTTAGTCTTCTTCCGTATTCAAATTCGGTTGAAATTTGGTATTGAAACTGTTTGATGAAAAATTTACCTAAATGATATCTCATGGAGATACAGAAGAAAAGGGCTCGATTAGATTTTAGGATTAATTTACTTGAATTCCTAATAATTTTATAGCATGAATTAGAAGGTTCCCTGTTTCTCACGGCAAGTTTTGTTGTTGTTCTTTTAGGGGTATTTTGATCATCATTCATGGGCTTAACGAGCACAGGTAATCTTAAAAGTTATTTCATATGAATATGCAGATTTATTTATTTATTTACTGTGGATGGATTTATGCTGTCAGCTTTTTTGTTTTTAATATCCCAATGGTTTTGTTTGGTGTTTGGTGTTTGTTTGCAGTGGAAGATATGCTCATTTTGCTACCCAGCTAACTTCTTGCAACTTTGGCGTTTATGCAATAGATTGGATAGGTATCTAAGCTACACATATCATCTCCCTCTTGTGGTGTTTTTGAACTGTAACATGTTTACATTTCTTCATAGTGTTTTCCCCCATATCGTGATTTATTTCTTCTTAATTATAATCTAATTTAAACCTCGACGTTAAATACCATTACACTCAAAAGCTTAAGCTTGCTTTTGAGTTTTGACAACGGGAGAGGAAATGACATTTCAGGATTTCAAACCCAAGACTTCTTACACTGGTATCATGTTAAAGTTATATCAATACGCTAACATATGACTTCAATTGCTTTGTTGTTCATATATTCCTGACTATATTGACAAATAGTTTGTGCATATCTCGTTATCACGATGTTTTTATGCTGTTCTTCTTTGGTTTCTATGACAATTTAACGAAGATTTTCAATACCCTGTTTTTTTTTTCCCACCTGAACAATGGTGTTTTTTGTTTTAGCTTGGTTGATATTGGAAATAAGTCATTTGGGTGAAAGATTTTGATTGTGTTATGGCTGTTGTCTTGTGTTCTTATTGTAGGCCATGGTGGAAGTGATGGATTACATGGATTTGTTCCCTCTCTTGACAATGTTGTTGCTGATACTGTAAGTTCGACTAAATCTATTTACTTCGGTTTTAGACTTTTTGTTCTTTTTTGTTTGGCTGACATAAGATTTTCATTGATCTGCACAACAACGTAAACCAATGTGAATATTTGTTTGATCTTCATTTCTAAAAGCTCAATACATTCCTTTGGTTTCTAATGCTAACTTGTCATCCTGTTATAGTGCAACTATGATTCCATCTTTTGTTTCCCTGCACATTAGAATGGACATTTACTAAAAGATGATGACAGTTTCCTGATGGGATTGAGTTATTTGTTTAAGGAAATAGTTTAGATTATTGGTTCTGTTTTGAGTTTCAGACTGCAGATCGTGTTGTTTTTTAATATATTTCGAGATTTGGAAGGGGATGTTTATTGTTTTTTCTGTTCTGCAGGGATCTTTCTTAGAAAAGATTAAATCTGAGAACCCTGAAACACCATGTTTCCTCTTCGGACACTCCACGGGTGGGGCCGTTGTTTTGAAGGTCAGTTAATTCAAAAAACTTCCCTACCCATCTTGCAAAATGATGTCAGTTTTAATTCTCCTTAACTAAAATTTTATACAGGCTGCATCAAACCCTCACATAGAGAATATGGTGAAGGGAATTATACTGACTTCCCCGGCTCTGCGAGTTAAGCCCGCCCATCCTATTGTCGGGGTAAGTAATCACAATACAATCTCTGTCTCAATTAGCTGTATAGAAATACCTTGCAATTTCGGCTTATAAACACACTCATGTTGAACTTACTTCCCATAATGTAGGCTCTAGCTCCAATCTTTTCCATGGTCATTCCAAAGTTTCAGTTCAAGGGTGCAAACAAGAGAGGCATTCCAGTTTCAAGGGATCCTGCAGCACTCTTGGCCAAATACTCCGATCCATTAGTCTACACTGGACCGATCAGAGTCCGAACAGGTCACGAGATCTTGCGGATTTCATCATACCTAATGCGAAACATCAAGACAATCACCGTCCCGTTCTTTGTCCTCCACGGGACAGCTGACAAGGTCACGGATCCATTAGCATCCCAGGATCTGTACAATGAGGCAGCTTCTGAGTTCAAAGACATAAAGCTGTATGAAGGGTTCTTGCATGATTTGCTGTTTGAGCCTGAGCGAGAGGAGATTGCTCAGGACATAATCAATTGGTTGGAGAAAAGGTTGAACTCTGAGGTTGAAAATGCCAATAAACCTCTTGTAAAATGAGGAGCATTTTCAGGGGATCGAACAAAAAATAGTTTATTGTGTTTGTTCTAGTGGTTAATGGGAATATATGTATGAAATTTGTATATCTAATAGATTAACTTTACTTTTCTTGATAATATTAGTCCATTTTTTTAAACATTCATTTATGATATTTTGAGAGTTATTTGGATGTGTTATTTGCAAGTTGTTTCAAAATGGTTTTGTTCATCTTTTATTTTGAATTTCAAAACTTTATTTTTCATTGTTTTGCCACTATATATATATATATATTACTTATTTCATTGTATACATAATTTGAATATGTTGAAAGAAATGGGCAGCAAAAGTTTCTAACATCAACATAAACATAGCTAAAATGACAAAATGTTTCTTTAGATCAAATCCATCTAGTTTCATATTTTTATAAAACCATCATACCATCAAACATTTGATGAGTTTAAATTGAAGTAATGGGTATGAACAAAACTATAATTTCTTTATAAGCTTATTGATTATATTGCATGACAAAAACTTTATGTAAACATGTTCATATACTTAAAGTGGAATAATCAGTGAGAAGAAAAACAATAAATACTTCACAAACAAATCAAATCAATCACAAAAAGAAATCAAATCAAATCAATCAATCAATTATATCTTGTCAATCTTCTCCTTTTTCAAATAAATTTGACTTGAAAAAGACTTCTTCAAATGTCAAATTATTTGAAAAGTAGCTTTCTTCAATTATGTATATTTGAATTTTTACTAAAGACTCGTTTAGATCACAATATTGTTTCATAACTATGAATATAAAATGTTTAAAATTTAAATATTTGAGACAATTTATGTCTATATTGTAGAAAATTAATGTTTGAAAGTTAAATATAGATTTAATTTACCAATATTGTAATCCATATAAAATAATTACTTAATCAAAAACAATAAATATAGTCATAAGTTAAATTTATTGTTATTTAAATATATTGTCATATTAATTAATTAATTAATCATTTAAGATTAAAAAATAATTAGTATTTTTATATTAAACATGGATTAAATTATTTAATTTAATTAACAAAAACAATTAAATAAAATATAAATAAATTAGCAAAAGTAACATAAAATATTAATCGTAAATCTATTCGTTGATTTTTTTAAAATAACTATTCGTTGAAATTTATTAAGTCTAATTAATATATTTATACTTGATAATTAATTAAAATTAATAGTAATGAATAATTGATTAATTAGTTAGACTATATTTTTACTCTTATCTAAAAATATTAAATGTCCATAAGCTTTGGATTTATAAGGACGATTATGATCAACAATATTAATATTAAATAATTTAATTTAATTTATATATAAATAAATAAAATACAGTTCATATAGGCACAGCACAAGAAATAGGAAGAAAATCCCAAATTAGTGGTCTTCAATCTCCCAAATCTCACACCAATCTTGTCTTCTTTCAACTTTTCTGAATATTCCTCCCAAATAATTGAGTTCTTTTTTTAAATAATAATAATAATAAATAAATAAATAAATAAAGGTACAATTCAAATTTGAGGATCAATTATTGAATGTGTACAAAGAGAAAAAAGAAATCATCTGACTTTTAAAAGCGCAAACATGGAATTTTCTTCCACATTTTTTGTTCCAAAGTTCTATCATGAAAAAAAAAATAACTTTGCATTTACAAATTACAATATTAATTATCCATGAGAAAAACATATTTGTACCCAAAAATGTACTTTAGCCAAACTCTGTTATATGATAAATTTTTCTTTCCTTTTTTTTTTAAATTGAGTTTTTTAATGTTAAATACTGGATTGAGCTACAAAAAGATCGATGCAACTTAAGATGTATTTGGAATACCTTTCCAAGTGATTAAACTAAAAATATATATATATATATTTTGAAAAAAAATTACGTGTTTGGTAATCACCTAAAATGAGTTTTGAAAAAATGAGTTTATAAAATAAATTGGTTTAGGATAAACACATGTAACAACTTTTAGAAAGAAATAAAATGAATTTTGAGTAATCTCTTCCAACTTCTGATGGTCGATGACTGTCGCAGGTTACCTTTGGCCATACAAACTTTTACATAAAAATACTTGAGAAATAGTTGCCAAACATGTGGATTTTTATTTTGGGGAGTTTTTACCAAAAGTGTTTAAATGGCATTTTTTAAAAACATTTTTGCCATAAAGCTCGATCATTATATGAGATCAACCATTTAACCCATCTTCGTTACCCTTTTTTCTAAATAAAAATTCAATTTTAATATCATTCATCTCATAGAACTCAATAAAAAATTATAATTTTTTTAAATAATTGTTTTACAAGTAAAAATGATGAAACAACGACATACAAATCCCCTTCCTACACATTTGTTATTCAAATTAAAGGTCCAAATAGTTTAATGTAAAGATAGCTATACGATGAAATTTCATACCAAATTATTTATTACACAGGGGGCTTGGATGAATTTGAGAAACTTCAGGGACTTTTCTGCAAAAAATCAGACATTTTGTTCACCATTTGCTGCAAAGAAAAATCAAGATACTTCACAAACTCCTCCAGCGGCCATCCTTCGATCGGATCCGCCACGAACGACCACACGATCTTGCAACCGCCGCCGCCTTCGCCGCCGCCGGGCAGCAGCTTCATGGTTGCCACGTACGACTTGAATCCGATGTTGTTTTCGCGGATCTCGTAGGTGAAAATATGTTTGGTCGGATCAATCTGATTCAGCCTCTCGTGGGCCCACTTGATCGACGGCTCCGGCGACGACGTCGTGTCGATGGTGGCGCAGTACCGGATCAGGCCCGGCTGCCCCGGTTCGCCTTCCACGCGGTGACACGTGTCGATCGGGAGCCATTTGTGGAGGCTGCAGAAGTCATCGGCCAGCAGCGGCCAGATTTCGTTGGGATTTCCGGCGGTTGTCTCGGCGGAGACTTCTCCTTCCCATTTTGACGGCGGCGGCGGCGGCGATTGTTCTTCCATGAGAGAGAGAGAGAGAGGTTTGTTTAGTGAAATGTTTGGCAAATTTTGTTTCATTCTCGACTTCAATAAATAGGAAATAAATGGAAAGGTGGAGGTTGCAAATTTTTTTTTATTCCACAGATTAATACAATAAATGTTAAATTAAAAGAGCTTTCAAAATTGTATTTATTTCACGTATAAATTTAAGGGGAAGTTTTAAAAATAGAAAAATAAGGGAAACTATTTACACGAAATAACAACATTTTTAGATAGTTGTGATAGAGGCTGATAGAAGTCTATCATGGTCTATCAATATTTTTTTTCCTATTTTCTGTAAATAGTTTGACATTTTTTCTATCTGTGAAATTTTTCCTAAATTTAAACACACACATATATATTAAAAAAAGATTTGGTCTCTTAACTCTCGTGAAAGTAATAATTTAGTTCTTAAACTTTAATTTTTAAGAATTTAGTCATGTACTTTCAAAATTTTTAATTTTAAAAATTTGACTTCAAAATAGATAACAAAACAAGTGGAATTGGCAAACTTGATTTTCAAAAATTTAAAACTAAAATTATTACCAAACGAGACTTTAGTAGTTTTAGTTTTTTATTTTTAAAAATTAAACTTATTTTCTTTCAATTTCTTACCATAGTTAAAGAGTTGAATTTTTAGCATATTAAAAAAAAAAACAAAAACAAAATTTTAAAACCATTCTTTTAATTTTCAAAACTTAATTTGGTTTTTTAAAACATTTGTAAAAAGTAGATAACAACAATAAATTTAGATGTGCAAATGGTATTTGTAAGCTTAACTTTTTAAAATAAAAAATTAAAAACTAAATAGTTATCAAACATGACTTAAATTAGACGCTTTAGATGTTGAGGCATACTAATGAAATTTAAATTCAAAAGAATATAAAATACCCTAGCTTCAATATTTCAATTTCAAAATTAGATGCTAATTAGTTAAATTAATCCAATAGAATTAGCCCATTCGATTATAATTTGGTCAATAAATGTACTAATTAAATCTTAAAAATCGATGGTTTGATCTTTCACTTTGTAGTTTTTTTTTATACAATAAATATAAAGTAAAGAGATTTGAACCTCCAAATTCAAGAGAATTAGTATACGTCAATTGTGTGCTATATGCTCGTGAGTCGTGACTAGGTTAAAAAAAAAAAAAAAAACTTTTTAACCAATTTACTTTGTACTTTGAACCAGCCATCCCATTACCTTATGTCATAAATACAATATTTATTTTCCTTTACCTTATGTCATAAATACAATATTTATTTTCCTTTCACTATTTTTTACAGTTTGATTTTGTTGTTTTAAATAGAAAAAAAAAAATCATTGAAATGTTCGCCTTTGAAGTTTGAACTTTATGGAGTGGGAGAATCGATAAAGGAAAAGCTATCGCATGCTTGACATCTATTGGGCGTGTGAATTAAGCCAAGTTTCTACTATTAAATTATTAATATTATTAACATGAAAACGTGTCCATAATTTTCTTCTCAACAAAATAAAATAATATTTTCAAAATTATTTTAGTTTAATAACAGCGAATCGAACTTCTAACTTTAAAAACACGAGTGCATGTCAATTATAAGTATTTACAAGGTTAGTAATCATTGAAAACACACATTTTAAATATATATGTATCTTTCCTTTAAGTTAGCTATTTGCTTTAATTAATTATTTTTTAATATATAAATAAATATGATCGACCAAAAAGAAATTTTCTATGAAAAAATATTACACAAAATTCTCTTTTCAATCCCAAATATCAATTTCTACCTGCACAAACATCAATGATGGATTATGATGCTACAATATCTCACAGTTTAGAACTAAAGCTCTCAACACATGTTCACATCCAACATGTAATTAGCATCATGGTATTAAATCATAGATATATATTATTTTGATATCCGCGAGTCTTTAGGCCAGTTTACGCACACCTCCACTAATCTCACAGAACAATCTGTATGGAACTCCATAAAATATTAAATCATAGGTAGGTGATCACTATGGATTGAACCCATAACCTTTTAACCCTTTGGCATTTTTTTTTAATGTTTCCATTACAACTAGACCAACACATGATGGTTATTGTATTAAATTATATTAACATATCCACATTTTTATCAATATTTTCACGTTTTTTATGAGTTAAACATCAACATGAAAAGTAAATCGATATTTTCATTATATTGTTAAAAATTCATGATACATATAAAATAAGCAACAAAATGTCCCGATATAAATATTATATAAATAATAAAAATGTTAACTTGTTTAAAAATTATAAAAGGTTCATTTATCAATTTAATTTTTCTGTCGAACTTTTTTAAAAAAAATTATGACATTTTATCAATTATTTCCATTAATGTTTTCATAAAATTGAGACAGACATTTTTGTCGACATCTTTTTTTAGGAAAAACATAAACAGAAGAAAAAATAAAGGTACATTAGACCCTTAGACACAACCGAATGAATGATAGTCTTCAATCCAAACATTTGAATTATTGTTGGGTCCCTCTAGAATGAGAAGTCAACCAGGAGCAAGAAAGTTACTTCTCCTTAGACTAAAAGTGAAACCACAAACAAGTCCTCTTCAAAAAAAAAAGTGATTTTTTTCTCTTTTTTTTTTTACCATTTGTAGATTAAAAAAATCGAATATTTAATTTTAGATTGTTGAGCTATACTCATTTTAATATTATAATCACAAACAAATCTTCTTAAGTAAAAAGTTCAAATGATTATCAACAACAACTTGCATCTCATCTTGTCGAGATCTTGGACCTTGATTTAGCATATACTTTTTCCATATATACTTCATATCTTAATTAGTTTTTTTTTTTAAAGAACCTCTTTCCTAGCTTATGTTTTTTTTAAAAAAAACAAACCATATTTGTTTTTAATGTAATAATTTATTTGATAAAAGCCAAATATTTAAATTACCATTCAGGACAAGACAGAAGAAGATTATTACAATAAAACCCACTATGAATTGGGATTTGTCTAATGTTCGATAACTATTATGTTTTAAAAAATTAGGCATATTTTTTCTTAATTTCTTACCGTGATTTATATTTCTTTTTAAGTACAAGAGTGCCATATTTCATAGAAAAAACGCATTTTTCAAAATTACTTTTTTTTTAATTTTTAAAATTCGACTTAGTGTTTGAAAAGCATGGTTACAAAGTGGATAGAAAAAAAAATTAGAGGTAAAATGAGTGTTTATATATTTAATTTCTAAAAACTAAAAACTCAAAGTCCGATTTGGTAATCATTTGAATTTTTGTTTTTAGTTTTTAAAAATTATAACCTATAAATATTCAATTCGCCTTTAAATTTCTTGCCTTTCTATCTATTTTTACTAATATTTACAAAAAAATCAAGCTAAAATTTTAAAACTAAAAAAGTAAAACTTAAAAACATATTGTTTTTAAAATTTAACTCAAAATACAACTCTTGTAATAACTAAAATGCAAATCATTATAGGAAAATTAAAAAAAAAAAAAAAAAAAAAAACTTAGTTTTTATAAACAAAATGATAATAAAACGGGCCGATTACCGAATAAGGACTTAATTTTTATTTTGTACGGCAGCCTCCATCCGCTTGGCCATGGAGCTCAATCCCACTTCGTACTTCTTCAACAGATCTTCCAGCGTCAAACCTTCCACCGGCTCAACCGCGAACCTCCATTCAATCACGCAGCCGCCGCCGGCGTTTCTGCCTCCTCCCTCACCGACCTCGATCGTCGTCACGTACGATTTGAATCCAATGTTGCTTTCCACGATCTCGTAGCATATGCAGCGACGCTCGTCGTCCACCGCCAAGAGCCGTTCTTTGGACCAGCTAACGACGCAATCGGATCCGTCGGTGGAGGGAATCGAGAAGCCGGAGCAGAATCGGACACAGCCGACCTCGCCGTTAGTGCCTGAAAGCCCGTAACAATTAGATAGGGTTGGAAACCATTTGTGGAAATTGAAGAAATCCTTAATCATCGGCCAAATCTGGTCCGCCGCAGCGACGGTCAACGCCTCTGAAACTCGGCCTTCCCACTTTGCTGCAGAGTTTTGCGCCATTGGAGAGTTGATCGGCTTCGTTCTCAGATCCCTCACCTGTTGCTAATGCTAACTTATTTCTTTTTTCTTTTTTCTTTTTTTTTTAAAAAAAGAAAAAATATATATATATTTTTTATGCCATTCGTAACTTAATATTATTCTTGCATTGATGACCAATGTTGGGTCCAAAATATTAGTTTTTTTTTTCTTGCCATCAAATTATCATGATGTAACAAATATAAATTTGATAAAAGTATTAGTTTTTTTTCCCGGGATAACCCTGACCGTATAATAAGTGGTCACATGGATTGAACTCGTGGTCTTTTAAATCTTTATCAAGGTCGTGCCTCCTATTTAGACCAATGAATAATGGTTCTTCTACTATCTTA
Source organism: Lagenaria siceraria (assembly GCA_002890555.2). NCBI lineage: Eukaryota > Viridiplantae > Streptophyta > Magnoliopsida > Cucurbitales > Cucurbitaceae > Lagenaria > Lagenaria siceraria. The sequence goes on from CM016490.1 coordinate 18,268,776, forward strand.
AAAATGAAGAGGTTTGAATTCGACTTGATTCAATAAAAATAAATATTTTATCTCTGATCCAAAGTCTATTATATATGACCAACGTTGTGGCTGATGTATCTTCTATGGGCTCTTTCTTTCAAAGAGTTTTGTTCAGACATGTTCCATGATGTTTTAATTCAAAGGCACGTGAGTTGGAAAGAAGAGTGACTTATCTTTTCTGGTAGTCCATGGAGCCTTTGGTTATTAATATATGGCATTTTGTTTTCTTCTAGAAAAAAGCAAGTCTACCAGTAACTAGATACGTAAATAATGAAAAAGAAGCAACATAAAATTTAAATGAAAATTATTATAAAAAAAATCAACTATTTACAAATATAGAAAAATTTCACAATCTATTAGCGCTTTGTCGCTCAAGTGATAGAAGTCTATTGCGGTCTACTGCTGATAGAACAATTAAATTTTTCTATATTTAAAAACAACCAAAATTTAAAAGTATTAATCCCCTAAAAATGAATATCATTTTTAATTATATAAAATAGTAATTTAGCTTAATTAAGATCAAACAATCTATCAAAAGTATTATTATATTTAGGAATGTTACATCAAATGATTTAATACTAACAAATATTGATTTATTAATGTAAAATAAATAAATTATTGTTACATCCCCTTGTTATTGTTCTACTCATCAAACAATTCCTCCAAAAAAAAAAAAAAAAAAAAGTGAAAGGAATTATTATAGAGGTAACACTCAGGTTTACAACTGTGTTATGAATTAGAAAAGGCCATATATTTCAAAAATGTCTTTTAGTTTAAATTTTTTCAAAATTGGCTTTTAGTATTTTTTTTTTTTTTTTTTTTTTATAGTTTTACCCTTTTTTAATTTATTTATATCCGATTTATATATATATATTTCTCTATTTACGAAGCTACATTAATGATAGAGAGAGAAAATGTATTTATTATGGAGAGAGAATGCATTTAATTAATTTTTCTCATTATTTAATTGGAAAGAGAAAATGCATTTATTATAATTTTTTTACATTTTTCAATTTAGAGAGAGAAAATGCATTTAATGAAATTTTATTTTCTATTTACATTGATTTTCACGTATCAACTTATCAGTTTTTTTTTTTACGGATTCATGACTATTTTAAATATACCTTATAACATTTTGTTAAGTATTTGAAAATATTATAACCAATATATGAAATATACTACCGTTTATAAATTAGAAAATGACTCAATGCTTAACATAAATCACAGTATAAACCAATATATGAAAAATATCACGGTATATAAACCAATATATAAAAAATACTACGATATATAAACCAATATATGAAATATACTACCGTTTATAAATTGGAGATTGACTCAATGTTTGACATAAATCACAGTATAAACCAATATATGAAAAATACCACGGTATATAAATCTTAATAAACTTCATTTACATCGCAGTATATATATCATATATACTATACATTTAGGTAATAAAAAATCACAACAATCAAAATATGTATATATCATAATACATGAGGTCTAAATAAAAAAACTCTCGTTTATATCAAATAAACGAATACATATATCACAATATATATCAAATTTTATAATCCGCCATTTTGTCATTTCGTCGTCCCCTTAAAGTTCGTCGTTCGTCTACTCTGAGTCCACCATTGTCGTTCGTTCACTCTGAGTCTGTCATCGTCGTTTGTTCGATTTGAGTCCACCATCGTTGTTCGTCCAATCTGAGTCCACCCACATCGTCCGCACCATCTATTCACTCATGTCGTTTTGTGTCGCTCCGTGCTCGCCCCACGTCATCCATCTCTCGCTTGCAACTCACATCGCCGGAAGGAAAAAAGAGAGGGAGGGAGATGGAGAAAAGAGAGGGAGGAGGAGAGAAAAGAGGGAGAGAGAAGGAGAAAAGAGAGGGAAGAGGAACAAACGACCTTGAAGAATGGGGTGAGAGAATATATGCATGAGGGAGAGAGAATGTGCATGGGGAAAAGAAATGAGAGAGAATATGCATGGGAAAGAGAAAAGAGAGAGAATGTGCATGGAGGAGAAAGAGTGTGCATCGGGAAGAGAGATTGTGCATGTGAGAGAAATGATATATATATATATATATATATATATATATATATATAAAATGTAGGTGAGGGCTAAATTGTAAATAGCCACTGATATTAGTGAAAATATGGAGGCTAATTGGACTTTTTTTGTAAAAAAAATAAAATGTTTAAGACATTAACGTAATATGGGTTTATTTTTAAGGTCTTTTATGTAGAAATTCCATTAGAAAAAGCTTGAATGAAACCAATGGGCCGGAGTGGAAAGCCCAAAATTATTTGGGCCTAGGATGGGCTCAAATGCAAAAGCTTTGGGTTGGGCTCGTTGAACGTTGGAAGCCAGCAAAGCAATCTCAGCTTGAGTTTTCGCCAACTGGGTTTCTTCCGCGTGTAATTGATATTAAAAAATTATTATAAATAGAAAGCTTGAATTTACGGCGGGTAAACAATAAATTTATTTGTAAATAGTTTGATTCATTTTTTATATTTGAAAACAATCTTAGAATATACTTGCTCGGAGGAATTTAGCGACATTGATAGCACCATAAATTCGATGAATGATAATGAATCTTTTAATCTCTCACCCACATGGAGAGAAAAATATTTAAGAATATTTTGGAAGAAAATAAGACAGAATATCAATGGAAATTTTGCATATCTTTTTTTTTTTTTTTTTTTTTTTTTTTTTTTTTTTTTTTTTAATGAAACTCGATAAATTTAGTTGTTAGGTGAATTGAGTTTGATTGTGTGTTGAAAGTTTGTCATTTGGAAGCTTATTTGTACGATTAAAGTGTGATTTCAAGAATACTTATGTGATTAAAATTTGAGAATACTTATGTGATTAAAATTTGATTTTTGAACTTTGATGTGGTTGAAATATAATCATTTTTAAGTGGCTAAGTTGTTATTCTTCATTGATTGTGTCATTCAAGTTTGGGTTTTCATAAGATTATGTTTATTTAATAAGTTTAATTTTTATGTTAATGTTCGTGTTTTGATTAGTTTTGTAACGACCCGACTTTCTAGAAGTCGTTACTTCATGCATGCATACATTTCAAAACGACACATTTCGTATATTTGACTAAAATAAAAGAAATTTATCAAATAAATAACTTCATTAAATTTAAATAATTAAAAATATTAGATCGGGGTATCCCTAAAAAAAATTATAAAACCAGAACTGTGAGTTTTGCATAAAACCTCTAAGAATGCAAAACTAAAATTTCTAATTTAAACATTCAGATTTGGATTTAACAACATGAAAACATAAAAATATGAGCGGAAGCATTGACTGGTCCCAATGGCACGGTCATCGCCTGTCTGTCCTTGTCTGTACCTGAAATCCATAAAATTGTAACCGAATGAGTATAAAACTCAATAAGTAATCCCACTGCCGGGATTTCTAGATCTGTAGGCCAACTGCCCTGTCACCATGCCTAGCGGCCTGCCAACTGCCCTGTCACCATGCCTAGCGGCCTGAGGGCACGCCGTCAATGCTGTGGTGTAAGCCTGATGACCCACACCAGTGAACATGGAGGTGACCCCGTCGGTCCACACATGTCTAGTGGCGTGATGGCACACCGTCGAAACTGGAGGTGAACCTGATGAGAACTCGTCGGTCCACACAGGTCTAGTGGCCTGATGGCACACCGTCAAAACTGTTTTGAGGTGAACTTGATGATTCAAGTAATAATATAGCATGGGACAACGGGCGTTGGCATCGGATTCAATCATACATAGCATAGGTAAATTCTCAACTGATAAATTCTCAACAGTAGATAAATCATAAAGTAGCCAGACAAGCATTAGCTAGACAAATCATGCATGCAAACATGCCAATAGCCACCCAATAGCCAAATAATATATGCCAATGGTCAAATAATACTGTGAAGCTGTGACCTGCCAGCAGTAGAATCACTTACCTTGAAATAAGTGTAACAATCGCGCTCAGAAATTCCCTGTGTACCAATTCCAATCCACACCAGCGTTATGACCCACAACGGTTGTTGCCTAAAATCCACAAAAAAAATAATAATAATACGTTGACGCCAAGGCTTGTTGAGCGTAACCAAAACTTTAGAAACCTCAAACCTAACACAAGATCAACATTAGAGATTAACCAAATTTTTCGATAGTAAATCAAATAACCAATGGAGACCAAAATCCCAAAACTCACCCAGTTTTACGGGTTCTGTTCGGTAATGATTACGGACACATGAGAGCTTAAAACAACGATCCAACCGTTCAGAATGAGGCTCTATATGTCCCGAATATGCTGATAAAATTTGAATACAATCCGACGGTTGAAACTCCAAAAAACGTCAATTTTCTAGGAGCTGTCGCAGAAAAACCGAACTGCACTGCAGTTTTTCCCATTCTCCATTTTCCGGTGTATTTTTCTCTCTCTCTAGTCACTTAATAATATATATATACGATCCCAAACCCTAATTCCTTAATAAATTAGGTATATACATATTAAATTTCTTTTCCCTCCACCAATTCAACTAAATAAATTAAATCTCCCAAATTAAAATTCAATTTTCACCGATGGAATTTAAATTCAAATCTTTTATCCTATTTAATTTAAATTGAATTATTTTTCCAAAATAATTCAATTAAGACTTAAAAATTCAAAATAATACCCAAATAATTTAAGATAATTAAATTAAAATTACTTAAAATTTTGGGTTGTTACAAGTTTAGTCGTTATTTATTTTAATTCGACGAGTTTAGTTATTAGTGCATGATAAGTCTTGTTGCTTATTAGAATATTTGTAATGAATTGAGTGATCAATAAGCTCAACGAATCAAATGTAATTAACCTGTGAAATCACGAGCTCATATTACAATTCATATACTTTGGGTACAAAAATGATGTACTATTTAATTCATATGACCTATAAAAATTGGAGTTTTGTTTTGAATCCTTATTTCTGCCTTCTTTCTTACCCTCTCTTTCTATATTATCCTTCATTTTTTTCTTGTATTTCTTTTAACAAATATCTCATTTCTCTCTATTTTAATTTATTCATAATAACATTATATTATAACGCATAATAAACGTTTGAAACAAATAACTATCACACGTAATTTAAATCATATTAGAACAAAATAAACATAAAATAGTTTAAATGTTGAAGGGTAATTACCTTGTGTATTGTATAATGTGTTTTATGCACGTGATAGTGCCATGGGCAATTTATAGAATAATGGACAACTATTATTAACTATCATTGATGCTAGTAATATGCCTAATTTTTTTTTCTCCCACGTGCCTACCTGCTACAATTGATAAGTTTTTGCCTCCTCGCAATACACACATATATGTTTAGTAATTTGTCATCTTTAAGGCTAATAAGAAAGTGAGCGAGCTAGTCCGAATAGAATATAAGACATTAACTATATTTAAACGAATGTTCACTCCTCCCATTCTCAACTTATTAGATTAGAAAACAAGGTAAGCCCATTCGCCATCAAAACAAACAACATTTTTTATTTTCAAAAATTTATATAATAAAATACACCAAACAAAAAACAAAACAAGGGGAAAAACGTATATCTAACAGGTTAGAAATACGAAGAGACACATTGATATTATTTCGAGAAAGTACTAAAAGGGAAATGAAAAAAAAATCCATAAAATAGGTAGATAAGGTCATCCACAAGTCGTAATTGTTTTGGTTCATGAAAAAGCAAATTAAATTATTTTTTTTAATCGGGGAGACTCCAATTTGATTTGGTTTATAATAATTTTTCGAGTTCATTTAAGTTTGTGGATGTGTCCTTTTAGTCTCTCACGATTGTCCTCAACAATATTAGAGAAATACAAGATAATCACGATATTAAATTTTAATCAATAGGCTGATATTAACGGATTTTCATAGACTACACATAAACATGAGAGGTAAATCAATCCGTGACTTAAAAATAATATAAATAATAAACGTGTTAACTTTATTTTTTTTTAAAAAAAAAAAAAGTTTCCTTGTTCATTTATTTTTTAAAAATATCTTATTTTAATAACTTTTTAAAGAAATATTCATCAATATCTAAAACATTAACCTTTTCGATGATGACGAAATTAAAACTGGAAGATAAAATATAAGCATTAGAAAAGTTTGAGATTTTTTTTTTTTTTTTGATATTTTGATTCCGTAGATTTTTATTGGATAATTATATAATTAAAATTATACCCCACAATTAAATTTACCTTGTTGCCCTCATTCCCGGAGTAGATTTTCTGGATACAACCATATTGGTCAACCACTCCGGGAACGAGGGCAACAAGGTAAATTTACATATCTCAAATCTAGCCTTTTTTTATACCACCATACTTTTTGATTTATTGCTGGTTATAAACTATTTTAATCTTTTTCTCATTATTTCAAATAATATATGATATTTATACAAGTAATGACCAATTACAAACAAGTAGAGTTAATGAAATTAAGAGAAAACATATGCTCTATAGTTTAACTTTATAAACGTGTAACACATATATGTATAATGATTAAATTATAATTTTGGTCCCTATGATTTAAAGAAAATTAAAATTTAATTTATATGATTTATAATTAGAATTTAGTATAGAGATCTTCACGGAATGGGGCTGAGATGACTTCCTCACTCTCCGTTTCATTTTACGTCCCCGCCAAATTCCTCACGAGGATCGAGGATTGAGGTGGAGATTCTCTATAGGAAATTTGTGGGATCAGGTTCCTCATATATTTTTTCTTTACTATTATGATTTTTTTTAAATGGTTAAATTTTATACGATTAGTTTCACATGAACCGTTATAATTTAAAGATAAACTACTCGAAACTTTTAAGTTGAATTAAATAATTATCTCTAGAAAGTTTTAAGAGATGGTGAATTTGAAATTGGAAGATGTGAAGGAAAATAAATAATTAATTGATAATTATTTTTTTATTCTCAACAATTTCAGTCCTCTATTTTATAGAATTATCGTAAGTAGTTATTATTTGCTTTTTTATTTTGATGTTCACAATTTTTTTGTCTGACTCTTCAACAACGTATTAAAATTATAGTATAATTAATTAATTAATGAACATCACACAATTTTTAAACAATCATCAATTTATATGGTGTAATACAATTTTAATAAATAGCCGGTAAAGAAAAGGTTATGTCAAATTGGGTTGTTAGATTTCCAAAATTATCGGACAAAATCTTTTAATGGAAAAATAGAAGATTTAGAGGGTGAAAATTTACTAAAAATTATAGTTTAGATAATTTTTTTAATACAAATAAAAGTTAGGTTGATATGAATTTAAGAAACCACGATTTTTGGAATAAATTCATTATATCTGCTGTTTGGGACTATTTTGAAATCTATTAATTATTGATTAATTAAATCAAAATCCGATTTTACTATTTCTTTTAATCTAAAAAACATTTTGCTACTTCTTAAAAAAATGTTATTTCTCTGGTCAACTCTACAAAATTCATTAAGCAAAACATTTTGACTATGATCAAGTGCAACATGTGTACTTTTTAAAAAGCAATAATTTTATTTTATTTTATTATATATATATATATAGAAAGAGCAATAAATTTATGGTACGACATTCATTTTGTTTCATGTAGATATATATTCCTAAAATAAAAAACTATCAAACTAATCTAAAGTAGATGGAACAATATAATTTTATTTTAAAAAAAGAAACGATACAATAAATCTGTCTATAAATAATTAGATAGATAAAAAAAAGTAATAAAACAATTAAGTATTAATCAGCTAATAAAAGTTAATATAAAATAATTAATACAATATCAAAATGATATAAAACAATAGTTTCCAATAAATCAATGCATTATATGACCAAATGAGTAGTAATGGAGAGTGGCTGAAGGATAAGATTGAAGCTGCTTTGTTAAATGTGGATGTTGATGCTACAAATAAGAGTTTGACTGATAAATGGGTGTGGCATTATGAGAAGTCTGGTTGGTTGCAGTGTGTTTGAAACTTCTTGGAAGAAAGTTTGGTTACTCAAGGTTCCTAGGAAGGTTAAGTTTTTTTTGCTGGAGAGCTATTCATGATATAATTCCTGCTAATTACAATCTTGTCAGGAGAGGCTTGAATGTGTCGCCTCTCTGCCCTGTTTGTTCCAGTAGTATTGAATCTACTGATCATGCTCTGGTTGGTTGCGCTCGGGCTCAGCAAATATGGGACTTGATTTTTCCCTCTCATCTTCTACATGAGGACTTCAATAACAACTTTAAGGATCGTTGACTCTCTTTTAGTTCAAGCAACAATAATGTTGAGTTAGACCTCTTTGCAATAATTTGTTGGGCAATTTGGAATGACAGGAATAATCACTGGCTAGGCAAACCAATCCCTAATCATAATGTAAGGAAGAAATGGGTCTTTAAATATTATGATGAGTTCCTAAGATTTGAGTATTGTAAGAAAAGCGTTTTGAAGTATAAGGAGTCGAAAAGTCCTGTTCAGAAGAGAGGTTGGATTAAACCTTCTCATGATTTTTTCAAGTTGAATGTGGATGCTTCTTGGGCCGAAGGAAATGTGGTAACGGGCCTAGGTGCAATTATTTGTAACTCTGAAGGTCTTCCGATTGGAAATGTATTAATTTGAACTTCGATTCTCCTTTGGTAGAAATACTCGCTATAAGAGAAGGTGTTCGTCTTGCATCTAACCTTCACAAAATCTGTTGGTTGAATCGGACTGTGCTCAAGCCATTAGTTTGATTGTGAATGAAGAAGGTTGGGCTAGTGTTGCTGATTGTTGGATCGAGGATATTAAAAGATTGGCTAGAGAATTTAATTTCATATCCTTTCAGCACTGTTATAGTGATTGTAATTGGGTAGCTGATCGAATTGCAAAAAATGCAAAATTCTGTATGCTTAATAGTGAGTGACATTATACTTTGTCAGATTGGATTGTAAACCAAGTCCTGAAGGACTCTTGTTCAAACTATGCCCCGGTGACTTAATAATATGACTTGAATTTTCTTAAAAAAAAACTTATTTATAAAGTTCGTATTATCGAAGATTGTGTAAATGTATATATATATATATACACTACGTCATCAAATGACCTAAAAGTAATAAATATCGATTTATTAATATTAAATAAATATTTAATTATTTCCTCTTATGATCATAAAATAATTCATCCAGGAAAAGGGGGAAGAAAAAACCCGTCAACCCCACCAGGGGAAAACAAAAATACATGATTTATGGGGTCTTTTTTTATAAAAAATATTTTATAAAATTAGAAAAAGATTCTAGAAAAATGAAACATGTGAGAAAGCTTTGAGTATTTAATATAATGTCACAAAATACATAGACAAACCTTTGAAATAAGTTGGCTGTCATGGATTATTGATTCCAATCTCCAAATGCAATGTTATGTTGAATGTTCTTTCACAAAAAAAAAAAAAAAAAAAAAAAAATTATGACAATTTCAAAATTTGAAAAAAATGAATTAATCTATTATATAAAATTTTGAATTTTATGTCTATAGAATACTGAAGCTCCATTAGATAATCGTTTGGTTTTTGAAAATAAAATCTACAAACATAATTTCATCTATTGGTTTCTATGCTTTGTGGTATACATTTTGAGAGCGCTTTTAAAATCAAAGCCAAAATTTGAAAACTAAAAAAAATAAGTTTCGTTGGATAATCATTTGATTTTTTTGAAAATGGTGCTTATTTTCTCACAATTTTTTACACATGATTTTCATATTTCTTATGTAGACATTTATATTCTTTGTCAATTTTCAAAATACAAAACAAACTTTTGAATATATATATATATTGTTATTTTTAATATAGGTTTGATTGTGAAAATAATTTTAAAATGTAGATAACAAAATAGATAGAACTAGTGTTTATAAGTTTAATTTTAAAAAAGGTAAAAATCTAATAGTTACCAAATGGAGCATAGTTTTAAAAAACACGTGTATTTTTTCTTTTAATTTTTAAAATGGTTTAAAAATTTAAATATATATTTAAGAAATATGAAAATTAGAATTAAAAATGGTGAGAAATTAGACATAATTTAAAAAAAAATTAAATATTTATGCCTAAATATTTTATTTTATATTTAAGATAACAAATTAAATTTGTAATTTAAAAAAGTTTAAAAAGCAAACTGTTATAAATCTTCAAAGTTTTTAAGGATAAAAAGAAAAAATAAAGAAAAATGAAAAATATAAATAAATTACAAATGAAAAAAAAAGGAAGAAAGAAAAGAAAAGAAAAAAAAAAAAAAAAAAAAACAGAAGAACGAGTACAGTATGGTTTGCATAAACAAAGGCTAAGCTCTCAGTATCTTTCTATTTTCATCGTTTTGCTCTTCTTCCTGCTCTCCTCTGTACTTCAAAATCAACTCACCCTTCTCTCTTCTCCTTGCTTTACCGTTCCATAGATCTCCGCCTTCCCTATCGGCCTGCCCTAGACTTTGATTTTCCCACATTTTCTCTTCTCAATTTCAAATTTTGGGTTCCGATGACCGTAAATGCTTCCTGACTTTTCTTCTCCTGTGAACTCTTTCGCCCTTCATGGACCTCCATCTGTACCATGCCTGACCTCCGTCGCAAACCACGTAGGAGCCGGGTATCCGAAGACCCAGTACCGATTGCGCACAAAACACCCGTTAAGTTAACTGTAACAACACGCCACCGACGGCAACCCGCTAAACGCAGTGGTGGGAAGAGTATTAAGGAGGGGAAAGACGCGATCGATGCCGATGGTGACAGGGATGTTCTGAACCCTGGAATCGGTCTTGAAACGAGGCTACTGCGTGAGAACAAAGACGAAGTAGTTGGAAACGACAAAGACTTACTGCAGGTTGGTGTTAGAGCTATGGATGAGTTTGATAGCGGTGGACGGAACGCCGATAAGGCTCCTGCACCCCAAGATGAAGGCACGACTACTCCTCTTCCGGAGAAGGTGCTTCTTTCATTCTTGGATGTGTGTGTGTGTGTGTGTGTTTTTTTTTTTCTGACGTTTCTTGAATCGATGGGTTTGTGTTGATGGTTGAGAAAAGACAGGAATCCTGGATTAGTGAAGGAAAGTTGGTGCTTTGAATCTATGTCCCTGTTTCCACATGCTTTCTTGGCCTATTAATGGGCAACCCCAAGTTTTTTCGGCTGGTCTTGTTGCTTATGAGCCGATGCAAATTTTAGAAATGGCTTTGTTTGAAATTAGAGCATAGTTTTGCTCTGACTTCTGAGAGGGTTTCATATATTTGGAGTTAAACGATCGTTGCTAGTAAAGAAATGGGAATTTGCTATTCTGTTTGATTTCAGTAGTTTCTCTATATTTGGTATTGTTTTTTTTTATAGTGGTACTTCGAATTCGTGGAGCTGCTAGGATCCGACTGTGAAAGACAAATACTTTGCATGGAAATTATTGTTGCTCTACCTTTATCTTTTCTTTTGTGATTTTATTTATTACCCTATCTTTCAGCCTTTCTTTCTTTATTCTTCTTGAGAGAATTATTTCTTGTAGTTCTATTCACTTTTTTGAGCTCTTATTTGTCTCCATCTCGTTGATGAATCTTTTTATACTGTATTTAGCACACGATTATCTTCATTTAGATTAGTTTTTCTGCAATGATATGAAAGTGATACGATGCCCATTGAAATACTGCACTTTATTATTATTGTTATTTTAGTTATTGGGACAGTAATAGAAAGATATTATCATATCTGAAGTATCACTTCATGAGCTTTGTTCAGAATTGCAGTCATGGACCTTTTTTTCCTTCATTTTACAGGTTCAGGTTGGTGGTTCTCCATTATATAAAGTTGAAAGAAAACTGGGAAAAGGAGGTTTTGGACAGGTGTATGTGGGTCGACGAATGGGTCCCATGAGCTTGAACGAAAGGTCTGGTCCTGGAGCTGTGGAGGTATGGCATCTCTATCTGTAATGTTTACAGAATTATTTGTTTCATGTTACCAACATTTCATATGATCTGTCCAAATTTCAGGTAGCCTTGAAATTTGAGCATAGAAGTAGTAAAGGGTGCAACTATGGACCTCCTTACGAGTGGCAGGTTTACAAGTAATCCTCTTCTCAGTTCTTGTATATTACGTTTTAATGTCAAAGGCTTCTTATATTACATATATGTATACGCGTTCTAATCACTTCTCTCTTGGTTTTCAGTGCACTAGGTGGTAGCCATGGTGTGCCACGAGTTCATTACAAGGGTCGGCAAGGTGACTATTATGTCATGGTAAGTTTTGGTTCCTTTAAGTTATTAACATTTTAAGACTGTTAAAGCCTAAAGTGCATCTGAGATTTGCATTATTATTATTATTTGGAGTTCAACAATTGCAAGCTAGGAGATTGAACCATCAACCTTTGAATGCAAATTGGTGCCTTTGTTGACTGAGCTATGCTCAATCTGCCAGAGATTTGCATTGTTATTTTTATTGTGTTGCGAATAACTATACTTTGGACATAGGTTATGGACATGCTTGGACCTAGCCTCTGGGATGTCTGGAATAACAACGCCCACACGTAAGTTTAAATTAAAAATTTATCATTTGTTTTTTTTAATCAATTTGTAATTTTTCCACTAGTTGAAACTTATACTTGCAGATTTACTGCATGGTAATATGTCTACTTTATTCTTTGAATCTCAGGATGTCAATTGAAATGGTAGCATGTATCGCCATCGAGGCAATCTCCATATTAGAGAAGATGCATTCTAGAGGGTGAGGCCTTTATTCTTTATTCTCCTTATAGTGATGATGTATAACAATTTTCTGGTTCAACATTGTGTGATTGGATTGCCACGGGAATCAAATGGGAAGAAACTCAATGTAATCACTTTTGGATTGACATTATAGGCCTACCTCTTTTAGTTCATTTCACATCCGTAGAAGCTTCTGATACTTTGCTGCTAGGGCTCCCTTTTGTGATATGGAGGGACAGTAGAGTTACATGGGGTCATAGGATGCTTTAGCTGTAAAGGAACATGTTAAGTCTGTCAGATCTAGGTATCTTTGTACAAAACATCGTGCCACTTATGATGAATGATTCTTGCATCTACTAGGGCTAAGCTGGACTATTTTTACATAGTTGGCTCACTCACTGGCTTATGAATGATGTAGTTGTATTCTTGTAATTATTTTCTGCTCTTGAATATCTCTGTCAATGTCTCTGACAGGTATGTGCATGGTGATGTGAAGCCTGAAAATTTTCTGCTCGGTCCTCCAGGAACCCCAGAAGAGAAAAAGTTGTTTCTTGTAGATCTTGGTTTAGGTATCTCATTTTTTATTTACTGTTTCCTTCTCATGGAATGTTATTTTTATTACTTATGAAACACAGCTTACCATTATATTGGTTCACCATGTAGCAACCAAGTGGCGAGATAGTTCAACTGGTCAACATGTTGAGTATGATCAACGACCAGACGTTTTCCGGTATGAAAGCTGTATATATGATATGATGTTTGTATACATATAGTTAACATTTAGGATCTTAAACAACTCCGTCTTACATCTACATTCAGGGGAACAGTTCGGTATGCTAGTGTGCATGCACATCTTGGCAGAACTGCTAGCCGGAGAGATGACTTGGAATCGCTCGCTTACACTCTTGTTTTTCTTCTTCGTGGTCGGCTGCCTTGGCAAGGATATCAGGTTTATGTTTTTTCAGGGCTGATGGACGTTAACTCTTTGTGCAACTATATGATACATTTGTTCTGAACCTAAGTATATTTCTCCAGGGAGAAAATAAAGGATTTCTTGTGTCCAAGAAGAAGATGGCTACTTCCTCTGAGACATTGTGCTGTTTTTGCCCTCAGCCTTTTAGACAGTTTGTTGAGTATGTTGTGAATTTGAAATTTGATGAAGAGCCAAACTATGCAAGATATATCTCCCTCTTCGATGGGATTGTCGGTCCGAATCCAGACATCCGTCCAATAAACACAGATGGTGCACAGAAAGTACTCCCTGTTTCCTTGATTTTCACTTATCTGTTGACTGCCCATTGCACTTTTTGGTTGTAAACTTTGCACTTGAGTATCATCTAAAACATCATTTGTTATTGTGAAGCTTATATTTCAGGTTGGGCATAAGAGAGGAAGGCTATCCATGGAGGATGAAGATGATGAACAACCAAAGAAGAAGGTTCGAATGGGGATGCCTGCAACTCAATGGATTAGCGTTTATAATGCCCGTAGACCAATGAAACAAAGGTTCGCACTTGAATCTAAATATGAAGCTCAATTATAACAAAAGGTTATTGACTAATTTGTCCTGATGTAGATACCACTATAACGTTGCTGATATGAGGCTCTCTCAGCATATTGACAAGGGGAATGAAGATGGTTTATTTATTAGTTGTGTTGGCTCATGTTCGAACCTTTGGGCCCTTATTATGGATGCTGGAACTGGATTTACCGCTCAAGTTTATGAACTCTCACCATTATTTCTTCACAAGGTTGGTTCCCCCCACCCCCATTTTTGGTCTATGGATTGTGAATACTACTTTATTGCTTAACGACAGAGTTAGGCACTCGTTAGTCAAATAGGCAATAACGTTCATGTTTGTTTATTTAGGAGTGGATCGTAGAACAGTGGGAGAAAAACTATTACATTAGTGCGATAGCAGGAGCTAATAACGGGAGCTCATTGGTGGTAATGTCCAAAGGTCAGTCTTAATACAAAATATTCCAAATGGCTAGAAGAAAATGCTGTCCTATTTTGTGTCTGTGTGTGTTGCTTCTTATACTTTATTATAATTTAATGCAGGGACTCAGTATCTCCAGCAGTCCTATAAAGTCAGTGATTCATTTCCCTTCAAGTGGATAAATAAGAAATGGAGGGAGGGATTTTATGTTACTGCCATGGCTACTGCCGGCAGTAGGTGGGCAATTGTCATGTCACGTGGTGCAGGATTTTCTGACCAGGTATTAGACTAGTAGGTTTTACTAAACTTGTTCTATTAAAAACTATTGCATGGCATTCTTTCCAAAAAGAAGAAAAAAACTATTGCATGACTTTAAAGGGGATTTCCCATCAATTTTGACTTTTGACCACTTTCACAGGTTGTGGAACTAGATTTCCTGTATCCCAGTGAAGGTATTCATCGCAGGTGGGATAGTGGTTACCGAATTACATCAACTGCAGCAACTTTGGACCAGGCTGCTTTTGTTTTGAGTGTGCCAAGGAGAAAGCCTGCTGATGAAACTCAAGAAACACTCCGAACATCTGCCTTTCCTAGTACACATGTCAAGGTATGCAGACATACATTATATTATATTTTTGCTTAATATTGTTAAATTTCTAAAAGGCTTGGTTTCTGTTGTTCATACAGGAGAAATGGGCAAAGAATCTTTATATTGCATCTATTTGCTACGGCCGAACTGTTTCATGAAACACCCCTAAGTTGTGCCACTTAGAGCCTGGAATTTTTAACAGATGGTGCTCTTCTTTGGGTGGATATGGATTTTTATGACAAACAATTGACGGGGGCTAATGGGGTTGATGTAGCTAAACTGTTCAGTAACGTCGCCAACGTCTTGCATCAGTTACAGACACCTCTGCTCTGGCTTTCATTCATGTTATTCAAGTATGAGCTAATTTTAGATCTTTCATGTCCCTGGGGTTCGGGTATTTTTACCAATTTGTTAAAGGTTTTGTATAGTCTTGAGCACTAGTTCTTGGTTGAAGGCATGTGCACAGCATAGGTAATCTTTTCTGGGTGCTGGGGAATATGCAGTTATGGTTATCAAGCATCAGTGGGCTCTGGATATTCATATCCGTTTTGCTTGTACTTAGATCCTCGTCTCTCACCTTTTTTTGGAACTGAGAATATTCTAAATGTCTGAACCTGGAAGATATCAATTTTACACTTTTAAGCGACACTTCTAGTGGATTTTCTATCAATATAATCATTAGTTAACTGATGATTTTATGACTCGTGCCTACCTCCTTATTTTTGTGGATATGTACGAGGGTAGCAGATATTGATTGTCAAACACTGGAACTGCTGTCATATTTACTCCCCCCCTTCTTGTTTTAGAATATTACATCAGTTACTTCCTCTTTACAAGGTTGATACAATCTATGTATTTATTTATTTTCTACCCTTTAATTCTCAATTCCATTTTGGACCTGATGGTTGATAGTTTTTTTTTTCCCCTGGCACCTGCCACTATGTAAGATTATAAAGTTTCCTTCCCCCTGCAGTAGATTACAAGATTTCTCACGAAACCAGAGATTCCGTAGCTGAATATAGTCAAGGCACAAATTGCATCTACATTTGGCTGTGCCAGAGGCTGAATGTGGCATTTTGCTAAGGACTTGTTGGTTGCAGCAAATTATGTCAGATTCAGCCATCAGCTAGTTGGCCACTTAGACCTTGCCAATTTGGCATTGACAGTCCACTATTACCATTCTTTTCTTGTCTTTGGCCTAGATTTTGGAATCGGAAAATTGTGGGACTCCATCCTCTAACAAGCATGAAGATGGCTGCCATCTGGTTCCCAAGTGCCACCAAACAGCTTCATGCAGTTCTTCGAGCAACTCTACCTTGCTGTTGCATTCCTCTTAGAGCTCGTACAACGGTGTAGTGTGGTAAGGGAAAAATATCCATTTTAAACGTTTGTTCATATGGACTTTGTGGTTATTAATTTTGGAGGCAGTAAAAGAATGCATTTTAATGTAATTTAAGTAGTGGATCTATACAGAAAAGGAAGAGTGTTTAATTAGAAGCTCCTCACTGATAAAGAGGCGTGTATTTTTCCTTGAGACTCTTGACTAAAGTATTTGGATCTCACGTCCCTGCTTTGATTTTTGAAAGAAAGAAGTTCTTTTCTGCCTCTACCCAACTTCCCCTTGGAAATTCATAACAAAAAGTCCAATGGGCTGAAAACCTTTTGAACTTTTATTTGGGAGATGTTACACTTTGCTTTGGCCGTAGCTTGGTTATTTGTTGCGTTGTGTCTACTTCTATAGTATGAATCATGTGATTGGTTCTGTATAAGATTTGATGTCATAGGAGAAGGTTTCTTGAACTGAACATGGAGGCAATGAAGATAACTTTTTCCATTTTGTGATTGTACAGATACTGCTCATTCAGAGTTAAAGAATTGAATAATTTTTATTACTTATTCTGTTTCCATTATTAACTGCAGGTGTCTGAATTTCAAATTAGCAACTTCATGATCTATGTACATAATCTCTGCCGCCGCTCAGCTCGATACTGGATTCAACAAAAACTGAACTGTTGACTGATCGCATATGCCATGCACGTCATGATTTTAAGCATGAAGGTACATTAACATGTTTTGCTGGGATGCTTAACTACATTTTCCGGCTTAGTTTGTCATCTGGGTGATGGGTTCCTGACATTTGGATTATTGCTTTCTTTGACAGCTGCGATACATTATTAACATTTTGCCTTATTACTCAAACATCTTATTACTCACCGTATGACTCTTTTCATTTATCATGGGGTTTGATCTTTTGTTGATGAAAATTCTATGTGAATAATAGTTGCCCAATATCTCGATTACTGTAGTGTTTGTTGTCATGGCATTTTCTGGTATAGTAACTAATGGCTGCACTGCAAGACCGGTTTTTCAAAGTTTTCATACGAAGATAAGAAAACCTCTGAAAACAAGCATTGAAGTTAGATCTTTTAAATTTCAAATCTGGGCTAAGCATATAATGGATATGAATACAATCTTGATCGTTAAGATTCATTTGCCTTGATAGATAAGAGATTTTATAAGTTGGCCATTACGTGCCTTGTGGCCTACCACCATTACAGAACCGAGCAAGTTAAGCCTACAAATTCTCCACCTTACACTTTTCCTCTTCTCCATTACCCACCAAAACTATCCCTCTCTTTCCCCTCAAACTACACAAAGAATCGTGTGGCCACCTTCCCTAACCCATCTACCTATCTGAAATGTATGTATGTGTGCATATATATATATATATATGAATATACCTATAAACTGTTTACCCCCATCTTCATTGCTATTCCTTCCAAATTCTAATGGACTCTGTTGCCTCTACTTCATCCTCTCATCACGTTCCTCGGTTCAAGCCCTCCCAAGCTGTGGCCGATAGGATTGTTAGAGCTCTCCACCATCACCTCCGTCTTCTTCACCGCTCTGGTTCTAATTTCTTTGTGTTGGGAGCCACGGGCAATGTTTACATCGTGTCTCTATCCTCCACCCCCTCGTGCACTTGCCCCGATCGTATTACCCCATGTAAACACATACTGTTTATTTACCTTCAGGCTCTGGGTTTGTCACTTGATGACATATGTCTTCGGCGAAGAACACTTCGACCTTGCCAATTGAATCGTTTGCTTGCTGCGCCCATAATGTTAAAATCACTTGCAGAAGTTGGCTTACGTAAAGTATTTCATCAACAATTCTTTCAGGTAAAAGATATAGCTTGTTCTTCTATAACCATTGTAGATATGGAAGATGGAACTACATGTCCAGTTTGTTTGGATGATATGAAGAAGAAGGATCGGGTCGTTGCTTGTTCAACGTGTCGGAATCTTGTTCATGAAGATTGTTTCTCGAGGTGGAAACGGAGCAAGGGAAGGAGAAATGTTAGTTGCGTAGTTTGTAGAGCACAGTGGAAAGATACGAAAGACCAACAAAAGTATTTGAATTTGTCTGCCTATATCAACGAACACGAAGCAATTGACCACAATCTCTATAATAGTTAAATGAACTTCATAGGATCTCTCGAAATAAAATGATAGTGTAAAATCATCCTCAAGTATTTCAAAACTTCTAGCTTAATGTTCTTGTTTAGTTATAGTACTATTAAAGGATTATTAAAAAGAAACGATAGGGAAATGTATAGCAAGTTTAGAGTAATATAGGTTGTACTAAAAATTATTACTCTCGTACATTATTTAAATTATCTTGTTTGGGTTTAAAATAAAATTATTAAAATTAAAATGGATTAATTTTTTTACTATATATGTCTTTTTGTTAAGATTAACAAAATGGTTGTTTTGAAAAGGAAAAAAAAAAGGTTTATAATTTAATTAATCTACTTTTACGATAGCAATTGCACCCTAGTAAAATAATCATGTCTTGAATATAATTCAATCCAATCAACATTACAACATTAATGACATCTCTTTTAAATAGATTTTAACTTTTTTATCACTTCATATTTGATTCTTTTTCGTTAAATGAAGATAGAAGAGTGATGTGGCAACTTGTAAAATTGTGGTACACATGACAAATGTGGGTTGTTTTAATCATGATATTAAATTTTCATCGACATGTTGATATTTCTATCGATATTTTCATGTTTCCATGAGTTCAATATCAACATGAGGGATGAATCAATATTTCCGTAGAGAATATCTAAGAAACACAAAAAACAAGTATTAAAATGCTACTAATATAGATAATAGATTTGTTAACTTGTTTGAAAATCATAAAAGGTTTATTTACTAATTTAAATTTTTTGTTCTTTAATTTTTTCTAAAAATATCTATCGAAATCATGATATTTTCGTCGAAATTTCTGTAAAATTGAGATATTGATATTTCTATTGACAGTAACATTTAAACCCTTGGTTTCAATTAAGATATGTGTTAAATAATACCATTAAACATTAATATTTTTAATTTTCAATTTTTATTGACTCAATTCTTTTTTTTAAAAAAAATTACTTTATCAATTTACCTTATCTTAGTAACTTTCCTACATAAAATTAAGATGAAAAATAGAACGTGATGTTAAATATATGTTTGTGAGTGATTTTAAAATTATTAAAATCAATTTTGTCATGTTCAAAATCACTACGAAAAAAATATCGACAAGTCTTAGTCACATTTAAAACAAAGTAATATAATTTGAGAATTATGACACAATATATCTCCAATGTAATGAGAAAGCTAATTAAATGGTTATTTCGAAAAAAATTCAAAAGCCAAAAGTTAAAAATGAAAAATTTGAAACTGTAAGAATATAATTAAAACTTAACGTAAACTTCATAAACATAATTGAATCCTACCACTTATGCAACATATATTCGAGATCAATTTCAGAATTTAGATAAAAAAGGTGATATTTTTCAAAATTTAGGTGAAAAAAGTGATATTTTCCCAAATTATTGTACGTATGGGATAGGCTTCTTTCTAGATGGATATATCCACGCCTTCTCCATCTCCTTGAATCAATTTCTCGAGTTCAATGATGAACTAAATCAAGCAGTTGCAGACGTGAATTCTTGCTATACAAATCAACTGATCCGATCTTCATTTCCTTCTCGAGCTCAGCTTCCGATAGCAGCATACACGCCGCACCTCTGTGCGTTCCTTTGATCCGTCTCGCATTCCGAAGTCTGAATTCTCATTGTTACGCTGCTTTCGTTGCCAAGTTTTCTGGTAAGAAAGGCGATGGAGGACTCCGGGACTCGACCTTCTGCCGGTAAGTCGACTGGTAAAGTCGTCGCTATTGCTGCCGGTGAAGCTCACACTCTCGTTCTCACAGGTAAGAGCGGACGATGGAGGTAGGGAGATTTTCTGATTTCTGCATTTGTGCATTTTCTGTTGTTTCTCGGTTTACGGAGAACGAATTGTGGTGTGGATTGCAGGCGATGGAAGGGTGTATTCGTGGGGAAGAGGAATGTTTGGGCGGCTTGGGACGGGGGCGGAAGCGGACGAGCTTTTCCCCGTTCCAGTTAAGCTTGGTTCGGAGGAAGAGAATCTCAAAGTTGTGGCAATTGCTGCTGGTTCTTATCATAGCCTCGCTCTTGCTGGTTAGTGTGCTTATATGTCTTTTTGGATATCAAATATTGAATTCGATAGAGCTTAGTTGCGAGATTGTTTGGGTAAATGGAGATGATAATCATTGATTCTTTGCGGTATCTAAATTCTAAATCTAACACATGAGCATCAGAGGATTCATGGTCTTGCAATATCTGTAACTTTTGTGCTCCTAGACGAAGAAGCTGGAAAAGTTTGATTCATATTCATTTTAGTGGCTTAGAGATATTTGTTTCAAATGGGAGAGAGAGGAAAAAATTCTCACTCATAAAGCTGTAAGAAGTAAGAACGTTCTCCAACTGCTTGAGAAAATGGGCAATGTTATTTTAAGGAGAAACTGAGATAAAAATTTCGAAGTAGATCTTTTATGAGTGGAGTGCTGTATAGTATCACTCAACGTACCATACGAGAAACTAATGGCATAAACCAGAATGAATCTTATAACTATGACCAAAGTATAATTTATACTAAAATTAAAATATTTATGGCCATGAAGACAGGACACTGAAATTTTTTTGCTCTGGTGCTTTACTGGTTTGTAAATGCGCACCCTCGATTTATTCGCAGATGATGGTTCAGTTTGGTGCTGGGGTTACAACATCTGTATCCTTTGAAATGCGCTCACACTGATGGTTGTGCATTCAGTGCAGAAATTATTAAGCATGCTTACACGATTAGCTAGCATTCACGTTTCCTCTTATTGTATATGCCTTCTTTTCATCCTTGACTATCATAAAGATGGCCAACTTGGATTTGATGGAGTGAATTCCTCCACCCCCTGCTTGCTGAAGCAGTTCCTTGAGTTGGACTCTCCAGGATCTTTGACAGAAGAGTCAGGCTCAAAGAGGAAGGTGTCACTAAAGGTCTGTTGGGGTTCTCTCCTGGTTTTGATGAATAGAATCTGAATTGTGCTTCTTTGTTCTTATAATTAATATTATTTTTTATTTTATATTTTTATTTCCCATTGCATCTATATCAGATTTGTGACATCAAAGCGGGGGGTTTGATTTCTTTTGCAATTGATGATCTTGGAGCCCTATGGATGTGGGGTAATTGTCCAAAACCAAACGGTGAGGATGAAGTTGGCGTATCTTATGTTAGCAGCTTCACACCCTCTCCGGTGTGGGAGTTCCATGGCCATACTGTTGTTAAGGTTGCTTGTGGAAATGAACATATCGTGGCCCTGGTTAGTGTTGGGGAAACCTATAAAGGTGAAGACTTAGTTTGCTACTCCTGGGGAGGTAATTCTCATGGTCAATTAGGCCTGGGAGATAGAGATGACAGGCCACGCCCCCAAATTATCAAGACATTTAATGAGGCATCTCCTTGGGCAGTGTACGAAGTAGCGTGCGGAGCATTCCATACTGCTTTGCTTAGCCGCAGAAAGAGACCATGTGACGACTTAGAAAGTGTGTGTTGGACATTTGGTCTCGGGGAAAATGGACAGCTTGGGCATGGAACCACCCAAAATGAATTGCTTCCTAAGCCTGTAAAAGAGTTGCCACAATCTGTATCTCTGATCTCAGTCGATTGTGGCCTATTTCATACCAGTGTTGTTTCATCATGTGGAGATCTGTGGTCTTGGGGAATGGAAAGGGGACTTGGCCTTTGTCCAGATGCTAGTTTTACTGGAACTGACACTGGCGATGCTATATCTCCCCTATCCATCTTCTGTAATGGGTCTGAATCACCAAGATTTTTGGATCCTGTTCAAGTTGCTTGTGGGGCTGCTCATACTGTTATAGTTGCACATAATGGATATAAATTGTGGTCATGGGGACGAGGAAGAAGCGGGGTTCTTGGAAATGGTAAGACAGTTGATTGTTTTACTCCCACGATCGTCTTGTGGCCTCCACTTAACGAGGATTTCAATCAAGAGGAAACTGAAACCAAAAGCGAGGAAGATAAAATTGAAGAAAATAAAACTGAGGAAGTAACCGAAGCAAATAAAAAGCTGTTAATAGCTATGGAGGAAATAAAACTTCTTCAAGAGAAATTATCTATCATGGAACGGTATGCAAGCTTTCTTCATGGCTCAATATTTGGAAAACCTTTCCAAGAGGGAGATATCCCACTCTCATTTCGAAATTCTGGTACTTTTGACATTGCTAAGGAATGGGAAAGCATGTTAGAATCAACAGATCGTACAAATCTTTTAAGGTTGGAGGTGATCTATCAAAACATGCTAGCAAGTATTAAAGACAAGATAATGAAAAAAAAGGTTCAGGAGCTTGTGAAGGAGTTTCTTCAATCATCAATGTCCCCAAATTAGAGCAACTGAACCT
Source organism: Lagenaria siceraria (assembly GCA_002890555.2). NCBI lineage: Eukaryota > Viridiplantae > Streptophyta > Magnoliopsida > Cucurbitales > Cucurbitaceae > Lagenaria > Lagenaria siceraria. The sequence continues at coordinate 18,291,880 of CM016490.1, forward strand.
ATCATTAATCAGGTATCAAAAAGTCCATCTTTCAAGTTATTCTGCTTTTCAAGTTTGCCATCAAAGATTATCATTACTATTGTACAATAGATTGTAGGTTATGTAACTTCATTTGGCTCTAGTTGCTTGTGTAGCCCTGAATAAATAGCCTGCCTTTTTCGGGCCTGTTTAAGTTCTGTAAAAGTGCATCAATATGATTTCCAAACCATAGTTGTTATCTAAAGATCAGGTTATGTAGCAAGTAATAGGAATGCTCAGTTTAAAGGACTTCCTTATTTGAGTTAATTAGTTAGTCCTTCATGAATAAGTGGTTTATGTGCATAGTTAGTTCGGTGGTTAAGGCATCTACTCGTTATAAGGTCAGAGGTTCAAATTTTTATACCTCAATATGTGTTGCACTTAAAAATTGCTATCACAGGCTCAAATCTACTAAAACGCTTTACCCCAACTCAGCACCAAGGGTCCAAGATATATATCAACGGGAACGAATCTAGTAGTTAATGCATTTTTAGTCTCTCATAACGAAGGAATTGATGTAATTAAACTTCATAACATTTAAGCTTTTGGATTGATTGATAATTTGGTAAATTAACCTTGGGATTACAATTGATATTGATGTCTACTTGGATATTTTTTTAGGTTGATTGAAGATTTATCACCTTTAAAAGGACGGGTGCTGCTGCTATATTTGTGAGGTGACACAATAGGGGGAAAAGGCAAAAATAAAAGCACTGAAAACTCACAATTTAGCCATTACTAAAATAATAATAATAAAATAAAAGAAGAAAAATAAATCTAAAGGAGTCCCTGTATTTGACAAGATTTAAATTTCACCGAATAAACTAAATATAAGGGTAAAAAATAATAGTAAAATCTTTCTTTGATTATTTTGTATTGTCTATTTACAACGTAATGAATTCTACTACTTGTTACTTTTAGAGAGTTATAATGTTGTAAAACCGTTGAAATATTTTACAAATAGATTTACAAATAAAATTAACTAATATATATATATATATATATATATATATATATATATATATATATATATATATATATATATTTTTAAATTTAAGGAGTTAGGCTCATGGTAGACACTTTATTTTAATTATCAAACTTATACAAGTACTCGCTTTCAGTTAGTTGTATGCTAATAATTAACCAATTTAAAATTTTGGTCAACCTTAAACTAACAAATTAAATTATTCTTTTCACAAGGTGGAATTAAAAGGAAAAAAAACTCAAAGGGAACACAAAAAAAAAAAAAGTTAAATTAAAAAAAAAAAAAAACCCTAGAACTACAAGGTTAATTTCAGCTATACTTTTTAAAAGTTTTATTTCAACTCTGACAAACTTTTATCTTTAAATGGACAAATGAAAAAGTTATTATATACTTACAAGAATAAATCCAAACGAAAAGATAAAAGGAAATTTTTCATTTTTTTCAAAGGTAATTGATTGTTAAAAAAAAAAAAGACCTCACAACTTGTGGTTAGGGCACAAATAAAAAACAACAAAAACTAGCTAGCGAGTAAAGGTAAAAAAAAAAAAACTAAGCACTAAAAAAGGAGAACAGTCCCCATCAGAGAAACTCTCCGTCACTCAGAGCAACAAATAAAAATCGTAGACCAAACATCAAAACTAATCACTTAGGAAGGACGCAAAGTGGCACCATGGATATGCAGATGGTAGCACACCAAACAACTCTCTACACCGCCATACATCTTAGACGCTTGCATGTGGTTTTCAAAATTTTGGGTATAATTAAACTAACCCATCGTTCAAGAGTATTTATTTATTTTATTATTATTATTATTTTGACAAATTAAAAAAAAAAAGAGAAAAAGAAAGAAAAGAAAAAAGAAATTATGACTTGGTTCGAAATATGACCGGGTTCGATATTTACACCGAACCGGGAAGTTAGGGGTTAATTAGACCTTACTGTTGTCTTTCCCGCTATTTTCCTTTTTCTTCTCCGAATTGTCTTCTCCGCTCCCGAAACCCTAGCAGAGGTTACTCACTCCACTCCACTCCACTCCCATTCCGGTGAGTTGAAGCTGCTGAAATGCCAGGCCCCGCCTTTGATTCTTCTCCCAGCGGTGCCCTAGTCTTGTCCTCTTCGGAGGCCCGAGAAGTGGTCTACCCTCTCCGACACGAACTTAAGCCTCCTATAGCTCGATTATCCATTTCCTGGGCCAGAGGCAACTCCTTCCGTGTTTCCATTTTCAAGCAGCAGTCTGGTGACCATTCTTCAGACTCTGGTGACGGTGAAGTTGGCGGGCAAGTATTGGAGGTGAAGATCAGAAATGGAGACGGAGAAATTAGTGCTGCCGAGTTCCGGAGGATAGCGTACGGTTCAGTCTCCCCCTTTGCGCTTCTTCAGAGTCGGAAACATATGGCTTCGGGATTGTCGAAGATGTCGATGGGTTTGGCACGGTTTAATCCGGACGGGTAAGGGCTAAGAGTTTTTCGGTAATTGAGAATTTATACTTTCATCTGGTGGATTGCATTTTCAGCACGAAAACTAGCATTGTGGATTGGAATTGGACGCAGTACTTTTTATATTTCAAGCATCTTTGTTGCATGTTGAGTCAATCCTTTACTGATTAGAGGGAACTCTTTTGAAAACAGGTGGGAATACTTAGCGGAGTATAGCAAGGACATCAGTTCAATTATTGGTAATCCGAAGTCAATTCCTAGCTCAGCGATTGATGACCCCCTGGAAATTTTGAAGGCGAGTTGGTGTGTTTGGAGTTGCATTTTAATTTTGACGTTAAGTAGCTCTTTCTAGGAATATGCCTGGAAGTGTTTGCATGTCGTTAAGTTTAATAGCAGTGTCATTGTTGACATGAAGTTGCTGATGCTAAAACTTTCTTTTTTATGCATAAGTAATCTTGTTATTGACATTTTAAGAATCTCTATAGAAAGTCGAGGAGCCTACTTGTTTGAAAGCTGCATGGGAGCTGATGGATGTGTTTTATGCCGACAAGCAGTCTCATTGGTGGCTTAATGAACGCCTTGTTGATTGGTTAGCTGTACTGATCTTCCCATCTTCATTCTTTTCTTTAAGAACTTTATCGGTAAATTCCCACTAACGGTAATAATTGTCTGCTGATAGCTCATACTTAGTCTTTTCATGGCAGGAATATGATAGCGTCCTCTCAACCACACAATCAACTATCCATTCAAAACTGGTTGACTTTCGAAAAGAACTTAATAACTTACAGGTTCTCCAAATTTTGTTCCATCATTTTTTGTTTTATGCTTATCTTTATTACCAATGTGTTAATTCCTATTTCTGTGTTGTGTATGCACTATAAATTCTATGAGCCCCTGAATTTAGAGTCTTCTTCTCAAAAGAATTTAGAGTCTTTGCTGTTTTTTCTTAACTAATTTGTTGAACACTTTAAACAACCTTTTTTCTTCACTCCCAATTTCCTCAGCTCAGTACGTAGCCAACCTCCTTGGCCAGATTAAACCATCAGGTCCGAACAAGCTTTATCTTAGTTCTAGTGCACCCCTTTCTGCCATGCAGTATTTCTGATTGGTAGTAGTTGTTCTTTGTCATTTTCTGTGAGGAGGCTGGCTACTATCTGCTTTTTAGCTGGAAAATGTGAATGCAATATCTTTTTGTTGTCGTACAAGGTAGAATTGTCAGAGTGGTTTTTAATATTATAACTTCTGCTTCAATAAATTTCATAAATAGTCTTTTTGGTGAAGTTGGCGTTGAAGGATTTATTGTCATTGTTTCCTTACTAGGCAATTGGATTTGTCACTTGATATGAGCAAATATTAGCATTCATTGTTCTTTTTGGTCATTGGTGGTCATCCATTACTTTTTTTTTATGTCAAGGTAGTTGAGGATAATCCAAGTTATTGGGATTTGATTTTATCAGCATTAGCAGTTGGCTGGCAAGAGATTGTGGTGAGTGGTTATTGGATTTTCATTTTGTGTTCCATTCTTTTTACCCATTAACCAGCATATGGCATCACCCAGTGCTTGAAAACGAGGTAATGCTGATTCTGCTTGCAGGTTAAAATGTTGCGCCTACATGGATCTTATCAGCTGGATCAACTTAGCAATCGGGAGGTTTGTCAGAAATTTTCAGTTGCTCATATATTGCATGAGGACCCCAAATATTATGTGTGAATATGCATTGTTTGATCTATGAGTTGCTGTTGCATCTTCATATGTATTTTTGTACCATCACAAACACTTATTATATGATTTTCCTTAAAATAGAGTTTGGTCATAACTCAGTGGGGAAGGAACTGATGAAGAATGAAGGTTTTACTGCGCAAACATGCACTGGTCAGTGGTTATGAGTGTTGGTGAATGGGGTATAGTCCATAGAGTCGTAAAAAATGCAAATTAAATTTTGAAAAATTGTCTTATAGAAGAAGTTCAAAGGTTGTAGAAAATTTGAGCAAGGCTTCCTGGAAAAGAAAAACATTCTATGAAGTGTAGTATATTACCTAATAGAGGAATGTAATTGATGAGTTAGATATGAGAGAGGAATGCATTTAAACTTTCCTTGTTTGAGTGGATCTTTTCAAGATTGTACCTTAAGATTTTAATATGATGTAATTAAAAAACAATGGAGAATACATGTACCCTGGTGATGGATGAACTGATCTCTCAAAGGTTGACAAACTTTATCATTTAACTTCTTGTCCTCATTACATTCTTTGGCTAGAATTAGGCATGTTATTTGTACGTGGTGATTCAAGTTTTCTTGTATTTTGTTAAGTATGTATCTCTAAATATAAGAGTAATGTTGTGTAAATAGAAATTTCTTTTTTATAACTATATCTGATACCTTATGAATGACAGACAGAGAATGGACTGGTAGAGGCAGTGGCTTTTCTTATTTCAGAAATGCCGTGCATGCGCCCTGAGTTGGGTTCTGGTAGATTTGGTGAATGCTTCAAAACCAAGCCCGATTTTACCAAGGTATGTTGAATTAAATTTAAAATTTTGCACACCCTGTTATGAAAAGCCTTGATACATGGTCTAGAATATTCATATTGTTCAATAGGCATGGGAAAAATGGCGTTCGAAAATAACCAAGTTGGACGGCTCTGGGTTTTGGGTTCACTGTGCTCATGTTGAGACCAGAAAAGGTTTGCGGAACATGCTTCAGATCATTCTAGGAAATGTTGAGAGCCTCAGTGGTGCAACCTGCAACTGGATGGAGCTGTATATCTCTCAGCTTTTATATGTTAGACCATTCGCAATGGTAATGTTCATCTGCCTGATAAATTTTCAGTTCCTACTTTTAGAATAACCTGACACACAGTCTCTGCAGCCTGCACATTGCCCTTCAAGAGGCTAATATCTATTTCTGTCTAGTCAGGGTCTAGAAAGCATGTACAACCTTGCAGAAAGATGTATGCAGTTAAAACCAGCTTCTAATACTGATCGCTTGATGGGGCTAATGATTGGAATTCTTGGAGAAAGTACAGAGGTAAGGAATGTGGATTATATCTTATCTGATCTTCTATTTTTGACTTGGGAGTTTCTCTGTCGTGGCTCAGGTTGTTTTAGCGGAGTGTTCTAGAGGATTTGGCCCCTGGTGAGCTAAAGTAGCCTTATCTTTGGTGCCTGTGCCCTAGACATGCATTAGTGCATAGAGTTTAAAGCTTTTTAGTATTCTTTATTGGTAGGATGGTTACACATGCCATGGAATTGTTGACTGAAGAGAGTGATCAGGCAGAGACTCTTCTACATGAAGAGCGCTATGATCTTGGGGGAGTTAGCATAGAGGAACTTCATCGTCTTGTTTATGCTCAAGTTCTCTGTTCACATGCATTTACTTGGCAGGTTTGTGCTTTTATTTTTTTCTTTTTTTTTGTAATGGGTTTGTCTAGAAGATTTGGAGAAGGATATTCTGAGTAGTTCCATTCATCATGTAGATTGTTTATTGAAATCTTGTTGTATCATTCTTTTATTTTTTTTCCTCATCGGAGTTGTGTTCCTCTAGCTAGGAGATAAATATTTACGAAGTTTATGTAGGTCCTAGGTTAAAAAGAGGAGGTAAAAAAAAGTTCATTTAGGCATTTTTAGCTGTTTAAATTAGATCCTTAACAGTTGGCATGCCTACAATTTCCTTGTCATAGTTCAAGCTGTTCGTTGATATTTATTTATATAAGGTGGTGAAAATTCTTCCCCACGACATCAACTATCCTCATGCATCTGATACTTGTGTGTCTCTCAGATCGCTCCAATTTACTTGACATCATGCGCAAAGCAGGGAACTGGTTTTTTAGAAACTTTGTTATACAGTCAAGCGGTTCACCATAATGGGATGCTACTTAAGGTGATCGATATATGTTTTACTTTTAGTTGTTGGAACCTCTAAAGTTTCTGCGTAATTTGGTTTTATCTTTTGAATGTGAATTTTAACACGGTTTGATTCTTTTTGTAGAATTTAGAGATATGTCGTTTATATGAACTTGACAGTCTTAGTTCAAACATTATGAAGGTACATGTTTTCTAAATTCTTGTCGTGTTCTTAAGTTACTACTTTTCAGCCTACAACAAGGCAAATTTTGTAATGGACACAAGTATTCTAGGAGTTCATATTTATTTACTTGTGTGAACATTCTCATAAAAAAATTATTCTAATGTTCAGATTGCTGGAGTTTACCATTGGAAGCATGGTAGGAAGGGTTGTGGAGTTTTTTGGCTTAGGCAAGCTAGGGATGAAGTTCGTCTTAACAAGATTGCCCAGCAATTGTTTGATTCAGTTGGAAAGTCCATATCTGATGAAAGTTTCAAGGTAATAAACATCTCTAAATTCAGCATTTCCACGATCCCAAGTTTACTGTGTTTTGGCCTGCCTTTTGAAAAAAGTGTCTTTAGTGAAGCACTCATTGTATAAGCATGTTTGAAAAATAATTAGTTAAACGCTTAAAAGCAATTAAGTGCTTTTTTGTTTTAATTAAAATTTCTCAAACCACTCTTGATTATTGAAAATTTTTATAAAGGTGATTTTAATCGGTAAAATCATTCTAACCAAATGCATAAACTTTGAAAAAAGCGTCAGGCAGGTCACACACTAGAATATTGGAGGTATTTGGTTTAGAGGACCCCTCCTTAAATCTCTTTCAAAACTGGATATGTTATATAAACGTCTGGTTATTTTCATCTCTGTGGTATCATTTTCTAGCATTGCTTATTAATTGTTTATATTGATGCATCACTACTAGTGAAAACATTCCGTATTTGTGCAACCAATCTCATATTGAATTCATCTGTTTTACAGCAATGGGAAGGATTAATCGAATTGTTGGGTTCTGAGTCTAAAAATACTGGAGGCCTTGAGTTTCTCCACAAGTATGTTTCGTTTCGTTACTAGTCTTTTCTTTCAATTTAATTTCTCATCTAATCGCTGGTGGATATTCAGGTACAGGGATTTCAAAAAATCGCTTCATCAGGTTCACCACAAGGGGAAAACTACAGGTGTTGCACAGTCTGCAGTGGACTCTCTCATTGCGGTATTACTCGACTTTCTCTTATATAAAAAGATCATGTCAAGCTTTAATTGAGCTATTTCAAGATCATTTTAACATTTTTAAGAAGATGGGTAGGGTTGGGTTCGTAACCCTGATGAAAAATCAAGCATTTCGGGGACTTGATTCGTTCTCATCCCTCTCTAATCAAATCCCTTATTATTTGACCTTTTATAGTCACCAATCTTATTTGACTCTGCAGCTTATGAAGAACCCTTCGACGCCTCAGCGCTTTTGGCTACCGATTTTAAATGACTCGGTAATTATATAATTATATTTTTGTACGTTGTTGAATGAAATGGTTTTGTAGTTAAAATTATAATTATTAAATCACATCTTCAACACCCTGCAGTTGAAGCTTATTGATTGGCACGAAGGTCCTCTACTAAACATTGAGCAGACCAACCTTTTGTTGAATAAACTACAAGAGCTGTCAATGGCGAGGCTTCGACCTGACTTCGTCGAATCTAACTTGCCACCTCTGGCCTTGAGCTCCATCAGGTTGGCTCTTGCAAAAAATCTTGGACGTGCTTTTCTCGAGGGGTGACGATGACATGGACTACTACTTCCTGGCTGCAGTTATCTATCGCCATCAACAAAATTATAATGGTACGTTTCCTCATCAACATATTTGTAGAGAGTGGCCTACTTTTCAGCTGGCTTCCCCTTCTTTTGAGGACTGATCTCTTGTGAACTGCATGGACATCTTCATGGCTTCCTCATTTGTTTCTACTGTTGAAGATTTCACTATTTGTCTTTAGGGTAAGAGGGTAGTACCAAAGTGGAATCTTGTTTTGTGGGAGATTCATGGGACATGAAGATCACCTATCCATATGTTTACATTAATGGTTGTTCACTGAGTGGTCAGTTATTTATACTGTTCAGAATAGCACATTTGTATTTTCTTTTCGTTTTTTTTTTCCTTTTTTTTTCCCAAGTGAATTCAAACCCTTTACTGTTGTCTTTGGATTTCCTTTGTTGGAAAGCCCCCTTTGATTAATGAGAGTTTCGTGCTGCTGGTCACTCTCCGAGGCCAAGGGCGGGGTCGAACCGTCATTCCAGGATTTGCAGTCCGATACATTTCCATTATGTTACCTAGTCAAACCTGCCACCTCATGTGCCAAAGTCAAACGGTTATCTTTTCCTCCCCACTCCCTCTTTTTTTACATATGTGGTGGCGGACGGAGCACTCTAGATGGCCTGTGGCGGTTTACCAACATTTATATTTCTCATTGCAAAACTAGGTTTAGTTTGAACAGATTTTATCCAAAAAGAAAATGGATCTACAATTATTATTATTATTATTATTTTTGGACAAAGGGTGTGATTATATACACCAGTACAAAGCATTGAAAATATCAAATGTTTCCAGCTTTTGAAAGTATAGTATATGCATCTTCGTCATTTTAATGAAAAATGTGATTCTAAATTGGTTTTGCATCTCCTTTGATGATGCTGTAATAGAAACTGCCACCATCGTTCTGACAACAAGCTGGTTGGATAGTTGTTAACGAAGCATAAAAGGTTAAAGAAACTTGTTGGATGTGGTTCAAAGGGCATCTCCGAGTATCAACAGCAGTAGTTTAAAGAGATGGAGTATCAAAGATTGGAAAGTGAAGCCCATTCAGCAGTTTCATCATCCTTAAGACGTCTTTTGCAAACCAAGATCCCATTTATTAGTTTCTGAATTCCCAAACATGATTCAATGCCGTACAATAACATAATTTAGATTTGATGATTGGTTTGACTTGAATTGAATCAAATGATCAATTCAGCTTTTAAGAAAAGTGGTTTCAGCTTCAGCATTTATTCTGGCAAACAATTCACTCAAATCAATTCTCATTCGCTTCCCTAATGCTATAAGATGTACATGTGGAAAATATTACATGGCAATTAAAAAGGAAAAAAGGAAAGAAAAAAAAAAGGTTGTGCTATATATATATAATACACACTAATACCAGAATAGCGTTAGTAAATAACAAATAGAATACACAGCCGATAACGATTCTATCTCCTATGACATATATGTCATTGTATACGATGCCAAAATGAGAAGAAAAAAATATATGAATAATTAACAGTGACCTTCCTGAAATTGTGCCTAGTGGAGGGATAGCCTTCTAAGACAAAAGCAGCACTAAAAATGATGACTTAAAATACTTTCATTCATGGAGCAATTGAATTGTAAATAGATATCAACCTACCTTCTTCCGAAGCTTCAGCAGTCTCCTCTCCTATAGCCTTCAACTTTGCAGAAACCCGAACAGCAGCAGCACAAGATGCGACTGTTCTGTAAGAATGCTTCTTTTTTTTTTCTTTTTTCTTTTTCTTTCTTTCTTTTTCGGTGCAATCTTCTTCATAAGGGTTTGATCCTGCAAAGGGGTCACCATATCTGGCAGAGCATTAGTCTCTTTCATTCACCCGGCTATTACAACTTCTTAGGCAAATTGTAAGTTTTCTTGAGGAACTTTGAAGCTGCATCGTCATTTCGGTAGCACAGAACACGTAGAAGAGTGTTTGGCTCAGTTGGATTCCATTGCCCTGAAGTAGGAGGTAATGGAAGCCTGGATTTTGCAGAAGATCCGAATGTCTCTACTGTCACGCGTTTGAACCGCTCTATGATACTCTCTGTATCAGTTCGCATAACAGGAAGGATGCCTCTCAATGTGGTTGAGAACTTATCAATCAATTCCAATGGTAAACCATCCCCATTTGCCCAGAATAAATTTTTGAGTAATTTGAAATCGTCTTCAATTATTTGGGAGTCTTGCCGGGAGAAGGCACGCGAAGGGCCTCCAGCAAGCAAAACAAGTAAGAATCCATCAAAAGAAGCTTTCATTATGTCAGTGATGATCCTTGTTCGAACTCTTTCATGCACTGTGTCAGAAATGATGAGCAAGTGCCGCTCAAGCTCCTGAAGGAAAGGCTCAATTCTAGAAGATGAAGGCTCCCCTACATACAGACCATCCCATAAAACATGACTTAAATCGTGGAAAATGACTTTGTAAGCAACGGCCTCACTGAGTTGCTGGACTCCTTCCACACAAGCAGCCGGCGAGAGTTCGAACTTCTTCCCCAAACCATTAGAAAAATCTTCTGCATGAGCAGATTCAGAATTCCTAAGATGAGTGACTATTCTTTTCTCCATAACCTCCAACTCACCTCGAATTCGATGGAATGTGTTTATACGAACACAGATATGAGACATCCCGAGTGAATTGTCCCCATTCAATGTTGCAACCTGGGCATTTTTCCTCTGAGAATTTGGTAGTTTTTCTTTCTTCTTCCCAAAGCCTTGGAACTTTGATCCAATGGTACATCTGGTCAATGCTGGCATAGTTGGAATATATGTATTTCGTGATCCTGTAGATCCAGAAAAACAGAGAAGGTTATAACACAGATAATAACTTACAACAGTATATTAATGTTTGGAGAAAATACCACATCCAGATCTCGCTTTCGTAATATAATACTGAAGACATCTATCAAGACCAGTCACCAAATCAGGAAGTAAAGCAGGATGCATTGGTATCGGCAGCTGAAAGTATGCATCCAATGTTTCATCCATTATTCGCAGAACCTCAACAGCAGATGGTGCAAATCCTTGATTTTCTTTTGGATTCCATACCTAAAATCATGGCGAAGCATCAAAGTCACTTGGTCAATACGAATGGTATGACAAAATTTATTTTAGAAAAGAAGAAAAAGCAGCAGCAGCAACAACCTAGAAATATAATAAGACAAACTTCATCCATAGCATAGAAAAATTCAATATAAAGGATAAAGCCTGAGATTGTTGCACTTGGAACCCACTTTTAGCAACCAGTCGATAACCATGAAAGCAATTATTCATGCGAGCCACGTCAAACAATAATGGATGGAAGCAACTATTTGGAGTAAGCATGTCTAATCACTAGATGCTTTTTGAGAATGAAGAGGCAACTTTTAAAAAAAAATTGGTGCCTCTCTAATTTGCATCCACAAATCAGAAAACTAGTACTTTTATCATTTTAATTATAACCTACTGGTAGACTGTGAAGATGATAAAAATGAAAATAGTAAAGCACCAAGTAGTAATACCACAATTTGAGAAACAAACTGTTGCAGCTATTGACATGCCATAAGCAAGTAGATCATAAAATAGAGTACAATTGGGAGATAAAGCTAATAGAACTAGGTATGCCAGTAACAGAATTATGAGACAGAGAAAGTCCTCGGACCATGATGTCAACATGTTATTTATTCCACAAAGTACCTTTGCCAGGGAGAATAATAACATCCTACACTAACACAGTGCAAATTATAGCACACACCTCTTGTTGCAAATTTCGATCCACCCATTCCTTCATTCTGTCCAATCTTGTTTTCATCCATGATTTAACAAGATTGGCAATTGCAGAATCAGCCTCAAAAGGAGGCATCTCACGAATTATTGCCTTGCCACCGTCATCGCTGTCCACAGAATCTTCAACTGCTATTTGCACAAGATCTTTCTCTAGCTTATCAGCAGCTCTAAGCACTTGTACAGCATCTGGTGTTAACTCTCCAATACCCGAAACAAATTGTTTCAATTCATTTCCATAACAAGCATGAAGAGTGGCTACAGCCACTCCTGCAGCAAATGGATGCCATTTCTTGAGTATCGGACTGAAAACCTCCTTCTCATTGACTGCAAGATCACCAACATCCTTTGCAAGAATGGCTAGGAGGGGAAGAGAATTTGGCCGGCTTTTTGATGCTCTCCTACTTGAATCTGCCTTCTCCATTTTCTACTTAATAAAAAAGGAAAACCAGGAGTCAGGTAATAGACATTACTGTGAGAAAGTTCACCATAATAAAGGAGCTGAAGGCTTCTAATCTTGAATAGACACGATCAGTGTTTTCAAAAGCGCAGGGAGCCCCCCCTTAAGGCGTAATGGCCACAGGATGAGGTGGGGAAAATGTGGGTTTAAGTGAGGTAAGACACAATATTAATATATATATATTTAGAAAAATAAAATTTTAATATATGGAAAATAAAATATTATGAAGAATGAGATTGAGGGGGAAAAAATGACTTCCATGTCAAGAAAATAAAATGTAATGAACATTTGACACCTAACACTAGATAACATCGGCTTTTTCTCATCCTTTTTTTATTGCAGTAGTCAATAGAAAAGGCCAATTCTACTCAGTAGCAGAGGTCTTAGAGACCACACTGGATGTCATTATAACTATAATGAAAGGGAATGTCGGAGCAGGTATAACTTGCCTGAGCAAAAGCAGTGCGCAGTGATGATCTAATGTAAGTGTCAATCCTGCTACGTGCAACATCAACCTCGCCTTTCCTCCTCCTACGGTACTCATTTGATACATCTTCAACTAAAATTTTGGCTGCTGATACCCCCAAAGATACAATGCCTTGCATGGTATCAATATTCCCAGAAGCAAACGTGTCATGATATGCAAGTAGCCTCTTCTCTGCCCATCCCAGAATTGAGCTCAATGTAGAACTCAAAACCTTGGCATATTCAGAATCTTTTGAGATCTTAGCATCTTTAGCAACTTCTGTTAGCTGACTATCAGCACCATAAAGCAAATCCAGTTCAGCTTGGCCAGTAGCAACAAATCGGTGAAATAAAACCCAGGTAAAACAAAGATTGTGCAACATTTGGTTCAACCCAAGCATTCCCCAAGTCTTCTTAATATGCTCCATAAGCTCATCAATTTCTTCAATGATAGACGTTTCATCATTTGCATCAAAACAGGCTTCGAGCAGCATCACATAAAGCTGGAGATTTAGTGGCATCCCATCGGCCCAGTGGCATACCTCGTTTAGTGATCCATCCAATGATCTGGAAGCAAGAGACATAACAGCACTACGAAGAACTTGCATAGACTCATTATTTCTCCCAGTTTCTATGGGCCTATCTAATGCTGCATGAATTATTTGTTTTAACCGCTGTCCTGAAGCATTTGATTTATCAAGGGGGATTTTGGGATGCAAAAGAAGACCGGCTTCTAAAACTTTCAAAGTCCGCTTTTGCCAAGCTTCATACTCCTGATGATCTGTAAAATCTGAAGCCTTAAGCTGCTGCAATAGTTCTAGAGGAACTACAACTGACTCAATTCTTCTTCCCACCTGTAACAATTTAAGAAAATACAGATCAGAAATAGACAAAAATTAAGTATTCATTCAAATGAAACACATTGTGTTTCCAATTGGATGTGCAAGAGCAATAATCATGCAAATTCACAGATTTCAAGGTAATCTAGCAACTCTGATCCGGAATTTTAGTTACATTTTCACATGGTATGTCTAATCCATCATCATCGTCCTCACTTACATTGTTTCCGCCAAGCTGAATCATATTTTAGCACGACGCACAAGATCAACAATTGCTAGAACTTCAATAATTCAACATCGTATTCACAACACAAGGAGTAAAAAAAGGAATAAGAAAAAGATTAGGAAGACAATGGCTTCCACCAATACCAATAATACTTTACGTCCAGCAATAACAAAGTGAAAACACATGGATAAGATAATCAAAACTAATCGAATTTGGCATGTAATGAAAAAAATTGGACAAAAACCTGGCCAGCAGAAATTCTAAGGAGCGCTCTCCGAACTCTTGAATCGACAGTCTCAGAAACCCCCATTTGGAACCTCATCAACTCGCCCACAGTCAAAGGGCGCCTAGACTTGCCTTGACTGGAGCCGGAGCCAGGACTCTTCTTGGAGCCAGAACCGGGAGATTTGAGGCCCAATGCCTTCTTAACCTTGGAGGCGGCGGTGGAAGTGAGAGATCGCTGCAATCCAGGGGAGCTCGGGGAGTGGTGATTAGTGGGTGAGTCTGCATGTGAATTGGCGGAAGAGACATACGTGAGATGCTTGCCGGAAGAGGTTCGACAGGCGGCGACAAAGATCTCGAAAGCGGTGAGACGGAGATCGGAATCGGAGAGTTGAGAAGCAAGTTGGCCAAATGGAGAAGGAAGATCGGGCGCAACAATGACAGGGCGGACGGGGGTAATAGAAGGCGGCGGAGACGGCGGCGGAGGAGTGGACTCTCTCTTGGAATGGCCCAGAGTGAGGTCTCTGAAGAGGTGAGCCATGGAGGAGAGAGAGGAGGAGGAGGAGAGAGAAATGGAAGAGAGAGAGAGCGCGTCGAGAGTGGAGAAAGATGGACTAAAAAGTAAAAGAGCGGGTATCAATTTTCCCCTCTTTTTTTATATTTAAAAATAATTATAATTTTCATTATTATCAAACAAAAATAAATAATGCGGCTTTAACTCTTTTAAAAGAAATAATAATAATCTGTTATTATTGTTTAATGTTAATTAAGGCCAAAGGGATTTTAATTTTTTAGAAAATTTGTCTTCGTTGGCTGTTTGGAAAAGATGTGCGACTGATTGCGTATTCATGCTCTCAAATGTTTTAGATTTTTTTCTTCGTTAATTGATAAATTTGGTCTTTGATAAAATTAGAATTTAATTTTAATATTTTATTATTTAATTCTTAAGATTTTATAAAACTTTCATAAATAATTGTTAGAGTAGAGATAATATCTTATAAAAAAAATAGAGATTATTTATGATATTTTATTTATAAAGACTAAATTCTAACTTTTTCCAAACTATTGGAAACAATTTTGCGATTTATTTTTTTTCTTGAGGTTTTATTATTATTAATATTCTCGATAATCAATTTGCTCCAAGGTATAAATTTGTATTTCTCACTCTAAGTGTCTTTTTAGTTCTATAATATGGAGTAAAATATTTGAATTACTAACTTCTCCATGGAAAGTATATATTTTATATCACTATATTCTCTTTGGTGGAACTAAAAGAAAAATATTTATTTAAACAAGTTATTGTATTTTAAGATTTTGTATCATATAAAAAAACATTTTAATATTAATTCTTAAAATTCATTTAATCATATTCCTTAAATTGAATGTAAGATAATAACAACAAAAATAGGAGGACATTTTCATTTTATTCTTTTTTAACAAACTCCATTTTCAACCAAAGAATTTTTATGTTATAGTTAAAACATTAATGGCATTATTGGTTAGGAATAAAATTAGACCTGACGAAATATATTGAGAGTGGAAAAAGCAATGACAAAAAAGTTTGAAATAGAAGCAAACCAACACTCAATCAAGTTCTAGGACACTAACCCTAGTGGACGACCAACCATTGAGTTCGTAAGTTGTCGAATCTTGGGCTAAGTCAAGCCTAGGGTTGATCGAGCATAATGACCTAATTAAGTTTAAGGGAAAATTTAGCCATAAGCTTAGAAGTCTAAGACTTAATCGACTTAAAGTTGAACAAGTTTAGGTGATTTGACAATTCAAAAATGCATCTACAAGATCAGTTCGTGCTAGGTTAGTCCATCCAAAAGAAAATATTCAATAAACTCTAAGTCAATTCCATATAAATAGAAAATAAGGATTCATACGGAGGTAAGTTCACAAAAACTCTAGTCTTACTACACCTTCTTTGAAGATGAAAAACTTAAATTTGACTTAGGCAATTAGAGTGTGTGTGACAAGTATGAAACATCAAGAAGATATATAGACTATTTTCAAGTATTTGACTCTCGAAACCATTGTTGATATCATGAGAATCAAGAGGAATCACGTATACCAGATCTGCACACATCAACATTTTCAATAGCTTAAATGTGTAACTTTACGAAGTAATATAAAATTTAGATTTTCACCTCAGGCTATACATATATAACTAAAAGTTAAAAGAAGCATCAGTTTTTTACAAAAAAAAAATATTGGTAATGAGTCAATTAATACAATAACTCACAACACCTTATTTCACTAACAAAATTTAAATGGCAGTAACTACAAACACAAATTCTCCTTGACTTATCTAGCATGCATCTACTTAATTATATCTACCTCTCAATTGCTTTAAACTCGACCTATTCGAATATGTCTTTGCCTTGATTAGCCACCAATTTTATCAACACCTTATCTTGCTTTTCGTGTCACAAAAATCCTATCCTATATGATCTAAAACAAGACCTCATTATTTCTTTCATGTTGATTTAAATCATTGTCTACATTTAAATCTATTCATCTGTAAAAACAATTACGATTATTATTTTTACACTCTATATAAAGTATAAAGTACTACAAAATTATATTCAAGTCATCCTCCATTTATCATCACAACATGCTTGAAAATGAGGGAGTTGCACACTTAATATCAAATGGTTAATTTTCCCTTCTTTTGAAAAAAGAAACAAATTAGTTAATTTGTTTTTAGTTAGTGTAATTACATTACCTTGTGTTAATAGTATATAAACATGATTAACCATAATCCAATATATTTGGCTTGAATTTTTATATTTTAATTTTCTATATTGTCAATACATTTGAAATTGATATATATTTTTTAGTACAACAATGGCAGGATAGAGGATTGAACCTTCGACCTCTAGAAACGAAACACATGCCAATACCACCGAGCCAAACTCACTTTGATTGCAATTGATATTAATAGTCACATGTTGCATACTTTATATATGAAACGAAAATACCCAATATAATTTTATGTTAAAATATCATTTTTTTACATATACATTGAAGTTTGTTCAATTTTAGTCCTTATACTTTCAATATATCTTAAATTTAATCCCTCAAAGTTGGATTTTTACTGAAATTGTTTAAATAATAATGATAATAATAATTTGAGAAATTATTATAAACAGAAAAAATATCAAACTATTTACAGATATAGAAAAATTTAACTATCTATCAACGATAAACCGCGATAAAATTCTATCACGGTCTATAGACAGTATCATTTTTTTTTATATTTGTAAATAGTTGGTCTCATTTTTCTATATTTGAAAACATCCCTAATAATTTTAATGCAAGAAAATACATTATGTGAATATATTTTTAAAATTTTTATGGTAAAAATGCTAATAAATATCGAAAAGTTGTTAATAAATCAACAATAAATTAACTGTGACAACTAAATTTAAGACTTACAAAATTACAATTTAAAAACTCAAATTAAACTAATTTTAGAGTATAAAGACGAAAGTGTATTTTAACCCTAACTTTATTAAATGTTTTGTTGAAGTACAATAATCAGCGTAAATAAATAAATAAATTATAAAATTCAGAAAACTCCATTGAGAATATACTTAAAATAAGAGAGAGAAAAGTCAAATGGAGTTGGGGCTGTCAGGCAAATGGCCAGATAGGATAGCTGTTTGGAAGCTTTGTCCACAGCTTTTAGTCCTTTTTGTTTTTACATCATCTCCACCCAACAAATTAAACAATAATAAAGTTTACAACTATATAGATTAATTATATTTAATAATTTCTAAAATTAAATAAATTGACTAATCTATACAAATATCTAATTCCACTTGAAACCACATTCACAATCAAACACATGGTTGGAGGAAAAAACAAAAATAAAAAGAGCAATAAAAACTAGAGTTGTTAGATTTTAAATATTATGATTTCATGTTTACATTGACTAGTTGAATTTATAATTGTTTTTGATTTGTTAAGGATGAGTATGTCTCATACTTATGTGAAAATATATTGGAAACTTTTGAAAATATATAAATACATAATTAGTTTAAATTTCATCTTAAAACTTTAATCAACTATTAAGTGATAAAAAGATATATATATATATATATATATATATATATATATATATATATATATATATTAGGTTAAACTACCATTTTTGTTCCTGGACTTTGAAATCTAATCAATTTTAGTTTCTATATTTTCAGTTGTCCAATTTTAGTCCATGTATTATTGATAAATCTTAAATTTAGTCCCTCAAAGTTAATATTCACCAACATTGGTTAAATAATAATAATAATTTTCATGCAAGGAAATATAATATGTGAAGATTAAATTTATATAATATGTTAATATTAAATATAATAATAATTTTCAAAATTATATAAAAAAAATAGATAGTTAATAAGATAGTTTAAGAAAAATCAATAATAAACTAGCATTGAAGATTAAATTTAAGATTTATTAAAAGTATAAAAATAAAAATTTGACAATTAAAAATTTAAGAAGTAAAACTGAACAAACTTTAAAATATAAGGACTAAAATGATATTTTAATCTATATATATTATAAATGAATAATGAAAATGACATTTGAATTAAGAATAATAATTAAGAAAAAAAATCATTTAAAGTGTTGGAAATAGAACGTGAATCTTATTTGATCGATCGAGGGCAATTAAATATTTTTAATGAAGAATATAACTGAAAATTAAATATGGTTGGGTGACAATGCCAAGTAATCCAATTCTCCCAAATATAGATTATTCCTTTTTTGCTTTAATTTTTTATTCCTTCATTTTTATCCATCTTCCTCTCGACTAACTAAATAACTCGATGAAATTTAGAAAAGTCATCCATTTAAGTATATGTATAAAATTAATTTTCTCAAAAAAAAAAAAAAACTTTATGTTAAAATTATTTTGATAATTCATTCGAATATGAATAATGTTGATGTCAAATTTTGGATAGAGAAATACGCATTTGACCTTGAAGTAACAACAACGGTAAATTTGTAATTTGGAGAAAAGAGAATCCGCAAAACAAAGAAAAATGACTCCGATGCCAAAGTCAGAAATGGAGAACGGTAGAATATAGAAGAGGTTAGAAGTTTAAGTTACCTCATATGGAGCTATAATGGTGTATTTCTAGAGAATTGATCTAGGATTTAACTTAACCCTACTATGATTAGGATATTAGTTTTTTCTAATCCCAAGCAGGATAGACCAAATCTTATCTTATGTTGATTCTTGACTTTACTTCGTCAGGTCAAAATTCACCCGCAACATATAAAAAGTTAAAAAAATAATTTATTTTGAGTTGCTTAATAGGCATATTAAGTTATCTTGATTATCTTTTTTTTTAAAAAAAGTTATCTTGATTATGGACCCATGACTTCTTGTATAGTAGTGAATCTTATTAGGCAGAAATCAACTCATTGATCTTAGGAGATTATGGAAATCCTAGGATCAACTTATAAACTCAAGGTTATAGTCCCAAAATACTATGCCTCTTTAGCCTCTTATTCTCCATATGATAGCGAGGGTCTACTCATTACGATCTAAGTTGCATAATGGAGGAAGACCACAAATCATGTCTTTTGTAGGTTAGGATTTGTCTATCTACGGTTCTAGTTAACTTTCACAAATTTATAGATTTTGAGTTTCTTTAATGCTTAGATTTCTTTATCTTGATTATTATCTAAGGTAACTGCATAATAATCATGAATTTTGAGTTCTTTTAGGTCTGATTTTTGAAAATTAAGCCTATTTTTCTATCAATTTCTTAAACACGATTTGCATATTTCTAAAGTATAAGAGTTGAATTCTTAGCCAAGTTTCAAAAACAAAAACAAGTTTCTAAAAACTACTTTTTTTTTAGTTTTAAAATTTTGGCTTGATTTTTAAAAACGTTGTAAAAAATAGTTATGGAAGATGTGTTTATAGGCTTGCTGTTCAAAAACAAAAAGCCAACAACCAAATGGTTACTAAACGAAATCAATAGTTTAATATCTTATAATATACACAAATAATCCATGTCTATTGCATCAATATCCAAAGTGTCCTTAATTAAAAAAAAAAAAAAACAAGACATGGAGGTTTATAGTACTCTATAAATACCAATTAGTGTAGAGATAGCAACCTTCTAAAAAAACGAACAAACAAAAACTCTTGCACTTGCACGACACTATTAATTTATATGACCATTTGAATTATCGTTTTATTCTTAGGTTTCAAAATATGATTGAATAAAACTTTTAATGATTTATTTTATAATTCCCGTAGTACTTATATGAACAATATTTATATTGTAAAATGGTTATGAATATTTAAAACTACTTTTAAAAAATTGCTTTGAATGTATTGAATTATCAAGAAATACAAATATAGTCTCACATTAGTTAGAAATTGAGAATATTCATAATATAATGCTCAAAGTATGAAAAATTAATGGTATAAAATTTGGAATTTTTCTTTCAATATATGAAGAAAAAATAATTTGAAAATGGAAAAGTAAAAGAAAATAATAGAAATAAACAATTCCAAAGTTTGAGGTGCAATGCAAAAAAAAAAAGCAAAAGGTGTTTGTGACAGTTGGGCTCATTTTGTCGGCAAATTTCAATTACAAGCAACCATCATTTTCATTTATTTTAATGTATAAAAAAAACATATATCATTTTCATTTATTTTGGCGCTTCTAATTGACGCTTTCACACTTAATTAAACCATAATTTTTAATTTCATTGCCATTAAAATATGTTGTCTTTGTGATGAGACAAAGGAAACACTTGCTATTGCTATTATTTTGTAGCAATGTTGGGATCTCAATTTTATAAAAATGTTGATAGAAATATCGACAAAATATCGTGATGGATAAATATTTCTTAAAAAATTACAAACACAAAAATATTTAAATTAATAAATAAATATTTTACACAGTAAAAACCAATTAACATGTTTATTATTTATATTATATTTACATTAGTGTCATTTTTATTACTTTTTTTGTTTCATAGATTTTTTTTACTAATATAATGGAAAATATCGATTTACTTTTCATGTCGATGTCGAATTCATGAAATTATAGAAATATGATGGAAATTGTCGACGTGTCGATTGAAATTTAATATAATGGTTTTAATCGCATTAAATAATTTTAATTACACTATGAGGACTTTAATCTCTTTTGTCTTATTAGCTTTAAATTCAAATTGTATTAATGTAGCCAATTTGATTTAAATGGTTAAGAGATATATTATTAAGACGTTAGAGACTTAAATTAAATGTTCTATATGTTGTTGAATGACTTAAAAATAATTGTACCAGCCTAAGCATGGTTCAACTAATTAATATATTAACCTGTTAGTCCAAGTGCAACTCAAGAGATAAGATATCAATTATCATCTTAAGAGTCAATGGTTCAATCCTTCAACCTTTGAAATGGTTGAACTAAGAAAATTAAATAATTGAAATATCTACTTTTTCAAGGAAAAACTTTAAATTCCTCTAATTTCACTCTTTATCATGTTTAAAAATAAATGATAATATAAGTATATTTGTCCACTCAATTTTTACATTTGTTGATTTTCATATATTTAAAAGTCTCAATTTTAAGGACGATTGCAAATATAACAATCAGATTCAAAGTATTAGCATATATAGCAACATTTTTAAAAAATTGCAAATATTACAAAGTCTTATTAGTGATAGACTTTTATGGTCTGAGTAGTCTATCACTGATAGATCACAAGAGTCTATCAGCGATAAAAGTCTATCACGGATAGAATTTGCTATATTTACAGTTTTTTTTTAAAATGTTGTTATAAACTTAGTTATTATTCCAAAAATTGCTACTCATTACCATTATTCTAGGTATATTGGGTTGATTGGCCCACTAAAGGTTGATCCTGGTCCAAGTCCAAAGAAGAAAAGGACAAGGCCCATACAACGCTAAGAATGGTACTTCGACATGTCGTTTGGATTTCAAATTCAAACTACACATCGTTTAAGAACGCGTAAGATTACTGCATAGGCTAAGCTCAGTGCAAAACTGCAGAGGCCGCCATGTCAAATGGGATGCGGAAAAGCTTTGCTCTGTGTTAAAGACGAAGCTGCTACAGTATGGGTTCGCTCCGAGCATTTGGAGTAATCCTTCAAAAATTCTCCCCGAATTCGATCATCCACAAATGCCCCCGTTTCTTCTATCTTCACAGTCTCTCTCTCTCTCTCCCTATCTCTGTACATTTTGAATCAGTGTCCATGGCCCTTTGAACTGATTCCTGGTTTTTTTTTTCTTTTTCTTTTTTTTTTTTTTGGCAATTTAGGGATTGGATTGTGTTCATCATCATATTTGGCTGCGGAAACCTCGAGGTCTCTTTTGTGGGCTTTTGACAGTAAGCTGAAATGTCGTGGTAATCAAGTGCGAAGGATATGGATGTCTCCGGTCTGTATGGGCAGGCGTTCCTGCAAAATTGCTGGCAGGAAGGTATATGCTTTTCAAATCTTATTGTGATCTTGTCTTTTGGGGGAAATAAATTCCATTTGCTCAGTGAAGAGAGTGTTTATTTGATTATTGACGATAGTAACATTATCACTTTGGATTCTGGGAAGTTCTGATATAGTGGTTTTGCTGGTTGCATCGCTTGCTTAGGTGGGTCGATGAGCATAAACATCTATGACTTGTATTTTTCCTAAATTATGAGTTGGTAACATTTTATTTTCTGTTTCATTTTATCCATTTGACTTTCTCATGTTGGAGTTCTGACTGATTAGTTATATGGATGTGTCTTTTGGTGATACATTAAAGTGTGCTTGAGGATTATGTATGTTTTGTTGGTGCTATGGACCTTATAGATAAGTTTCTTAGTGTGCTTAAATACATGTAGGGTGCTCAAGATGCAAAGAAGGCAAAGCTTTATTCTAGGATTGGAAAGGAGGTCGTTTCTGCGTAAGTAACTGTTTTTTCTCCTTTTCGGAATGATTTTCATCATGCTAATAGCTTAATGTGTAGAATAAGTTCTCCTAGCAGTTCTTGACAATTGTTTGGTGATAGCTTTCAAAATTGTTAATAGTTTTGAGGTTGTTAAGTTGGACCGTGTTTGAATCTGTGCCATCTACAATGTTAGCCAATATGGCAATATGAGCCTCTAGGAGCTGGAATTAGCTCTTTTTCATTGCCTCACTCATGACACGGCATATTGATCTGTTTGCTGTCTTCTTCTGGCAAAATTACTGAAATGCTCATATGTCTATTTTTTACTTCACGATATAGCGTTAAAAAGGGAGGAACCAGCCCCATATCCAATACCCTTCTGGCTGCCGTACTTGAGAAAGCCAAGGAGCTTGATGTTCCAAAAGAAATTCTTGATCGAAACATTAAGAGGGCTTCCGAGAAAGGACAAGAGGCTTACATAGAGAAAATTTATGAGGTTTTCAGTTAGCCACTGATATTATCTTCAGACTTTGAGTTGAAAAGAAGAGATTATTAGCTGTAACACGCATCTCTACAGGTATATGGTTATGGTGGTGCTAGTATGGTTGTTGAGGTCTCAACAGATAAGATAAATCGTTCAGTGGCAGCTGTCAGAGAAGTAGTGAAGGACTATGGTGGAAAGATGGCAGATCCAGGATCTGTTACGTTCAAGTTCAGACGCGCTCGAGTTGTGAATGTCAAGGCCTCCGATGTTGACAAAGACCAGCTTCTCACCATATCTTTAGATGCTGGTGCAGAAGATGTTATTGAACCGCCAGAATATGAAGATGATACAGAAGAAGAAAAGTTGGAAAGGTAGCATCTATGCACATTATCAGTAGCATTGTTTGATTCTTCAATACATAATGGTTGTTGATATGCCTGTAGTAATAATTGAACACGATATGCCTGATAGACATCCATCTCTGACGGAAAAGCTTTCTTGGTTTATCCTCTATTATGGTCATTTTGAAAGATATTTTATCTCTGTTTTTATTGTAGATATTACAAGATTGTGACTTCCACAGAGAACTACTCGGGAATACTATCCAAGTTACGTGAAGAAAACATAAAGTTTGAACCTGACAGTGGCTCTGAGCTACTTCCTATAAGCTCTATTGAGGTATGTTTTGTAACATGTATGTGTTTACTTCATATCGCATAACTTTAAATTGCTTCAAGTTTTTCTTATCCTCAATTTACAGTTTTGTCGGAAGGCTAGTAATACTTTAAAATTGCAAATTTCAACTTGATATGAATTATTAGATAAGAAAATAACAGTCTTACATTAGTCCATCAGTCAATTATTTGTAACTGTTGATAAAGTTTTCGCAGCATAAAATTTAGATTTTGCACTTCAATCACAGTAGCATTGATGATGATAGGATTGACCCTATATTACTACTTTTTCTATAAGAAATAAATTATTTCATTGATTAGTAAATGAAATTACAAAAAGAGGATAATCCCATCTATAGGGAGATTACAAAAGGAAATTCAATGGGGTAGAAGAGATGTAAGGCTATGATTACAAAAAGGTGGAGACAATCTACACCAATATTAGAGCTATAAAATAGTAGTGGTCAATAAAAGATTTGATGCCCCATTCTTTGTATGAGAAGATACGAAAGCATCTCTCTTACCACAGTCCAAAAATAAGCACAAATAACATTGAGCTATTAGATCTTTTTCTCGTTCTTGAAAGGATGGCCGGTATCCCCGGCAGAGCTGTATACCAACCAAAAGCATGAATGTTGAAATTCCAAAAAGCTGTAGCATAGATACAAGTGACTAACGGGTGAATGGTAGTCTCTGGAGCCTCTTTACAAATGATGCCACAATTGGGGGAGATAGGAATCGGTGGAGCTTGTCAATTGGTTGTTATACATGAGTGACTGAGCTCCCATGTAATGAATGATTATTAAGCACCTTGGAGAACCACACTCCAAAAGCTAGCTATTGAGGTGGGAGAGCCAAGCCAATTAAGTACAACAATGGTCATCCAATTCTAACCAATGGGGGATAAAGGTAGACCATACTACCTTGGTTCCTAACACATTATTGGATACTTTCCCTTCCAAATAGATTAATACAACTGTTTGCCTCTATTTCTAGCGGTAGCAAGAGCTCTTGTCAATGACTTTGAGGTGAATGTACCATCTTTATCAATGCTCAAAACCCATGTGTCCTCTTGGTTAGTGAGGTTTATCGAGGATAGCAGGTTGGATAGGCAAGCCCATTCCTTGATTTTATCTTCTTTAAGGCCTCTTCTCAGATAGAGGTTCCAAGAGGCAGTTTCAGTGGACCAAAAATCAGAAAAGGAACCTTGTTGAATGTGAGCGCAAATAGAGAGGGAAAGTCAACAAAGTCTTGTGTCCCGTACAATCTTTACCAGATTTGTATTTATAAACCAGATCCTTTGGTTTCTCAATGCCCTTCTCTGGGCTGAATAGTGTAGGATTGACTTTTAATGCTGTTGGAACTTCTCATGTCATAAATTTGTGTATGAGGTCTGGGATAAGTGAGTGAGATAATAAAACTAGGTAAGGTCAAATCCCTAAAATCATCAAAGTAAAAGGGGAAGAAAGGGCGGACATTGTTCTGGTAATGATTTGCTAAAGGAGGTGGATTTATAAACAAGATTTAGACTCATCATTCTTGAAATGAGAAACATGGCACTGGAGACTACTTTGTTCACAAAGAAAGTTTCTGAGATAACAAGGCAATCTAGATTTGCCCTCTATCTTAAGTCATTAGTTATATACTTTGGATAACCTTCAAATGGCTTATGCCAGGGAAAACATCCTCTTTATTGAGTGCTAACTCTTAGATCCTTCACTAGGTTATGATAGACTCAGATCAAACATCTGGTATAACGAAGCACCCACTTTGGATAACCTTCAAATGGCTTATGCCAGGGAAAACATCCTCTTTATTGAGTGCTAACTCTTAGATCCTTCACTAGGTTATTATAGACTCAGATCAAACATCTGGTATAACGAAGCACCCTTTTACCCATTTCAGTTTATCCTTTTTAGTCTGTAATTGGCTTTCCCTCCTGTAACTCTTGTATTGCTTGGAGTTTTCCCCTGTTTTTATCAATGAATGTTTCTTTTACAAAAAAAAAAAAAAAAAAAAAAAAAAATAGACTCAGATCAAACATCATTATTCTGTGTTTAAATAGACCTTGAAAAAGGTGTTCGGAAAGAAAAAAGTAGGAGTATGGGGACATTGACAATGGGCAAGAATATCAAAAGAGTGTTCAATCAGCCAAGTCTACTTAAGAATGGAAATATTAGCTCATTTCCTTTAAAAAAAAAATGGAAAGATCAGCTCAATAATTACTATAGACCGGCTAAGGTAGCTAAAGCCAATTGAGTGCTATTTCATAGAGTTCAGTCTTGCCTACAAATAAGAAAGATAATCTAGTGCTGACCATCTTTATTCAAGATAAGAGAAAAATATAGCCTACAAAACGAAGTATAGAGGAAATTTGGCTACACCACTATAAGGAAACTTCACATCTATTATGCTAAGGCATTGATCTAGATTAACGATAGTATGAAAAAGGACCTCAACTATTCGATGGGACTCTAATTGGACAACTTTTTGAAACCTAAAAAAATACAAAAGTCAAGTTTTGAAATTTAAGTTAAAAAAGTCAAAACCCAATCCATATATTTTTTTTTCTTTTTCTTCTTTTGGTTTTTTGTGCATGTGTGCACACACGAGAGGGGTACTCTAATTTATACAAAAAATTTCTACTTTAAAATAAATGATGTTTTTTCAGTAGGGTTTCAATGCTCTTCCGAGTTGTAAAATTATTGAGTTTCAGGTGGATGATGAAGCTATGGACTTGAATAAAGAACTAATGGACAAGTTGCTTGAACTCGATGATGTTGATGCTGTTTATACTGATCAAAAGTGAATATTTCTTCTTCTGTAATATCCTGTCAAGATGGAGGGAGGTAATTTACTCTCCCATATGTTGGATTTGTGGTTGTGATCTTAATTTCATCTAGTCACCTCAAAACTCGAAAGCTGATAGATCTTTCTCAGATGAGTGACATTTTAAGTTCTGTAAGGGTTATGAACATTCTTTACTTCACTTTGAGGCAGGAATTTTCTATTACTTCTCTAGTTTCAAGACTTCATTGTAGAATAATACTCATACAAGAGTGATTTTGATGCCAATTATGCAAATTTTTTCTTTTTATAATTTGATAGGGGTGGGGGGAAGACTCTTCTGTTAGCAAGTATAATTCAAGGATTGCTTCTTCTCGATTCTATTGGAAAAATGGTCTTACTCCACAAGTTTAATAATCATGGCTGTGCATCATCATTGGTTGTATGAAAACATACGCACTCACAACATTTGACGTCAGAAAAGTTATATGATACGTATTATATGATTCTCATGACTTAAACTTACTGTTTTTAGTGCATTTGAGATTATTGCGCTCTTTTACTATTTGGTCAAACTATGGTGGTGAACTAAGTTTCAATATATTTATAAGAGAAATACTTAGGCCCATCCTAGGCATGGTCTGCACTTTTTTTTTTCAACCCACCCAACCACACAAAATATATATATATATATATTGAAAAAAAGAAAAAAAAAAAAAGAGTTTGTCACATGACAAACTGTGGTTGGATAATGGGCTGGTGGTCTTCAAAGAGATGAGTGCAGCTCCAAATGCACAAAAATATTTTTTCTATTTATAATTTAAAAAACAGATGCCTTCCCCATCTGTCCTCCCCAGGTATAAATATTCAAGATTCTTGTCCTGGCATTAATTCAAGTCAACATTATTCTTTTCCAAGATCCAATCATTATATGAGATTCATACTTGATTGGACTAATTAACGAGGCACATGTGTGAAATCTCTAGACCACAGGACTTTGCTTTTGGAAACTGTTCTTAGGAATAATATCTGAGCATTCTGCTTTTTTCTTTTGTTGCTCACCAATTTTGTTTCTGTATCCTTTTTTTGGAGAATGTTTCTGTTTCCTTTTACTTTTAACCTTTTTTTGATTCCTTTACATGTATTAGCAAGGTAGTTTTAAATCTTTTTGAAATAGTAGATAAACTCAAAATTGATATTATAGAAAATTGCATCTAAACTCAATGTGATTCTTGTTCAAAAAGTGAAGTATAGGAAGATTTCGAATTTTTGATGGATTCTTTATACTAAAGAGTCATTATCAATAGATCAGAAAGAAAATTGTCAATGATGATACAAAACACTTTTGTCATTACTAAAATTATGCTGTCATCTTCTGGAAAACTTCCTCTGTCCTTTTACTTTTAACCTTTTTTTGATTCCTTTACATGTATTAGCAAGGTAGTTTTAAATCTTTTTGAAATAGTAGATAAACTCAAAATTGATATTATAGAAAATTGCATCTAAACTCAATGTGATTCTTGTTCAAAAAGTGAAGTATAGGAAGATTTCGAATTTTTGATGGATTCTTTATACTAAAGAGTCATTATCAATAGATTCAGAAAGAAAATTGTCAATGATGATACAAAACATTTTGTCATTACTAAAATTATGCTGTCATCTTCTGGAAAACTTCCTCTGTTGAATCCAATTTAAAGATTCATGGCCATAGTGTACAAAGCAAAGCTGCATATATTATTTTCACAGGGCTAAACTGAAAGTGAAACTGATGAATACATGAGGAAGAAGGTGCCTACATTTTGTACAGGTACAAACTATCTATGTGGCTGCACCGTTAGTCGCCACATGTACGTATTTCTTACTCTTACTGTATATAGTGTATATATGTATTTTCTGATACCAATTAATTTTATAAGGTATGCTTTGGTATTGAAGTGATCCTAATCCTTGGGAACCCAGCAACCATGTAGGCCATAAGGTAGACCATAAGGAAATTTTGCTCTGGCTATCTCTTCAAATGTTGATCCATCTAGTAGTAAAGCATACCCTTCTCCATTTTTCCCACTGACCATAGAGATCACCACTCCTGCATTCACATAAATACATTTCAGACACATTCCCTTCCCTTCCTTTCACTAACAAATACAATTTCATACGTTAATTAGAAGTGAAGAAGATCACAAGTACAAGTCCTTTCAGGTTGAGTGTTTTTATTCATTTTTTTCACTTAGATGATGATGATATAAAATGACTCACCGTCATCTTCTTCCATTGCACCAGGTCGAGCAACGAAGAAAGGCTCAGAAGGTATAGAGCCATCCTCGTACCAATTCTTGGCCTTCTTCTTCACCAAATCAATCTGAAACGAACGGATTCATAAACAAGCACAAAAGTGAATTCAGGATCGAGGAAGAAGTTAAAAAAAGACGAAGATGAAGCACATAGATTAGGGAAAATGGTACCTTAGTGAGTGTGTTGGGGAAATTACAGGGTCTTTTGGCTCCACAAGCATAAGCATATCTATATTTTTTGCCTAAGTAAGCAGGGTTGAAGCTACACATATCCATTCCTCTGCCATGTTCATCTGGATCCAATGCTGCCTCCAGCTTCCCATATCCACTCCCATCCAGTGGTATTCTGAACCTTCCAACCCTACACAACTTCCATTTATCAATTATTCATCCCAATCAAAACAAGTCAAAGCTTTATGAAACCAAATCATTCAGAAAAGGAATCAAAACCAGATTATGGTGATTAGTTATTGGTTTTCTTAAAAGAATTCAACAATTCCGGCTGTGTAAATGTTTGTTTTGTTTTCTTTCTCAAATTCAACAATTCCGGCTCCGGAATTCATTGTCTTTTTCTTGTTAAAAAACTTTGGGGCAAGAAAGAATTTAGATTTACTTCAAAAATATATATTTTTTCTCTTTCTGCATGCATGCATAAACACAATAAAAAGGGGGGAAAAAAGAACTCTTATGATTACACAAACAATCCAATTTTGATTATAATAATAATTGGAAAAAAAAACTGTACTTTAACTGCATATGGGTCAGGTTTAATAAAACTTTATAAATAATTTATATTATTTTATAAAATTTTCGTAAATAATCTCTATGGTAGACTATTTATGATTTTTTTTTTATCAAACTATAAGGATAAAATTTTAATTATAAATTCTAATTTTCTCCAAATCATGATTACATTACAATTTATCCTAAATATAAATAAAAAATGTAAATGGAGATTTAACAAACCTGGCATCCGGAAGGGGATTTTTGAGAGAGCGACGCAAATTATGAAGCCTAAGTCGATCCAAGATTACGGGGTTGGCGTTATGTTCGCAACAATCAGCAATCACAGCAGTAATTCTTCCTTTTTCATCCCTCTCTTCATATGCATTTATGAAATGAAATGTAATGAATAATGGCACTTCTACACTTGCTACCTGCATTATTTCATTAAAAACCATACATTATTATAAGTTTATTTGCATAATTAACATCATATAAGCTTGTGTGTAATTAATTTGTGTATGATATTCAATATTCTAATAATGTAAAATAAGATAGAAAAGTAAGAGAAGACTTACAATAGTTCCACTAGCTTTGCACATGACATGCACAAAGGCTTTGGACTCCGGTCGCCACTCAAACTTATACAACGGCGTCGGCTCTGCCCTCAACAAGTTTTGAGCACAATATCTCAATGGCATCTCCGGCACCACCACGTAATTCTCCGTCACCGGAAACGAATGGACCCAACCCGGGGCTGGTCCACCCTTGCAGTTGACTCGACCGATCACCTTCCGCTCATTCGAGCCTGGTTCCATCCGAACCACCAAGTAACCCGGTTTCAAAAGATCTGGCAACAACGTCAAAAACTCCGAGTCCGTAACAATCGGATGAGCCGAGTGAATCAAACCGCCGAGCGAGTCACTATACTCAAACTTCCCCATAGTCTCTAATGTGGTTGGGTCGATCATTATGGACCCCTTTTGAGTCTCTGTAAGGCAAACGACTCGACCGTCGCCGAGCTTTACGACGCCCGTGTTTGCATTATCGGTCAATGATGCACCGGAGAAGAGGTTTGCAAGTTCCCCGACGTAGGCAAGAAAGTTATCGGACTTGGGGACTTCGGAAAATTCACGATAACAAATCTTTTGATTCTTCATGGCGGCTTTATAGGCGTCTGATTCGATCTGACGGTGACCGGCGGTTAGTCGACCATCATCAAAGTGAAGCTTAACCATCGTAGCGTAGCCATCGAAAAGGTGCCTAAAGTTATATTCGCCAATATGCCATAATCCAGGTCCATTTCTCAAATATGTCCCACTCTGCATGCAAAAATGCACATGAAATTATACAAAACATTTCGAAAAATTATTCAATGTAACAATCTTTTAATAATAAGTTTGAACTCGAATTTGAAAAGTGTCACTCTAATATAGTTTTTCAAATATATGGCTTCGTTTTCTTTTCGTTAAAATAGCCTTGAAATTTTCAATATTGATTAATTTGAAGATTAAGCATGTAGGTATAATAATTAAGATTAATTCATGCAACATTATGTCCTGTTCGAAAAAGACAATTGAAAGAATTGTTTAAATTTATTTTATTGTTATTATTATTATTTAAACAAAATTGTGAACATATTTTTATACTATTGGCATAAATCATTAATTAAAACAAAGAATATATATTCATTCGCATATGTTAAATAATAATAATTTTTTTGTACTAGAAAATTGAAAAACTTTCATGACTAAAAATTCATGTCGAATTATATGGAGAGTTTGTAAAATTGTAATCAAAAGTGGGGTATATAATGTATTGACTTTATTTTTTTAAAAAAAAAAAAAAAAAAAAAAACAAAATTTCAATAATAATGATTAATCACTTTGTAAAGTGTTTGAATATAAAATTATTATTTTTATAGTTGGACGACAATACCCACCATATGATATATGAATGGAATTCTTTATTCTTTATTATCTATTATTTTTATCATATATGCATGCAAAGATAGGACACAACAGTTAATTTAAAATACTAATTTTTAAATGGTTAAAATCATTCCAGACGTTTAAAATTACTGTCAAAATATATCTTTAACCATTTAAAAAAAATTTAATGTTTAAAAATTTACCATTTTATATTACAGGACAAAAGTGATCTTAATCTTGTCAATAATTAAGACATTAATAATAATAATAAACGAACCAGCCAACGGGGCAATTGGCCTTGGACGGAGAGTTCTCCTTCCCAACGGTGTTGCCGAACGCTGGTCCATGCAACGTGATTCGGGAGGCCGGAGGTGTCAATCTCCGGCAATGGAACGGCGACCGATGAGCGGCGGTGGATGGGACTGGCTATGCTTCTGATGGTGAAGTTGGTAGGTTTTGAAGGGTGGATGGGAAGAATTAGATGGTTTGTTTTGAAGTTAAAGGAAGAAATAATGCAGCTTCCAGTGGCCATGGAAGCCATCATGAGAAAATTGTTTGTAATTTGGAAGAAAGAGAGAGGAAAAAAAAAAGAGAAAAAGAGATGGTGAAGAGACAAGAGTTGAAAGGGAGGTATTTATAGGGCTTTTTTTTTTTTTTTTTTTTTTTTTTTTTTTTTTATATATATATATATATATATATATTTTTATATTTTTATTTTAATTGGAATCTTGATTGGTAGAGTTCCATTTCACAACAAGACATTGTTTCTTTTTCTTTCTTCTTTTTTTTTTTTTTTCTTTTTTTTATAAAAAAGAATAAATAATTTTATTTCATTTTTTAATTTTTTATTCTCTCTCATGCATGGTGTTTTGTGATAAGAGAGCCCATAGAAATGTTGAATGATAGGAGGCAGTGCTAAAAAACTATATTTTATTATATATATATATATATATATATATATATATATATGTTGATTAATTTAATGCCAAATCCAAGTTCCAAGTATAATTATATAATTTTGACACAGATGAAATCATATCCACGAGAATTTCAGAAGCGATTGGTATGGATATTTTCTATGAAGTAATTTGAAGACAAATTTTAATTAATTTGTAAAGATAAGTTAGAACATTCAATTTATCTATTAAATACAACACGATAGGGAGAAGGTATATGTCACATGTAAAATAGAAGAATATGCGCTCCGATGTGGTATTACCACACACACTTCGATACTTTAAGTTAAAAGAGTGAATTTGAACTGAAACTAATAGCTTTATGAGTAGTCTCATGGAGAATGGACTTACTTCTCTATGGTGCTATCATAATGTATTTATGGACTTACTTTGGGTTGGAACATGTGCGGGATATATGTCCTATTAGCTATTTTGTTAGATTCGGTGCTATCACAATGATTTGGGCCTTGACACGATCTAACCATCTCCCTTAGGCACAAAAAGGTGCTAGATTTTGCTAGAACCTTGTTATTTTCTAGGTTTTGTTGCTTATATTCCTATTTTGTATTGATTATACCCTTTGGTCCAAAATCACCTATAACAATTAGTTTCATTACCTTGTAGAAGAATTGATAAAAAAAAAAAAAAAAAAAAGAGAAGCAATGTCACTAGTGAGTATAATATAAATCATAAGAATTATAACTTATTTAATAGGTGTAAAATATTTATTTATTAATTTAAAGTTAATTGTTTTAAATAGTAAAAATGCTCGAAATATTTTTAAATAAAACAAAATGTCACTGTCTATTCGTGATAGACACTGATAGACATCTATCAACGTCTATCACTGTACTGATAGATGTCTATTAGTGTTTATCACTATCTATCACTCATAGATAGTGACATTTTGCTATATTTGTAAATAAGTTGACTCATTTTGCTATATTTGAAAACAATCCTTAATTTAAATATATTTATTTTCATTTTTATAATTTTTTTAAATGCCTATTGACACTAACATATTATCAATATTTCCAACAACATTTTCGTAACGTTGGAAACTTGATATTTTAATAAACCTCAAATATTCAAAATTTCAAATCTCCTCAAGTCTTTTCTATACCTACACTTTACAAACAATTTTCTTAAACTTAGATATACATAAACCCTTCGCTTACGTTTATCAAAAATTAAATTCTCCGAGTTACGTTAGCTAGAGATATGGACAAACTTTTGGTATATATAACGGAGTTCTCTATAATCTTTTATTTATTTATTTATTTATTTTATAATTATTAAGCCTCGATTCTCATCCACATAAACTCTCTAGTCGATTCGAGTTGACTTATTATTTGTGATAAACATAAACACACTTTTTTTTTCTTTGAATTTTATGAACATAACACACTTCTTGTGGTAGAAATGATGTCGGTAATTACTATTGAAGAAATTATAATGCTAATACTAATGATTAAGTAAGAAAATCAACATATTTTAACTGAAATAAATGATGAAAATTGTAGTGAAATAATCTCCCGTATTAATGAACGCTTTTTAAATGTATTCCTCTATAGGTACAATCTAGCTAATTGTTTAGAAGTAATTAAGTTTTGAAATAATAAGTCTACTGAATTAATTTTTTTTAATTAAGAAGCTGACAAGGAGTTAATTATCACAAGCGTTTAGAGAGATTTCAATTATGTCATACACTCATCACGGTCACAATGACTTTGTTCACTCTCTTGCCCATTGAGCTATGGAAGAACACCAAATTTCTTTATTAGGGGTCTTTTTATTGAGTATCTAACGAATCATGTGTTCTTTACTTTAAAAAAAATTGTGAAAATACCATTATTTGACTCCTATATTTTGAATTTTGTTCAATTTTAATCCATGTAATTTACAAATACGTACATAAAATTTTACTGTCTATGCCTGTAGTTTGATTTATTTTTCTGTATTTGAAAACAACCCTTTCAAATATCCGATTTTAGTAAATGTAATTTTAAGAAATTTATTTAGTTCCTACTCCTTGTTTATGGTTGATTTTCTCAAAGAATTTTTTTGCTATTTATTATATTTTCACGATAAATTTTGAGGGATTAAATTTAAGATTTATTAAAAGTACATGACATAGAATTGAACATTTAAAAATATAGGAACTAAAATTGAACCAACCTTGTACTGAAAATGATATTTTAACAAAAAAAAATAATAATAAATAATAGTAATTAAAATTAACTATAAGTATAATTGATTGTGACGCCATATGGGAATTAAGGTTTCACATCAATTTTAATGTTAAACTTTGAATAAATAATCACCGTTTACATCATCGTAAGTATTCTAATCATCATCGTTTGAAAATTCCAAAGTCGATAATTGTAGCTCAAATTAGGGTTTTGGCCAAATCTCTTCCAAGTCTAAAGAAGCTTGAATTTGAATTGCAAATCCATTATATATAATCACTTATTTTAAATAAATGCAATTTTTTTAATTCTTTTAAGTTTTATATGCTAAATATTTAGTCTAATTGACATGCATTTGTTTTCTTGAAGTCGAAAATTTGATCCTCCATCTTCATAATTGTTGTAGTACTAAAAAAAATAATTCAAATGATCAGGCCAATCACAATATAACTAGCAAAAGATTTATATCTTCAATCAATAGATTGGAAGTTCGAATTTTCACCCTCATATGTTGAACTTAAAAAAAGAACCAATTAATCACGACTTGAAGAGGAATAAAAAATAACCTTAATAGATCAAAATATCATCAACCACAGATTTCGTGGTTACTAATAAACTTGTATGTCAATTAAGCTATACACTTTTAAGTTATGTAATAAACTTTATATCATGGGAATACAATGGCAAAAAAAATAGGTTATCAAATGAAAATGTAATTGACTTAAAAACTCATCCAAATTCATTTATTTAGATGCATTTTCATTATATGTATTTTATAAATAGTTCATTTTAGAAATGGTAAAATAATGAGATTTATAAAGTATTTCCAATAATACAAAATTTAGTTTAGTTTATTTTATTTTATAAAAGAAAAAGAATTCGTACAAGATTATATATATATATATATATTTATTTATTGAGAAGAGAATTCGTACAAGATTATAAATAAAGTCTCACTAAAAAAAAAGGTACATATTAATATATTCCTAAAAATACTCTATCTTATGTGGAAGGGTTTAAATATTGGCGATATTCAATTATGTGTACTATGTTAAATCACTACTATATCACTTATACATATTCAATTTTTCCCCTTTTTGGATAATTTGTGGGCAGAGAAATTGCATTTGATATCGAGATCGGTAATACAAGTTTTATGTCTGTTGTGCTATGCTCGTTATTCATCCAAATATTGAATTTTTTAACGTGTAACATTAGACTTATTTAGTTAATTTGATCGTTTATATACATAATAGAAATAAATTAATTTCAACTGTAAATGTAGGCATAACTCAAAGGTAATTGACACATACTACTCCATTTGTCATAAAAAAAAATAATAAATAAAGTTGGCCATAAAATATTCTTGGATCCAAATTGGTCCTAGATGTACAAAATGAGATGGACAAGAAAAAAAAAATTAAAGGAAATTTATATTTTTTGACTCCTAAATTTTAATAATAGGTTCTTTTGGTCTCTAAAATTTTAAAATAACCATTTTCATTAGTTCATAGATTTCGAAAAATATATGCAAGAGATCTCTAACATTATCTCCTTCCCTCTTTCTCCTTTGTCACCAACCCCTAAACTCATCATTTTCCATTTTCGTTGCCATGAACAACTCGAAATAAAAGGAGAATTGTCGCCCTAAAAAATAAAAAATGGTGGGTTTTAAGAAGTGGCGACAAACAAAAAAGAGTGAACAAGGAGAGACAATGAGAGTAGGAGAGAGAAATTATTTTATTTTATTCAACATTTTAAAAAAAAGTATATTAGAAAATTAAAAAAAATACCTGAAATCTTTTAAGGGAAATTTTTAAAAATAGAAAAATAAGGAAACTATTTACACAAAATAGCAAAAATTTTAGATAGTTGTGATAGATACTAATATAAGTCTATCAACGTCTATCAGTGATAAAAATGATATAAGTTTATCACTAATAGATACTAATAGAAGTCTATCAATATCTATCAGTATTTTTTTTGCTATTTCTGTAAATAGTTTGACATTTTTTTTATTTGTGAAACTTTTCCATCTTCTAAACCTATTTCTCAAAACTCGTAAAAAAAAAAAAAAAAAAAAAACTCATACATTTTTTTAATAGCTAGATTCATACATTTAAAAGCTTACATTTGGAATCTTAAGGAGCAAAATAAACTACCAACTAAAAACTCAATATCATTGATGGGATGGGAATTATTCTCCACATTAGGATTACACCATTTTCCTATATAAAGTTGTTTTAAAGATATATATTTCTTTATATATTAAACTCATTATTTCAGTTAATCATAAGATATTTTGATAATAATAATAATAATAATAATAATAATAATAATAATCCTATTTTTTTTTATAAAACAAACGACAAATAACTAATTCAAGATAAGAGCAAGGATTAAAATATCGATGTCGATATTGATATCGACATTTCAATTTTATGGATATATCGACAAAATATCTATATCGATGAATATTTCTATAAATCATGAATTTTATAAAATTTATTTAGATTAATAATTAAGTTATTTTTACTCCCAAACTAATTTATAGATATTGTTATTAGTATTCTTGTTCATATTGGACTAAATAGGTGACATTTTTATGTGTTACAAAGCATTAACAAAAGATGTTGGAGATATCCATAGATATTTAATATCGATATCAAACCCTTCGATTTATGGATATATCGACATATCTTACAGATACAAATACATCGCTATTTTATTTTATTTTATTATTTTTTTCCTTTTTCTTGAAAATAATAACCGATTTTCAAAAAGAAAAAAAAGTTTGGAAACCATGTTTTAGGGTTTGCTTAATGTGTTACAATCCCTGCTGGTAGTTTTTTATATTAAAGATATAATCATTTTATTTACTTTCAATTTATTTATACCGTAATTTATATAAAAATCCCTTTTTTCGAAACAAAAAGGGGAATATTTCGTCTTTTACCATATAAATCTGTACTAATATAACAGACACCGGACAGAATCTTTACGTATTTTAATTATTTCTATTTTATCCTTCACTATGTTAAAATGGTTATAGATGAAATAATATTTTTTTTTCCGTGTATATGAGTGTATTCTAAACCACAGATATGAAACATTACGATTTGACAGTGGAGATATGTTCGTAGTGGTAATGAAAACATAAAAAAATGGGTCAGAGGGCTAAGGAGTCGTGGGTTCAATCCATAGTGATCACCTACCTAGGATTTAATATCCTACGGGTTTCATTAACAGTATTCCTACTAGTATTAGAAACTAGATAGCTAAAAGACTCAATAAAATAAGCCAAATATTGTTGTTGTTTTTTTTCCTTTTAAATAAAACCTATTTTCAAAAAAGTGCTTAGTATCTTCCAAATATTTCGAAACAAGTAACTAATAAACAAACATAATATTTTAACGATCATAATCAAAGGATTAATTTCTTTACTACAAAACTCCAAAAGAAATTGATATAGAAGAATAAATTGAGAGAAGAAAAGAAGAATAAAATAATAGTAGGTATGGGAGAGGGATGGGATGGAATATTTGGCCGTCCAAAGTGGAGAGCAATGGAACAAATTAAAAAAATTATAACCAAAAACTCCACACATTTTTCTAAACCCTAAATTATGATGTTTTCCATAAAAAAAAAAAAAAAAAAACATACACTATTATTTTTAATTTTCTTTTTTCTTTTCTTTTCTTCATAATATTGATTTTGATTTAGTTTACTTTTACCAATTATCCCACTCTTTCTTGATTTTAGTCCATACCTCTTATGGAAAGTGGGTTCAACCCCAAGTTGCTTCAATTTTTTTTTTTTTTTGCTTTTTCCCAACACATGTCATATTTTTGGGTCCTTGTGTTTGCCGCAACAAGCCTGACAAAAGTTTGGTTAAATTATAAGCTTAGTCTATGAACTAGAACTGAACCGACATAAATCTAACTTGTATTATCAACTACAATGTTAGAGGTTCGATTCTCCTATTCATATATTGTCAAAAAAAAATTAGTATTTGAATTACTCTCAATTTTGTGTTCAAATAAATCTCAAAATTTAAAGAGAGTGGATGCTTTGTTTAGAGAATTAAACTTGTAATTTAATGAAAATATTAAGAAAATGATTTTAAAAATCCAAAATTTAAATTACTCAATAAAAAAACGTTTTAGGAAAAAAGATATCATGTGTTGAAACATTTTGCTTCCACATGGCAAACAAAAGTGTGTACCTTTATTTCACAATTGGCTTGTCATTCAAAAAACACACAATTTATTACAATCATTGTTTTTGTTGCCATTGCCTTGGAAAATTATATTTTAAATTTTTTTTTAAAAAAACAATATATAAATTAATTAAAGTGGTTGGCTGCAGAATCCTAACGTGGAATTCTGATTTGCCAATTTCTGTATTTTTCTCTTTAATATTGAGAATTACAATCATTTTCCACTTTGACTATATATAAATATAATATATTGCCTTACGATATGTTTGTGTTATGGGAAGTTTCTATTCCCACGTATACAATTCTTTATTATTCTTTACTATCTTTTTAATTAATTTTTCCTACTCTTTTTCTATTTCAAAAAAAAAAAAAAAAATCTTAATTTATATGTATAGTTAGCATTAGGATTTTGTAAGTTTTGATCACCAAATAAGTTCGGTCCAAATTCAAACGTTTGATTGAAGTTTAGAAAATATATATAAAGAAATGATGCTTTTATTAATCCATATGTATTGAGAAACATATATATATATAGATCGATGCAAAAAGTTAAAAATAAAATATATCAAAGAAGAGATAATAATTAGACATCTTGTAATTGTTATTAGAAGATTCCATTACTAACTATGAGACACCGAATAAATCTAACTAGGCTTAAAGAAAGAATTTTGTGTCATGTAAAGGCATATTCTCAAAAATATACATTTATTATCACAACTCTCGTGAAAACTTGCAAATTTTATTGTAGATTGAACCTTTTATTACAAAATTTGAAAAACAAAACCTATCCTATCTAAATGGAGTGAAATTTAAAATCAAATTAATAATTTTGACAATATTTGTGGAATCATTTTAGAAAAAAAATATCAAAATATTCATTAGGTATAATGATTATTATGTAAACATGTGTGCTTAATTTATCCAAAGGGAAATATTATTCATTTTAATTTACAGAGAGAGTTGACAATTGATTTTACAAATGTTTCACCAAGTGCTTTACAAATGTAAAGAAAATGATGCCCATATTCCTATTTGAAATTGGGACATTTTCTAGCCTAATTTAATGTACCAAAATTATTCAATAATAATAACAACAACAATAATTATTTTTTTAGTTGGATATGGACATGCAATAATATTTTCCATATATATTTACTATCCAAAAATTTTTAGAAAAAATATATATCTTTGGTATATATATGCTGTCTCCACAGATAAAATAATTTTCATTCTATTTTTCCTCCTTGAGTTTCTTGAAAATTTTATTAGTTAAATTTAATTTAATTATATTAGTTAAGAGATCACAAGTGGATTAATTTTTTTTTATTTCAGAATTTTCTGAGTTGAATTAGGGTATCTTCAAAGTAATTGTAATTTTTATTGCTATCCACGGTCATATTAACTAAATAATGACTAATTTCGTAACTTTTTCTTTATTAGTAAAAAAAAAACACATATATATACTGTCCACAACTAACTTACGAACACAACAATTTATAAGACAAATTTCTCAACTCTCTCAATATACATCGATTAAGTTACTGGATTAGAGTAACAGGATATCCGTTTCCACTATGATTAGGAAAATCTCACGATTCAATACCACTAAAACCCACCTTCATCAATTGCTAATGTCACTCCAATTTGAAAATCAACCAAAGAAAAACTCTTATAGTTGAATCAAACATTAACCCAAAACTTAAATTAATTGGAATTTTACAAGTTGGGTCATTATTAATAGACAAAAAAATAAATAAAATTAATGATGAAAAGAAGGTAGAAAATGGGGAGCTAGCCTAGCATACAAATGAAATAATAATGAAAGATTTAGACTCTTTTTTATTAAGTATTTTTCAAAATGGAAAAGTTAAATGGAGCATTTTGAAGTGAAACTAATTAAATTATGTATTATATTATTGAAAAATTTTTAAAAATAAAAAATAAGGAAAACTATTTACACAAAAAAAATAGCAAAATTTTTAAATAGTTGTGATAGACACTGATAGAAGTCTATCAGAGTCTATCAGAGTCTATCAGTGATAAAAATGATTGAAGTCTATCATTGATAGATGCTGATAGAAGTTTATCAATGTCTATCAATATTCTTTTTGTTGCTATTTTCTGTAAATAGTTTGACATTTTTTTTATCCGTGAAAATTTTCGTATATTATTTGATAATAAAAGAGATGTTAATAATAAATAATATTTGGGTATTGGAGTAGTTGTGTGAGCATAGAGTAAACTAAGACCTTTGTATTTGCAATTGTCTCTTCAATGCTCTCTTTGATTCCCACAAAAATCATTCCCAACTCTCTTTTGTTTTTTATATATGTGGCAGACAAAATTAACAACACTCCACAACACACCCAACAAATTCCCCTCTATTAATTATTAATTAATTACATCTTATATTAATACTAATTACTCAATTAGTGGAGGGTCCAAACACCCCCAATTTTAATCATATTTATTCCAATGTCTCTCAATTCTAATCCCCACTCACTTTAATTTACATATTATTTACATGAAATCGTGATACATTCTTCTTGTCCACTCGTTAAATATAGATTCTTTTATGTGGTTGAGGATAGATTTAAGGTTTAAATACTATTTTGGTCTATATACTTTTGTCATTAATTTATTTTAGTCCTTGTACTTTTAAAATATTCATTCTAGTCCTTATACTTTTCACTTTGATTTATTTTGGTATTTGTACTTTCAAAATGTTTATTTTGGTCTTTGAACTTTAAAAAAGTGACCATTTAGATACTTTAAAAATGAAGTAAAAATGAAAATGAAAGGACCAAAATATGGTCACTTTTTGAAATTACAAGAACCAAAATGAACATTATGAAAGTATAAGAACCAAAATGAATATTTTGAAAGTATAGGGACCAAAATGAACCAAAACCAAAAGTACAAGGACCAAAGTAGTATTTAAACCTAGATTTAAATTTTCTACCTCTAAGTTGTAAGATTAATTAAGGAGAGAGTGATTTTAAAATGGCTATAATCATTTTTGTCATTTTTAAAATCACCGCGAGATATGTTTTTAATCTTTTAAAATTAATTTTGATGATTTAAAATTGCATTTAAAAGTATAAAATTAAAAATTAAATTAATTTTGAGTGATTAAAGTATATTTTTTTTAGTGATTTTAAAAATGTCACTCTAAAAATACCTTAAGCTCTTAAATTGCTAATTAAAATTAGGCAATTTTAAAAGAAAATATCTCAATAATAATTTTATTGGAGTGATCAATTTTTAAATTGTACTAAATCATTTTTTTTAAAAAAAAATCTCTTAATTATCAAATGTCCAAGGCTTATTAATTTTGATTCGACACCAATCCACTAATTCAACGTGGGTATGTCTAGCATGTTTATGGCCAAAGC
Organism: Lagenaria siceraria; assembly: GCA_002890555.2. Classification (NCBI taxonomy): domain Eukaryota; kingdom Viridiplantae; phylum Streptophyta; class Magnoliopsida; order Cucurbitales; family Cucurbitaceae; genus Lagenaria; species Lagenaria siceraria. The sequence goes on from CM016490.1 coordinate 18,334,531, forward strand.
ATGCAATTAAATCAAAAATTGGTTCGAGACAATATATATATATATATATTATTGTCAAATTGAATGATTGATTATTTCATTTTCCTTGATCAAATTATAATTTGATTCTTTCAAAATCATTTTCTTCTTTTGTTTTCAACGCTTTAACTATAAATGTATATATACATATATACAAATTAGACTTTACTTTTATTCAAATATTTGATTCTAATCTTGTCAAATAACTTGACATAATATTATTATACTTCCATGATATTTAACTTATTTTATATAACAAACTTATTTAATTAAGTTTTAGGTTGAAAATGTGAAGATTGAGATAGATTTTAATGAGAGAAAAAAAATGTAGGAATAAATTAGGTATGATATATAAATTGATTAAAGTGGGAGGAGAATCCACAAAGTGAAAGAAAAATTATAATGGAAATTAGGTTTTATTGTTTTTTTAAAGAAAAATTGGTGAGTGGTGGGATGGAAGAGAATAGAAATGGTATGTGTTTGAATGCTTTTATTTTATTTTATTTTTTTTTTAATTTTTGGAAATTAAAAAAATTATATTATTGAAAATTAATGGATTAAATGATTAGGAGTTGAATGCTTTTTACAATTTCTTTGACCTTGACTGTTCTTCATATTTCAACCCTTCCTTGATCCTCTCTTTATTTCTCTATTTGTGTATCAATTTGTATTTTCACATCCATTTGATATGTTTTATGATTTCATTGCACAATTATCCACTTATAATTCAACCAACTTTTTATATCATAATGATTATTCTTTGAGAAAATTAGTTTTTTATATTATTATTATTGTACTTATGTACTTAATTTTAAGTAAAAATGTTAAAATTAAATTATAAGTTTAGTCCTTTTAAATATATTTTTAGAATTATTTAAGTAATGTCTAACAGATATCTGCATCTTATAAATTTTAAATTTATATATAAACTTTAACCCACTCATTGCTCTTTTGTAATTTTTATTGAGAATATAATTTTCATCACGTATTTAATCAAGTTTATGGTTTAATTTAACTCGTTCACTGAAAGACAAGAGTATTTTTGTGTAAGACTTTCTTAAATGCAAGGACTAATGTAAATTAGTTAGATCATTAAGTTTGAGCAGTTTTTCATCTCCTCGTCTTTCTCTATTTGTCTCTACTTATGAAAAATGATTCTATATAAAATAAAGTGAAAATAGTAATAAATCACTAATAAATGGTATAAATCGATTTACTTATAAAAATTATGGTTTAAATTGAAACAATTATTATTAGTGTGAGATTTTAGTTATGATACAACCCCTAAAGTTTAAGCTGTATAAATTGATACCCCTAAAATTTTCCTTTTATTCTTTTTCTCGTATGACTAATAATTTATTATTTTTTTGGGTATTTATCATTTCCGTAATTCTCTATATTGTTTTTTTGGAAAAATTTTAAAAATATAAAAATAAGGGAAATTATTTACACAAAATAGCAAAATTTTTAAATAGTTGTGATAGATGCTAATAAAAGTCTATCAATGTCTATCAGTATTTTTTTTTTTTACTAATTTCTGTAAATAGTTTGACATTTTTTCTATCTGTGACAATTTCCTTATTTTTTTTCCTAAATTAATTCATGTCTTCTAACAAATATTTCTTTTTTCATAATAAGTGAACATGAGCATATAATTAAATTTAGTGCTTAAGACACTTATACATAGGTACGTTCAAATTAAACTTGGTCCAAATTCTCACGCGTTGAACTTAAAAGAAATAAAATTATAACATAATATTAGAATAAATTTAAAGAGTTTATTTTTTTAACAAATGAAATTAAAGGAGTTTTTTTGTGGGTGTATATCCATACCTTATCCACATGTGTGTTAGGAATAAATCTAATTTTGAAATTAAAATAAATTAAACATTATGTTAATAATTCTAAACCCATTAATTTATTCATAAACTTAGGCTTAAGTAGTGATCATGTAGTCTAATAATTTTTAGATTCCAATCTCATCCCCCCAAAATTCCCTAATGCATAAAATCAGACATTGAATAAAGAATTAAAAAGATTACAACAACATTTAAGTATATTATATAATGTATAATAATATAATTGTATGTGTGGTCCATCTGTAATTATATAATATACTTTTACCAAATCTCATCAACATGATACACATTATTTAATATTAATATGCACAATCCTTTCCAAAAAAAACTTATAATTATACATAAAACTACAAAGTTTATGTACGTAATCCATGTCATTACTTCCAATTCCAACTTTGATTTTTGGATTATTATACGATAATTATTTAATAATAAAGTTATTAAAAAATATTTAAAAAAAAACTAAACGTACATTCCGCAAAAATAAGATCAGAATATGCCTTTTTGTCGAAAGAATAAAGAAAAAAAAAAGGAATATACGATGTGTAAACAATCAAGAATTTGGATATATTGTTTTATCCTTTGTAATGACATTAACTGAAAAACATATATTTTAATGTTAATTTAATTCCTTTTCCTTAATTAAATTAATGAATAAATATTGAAATGGTTGTTACACATATGCCCTTCTCTTCATTATACTAATTATAAACTATTTTTTTCTTATAAAAAAAATATTCAAATCTACCCTCTTGAGTGTTCATGAATTATTGGGAACAATTATTCACGTTATAAAAGTTTTTTAACCCTTAGATTGGATTGGTTCGAGTTGGAAAAGCTATTTATTCAAATTTTTATTATAGAAAAATGTAAAATGTTAATATGGTAAAATATATACTTATTTATTTTTAAAAATTGAGTTACAATTAGGAACTTAATTTCGATTTAAGTTGGGAAAAATATACTCCAAACACTCAAAAATTTATTTTGGTTAATAAATAAATAAATAAACTAAAATGAAATTACCAAAGTATAATTATATTGAAGCAAAAAAATTAATAATATGTTTCAATTTGTTCATTTGTCAATTCAAACCAATAAATTAACTCAAGGCATGAAGCTATTTTTAGGTTAAAATACTATTTTGGTCATAATACTTTTATATTTGCTCTGTTTTAGTCCTTAAACTTTGAAAAATCTAATTTTAATCTCTATACTTTAAAAAAAAAATTCAAAAAAAAGTCCCCACAGTTAAGGTTGGGGGTACCAAGAAGAACTTACTGAATTATCTCCAACCCATCAATTTATGCATTGTCCATTTAATTTAGTTTCTGGAATATTATTTTGATGGCCTTTGGATGATCTATCTCATGTCCTAATACAAGTTTTTATCTTCTTCTAGATTCTTTAATGGTGTGGGTCATCCTATTGGTGATACTAAGAAGACAATTTAGTTGACTTTCCTACGTGTTTTTTTTAGACTCTGTAGGTGAAAGAAATGGATGGTTTTTTCGGGACTCGTTTTCTTCTTTTTGACAAATTTATGTATTTATTTTTTTCTATTATTTTTCCTTGGTGCAAAATAGATCACCCTTTCAAACATTATAGTTAGTTTTTTTTAGTCGCTTTACATTATCTTCTATAATTAACTTTTGGTGTTTTAGGTGTTCTTCGATTACATTAATCAATAAAATGTTTCTTTTACTTAAAAAAAAATATGTTTTGACTAGATTTTTTTGGCATGTTTTTCTCGGAAAAATAACCCCCAAAAAAAAACACAATGTATGCTTTTTATAATTTAATTTTTTTAAAAAAATAATAATTTGAGAAAAAGCACTACTTGATTACCATCATATTAATTTGGTTAAATTATAGAAATTTTCTTTGAATGTTATACTTTGTGTCAACTTGTCAACGAACTTTTCAAAGTAATGTTAAAAAATATTTTTACCATTAATTTTAGATGGAAACAATTAGTACTTTGTTTTAAAAAACATCTTTAAACTTTCAAAAGTTTAATTAATATTCTTAATTTAAAAAAAAAAACAAATAATGCATTTATTGTTAATACCCTTAAATTTTCATCCATGTACCAACTATAAGAGCATTTCTTAAAATTTTTTATTTGTAAGGTTGAGCGTATTGATAAAAATTTTGAAAGTTTATATGTATTTTTTAAATGGTATTTTTTAACTCTTTTTTTAAGTTCAAGAATATTTTTGAAACAAAGTATTAATAGTTGCCATAAAAAAGTATCAATAAGTTTTTTTTTTTTTTTTTTTTTTTTTTTGAAAGTTTAAGGATATTATTGAATTCTTTTAAAGTTAAAGAGATATTTTATATTTTGGATATTTTCTATAATTTAACCTAATATGTAATATGTTATATTTTAAGAAGTGCAAAAGTGAAAAAGACATCTTCCTTGTGGTTGAATGTGAATTGTTGGAGTTGGAATGGGTGTCCAAAAGGCCCATTATAGATTGGCCCAAAATGGCCCAAATCTAAAATGGGCCTGTATATCAGCCCATCATTTAGCGCTCAGGAAAAGAAATTGGGCACTCCATATTGGAGAATTTGAAAATGAAATGTTAATATTGAACACTTTTTAAAAAATGTAGTGAAATAAATGGGGAAAAAAAGAAAAAATCTAGCTAAGAGGTTTTTATATGGGGGTGGAGTAACTTCTGAAAAATAATATTTTTAAAACAAAATTAATCTTATAAATTTATTTGGAAAAAATAATATAGCTTTTGGATTATTATGGAGGATGAAAGTATTTATTTTATTAAAAAAAAAAAGCACTTTACAAATTTTGAGTTAATTTAAAATGTTTTTTTTTGGATGATCTATCTCTCCAAAAAAAATTTTAAAAATAACTTTTAAATTAATCCAAAATTTTCAATTGATCTTTTTATTTATTGAGTTATTTCTTTAAAGAAAAATTCATCATTTAAAAGCATTATTGGACTATATTAAACTCACTTAAAATTATTAATATTTTCACAAATACTTATAGTAAACCTGATTTTTTTTTTAAAAAAAAAATGTTTTCCATAAGTTATTACGAAACACTATTACTCGTTCTCCAAGAAACTTGGGTAGAGTTGCAAACACGTTTAGATTTGAAGGGTTAAGGTCCTCTAAAGCTCATACGACTAGATAAAACATGAAAATTTTCGTAAATAGAAGCAACGATCTTAATATTCTATACATAATTATAAGTAAATTAATTTTCACTTTTTAATTTTTACGTAGTTTTAGTCATGTCAATTTCCATTCTTAATTTACACAACGTTTGAAATTTGGATGTATTTTATATAATTTAAATAAATATTATTGACATTAAAAAAAATTGAGGAGTGGACTGGATAAAGTTGCAGCCTTATTCACATGAGAAGTAATTGAATATGTCTGGCCATTGGACAATACAAGTAGCTTCATGCCCCAAAATTCACTCAAACTGTTAAAAAAATTATTATAAATAAGAAAAATATCAAATTATTTACAAATTATCTGAGATAGATAATAAAAAATTTTTATATTTATAAATAGTTTGGCTCATTTTTCTATATTTAAAAATAGTTCTTATTGAAATTTAATTATTTATTATTAATCTCTAAAAAAATAGAATGAGTAAATTTTGCTAGCATGCATATAAAGGAAACAAAAATGCACATTGCCATTAAACACAATAATAACAATAGAGTTGTTCTACAAAAACAAAAATAAAAAATAAACAATAGAGATAATATTATAGAATCCAATGTTCACATGTTAATTTCTTTTTTCATTTGGAGTTCTTCCATTTCTCATTTTATTGCTAAAATTTTTTCTAGTAAGTCCCATGATACATGTGGTCAATTAATAATATAATTTTGGAGAAAATAAATTATGTTTTTGTCCTAACATTTTAATTTCATCAAATTATACTACAGTTTAAGTAGTGTCGCAATTTTATTATTGAATATTGGAACTATTCATATATTTTCAAAGAATTATAAAACATATGTACATACTAAAAAATTAATTGACCTTTTTTTTAAAAGAAAAAAAAATAAACGACAATAGACATTTTGTTTTTATAAAACTTTATGAACTAGCGAAAATTTATTCTATCAATTATTAATTTATTTATTAATCAAGCTTAAAGTTGAACAAAACTTTATATTATTTAAATTAATCAAATTATTGAAATTTTTACGTTTTTTTTTAATTTAATAGATGAACTAGTGAAAATTGAATAAAAAATAGAAGTTGCAACATTTAATTAAGTCTGGAGAAGTCTAGAGTAGAATTTGATAACATTGAAATACTAAACAAATAATTGTATCAATTAAAACTTTAAACTTTATTACGAGAATAAATTTACACCTAATTATAGAATTTCGTTTTAAAATATTAAATGCAAATTTTCACACATGTATAAGATTTCTTAAATACAAAGATCAATGTAATTTAAAAAAAAAAAAAAAAAACTAATGAATCAAATAGATATATAGTAGAATTTTTCATTAAAATTGAGCGATTTTTCTTCTCCTCATTTTCTTATATTTTCTTACATATTTTTTTTTTTTTTGCTACTTTATTGAAATTTTTGAGAAAAATAATTTTATCGAGTGATATATTTTCAGTTAGTTTTAAAAAAAATTGAGTGAGAATAGCTATAATTTACTACCAAATAGTTTAAAGGGAAAATAGGTTTTTTTTTTTTACTAAATACACACCTTTAGTCTTCGGTATTAATACCTATTAATTAATTTTAAAAAAATTATAATAGATTATTTAAGTTTCATTACTTTTTTATCACCTTAAAATTAAGAGAAAATATCAATTTACACTCTTAAACTTTTGGGGTTGTTTCAATTTAAATCATAAACTAATAATTTTATCAATTTAAACCATTAAATTTTCGAGTCTATCACTTTAAACCATTCATTACATTTTGTTTCGATAAACATCGTGTGAGACTTATAGTTTTATAAATTACATCCCTAAACTTTCCTAAGCGAATCAATTTAGACTCCAAACTAAGATTTCCTTGAAAGTATTGTGTATGCATAAATTCTAATTATCCATTTTGTTATACAACATTCGAAGAAGTTGACACACATTTAAAAATTGAATTCATTGACGATTTTTAAAAATAATCCTAATAAAGGTTCTAAATTGAATCACTTGGAACATTTTAAGAGTCTAACTTGACATTTTTTCTAAAATTAATTAAAATTTTCACTTTATAATAATTTTAAATTAATTAATTAATGTCAAAGTTTGAAAATAAGTATTCAGTAGAAAATCGACATATATACTACATTTATACTCTTTAACAATTTTTCAAAATTAATATTTATATATTAAAAAAGAAAAAAAGAACAAAAATGGTTGCAAGCTGTCAAAAGAAAGGGAGTGTTTGGAGAGTTGTGCATTGCTTGTAATAGAAAACGCTACCCGACACAATTCCTAACATCAATCATTGTCTTTCCATTTTTCGAGGACTTCTTATTTTTTTTCTTTTATTTTAATGATTTCATATATATATATATTTTTAAATAATACTAAAATTTTAATATTTTTGTTACGTTATATCTATTTTAAGTCTTTATTTTGATACTTATAAACAAGGTACATTCAATAGTGTTCAATATTGTACTTAGAAATATCCATATTGTTCAATATTTGTACTTATACAAATATATTTTTTATTATTTCAGTGAAAATGTCTAAATTATTTGATAAACGATAAAATGTTTGGTATCCTTTGAAATTATTGAGGATGATTTCATATTTTATGTTTAATTGCCACATTTATTGAATGAAAAAGTTTTTTTTGGATTAAAAAAAATCTACAATGACCATATTTGTGTAGAAAATAAATAATTATCAATAGTAATAAATGAAAATGAATAAAATAAAAAGTTACATTATTTTTAAGTTGTATTGAAAAGTGTAATTTAACCCACAATCTTGGTTTGTATAAGTAATTTTTAAAATAGTTCTTTCAAATATAGCAACATCAGCCAAATTATTTATAAATATAGAAATATTTCATTGTTTATCAGTGATAAACACTAATAGACAGCGATGGATGATAATAGTCTATTATTGTCTATCACCGATAAACATAACATTTTGCTATATTTGAACATAGTTTCAATAATTTTTCCATTTAAAACAATTACCCTTTTCAAAACTAAATGTAATCATACTTTAAAATTAATTATTTATTACTATATTTTAATTTATTTTTGCGAATTTAATTTTTATTTTAATTAATTGACTTTTTGCAATCTTTTGAAAATATATTTGCCTCTGCACTTTATGATTTTCAGAAATTGCAATTCCTTAATTATATAGTGGTTTTTACTTTAATGAACTATTTATTTATTTATTTATAATTAATTAGATTTTTTACCACATGACCTTTACACTCTTTAAAATGGTCTGAAAATTTGCAATTCATTAATGATTTAATTTTAGAGTTGGAATTTCAATGAACTAAGAGAGTTAAGAAGGAAAATGACACATTGGTTTTTGAAATAATTCATAGATAATAACATATCATCTAACCACATCACATCATTGAAACCACAATTTTCTTTTTTCTTTTTTCTTTTTTCCTTTTTAAAACAAGTAACTTTCAAAGTGCATTTTTTTTAATGTTTCCAAGGTCTAAATATACTCACAAGAAAACTATTTTATTCTTTTAAAATTTGAATCTATATTCAAATCTAATTAGATTGAAATAATTAGACATTTAAGAAAATTTTCAGTTTTTATAACTACCAAGTCAAAGTTGAGTCTTGAACTTCCAAAATAAATAAATAAATAATGAAATTAATATGTTTTCATTTTTTATAAGTTGCTGCTGGCTAGATGTGCAACAAAGTATAAACATTTTCCCTACTTTTGTAAATGTTTTATTGGAATGTCTCTTTCCGTTGGATTTTTATGTTTTTTACTACTTGATTTCGTAGCTGGATCTAAATATATTGTTTGTTCATTTTTACCTTCTTTTTTAAAAAGAAAAAAAAAAAAAACATCATAGTCGAGTTTTATAATTATCTATATTTTGTCAAATCAATCTTTTTAATTAGTAATATTTCATTTTAAAACTAAACTCAAAACGTTGTTTTCTCCAAAAATTAAATCAAAGCTTTGAAGTTAAATTGAGTCAATCCCTCAAACCTAACGTCTGGTAATATAATATATATAGACATGTATAAAGCGGTTCATTAAATATATATTTGCTTGTGAATAATATGTTATACATTAATGCATTAAATTTTTATCGATAAGTTACATTGAGATTTCCATACATGTCCATTGGTTCAATATCGATACGAAGAATCAACATTGTAATGTAAAAAATTATAAACATGTAAATATAATAAGTATAATATCAATCACAAGTATTTAAATTTATTTAAAAAGTATCTAATGTCAATTTATTAATTTAAATAAATTTTCTAGATTTTTTTTTCATAAATATTCATCAATATCAATCTTCTATTAAATATGCAAAGACATTAGCAAAAGAAAATAAAAATCTGTGGATATAGAGAAGTAATGAATGATATTTAGGAAGAGAAGTGGGGGCAAGCACGTGCCTTTCCACGGGACATCTCGTGTACCTGTCGTTTACAATTAAACTTCTCACCAACCAATCAATCCTCTCCAACGCATCAAAGCTTTCCGTTTATATATATATATATATATTTGCTAAAATTAGAAATTAAATTTAGTGTCATGTTTCCAATTTATATCTATTTGGTTAACCAATTTTAATAAGTATTTAATTAGTTCTTAAATGTAATATTAAATTTTGTGTCAGGTAGAGTTCTTGAAATTTCAATTTGGTACAACCTATTTCATGATTTTTAAAATTAATACAACTACTCGACACTAAATAAAAGATTTAGAATTTTATTAAATATCTAATATAATAATTAATTTTTTTTGACGTGTTAGGACCTGTTAGCAAATAATTGAAAATTTTGAGATCAATTAAACTTAAATACTTAAGACATAAGTTTGAGAATTTAGAGATTAAATTTATAGTTTAAAACTAATTTAACCCTTTTTGCTCTGTTTTTTCTTTCCTCCTTTATATTTAAAATCTAATTTGTTTCAATGAAAAGACCATTTTTTTTAATTAATGTCCGTATTTTTTTTTTTTTTTTTGAAAAAAAGTTGAATTGCACAGTATAGTCCCAAACTTTGACTTTATTTCAATTATGTTATTGCACTTCAAAACTTTTTATTTTAATCCTTGAACTTTAAAATAGTTGTAATTTTTTTAAAAAAAAATCAAAGTGATTAATACAAATTAATCCGAGGGATGATAGGTAAATCTAAGAAATTCCGCATGACTTAATTTATACTTAACTTCAATATATAGAAGATTAAGATAATTGTTATCCTTCATTTAAATTTAAAAAACATAATCGACATCCATGTATAACATCATTCACAAAATGAATATTTATACATCATTGTCACATTAAATTACACGAAAAATAATAAAAGACATCTTATTGAATTATTTTTCATCCATCGGTCTAACAGAAAAAAAAAAGTTATCCAATTGTTTTCTAGCTTGAACAATTCTAGATTTTTTCGAAGGCTAAAATTGAAAAAAAAATAAAAAGTCTAAAAACCTAATTCAAAGGTATTTTGTAGTACTTAATTAACTATTAGGTTATAATACCATTTTAGTCTCTTTATTTTGAAATTTGTTCAATTTTAGTTCATATACTTTTAAATGTCCAGTTTTAATCCATTTATTTTAACGAAATCTTAAATTTAGTCCATACTACTTGTTTATTGTTGATTTTTTTCAAAATCTTTTTGTTATTTATTAGTATTTTTACTTTAAAATTTGAAAAGATATTCACATATTATATTTCTTGGCGTGAAAATTACTATTATTATTGAGTCAATTTCAATAAAATTAATTTTGAAGAGCTAAGATTAATTAAAATTACAAAGACTAAAATTGAATTAACCTCAAACTAATGACCAAAATGATATTTTAACATAATAATAATAATAATAATTATTATTATTATTATATTTGGAAAGGAGACAAGATTTAGACAAAAGCATGAAAAATTAAAAACTTTTGGTGCAATGTGTAAGAGAGAGTGAATTATTGGGTGGATTTCACAATATGGGCCAAATAGAGTACGGACAAATCTCTGAAAAAAAAAAAGTGGAGAAGTCGCTGTCATAGAAAAGGGATAATATGACGCCATTGTTTTTATTATTTATTTATTACCCGAAATGACGTGGGGGATTTTGGTTGGTCCAGAAGCGCTATAAAACAAAGGCCATGGGTGGACCCTTGGTAGGGTAAGCTGTCCGAAGTGTCCTACAAGTGGGGGGTGGGGGTGCCCTTCTGTCTCGGCCTTCAACTTCAGTGAAAGGCTGATACATTAAGTCAAAAGGTAAAGGGTAGAAAGTTTAGTGATATTGGATTTTTTTTTGAATGTCGACAAAATGTAATCTTAATACTTTTTGTCTTATTAACATTTTTCTATTACTTTCTTTCCTTTTTTAAAAAATTTCTTTTTAGTACACTTTTGAATTTTTTTTAATGGGCCATAAGGCTCGTATATCTAGGTAAACTCGAACTTATATCTGAGAAAGAAAAATACTTAGATATATTTGTTTTTGTATCAAACTCTTACTAGGACGAAATGTACTTAAGTTTTACTCATGCTAAAATATATAAAAAGATGGAAATCTAAATCTTTATATTAAAAAAAGTAAAAGTAAATGTCTTTAGTGTAGCTTTTTTTATGATTTTTTTTTTAAAGTTGTGGTATTAGCTATGTATATTTGTTTAAGACTTTTGGCTCTTGCTTCTTGGGCAATTTTGTGATTGTCTTAGAATATGTCTTCAAGGGATCTTGTCTCAGAAGTTGTTATTACAGTTGCTGATTCTGCATAATATTTCTTTTCTTAGGGGGGCATATTTCTTTTGAGAACGATTTCTCAAAACTTAGGGAGAGCCTAAGTATTGTTGTGAAGGGAGTTCATGAGGTGACGGAAAGATATAACTTCAAGTGAGAGGGAGTCTCACACACTTAGGGAGAGCCTGGATGTAGCACCACTAATAGACATGTACTTAGGGGGAGCAGTCCGTGTGGGAGGGAGTCTCACATCTAGGGGAGCCTAGGTGGTTGTTTAATTTAGGCTCTACGTGTGTCACTATGATTGTTGTTATCTCAAATAAGTACAATGTTGTAATTATTTAACTTTTACATATTAGTGGATTATTTTTCTTGGGCACACTGCTCCCCCTCTCTATGCATGTGTCTTCACCGAACTGGGTTACCAATTATCATGTGTTTGTTCTTGTTTCATTGTTGCTATTGTCTCTAACTGTGCTATGACGTGTTGTGTAACATCTGCATTTTAGTTCGTTGTATCTCTTCCAAAATTTCAATTTTTATGGCGGCTATTACAGTTCTATAACCAAAACCAATCAAAACTTATAGGGACTAAGTTTTAACTTTCTTCAAACTATAAGTACTTAATTGTAAAATAACATTTTTTTTTGCAACCTCATATATCCCGTGTACTAAAATATATATACACGTCCCTTTTAAGCAATAATTTGATTTTGATATGCGTGTGTGGTGATCAGATAATAGTTATTATCTGCAGGGTACAAATGGTAACAAGTAGGGCTAATTTCTCTCTCTCTCTCTCTCTCTCAAAAAAAAAAAAAAAAAAAAGTGGTGCTGATTTTTTAGGGGTTCGATGGTAATTTTTGGTAATTGTAGGTCATCTTTCTATATGTATATTATAATTTTCTAAAAATTATTTTTATGAGTTCAGCAACGAGGCAATGGAATCTCTAAAAGTTTGTTTAGTTAACCATTTTGATTCTGTTTTATGTTTCTAAATTCACTCAATTAAACAAAAATGTGTGTTGGTAGACACTCGAATTCTGTTTTTGAAAATTATTTTTGGATTTTTTGATCTAAACCGTGTAAATTTGGATTGTATCCATATTTTAAATTTTAAAATTTTAAATAAAGACAAAATATTTAGATATACAGTATGTTAGGTTATAAACTAATTTCATTTTTATAAAACTAAAATATGTGTTATCAGTTATGTAATATATTATAAATTATATAATATTTAAACAATTTTTTTTAATATAAAGTCGGTTCATAAATAAATTAATAATAGTTTATTGTCAACTAATATTTAGTAAGTTACTACAACTAGTTTTATGATTTATAAATTAGTATTAAAACATTTTAAACCATTGTTTAAATTGTAATCCAGTTTCTAAATCTGCTACCAAAATGTATCTGAAAACATGAAATACAATGACGGTTAGAAGTTGACATTATATATAAATGACATATATATAAATAATAAGCTAAATATATTTAATGAAGTCTCTAATGTTGAAATTTTTTTCCAACTTAGTCACTGTTATATATTAAATTTTCAATTTCACCATGGAATGTTTTTAATGTTTTCAAATTTAGCCTCTCACTATTAGGAATTTTAAAATTCCAATGACAAACTTATATCATATATGGTATAGTTATTTAGTTAAATTTGCAGACAATCAAATGAGAAAAAAACAATTATCAAAGAAATGAAAGTTTTTAATTCCTCCTCTAAAATTCTAAAGAATCAGTAGGAATTTCAAGTTTCCCTTTTTAAAATTATATTTTTCTCTCAACTAAATGTAAAAAATATTAAAACACCATAAACTAAGGAACATTTTTAAAAATAAAAAAATAAGGGAAATTATTTGTACAAAATAGTAAAGTTTTTAGATCGTTGTGATAGACGCAGATAAAAATCTATTAGGGTCTATCAGTGATAGAAATGATGAAAGTCTATCACTAATAGATACGGATAAAAGTCTATCAATGCCTATCAGTTCTTTTTTTGCTATTTTCTGTAAATAATTTGATATTTTTTCTATCTGTGAAAATTTCTCATAAAATAATGCTCTATTTGATAGTCATTTGGTTTTTAAAAATTAAGTTTATAAACACTATTTCACCCATAAGTTTTTATGTTTTATTGTCCACTTTCTACTAATGTTTTCACAAAAATTAAGCCAAATTTTGAAAATTAAAAAAAAAAAATTTAAAAACTGATTTTTGTTCTTAGAATATGACTAACATTTCAAATGTTTCTTTAAAGTATAATAGATAAATTTGGAGAAAATAAAAATAATTTTTTTTAAAAAAAACAAAATTATTATCAAGGGAAAAGATATATTTAGCCTAAATGAGATTTAGTGTATATATTTTCAAAGAAAAAAAGGTCCAATTTCTCAAAAATTGATTGGATTGTAACATATGGGCCCAAATATTTAGTTTAAATGAGATGGTAAATAGAATCAAATTGTTGGACTAATTAATCCAAAAACCCAAGGCCCACAGCAACTTACTTTTTTTTTTTTTTTAAATAATTAAATATAGTCTTAAAAATAAAATATCTAATTAATTAATTTGCTATTATGAATTTTAGTTTCTCACTTGCTTTTTTTATATACTTTCTATATGCAGCAAGTTTTAAACTTTTAAGAATATATAATTTGTCATTTTCAAGGAAGACCAAATAATGAAACTGAAATGATCACACATGACATGAGAACCTTTCCCTTTCAATTTTCATTTACAAACAATTATTTAATCTATATTACAATTTTCTCAAACATTTCCTTTATTTGACTTTTTATATATTTCTTTTTTTTTTAAAAAAAAAAAATCATATTTGTAATTTTTAATATGATAGTTTCTAATAAAAAAAGAAAAATAAGTTTGTGTCGGCCACTTTGAACAACAATACCATTATTTTGTCAAAGTGAATTTAGTTTGACAGTAATTAACCTACCGTCTTTCTCTTGAAATCGAAGATTCGATCTTTGATTTCCATAACTATTGTATTTTTTAAAAAATAACATCACTATTTATAATTCTTTTTGTCTTCAAGTGAAAAAACTTATATTTATTAGTGGGGCCAAAAATGTTCATAATTTTTTCTTAAATAATAAATATTTTATTCTTACTTACTATATCCATTTTAAAAATTCCAAGATAGGTCATAGTCTATAGCATAGGCTTTGTGGGGAGAGAGTGTATTGAAAAGTTCTTTTTCCATTTTTCTCTTCTTTATGACTTATGGAAGAAGAAATTAATAACAAATGAATTGAAATGCGCTTTGATAAATATCATAAAAATAGATAGAAAAAGAATTAATTTATATCCTTAAATTTTAGAAATAGTATAAATTATAACAAATGATGATGATGGTATTAATTTAAACATTAAACTTTTTAAACCATTCATTAGGTATTTTAAATTATTTTGCTAACTTTCTAAATTTAGGAATAAATGAAATATATCTTTTTGTTTTTAATTTTCTTCTTATTGTCTAAAGGTTTTTTTTTTTTCTTCTTCTCTTATTTAAGTTCCAAAATGCAATTTTCTATCTTTGAATGTTTGTCTTGATATATTTAGATTTCCAATTAAAAAATCACTTGGGAAGTTATTGTTTAAATTTTAATTAGGTTTAAATACTACTTTGGTCTCTGTACTTTTGGTTTGGTTCATTTTGGTCCATGTATTTTCAAAATATTAATTTTGGTCATTGTACTTTCAAAAAGTGACCATTTTGGTCTCTTCATTTTCATTTTTAAAGTATCAAAATGGTCCATTTTTGAAAGTTTAAGTACCAAAATGAACCAAAATTTGAAAATATTGGGACCAAAATAAATATTTTAAAAGTACATGGACCAAAAAGAACCAAAGACCTAAATAGTATTTAAATCTTTTGATTAATATGCCAATTATTTTTTGTTTAAAGAAAATAAATTCGTAAAAAAGAATTGTAAATTACCAATTTTCAAATGCAATATCAAAATCTAGCATTAGAAATAAACATAAAAGCAACAAAATTAAACAATATGAAACTATAATCCTCCATATAAAGGTTAGAGTAAAAGTTATAGTTCAGTAGATTAAGTCATTACTTCTTTTCTTTGAGATTGAAAAGTTCAAACCTTTTACATATATTTTATTATATTAGAAACGAAAATGTCTAAAAGTCAGCTCGATATTTAATAAAAAATTTGTTTAATTATTTTATGGAAGAAACATCCAACCACCAAGAATCTTATATTTATATATACATATAATTGGTTGAAAATTGGAACGAAAGCAACATACTAACAATCAATCCATCCATGCATATTTTTAGGATATTACTTTTTTTTTCTTCTTCTAGACAATTGTGATAATGATCCTCAAGAAAAATAAACCCACATTTCATTTTCTCCATTTTTCTTCCTTCCTTTGCTCATCATTTCACCATTTTATTTTTGTCATTTTGTTTCTTTTTCTTTACCCCTTTGAAAAAAAATATATATATATATATCCCAATCTTAATATCAATAATGAGAGTTCTCTTATTCAAACATTAAAGATTTCATAGACATAAAAGGCCAACAACTTATTACTTGAACTAGAATTAGAAACTTAGCTTTTGTGTACCTACATTAACTTAGGTTAAAAATCGCTTCTAGTCTCTAAACTTTTATAAAAGTAACAATTTAGTCCCTAAAATTTTGTTTGTAACGATTTAGTCCTTGAACTTTCAATTTTGTAACGATTTAGTTTCTAAACTTTACTATGTAACAATTTAGTCTTTGTACTTTAAAATGTGTAACAATTTAGTGTTTATTGTAGAAAATAGTATTAAGATTTAATGAGATTTCTTGTATTTATAGAATCAAAATTTATTTTGAAATTTTAACTAAAAAAATTTATATGTTAAAATATTATTTTAGTCTCTGTACTTTGGAACTTGTTCAATTTTAATATATGTACTTTTAAATGTCTAATTTTAAAAAATCATTTATCAGCATTTGTACTGTAATCTTGGAAATGGAATACATATTCTACTTTTCTTACTTAAAAATTATGAGTATTATTTAACCAATTTTGATAAAAAAAAAAAAAAAAATTAACTTCAAGAGACTAAGTTTAAGATTTATTGAAACTATATGGACTGAAATTGATCATTCCAAAGTAGAGGAATCAATATATATATGTTAAAAAATACATAGCAAAAAGTAAACTTGACTTTAAAATTTTGAGTTAATTTATCAACTAATATCTCTTAAAGAGAAGATTTTGTAATCATATAATTTAGATAAAGGATTGAATCTATCATAGAGTTAGTTAATATTTTATTACTTAGGGCTAAATATTTATTTCATTTTGTTTAATTAAAGTATCACTTGTCTATCTCCACTTGTAGTTGTAGCCCTAGCTCCATGTCATGGGGACAAAATACTTGATTTTTTTTAGAAAGAAAATCCAAAATAATATATATTTTACCTCCAAAAAAAAAAGTTTCTCGATTGGGCAAATTAGGTGTCAATATTAGTAAGTAGAAAGAATGTTCTTTTATTATTTTATTTTAAAATTATATTTTGGGCTGCTTTAAGATATTATAAAGTACAAAACCAACTTGTGTGATTTTATTTTATTAATTGAGGGTTTTAATTAATTAATTTGCATCTCCTGACATCACAATCATAATTACCAACCATTAATTAATTAATAATAATTTCACAATCACATCTTTGAAACTCAGCCTTCACTGTTTTTCTTCTTATTTATATTATAATAATATAATATTAATTTATGTCCAAAACAATAATTCATTGGAGAATCTTAATTAATGATAAGTTCGTTATGTTAATCATTATCAAATTCGCCAAGTATATAGTTGTTTTTTGTTTTTTTATTTATTTTTCCCAATGTTGGAGAAATTTAATGGTAGGCTACTTTCTTTTTTAATCCCTATTTTATTTTTTCTTCTTTTTCTTGAAGCTATGGCTATATATATATATATATACATACATACATACAAAAGATCTCCATTTTCTTAGGCAAACCATTAGAGTAGAAACTTTATTATAACGACTAATACAAGTAAAAATTGAAAGGAAAAAAAAAAAAACTATGTGATCTAGTTGATTTTTATTTGGTCTATAAATTTAAAAATATTATAACTTTATTTATGAATTTTGTATTTAGTTTTTATTTTGTAGTACAAACAAAAGTCGTTAACATATATTGTATGCAAGTTAGTTATGCTCGCTTTGGTGTATTTAGTTTTGAGTTGACTCTCAGGTTTCAAAATGTTACATTTTTTTTATCCTTAAGTATTGAGTTTTGTTTTTATTTGGTCTCTTGTTTCAAATTTTACACTTTTACCATTGATTTTTCACTAACTAATCGCTTTGGAGCCTTTGGTGTTAATTCGATTAATTAATTATTAGTTAATTTTTAAAAATTAAATTAAATAGATTTTAATTAATTTTCACTATTTTTTTGTCATTATTAATATTAGTTAAAAGTTTTCACATGTTATAATTTTAAATTAATTAAGGTGGTATCAAATATCAAAAGTGTGCATTTTAGTGAAAACTCGGAGGTCAAAGTGTAAAATGTTTAAATCTAAGGATCAAATGAAAACTAAACTCAATCATCATGGGTTAACCTAATAGTAGTGGGAACATCCAAAAAAATGCCAGAGGGCTAACGGGTTATCCTACAGAGAAATTGACACCCAAATGTTGTAGGGTCAACATGTTGAAATCTATAGGCCAAATGGCGAAATTAAACTTAAAACTTAAAAGTTTTTGCATGTTATAATTTTACCTTTGAGATTTGAGTCTTGTTTCAATTTGGTCCCTAAGTTTTAAGATTTTTACATTTTTTTTAACTTAGATTATTCACTAAATACTCATTTTTCGTCTTTGGCGTTAATGTCTGTTGTTAATTAATTTAAAATAATTTAGAGACATAAATGCTATTGACTGAAAGTGTGTATTTAATGAAAAATCGAGCTCAAAACTTAATGATTAAATGTGTTACATTTTAAAACCTAAGAACCAACAAGATATTTTCCGCAAATGTATATAATACATATCATAATAATGTAAATGTATGGCAGTAGGGTTTTTTTTTTTTTTTGGGTGAAATATATGGCATTTTTTTTCTTTTGAAGGAGAATATGACAGTTATATATAGTTGTAACAACCATTAAACATATTTATTTAGCTTATAATAATGTTGTAAATTATATTCGAAGATTATAATAATGGACAAAGGTACACAAACAATGTCAGAATTAACTATGATCGAGAATCTTTTAATATACTTAACCCAAAATTTGCTAATTAATTTTTTTGAATTATTTTAAGCAATTGGGCACGTGATTATTATTATTATTATTATTTCTAGAGAAAAAACAATACATATAAAAATTGTCATTTAGTTTATAATATTTAAGGTTAGTTTCCACTTGAAATCATTTTGAGAAAAAAAAAAAGACTACTTAATATCGTACTTAAAAGTCAAGAAAATAAATTTTATTATCAAATTGATGTAAATGGCACATAAAATTAAACCGTTGAAGATTTACAAGTTAGTGTTACATTATATCAAATAGTAATTTTTAAAATTTATTTAGTACTTTAATTTGTAATTTATGTTCTAAAAATTTTTAAAGACCCACAACTCATTAATCTAGGTAAAATTTAAACACATGGAGAAATGAAAACTAAATCATCATGGGTTGACCTACTGGTAGTAGAAACATAAAAAAAAAAATCAAAAGACTAAGGGATCATGAGTTCAATCTACGGTGACCACCTACCTAGGATACCTAGGATTTAATATCCTACGGATTCTCTTGATACTCAAATGTTGTAGGGTCAGGTGGGTTGTTTAATGAGATTAGGGGTCATGGGTTTAATTAACTAAGATTAGTTAATGTGCGTGTAAACTTGTCCGAACACTCACAGATATCAAAAAGAAAACTATACACTTAAAATTTTTCTTTTGAAAAGAAAAATATTTACATATTGATTGTACATATTGATTGTGGTCTAGCTTTTTCTATGCATATATATATAGTTAAAATGCAAATTAGCTGGAGAATTGACGTATTATGTATGATAAGGCCATGCAAATAAATGAAAAAAGGAAAAAAAAAAGGAAAAAAGAGGGACCCACAGGGGGAATTTGACAGTGCGGTGATAACAGGCTGACAGTGCACCAATTAAGTAGTTGGTGTCGGGACACGTGTCAGGCTATGGAGTTGCCGACAGTCGCTTTCATTGCCTTCGTAATCGTCTCTCTCACACATCTTTTTCTATTCACTAATCAAATGCTTACTCTGACCTCCACCTCACTCTACAATTTCTTTATTATTATTTTTTAAAAAATGTGCATTTCGAGCTGCACTATATGATACTAAATTGTTTAATTTAACGTCATATATAATTTTTTTACTTTCTTTTAAAAATATTTTAATTCATTTTTTTACTTGATGAAAGTGAGATATAAGATAGGTAAATATTACGATGCACTCAAATATAACTTTGGTCTCTATATGTTAATATGAGAAAACCCTCATAAATAGTCTATTATAGGAGCTAAATCTAACTTTTAAAACTATAAAAGTTTAAATTCTAATTTTCTTTCTTAGGGACCAAATTTATAATTTAACTTAATTTTTTTAGACATGTTTTAATATTATGAAAATGGTTAGAAATATCGATAAAATTGACCTGTTTTAATATTATGAAAATTGTTAGAAATATCGATAAAATGTCAATGTATGATATTTCTAGAAAATTAATAAATAAATATTTGACCATTTTATTACGAGTGAAAATGCCTATTATTCAATATTAATGACATTGTCAAACTCATGAATATATAAATAATGGAAATATTGATGAAGAATAACGTGGATGAAAAATTTAATACCTTGATTTTCCATCTATTGTTTCTTTATTTTATTATTTTTAATTAACTTACAAATTTAGTCTTTATTAGATTGATATGGATCATACTGTAATTTTTAAAAATTATGGTTTTGTTCATTTGAATTTTATGGGTTGGTTAAGTTCTATAAATTATCTTTAGATTTATTTGTATGTGCACTCGAAAAGTTTAAATCTCATTAGCCAATCTATTATGTGTTGGCTTATTGTCATGTAAAATAAATATGTCTATACGATAATCAAAATTAGTTAAAATATTTTGTGAGTAATCATGTCAAAAAAAAAAATTGACCAAACTTTAACCTTTTAAGTGGTAATTAAAAACCTAATATAAACTAAGCAAAGCATTTTGCTTAATTATATTGACTACATTTAAGTTTAATTTTCTTAAGCTAAAAGTATATGTATTTTTTTATTTTCTAATTTTTAAGTTCGACCTTTAGTCAATTCAAATCTTGGTGGGAAAAAAATATAATAAAACTTATTTTCTTAGGGTCTTTTATGTTTCGTTTTTCTTATTTTTATTGTTTCTTCTTTCTTAATTTCTCTTTTTTTAATGATGAAAAATAGAACTATATTCGGTAGTTATCTCTCTCTCTTTTTTTTTTTTATTGAAAAAAGAAAAAAGAAATATGACAATTGTTTTTCTTTTGAAAATTTGAATTAAAAAGGTAAAAAAGTTATATGAAAATTAGTTTTTAAAATTAAATATCACAGAAGTTTTAGTTCAGCATTTCATGACTCTAGAATCAATAAAAAAAATAATTTTAGAATCAATAAAAAATTAAAAAAATTATTTTTTGCAATTGAACATTGATCCTATTTTATCTTCTTAATTTAATATTGTTTATTATATTCATTTTGTGTTGCTAATAATTAATTGTATGTAGATGTTAGATCAACAATAAAACAAATAATTTTAGTTTTTTGGTTAACTTTTTCTCATTCAAATATTAATATTAAGGACTATATTTGGAGCTAATGTAGAAATAAGGTGTAAAATAGATATCGTTATTTCTTTAAGAAAACAGTACAAAGTAAAAAAATATAAGTAACATTTTGGAGAAATTTATATTGTATATATTTTTAAAAAAATACAAGCATAATTAAGATAATATGAGAAGGGCAATAAAAAATTCAGGGCACTGATAAAGACTGAAATTCATAAATAAAATAAAATAAAATAAAGTGACAAAATATCATATAGAATTATTAAATAGAATATTAACATAACTTAATATAGGACATATTTTATTTTATCTATCTTGTTTAAAATTGAAATTTACATTTTATCTTCTCCATATTTTATGAGTTGAGAATCTATTTAGCGTGATTTTTTAAATACTTAAAGAATATTTTTTACATATGTAAAAAGTACAAAAAAAAATTGATCCAATCAAATATCAACGTAAAATACAAATGGAAGAATAAATAGAATGTGTTTTTTTTTTTTTTTTTTTAAAGAAAAATTATTTTCCAATTATGCAAGGCCTTAGTTGTAAAATCAAGCAAGTGAAGAAAAAAACGCTCTCAACCAAAAAGCATCTAAAATAACTTATAAAAAATAACAACCCTAAGAGGAAAAAGTCCTTATTTAGCTATAATAATGATAATAGTAGTTGAGGTCGTAATTCAAACGTGAAAAAGACTCTAATCTTTACGTGATAACAACGGTAATTTTGTTTGATAGGAGGAAGAATGTGACTTGTAAAATTGGAAGATTTACACATATGTGTAGTACTTGCCACACAGGCTCTTAACGCTTAAGTCAGATAGTGGATCAATCAACAAGTTAATAATTTGTGAGTAGAATGATGTATTTATAGGAATAGATGACCTAAATTATTCGCCAGAGAGTTCCGCAGTCACCTTGAGTTGGAGCATACGAGGGGCATATCTTATTGGTTATTTTGTTAAGTTTGGCCTTATCCAAGGTCCAGCCGACTCTCTTCTCTAAACTTATTTTGGTCGTAAGGTGCCATTTTTTTTACCCGAATCTTATTATTTTATTTGGTTTTGTCACTTCTATTTCTATTTTATGTTGATTATGTCATCTGATCCAAAATCATTCCTAAAAATAGTTAATAAAAAAAATCTTAAAAAAGACAACAACTTAACAATTGATTATGTCTCTTCTATTTCTATTTTATGGTTATTTATTTATTTATTTTTAAACAATCATTTTACCCCAAAGTGGGATTTTTGTACACCAACTTTTTTTTAAAGTTAGAAAAAGATATAGAAATAATTAAAAAGTAATTAAAAGGATAGAAAGAAGGGAATCTTTTGATATAATCTCCTCTTTGTTTTACTTCCAAAAGTTCGAGAAATTTCAAGGCACAAGAAAAATAATTAGAGAGAGAAAAAGTAATCTTTTCTGAAGCTCTCTCTAATATATATATATATATATATATATATATATATATATATATATATATATATATATATATATATATATTAATATTTTAGTTTCTATTTGAATGTTATAATTATATTAGATGGAATAGAACATGTATATCAAATTTCTTTTTTCGATAATATTGATGGGTGAAGGATTTGAATATCTGACTTTTTTTTATCGGTAGTTCATACTTTATGTCAGTTGAGTTATATTTTTGTTGGCAAACATATATCAAGCTAATGCTTGTAGTGTTTCTTTAATTTGTTTGGTCCATTGTTTTTCTTCTTCCTCTTTTTAATTATACTTTTTTTTTTATCTTTATTAATCTTCCACTTGTGTAAAGTGAACACGACTTGTGTAATGCATGATTAAAAAGCATATTAAATAATTGTAATTAATCTATATAGACATAAAGTTTTTCAAACAGTTTTTAAATGATTTATTTCAAAAACTATCTTTTTAGTCTCTGTATTTTTAGTCACATGTGCGCTTGATTCACAAAGTCGCAAAATAAAACGTATCCTTCTAGTCATCGAGTTTTAAAACTATCTAGATTTTGTAAGATCGTGAATATTCTTTTTATTATTTGAAATATTGACATGACATTTTAGATTAAAAATGATAATTAAACCATTATTTTTCTCCCTCTCCTCCATCCACCCTTCTTTCGTGATCTTTTTTTTTTATTATTAATTATTCTTTTTAATTTAAATTAATATCTCAACATTTAAAATAATAATAAAATAATTAGGAATCTTCTTAATTATTCTAAAAAATTCAAAGACTAAAAATGTAATTTTAAACTATTTTCTACCATAATGGCTGAAAATAATACATTGGCTTAAATATAATTTAACTGAAACATTTTTTTATAAGTCGTAGGTTCGAATTCTACGCTATTGTTTAAATTTAAATATTCAATAATTTTTTTTTTTTTTTTTTTTTTTTTTTTTTATAGGTTGATACTTTATTTTAAAAAAAATGTTATTAAAGAAAATGGGACATGAAATTATAAGGTTAATTTAGGAAAATAATTAAAAGGAAATGGAAAGTAACAAAAAGGAGAGTGAAGAGAGGGAAAATGGCCGTAAAGAAAATTGATGCATGTATGATTGAGATGACCAAATCTTAAAGCTGTTTTTTGGGGGACAATAAATCAATTTAATCCCTTTTTTCTATATTTTTTTTATTAATTATAAATATTTTTATGATATATATTGTGTATATATTATATGGTGGTGTTATTAATTAAAAAGCATACCCTGAAAGTGATACCTGAAAATATTTAGGCTTTCTAAATGCAATGTCTCAAATGGTCAACATAGTGGTCCTCAATGGCTCCATAAATTTCAAATTTTCATACACATTTATTTTTATAAAAAAGGAAAAAAAAATACCATATACAAATAGTTTACTCGCTATTCACCGACGTAAATATATATATTTTTTTCAAGTAGAATTGAATCAATCGACTTTTGAAATAGTAATTAGTGTCTTATCTATCTATGTTAAGCTCGAATTGACTAACTGTTTTAATGTTATCGACGTAATTAACATCGGGTGATTGACATTTTTTTCGTACGGAATAAAGTTATTAATGTCTTAAATAATTGAGTCATATTTAATTGATAAACTAAAATTTTAATACTTCATTAATGGAAGGAGTTATTAATTAGGATTGATAACGGATGATCCTAAAAGTAGACACGAAGTTGGGAATATTAATTATTGAAAAAGAAAAGAGAGGATCTTAAGTCTTATATTTTGGTTTTTGCATTTTACACTTATTTTATTTTCATCTTTCACGCATTAATTGATATTTTTTTAAGGATAATTTTTAAAAATAAAAAAATAATGGAAACTATTTATACAAAATAGCAAAAATTTTAAATAGTATCAGCGTCTATCAGTGATAGAAATAATATAAGTCTATTATTGATAGATGCTAATGTTTATCAATGTTTTTTTACTATTTTTTTGCTTTTTTTTTTTATTTTTTAAAGATTAGCTTCATAAATTAGAATTTTTAATTTTAACTTTTTTGTTTTTGTTAATAATGAAAATTAGAATAAGTTTAAAATAAGATTAAGAAACTAAAATTTAAGTGTTAAAAAATTAAGGAACGAAAATAGATGTGTACTAGTTCACCCAAACATGATTATTATTTGCTCTCAACTTGATGAAATGTGATTTGAAGTGAGGGCACTAAATTCAATATATAATTAAAAAATATTTATTTATTTATATATTTATTTATATATTTTTTTTTCATTTTCTATTTTGATCAATATGTCACTATCTAAATAATTAAAGGTGGAGCCCTTGTATCTTAAAAGGAGTTAATGGCTTTAATTTTTGTTTGGCTTCCCCTTTACAACACCCCCTCCCATTTATATAATAATAATATTTATTATTAAAAAAAAAAAACAATGTCCTAACTTTGTTACTCTTCCTTTTGATTAAAATAATTGAGATTCATTAAAACACAATATATTTTTCATCTCGTATTGTGTTAAATGTTGAACGATTCGCTATCAAAAAAAGATTATTAATTCTATCAGCTTCAACATATTTCAATCGATTAAATAATAATAATTCCTCCAAAAAGTTGTAAAGTTAAATTCTCACGTCATATATTTAAATTTTAGTACAAAAAGAAGATGCATTTATGATTTTACAAAATCAAAACTTTTAATTAAATGGTGAAAGAAGAAAGTAATGTATTATGGTGTCCCTACTTGAAATGAGATTTTTTTTAAACCTCATTTAGGGGAAATCCTTCCAAAGATTTTAGCATTGTTTCATCCCTACCCAAAATGAGAATAAACTTTCATCCTTGGTTCGATCTTTCTCTACGTCTTTTTAAATATGACAAGAACATATGAACAAAGTAATTACTTTTAATTTGAACAAAAGGCTTTAGAGATATCTCTCCTATTTATAAGTATAGAGCATAGCTCTGATATCAATTGTTAGGGATGACGAACGTCACACATTTCTTTACAGTGGCAAAATACTATATTGTCCACTTTGAGCATAAATCTTCAAACTTTGCTTTTGGTTTCATCTAAAACGTCTCGTACCAAAGGAGATATTAACCCCTACCTATGAACTCATGATCTTTCTTAGCCAAAACTTAAAAAATGTTAGTCGTTTTCTCAATATTTTTTATTCTAATATTTATTCATGTGCCCAAAACTCATTTCTAACTATGTGACTTGAAATCATAGTCATACACTTTATTGAAGTTAATTATGTCATTGATTTGTTATAACAAAAATAATAATAAGGTTCAAAATAATTTTATTAAAAAATTGATGGACTAAAATTTACGTTTTAAAAGTTTAAAATATAAAATAAATTTCAAAATTCAGAAACCTCACCCATTTTAAAAGTTTATAACTAAAATATAACAAGCGATTTTTTTATTTTTATTTTTATTTTTTTTGAGAACAAAAGATTTGATCTAATTCTCTCTAAAATAATAGAAAACCCAACTAATTAAATCTCTTAAATTTGATCAAAATGAATATGATGAAGCCAATACATTTTTAATTAAATGGAAGGAAGAGAAAATAATGAATGGCATCCAATCATACCAAGAAACCAACTATAATTTTCTTACATAAAAAAATGTATTAAAATATTGTTTAAGAGTTTGAAAGACAAAGACAATATGATATTATTGCATTTTAAAGTGGGGGACACTATAGGGAATATCTAGAATAAAATGGAAAATTGGCTAGTCATGATTATTATCATTTTCTTTTCTTTTTTTCTTTTATATGATTTTTGTATATGTACATAGAACTAAATTTAATCATATTAATAGATAAAATCATTGTCATGTATTTTATATATATATTGCTAAAATAGGTCCAAACTCTACTTGTCAACTAATTTTTTCACTGCATTTAACCTAATTAATTAATTTTCCATTTTCATCTAATTATGAATCCCATATATATATATATATATGAGTACATTTAAAATTAATTGGTCCAAATGTAAGCTTCATTTTCTTCTTTTTCTTTTTTGGATAAAGACCTTTAAGAGTATGAAAATTAAAATTCATAAATACTTTTAGGCTATTGAAAGTGAACTATTCCTATGTCATTGTCTTCACTTTATCCATTGACCAACATTTTGATCCATATGAAATAATTTGTCTAAATGCATTCTCTTATAATAATAATTAAGAAAAAAAAAAAAAAGACAAGACAATTACTAAAAAGAAAAGATTCAAATTCATTATAAGTGTTAAGGTTAGACCAAATTTATCAACTTTGTTGTCTCTATAGTACTATCCAGTAAGTTAAAAGGTTATTTTATTATTATTATTATTAAAAAAAAAAAACACTGTTTTCTCTTAAAAATAATAATAATAAAATTGTGATTATTTTTCAAGTTACAAATGTTAAATTATAAATTTAGTTCCCATATTTTGAAACTTATATTTATTTATTTCTCTCTATTAGATATTAATTTGAATTTTAGATCTAAAAAATCTTAAATTTTCATTAATGTGTCGAATAAATCTTTGAATTTTATAAAAGAAGATGGAAAGTCAAAGTCACTAAATTTATTATTCTAAAAGTTGAAAGATCAAATAGACACAAAACTCAAAGTTTGAAATTAAGTTTTAGTTTAATCTATTTCTTACGAGTGGCAAATACTCAATAGAACCAAAATAACAAAAGGATAAAAAAAATTTGGAGCTTAAATTACAAGTTTAATCTCTAAATTTTTAGATTTTTTTGGTCTAAAAAGTCTTTAAACTTTCAATTTTATGTCCATTAGGTCCTTAAATTTTACTAATTGTTCAATAAGTTCTTAAACTTTCAATTTTGTCTGATAATAGATTTCTTAAATTTCAGTTTTATGTGCCATTGATTTAATTTATATTTTTAAAATTCACGAATCTACTATACACGTAATTGAAAATTTAGAATCAAATTAGATATAAAGTTCATATTCCTGAGTCTAGACCTTAAATAAATAAATAAAGAAAATATTTTTTTAGTCTATGGGTTTTGAAGAATAGGTGTGTTTAGTCTCTCAAGTTCTAAATTGGCCAATTTAGTCCCTGAATTTTTAAGAATAGATTTAAAAGGTCCATCTAATTAAAAAAAAAATCATTAAATTTGAACAAATTAGTGCTTAAGTGACAAAACCTTCTCTCTCCCCAATCTTCGTCCTCCCTCCTCTCATTCTCCTCTCTCTTATTATCTCTCCTCCTCTTGGGTTAAACTTTAAAAAATAAAAAATAAAAAATAATATTTCATTCTCTTCCCTCTTCTCACGGAGAGAGATCGGATCTAGAAAGAAGAAGAAGGTAGAGGCAATGAAAGTGAAGAATTGAACAATTAAAAAAAATAGTTTTTTTCCGACTCATCTTGCAATTTAAGTATTAGTCAATTTTTTTTTTCAAATTCAATGGTTTTTTTATTAGAAGAATCTTTTAAACTCATTTTTAAAAATTTAGAAACTAAATAGGTCGGGACTAAACTCATTTATCTTCAAAATTTATAGACTAAAAAGATATGTTTTTTCATAAATAAATAAATTGAAGACGTGGACACCCACACAACATCAACAAAGGCAATAACTTTTTTTTTAAAAAAACATTATCATTATTATTTGTCGTTTGTTTGATTATTTTAATATCCCAATTTGGCAACTTGCATATTCACCCATTTCAATTGTCCCCAAAATGAATTTTTCTTTTTTAAAAATAAAAAAAAAATGTTTTTTAACCCTTCCCTCACTAATTTACTCAATCATCTTTTTTTTAATGGTAAAAAAAAAAAAAAAATACTATTTTCATCATTCATGTAATGTCAGTTTCTAACGTATATTATGTTAGTTATGTTCTTTTTAAAACTAAGTTAATTTTTTTATGTTTGCTTAAGTTCAACATAAATTTATATATACTTCACTAAATAAAGTACTGGTTATCATTTTTAAATTCGATAATTTAATAATTCATGCGTGCAAATATTAAACTTAACGAGAGAGAAAAACACACATATTTTTATTTTTAAAATATGTAATTTAAAAATCATCCATTAGTAAAAATTATTCAACAAGTTTTGGAAGGAATTTCAGGGAGACCTTATGAAAATTTAGAAATACGATCTTTTGATCGAGGAAGATCTCCAGAATGGAATGACTTTGACTATCAATTCATTAGTAAAAAACCTTCGCCAACTTTTGAATTGGCGAAACAAGAACTTTATGTGAGAGTCGAAGCCCCCAAAGGAGAATTGGACATTTTTTTTTATAGGGGATCAGGGTGGTTTTCCTTGGAGACGGAAAATTCGCCTGCCGGGTTTTATCAATTTGAAGCAATAACAATATGTATATATTTCTTTGGAACTCAAATGTTGTAAGGTCAGGTGAGTTGTCCCGTAAGATTAGTCGAGGTACGCATAAGCTGATCCGAACACTCACAGATATTAAAAAATAAAAAAACAATATATATATATATATATATATATATATATATATATGAGTATAGTGTTATGCTAAAAATGTATAGTTGTAGTTGTAATTATTATTATAATTTAAGGTTGGTTGGTGTGGATGGTACTAATTTTAAATTTATTTTTATATATTTGATATTTAAGGGGAAAAAAAGTGGATGTGATGATGGATGTATTATGTTATAATAATAATTAATTTTCACAGCAAAAAACAAACTAATTTAGACGCCAAAATTAAAGTAAAAAAAAAAGAATAATATAAATTATAAAGTAGGATGATTTGGTATTTAAGGAGACCCAACACAAAACGAATAATTATGATTTGGATAAGAGAAATTTGATTAAACACGTGATTAGATGCTTCGTTACTTCTGTTAACTTTGTGTTGTGGTCCCACTTTCCATGAAACCAACCCTAAATTAATTTCTTCCATACAATCATTTTTACCAAATCCACTTATTCTTAATTTTATTTTTTTTTAAGTAAATTACTTAACTTCTCTTGAGGATTTACAATTCCAACATTTTTCCAACACGAACATAGCTCAGTTGATATAAAACTTATATTATTAACTTTTAAGTCAGATGTTTGATCAATCCTTACATTTTTTTCCCAACATCTTAGAGCGCTTGCATTTTTTTAAAATGTTATATTGTAAATATGGTATTTTTTTACTTTTTGCAAGTGTAGCAAAAAAAAATCCATAATGTTCATAGATGTTTAATGAATGTTGATATACTTGATTTACTATCAAAATGTTATGTATTATGCTTGAAATAGAGATGAATGAATACTTTTATATTATTGATATTCTCGATTTACAACTAAAATTAATGCATGTTCTGTAAAATATCGTTTACACCTATGTCATAACTAAAATAAATGTTGATATACTTGACTTACTACTAAAATTAATGTACGTTCTGTAAATGTTGATACACCTTATATTATACTTAAAATAAATGTTGATGTACTCGATTTATTACTAACATGCCTGAGGATGATGTAAATAAGAATAAAACTTCTGAAGAAAGGATGACATGAAAATGATATGCATGCCTAAAAAAAAGACAATAAATATAATGTTACTATGGGGACGAATAATTGTACCATTAAAAGCTGATAGTAAATAAAATAATATTTCGAAACAAATGAACAATGAATTAAATAACGTACCATAACCATACATGAATATGAATTGATGGATAACTTTTACATATCAATAGTATAATTTCATATATATTATTTTATATTTCGTATATGATGATAGATTAACAAAAGTAAAATTATAATAATTAAAAAATGAAAAATCTGACTTAAGAATTTGTGCCATATTTGCAAATTTAAAAAACCATAGCCTACCTTTGCAAATATTCTGTTTTTTTTTTTCTTTTTTTGCATCCATTATAATTTCCTTTTCTCTTTTATTTTTTTAATACATTATAATAGACAATTTCATCCTTTATTGTCGAAAAAGAAGTCATAAGATAACATTTTTTAATGTTAATTAATTATTAGACATAATGAAGGAATCATTGTCGTGTATATATATATATATATAATCTTCTTGGAATTGCAAAATTGACCAAACTTTTTGTAACTTCTTTAATCATTTGTTGCTTATTACATATAAGATTTGAGGTTCATAATTATTTATCAAAATAAGTATAATTCGATGGTAATTAATAATAATTGATATAAAGATCAGAAGTTTAAATTTTCATACCTTCACTCATATAGTGAGAGAAATCAAAATATATAATATATCATATATGATTAAAAAACTTAAAACAGTTGGACAAAAAAATTTATAATCATCAATCAACCATAATAACACATTAACGCATAATTAAAGGTCATAATTAACAAACAAAATACCTAGAGAGAATTAAAATATTGAAAACTAGAACCCTTATCTAATTAATCTCAACCAAACTCACTAAAATCAAATTAGCAAGTGATATTTAAAGATGGGGTTAAGTATAGCAATTAAAAAAGGATTTTATATTTAAATATAGTGCCCATCTCAAATTTAAATGGGTTTCCATATCTTAAAACTTTTAAAAAATAGGATCAAATATGTAATTTATTTAATTGCTTTGATTTCTATTTAAAAAAAGTATTGTGCTTTTTCAATAATTAAATCTAAATGAAAGGGACAAACATGATGCCTTGTATGAATAATATAGAGACTATTATCTTATTAAAATAAAATAAAAGTTATCCTTGCTATTATTAGTTTTTGCTATTATTATATGATTGAATCTATGTGAGATTTAATTAAAGAAGATTCTAAAAGTGCTTTTTTTTAATAGGGGAATTCTAAAAGAGGTTAAAACTTTGATTATTTGCTCCTAAATTTAGAAACTCCCCATAACTTTCAAAACATATAATATATATTAGGAAAATGTGTTTTAAATTAAATAAAAGGAGTCCATTTCAAGTTATAATCACTATTAATCAAAAATTTTAAAAGTTAGATAGCTCACGATAAATTTAGTAATTTTATAAAACATATTATATTTACAATCCTCCTCCACAACATCAAATAAGTGTTTGATAATATATTAATGCGAGAGAAAATGACATTTTTTGAAGTAACAAATTAATATTATTGTAGAAATTTGAGCAATAATGTCTTTGCCAATTAACTATTACCATGCTAAATTTTTTTTAAACTTATTATGCCTAATATAACATTCACTCTTCGATTTTATATCTAATAGGTTTATGCATTTTATAAAATGACTCATAATTAATCATAAATCTAGTTTAGATATATATAAGATTGTAATTTTCATTTACTCATTACAATATTATAATTTTAATTTTGTAAATTAAGGTCATCTCTTCTCGAGAAAATTTCGTCTAATAATAACAATATCTCGTCTCTTGAAGAGAAATAATATGATTAAAATGACGTGGTATATAAAAAGACTAACTTCCAAATAACAAAAGTTTGTGCTAAAGAAACTATTAGAGTTTCATACCTAAAGCACTTGTAAACACATGTAAATAAAGATGTGATCAAATTTGCAATTGGAGTATCATTATACCCTACAAATGGACAAAAAGAAAAGGAAAAAAAAATGGTTGGTTCTCAAATAATTGATATTGAAGAATATTTCACAAATAAAAATAATGTCAAACTATTTACAGAAAATAGTAAAAAAAAAAAAAAACAATAACAGATATTGATAGACTTCTATCATTTCTATTATTGATAGACCCTGATAGACTTCATCTATCACAACTATTTAAAAATTTTACTATTTTGTGTAAATAGTTTCCTTATTTTTCTATTTTTAAAACTTTTTCTATAAATTAATGGCACATTAAATTTGAGATTGAAAAGATAGAAAGGGATTGAACAATTTATATGAAAAAGATGGTCTGCCAAATTCTTTGGCTGCTAAATGGATCCATTTGGGTTGCAATGAAAAATAATAATTTAATTCCCTATTCCATTATATTTGATACACAAACCAATTATCTAGCAACAAATATATATGATCTAAAAATTAAAGGAAATTTCCTTTTTTTTTTTTTTTTTTTTTTAATTCTTTCTTTTTTTTAGCCCTTTTCAGAGCACTCAAAGTTTAGTACTGTAGTACTAATGTAGATGCAAAAGTGTGGAAAATAAAAGGAAAAAAAGGGGGGCTGACAAAGAAATATCTATAATAATACAATTCAAAAGCCAAAAAAAATCAATAATAAGGTTACAAAAATCTTTCCTATATTACATGCATGAGAACATTTTGGTATATAAGAATGTCGTGATCGAGTTTTGGTAGGAACAATGTATCATGTCGTTTAGAATATTTCTCTCCAAAAGATGAAAAAGTTATTGAATGAGATATGTCACGATGTTTAAACTTTTGAATGTATAAAATTTGAGATATATGTATTTTATAATCTCTATCGTATATTTTACAGTGTAAAACTACTATTCACATATAATGACGATTTTCCCTACGAGTGATAGCTAGCCCCGGCCTCTTTTTACCCTACCCTAATTGGTTAGACATTCATTGAGGACTTTGATTTTTGTTTTGATTTTAATATAATTCAAATTATTCCTATATTTGAAAACAAAGTTTTTTTTTTAATAATTTTCCAACAATGATCATAGACTAATAGAAGTTTCTTGTACGTAAGTCTAACTTATAAGAAGACAAGTTAGTATAAAGAAGCTAGTTAAAATATATGATTGTAAGTGTGGAGTTTTATTATTATTATTATTATTATTATTATTGTTTTGGAAAAATGAATTTTTTTTTAAAAAATTATAGCCAAATTTTAAGTATTAAATATACTAATTTTAAAAAACATCTTTCTTAAGAAAAATAGTCGACTAATTAAGATTTAAAGAAATATGTACGTAATTTTTCTAAAATAAAAATCAGAAAGCAGAAACCAAGATCATTATCAATTGAGAATGAAAGAAAAAATTCGTGTTAAAATAACGTGAAGGTAATAGAAAGCTAAGTTTGTTTTTATTTTATATAAAATTCAAGCTCTTAAGAAAAGAACAAATAAATAAATCCAAGAAACATGTTGGCATAGCTTTAAATTTTTGAAAAGGAAAAAAAAGGAGGAAAAATTAGTTCATATTGTAAAGAATTTTCAATCCCAATGAGAAACAAAAAATTGTGAAAAGTATGTTTTTGTCAATGTCATTTAACTGTGAATATATTCATCTCCCATTATGGTCCCGTACGATGTCGTTTTGTATATCTTATGACATTAAAATTGCATGTGAAAATTGTAATTTTTTATTTATTTATTTATATTTATTATTTTTTTTGTGACAAGTGTAGGGAAATTGATTTTGACATTAAGTTGAGATTTTTGGATGAAGAGAATATTGGGTGTGGCCAACCAAATCTTGTAAAATCGTGGTTTCATTACATATCGTTTTCGTCAATTTTTTTTCTCACTCACATTTAATTATTCTACTTTATTATACATAGATTTAAAAATGAGAAATTACAATAAAAAAATATCAAACTATTTACAAATATAGAAAAATTTCGATAAACCGCGATAGAATTCTATCGCTAGACATGGATATAAATTTTTTCTATATTTGTAAATAGTTTGACTCATTTTTTTTTATTTGAAATCAGCCCTTTAAAAATTGTATAAATTCATTTTTGAGTTGATTTGATTGTTTTTAATGGTTTAAATTAAAAAAGTTGGGAAATTATTATAAACAGAAAATATATCAAACTATTTATAAATATAAAAAAATTTCAATTTCTATTAGTGATAGACTGCGATAGAAGCTGTCTATCACGGTCTATCGTTGATAGACAGTAGAATTTTTCTATATTTGTAAATAGTTTGATTTATTTTTTTATATTTGAAAACAATTCTTAAAAGTTTAGTCTGAAAATTTTTAAATTATATATTTTTAACCTTTAAACTTTCAAATTAAAGGAGCAAATCTGAGTGAAGTTGCATACAAATAAAAAACATAAAAAAAATTTTAATTTTGAGCCAATAGATCTTTAAAATTTTAAAATGTCTATTATATTTTAATCAACTTCAATTTTATTAACTATTGGTAAATAATAATGAAAATAGTTATTATTATTGGTAAATATGACTTATCAAACTTCCTTTTCCAAAAAAAAAAAAAAAAATTCTTGAACTTGTATTAGTCAATTATTTTCTAGCTATAGTTTTATAGATATTAGGCTTCAAATCATGAGATTTTGCAGCTCACCCTAACCATTTATTTTTTTATGGGAAGAACATATACATTTTAATAATGCATATACATAGTAAAATGTCAACCAATATGACCCATATTTTAGTTGAAATGTGAATATTTTAGCATTTGTGAGACCAAATATGATATTAGATGCTTTGGACAAATACATATTTAAACATGGTATGTTTAACACACACACAAATATATATAATAGAGCCTTTTAAAATGTAATTATATTTGAGATTTTCATTTTTTTTAATCTCTTAGCCTCAACTTGGCTTAATATTAATAGCTTTAAATCAAGATTAGGT
The DNA here is from genome assembly GCA_002890555.2 of Lagenaria siceraria. Classification (NCBI taxonomy): domain Eukaryota; kingdom Viridiplantae; phylum Streptophyta; class Magnoliopsida; order Cucurbitales; family Cucurbitaceae; genus Lagenaria; species Lagenaria siceraria. The sequence goes on from CM016490.1 coordinate 18,370,180, forward strand.
ATTGTGTCACATGCAACTTTAAAGATTTTTTTTTAAAAAAATCTTCTGATAATTAATTATATACAGTTTCATACGTATTTGCATATGTTTAACTGTAGAGTTGATGTCCCTCCTAATAAGAAGAAGTTATTCGAGGCCGTCGCTATAATGTGGCTGATAATTTTGCATTATTAGGTATGATTTATGAGAGAGAAAAATGACAAAAAAAAAAAAAAAGTATTTTGAATTTGTATATAGTGATTATTAGAGCATGTAGATTTTTTTTTATTCGAACTATATATTATAAAATTATTCCAACTTACAACTTTACTTTTTAACTAGTTCAACATATTGCATTAGATTATATATATATATATATATATATATATATATATATATATATATATATATATATATATATTTTGCATTAGATTTTGATTCCAATCAAATCAAGTGAAAATAAATATGGAGTAAATTCAACACTTGAAACATTATTTAATTTAGCTTTGTTTATTTAATATCATTTAAATTATTAAACTAATTATAAACAATAATGAGATCCACTACAAAAGAACATGATTAAAAAGTTATGAAATTAACTTTGTTAATATTAATTAAATGATTGAAAATCAAAACTAGTTATTAGTGGAATTAATCATCATCAATTACTTAACCTTCTAGAAAACAAAAAAAAAATAAAAATTGCAAGAACCCAAGTATGGAAGTGGAAGCCAATTTTTATTTCTTTTTATTATTAATTATTATCATTAGGAAAATTGGAAAAAAATGGAGATTCATTGACCCATTGAAAATATAATATATGTCTTTAAGACCAGACACGTGGCCTCTCATTTTTGTCCTCCAACTATCACATAATAATAATAACAAATAATGAAATATATATATATATATATTTCTTATAAATATAGACAACAAAAATAGTTCATTTAACGTTACTGCCTAGAAATTTTTTCTTATCATTATGAATCTTCAAGAACCTAATTATGAGAGAGAGAAAGTGAAAGAATCACAGGTTTTTTTTTTTTAATATATTTAAATAAGAATCACAGTGTTTGGTTGATACATACTGTTCTTTTTACATATGATATATATATATATAAATCCAAATTTAGAGAGAACTGACAGATCACTCATTTGAATTTGGGTCTTTGGGTTCAGTCACTCTCTTTTCATTTATTGAATGCAAACAAGGGTTAATAAAGGATTTCTAAGTGATCCTCAATTACCATTTACCCAAATGGAGAAATTAAAACGAAAATTACGGTAGAAAAGAAAAAAATATCAAACTATTTACAAATATCGAAAAATTTCATTGTCTATTAGCGATAGACTGCGATAAAATTTTATTATTTGAGCGATAGACAATAATTTTTTTTTATATTTATAAATAGTTTGGCTCACTTTTCTATATTTAAAAATAACTCAAATTAAAATTCCCTACAATCTCATTCTAGAAAACAAAATATTCTAAAATACATATTTTAGAGTGATTTAAAATTTGAATTTGATTAAGATATTGTAATAAAGAAAAGAACTTGTTATTCCATTTATTACCAATGTGTAAATGGTAAACTTGTATAAAATAATGGGCAATGATTAGGTGCAACCCTACTCATTTTTTAATCCAAAAGAAGAAATTAAAAAATTCATTTAAAAAACACACACACAAACGTTGCCATGTGGCAGTTTTTTACTGGACAGCTCCCTAGGCTACACAGAAATAGGTGCAGCCTGGGAAGCACCTATTTTTCGAAAATAATTAACTGTCTGTTTAGAAAATGACGACCAACTCATATGAAGGCGCGTGGATGTTGCATTTCTAAATTTGTGTTATTTTTTTTTAACTTTTATAAGTAACAAAAAAATTTCAATAATAATTGACATATACTGTAGTTAAAGGTCCAAAGTTTAAAATCCTCATCCTTTACTTGTTGTACTAAAAAAATAGTTAAAATATTATTTTGATTCGTGCACTCTGAAAATCTTCAAATTTAGTCTATGTAATATCAAAGGTCCAATTTTAACATCCGTGCTCGAAAAAAAAAATCTTAAATTTAGTTTATAGACTCTCTGCATCTAGTTTAATGTTAATTTTTTCCAAGTATATTTTTATTTTATACAAGCCTTTCCAAAACAAATGTTGAAAAGGTATTTACCTATTATATTTTATTACCCAAAAGTATTATTATTATAATTTAATCAATTTAAAAAAAATCAAATAACTAATCTAAAAATTATATTGAATTTATCGACTTTACAAATTGGACCTTTGAAAGTATATTAATTAAAATTGAACAAATTCCAAATAGTATTTTAACCCCGTAAAAACTTTAAGTAGCAATTTCAACTTTTCAACTAATTTTAAAATACGGTAAAATGAGCATAACTTAGTTGGATACTATTAACATCAAAGTCAAATATTAAATTTTTCTCCTTTTATTGTAAGATAATAATTTTAATATATAGAGAGAGAGAAAAAAAAAAAAAAAAATAGGAAATTGATTTCATTTCATTTCAACAGTCAACACTGTACAGTTGTATGCATTGAAGAGAGAAAAATAAGGCCAACAAGAGAGAAAAACAGAGTTTTTCAAGCCCTTTGAAAGAAAAACCAAAAGGACCCAAAAAAAAAACAACATTTTTGAGAAAAATTAACCTTAACAACTGAAGAAGAAGAAGAAGAAGCAAAAAAAAAAAAAAAAAAAAAGGGGGTTGATGAACAGAACAGAGGAAAGTAAATACAATATATTTCAATAATTCCATAAAAACCCTTTGAACCCAGTAGAAAGAAATCCCATTCCCAACTTACCACAATCCCCATTATCATCATCATACTCCTCCTCCAAGCTCTGCAACCATGGCGGTGCATAAAGCCAAGCAGCCGATTCCAATTCCGAGTCAACAAACACAAACTCACCACCGCCGGCATCATAACTCGTTTCAAGACTGGGTAACTCAACGATCTCAGTAAGTTCATCGGAGAAAGCAGAGGAGGAATTAGTATTATTCTTATTGTTAAGATTAGTATTGGAAGAAAGATTATGCATATGAGCAGCTTTAGCAGCAGCAGCTTGAACATCACGAGGAGCAAGAGAAACAGGGCGAGGAAGAAGATGAACAAGTTCAGGAAAATTAAGAATAGCAGAATTTCCTTTAATGCTTAAAGCAGCAACATCATGAGCTCGAGCAGCCATTTCAGGGCTGGGAAAAGTTCCTAACCAAATGCGGGATTTCTTCCTTGGCTCTCGAATTTCAGATACCCATTTCCCCCAATTTCTCATTCGAACGCCTCTGTAAACTGGGTGTTCTGAATTGGAATTGGAATTGTTGTTGATTCGTTTGGGTTTTTTGTTTGAATCTGAGGAAGAAGATGAAGAAGTAGTGGAGGACTCTGTTTCTGAAGAAGGACTCATTTGTTTAGTGCTCATTGCTATTTTAGGGAGAGGAATTAAAGATAGAAAAACAGGGGATTTTGGATTTTGGGGGTTGGGGCTTTTGTTTGGTTTTTATGCTTTACAAGTCATACTTATAGACAGAACATTGTGAGACATTGGGTAAATTTTTATATTAAAATATAAAAATTGTTTCTGTTTGTATCCCAAAATGGGTCCTCAAACCCTTCAAATAAAATAATAATATATCATTTTAGTCCCTATATTTCATGTTTATTTTATTTTAGTTTCTATATTTTTAATAAATCTTAAATTTAATATCTAAAAGTGAAATAATAATAATATAATAATAATAATCTTCATATAAAGAAATATAATATGTGAATATATGATTTCAAATTTTAGAAGAAAATGTTAATAAATAATAGAAAGTTTTTTAAAGAGTTCTTGAAAATATAAGGATTATAATTGAACGTTTGAAAGTGTAGAGATAAATTGAATAAACTACAAAGTTTAGAAATTAAAATGATATTTTAACCCAAAAAAATGTAGATGTCTTGTAATAACTAACATTGTTGGTTGTGGATTTGAAAAAGAGTAAGGGTGCATCTTGGATGCATTCATATTTTTGCAACTCAGTTTAATCATACATTATAAAGAAATAAAAAATATTTAAAAAAAAAAGAAAAAAAATTTGTCGTGTGACAAAATGTAGTTGGACAATTTGAATGGATTGTAAAAAGATGAGCATGAATTTTTCTTTGAAAATATACGTGTTTATATATATATTCATAATTTCTTAATCGTTATTTTCAAATTTCATATGTAAACCTTTGAATTTTTAGCTAAATTCTTACTAATTTTTTTTTTTAAAATTTTAGTTTTAATTTTGAAAACAATATTAGAAGGTAGACAATAAAACATAGGAAATATTTATAAGTTAAAAAACAAAAATTAAAATCTAAAAATCAGATGATTATTGAACATAATCTAGCTATTCAAGTTCCCACATTTTCAATCTCGTCTTTTTTTTTTTTTTTTTTACACATTTCACTGTTCATTTCTCTCCTTTTTTTTTTTTGGTTATCTTCTCCTCTCTTCCATTGTTAACCTCTCTCTCTTCTTCTCTGCACTTCATACCTTTCTTTCTTTATTCAAGACACTTTATGCCTATATTTAGAAATTAACTTTTTTAAATGTTGATAGAAATGTTATGTCTCAATTTTATAGAATATTAAATATAAATATTTCACTTGTTTTTCAAGAAAAATATGTTTAAATTTCTTATTAATTAGATTAGATCCACACGATCTTAATGATACTCAGATGGTATTTCCTTTATATTTAATTCAATTTTTCATAAGAAAATGTAGATTAATCACTCATGTCGCCATGTGGATAAAAATTCAAAACTCTAACTTCAACATATACTTTCACTTTTTTGTTTCAAACTTTGACGTTGTCATACCTTATAGAAGTTTTTTTAATACAAAAATTGAATGTAAAAGGAATTTTGAACTCTCGACTTCATAGGTAAAAATATATATCAATTATAGTTAAATTATGCCATTTAATAGTAGTAGGTGGTAATTAACCTTTTTTTACACCCATGTCTCGAATTAACTATATTATATTAATTAAATTACTCTTGTTTTTTTAATTACAATTTTTTAAAGTTTGAAGTTAGTTGATTATACAATAATTTAGAAGAAGTGTGGTTTTTTATAATTTTTTTTAAAAAAATAACCGTACAAATAGTTAGATTTGATTTTTTTATTAAATGTGAATATTATTAAAAGTATAATACAAATAAAATTAAGGCTTCAAATTGGTGTGGTAGGGATATTATAGCTTTACAAAATAGCATTGACCAATTATTTCATTATTTTTTTTTAACATAATTGTCCTCATATTCAAGATACCTACCAAGCTACTTTTCATTATTATTTTTTTTAATGATTTTTTCTTATATATATTATTTTTCATTTTCATTTTTGTTTTCAATATTTTAATTTATAGAGTGATGTATTAGGCTTATTGATAAAAGACAAGTGATCTAACTTTCCTTCTTCATTTTGGTCTCCTCAATTGGGGAAGGAACATATACCTAAAATAAAAGTACTCAACTTTAATTTTCTACATTATTAATAATTATTTTCCTATCAATTTCCATTGCTAAAAGAAGTTACATTTTTACTTCCTTATTTATAAAAATCTAGATTTTAATGTTATATAGATAATAATGTGGAGAATTAAATTAACACAATTGTTTGTTTTAATTATGAATTTTATTGAAAATATAAAGCTCAAACAAATAGATGTTTAGTTAGTATATACCTAGCTTACAATTTTTAAGATTCATTTTCATATTTATTTCTAAAATAATTTTGTAATATTAAACAATATAAATAGAAAAACAAAATAAAACTTTAGGTTAAAGCATAGTCTTTTATATGTTATTGTACTACGATACACATACTTCTTTTGGAGTTTGGTCATGGTACTTTTTAACTAGTATAGTATTACAACTAGGGTTTGTTTGTCACACCCGCTCATAGATATATATTAAATCAAACCGGTTTTATTTTTTAATTCAACATACAGGTGGAGTTGGAGGATTCGAATCTTTAATCTTTTGGACAAAAGTATAGGCCTAAACCAATTGAAGTTATGTTCAGATTGACAATAATACATATATTGATTAATAATTAAATCGTCGAGATTTTAAAATAGGAAGAGAATTTATTCTCCATCTTGTTGTCTCCAAAAAAGTTGGAGGATTTATGACAACTCATCACTAACGACATTGCACCATTTATTTATGGATATAATTAATGTTGATAGGTCGATGTTCATGAATTCGTAAATAAAAGTAAAAGTATACCGTTAATCCAAAACATAAACTTAGTGGATAAGAAATTAATTATCATCTCATAAAGTTAATGGCAGTGCAATCTTTAAATCTAAAAAATGGTTGAACTAAAAAAAACAAAAGTCCACACTCTAATTTTGGCTAAAAAACACAACTTTAGACCTAATTGAAATAGACCGACACACATTACTACTAGAGATATAAAGAGAAACATGAAATTTTTCCCGAACAAACGTGACCTCGTAAATTAAAAAGAAGAAATCAAACACAAAGAAAAAAAAAATGGAAATTAATTAAAGGGAGGCATTGAGATGGATTGATCTTTGAAGATCTAAATAATGGGGTATATGGTAGTAGTTGGATTGAACACCAAAGTTTTTCAGCCTTTACCAAACATTATTCATAACTCACTTTGGGTCCCCAATTGAGTTTTATATATCAATCTTTTTAATTTCATTTGATACATTACATTCAATACCCTTCTTTTAAACCCCTTATTTTTTTTGTGGTGTTTGACTCAATAGGGGCAATGTGGTAGGGTGTCGTGCTAGGGTGGAAGTAAAGAGATGTCATCGTCTTCCTCGTCTTCGTTGTAACATTGTTAGTCTTCATCGTCTCTCGAGAATTTTACCTTACATTTCATTTTTCATTTCTCAGCTAATTCCTTCAATAATAGAACAAATCAATTCTTTTTCTCTCTGTCCCATTCTCGACCCCATTTCAAATTTGAAAAAAATGAACGAACCCTACCGACTTGAAAACCTTATTCATATTCTCTCTCATGCCAAAAATCAAACTATAGGGACCCTCCCTCTCTCTCCTACACTTCTATATATATATATATATATATATAATACTGAATTTCTGAACCTATAATCAACTTATTACATAAGAATTGAATATGAACATTAAATGCATTAATATATATATCTCATCGGGATGAATGTGAAGTTTAATGTTGTTTTGTTGAGAAAAAAAAATTGTACTTGCAAAAGAAGATAGAAATGTACGTGAATAAGTGAGCTGTTTATATATAAATTTAATTTGGATCCATATAACGAAATAAGTTTAAATATTATTTTAGTTCTCGCTAATAGACTCTGACTACCTAGATTATAAAAATCTATTGCTAATAGACTTTATGCTACATTTGTAATTTTTTTAAATGTCACTATACATGCTAATACTTTGAATCTGATTGTTATATTTGCAACTATCTCTACATTATATTTGAGAATTTTGCGGCTTTAGTTAAAAGTATCCTTTTACGTGTGCGTGCGTTTTTATGTGGTCATGATAGTGTGACATCTTGGGTCGACTTTGTACTAACCTTATCATTCTAACCCACAAAAATAAGAAATGCCCTTTTTCTAACTTAATGTTATAGGGTCATGTTGTAGAGCCCATTTTATTTTCAACGTTTAGAATATATCGTTGAAGGTCGGCACAAGCAATGATTAAAATATCCATCGATATGTTGATATATTCGTAAATTACATGGATACAAAAATCAATATTAAAAATTAATTGATATCTTTGATAAGATATATATTGATGATAGGATCTATAACTTTGTCTAAAATTAAAAATAACTTAATTTTTAAGTTAATTAATTTTTATAATATATATTTAAGTTTTAAAAATATTTGTCAATTTTGATATTTTATCAACAAAGTTTATGCGAGAGAACTAATTTTAAGAAAAGGAAAAAAAGGAAACCATAGACAATTGAGAAAAAAATCATAAAAAGAAACTCTATTATTCTAACCCACAATAAATATATATATATATATATATATATATATATATATATATATATATATCAACTCATTATTATTTGGGTTATATTGTAGGGTCCATTTTATTTTCAATGTTCAATAACATATTATTGAAATTTGGCACTATTAGATGTCAAGGAGAAGGAAGAATATAGAATGTAAATTAATGTGATAAATTTTTTAAAGTAAGAACAAAAAAATACGGAAGATAAGAAGGGAAAAAAAAAACTCACTCAGTTCTAAATTTACAGTAGCACATGGCAGTGGTAAAAATAAATAATAAATAATAAAATCATAATGTAAGAGTTACAAATAGTAAGATTTCTTTTTCTTAATTCAAATACTAAACATTTTATCTTTTAATCTTTTGAACAATGAATGGAAGATTTTCTTGAACCAATCCATTTCTATTGGAATTTTTTTTTAATATTACGAGAGTTTCATACTTCCTTTGTTTACACTAGAAATTTGTTAAATTACGAGTCTTTTGTCGCTGGATTTGTAGAATTTTTTAACTTTCAATTTTGTGTTTGATAGGTTTCAGACTTATTATATATGGAATTAAAGGTCAATGATCTATTAGACACTCGACCAAAAACTTACAACTTATTGGCTAAATTATAAAAAATACCTCTCAATTTCTCTCTTCGTTTCCAAAATACTCTTTCTTATTACTCTTGACCTTTCATAAATATTTCAAACCTACAATGAAAATTGGAACCCCAGCAATCCCACACCATTCCATATCACTTGTACACTCATTTCAAGTCTCAATTTCCATTGAAAATTCTAACGAATGTGAGTTTTTTAGAAAGAATGTGAGTATTTTTTTAAAGTTTAAAAATATACTAAACACGGTTATAAAAGTAAAAAGACTAAATTTGTAATTTAATTCTTATGTCATCAGTCCCAACATAGAGATTGAGATATCCAAAAGCTGCCACTAAGAAAAAAAAGGTTACTACTTTTGGTATAACAAGTACATTAATAGTATGAGCATCAGCAACCACACACAGAATTTCTTGGAAGAATAATATTGAAACCTTTTTTTCATTAAAATCCATCAAAATTCCACCATCACAAGCTCACTTCAGTTGCCCAAACAGCAACAACTCAAGCTCTGTGTTGATGAATTTGGGCAAAAAAATATGACACAAATCTCACAATCCCATGTGAGAATGAGACCAAATTCTTGTGTTTTTTAGACCAAATTGATTGTTAATTCATTGGTTGTTTAAGGATTTTATGTAACTCATTTACTTATCTCTTTTGTGTTTTTTCTTTCGTCGTTTTGCTTGCAGAGAGCTCCCTTCACTCGTTTTCTTGAGAAAGAAAACAAACTCCCTGCATGTGCCTTTTTTCCTTTATGTTTTCAGCTTGAAGAACTTTTTTAACATTTCCCCTGTCTCACTCTACTTTTTTTTATCTGTATTTGAGGTTGGAGTTTGAATTTCTGAGAGATTTATGCTATACAAACAATTCCCTCCCTATGAGTTTTCATTTTGTAAAAGGACTTGAATGTACCTTTACGAGCTAATTAAGCGAGAAAACGATTATAATAGCTGTTGGATGTTGATTTGAGATAACGGGATTTTTGAATCTTGCCCAAGTTTTCAAATCGTATTAAAACCAAAGGAATGGGGTGGATGTTGATTTAGATAATGAGATTCGAAACCTACCCAAGTTTTTTAATGGTGCTATCTTAAGAAACATAACATTTCCATGAGGCCAAATGTTCTAATCCTCACGTCATGAAAATGTGAAACGGAGTGGATGTTGATTTGGATAACGAAATTTCGAGTCATACCCAAATTTTCAAATGGTATCATCGGATTTCAGGAGAAAAAACCAAAGGGATCATGTGGATTGTGAAACGGGGTGGACGTTGACTTGAATTATTAGATTTGAAATCTACCCAAGTTTATAATTGTGCTATCTTAAAGAACATAATTTTTCTATGAGGCCAAAGGCTCAAATCCCCACCTCATGGAAATGTGAAACGGGATGGACATTGACTTGAATAATTAGATTTGAAATCTACCCAAGTTTATAATTGTGCTGTCTTAAGGAACACAACATTTCTATGAGGCCGAAGGCTCAAATTCCCACCTCATGGAAATGTGAAACGGGGTGGATGTTGATTTGGATAACAAAATTTCAAGTCCTACCCAAGTTTTCAAATAGCTTTAATATCGGGTTTGAGGGGAAAAAACCAAAGGGATCATGTGGATTGTGAAAGAGGGTGAATGTTGACTTAGATAATTAGATTTGAAACCTACTCAAGGTTTTTGTAGTTGTGCTATCTTAAGGAACATAACCTTTCCATCAGGTCAAAAGTTCAAATCCTGACTATATGAGAATGTGAAACGGGTTGGATGTCGATTTGGATTATGGGATTTCAATTCCTACCCATGTTTTCAAATGGTATTAACATTAAGTTTGAACCCCCCAAAAAAAGGATTATACCAATTATGGAACAGGGCAGATGTTGACTTGGATAACGGGATTCGAAGTTCGTCCAAGTTTAACAGAAAAAACAGATTACAACAATTGTAGAACGGGTTGGATGTTGAGTTGAATAAGGAGATTCGAGAGCTACCCAGCCTCTTCAAATGGTGTTAATATAAAGATTGAGCAAGATCAAAGGAGGGTGGGGATGGAATATCTAAATCTAGTTATCAAGATTTCCAGTTTAACATCAACACAAATCTAGAACTGTCCCAAACAAATTCTGGGGCAAACCACAATCAATTCCCATATGGTTAGGTACACCACCCCTGTCTCTCATAGACTGCAAGATTCCTAAGTTCTCCAACTTTTGGATGTGCATTTAATAAGCTCAAAAAGATTAAAGGTCTCTCTTTCTCTTTTTTTTCCATACAAAGAAATACAGTTACACATGCAAGATATTTCATCTTTGCATTTCAGTAGTTTGAAGCCACTTGTTTTTCTTTTTCATTTCCCTCAATATCTTAAGAGGCAGATGGGACTGAACTGAAGATACCCCCCCCCCCCCCCCCCCCCCCTCTCCTGGTTCTGTCACGTGCATTGCCTCCCTTCAACAAGTTTTTCTTTTTCTTTTTTCCAGCTGAATCAAACCAACATTGAATAAATAAAATGGCTTAATAAAATCCAAGTGGGTTCTGTTTTTGCTGTTAAACTAAGAAGAATGGCCATTGATATCTTCCATAATCCAAGCAGTTGATGAATGGAAGGGAATGGAGGAAGTAAAACTCCAAAGAGGGGTTTTTGTTTTGAATGCAGTAGCTTTCAAGAACGTGTCATTGTTTGTGTATTAAAGACAGACAGGTGACAAACTCCATGAAACATGTTGTCAGACATGTGTATGTGATGGTTACTTCTCGGAAAATTGGTCCCTTATTTTGGTCAAAAAAATTGGGAATTCGTATAGCCCTGCTTAAAAGTTCAAACAACGTACAGTTCCCATAATTTCTTTTCTATCTCCCTATATGGACTTTCTCATCATCATTCAATCTCTGCACAGAAAAATATATTTCAAACGAGTAACAAAAACAGGATGGTTCCATATCTATGTGTTTTTTACCAACGGGTTAAGATATATTCCATCGACTAAGAGGTAAGAGTTTTGAATCTCTCACTTCCACTTGTTGAACTCAAAAAACTGCAGTTGGATAAGCCTTTTAATCCTCTTCTGCAATCAGTCAGGACTGTGGTGGTTGGTTACTGTAAATTGAAATCCGTCTCATCTCTTTCCAACTGATCGTTTAAAAGGGATAGTTTCAGATTGAGTCCTTCAAGATGGTTTCTAACATGCACCTCTGTAGTTTGTGAGAAACATTTGAAACTGTTTTAAAACAATGGGAAAATCATACAGGTGCGGTTTTCCATTTTCTACTGTTGAAATGAAGCAGATGGGAACATATATCTCTCTATCCTGTTGGTTTTCTTTTCCCATGATGAAATGTTGTGAAGGAAATGGGAATCCGACCTGATAAGTGGGGAAGAAATATGGACAAGCCATGCTGTTTTGTTTAATTTTTCAAGGCTGAGAGGCAAATTAGGATTGAATATCAGACGGGTCCACTCATTGATTAAGGTATCATACTCCACTGGAGAAAATACTGTAGAATCTATCAGAGGAAATGGAGGGAAATTACACATTATATGAAAAGGATTTGAACCATAAAACTTGTCTCTCCTTAAAAGTTATTGTTCATACACAGGTTGTTGAGCATAAAAGAATGTCCTGGGAAATACTGTTGGGTTATGATCATCTCTGTAGCTTTGCAGTTAAACTAAGGAAATTTTAATCAAGTAATTCCTCGAGAAGTATGCTAATTAAAAAAACAAGGCAGGCGTGGGCGACTGGGCGTGTTTTTCCTACATTTTTCTTCTCTTGGGGCTTAAAATGAAATCATCGTCATCGCTATCATTCATGATCTTTTTCTTTGCTTTTATATCGCCATTCTTAGATGGCTGCTGTGGCCTCTGTGAGCTCTCTGGTCTGCTCGGCGGTTTTGCTGATTTAATCGGAGTCCCAGTTCTCTGTTCCTTTTGTCTTCTCAGTTTCTTGTCGTACGCCTTTTTAGCCTTTTCAGGAGATAACATGCCATGCTCCATCATCCTAGAAATTTAGACTGGTTATCCCTTCTGATTTCTCAATAAAGAGTAATGCAAGGCTTTACAGAAACCATAAGAATGTTAAAAAGAGATGCATTCTTCAACCCAAGACAATAAGGGGGGGCCTAGCAATCTCATTTTAACAGGACAAAAAAAGCGAAAAGGATAATAGGACGATTTGAATATTTGACCTGAGATAACAAGGGGCTAGCAACTCATGATAACAATGAATCTATCAATAAACATAATGGCATACTTCCAAAAGCAAAATCAGAACCTCAGATCAAGTTAATTTTCACAAAACAAGAAATATTGGATATTTTTCATCAAGGGATGTTGAAGTACCGCCAGAAAGCACGATCTAGACTTGTAGGCCTATGGAAAACTGCATCAGTAGTTCATATTAACAGATCTGAGGACTTGATCCTTTAAAAATCCTACAATGATTTGCCAACATTTTATTAAACTTAAGAAACAATTCTGATCGGATATCTAATGAAGCAACTTTTACTAGAAAATAAATATTTATATACATTTCGAATTCTTGAAATGACAAGGATGAGAGAGAGAGAGAGAGAGAGAGCAAATCGCTATAAGTGTACAAACACTTAATAGTATTCCAAATGCTTCGTCTATGCTCTATTTGCAACCGAGCCTTCAACATTTAGTATACTTTGTGATCGCTTTAACTTTTCGGGAGATTATAACAGAAGGCACAGGAAGACTCCATGTTTGGTCTCTATCTGATAAGTCTTACTATATCAACCTAAAGGATTCTTCTGGAATTCCTGAAACTACCTTCAACTTGAAGGGGTTGAATATCTATGCGGAGCCCTGGGAATATAATAACAGAACTGGATGATTGTAGTTTTCTCCACTGTGAATGATTGTCACTGCCTATTTTATTTTATTCTAAATTTGAGCACCCTAAATCAGTCTTATAGATGTAATTGATTGAATTCCGTTAGCGCCAAAAACACAAGATCTTCGTGTTTATAATTCATGAATCCACAGAACTTTGCTTTGATGTTAACTATTCAAGAACTAATGACTTTTTTGCTACAGAAGGTCTCATGTCCTGTCTTATACGTTATAAATTTTGAAATCTTCTTGAAGTGCAGAGTCAGACAGAGTATCTTATCCTATAAAGACTTTGAAGGTGAAATTGAATCATCTTTTAGAACTCTTCTAATCCATTGTAACTTGTAAGTTAGAAGTACTTTCGCATGAAGAACCACGAAAGTAACACGTGAATTTCAAATTCAAAAAGAGAAATCTTGTTCTCAACCCTCCTTGAAGTTCGTAAAACCTCAATTTTAATGTTAAAGCTCCTTAATGTCGACCATAATCCATCAGGAGACTCCAATTTTTGGTGCATCGCTCCCAATTGCCAACAAATCACACCAGACCTTCAGCCAGTGAAAGAATTCTCATTCTGGCAAACAAATGACTGGCTCCATGATATGTAACTTAACAGTCCTAAAACAAGATAATTGCCATTGAACTGCAATCTTGCTGGGGGCGGAAAAAAGACTATTCAACCTAAACATGGTTCCTTGAGCTCATTACAGATGATCCCCAATATATCCATTAAAACTAGTAACAGGTGATAAAAAAAATATGGCTTTTATTTCATCGTTTATTTTGTGATACATGTGGAATTCAATTCTACCTGACTACTCCATGGAGAGAGTCGAGAGACTTCACCTGCTCAAACGCTAGCTCATAGAGTGCTCAAAGGTTTTAACTAATTAAGTTTTCTACTTGGAGGCCTGAATCCAAGACCTTCGTTGAGAAACTTCCTCAAGCATCCTTACTGCCAAGACTGCCCCTTGAGGGGCTTCTATGACAAAATTATTGCAACAATAAATATACATCTTTAACTTCCAGAACAAACCTGTGCTATTAGTATAACATGCTCTCTACACGTCATTCGCATACGTAAACAATTCACATTGCACACTTTATACCATATCCGTAAACTTAAGTAAATGAACAAATTCAAACAGTAGAAAGAACGTAGGATCTGATGCAGGCCATTGTATTCAATTCTGATATATTTCATATGAGCAAAGAAACATTAGCTCCTAGCAGAAGACAACTGCACTAGTTGGATTTGTTCTCGTATAAAAAGCTAGCCACTTGTTCAATCCATCATTTCTAGCATCAATGTTGAATCAAACTTGAAAAGTTTCAGTCTTAACCCAATGGTTCGTCTTGTCTGAGTAACCTAAATATTGAGCGTCAGTGGAAAACTGACAGACCTTATCTGCCTCTAAAAGACAGCCTCTCACATATGACTTCGGTTGCATTCAGTCCATATAATTCACACTTATAACCTATAGTTGTAGTAGAATAAGTGGAAGATGAACATCGTCCACCTTCACTAATACCATTAGCATTTTATCTAACTAGAGGAAACCGACTGTCATTGAAACTCACTAGGAACAGCTTGATTGATGAAGCATCAAATCAGAGACTATCGCAGATTATCATCGGCATAGGGGTCATGTACGAAACGAGATATAAAAAACATCATACGTCCAAAGCAACCTCAATTCTATATTCCTAGTAAATGAAGTCCTCAAAGGATTAAATAGACAGTGAATGATCAAAAGAAAATCAGAAAACAAACCGCACCAAAACTCTGCCATTTCACTTGCTGGTATCTGTTTCGACAAGGACTCGTAAAATATCCGAAGTGGCTCTCTCTGTTCACAACATACAAAAGAGCAAGAATGATGAGTTCATCAATCATATAAACTACACAAACTATCAAGTAGGAGGAAAATACAAACCTCTTCAGGTGGATCATATTTCTGACCAGGCAAATTAAAGACTTTCTTTTCTCTCACTTTAGCAGTAGTAGTAGTAGTAGTTGTTGTAGTTTTTGTTGTCGTCTTTGAAGAACTCGAAATTGTCTTTGACTTTACCTTCCATATATAAAAACAATAGAAACCCAAATTCAAAATCAGCAATCAGAGGAAGGAAAGATTTCATAATCACAAATATTCCAAAGCCACCAAGAACAACAGACCAATGAGGAGAATCCAAATTTCAACAAACCCCCAATAAAATACGAAATCAGAACATCAGAAATAACTGAAAAAAATCCCCATAATGACCCCAATAATCCGTTACTCTTACCAATTTCAGATGCGTTTCAAAACATCAAAACAATTCAGACAAAAACAAAAAAACCCCAATTCGAGGCAGCTAAATCTGAATCGAAAATAAACCTCAAATTTTCCAAATGGGTACCTCGGATTTGGTGACAAGAGAGACGGATTTGTGCTTGGAAGAGGGAATTGAGTTCTTGATGGAGCTGTCAATCTTCTTCTTATGATCAGAGGATTCAAGCTTTAACCTGGAGCCGCCATCAGGTTTGAGCTTCGAAAGAGTGGGTTTGGGGTCTGAAACCATAATGGGTTTTTTTTATTTTTCTTTTATTTTTGCTTATTAATTTAGAGGTTTTATCAGAAGAAAGAATCTTCTTCTTCCTCTCGTCTTCCTTCTTACACAGAAGATAATCTAATCTCTATTCTTCGAACTGCTTGAGAATAGGATAATAAGAATAATAAATGTAGACGAAACCGAAAATGAAAAGCATCAATCAAAATTTCGCAAATTAAAAATGGTTTTTTTCGTTTTAACTGCAATTTCAGGTTTACTTTAATTTAACAGACGATGAGCAAAAAATAAAAATCACTTTTTTTCTCCTTGGGAGGCTGATTAGAGGATGTAAAAAGACTGTTCTGACCTCATGATAAAGTGACGCGTAACACTCACTTTCCGTTACGGCGTCAACTAACTTTTTTTTTCTCAGAATACGAGGAAGCTTGTCTGAAAAGATAACGGAAAACTGTCAGCCCTAACTTTCACGTTACCGGTGGCTGCCACGTGGCACTGTCTAAATATCCTCTTTTTGTGTAACAGCTTGAGTTTTTACTATAATTTATTAACCTACGATTAACCTTCATTTTTATTATTTTTTTTCAAAGATGTTGAATTGCAATAAAACGAAGAGGACCTCATAACCTCGAGGCACAATCAAAACATACACAAATCCAAAAGATTTACACAAAACAAACTAAGAAAGGGAAGTATAACTCAAGAAAAAAGATTTCATAGAGGGTAACTAGCTTAATCCTCTCAATAGAAGCCTCAAGCCACTGCAAATAACAAAGAAAAATCTCATACCACACAACTTGACTAACCACCTTGGGATGTTGATTAGAAAATCCTAACCTGAAGGAAACTATTTGCATCTAAGATAACCATAGTATTATACTGTTGCAGAATCGGACCCCTCACTAACCAATGGTCAAACCATATTGTACAACAATGACTATCACCAATAGAAAAACGAACTAACGGCCACAAACTATCCCGAACACGAAGAATAGCCTGCCAACACCAAGACGAAGATCTAGAGGAACTCACTGCCCAGATACTCCGACCATGCAAGTTATAGGCCTCCACTCAAGCAACCTACAGGGATCCCCATCTAATTAGAATAAGCCACAACAACAACATGACAATAACGACATTCCAAGAAGGAATATGATGGATACCAAGGTCACTCTCACGACAAGGAATTAAAACATCCGACCAAACAACCTTTGCCCCCACCAATACTACCTAGCTTTCCTTTTCAGAGATAGGATCAAAGAACACGATCCAAGTCATGAATAAATTTTGCTGGCAAAACAAACACGAAAGTCCACACCTTCAAAGCTCTGAAGAACATAACGAATAAGTTGTAATCGACTAGCTAAGACAAAGTTCTAATAGACCAACTCCTCACAAGGGCAGTAACCTTTTTCAAAAGAGGTACACAATCTGTACAAGAGAGCTTGCCCAGGATAAGAGGCAAGCCAAGATAACAGATAGGCAAAGAAGCCAACGGGAATCCTATGAAAGCTGAAAAACCTTCGACCTCATTTGAAATCATGTTAGCATAAAACAACAAACTTTTTCCATCATTAGCAACAAAACCAAATAAATTTTGAAACCACCTTTAATGGTATGCACGAAAGAGAGCGAACCACTGCCTCTAGCACTAAAAACCATCAAGTCTTCCGTAGAGCAAATATGAATGAGCTTAATTTGATCACAACGATAATGAAAACCGAAAGGAAGGAGGGGGAGAATTCAATATACGGGTCAAAACTTCCATGACAATCACAAAGAGGTACGATGACAACGGGTCCCCTTGCCAAAAACCTCTCCTCCCAAGAATATCCCTTAAGAGCCCCATTAATAGAGAAAGAATATATGGGAGATGTAATATAAGCCTTAATCCAATTGACAAATCTACAAGGCGTATCAATAGCCAATAAGGTGGCAAAGAGGAAATCCCAATAAACAGAGTCATAAGTTTTTTGAAGATCTATAATTAACAGACATTAACGTTAAAGACGGAAAGTAAGTATTTAGTGAAAAATCGAGGTTAAAAAAATGTGTCAACATTGAAATTTAGGTAACAATTTGAAACAAAACTCAAATCTCAATGGTAAAATTGTGACATATTTGAAACATAGTGACTAAATTGAAACAAAACTCAAAACTTAAAAACTAAATGTGTAACATTTTGAGACTTAGGGACTAAATGAAAACTAAACCCAAAACCTAAAGATCAAAAAGGTATTTTTCCCAACAAAAGAAGAAAAAGAAAAAGAAAAAATGACAAATATCAATTTATACCCCTAAACTTTAGGTGTTCTATCAATTAAAACCCTTTACTAATAATTGTATTAATTTAAACCCTAAACTTTTGTATGTTTATCAATTTACACCCTTCTCTAAAATTTGTTATCGTGTGAATTTTATAATTTGAGTCAATTAAACTCAAAATTTTCATAAATCAATCAATTTAGACAGTTACGATTACCTTTGAAAATCATCAATGCACTAATGCTCACACACACATGTGCAAATTTATTCAAATGTCAGCTTTACAAAATAGATGATTAAAGTAAATGTACGAACGATTCACAAAGAAAATTATGACTAAGAGTCTAAATTGATTCATTAATAAATCTTTAAAGGTTTAATTGATACAATTAAAAGTTTTACATT
Source organism: Lagenaria siceraria (assembly GCA_002890555.2). Classification (NCBI taxonomy): domain Eukaryota; kingdom Viridiplantae; phylum Streptophyta; class Magnoliopsida; order Cucurbitales; family Cucurbitaceae; genus Lagenaria; species Lagenaria siceraria. Next base: position 18,388,905 of record CM016490.1, read on the forward strand.
GAAAAATTTCCAAGGAAACATAATAGAGGTTGTAAATTGATATAATATCCAAAGTATAAAAAGTATAAATTGATTTTTTTTTTTTGAACTAGACCTACCTAGCCTTGTAACTAAGAAAAGGAAAAGACAGTTTTGCCCTAGTCTCTTCTTCTCTCTCGGTCTCTCTCAGTCCTTCTCCGAGTATTCTCAGACCCGGCGGCGGCGCCCAAAATCTCTCCACCTCTCTGGTTTCTCTCCTTCGCCATCTCTCTCTCTCTAGTCTTCACCTTCTCCTCTTTCTTCACTGGCTCGTCATAGCAGTTCAGCGGCTTCCTCACTCCATCGCAAGAAACCGAAATCCGACTGAGTTTGAGTTCATCTCAACTTCTTCTTTTCCGTTCTAATCTTTCGAAACCACCGAAGAAAGGCCATGGAGATAGACAGAGATGATGGTCGCACCGGTAACCAGTTGAGACCACTTGCTTGTTCTTGCAACGTTCTTAATCGTGCTCATGGCTCCGCCAGTTGGTCGCAAGGTCTCTTCATCTTCCAGCGACTTCTCTTACTTCTTGCTTCATTAGTTTCTGAGGTTTCCCAATTTTGGGAGCTAATCTTATTTTTCACCGAGTAAGTTTGTTTAATTCGGATTTTTTGTAGGCGATACGAAGGTTCTTGCTGCAGTCTATGGTCCTAAAGCGGGAACGAAGAAAAATGAAAATCCTGAGAAGGCTTCAATTGAGGTTATATGGAAACCTAAGACAGGGCAGATTGGTAAGCTTCTTTACTTTCTCCATCTCTGATTCATATGATAAAACTTTCATTCCGTGCGCATACACTAGAGCGCACTAACTCTGCCTGTCATGATGTGATTGAGGAGCAACGTAGGTATAATCAAATTGTTAATAGTTCAGTGAGTTTCTTACTTGTTAATGGCATTGAAAATCTGGCTCTCTTTGTACCTAGTGTACTATTTTGTATTACAGTTGTGTTGAAAGTAGGTGATGATATTCTTTGAATCTCCTTAATGCATGTCCTTTTTGTTTTTCTTTTAACATTTTATGATGTATTAGGAAAACTGGAAAGGGAGTGTGAGATGATATTAAAGCGGACATTGCAGAGTATTTGCATATTAACTACTAATCCCAATACCACCACATCTATTATTGTTCAGGTGAGTCTTAACTTTTTCCCGTGTTTGATGCAAATGCATTTGATATCATTATATGCTACATGTTCTCATCTTCTTTGTTCCTGTCCTAAAAAATCTATAGTGCTTGTTCCATGCTGATTTTTAATTCGTATTTAACATACATCCAATAGGCATCTCAAAATGACGCTGAAGGTAAGCAAGTAGTAAACCAAGATAAAAGATCCACAACATTCAATTTTAAAATTTATGTTATAGTTATTCAGTTTTTATAGTCGTGAAAAGTCTCCCTCACTCTCGCTCGCCTGTCCTCTCTCTACATACATGCATTCATGTATGTATATAAATAATGTTATCACTCGTGATAAGGACTTAGAAAATTCCATCTACTCTAATCTTCCTTTATTCCCAACCAACCCAATTTTTAAGATTTTTGGTAGACTACTCCTGACATGGATATTTACATAGCACCAGAGCATGTTACATCATTTTATTTTGCATCTAAAATTTAAACTAATACTTATAGGAAACTAGCCGCAACATGCTATTCTGTTACTGGGTCTGTGTTTTGATGGAAAGTGCAGATATTCTTAAACCGTCAAGGAGACCTTGATGCTAAAATTGTACGTTGATGGAAATTGGTTCAACATTTGTTCATTCCCACATCATATTATCATGAAAAATGTTTTGGACTGACAGCTTTGAAATACATTATATTTAAGGCCTTTTTGTTACTTATGCTGCAACTAGTTTCTTATCTCAAATACATTAATGTTTCCCCCCATAAATGCAGGTTATTCATGATGATGGAGCTGTATCCCTTGTGCTTTTATACTTTTTTTGTATATTAGTAAAGATAATGTTTGAGTAAACATAAGTATGTTAGGACACATATAATTCATTTCATTATGATCCTAATATACTATCCAAGTCCTTGCACTTACATTACGGTTGCTCTAACCAACTGTACTGTATAAGAACTGATTCATATTAATATGACCACGGGAAACTACTGTTGGGCCAAGGAAAAGGGATGAACTAGGACTTACTTATCAATATATTACATACATTTTTCTTTTAAATTTGGAGTGGTTTGCTTCTTAAATGTCTAGATGTCACTATGAAAAATATTTTTGACCTTGTATGGGTTATGTTGGTATTATGTCAACTTTGTATGAGACACATGGGACGGCTTTTCTTCATTCGTGGCAATACCCTTCTTAAAATATCTTCAAGAACTTCTTTGACAGAGTCCTCAAATAGCTTCTTCCTTGTGCTATTAATGCATCATGTGCTGCGCTTGTAGATGCTGGAATTCCTTTAAGGCATCTTGCTGGTAATCAAGTTTTATGGTCTTATTATTCATGTCTTCGCCTGATGAATAAATGGTTGGCACTGACTGCTCTTAAACTGCATATGGCAGTTGCGATTTCCTGTTGTTTGTCTGAGAGTGGATACGTTATTTTGGATCCAACCAAGCTAGAGGAGCAGGTCGGTAATTTACTTTTATCTACTTTATAATACTCTCTGGCAGTGCTTGCCCAATTTTGCAGTTTACATTTGTTATGCAAAAGCATAGAAATGGTATATTGGTCTTAGCAGGGGTTGGGTAAGTAGTTCCAGATCATTAAATTTATCAAAGAAAATGGGGAAAAGTGAAAATGGTTGAATTTGATTACCAAACGCGTGAGTTTTGAAGAAAAATGAATTGAAATTGCAGAAAATGAAGGCATTTGTACATTTGGTCTTCCCAAACTCACCTATCTCAGTAGTTCCTGAAGGACCTACACAAGTTGTTGGTGAACCACTGGAGCATGGAATAATCACATCTGTAACACAGGGTGCAATGTCAGGTATTTGTGCACAAAGCTTAGCTGTTTTCCTCTAGTTGTAATTGAAAACTTACACGTCTGTTCTGAGTTTAATAGATTTTAGGATTTCAGTGTCTCAACTAGCTTATACTGAACATTCAGTTCTATATCATGTTAATTGCTATTATAGCAAGATTAAACATATCGCTATGGTTAAATTGCTACTATATTATATGCTTGAGTCACCAACACGTTTTAGACATGTTTGACTCGTTCCTATGCACTCAGGCAGTCTCGACATACGTATTATCACACACGGCAAGTTTCTTTTCCTATTTTCTTTGATTCTAGGTATATTTTCACTCTCCTGACACCGTGGCACATTCCTTAGATGGACAAAAAATACTATTTATTGGCAATGGTTACAGCACACTTCTCTCATCATGTCATGTGCTTTCTTTGTAATGCTGTGTTGTGTTTGAAATTTGGATCTTGTTATTAGTACTGTTATTTTTCTCCCAATGTGAACGTTAGATGGAAAAGGAAGAGTTGGGATCTAAGTTTGTTGTTGTTTAATGTTTAAAGTGGATGATTATATTCTCTGCCTGGAACGGGGGCGTGCTGCTACTGCAAAAATGTCTGATTTTTTGAGGAGAAGCTTGCAGCCCCAACTCCCAACGGATTCCTCAAAAGCTGGCTGATCGGATGCAAGTTGTTGCAGTATTTTGCTCTACGACTAAATCAGGCTGGGAAGGTACCGTCTATTGCATGATTTATTTTTCTGTAACACCAAATCCATGCTAGTTGAGTCTTTCAGGGCTTTTTGTAACCCAGAGCTGTAACAGAGCATCGTTCAAATTGGATTTGATTGGTGCATTGTACGTTTACATTTTCCCCCCTTTTTTGGAAAGCAATTGTTACATATTCCAAATTCAAAACGATGATGTCTTTCAAAAGAGAGAAAATTCCTTTAGGAGAGATTCTCTGAAGGGAGGAGTGAAGGCTCAAGATTGATTTAGGAATCTTTGTAGGAGCCTCTCTCTTTAGAAGGGAGGGGTGAACCAAATTTAGGAATATTTGTGGGTAACCCCTCTCACTCCCTCATGCTTTTAATAATTTAAAATCAATTTAATGCTTGATTTATACTTTTAAACAAGATTTCTATACCATCAAAATTGACTTTGAATGGTTAAAATCATGTTTCGAAGTAAGTTTGAACCTGATAAAAGTGACTTTAATCATTTTAAAATTACTCTTAGGCATGCCTAAAGATTAACTTGTTGCATATGATCAACCTCTCGTTATCAAGATGGGTAGGTGCCTCACAACCATAGGATCAAATTGGAACTGTCATAGGTAAGATATTTCTACTAGGACGTATGTGGAATGACTTTTTAAATGTTTAAAAGCACCTTTTTAAACATTCAAAAAGTCATTATAAACATGCTAAGCATTTAGAAAGTCGTTCCATCCAAACAAACTCTTAGTCTTGAGACTTTCACCTTGCTCATAAATTACTTAACATAAATTTAATTTATTAATTAAGAACGAAATGACCCTTATCTTAACAACCCACCCTCCTTTCCACGCCACTACAACCCTATTACAATTAAAAGTTCTAATTCATAAACACAAACTGCAACAGCTGAAGCTTTAAACTTACACAGACTTCAAAATGAAATCTAATAGCCATCTTCCTCCCTAGGTAGAGGCACATGAGATCTTTGAATGAGTAAATTTTCATAGATGAATCCAGCAAGCCCACCACCAATAAGAGGTCCAACCCAGTAAACCCAATGGTCAGTCCAGTCTCCAGCCACCAAAGCAGGCCCAAATGATCTTGCTGGGTTCATTGAAGCTCCTGAAAAAGCCCCACCAGCCAAGATGTTGGCCCCCACCACAAACCCAGTCAGCAATGGACCCAGCCCATCAAGAGCCCCCTTTTTTGGGTCAACAATTGTTCCATACACAGTGAATAGCAAGGAAAAGGTTAGAATAATCTCCCATATCACTCCCTGAAGATACCCAACTCCACTTGCTAATGTATGAATTGGAGTGACCTGCAAAAGCAAACAGAAAAATTACATTGTAAGGAAACATTTTACTCCAAAGTATATTGTTCATTTACCCACAAAAGTTGGACAAATTGTTCATTGATGTCACCACAGTGTAGTTGCTTCATACTAATCACCGTTGGATGTAGCTTTAAACATTTATATGCTGTCTAATAACACCAATGTAATTCGAAGAATTTCTCTCATACATCCAACAGTATAAAACTGCTAGCTACATCGTGGTGGCTTTACTTAATAACCTCTTCTCTAGCTGAATAAAATATGAAGATATTGAAGGAAAGAATATAGACTCACCAAGCCTCCGGTAAGGTACGTTAACAGAAAGCTAGCAGCTGAAGCTGCTAGCAACTGAACGATCCAATATAGAGCAGATCGAACGACTGTGATTTGGCCACCAAAAAGGAGACCAAGAGTGACAGCAGGGTTGAGGTGGCCACCGGAAATGTGGCCGGTGGAGATCATCACAGCCACGACAAGCGCATGTGCAACAGCGACGGCGAATAAACCCACTAGTGTGTTGGCCAATAACGCATCTAAATCACATAGAAAGAAAAACAATAAATATATCAATCTCAACTCAATACAATTCAAGCTGTATCAAGAATGAGAAAAACCAGATCAACAGAGAAACTTACTGGCAGCCATGGCTGATCCGACACCAGCAAAGACGAAGAGGAAAGTGACAATGAACTCGACGATGAGGGCTCGGATGCAGTCGGGCTGGGAGGCCTCGCTGATGCTTCCCATTGCAATTCTGGCCATTGATATTCTGGCGAGTTCAAGGACTGAACTACAAGAGGCTTAGAATGGAGTTTGGTTGGCATTTTATGAATAAAACTAAGTAGGATTTTATAAGCAATTCATCATGTAGGCAAATGGTAAGTATTGTGATGATGGCATATTATTATGGGACGTAATTAAATTACATTTGTGTCCGTTGACTTGAAGTGTATTTACAGGTTGTGCCATCCAATTATTGAAGTAAAATAAAGGGGTAACGCAATGGCCTTGAACTTTTGGGCAACTCCATATTAATATTATAGTTAATAGTTAATGACATGAAATTATATTCTTGAAAAAAAAAATTTAAATATTATATGGCAAAATACAATAGCTCCATTTAAGTTCAATTTTCCACCCCATATTGTAAAAAAAAAAAAAAAAGTATATTTGATTTTGATTCATACTTATCTATACTTTTATAATGTTTAGTTTAGTCTTTATATTTTAAACTTTGGTTCATTTTAGTTGAAACATCTACTTTGTCGATCAAAATTTTGGCACGACATATCATTCACTTAATTTTTTAAAATGTAGTCATAAATTTATTTGAAAAGGTTTCCATTAGGTATAAAATTTGTGCTAAATTTTTCAGACATGGATCGAGATGGTTATTTTTCAAATTCTATTCTCTTAGTAAAGTTTTTTAAAGGAGCTGTTTGAGTTTTACAATAAAATTCTTTATTAATAACAATCTAATTATTGTCATTTGAAAACATTAAAAAATGGAAGAATGAATTGAGATGATAGTTGACTATATAAATAAATAAATAAATAAAATACATTTGAAAACAAAATTTACGAAAAGAGTATAAGAATTAAGAACAACTATTACGCACGAATTATTGAACTGCACATGATGTTGGACGCTTGCTACTACAGAAACCCCAACCTATCTGTCCAAATGTACCAAGCTCCTTTTTAAAAGGAAAAAAAAAAATCGTTAAAATGATGCAACTTTTGATCACATATTTATATTATCTCTTTATTTTTAAAATCATTATTAAAATGACAAGTCTTTTTATCCATTTTGGTTTGAGTTAGTGAATAAGATAATTTTTCTTTTTAGTATAACAATTACAGAATTGGAGATCGAACATTTGATTTTAAAGAAGTGCATGTCGAACTATACTCACTTAATTAGCTAGTTAATTAATACGATAACGACTCAATAGTTATATCTCATTATTAAAAATTTCTAGATAGAACTAAAATATTTTCAAGTTTGAAGAGTAAACACATTTCATCTTCAAAGTAATTGTATTTTTAATTTTTTTTTTAATTAACTTTTGTTCTCACCTCCCCTCTATCCTAGGTTCAAGGCCTCTAATTGATAGGATCCCATGTGACAATGTTCAACATGTTTATATATATATATATATATATACACACACATACAATGTTCAACATGCTTATATATATATATACACACACATACAGAGGAGGAGAGATGACCTGCATTGTCCCCTCAAAAGTCATACTTAGTTGGCATGTTTAAAAATAAATAAATGAATGAAACTACTAAGTGACTAGTGACTTGTGAATTGTGTGGAAAAATAAAATAAAATCTACTTGTTTCAATATAATTTGAATTTTAAGATATGTTTCTCTTCTAATAAAAGTTATAGTCTTCATCCTAGGTGGTATTTTGATTTTTTTTAATTAAAAAAAAAGAATAATTACTAATACCCTTATTCAATGGAGATATAATACATTTATTTTTAATTTTATGTATGAAGAGCTATACTCCAATTCACAAATAATTTTTTAATTAAAAAGTCAGATTATGGTATGTAACTACGGCTTTTTTTTGTTTTTTTTTTTGGTGGGGGGGGGGGGGGGGGGGGGGGTACAAGATTATCATTTTTTAACCATTATTTTAGAAAAAAAAAAAATAAAAGTTAGTTATGGTGGGTATTAAACTTGATGGGAAAATGAAATATCCAATGAGTATGTCTCAAGAAACAATGGGAGATTAGAGTCCACTCTTATTCTTTCTTTTCTTACTTTTCATCCACTCTTTTTTCTTCTTTTTAATTTTCTACTGTTGGCTGTTGACCCAATTCAGTGCTTCACAGCTGATTTGTCACTCTCAATTTCAAAATCTCTTCATGAATTTGAGTATAACTTCATGAATAAAGATGCTAACATTCATTCTATATATAAGAATATATTTAGAATTGCCTTTTGAGTGGTTTTAATAAAATTGATTTATTAATCAGTGATTTGTTAAAAACGATTTTCATGCAATCATTTCTATGTTTGATTCTAAATTTTTAAAAGTGATTTTTTAGGCAAAAAAGGGTAAACACAACAACATTGCTCAACCGAGCTCACACACCTCCTCACGGTGAAGGAGGGAGAGAATACAATATGGAAAAACATCTTTCCAAATCAAAAAACACCCACGAGAGGATGCCAAAGATACTAAAGCATGAACATATTTGTTCTCCTCTCTGAGAATATGACAAAAAAGAACAATGTTAACATAATCTTTCATAAAAATAATGTAGTCAATGACAACCTCAATCTCAGGTAAAGAAAATTAAATAGAGCCAAAGAGTCAGTTTGCTTGAAGCGGAAGCCCTGCTTGATGGTTTGATTGCGGAAGCCCAATCTCAACTAAAGAAGATTAAGCAGAGCTCGAGAGTCAACTTGCTTGAAGCGGAAGCCTTGCTTGATGGTTTGGGAATATGACAAAAAAGAACAGTGCTAACATAACTTTCCATAAAAATAATGTACTCAATGACAACCCCAATCTCAATTAAGGAAGATTAAGCAGAGCCCGAGAGTCAGTTTGCTTGAAGCGAAAGTCCTATTGAACAAGATTGAGTTGGGACTAACCCGCCTCTTGAAGTGGAGTCTATTGAAAGTTATTAACAGTGATTTTGTACCATCAAAAGTTATATTCAATGACTTAAAAAAACATGGAATTAATTTTTAGAATAATTATTTTGAGCTAAATTATTTAACTATAATTAGTTTTATACAAGTGTTATAAATCATGATAATATTTGGTTTGTGATTTCACTTTAATTAAATATTTTTTTAAATGATTAAGGTTTGTTTTTAAATGTAGTTTTAAATGTAGTTTTGGAATCATCAAATTACTAAAAAAAAAAAAAAAATTACATTTGTGAATTAAAAATAAATTAGAAGATGGCAGACAAAAATTATGTAAAGAGAAATAAAAGTTAAGAGAGAAAAAAGAGAGGCTATAGAGCTAGATAAGATTTTCAAAGAGAAAAAAATGATTTTTTTGTCATTCCAGAATTACTACTAAACCTATCTTAATGGTTCGGTCCTCATCTCTATAATGGTTAAACTAAAAATAAATAAAAAAAATAGTATAATCAAAGTTCTATATTAATAGAATGAAATAATTCTTTATATCCATATCTCATTATTAATTTTTAAGTTTTGAATTTAATTTCAATTTAGTATTTAGTTTCAAAATGTTATTTTATCTTTGAAGTTTAAATTTTGTTACAATTTCGTCTCTAAATTTTAAGATTAACACTTTTAACATTGATTTTTATTAAGTACCCACTTTCAATTTATGGTCTTAATCTATATTAATTAATTTAATATAACTATGAAATAAAATTTTAAAATTAATTTTAATAGTGAAGAAAAAAATAGTGAAACTTAATTAATTAATTATAATTCTTTAATTTTTTTTTTAAAAAAATAGTTAATGAATATTAACACTAAAGACTGAAAGTAAGTATTTAGTTAAATACCAAATTAAAAGTGTAAATTTTGAAACATATAGATCAAATTGAAACAAAACTCAAACGTCAAGAGTAAAATTGTAACATCTTGAAATGAAGGGACTAAATTGAAATCGAATTAAAAACCTAAAGACTAAAAATATAATATTTTGAAATCTATGGATCAAATCGAAACTAGAACGACCAAATTTGTATCTCTCTAAATATTATATAACATCTAATTATGTAAAAGGTCAAATATTTTGGACATTTTTTAAAGGAACATTTTTAAAAATAAAAAAATAAGGGAAACTATTTACACAAAATAGTAAAATTTTTATATAGTTGTGATAGACGCTAATAGAAGTCTATCAGGGTCTATCAATGATAGAAATGATAGAAGTCTATCACCGATAAATGCTGAGAGAAGTCTATCAATATTTATCAGTATTTTTTTTTGTTATTTTCTATAAATAGTTTGACATTTTTTTTATCTATGACAATTTCCCTTTTTTAAATTATGATATTGTATTGGTCGATTGGGGTAAATATTTCAAAATTTTCATTTGGGCCAGCGTTTGGATATTGGGCCGGGTTGGGCTTACACCGATATGGATATGCGTGTCTAAAATATTGGGCCAATGGGAACAGCCGATTAACTTTGGGCTTCAGAATTTAATAAGTAAAACTTTTTGTCACGAAGAGAAGGATGAAGCGCAAAAAGAGCTAAATTTAAAGAGATATTTCAAAAATATCTCCAACAAAGTTTTTTATTAGATATATTGTGACAAAAATACCCTTAAGATTTTTTTTTCAACTACCCCAACACCTATAATTAAGCACACCTAATAAACAAAATCTAACCAAATATAAAATAATCTTATCCATCATACAACAACAAAAATAGTAATAAAAAATTGCTAAATTTTTCATCTATCCACAAACTCCTAGCTATGCATATATGCGTAAAAACAGGTTAAATGATACTAATGGAAAAAAATCGCGTACACGGTTTATATTTCATAAATTAATTATCTTTTTAAAGATATATGACATGACTGATAGTTTACGTATTTTTGAAACTATTTAGTAAATAGCATCTATTTTTTAGGTTTATAATTAATATACTAGGTATAATTTTCTATGACATCAATGTAAATTGAGAGTATTACCATTGTATATATATATTGCTAAATATTATATAAACTACCTAAAAATATTGTACCTTAATTATATGGCACAATTTATAAAACATACCTTCTAGATATATATTGTAAAAGCTTGATTTTTTTTTTTTAAGATAATTGAATTTTTAGTTATTTTCTTGAAGAAATTTTGTAAATTGATAAGGAAATAAATCTCATGAAGCATAGTTCTTTTTTTTTTTTTGTGGATTTTTGTAGATTCTTAAGGAAATAAAGTTAAAAGATTAATGTAAACAAATTTGTAGTCATAATAAAAAATAAAAAATATATATAAAGAAGATAAACTTGACATTAAATGATAAATTTTATTACACAAATATGAAATATCCTCTATTCTTTAGGATATTATAGAACCACAAAATTTTCATCCCACACCCATTGTGAAAGACAAAGGATGTTTATTAATGGATGGAGTTCAAATTTGACATTAACAATATAATTATTTTTTAAAATATAATTAAATTATTAAAAAAGAAACTTGTTGGAAACCGAATGAAAAGACAAAATATGATATTTAATATACACTTAATTACATTTAATATATACTTAATTACAAACTTGACATTGAATAATTAATATGACATTGAAATTACCATTAATGATAAATTTGACATTACATAATTATTAGTATTTAATGATAAATTCATTAAAAAAGTATAAAAAATATAATTTTCTGAAATTTTGAGGGTAAAAGTGGAATAAATATGTAGCAAGATTTAAAGAAGGGTAAATAATTGTAAATTTTATGTGCAAAAGGTACTATATGCTATAAATTCTAGCTTTCCCAATTTTAATATCAATGATAATTTGATTCTTTAAAAGGATTTCAATGAAGTGGTGATTTTGCTTTTGCTCATTTTTGAAGGAAACCATTAATGGAGACCATTAATATAAGGGCAAGATAAAAAAAAATACGTTTATTGTTGGTATATGGATGAAAATCGTTAGTACATCTTTAAAAAAATATTCTTAAACTTTCAAAAGTTTCATTAATACTCTTAACCTTAATTTTTTTTTTTTTTTAAAAAAATGCTCCTACTATTGGTATAGTGATAAATTTGTTAAGTAATCTTGAGTTGGAAAAGAATCAAATTTAAAAATAATCTATATAGATACATTCATTTTTTTTTCTTCATATAGATACAAATATAGCACGATCTCACTGTTTATCAGTGATAGACGTCTATCAGTATATATTCCCGACAATGATAGACACTTAAGACTATCACCTTTAAATTAAGACATTTTGCTATATTTAAAAATATTTCTAGCAGTTTTGCCATTTAAAACTATTACCCTTTAAATCAAGTTCATTTTTCATTTATATTCAACCTCATATTTTTTTTCACAAATGGATTCTTCTTTTGAATCACCGTTACCAAAAAAGGGCCCATTGAAAAATCTTGTCGACCACCTTGTCGACCCAGTTAACAACAATGTTTGGGCCTACGCTACTAACTTTGGATTAATGAGTGGAATAATGAAGAGTAAGAAGTTATGAAGTTTGGAAAGTTGTAAAATTCTAGAACTACAGTTTAAGAAGTTGATAAGATATAAAATTAATGTTTTTTAGTAGTTGGACCCACAAACTCATTAGACCAAACAAGAAGTGGAGTTCATAACTCCTTAGGCCAAACATACACTATTTGTTCCTGAAAAATGAGCCACAAAATTTAGTGCCACAAGTTTTTCTTTCAACTAATTTTGAGTATGAAATGGGAGCTAGGTTGATTATTGTATGTTTTAATTCGAATTAAATGAATTGAAAATTGTATTTATTTTAAACATTTTTTTTGCCTTCGGTCCATTTGACCATAATTAGTTCAATAAACAACGTCAATTAGTACTATGAAGATCAATAATTTTACTCTTATCAAATAATAAATTCAACCATAAAACATTTGAGTTGAGTTGGGTTTGATTACTTAGGTCATTTATTTACCTTATTTTTCTAAAAAGAAGTAAAAAGTTATATGTAAAAAATTTATTTAATTATTTTATATATTGAATTAAGATTAGTAACTCAATTTCAATTTATATCATGAATTTTTTCTTTCTAAACTACTAAAAAATATTGTTAGGAGTTGTTAAAGATAAAATTATCCAAAAAAATCACAAAATTAAATAAATTATATATATAATCTTATTGTATATAAAAATATACATTTTAAAATTAATAATAAGTTCGAGTTAGTTTGTGTTATTTTAAGTAAACTCATGAACCAACCTAACACATAAAATTTGTATTTATTTGAATCCAACCCAACTCAAATGTATAGATAACCCAACTTAAATTGTCAATGTTGGTATGAGCTTATCGAATTTTTTGGATCATCCGGTTTTCTGAACGCCTCTAAATAAGGACTAAATTCTAATTATAAACCATATGGACTAACTCTAAGCTTTCTCCAAACTATAGGGATCAAATTTGCAATTTAACCTATAATTTTTCTAGAGATATCTAACGACGTCAACATTTTAACGATATTTTGATTCAAAATTTTGTAAATTTAAAATCTCGACAATATGTCAAATAGTCGATATCGACACTTTAGAGGATGTTTGGGCTCCCAACTTGCCTTAGGTAGATAGGCTATAAGTAAAACGATTTGAAAACTTTCATTATCTATAATATTTAGTACTTTATAAATATAATGTTTTTTCATTTGTAACTCATATTAAAATAGTCGGTAACCAAATTATAACTATAAATTATAATAATTACAAACTATAATCAAAATACGATAAACAACAATTTCTCAACAAATAAAGTAGACCCATACCCCCACGTGATACACGTGGGTATTTCTTCTCATATTTCGAAGTTAAAAATTCTTACCTAATAAATGGATGTCAACTAAAAATGGTTCTTTAAAAAATGTCGACCCACTAACTTCACTTAGCCAATAATTAAAATATGGAAGGATATCAAAACTTTAATTTTACAAATATATCTATAAAATATAAATATATCGACAATATTATCTTATGTATTTATAAATTAAATAAAAATTATTTAAATTAATAGTTAAAATATTCTTACTTCTAAACTAAATTTAAATTATAGATATTATTTTTAATATTTATGTACATATTGAGATTAATATAGATAATCATTTATTTTATGTGTATTTATAAAAGATATCGAAGATATCAATTAATCCTTAATATTGATGTCAAATCCTTTGATTTATGGATCTTAACTTTTTCGTAAAAACTTTGTTTATGTAATAATTTTCTTATCTAATTTACATGATAATATCGAGAAAAAAATAAAACATCTAACCTATATATTTTATGACATTGACTAAAAACTACTTCAATCTAATCTTTTCTTAAATCGATTTTAAGTGAAAAATTAACCATTCAATTAATTTTATCAAATAGTCATTTACTTGAGTTTTTTGTTTTTTTTTTTTTTAAAAAAAGACACTAAATGTAGAACAATTTCCTGCCAAATAAAAAGTATTGAACTCATTTTTATATTATAAAAAGTATGACATGTATTTAATATATTGTTAAACGCAATATACGGTGATGATTAAAAAATTTTGACTTCTTTGTCTAAATTATATATTTTATATCAGTTGAATTATATTCATGTTGATATCACTTCATTCGTTAAGAACTTGTACAGTATATACTGTTAATATTTTATTTAATGTTTTATTTTTAAAAAAATGATTTTATTTAGTGTCTTTTCAGACGTAAACATCACCTATTATTTGTATTTTGTATATATTATGAAAAAGGAAAGGGCACTTGATTATTGATATAAAAAATGATAATTTGCAAAGAAGGAGAACAGTTGTATTTTATGTTTGTATGTTCTTATATTTGTATTTTCTTCCAAAATAGATATGAGAAAAAACATATTTATATTTGTATGTTCTTCGAAAAATTAAAGTGTAATATATAAATAGTCTTTTAAATTAAATTCATTTTCCATTTATATTTAAACTGGCCACTTTCTTTATAAATGGTTAGTAAATCGGTAACTTTTTATAAAAGTTTATGTCAAATTACTTTTTAAGCTCTCATAAATAGTCTTTCACTAAATTAAAAAAAATATAAAAAGAAAATTCATGCTTTTTTATAACGATTTCGTTTTTATTTTATTTTATTTTTTGTTTTTGAAGTTTATATTTGTTCTTCCCAATTTTTCAATTATTATTTTTACATTTGTTAAAAAAATGTGAAAATTCCTAATCAAATTCAAAAAAAAAAAAAAAAAACTTTTATTTTTTAAATTTCAAACAGATAAAAATTAATTAAAATGTTAGATGAAAAATTGACATGTTTAATAGTTATTCCTTGAATCTTAATTCGAATAAACATCCAGGTCATTCCCTTATCAATTTTTTGACTAACATTACATAAACATTTTTGCTCTAAAGATAGTTTGGAACTTATATGAAAGATCAAAGGTAATATTGTAATTTTTGAACACACAAAGGTATTTTATAAACGAAAGTTCAAGGATATTTTTTTTATAAGGTATAATTACACAAACCTATGAAGTTTTTTTACCATCACCCCCGAACTCTGAATTTGATCATCATCCCCAAACTATGTGGTATGTTACAATTACACCATTGAACTTTTAATTTGATCAATTAGCCCTTGTACTTTGTTAGTTGTTTGCAATTAACCTCCTCTTTTAGTATTGATGTCCATACGTCTGTAAAATTGAAATTTCGATATTAACATTCTAATTCTTGATTTCTATTGATAATCAATAGCTATGTCAGATCCGCCAATTTATATTATGTCAATATTTTAATCTAGTAATCCGTATCAAAACCTATCCTTGACTTAATTTTAAATTCTAAATTTTTTAATATTATTGTTTACTCGAAAATTTAAAATTCTCCTTTTAGATTCTAGTTCAATTCATTGTATAAATTTTCTTTCTAAACTATAAACTTAATCTTATGTCACTTCAATAAAATAAAAAATTTTAAAAAAACTTTGTAGCCACAAACAAGTGTAAATGTAAAATTTATTATAACAATTAACAAACTAGAACTTCAAGTGTAATTATAAGTTCTAACAAATTAAATAATTTTAGATTATGGATCAAATTAAAAGTACAATATTGATAACTGTAACAAATCTCATTTTTCGAGAGATTAAACTCGTAATTTAATCAAATTATTAAATCTCAACAACTATTGTCATCGACGTCATGAAAATTTTGACGCTGACACCCGTATGAGTATCAATCGTCAAGCTCAAACGTGGAAAACGAAAGGCCCACCTTAACCACTTCAATGAATTTGAAATTACGGTCAAAATTCTTGATTCTTTTGTTTTCATTTGTGCTATCAGTTATGGGAGTGAGACAATTTCGAAGCGATGATGGCCGGCCCGACGAATTTCTCTTGTTTCTTCATCTGAATTCGGGATATTAACCAACTGTTCATCCAATTTCTTGTTCACTATCAACTGTTTATCTGTTTCAACCGCCATTTTCCTCTCTGTTTTTGTAATGGAAGGTTCATTGGTTGTCGATGAAGATAGAGACATGGAAGAGCCACTTTTAAGTACTGCCAATGGCAAAGGAGGCTTAAGAACTTTGCCTTTCATAATCGGTAATCAATTGTTGTAGAACTGAATTTTACATTCTTGTGTTTGTTGTTATATTAGCTGATTGTCTTCTCGTCTCAGCTAATGGAGCACTTGAGAAGCTCGCAAGTCAGGGTTTATCGCCGAGTATGATACTCTATTTGACTAAGGTTTATGGAATGAAATCTGCCTATGCTTCTAATGTCATCTTCCTTTGGTCTGCCGCCGCGAATTTTACTCCGATCATCTGTGCTTTTCTCGCTGATTCTTATTTCGGTCGGTTTCCGATGATCGCAGCTGGCTCTATCTTCAGCTTTTTGGTAATTTATTCTTGTCTGCTGCTCCCAGAATTGCCCTAATTTTAGTAAGATGTCTCCATTTTTGGAGATTTTCCATTCCAACTCAAAATAATTAGCTAAATGCATGATCGATCGGCTTTTTCATTCCTCATTTTGCATTTGAAGCGGAGACAATCATCTCGTGTTTTCAATGTAAAGAAGATTTTGTATGCACAGAAGAAAAAATTGCGACTTCACTAGATAAAATAGAATGTGACTTTATTCTTTCCTATGATTATTTCTTTCACGAGACAAGTATTGAGACTCTGATTTGGGCATTGTTCATATATTATAACCCCCATGAAATCACGATCAAAGCTTTATAAATGAAAAGGATAAGTAAACTGCCCATAAGAAAGAATATTTGTCTGAACTTCTAATTTTTCCGGGAAGGCTTTTATGTGGATGAGAACAGAGAAAGGAACAAAAGATTCATATTTTTTTTCTGTTTTTTCGCCGCTTTGCTCTTCTGGGTTGACAATGCTGTAACGTTTATTTGTTTATCTTTTGTAATAGGGGATGTTTATTTTATGGCTAACTGCGATGATTCCACAAGCAAGGCCTTTCTGTGATGAAATTAGTGGCCGTTGCGATGCCCCATCAACAGCTCAACTGTTGCTCTTATATTCATCTTATGCCATAATGTCCGTTGGATCTGGTTGCCTTCAATCATCCTACCTTGCCTTTGGTGCAGATCAGTTGTACAGGACAAGCAAATCCAATTCAGGCATTCTGGATAGTTATTTCAACTTATGTTATATTTCATCTGCAGTTGGATCACTTGTAGGAATGTCATGCATTGTGTATATTCAAGATCGTATGGGATGGGGGATGGGCTTTGGAGTCCCGGTTGCACTCATGTTATTAGCTATGATAACTTTTCTCTCAGCCTCACCCTTATATTTGAAGTCGAGGCCGAGCAGAAGTTGGTGTGCGGGCCTTGTGCAAGTCGTCGTTGCCGCTTATAAGAAGAGGCATATGCAAGTACCATCTGCAGGCACATATGAAATGTACCACTACGAAAACGGATCATCGCGTGCCTTGCCAAGTGACAAGTTAAGGTACAAAGTGCATGCCCTTTTGTGTCATTCATAACGCTTCTTACTTTAGATTAAGGATGCGTCAACTCTTCTCTTGATAATGCCAAATTCTACGTGAGTCTTTGTTTCCTTCTGCTTATTAGACTATAGCCTATCTATTTTGCTCTTGAAGCTAACTTTGTTTAAAAGTAATACCAATTGAGATATCATTCATGTCGATGGGAAACTGTAGGAATTAACTACTTTAATCGGATTTTGATACGATCGATTTTACTTTGTTCGACGCCCAAGGTTTCTGAACAAAGCATGCATCATTAGAAATTCTGAGGAAGAGCTAACTTCAGATGGGAAGGCTTCAAATCCTTGGACCCTATGCACTGTGGAACAAGTTGAAGACTTGAAAGCATTCGTCCGGATAATACCACTGTGGTCTACTGGGATCCTTGTTTCTGCAGCTTTGATTCAATCATTCTATGTTCTCCAGGTTGCATCTATGGATCGACACCTTACTCCAACTTTTGAAGTTCCCGCAGGCTCGTTTGGTGCAGTGTTAGTAGTTTCTCTAATAATCTGGATTACATTATACGATCGCTTGATCCTCCCTATAGCATCCAAATGCAGGGGAAAACCAACTCGTCTCAGTGGAAAAACCAGAATGGGAATTGGGATTCTTTTCAGCACCTTCAGTCTGGCAGTATCGGCAACCGTCGAGAGTAATCGTCGTGCCTTAGCCATAAAGGAAGGGTTCTCCGATGATCCAAGTGCTGTGGTAAACATGTCTGCATTTTGGACGCTACCACGCTACATCTTGTTAGGTATGGCAGAGGCTTTCATTGCGATCGGGCAAATCGAGTTCTTCTACAATGAGCTTCCAAAAGCCATGTCCAGTGTAGCAACCTCTCTTTTGGGGCTGAGCATGTCTGTAGGCAACTTGGCTGCTAGTTTTATAATGACTACAGTTGATAATTTCAGTAAAGCAGCAGGAGTAAAGAGTTGGGTTTCAAGCAATATCAATGAAGGTCACAGTGACTATTATTATTGGCTGCTTTTTGGTTTGCTGTTTGCCAACTTTTTGTATTTTCTTGCCTGTAGCAAGTCTTATGGCCCTTCCAAGGAAGAAGCAGCTGGTGGATCTAATGCTGAAGATTATAACAATATTGTAAGTTAGGGCGCCTTTTTTTTTTTTAAAAAAAAAAAAAAAATGAATGAGTGGAGGAATAAATAAGATTAAATAAAGTATTTTAGTTTTTTTCTTTGAAATTTTTAATTTAGTTGTTAATTTTAGTTCCTATATTTCAATAGTCTAATTTAGTTCCTTCAATAATCTGAAATTTAATTTCCTAATTTTTAATTTTTTTTTGTTAAATACAACATTTTTACCATAAATTTTGATAACATGTTCATATATATAAGATATATATATATATATATATTTTTTTTGCATAAAAATTATTATTATTATTTAATCAATTTCGGCAAAAATTAATTTTGAGAGACTAAAATTAAGATTTATTAAAAGTATGGAGACTAAAATTGGACAATTGAAAGTATACGGACTAAAATTGAACAAACTTCAAAATATGAATATCAAAATGGTACTTTAACCAATAAATAATCAAGATTTGAATTTGTGTATTTATGGGAGTTTGTACTTAAAAGATGAGAAGAAACAATGGTAAAGACTAATCGATAAATACTGTCTATTCGAACATAGTTTAGTAGATAAAATCTCAATTACTATCTTAAAAACTGTTGTATAATATTCACCTCGCAATTATTTGAACTAAAAATAATTGATTTTGTTAATATATTACTTCTTTAGTACAATAAATGGAGGATAAACCTAGAGCAAAGGGTAATATTTAATGATTGTAAAGGTTAATAGTTTAAACAATGAAATTATAACTTTGATTGAGCAAAAGGTTGAAATCATAGGTGGATTTAGTATAGGCCCAATAGTTCGAGCCCCTTCAATTTGATGATCTTAACATATTATTAACATCATTAGTTAACTCAATGGTAAATTTAAAATTTACTATATTTATAAATATTTTCAACCAATTTTATCATTTAAAATAAATTTCTTAAAAATAAGATCAAATCTCTGCAAACAAAAATGTCGTAATTGAGAAGCACGTGCAAACCGTTCTTCGAAACAATATTTCCCGCCTCCACGTGTCATTTTGAGAAAAAAAAGAAGAAAATACGGTGTACTTATTATTAAATTGGTTTTTCTGAGAGAGTTGAATCGGACTGGTTTTCTTCATCGGCAAGTATCTGCGAAAGTTCCGGCGAGGAATCACAAAAGTTCGTCGAGATTGTTCGAGTTAATGGAGGTTCTGGAAGACGGAGAGAAGACCGGAATCGCCGAAAGCGGTAGCGATGGAGCCAATCAAGCTTCAAATTGGTGGTTTGAAAACTTGCCCTTCATAATCGGTACTCATTTCGATTTTCAATCACTGATTTAAAACAACTTCTTTGAAAATTTATAACGAATTCTCTGTATCCTCGGCTTTGCTTTACTTCTACCGGCAGTTAATGTGACATTTGAGAAGGTTGCAAATTTAGGGTTAATTCCTAACATGTTGTTCTACTTAACGTTTTTGGTTTTCCAATTGCTGCTGCTTTTATGATTCTGTCTGTGTGGTCTGCTGCTTCCAATGGCTTGGGCATTGTTGGCGCTGTTCTTGCTAATTCATACCTGGGATGGGACGATTCTCTGTTATAATTCTTGGATCCTTCAGTAGACTTCTTGTGTAAGCCTTGTCGATTGTAGAAACTGAAGTGTTTCCAATTCCATTGATGTAGTACTCTGTTGTGTGGTGTTGTTAAGGAATTGAATCCTTTGGTGATATAGTGAAAGAGGCCTTATAGAGATATGACCAAGGAACCCAAAAGAAGAGTAATCTAAGGCTGTTTGATAGCATTTTGTTTTTATTTTTTATTTTGTGTTTTTGAAAATTAGGCTTCTTTACTCATTAAAAAACATTTGAATTCTATGCAAATTTTTAAAAACAAAAGTTTTTAGAAGTTGCTCTTTTTAGTTTTCAAATTTTGATTTGGTCTTTGAAAATTTATTTAAAAAATAGGTAGTAAAGTAAGAAAATTATAGGTAGAAGTAGTGATTGTAAGCTTAATTTTCAAAAGTAGAAAATAAAAAATAGAGTTTTAGTTTTTGATTTTTTGTTTTTAAAATTTATAATTATTTTATCACAATTTCTTCACAACGTCTCTTTTTTAGGTAACATTTGAATTTTGTGCCAAATTCCAAAAAGAATATATAGCTTTTAGAAACTACTTTTCTTAGTCATGTTTGTTAACCATTTGGTTTTAGAAAACTAATCTTATAAATACTACTTCCCTACTTTTTCTTTGTTTTATTATTCATTTTTCAATGATGTTTTAAAAAACCAAGTCAGATTTTGAAAACTAAAGTCCCGTTTGGTAACCATTTCGTTTTTAATTTTTGGTTTTTGAAAATTAAGTCTATTTCCTCGCATTTTCTTTCTTACATGGTTTGCGAGTTGAATTATTAGCCAATTCTAAACCCAAAAACAAGTTTTTAAAAATTACTTTTTTTAGTTTTCAAATTTTGGCTTGATTTTTGAAAACATAAGTAAAAAGTAAACAAGAAAACAAGACATTTAGGCATCGTTTGGTAACTATTTTGTTTTTTGTTTTTGAAAATTAAACCTATTTTCTCTCCATTTCTTACATTGATTTGCATCTCTCTTGAGTACAATAGTTGAATTCTTTGTCAAATTCTAAAAACAAAAACAAATTCTTAAAAAGCTACTTTTTTAGTTTTCAAATTTTGGCTTGGTTTTTTTAAACCATTGGTAAAAAGTAGATATCAAAAAAATAAATTTGAAGGTGAAAGTAGTGTCTATAGGCTTAATTTTAAAAAACAACCAAAAAAACAAAAAGGTTACAATACGGAGCCTTAAGGGTGAGAAGAATGTTGAAAAATGTTTGTAGGCTTAATTTTCAAAAATTAAAAACAAAAAACCAAATGGTTACCAAATAGGGGCTGAAAAAATGTAGTTTTTGTTTTTAAAATTAGTGTTTCTTCCAAAAATGTAAGAACCAAATTTCAAGATTTTGATTTTTTTTAATTATTATTTTTTAAAATTGTTAGAATTTTAGAGAAAACAAACACAAATTTTAAAAACGAAAGAACTAAGAATAAAATTGTTACCAACATGGTCTTAATATTATTAATAGAAAGTAGATAACAAACAAAGAGGTTGAAAAAGTTGAATACGATGTTTTTTTTATATATACTTAATAAGATCAATTAAATACATTAATAATTTTATAGAACTATTCTGCATACTAGCTCTCCTAATAACCATTCGAGCACAACAGGAATTGACGACTTTATATATATATACTTTGCACTGCTACGGTCTGTACTAAAAACATTTTCCCAATGTGTTTTAACTAAAAATGAGCTGAACCTTTCCGTAGAAAAATAGCTCTACCCTACAAGGCATTTGGAGAGGTTCAAGGACTAAACTGTACGTTACGATCTCGATGATTCAATTCACCGCACGACATGTGATGATCGTCGGCTACAAGCCCGGAGGTTTGAACAGTGGAAGCAAGTTAAAAGCTTGATCCACATCTATAGGTGTTGTAAGAGCACGCTTGAGAATCTCTGGCGTTGTAGTCTCTCCCTTCCATGTGTTAAACCAGGGTCCTCCTCCAACTTCCAATGCTGCCATGTTACTTGTGACATCCAATACAATCTGCATATCAAGAATTGAACTAATCTAACTATTAAATATGAAGAGCAGTTTAACCTGTATGATTTTCATATACCACTAACAACTAAGAATGAAGAGTCTATTAAGCATATTAATCAGAAGCATTCTGCAGAAAGTAATCTACATCGATCTTAACTCGAGATTTTAACCACCATCAAAACTTTGTGAGACCTCTAGTTATGGAACTAGTAGGATTATTCGTAGAATATTAGTATGGATATTATAAGAGACAAATTAGTAAATAACTAGTATGTTTATTAGGACTTTTAGTTATAAATAGAGGGAGTGAGTTGAGAGTAAGGGTGTGAAGCATTTTGTGGGATTTTCTTGGTTAGAAATTTGGGACAATCTAGCCCTCTCAAAAGGCGAGTGGTTACAATGTGAGTTTCCTGTGTGTTTTTCAGTATTTTTTTTTTTTTTTTTCTTTTTTTTTTTTTTTTTTTTTGTTTAGGTGGTATCTTAACAAATTTATACCCAGGTAAAAGACCTCTATGAAGAATGCAAAGGTTTGCCTAATGCTAAGATTACAGGCAAACATCTACGGCAATGGTATGGGGAAAAAAAAAATAGGGAGGGCCTTCGAAGGTAAGTCTTAATACTTTTTAAGTTATTTCACAGCAGTCTACAAATTAATTCTTCTTTTTGGCTGATTTTCTATCATAGAAAACAATAGCTGCAGCAAGAAACATTTAACCCTTGAATCGTACATAATGCGCAGGTGCAAGCCAATTTGAAAGTAAAGGGTAACGGAAACAGGTAAAGCACATAAGACTACAAAAAAAACTCTCACCTTGCCCTTGCTGCCATCAAATCTTCGTTCCCACATTCGTAATTTCAAGATACCAAAACAAGTATCCTTGCAAGCTGTGTCAAAGCCACATTCTGATGTAGGAGCACGTAAGGGTGAACCAGACTCATCTGTTTTGGCTTCTAATTCAATCTGGGTAAAGACAGAAGCTCAAATACTTGAGAAGGATCTTTACTTCTAGTTGAGGATCCCACATTAGAAAAATCAAGGAACCTCACAATTTTAATAAGATAGATGAGTTACTCTTATCATTGTCAATTGGTTTTAAGATAGAACCCCATGTAATCTAAATATGTTATTAGAGCTCATGAAACTCAAACAGACATTCGGTCCAAAAAAAAAATTGATTTGATCTAAAAATGGTGAACCCAAAGAGGCACCATCTTTGAGAGGACGTGTTGAGGATCCCATATTAAAAAAAAATCAAGAGACCTCACTGTTTTAATAAGATAGATGAATTAATTCTCTCATTGCCAATTAGTTTTGACTTTTGTGATAGAAATCCATGTTATCTAATACTTTTGGCATAATTTTCTAAGTTACTAAAGAAAAGCTTCAAAGGATCTTTTAATTATTTGAGACACGACATTGTTGCTTACTTGCTAAAGGATTTCGTATTTGAACACAGGTGGAGAATTTTATAATTTCACAAAGAAGGGCCAAGACTGGAAATAAAAGATCCATAATTTACCTTGTGGGTTCCATTTTCGGCAGCAATATGCCAATAGCCCCAAGTACTTATTTCCCAGTTAACATACCCATTCCATGGCACGAATTCATAAAAAATTCCATCATAGTGAACTCCAACCTGCAACAATTAAAGTATCACAAATATCATTGTTAGTCGGTTAAAATGCCCATCCAACCCCCACATTTCCTACCTTTCCAAGCATAATTTCATCAATCCACGACCCTGCTCTCTCTCTCTCTAAGTATTAAGAGAGAGTGGATCACATTTGTAGAGCCAAAACATAAGGGGAGTTGGAGGAGACCACTTCATTCAGAACAATGCTGTGGTGTGTGTGAGAGATTACAAAAAGAGTGAAAGCACAATGTAGAGCCAACTGAATAGTACCAATGCAGCATTTTCAAAGGTTTCCGTCAATCCAGGAAGTTGTCTCAACCCTCCACCAGCAGTAAGCGCAACTTCTCCACGAGCACCTTCGAAAACATTACACTGAACCTGCAGCATGTTAGAAAGCAGCTATCAACAATATTCGGGTCAGTCGAGCAACAAGGTGCTGCACTATACTACGGAAGTATGCATATGATAATATAGCATACTTCTTCCCATTAAATATATAAATGGTGTTCGTTTTCCTTTTTGAGAGTATAAACAAACTTACTTTCTAAAAGTTCAATTTATTGACCTCCTTTTATGAATCTCTAACATCGATTCAACTCTCCTAGGTTTCTTGTCCAAATTTAAGTACTGCAAAATTCAACCCTCTTTTAACCTCATTTTTTAACATGTCGCCCACTAGATATCATAAATTTTCCTAGGCCATATTTGCATTGTATGCTCAACTTCGAATTTGTAGAATAAAGAAAGAAAAAAAATTCTTATTGTACAAAGCAAAAAATTTACCCAAAACCATTTTCTGGGAAATCCTCCACCCCAATTCTTTTCCGAGTATGAAGGGGCATTTACAAACTCAAACCTTTCGTCCTCCCACTCAATCCAACCTGAGATTCATATTGAAAAATTCAGAAAATATGCCAAACTCTACTTTAACTTTTTCCAAGAAAATATAACTAGAATGAAATATGCATGACATGAAACAATATTTCCATTGTATGTTAATTTATGCATTCAAATGAAAGATTTTAGCATAATGTATAGTTAATTTAGTTAACAAACCCACCAACTGGTTCCTCTCAGGAGATGAGCAAGCTCCATGGAGAAGAAAGAAAAAAGATGAAACATACAAATAGAAGTGAGGAAAGCCATAACCCAGACACAAACAAAACTAAAACCATTTATGTAAAGGGTGTTAAAACTTCCCGTAAAAAACCTGCCACACAAAAAACTTCAACTTCCTTTGAAATTTTCAACTTCCACAATGAGGCAAAGATACCACTCGAGGGAGAGGGATTGACCAGAGAGCGAAGGAAAGATTTCCAAGATAAGCCATGTTAAGGACAAAAGGTCCAAATATAAACATCCCTTCTCCCGAGACTACAATAGAACTCCTCAATCAACAAGACAAGGGCAAAAACATCCAATGTCAAAAAAAGAACATCGGAACCCCAACATGGATGAAGAATAGGTCTGAGACATGGGCAACACATCCGCCACCCAGTGGTTCCTCATTGAGGATATATGATCCAAATGATGGGAAAGAGCATAGAGGGGTCTATCTCCCAACCACCTACCCTCCTAAAGAAAAATATCTCTCCTATCACTCACCAAACCCTCAACAAACTGAGAAAAGAACAAAAATTATATACATAAATGCTCATACAATAAGAATATAGTCTCTTCAATTCTTCACCATAAATCCAAGACGGTGCTATATTATAGAATTTAACTTAATTAGAAGTACTGCAGCAAGTTAAACACAAATTTCCAAGGTAAACTGATTATAAGTTTGAACATGCCTGTTGATAACCCGCCTGCCATGCATATTTGCCAATGAGGTTCAAATACTGGAAAGGCTGCAAGCCAGCCAGCTGTTGACTTCTGCTTAGATCCAACATTTCCCCAGCCGTAAACTGGGCGAGTACTGTATTCCCACCGAGCAGTTTTTACAGTTTCCAAATAGTTTGTCCTGTCATTAAATGCTGTCAAACAGTGTACCAATTATAAGATGGAATCCAAGATACAATGGTTTTAATGCCTTCTAGAAGAAATACTAAACAACCAATGTTTCCAGCTCCTTGATATACTGATTTGAAGCCCCAAAAAATTTAGCTCAACAGCTGGAAAAACAACTTGTGCAATTCTCAATAAAGTCATGGATGTCTGAGCTGCTTTTGATTGAATAACTTAAAAGCTCTTCTTCCACATAAGCAGGAAGAAGATTCAAAGATCGGTAAGACCATAACTCATGACATCAAAAAATAAGATTATTTTAAAAAATTAACACCTCTTGCCGATTGAATGATATCTTTTGTTTCTCAAAGAATAAGAAAACAAAAAGTTCTCAACACAGTATTATACACTTTATAAAAGTAAAATAGAGAGAGCAACACCTGCCATCATCACGAATAAATCCTTGATGCCAAAGGGGAGTGACTTGAAAACCTTCCACTACCTTTTTATTGAACTCCTGAAAAAAAGGTTGCCCATAAGTTAATAGAAAAGAAACCATTCACAACCTCTGCCAGAAAAGACAATAGTTGAAGCGAGAGATCCCAATCTGACCAATTTTTTTCTTGAAATGGATACAGAAATCTTTCATGCATTAATCGAACTTATACAAGAGAGAGAAAGAAAAGAACAAGTCTCCATATAAAAGTGAAGCAATACAATCTAAGAAAGCATCTCAACTCGGATGACTTCCTTGTTTGGAGGCTTAAACCCCCCTTTAGTTGCAAAACTGTTGCCCAGACTCAGTTCATGCCTACCTATGCATTAAACGCCCAGCATTAGTCCCCATTTTCTTTTAAAAGAAAGAAGATATCTTAATACCGTAGTGTACAAAGAGGTTGAGCAGTCTTTTAAAAATGCATTCTGAGAATCAAGGGATATGAAGTGCTATATGAACAGGCATATATACTAGTTCATGAAATAAAGACCTCAAGTTAAAAAATATATATACATATATCTTACTAAGGAAGCATTGTAAAGGAAACTGAGAAAAGAAGATACATTTGATATCAAAACTTACTTCCCCAAAAGTTTTGAGACTCTTCAGAGTATTGGCATATGTATTTGTCATAAGCACCAAGAATCTGTGCTCCAACTCCTGTAAATCTAGGTCCATGTTGTGCGATTTCTATTGGTGTTAATTTTTTAGGAAATGCAGGGCTCTCAACGGAGTACATGAAGCAGAAACTCTGCCTCTTCTGTGGAATTGATACCTTGAAGTACCAACCTTCAAAGAATTTCCTAGTACTCCCATCAAAGTGATACCTAATTCAAGTAGGAAGTACAGAAAATTGGAGAACGTAAAACAGTGTTTACCACAGAACCATATATGAGATCAACCAATTGCTTGATGCAGCTAAGTTCTAAATAAGAATAATTATTCACCTCAAATCACATAACAAAAACATGGTACACCGGGTACAAATGCACCAGAAGATGTCTAGAAATTGTAACTGGTCAAGAACATTGTATGCAATATTCATACCAGAGATGCAAAAATGTTGTTATGCTCCTACCTTTAAACAAAGAAACACTCAAACTTCTTTAGTTACTGATAAACAAAAAATGTGAGGTTGTTTGTAAGGAAGGAGGGATGAAAAGAAAATAAATGATTGTCATCCTTTTATTGTTAAGTTCATCAAATTCTGAACAGTTTACTCATCTTTAAATGTACAAATTTTCCAATTTCGCAATAGAGCAGTTTAAAGGTGCCCGCTAGGTCTCTTCAAATTTGCCACTCAAATTCCGATCAAGATGAAACCTAACAGGTAGGTTTAAAATGAGACCTAACGGATCAATAAAACCTAATGGGTAATTACAAATAAGCTGCATCACCAACACCTACAGAGAAACATAGAACCTAAGTAAGGACTAAACATCATTTGAATCCCTATTAAGCCCTCTAAATGTCCTGTTATTTCTCTCCCCTACAAAAAAAAACCAGCACAAACACACGTTTGCCACAAAAACCTCCCCTTCTCTCAAAAAGGTGAATGGAGAAGGAACTCCTAAAGCATATCTTAACAACCTCCAAGCTGAAAACCAAATACACCAAAAAAGTAGTCCCAAACATCCAAACATAGTTGCAGCATCCCAAGGATATGAACAAGGTCTTCCTCCGTCTTTCAACAAAGAATGCAACAAAAAGCCCAACTGAAGTAGTCATCCTTCTTGATAATCGATCTAGAGTGTTTAACTTTTCTATGAATGACCTGCCATGCAAAGAGTTTAACATTTTTTGGATTTTTCACCTTCCACAAGGACGTAAAGACACACCATAGGAGGAAGGGTTCACCAAACAGCAAAAAAAGTGAACTACAAGAAAAGCCCTCTGTGGGATTAGGGCTCCAAAAAAATGAATATCCTTTCTCTCCCACCTATACTACACTAAAACTCCTCGATCAAATAAACGAGAGTCATAACATTTGTCGTTTTTCTATTGGACAAAGGACAACAAAACCCGCATGACAAAAAGGAATAGCTCCAAGAAAGAATACGAACATCTGCCACTAACAGAGGAGGTGGTGCTAAAGTAGAACGTGTTCAAAGTCTATCTAGTCCTCTTCAAAATAGTCTCTTTTCATCTTATCAATGAAAATGCTTGTCTCTAGTTCAAAAAATAATAATAATAATAATAAAATAGAGTCAATCTAGCATGCTTGACAATATAAATCTGATTTCTGGTTTCTTGTTCTGCGCTCACTCTATTCAAGGGATTTTTGCTTGGTCAAGTAACGGGGTTTGATAACTTGTCGCAATTCATCAGGTTATGGACACTATTCTTTTTACTGCTTTTTATCGGTGTAAACGTTCATCTCAGTTTGCTCTTACTACTCTAATCTCTACTTGGAGAGCACTTCTGTAACCCACTATGGACAGTTGGGAGTTTCTATTCTGTATTTATTTGTAATTTCATTCATCAATGAATAAGATTTTGTTTCTTCTGCCCAAAAAAAGTAAAGAGTCAGCAATCAGGCAATTCGCTTAATGATAACCCACTACCTCACCAATGAATCTCTTACTCAACCACCTCAAAATGTTGACCTACCAAATCAAGGACACCCCATAACTACCAGAATCAATAATGGAATCTTTCAAACTTATAGAGGTATTTCGTTACAGCCAAAACAGAGGATAAACAAATAGTTCATGAAATGGTGCCTGATTGTTGTTGTTGATCATTGAGTATTTAAATTGAAGATGAATTAGGATAGCAGTGCATAGATACAAAACTAGGGAGTTTTCACAGATACATTTAGTGAAAGCCGCCTCAACCATTCAAGTGAGCATTAGCAAGAAATTCGAAATAGATACAGCTATTCTATTGCTAGATGTGAACCTTCTTGAATGGAGAGTTTAAAACAACATTTTACCCGCTGTGAGGAGTCCGCAGCTCGCGATTAGCAGGCGTGGGCCGATAACCAGGAGGGCAAACAAGACCTCCATCATCATCTTTCTCAATTTTCGATGTCGCAGAAGATTCATACACAGAGTTCGAGCTGGAAGCCAATACTCGGATGCTCGATCTGGATTTCAGCTCCAGCTTCGAAGAACCTCCCCAACGAAGACGAAATGAGCTGGACTTCAAAGATTGAGGAAGTTCCACCGCGAACATGGATTTTCCAGCTTGAGCTTCCATTAATCTGGAAGAGAAGTGATGAATTCCGCACAAGGGTAGATTGCACGCAGTTGCTTCCATCTCAAATGCCCAAAATGGAACGAGAGGAATTCAGTGGAAAGTCGAGTATTATATATATTAGGCTCAAACTCTGCATGAAATTGATTGCAGTCAGATTCTCCGATCAAAATAGGAAAAGATATCCAGTATTACGGTAAGCCTCCATTCATCGTCATGATTTCTCACAAGAGCAGTACTTAAGAATAATTGAACTTCATTTGTTTTTAAAAAGTTTTCTCTCAATATTTAACTATAGTTTTTATATTTTTAGTCAAATTTCAAAAATAAAAATTACTTTTCTTAGTTTTTTAAATTTAGCTTACTTTTTAAAATATTGGTTGAAAGTTAGAGATTTTTTTAAAAAAAATAATGTTATTTTAATATATATATATATATATTTTTTTTTTTTTTATTTTAATTATAAAAATAGAGACAAAAATAGAGTTAAGTTAAAAGTATGGTAAAAAATAGGATTGTGGACTCGTGGACCGAGTATACTGAGTTTGGTGAAAAAAAAATCTGAATGGAAATCGTGTATCCCGTACACAATTTTCCTAACCAACCTGTTTTTGTCAATATTTTTCCCTTCCACACTATTTGTGCAATTGTTTTCTTCAACCACTCTATTTTTTAGATTTCTTTTTTAAGTACCCTATTTTTGTCAACACTTTTTTATTTAACATTATTTTTTAACTTTGTCCAAAGTTAGACAACAAAATAAACAAATTTAGAAGTGTAAAGTATGTTCATTGCTTACTTTTAAAAAATTAAGAACAAAAAACCAAATAGTTACCCGATAGTGTAATCTTTGAGATTTGAAAAATAATTTTGAATGATCCCAAGTTAAATTGACCTTTAGTTGTTGATTAACAAAAAACTAGCACAACATCTATACAAAAAACTGGCTTAACAAAATACTTTTGTGCATCCGACTCTAATTACACATAAAAAAATATTATTTTAAAAAATAAAAAGAAATAGAAAATTTATCGGATGACAACGTATAATTAGACAATTAAGTAGGACGCATCTATGCACCTTTCTTAAATTAATGTGTCAATAAATAAGAGTACCTATTATAATATTATAAATTTAAGATTTAAATACTATTTTTATCTATACTTTTGTTTTTGGTTTAAACTATTTAAATGATATAAGAAAACTTATTTATAAAAATATTTGTCTAAAATTAAAACTAAAATCAGCAGGTTGGATTCTCCAATAATAATTTTAAAAAATAATGAAAAATTAAAACGACATTGATAGTTAACTTGCGTGTAGCGAACAGCTTCGTATGTGGGTCGTTTTAAACGGCGGAGGTCACGATGTTTGTCCACTCCAACTTACCAAGATCGTGAGATGGATAAAATATATGGACCCTATGAAATACATGTCAACCCAAAACTCCTTTTCCCACTCTTAAATCTTATTTTGTCTTTGTTCTTTACTTCAACATTATTTTGTCTAATTAGCATACTTTTCCGTGCTTTGTTTTTTCTTTTCATTTTTTTTCTAAATTGAAATTCATTAAACCCGAGTAAGACAAAGGGAGGAAAGAGCTCTCTAAAAAAATGAAATTCATAAGATGTCAAAGTTGTTAGTTTTGGGCAACTTTGTTTAAACCTTTGACAAGTTAGAATTCTCGAGATTAAAAAGTTTGATGACTTCGATTGAGTCTAATTCTACCACCATAAGAGGTTATGTCCGTTCCAAGAGATTATGATGTGCTTATAGCCATCGACATTTACTTTAGCTTCTAAGACTTTGACTAACCAACTATAAGATATAGGGTGCATCCATTCTCGATAGGGCGACACTTCCAATCACAAATAATCCAATAGTTCACTGCACTGAATGTTTTCTAACCAAGCGGCATTGACATCCATCTTCCAGTAACCCTCCCTCGACGAGTTTCAATGACTAATAGGTGGGCATATGCTTCTATCGATCCTAGGAGGCGTTGCTTCCTTCCTCAAAGAAAGAATCTTCAAAGCTTTTTCCACAATAAGACTAATAGCTTGAGGATCATGCAGGACGTTATTAGAATAGGGATAGCTCCAATTTTCACTCCATGGTTTTGGATTTTGGAAGAGCGTCTGACCCCCACAATGCATCTCACATGCGCTTGGAATCAACCTTATCAAATTGGGAGTCTTCGAGAGTCTTGATAATACGTCTCTTTAATTGATAAGCACTCTTAACCGAAAAACTTTCCTTTAGAATCTACCTCCCATATTATCTCGCCCACATAAATGGATTTTGAGAATGTCCTCCACATCGTGGGGGAAAGACGCTTCTTTGACTAGCTCCTCGTACCAATTGCTCTTCAGAGTAATAAACTTTGAGGACCTCTTTAGTTTGAACGAGTCGTGGGCCACAAAAGGTTTAACTATAGATTTAACCAAATTGAAACATAATATTTTTCTCAATTTTCCCTATCTTGAATATTTGAACTATAGTTTTGTTTGGATAACTATCTTATTTAGAAGGTTGAATAATGTTCTTTAAATGAGAAATTTGGTAGTTAGCTATTTAAATAAAGGTTTTCCAAAATGATTCCTTTTACTCTAGTAGGGTTTAATTTTTTGCGCAAACCCAATTTTCATAAAATTGAAAGGAAATTAAATGAGGGGCAGAAGATCGTCCCAGCCCATACTATCCGACATCATTCCTAAGTCCGCCTTAAAATTTTTAATTTTGTGTCTAATACATCTTTGACCGATTTGACATTTTTAAAATTTACAAATTTATTACATACAAAATTAAAAATTATAATGGTATTAAATAAGAATACTATATCTTTTATTTTTAAGAAAATAAAATACATCAAAAAATCTATTTCATCTAAAATACAACGTTAGAATATCTAATAACATAAAATTAAAAAAGAGAATCTCTTATAATCGTTTTGGAGTGGGTAGTCTTCCATCCATATTTGAGAGAGTTGGTGTTATGATGAAAATATAATATCTAACACCTCCAATCTCATACGTGCATTCGTCGGAGAAAGGAATGGAATCAAAGAAATACTTACTCGGATAAAATCAAAGAGATGAAAATAGAGAGGAAAAAAATCTCTATGTTACTCAAAATAAAAAATCTTCATCCTCAATTTATTAAAAAACATTTTAGATCTGTAATGGACAAGCGTATTAAAACATTAGAATTGTAACCACAAAAATGATTATAATATTTATAACCATCAAAACAATTTTTTTTCAATTGTAACATTAAAATGGTCACAAACTCAAAGGTAGAAGTCATTACAATGACAAGTCATTCCCAACAATTACATCAAAAGGAACCAACATCGTTCACATGTCATGATGCATACACAAGTTTCTGTTGCATACAAATGAAAGGTACATATTAGTAGACATGAGTGTTTAAAATAATCTATAGGAATGCTTACTTTGTATGAAATGAATCTTCATTGTTTCAAGTTTGAGATAAAAATAACTCATTCTCGATTCGTAGAAAAAATAATGTAGATTCTACTTCCTTCAATACCTAGCATATTGTGCATATTTTGAATATACGACAACAAAACATTCTTGTAAATGTTTATGACACATGTAAATCAAGATAGTAAATTTGGTGTAAAATTAGAAAAAAAAAGATTCATCCCGTTTTGACTATTGAAAGTTTTGATCAAATAAGAATATTCTCGTTAGAATTACACTCAATTATTTGAAACTTGTTTTAATCTACACATGACCTTGATTAGTTTGCATATATAGTGGAGAAGCTGCATATTTTTATGCCCTTGAAATTTTTTCGTGTAAATATGAATAATTAAAGTTTTATATTTATAGATATATTTCATCTACGCAATTTATCAATCATATAAATCAATCATATAATCTTATTTACATTGTATTGAAGTGACTTAAACAACGTTTAATGTAGTGAGATATTAATAACTTACTTTATATTTTTATATATTAATAAATACTATCCATGATTAATTGTGAGTTTGATTAGTGTGTGTGTGGGAGGAGGGGGGAGTCTTAGCTTTGTTTCAAAAGGTTTGAAATTGAGACCTCTAAGTTGGGATGACCAACAAATCCCATACGTAACCCTTGCCAATGAGGTCATCTCGGGAGGTATTGGACATTAACATAATTCAATGCAAATACATTATTATAACTATTATTTAATACAACCAATGAAAATATGAGGGTTTAAATTTACAACCTCACCAAAGTGAGTTTAGCTCAGTATTATTGGCATGTACTCCGTCCTTAGAGGTCGAAGGTTCAATCCCCCACCTTGCAGTTTTATTAAAAAAAAACTTATAACTTTGATAAAATGAATACATGAAATTTTTCTAGTACTACAAACATACTCATCTTGTTCATATTGTAAATTTCACCTACTCTATACTATGTTAAATTGCATCTTGTTCATATTGTAAATTTCACCTACTCTATACTATGTTAAATTGTTGATTGACCAAAAAGCTTAAACTGAATGAAAAATTTAATAACTGTCTATTAGATAAAAACTGCTTTAACTATACCTTACTTCCTTGACTTTAGAGTTCTGAATCTACAAACTTATGAACTTTTTTTTAAAAAAAAAAAAAGAAAAAAAAAAAAAACTCCTTATATAAGTTTAGTGCCGGCATAAATATATCAAAAACTGGATTATTAGAATCGTCGTTCGAGCGAGCTTCTCGTTATTCCCAGATCTCTCTCTGTCACTCACTGCGAGAAGGGCAGAGTTGAAGTCGCCATGGTTTTGGCGATCAAGGTTTCTTTTCTTCTTCTCCTTACATTATTTGCCTCATTCGCCAACTATGGATTTTCGCTTTACGAAGATCAGGTTGGACTCATGGATTGGTGAGTTGCCCTCTCTTGAGCTCTCCTTCCTCAGCTGTTCTTGGTTGCCTAGGAAATTTGTGGAAACGCTTAGATTGGAGAATTTCTCATCCATTCAGATATACATCATGCTTGAGCTGCTAGAATAGTTGATTTATTTGTTTCTTTATATATTTGTGTATATACTTACGCAGAATACTTGGGTTTCTCTGAATTCATTCGAGCAGACTTCTCATTTGGATTCACTTGTTGATTTATTCTTCTCTTCAAAATTTTCCATCAGTATGTCAAAAAGGAAAAATAAGGGAGGCCCGGTTTATGTTGTATATCTAGTTTGCGCCTCATTGATTCTATTTTGACTCTAATACTGCACGTGATGAACTTGGAATGTCTTTCATCAATTTCATATTATCAAGCAACTACTTTCCCTTTAGCTTGTAGTTGAATTTTAATAGGTTAACTGGTAATCCATTCAACTTGTTAAAGATATAGAACTGATCCCTCGATTGCAGGCGTCAGCAATACTTGGGAAAAGTGAAACACGCGTTGTTCCATTCTTCAAAATCAGGGCGAAAGCGTGTAGTAGTATCCACAGAAGAGAATGTAATTGCATCACTTGATCTTCGGCATGGCGAGATTTGTAAGCTCAACATTCCTTTAGCATTTTTTTTCTTACTTTAGCATAATAACCAATACAAAATGACTTTGGAAATTGAATCGAAATTGTTTTGTTTCAGAAAGAACTGTTTAGTCCCCCCAGATAATTAGCAAGGCAGTCATTCTGTCAATGGATGCTCCTGTTATAGCCCATAGTATTTGGGAGGATGAGAACCAATTATGTAACATCTAAGTCAAGAAGTCAAGTTTTTACATGTCAACAGTTTATGTTTTATTAGACCTACCCATAACAACAAACTTGCATAAAAGAAAATTTACACAATGAAATTCTATTTTTCTTACTAAGATTTGGGTAATCCAATTATTTGGAATGATTCATGTACTAACCAGGTTGTAGAAAGGGTACAATGATGCTTCTAGATATTATATGATCAATGAATATTGATAGTGGTAGTGGTGACTTAAATAGTACATTTGACTTTTATTTGAAGTCTTACTTTCTAATTGTATCTGTGCAGTTTGGAGACATGTCCTTGGCCCTAATGATTCCATTGATGGAATTGAGTTCGTTCTTGGAAAATGTAATGCCCTCGCACACACATATATTTATCTGTAGAATATTGCTCCAGAGTACTTTTTCTGCCATTATGAACGTTTATTTGAATTGCTTATTTGTGCAAAGGAAATTCCTCTGGGAGTTTTATTCTAAGTATGTGAACATGCTGATTCTTTTGCATGCTACCTCTTTTTTATCTTTAATTTGTCTGCTTAAATTATTTTTATTCTGTTACTGTGTTCCAATCCTTGTGACAATCAGCCCATGTAGATTTAATGTAGTTCCCCCCCCCCCCCCCCCCCCCCCCCCAAAAAAAAAAAAAAAAAAAAAGAATGATTGTTTCATGTCAGCTTATGACTTCTCAGCTAACCTGCATTTGAAGATCTTCAATCTTACCTTCGAGTCCTCTATACTTATCCTTGATTCTAGGGTCCACTGTAGTGCATGAATTTTCCTTATACTGTTCCACCTAAATTCTGTCTCAAGAAGTGGAGTGAGCAAGAAAGTAGATTAAACTTGGAACTCCTTTGTCACAACATGAGTATTCTTGTAAAAAGTGTTACTTTCTGATTGTTGTTGATACATAATTGTTGCACTATAGGACAAATGTGAAGTATACTTAGTTCTTTCTAGCTGTTGTCAATAATAAATATTAAATACCAATTAAGCTCACAATTGGTCCTTTATGTCTGTTGAAATACCAATTAAGCATTACAATGCAACATTTAGCTTTAGTATAACTGTTGAACATTTAATTATATAATTTCAGATGTTGTTTCTCTTTCATCGGAGGGGAATTTTTTAAGAGCATGGAACCTTCCTGATGGCCAGATGGTGTGGGAGTCTTTTCTTCAGGGCACCAATCCATCAAAGTCACTTCTATTGGTTCCGGTAAGTGGATATCACCTAAGGATTTGATTTTTTATTTGCTGCTTCTTGTTGGTATGCATTGTTTCTCTTCCCTATTGAATAAAATGTTGTATTTTCTGAATTTGGTACCTTTCATACAAGTATCTCTAGTGGATCAACTGGTGCTAAATTAATTTCTTCTACATTTTTTCTCTAGTAGCTATTTGGTTAATTTAAGACACAAAATTTGCAGAAAAGTTTGAAAGCCAACCAGGAGACTATGATTCTAGTTTTTAGCAGAAGTTATCTGCATGCTGTCTCCTCCCTAGACGGTGAGGTTATTTGGAAGATTGACTTAACAGAGAACAGGTATTTCATATGTGGAGTTGGTGCTAGATTTTATATTCTTCTGAAAACAGAAAATGACAGTGCCACTGATAACATTATTGATTTTATCACTGTTTCAGTGTAGAAATTCAAAAAATCATTCAGCTTCACGACAGTGATATCATTTATGCTGTGGGATTTTCAAGTCCAACCCAACTTGATCTGTTTCAAATAAATGTTAAGAGTGGAGAGTTGCTGATGCACCAGACGGCAACATTTTCTGCTGGCTTTTCTGGAGAATTAGTATCAGTTTCTGATGATGTGCTTGTGACCTTGGACACTGCTAGGTCAAATCTTGTTATAATAAACCTTATGAATGGTGAAATTAGGATTCTACAGTCACCTATTGTGTCTCTCATTGATGAAATTTCTGGGTCAATGGAAATAGTGCCTTCAAAGCTTTCAGGGTTAATTGCTGTTAAAGTTAATTCTCTTTTAACATTAGTTCGAGTAAACGGTGAAGGTGAGGTGAAGGTGGTGGATAAAATTACCGGTCAGGCAACTGTAAGTGATGATCTCTTAGTTTCAGAGAGTCAGCATGCAGCTGCTTTAGCTCATCATGAGGGAAGTTATGTGCATCTAACTGTCAAGCTTATTGATGACTGGAGCAGTAATTTTATCGACGAAAATATAGTAATCGATAACCAGAGAGGATCTGTACAGAAGGTTTTTTTAAACTCCTACATTCGGACGGATAGGTCTCATGGTTTCAGGGCTCTGCTTGTCATGGAAGACCATTCACTGTTGTTAGTACAACAAGGTGAAATTGTGTGGAGTAGGGAAGATGGCCTTGCCTCTATTGTAAATGTTGTGACATCTGAACTGCCTGTTGAAAAAAAAGGCGTTTCTATAGCAAAGGTGGAGAACAATCTCATTGAATGGCTACAGGTATGCAACTCTTTCGAAATTTTATGAATTAAATTAAAGTGATAATGTTTTCTAACTTCTAAGTTAATAATTTTGGTGACTGTTACTTGGTAGTCTCTACTTTGAATATTTTATTATTTTCTTGCTCTGGTTAGTTATTTAAAAACAAAATGCTGGTATCTCTTTAAATGTTCTCTCTGACAAGTCGTCCTTGTTTCTGAAAGGGACATCTGCTGAAACTCAAGGGAACTTTAATGATTGCAAGCCCTGAGGATGTGGTAGCCATTCAAAATATGAGGTTAAAGAGTTCTGACAAAAGCAAAATGAGTAGGGACCACAATGGATTCAGGAAACTGCTGATTGTTCTAACTAAATCAGGAAAACTCTTTGCTTTGCACTCTGGAGACGGCCGTGTCGTATGGTCTCGATTACTGCAACCTTTCCATAAATCAGAAGCTTGTTCTCCAAGATGGCTCAATATTTATCAATGGCAAGATCCCCACCATCGTGCCATGGATGAGAATCCATCTGTACTTGTTGTAGGCCGTTGTGGACAAAGTATGGATGGACCAGGTTTGCTTTCATTTGTTGATACTTACACGGGAAGGGAGATTAGTTCATCAAGCCAGATTCACTCGGTTGTGAAAGTTATTCCACTTCCATTTACTGATTCAACAGAACAACGCCTCCATATTTTAATAGATGCTGAGAGTCGTGCTCATTTGTATCCACAAACTTCTGAAGCTATTGGTATTCTGCAATCAGAATTTTCAAACATATACTGGTATTCAGTTGAGGCTGACAGTGGCATCATTAAAGGGCACGCGTTAAAGAGAAACTGTGTTGATGTAGTGAACGACTACTGCTTTGAGAGCAAGGATGTATGGTTAATTATGCTTCCATCGGAGTCTGAGAAAATCATTGCAACTGCTACAAGAAAATTGAATGAGGTAAGACACTTTACTTTTGTTGGTTAGTCATATGGTATTTTTCTTGGTTTGATCTCTATATCTAACATTCATTTTGGTAATGCGTTTTTAAAAGTTCTGTAACTGTTTTGGGTTGCGTTTTTCCATTCAAATTAATGGGTGATTTTCTTATACAGATTGATTTTGATGGGGGAAAGAGTGAGGATTATAAATTAGTATAAACACCCTTTTATTTGTTTCCTAAATTTCAATGATGTGTGAAATTAGATTTACTTGTTGCCTTTATGGTTTCTATAGAGAATTTGTTCTCTTAAAAAAAAAATGGAGAATTTGTAATATATCAATTGTAACAGTTATTATTATTAGGGAAACTTGCAAAAACCATCCTGAATTTTAGGGTTTGTTCTACAATCCCACACTTATACTTTCAATTTGATCACATGAACAAGATTTTATAATTAAGTCTCTTGAATATCAGAAAATGTACATACTACCAGTGAATTATTGGGTTTGTTACAAAAGTTTCTTCTTTCTGCATTTGCTCGTTAATTAGCATTTGATTGAAAGACTAGTTTTACATGTTGTCATTTTAATCACATTCATTTACTCCAGGCAATGTGTCATCATTCACCACTTACAAACTATGCGTTACAGTGTCTAAGGATATACATACTCTAGGAGTCTAACCTCCAAAAGTGAGTTCCCTAGAAACATAGACCCTAAAAAGATTTAACTAAAAGAGATAAATAAATAGTTCTTCATGTCTTTCTACGGAGTTCCTCATTTTAATGCAATATTATTAACAAGGAAACAACCAAACTCATGAAACTCACTTAACGACCAAACTAATTGACATTAATACAATTGATCTTGTGTGTTGCTTGTTCTCTTGTATTGAGAAAATCCCCTATAATGTACTGTGGCGAGATTGTTGAAGTGTTTTAATACCTCTAATCCTTTTAGCAAATGTTTATGTAATTTTTATGTTCTAGGTGGTACATACGCAAGCAAAGGTTGTAGCAGACCAAGATGTGATGTATAAATATATATCAAAAAATCTGCTCTTCTTGGCCACCGTTGCACCAAAAAGCAGTGGTGAAATTGGAACTACAACCCCAGAGGATTCCTGGTTGGTTGTATATCTTATTGATATTGTAAATGGTCGTATATTGCATCGAATGACTCATCATGGTTCAACAGGTCCAGTCCATGCTGTGAGTTATCCAATCTATTCATACACTTCTCATCATGGATCAATTCAATTTTTCTCATGTATTTATATGTTATGTAGGTTTTTAGTGAGAACTGGGTTGTTTATCACTACTTCAATCTTAAAGCACACAGATATGAGATGTCAGTTGTTGAAATTTATGATCAATCTCGTGCGGTATGTGAATGTGTTACTCAGATCTTTATGCTATATTACATGATTTTCACTCCATGTACACTAACATTACACGAGTCAATTTATCTTGCAGGACAATATAGATGTATGGAAGCTTATTATTGGAAAGCATAACCTGACTTCACCAATTACTTCATATTCTCGACCTGAAATTTTGGCTAAATCCCAATCCTACTTTTTCACTCATTCTGTGAAAGAAATATCAGTTACCTCAACATCTAAGGGTATAACATCAAAACAGCTTCTGATTGGTACAATAAACGATCAGGTTGATTTCTGAATTACTTGATTGCTTATCTTTGTTCCCCATTTAGATTATTTTATCTTTTGGAAACCTATTTGCGGGTCATGTTAAATGTGAGTTGTTGCAGATTTTGGCTCTTGACAAACGTTACCTGGATCCTCGACGATCTATCAATCCCTCACAAGCTGAGAGAGAAGAAGGCGTTATACCTCTTACTGATTCCTTGCCTATCATTCCTCAGGTGTTTGTCTTTCTCCCTATAAAAATTTGTTTCTTGCGGTTTTTCATTTCATCATTGAAACAACAAAAAAATTGGAATCTAATTTTATTAATTTTTCTTCTCGGCAATAGTTTGTGTGATTTAAAATCATAAGAATGCCAAAGGCTTAGACCTTGTTTGGTAAGTATTTGGTAATCATTTGGTTTTTTGTTTTTAGTTTTTGAAAATTAAGCCTCTAAACATCATTTCCATCTCTAAATTTCTTGCTTTTATTATCTACTTTTAACTAATATTTTCAAAAACCAAGTCAAGTTTTGAAAACTAAAAAAAATAGTTTTTAAAAACTTATTTAGTTTTTGTTTTTGGAATTTGACTAAGAATTCGACTCTTTTACTTAAGAATGTTAACATTGTAAGAAGTTGAGAGAAAATAGGCTTAATTTTCAAAATTAAACGGTTACTAAATGCGGCCTTACCAATTCAATTAACGGGAGTGATGAGATAATGCTAAATTCACAAATTACTGTTAGAATTAGTAAATGGAATTAAGATATTAGCGTTTTAACTAGAAAGTACAAATCCT
The DNA here is from genome assembly GCA_002890555.2 of Lagenaria siceraria. NCBI lineage: Eukaryota > Viridiplantae > Streptophyta > Magnoliopsida > Cucurbitales > Cucurbitaceae > Lagenaria > Lagenaria siceraria. The sequence continues at coordinate 18,430,109 of CM016490.1, forward strand.
TGAATTGACAAAATAGTTGGAAGCCCCCTCGTCAAATGTGGACTTGTCATGATAGTTTATAGAAAATCTGCCTTTAGGCTGCGGGGCTTCGTTAGATTAAATACCCCTCTTCTTTAAGCTGACACTATTGTTTTTGAACTGGGTATGTGTTTGTGCAGACCTATGCAACACATGCGCTTCAAGTCGAAGGTCTTCGAGGCATCGTGACTATACCAGCCAAGTTGGAGTCAACAACTCTTGCATTCGCTTACGGAGTTGATCTCTTCTTTACCAGGATTACACCCTCAAGGACGTATGATTCACTAACCGAAGATTTCAGCTACGCGCTACTTCTCATAACCATTGTTGCTCTTGTGATAGCCATAATTGCAACATGGGTTTTATCTGAGAGGAAAGAGCTACAAGATAAGTGGAAGTGATCTCCAGTTCTGTTTACTACAAGTCCCTAACACATTCCAGGATTACCCCTTGTTGGTCTCGAGGGACGGAGGAGGCTAGGTTAGCCGAGAGATGGTCGTCGGGCCTCCCTTCTCTCTCTCCGCTTCTCAAAGAAACTAATTTTTATTTGAGGATAGTTTACAAATCCTCCAACCTCTTATTTTAGGCATGCCAAGCTTTAGTCATCCTTCCATAGTTCATCATCATCATTATTTTGCTTAGATTTATATCAATTAATTGTTTCGCTTATAGATGAACAGTGTCTTGCTAGTTTCTTACCTTCCGATTTTACGTTTGCTTTTGTAATAATACATATTTTGACTGACCGTTTCAGGTGAAGAAAGTTCAATTTTTGGAATTGATCTCGATCCATATAAGCCTTTACCTTTAATTGTTTCAGTTTACGTCAATTAAATTTTGGCATAATTTCAATTTGCACTTCAGAATTTTGGACCAATTTAAACCTTTGAATTAATAATTGTATTAACTTCAACCTTGAACTTTTGAAGTGTATCAATTACTGACAAGTTGGTTTGTTTGATTTTTAGGTAAAATTTATACTCTTGATCTTTAAGAGTTATATCAATTAAAATCTTGAACTAATAATTGTATCAATTTTAATCTTGAACTTTTGTAGGTGTATTAATTTTAGATTTTGTGAGACTTATAATTTGAGTAAATTAAACTCCTAAATTTTTATAAGTTAATTTAGACCCGAGACTTTAAGTAAATGCAAGGACAATTTACAAAGAAAAATCTGTCTAAATTGATTCATTTATGAATGTGTAGGAGTTACACAATTATAAGTTTGATATGAGGTTTTTCAAACAAGACTTAATGGAAGTGTATAAATTGATATATTTATAAAAGTTGAAAGTATATATTGATACAATTATCAATTTAAGATTTAATTTGATACGACTCTTAAAATTTAGAATAATAAATTGATATTTCTCCTAGATTTTTTAAAACTCGATGTTTAGCCATCGTATCTATTTAACCTATGATAAGTGTTTATTAAAGCTGTACATTTTTAGTTTTGTCCAGCCGGTTTTGAACTCTGAAAACTAGATAGATTTTTGAGTTTTCAACACTGCAGCAGCAGATCACGTTCTAATTAAAAAAACAAAAAACAAAAATGTTTTTTGTTTTTTGTTTTTGAAAATTAAGCATATAAACACTACTTTTACCTCCGAATTTATTTCTTTGTTATCTATTTTTTACCAATAGTTTAAAAAATCAAGCTAATTTTTTAAAAAATAAAATTAAAAAAAAACCTTTTAAAAACTTGTTTTTATTTTTCTAAATTTGACTTAAAATTCAACCATTGTATTTAAGAAATATACAAATCATAATGGAGAGGAAATAAATTTAATTTTTAAAAGCAAAAACTAAAAATGAAAGGCCTAATCTAATCTAAATTTTAAGAATCAAATGTCAAGGACTGATTAAAAATTGACCGATGATCGACTTACGAGATATAATTGAAATTTCGTAATTAAACTTGTAATTCTAATCATTTAATAATAATAATAATAATTAACCTTTTTCCGCTCATTCACTCTCCAGCCTCCACTTTCATTGTAAAGACAAAACCCCACATAAAATTCTGTGCCAAGCAAAGGACAAAGGATGTTGTCAAATAAAATTCAAACGACATTAATATTAATTTTTCGATTATAATTGGTAAGTTAAGTTTCATTAAAAATATATTACGTTCTCATAAGAAAAAAGTTCAAATCAAAGTAAAATGGATTTCATTACCAACGTTCCAAGAATATATAGTTTCGTTCGTTTGAAGTTGAAGAGGGGAATTTGTGTGGCATGTATTTGAGGGTAAGGGTAAATAATGAGTTTAAATAAATTAAATCGTTAATTAATGATTCGTTTGGATTGACTTTTTAAATGTTTAAATAAATTTTAGTTTTATATGATTAATATGCAGAGAAAAGAATCAATACAAACTCAACTTTATTGTCTAATTCAGAATTATGTAAATTCAACCAAATAAACTAAACAACTAACTTCGCAGAAACCAAAACTGAATAAAAAGAAAAAGGAAAAAAAAAAGTTATTGTATCTCAGTTGATTTATGTGCATCCGTACAATATATAGATCATAGTGAATAAATATGTAGCTTATTTAACGGAGATTTGTAATAGGTAGCAAAAATATATAAAGCTTGCAACAATTTTAAAATTTTGCAAATACAACAAGATATTTGAAATCAGATTTTGTTATATATTCTGATTTTGCCTTCACTATTTTTGGATTTTAGTGATGTACATAATACAAAATTTATTAGTTATCTATTATAAAGTGTACCTGCCTAATATATTTGTATTAGGTATATCATTGATATAACTAATACATGTAAAATGAAGTATATCATTGATGTAACTGATATATCTAAAATTAAATGATATTATTCAATGTGTATCAAGGATAAGATTGATATACTAATAATTAGTAAACAAAGAGAAAAGAAGTTCTGTCTCTTTCTTTTTCTCGTTGTCAAAGTTAGTTATTGCATAGTCAACCACCTTATGATATTAATTTCAGCATCAAAGGAGTTCAAGACTCACTGTTGAATGTCGGAGAATCTTATTAATTTCAAATAGATTCTTCCAACTACTTCTCCATTTAAAGCTTCATTATAGTTTTTATGGAATCTGGTGCATTAGTGTTGATATGAATATACATGTTTATTTTTAGTTTAATATCTTGGGATTTAGATTTCAATATTTAGCTTTGGGGATAGATGTACAATATATTGATTTATTGAGTTAGCCGATAAGAAGAGATTTTTAAATGCTATTTACATAACTAGAATTTTTTCCCCCTGAAAGGAACTAAATAATTACTTTAACAGGAGATGATCATTGTCCAAAAACCCTAAGAACATGTCAATGAAACGAGAAAGACCTGCAAATTCATTTATCTTACTACAGGAGGGATCTTTAAGCTCTAGGGAAAAAAAGAAATGATAACTTATTTCTTTATTTAAACTGTATAAAGATTCATATTTGTTAATTTGGTAACAATTAATCAATTTTGTAAATTAAAAATAAAATAAAAAGGTACTAGTTGATCAAATATTAGCGAAAATGAACGTATAACATTGATTATTAATCATCGAATACATAATATTCATTACATAAATATATACATGGGTGTATCATTTGTGTGTGTGTATATATATATATTCATGCTTAGAATTTTTGTATCTGATTTGTTGGTTCTTAGACATCCAACTAGATCAATTTTAGTTTGTGAAGGTAACATAAGGGGAAAAAAATTGTGGATTTTGTTACTGAATTTCATATTGAACTCAATCAACATGTATTAGGTTTGTTATTAGATTATTGAGAACCTATTATTTTAGATTTTAAGTGAGTCTATTCGGAAATGCAAAACTACTTTTAAAGCACTTGAGAAGTCATTTCAAATTTAAAAGGTCTTGTTGCTATGCTAGGGATGGCCCAATTGACAGAAATTGGCTTTTCATTGTTATTCATCTTGAGAAAAAAACTGTAAAATGTCCAAACATCCTTCATTATCAATCAAGCCTAGGAGAGCTGAGAGAGAACAAGCCCTAAAATTCAAGTACAAACTGAACCATTCAACAGAAACCAGCTTCTTAGTAAATTCTTTTGAGTTTGTTTATCAAAATACCAACACTTAAATACTGATGAAGTGATAATTTAGCAGAGTCTTTGCTTTCTTCAATTCTAACTTTTTGGTCAGTGATATGCAGAGACCAAAAAGTTGGTGCAAGCCTTTCAATAGCATTGATCAGGGCGCTATAATGATCAGGAATACAACAATTTACAGCAGTACCTTTGGAATATGGATGCTTCATATACATACTACTGAGAATTTTAAGATCTGTACACTGATCTTTTCTTGCGCCAAGCACGACTTTTCGTATGCAGCTTCGATTCCATGTGATCCTTCAAAATATTAGATTTAAGGAATAGCGCCCTCGAGTGATGATTAAGGACTTTTCCTGAAAGAAATAAGAGAGTAAAATGCTTGAGGACTACTTGTAAAGTTTATCAGAAATTCAGGACATGGTATTTGCAACCATTGAAAAACTAAAAACAATGTGGTTTGAGTATAGTAAAAGGTTTTAAGTCAATACCAGAAAGGATTGCACAAGATTTATTTGTGTTGATTCTTTCCATGTAGTTTTTCGGTATCATGCTACACGATTCTCTGTTGTTTGTACCGATCATTGAAATAAATAGAGCTAGATCTGTTCTTAGATAAAAGAGTTCTACCAAAATTGAAGTCTTCAGCTCCAATCATGTATATATTTCCTGCTTCAGGCAAGCTAAATTCAGCAGGATTTTTGTTGACACTGCATATTTCAGTCTCAGAAGTGCTTTTCTCGTTTTGCATAGTTCTAGTATGAGCTACCAATTTGCGTTTCTCAGAGTTTCTTTCCATGTGATGCGCCAACACGAACACTTCGGAATTAGATGCATTTACCAGACCTTTCTCTGTACTATTATTAACAGGAAATGTTCTATCATCAGTGCGCAGATTGCCACTTCTGAACTGAGACTTTGATAGCTTTTCGTCTTGGTTCCATGAAGATGGATCTGAGTATTTCATTTTTGCTCCATTTTGAGACCTAAAGACAGCTTGGCCGAAAAAATTGGTATCGGTTCCAAATCCTCTACTATGCTGGAAGGTACTAGCAGATGCATTGGTTGCTGAAGAACGAACTTCCTCATGGAAAGCAGATGAAAATTGGTTTATGTCTTGGATGCTCTTATTGAAACAAATGTCTGTGGTGGAAAATTCTTTAGCTTTTCGAGGACGAGGAACGGGAGGTTTCTTGGATGACTTATGCTTCTCACCTGCAGTCATGGGTGCATTAGATTGCATCCTGGCGTCCATGAGGCTAAGCAAGTGCATTGCCGATATGGTTTCGTTAGAGTACAACTCCAATGAACCAACGGGATTGTGGTGAAGCTCAACCACATTAGGATGGCGACAAAATGAACTCTCTGCAAATCTCTGGCTGTATGCTTCAGAATTGTTTTCCCTATCAAGCCTTTCTAGGTTGGTAGTGTGATGATTATGATAATTCTGAGCATTTGCTTTTCCCATCTGCAATGATCTCGGACTTGAGATTCTTCTGCTGTCGGTCGAATGAGCTGGAAATTTCTGATATCCATTGGACAGATTATCTGGCATCAAAGACGAAGAAGACCATATGTAAGCTGCTTCTATATTCTGTTCTGAAACAGGTAAATGATCTATGCATCCTTCAGAAGATTGTACTTTGGAGTTGTAGGGACCTGATTCCACTGTAGTTCCATTAAATTTTCTAATCTCAGTACAACTTTTTCTTTTAGATCCAATGGAAGAATATTGAATACCATTTGATGATTCCTCTAGAGAATGAATAGAACCATTACGCCCGAGCATATGATTCTGCTGCAAATGGTTCCTATCGAAGTGAGATTCTCCAATGTTTGAGAAATAATCTGCTGACTTCTGTTTCCTGGTTTCCACAACTTTTCCCGCACGAATTGCACCATTTCCTCCATTCCTTGCCTGATCATTTTGTTTAAGATTTTCAGGCTCTTGTAATAACTCTCTCCCATTTCTATTTAGATCGCCATAATTATTCACTTGAACAGCTCTCGAGAATTTGCCTGTTTCTGAAACGTGTTTATTATTATTCTCAGCATCAGGAAGATGTCTTTCATACTGATTCTTTGCCATTAGTTCAACGATTTCCATGGGGATGTCATCGGAAGTCCCACGGTCAGATGCCTGGTCCATTCTCTGGTTAATCTGTCTTTTCTTTAGAGCCAAAGGTTCCTGAGATTCAATAGTTCTTTTACCATTGCCTCTTCTGTATAAATCCTGTTCATAAATTTTATACAGTAAATGGAATTCAGTGAAGCACTCATCATAAACTACAGACATGCACAAAAAACGAAAAACAAAGAAAAAAGTGGGGGAACGATTAATAGTTTAGCTCAAAGTACTCTGATAGCTTCATTAAATAGCACATCCAATACAAATTCAATAAAAATAATGAATGTAGATTCTTCTTTTGCAAGTTGAAAACAGATCTTTGAATCCCTCTCTCTCCTTTTGCTTGGAAAATAGATTTTTTTTCTTTATTTTATTGGTTTTGCCCGGCCCAGTATTGTGTTCTTCACTTTTTGTTGACTCTAGAGAAAATATATTTTCGCTCTCTTTTTCTTGAAGGTGGGGGAGAGATAAGGAGGGGCAGTGCTGGATTATCACTTCCTTAGAGGAATAATGTGCCATTTTGCGGTTAAGAATTCATGACAGTTAATGTAATAATGACATTTATTTTACAAACCCAACAGGTATGTATTTAATACAAACAGACACCAAATCCAGCTTCCAATGATGGTCTACTTTGCATATAATATATACTTAGCTTTATAGACTTCATATATGTTCAAATAGTTCAAATTATGCAGACATTTCTCGAATCAAAGAAGTCAAGACAGGTTGAATATTTCAATACTGATCATTTGCATTTATCTCTAGTATATTTACGATTGTGTGAAAAAAATCTAATGCATGTTCATTATAATTTATGGCCAAATCTTTTTTTTAATTTTTATTTTTTTGCTTTGGCAACAACCCTAAAAATTGAAGAATATACCTTATTCTGCAGCTGAGACCAAGTATTATCTGTGTGAGGATCTGTGTTTTGCCTTGGAAGAGGCATTCTCAAGTTGGCCATTTTACTGTTCAGCACACTATGCACTCCTTGTCCACAAAAAACATCTGAAGCTTGATGAGGATGATTTGGATATCCAAGATTACTCGTTTCGATATCGTTCAATTTACTTGCTCTAGAAGTGTCATCTTGCTCAGGCAAAAATGTAGGCAGCTCATTTTCTCCTCGATGACGGATTCCTTTATGGTTCCTTTGTGGATTGGAATAGTTAGGAAGAGAAAGATGCAATTCTCTTTCATTGTCTTTGTAATTTGGAGAAGAATTAGCTAAAGACCTACTATTCATGGTTTCCACATCTTTCTGTGTAACTGAACCCCTCCAGAGCATACCATTGTTCCATGAAAATACATTAGTGGGCCCTTCAAAAATCACAGGCTCCTTGCTTGAATTTGGGTTCTTAGATGTGCTAGATTTAGATTCCATGGCATTCAATGATATTGAGTGTGGAGTTCTACTAGAAAATTCATTGTGATGTGCTAAGATAGCAGTCCTATCCACTGCAACCTCACTTCTATTTTCCTTTATCGCCCGAATTTCACATGGATCTTTAACTTTAGATGGCATTAAGGGGATGGAGTATGGATCAACCACTGGAAACTTTTTACTTTTCTTCCTCCTTAAACTATTGTTTCCATCCATTTTGTAGCTGCTCCAAGGACCCGTCATGGTCTTTTTTAAGCCTGAATGAGCATTTTCATTTCCTAAACTAGAAACAGAGCTTTCTATCTCCCCCCTCCATGTTTGAATCTGCTTATCCACACTGGAAGAAGAGGGAATCTCTTGATGCCTACACTTTCCATTCCCGGGCAACTTTCTTTCCCTTTTATGATCTGAATGCCAAATATCTTCCTCTATGATTACCTGACATTTGGAAGCATGCCTCGCATCTGCCTGCACAGATGCCTCAGGAGACCCATTGGATGGAGAACTTTCAACATGTTTAACTATCATATTTCCATTGTCTCCTAGCAAATCAGTCAATAGACGAATCTTTGGGGTTCTTCGACGATGTAACTTTCGTAGATGACAATGATGAGGACTGTTTCCAACTGTTTCAGCACTTTCAGATGATGAAACTGTGCTTTCGTTTGCTTCCATGGAAGCATCTCCATTTTCTTGAAATCGAACAGTATAATGTCCTCGGGCTACGTCTAATGTACTGTCATTCTCTGATACCACCAAGGTTAACTGTCCATTTAGACGATCTGCACGAGTTTGTCTTCCATCCTGAAGTGCTGCAAGGCTTTCCTCAGTTGCTTTGAGAATGAGATTTCCACTAACAGCCTCAATCTGATCAGTAACTCCGTGACTTGCACAACCTGGCTCACTTCGTGATATAAGAGCAACTGTTTCAGATACCAAAAATAATATGATCATGGAAAAACACAAATGCCTGATTAGGAAAAAGTACTATTATTAGTACAAATGCGATATAAAAGACACATATTTTGCAGCATATATCGAGGAGCTATAGATTGTGATTGACTTCGTAAAGATGATACTGAGAGACAAAGAGAAGCCTTGTCAAAGGGAAATTCAAGAAGACACAATCTGATCAGATTATTAGCATGAAACAATTATTAGCTAGTCCCAACAGAGCCATAAATCCTTAACATTGTGCAAATGAATAAGACACTATGAATCATCACATCAGGAGTATCCAAAGTCAACAAAAATATGCCACAAAAATAAAAATAGAAGGAAAAGAAAAAGGGACAAAAAAAAAAAAAAAACCCTACCAGTAGAGTTATCTGCAACATCAACTTTCTTTTCCTTCTGATCACAACTTAAGGGTTGGCAACTCGAATTAGAAGCATTATGAGCCATTGTTCTTCCATTGATTACATCTTGTTTTGGAGCTTTTGGGGAAGAATTTGAAATTTTTCCAAGGTTGTGACAGCTATCAAAGAGGAAACCTTGATCAGCAGCTTTATCAGAACTCTCTTGCCAATGACTTTTGCCTCGCTGCAGGTCGAAACTCGGATCAAATACAGGCGGGACCGAGAGCATAGGCTCATCCAACTTATGGCCATTATCAATATCAGAGAATGGCCAACATATCTTCCAATCCTTTTTGCGCATATCAGATACATAACCACTGTTACAAGGATATAGATTCAATAAGGAAAACAAATGTTGTGTGTTTCCCTAAATAGATAGCAACACCTACACACTTAACTTGGATAAAGACATTGTCACAACAGGTCCTTATTATATAATAACACCATGGAATCATTATTGTTGAGTAGTAAAAATAGACTTGAGTATCACCACATAGCAGGTTTTTTTTTATTCAATAATATCTGGAAATTCGAATCTCTGATCTTCTAGTAAAAATTTTAAATATTTTAACTAGTTAAGTTATACTCAAGTAAAATAATCTTCAGTTTAAAATGTCATCTATTGGCTGTTGCTACTCCCTCTCTAATCTAGGTTCAATTTTCATCCCTTGCAACATTTCGATATATACCTCGCATCTAGGTTCGAGTTCCCTCCTTCACAATACATATATATATATATAAAAAATATATTAAAAAAAAAAAACCCAAATGAGCTCATGAAACAACTACGTATTAACGAGCCAACATGAACATATATAACTCAATAAGTAAGACATTTGAATCTTCTCAAAATAAGTCTTAAAGACGCTCACCGGATGGAGAAAAGTTCACACTTCTGATCATCACATTTATGATCGGAGCTAAATAGATCAATGTATATAGAGTCAATCTGAATGAATTTTCTTGCAGCCTTGGAATCAGTCCCATCATGATGATTATTCCCTTCCATCACATTAATTCTATGCATCATTTATACACAGTTTCCCCCTTCAAGAAATGTAAGGCTACCTACATAAATACACAGTCATATTCATTAATCATGACAAAGAAAAATATATACCCTAATTAAATTATTTAAAATAAAAAATAAAAAGACCTAAATCTCAGATTTGGCACATAAAATAACAGTCTCTAATACTGTAGCACGAAAGAAAACCCTAATTTTGAAACATTTGTGTTAAGAATATATATACATACATATAAATTATTAAATTTTTTGGTTCTAACGGTAATTTAACAATTTAAAAACTAATTATAGAACTAGGGTTTTGCGACATTACAAATTTAAGAACATTTAACAAATTAACAAATCAGCAGAAATTTCCAAGAGAAATATCCAAAACAATACATAAAATATCGCGATAAGAAGTGAATTTAATTTTTTAAATAAAAATAATAATAAAACACATATACGGTGAAAACTGAGCTGAAATTCCTAAATATTTAAGCTCAAGCTGAAACTGAAACTATGAAAATAAAAAATGAAACAGATGAAAATTAAAATTAAGAGTGAAAAAGACGAAGATATTACCGAAAGCTAACGGAAAACGGCGTCGTTCGGCGATAGGTCGGAGCATTGTTGAAACTGTACGGCGGAATTAGACAGTCGCCGATGAAAAGAATTCAAGTTCGAAGCTCTATGAAAAATCATAGAGAGAAGGAGAGAGAAGAAAAATAAAAATACAAAAGTTTTTTTTTGGAATTTTAGAGAGAGAATGTTGGTGGGGGTTTTTATTTATTTATTATTAGTATTTATTTATTTATTTATTTATTTTTGTTGGTAGAAGGTTTTGCTGTAAGAAAACTGCCCATGCCGGTTGCCATGTCACTACGTGAGAGAGAGAAGAGAGGTGTATAACCAATAGGAACTTGCCACGTGGTGAAGCGATGTGTGTAGTTGAAAAAGAAACCCTAAAAATTAAGTGTGTTAATACACGCTCGGGTTGGCGAGCGTGGGGGTTCTTCTTTTTAAAATGTGCCGGTCTTATCAACTATAAAGAATGATGCCTTGGCACATAAGAGGGATGTAATTGGTTCGTGTTTACACGCGATGTGAAGACGAGTGGTTATGGAACTCAACTGTTGAAACCCTAGTTTTTTTTTTCTTTTCTTTTTGCCTTTTTTTTTTCTTTCCAATTTTTAGCCGAATAATCGGGTAAAGGAGTCGCAGCTCCTTTTCTTTCATTTTAAGCTTTTTTTTTTTTTTTTTTAATTTTAATATAGATGGGGATTGAGATTTCAATGATCAACCGGTGATTTAATACGGTATTACCGTAGGTGGTCTAAAAAATGTTTTTGAGATAGTAATTGATGTGTAATCTATGGAAAGACATGCTTTGATGCTATATTATCATAGGTACTTCTATTTCAACTTTACGATATACAATTATAAATATAGAATCTAACACTTTAACTTATAGGTATTGTTTATGCCAAAATTTAGACGGGAGAAATCACACTGACCTTCACGTGACAAGAGTAAATTTATAATTTGGAAAAAAGAGGACCTGCAAACTAACAACTATACACTAGTGGAGTGTAGTAGGTCACGTACACTCCGATGCTTAAGCTAAAAGTATGAAAATTCCTTTTAATATGGCGTTTATAGCAGAGAGACCACTTACCTCTTCTGGCTTCTTACTCCCTTATTTATAGGCTTTGGGTGGTCAAATCTTTTTTTCTTTAAGGTTTTTCCTAGATCCCTGAATATCTGTTTTTCCCCTAAGACTTTAATACACGTAAAAAAACTTGTCTCTATGGCTCGGCCTTGGTCGAGGCTGAGGCTAAGCGGGCCAAACCGGCGCTTTGGCCACTTTGGCTTTCTTTTAGGGGCCATGTGCAGCTCCAAATTGTGCTTAGGATGCACAATTTGGTAGGTTCGGCCTTGGTCAAAGTTGAGACCGACCAGGTTCATTTGGCCTAATTTTTAATTATCAAAATAGTATAAATTTTTATACACAATATCAAGAAAGCTTTATACTGAAGTAAAATTAGGACAGAAATTGCAAAATAGATTTGACATAAGTTTAAAATCTTTTGTTAACCAGTTAATCTCAAAAATATTACTAAGATTAACATCTAAATTGTTTGAAAGGAATATTAAATTACGAGAAATTACTCGATAGAGAAACGTCATTAGAAATAATAACTAAAAAATATTTATTTTTCAAAACATAAATTAAATAATTATTCGAGTGAGAAAATCATGTTCCCAAACTTTTTTTTGGCACTGTGTTTTCCTGTTTTACTTAGGAACCATTACTAGGGATAACGAAATTTCCCACGGGGTTAAATCAGGTCCAAAAATCTCTTATTTGACTAGATAGAAGAGTATTCAAATTGAAAATTTAATTTGGGTCCCCACAAAAGAAATATTAAAATGGTGCGTGTAAGCTAGTCCGAATACCCACAATATTAAAAAAATCTTAAAATAAATTATTTATCTAAGACGAAAGGTTTTATTTGCCTTTAGAATTTAGATTCTTAGAATGAATTATCTTATACCCTCTTTGGAAATTAATTTAATTTTGACCATTTTTTGTTTTCCCTCCAAAATAAGGCTATGACCTTTTTTTTTTTTTTTGTAGTTTATATTGCTTTTGGAAAATTTTCCCTTCAAATAAAAGGGATTTTCTTTAAAGAAAAATGTTTGCCCCACTAATTATTAGTTGGTATAGCTTTGAGTTAAATAATCGAGTTAGTATATTTTTTATATAGACATTTATTTATAGTCTAGACGTCACTTTTATTATTATTTTGAATTACATTTTTATTAATTAATCTCACACATTGCAATTATGATATTAATCTTTTAGGTTAAAATATCATTTTGATTTGCATAAATTTGTTCAATTTTATTCTCGTACTTTTAAGTATCTAATTTTAGTTCGGATAAAATTTCAAAAAAACCTTAACTTTAGTTGTTGAAGTTGTTTTTCTAATTGGTTAAACAATAATATAATAATTTACGTTTTCAAAATTTATAGTCAAAGATAAATAAATAATAAAATGTTCTATGAAAAACTACAAACTAAATTTAAGGTAAAATAAACTTCTAATAATTTTTTGTTTGGAGGAAATAAACTTCTAATAATTATCTTAAAACTTTTAAAATGTGGTAGTTCTGTAGCCGGGTAGTATTAATTTTGAATCAAATCCATATTAATTAATTAGGTTAAATGATCAGTTTGTCATACTTCAAAACTTATTTCATCTTAATTTCAATAAAAATTAGTTTTAATATTTGTTTAAAAATAACAAGCTAAATTGAAAAGATATATATTGGATCAAATCATCGCTTTTTGCGTAGTTTATTGTAATGTAGTGTAATAATTAGTATCAAATATGTGTTAAAATGAGTACACACTCAACAATAACAATAATTAGTATTTATAAATTTGCTTAGGAGAAGTATTTACATGTGATATGTCTGAGTATATACTTGAAGTCAGGTGATCATCAAATTAAACTCCGATTAATTTAATTTTCTATCTAACAAATATGCATATAAATTCAGGCAATGGAATTGGAATATGGTTGAATTATAATGAAAAATATAGGCCTTTCTTTAATAATATTTAAAAATTTAAATTTATTTTAACACATAGAAAGTAGAAAAGTGTGCTTTTGTCCTACATATAATAATCAGCATGAATTTTATTTTTGGATCCTTTATAATTATAAATAATCAAAATGAAGCATAGTTAAGTGATAGGTGATGTATACTATTTATTGAAAAAATTTCATATAAATAAAAAAAAATAGGCGATTCAATAATTGATATATATTGATAGTAGAAGTTCGAATCTTCTATTTCATCGGTTGTACTAGACAAAATTGCTACAAACTTTTTGGAGCAATTTTGTAGCTAAAGACATACAGTAATAAAATATATTGGTTCGTAACCCTAAAGTAATTAAAGGCAGGCTAAAAGCCTAAAAGTGAAAAATCTCGCATCAAAATAGAGAATGAAATATTGCCTGGGAGATATTTTCTCTTTTTTTTTAAGTAAAATAAGGGTAAAAAAATTCGAACTACACATCTCTTAATCAGTTGTCAACACATTCGTATACTAAGTTGAATTATGCTCATTTTGACATAAAATATTTTCTCATTCCAATTTAACACGTGAGTTCCAACTTCACTTTTTGGTAATTTGTTCACAACTGCTTCAATTTAAGTTTGATTTTAAATTTTGTCCTATAAGTGACATTTTGGTTTCTATAATTTGAGTTTAATTTTAAATTAGATTTTAAAATTTTCAATTAGATATTTTTATTACGATTTTGAGGTTTAAGGATTAGGTAAAATGGTAACCATCATGAGTTGACTTAGTGATAAATAGAGAGAGTGACCATAATAAAAGACTAGGAGGTCATGGTGGTTGTTTCGTGAGCCGTGGCGGATCTAAAAAATTTTGTTGAAAGGAAGCTTTATATTCAGTAAAAATAATCTAAAAAAATAAATGTAAAAAGAGGGGCTGGAAGACAAAACTACCACCGAGCTAGCTAATGATATTGATACTTTGTCAGTTTTTTATATATATATTATATAAAAAGCATAAAGTTGAGGGGCTCGAGCCCCTTTAAGCCTATACTAAATCTGCCTCTATTCGAAAGATTAGTTGAAGTACACATAAATTGGCCTAAATACATACTAATATTAAAAGAGAAAAAAAAAAGACTAATTAAGTAAAGATGGTTTATAGACCATTCATAATATAGAATCATAAGAATCAAGCTTTATAACATCAAATTGATTATTTCACATGCCTGTGGTTAGGTTAAAATATAATTTTTGTCTAAATTTAGTTCATATGTTATTTCAATATATTTAAAGATTAGTTTTTACTAAATTGTTTATAACCGATAATAGTCTACTCCATACTGTTCCTCTAAATTCTAAAACACATGTTCATATTCATATTATATTTTTTATTGTGGGAAAATTATTATTTTTATATAATAGATTTTCATAAAATCTAATTAAAAATGAAATGAAACTAGTAGAATGATATCTTATCTTTAGAGGGAAAAATATTGAATAATCAAAACTGATGGTTGATTAATATTAATACACACGTG
The DNA here is from genome assembly GCA_002890555.2 of Lagenaria siceraria. NCBI lineage: Eukaryota > Viridiplantae > Streptophyta > Magnoliopsida > Cucurbitales > Cucurbitaceae > Lagenaria > Lagenaria siceraria. The sequence continues at coordinate 18,445,216 of CM016490.1, forward strand.
TCAAGCCAACAAGGCATGTGGTAAAATATGTGGACGAACGTTTCATGCATGGAAGCCACGCTTTTCCGAAACCTCCGCCGATGATTCAGGTCGGGGTCGTACAAACAATGTACAATTTTGATTTATGGAGTCAACAAATAATAATTAGTAAAATCATCTAACTTAACGGTAATTAGCATGATTATTCGGATTGATCTTTCATTTCATCTATACAATTGTTGTACTAAAAAAATAAAAGTAATAATACAGTGATTTTTCTATGAAATGTTACGTAGTGAAGTAATTTTTTTTTTAAGTATTTAGGGGTCTATTATAATTTTTGGTTAAAAATATACCGGTGGAACTCAATACTTTCTGTAAAATTAGTCTTCAATATTAGTTTCAAGCTAATTTATATCAAATTTAGTAAAATAATAATATTTTTAAAAAATTACAGTGTGAGTATATTCTTCAATATTTATACTGAAAAAATTAATATAGACAAAGCTTATTTAGAAAAGTTATTAACAGTAAATTAATAATAGATTAATTTCAAGATTTATTAAAAGAACATACCTAAATTTGAATATTTGAAAGTATGAAAATTAAAATAGAAAATATTAAATTAAAAAATTCAGATCAAAATGTTATTTTAACATAAAATTATTTTTAAAGTATATCAACTAAATAGATATAACCCTAAATAAAATATGAACGGGAAGCTTATAATTTAATCAAAAGTTTTCAAAAGAAATGATATAATATATCATTTAAATAACAATTTTGCACTCATCCATCCCCCTCGTCTTTTCTTCCCAAATCGTTTCTGGAAGCTGAATATATTTTCCTCTCAACTCAAAGGATTTGTTGTTTCGTGTTCAGTTTTTTTTTTAATAAGAAAATATTTGTCAAGAAAATATGATATTGTTTTATAAAGTATTTTTCTCAAATATTATTTTATAAATTTGAACCCTTACTTAACAATTATTTAATTATTTTTTATTAATTGCTCGTGATTTGATTGTTGTTGTGCTTGAAAAGTTGAAAACACATTGTGCACTTGAGGTGGCCATGTAATATAGGTCGATAAGAAGGGAAAAAAAGTATCAATTTTCATGGTTTAAAAAAAAATCCATAAGGGATGAGTTCATCGTGAAACTCATTTGACTCTAGTCACTCTATAACATTTAAGTATTTAGAAAATTCGTAAAATTTAAGTAGATGATCACCATGTATTAACCTATTACCTTTAAACCATTTATTAAACTATGTCCTTTATTAACCGAATATGAACTTTCATAGTAAACTTCAAATTTTATCATATCAAGCCTAGTACTGAACTAAATGTTACAATTTCTATCTTCTATTCAAATTTCACTACTTTGTCAACTAATTTTAACAAAAAGTAATGTAAACATCTCAATACACACTCATTTTCAATAATATAAAGTTCAGCATAAATATAAGTTTGATTAATTCAAAAATTAACCGTAGAATAATTTTGCCAAAACATATAAATTTTAATAAAAATTTAACCCTAATATTATCTTTCTTTATGGCACCTTGCATATATTTTATAATTTTCTTTTATCTAAATTCAAGTGGGTGTTTGATTTTTTTTCCCCCCTATAAAATAATAATAAACCAAGTTATATGGGCACAACATTCACCAGAAAACAAAACCATATCTATCAATAGCTTTTGAAAGAATCGTTTCTAAAAGACGATTTATTCAAAATTCAATATATTTCAATACTGTACAAAGACCCCTATTTTTATTAGCACCTCCAACAATACATTATTTTCAACATCATTTTTTAATTTATTAAAAAAAAAGATACATTAAAATTAAAAAAGAAATCTAAATAAGTATTGATTTCTTATATTGAAGACAGAACTATCAACACATAGAACAATTAAAATGATGAGAAAAGGGAAACACGAGGCAATCCATCTAGTGAACCAACAAATAAAAGTGAACACACAGAAGATGGAATGTGCTTTACTACTTTACATAAGATGTCTGGATAATCATATTTAATTTGTTGGTGTGATCAATAACACATTCTGCAATCTCCCTTGGTGACAGCAGCAACGTCAAATTCAAATGTTTGGCAAAGAGGAAGCAATGTCAAATCAGCCCTTTTTGGGCATGGCAGCAAGCCTTGTGTACATCCTTGCCATTGATTGATATCCTCGGACGTCGCCCGAACGCAGGAGGTTTCCTGTAAACACCCACACAATAATTAAAAGAATTAAAGGTCACTGGCATCTGCCTCGGGAAAATGCTATGCTTTATATGTCACCCAGTTTGATCTGGAAATAGTTTACGAAACCGAGCAACATGCTTCAGTCGATTTACCTCCAAGGGCAAACCCTCGTATTTGAAATGTTGGGAGATTCTCTCCATGGTCTTAAGTTCAAGTCTACATATTTAGGCCCGTACTAATTCCATCTATGAGTTTTATTCGATAATATGGGGTTCCATCTCAAAACCAATTAACAATGAAAAGAGTAACTCATCTAGAAAGAAAAAAAGAAGTACAATTTTCATAAGCAAAAAAACCAGATAGTTAACAAATGGGGTCTTAATCATTTAAAATCTAATCCTAGTGCCTCTAGAAGTTGGCTTAGGAAGGGCCAAACTTTCCCAAAGATTAGTCGGGTAGGTCATGAACCTATTGCAAAGAGTGAGGTCCCCTAATATCTCCCTTAACAAAAAAAAAAAAAAAGAAAAAAAAGGCCAAAGGGACAGGCGTCCCCTCCCCAACACAAAGGATTTACAAGAAGACCATCCCATTGAGGTCTCCTAATATCTCATTTACTAAAATATATTCAGTTGATTTGTTTTCAAAATATATAACTGAACATTACCCGATCAACTTGCTTCAGTCTTAGTTTCAAAATTTTATTTTTGTTTTTAGAATTGGCAAGAATTCAAGTATTTTTTCTAGAAAATGTGAAAACCATGGTATGGAATATAGAAGAAAACATGTATAAATTTCAAAAACAAAATCATTATTAAATGAGTTCTTTAACTACTTTGCTACATTACCAGTTATCACACCATCCAAAGATTCAAATAAGCAAGCATGTAAACTCACCAGAATCACAGTTTAGCGGGCTATCAGGTTCAGGATGAGCCATCAAAGCAATTATAGCCCTACAAACAGATTGCAGAGTCCATGCTGGGCTCCACGCATTCTTCAATATATCTAGGCAGATCTCACCCGTCTGCACGAAGGCACAGCGATAAGTATAAAGTGTGGTTCCATTCAACCACTGAAAAGAGTTATGTTTATATGTTTAATGACAGAAATGAAAAGTATTAAAAATAAGGTTCACCGTAAAATAAGACTACAGTCTCCTTAGAACTCAAAGACACAGTTGTACAACCTATAGAAAAGATCCTGTTCAAGTAAGGTCGTAAAAAAATAAGACTACAGTCACAAAAGGGTTCAAACAAACGTGAATGATCGCCATTCACCAACACTAGTCCATCCCTAATGCACAGAATTGCTCGGCAACAAGAATTCCTCTCATATGAAAGCAGTCCACAAAATATATCTACGCTTTTGGATCCTCTCCATAAAAAATCAGCATATCTAGCTTCCCACTCCCAATCCCATCTATATGTATGTGTGTGTATATATATTTATTTATTTTATAGAAACAACTTTTATTGAGAATGAAATGAAAGAATACACGGCCGTACAAAAAGCCATGCTCACACACACACACAAAAAAAAAAAAAAAAACAACCTCCCTCTACAGGAAGGGACTCCAACTATGCAAAATAACGCCAATAGAGTAGTTACAAAAGGTCTTCAAAACGGAAACCCCCAAAGAAACATGAAAGCGAACAAGAGACCAAACCTCACTAGGGTCCTTATCCACCCCTCTAAAAGTTTTACTATTCCGCTCACCCCACAAAATCCACAAGATCGCACATACCCCAGCAAACCATGAAAACAAACCTTCTCCCCACGAGGCAGATTCAATCATAGCACTAGCATCCTTTTGACAAGCATACATTTTACGTTTGAAGGAGAGGTCATTGTCAAACTCCCCCATACAAATATCCACCTTAATTGCAACTCTGCCTCCTCCCATAGGGTTCTTCAACTTTTAAGTTCACTCCCATATCCCTAGAGTTTGCAACACCACATCAATTATTTTATAACGATTATACCGGTTGTTTCATCAAATTGGCTTATTTCATCATTGCAACTCCTGTTGTACCTTTCAACAGAAGGGATATCATCTACTCAATTTCTTGTTGTGCCTCCCTAGAATCCACAAGATGATTTGAAAATCCAAGGCCTCCCACACATGAAATACCACTAAATTTCTTTTTGTATATTCCTCTCCCCTGCCCGTGTATTACCTTCTATATATTCTCCCCCTACTCCCATATGCATGGAGGCTCAACAGTATTTAGTTACGCTCCCTTGGACAACGACACCCCCTCCCATATTGTTGCTTTTCCTCCCCATGAATCATGATCACCTCTTTATAATCCTTACCACAATCTTGCTGGTGGAAAGTTAGTCAGATCTAGCATAGATTGGCCATGGTCTGTAGGTAGTTGGAGTTGGTGGGCTTTCTTAGGGTTCCCTCATTCGGGATTTGGGGGCTCTCAAAGTTTACTAGAGGTAATGTGGTTGTAACTTCATCAGTTCACGTAGGGCATTTCGGTATATAGAGCAGATACTAGCCAAGTATAGTTCATAAAAAACAATAACATTAACAATTGTGACAGAAGGGCTCATAGTTAGCATAATCTAGAACAAAGATCCGGGTGACTTCTACCTTAAAATGAACATTTGGATGGAAAATTTTCGTTAAGAACCGCACTTGAGGAGGTTGCAAAGGGTATTGCTCAGGTACGGAGAAGGCAAGTTGAAAAACACCACCTTCAAAAGGAGTCTCTGACGGTCCCTAAATAAAGTGCATATCAATCATGGTAAGAAACAACTCTGAAATCAATTTTTCATCTGAATCATCAAGAGGCTTACCTTGATTAGGGCTGTCCATTTAAAAATATTGGAATCGTCACAAACCAGTTGAATATCTGGATCTGCTACCTTTTCTCTTTGAACCTCTTTGTACTCCTTGAACAACCTTGCTCTTGAGGCCTACACAAAATCAAAGTTTTAATAGGCTAAAGGCATCTTGAGGCTTTTCCTCTTAAAGAGGCAAGATATAAACCTTGAGGAGGTATGAGGTGTAAGACTCAATTTTCAGATCCTAAATGTGTGTGATTGTACATAATAATAATAATTAGATAAAAGTTAAATAAATAAATAAATAAAGAAGCCCCTGTCAGTTGCCAATAAATTTTTGTCTTCAACATCCCTACTATTATCACTTAACAAGATTAACTATTTCTATAAATGGTGTAATACCAATTTCTAGAATTGAATCAAATGAATCTCTACCTCTAAATGAGGGGAGATAACCTTTATTTATAAGGAAAGTGTGAGTACAAGTTTAAAGAAATTTAACAAATCAAAATAACAAACAAACTATTCAACAACTAACAAACTAAAACTTACAAACTATAGTTTTGTTATTACAACAATAATATCTTCAACGTTTTTAAAGCCTAAGAAGTAAAAGTATCAATAGCTGTTTAGTAACAAAGATGCATGAAGCTAATTGAAATCACCCGATAACCATAAAGATACAAAAGCAATTAGTCATCTATAATTATAGGTAAGTATGAGGTAGAAATCCACTATCATACAGGGTTATAACAAAAGGCTGGCTTGAGAGAAACCATATAATATTACAATTATATAGGGAAAAAAATGCAGATGAATCCAGAAAAATATAAGATCTTCGGAGAAAATCCAAATACTTCATGCTGTTACCCATCACCACATAACACAGACGTACATACTTTTCTTAAGGGAATGAGAAAGAAAGAGCATCAGCAAAAGCTCAGCCATACGCTGGAATGAAATTAAACTTGAATAGCAAAGATAAATTTCAATGAAACCACAACAAGGAAAGATACTTTAACTTGAGAGATTTTGATAATATTACATTCGAGTGGAGAAGAGAAAATTCTAATCCACCACTGATAAAGGGGAGATAGGCACTAGGGAGGTTTTAATGGTTCAAAACAAAGATGAATACGTTAAAGCGAAGGGGGAAAACTCCGATCAATCACGAAAGTTAGTTGTACACGCGTAGTAAATAGGAAAACACTCGAAACGTTCCAATCATTGACAACAAAAAAGAACTCAACTCCCACAATGCAATGAGTAACTCTTCTCACAGCAAAACGCAAGTTATGAATGTTTTTGTGGCAGGCTGAAATTTGTGCTATATTTTGCGGGGTTTATGAGACGAGAAATAATAGAGTCTTCATGGTAGAGAGAGAGATTTCTACGATGTTTGGTTCCTGTTAGATTCTCTATTCCTCTTTGAACCTAAATTTCCAACCCTTTTGTAATTTATTTACTAGGTCTCATTGTACTTGATTTGAACCCTTCTTGTAGTTGGCACTTGGCACTCAACTACAATCTTTTCATGGACTTACCTTTTTGTATCTCCGTGTATTTTTTTTCTCAATTATCTCATAAATATATAACAAAGTATAGTAGCTAACCTGCATTATAGATTCTCCCAGACGAAACAAGCAGCTTCAAGCCTAGAATTCTCAAACCAGCAAAATTACCGGCCGACAAACTGCAACCGGTACCAGAAAAACTAGACACAAGAATAAATCATAATTAGTCAAATCATAAGGATTTGTTGTATGCATAATATCAAACCCTAGAGAAGAAGTTCCAGGTGAAAAGAAAAAAAAAAAAAAAAAAGGGAAATTCATAGACTATAGAATTTCTTCTGAATGAAGAAACTAAAGAAACACAAATTCACAGAAATCGACAACAACTATAGATTTCTACAATCAGAAGAACCAATAATTCGGAAAAATCGAAAATTATACAAAACAGAAAAATAGAAAAACACTCACAATCACCAATAAGATCGATTTGTCGTCCAGAAACGAGCTCGAGGCAATTGGAAGATGCCGCGAATGGTGAAGCGCCGAAGCCTTAATCGGAGAAGATATCTATGAAACGTGCTTTGAGGTCTATCGTATTCGTATCAGCAACCTTTTCAAGACTCGACCGGCCGTCTTCCTATGGTAATTCGTAGCTTCTTGTGGTGACGAATCTCGGGAGTTGAAAATTTGCTTTCTATATTTTTCTTTTTTTATTTTTGTATTTCACGGTAGTCTGTCAATTCAACATTTATATTTCCGTGTACCTAATATTTATAATAAGATAACAATTTCTCCTTTTCAAATTAGGAAATATTCACATTTATGGGTGGATTCAAATTTCAAACATAAAGATAAATTACAAGTTTAGCCCTAACATTTTAGGTTTGTAAATTATATCTCATCTTATTCCTAAATTTTAAAATATGTTTAACCTGTAGTTGAATTTCAATTTTATATTCAATAGGTTTAGCGTTTAATAAATTATTAAACTTTAAATTTTGTGTAATTTATTGACTTATCAGTGCATCAAATTTTTAGAAATTTCGAATATGTTAAAAAATTATTAGACAAGAAATTGAAAGTTTGAAAATCTATTAGACATTTTAAATGTTCAAGGTCATGTTAGACACAAAATTAAATGTTTTGAGACCTATTTAAATACATTTGAAAGTTCAAGAACTAAATAGACACAAATTTAAAAGGTCATGGACACAACTTGTTATTTAACTAATATAATAAAATAAAAAATAATTCGTCATAACTTAGTTATTGAGCAATTTTTTTCGAAGTTGTTCAAATTTCACACCTATATTTGAAGTACTTTTTAAAAAAAAATGAAGAACATTAGTTTGAACTTTGAACTCATCCACATACTAGAAATTGATAGATTTGGATCCATATTTGTAAAACATTGTCCACTTTGAATACAAAGCTCTCGTGGGTTTATCTTTTAATTTCACCTAATAAGTCCATGTACACCAAAAGAAATATTGTCTTGTTATAAAATAGGAACAAAAGAAGAACAAAAGAAGAACAAAGAAAGAACAAAACAACAAAGTAGAGATTTAGAAAGTAGAGATAACAATTGAACTCAATTTTGGTGTGTATTACAAAGGCACCATTCCACATTATTTATAGGACATGAATGGTGTATGTTACATTATGCAATTCAATGGGAGGTTATGGATATCTACACTAAATATTACATTTATAATACTCCCCTTAGATATCCATATTATATAGAATATATGTCTCGTTAAAACCTTACTAGAAAAACCCAATAGAATAAAACCATAGTCAAGGGAAAAAGGGTGCAGCACATATAACTCCCCTCATAAAAGCATCACTTGATAACTCTTGGTTGTCACATGCAACTGTTGTGACTCAACTTCTCAAATGTTGTTGTAGGTAACACATTTGTCAATAAGTCTTCCAGGTCATCTTTTGAAGAAATATGTTGAATATTGATGTAGTTATTTTATGCTTTACTGTCTTCATGTAAGAACACTATTGGAGCCAACATGAATCATATGATTTAAAGTGGTTGTTGTTATGATCTGCTCCATAGGCTGCCATAAAATATAAAAATGCTTCTCCATGTACTAAGTAGCCTATTTAGAATCTAGCTCGCATGGGTTAGATAAATAATCTGCATCTCACAACCAATTAAATCATAATTAGATTTATTATAATAAAATAAATCCATGTAAGCTAATTCTCATATAAAATCTAACATATATTTAAATATGCTTCAATATCTTTCTTTTGGAGAAATATTCTATTTATGTAACAAAATTACTACAATACTACAACATGTAGCGTATATGGTTCTTCAGGACATATAAGTGCACTTATTTCCCAAAATTATGGTTCTTCAGGACCTTAATTTTTCATTATCATCCTGAAATCGAATTGTATATCTTTTCACATAGGTGAATGAAGCACCACAAGAGTGTTCAATGTTGTAACTAGTTCATATAAGATCTTTTCTGTATAAATTGATGTAATCACATCTGCGCGCTTTATGTTTTATTTGCAAGCTAAGGCAAAACTTTGTTTATTGGAACTTTCATCTCAATTTCTTTTTTAAGAAATTTTATTGCCTTTGAAATCTCTTCAGGAGTTTCTATTATATATTTAGATCATCAACATATACATATATAGTAAATTTTGACTATGATTTCTTTATAATATCATATTGACAAATGGGGTTATTTTATACCCTTATTTCAACAAATCTTTAATAAGATGATCACTATATCACATTCGTCAGGAGTGATTTTTATAAGAATCTCTATGATAAATATAATTATCTAATATTTGAATTATATGATTTTGGTACCTTTAATCCTTCATGGATTATCATTATTAAAAGATTCATTAAATGTGGTATGACTGCATCCATAAGATGTATATTAAACTTTTCATACACAGTAAAATAAATTAGATATCTTATGGTATTGTATATCCACCATTAGAGGATATGTTCTATGATAGTCAATACCAATTTATTGTGAGAATTATTGTGGAATCTGTCTCGCTTTATATAATGTGACTTCACTCTATTTGTTTTTCTTACAAATACTTACTTGTATCCCACATGTTTGACATTATTTGAAGTCTGGACTACTAGTCCTCACGATTTGAAAAATGAGTTTATTTTTATTGGATTGTTTCTTTCCACATAAGTCAATCCCTTCTATGTTGACATTTTTCAATACATAATACTCATTTTCATAAATAATAAAATGTTGTCAACTTATATAAGTATGGTTCATCCTTTTTCTTGTCATGACATATAATTTATCGAGATCTCTTTATTATCCTTATTTACTTAAAGATTCTTATGAGTACTCATATTTAGGATTTCTTCTGGAATATCCATATTCTTAACTAAGTCTTTTTTTTTTATTATTGACTACTTTTAGAGGATCTTTATCTTTGGAACTCATTTGTCTATCACGCTTCAGGCATGATGTAGACTCATTAATAGTGACAACTTCTTGCATTGGGATATCACTTCTAGATGTTGTATCTACAATCAATATATATAATTTAGTAACTTTCTTACAACTATAAATGCTCTGTAAATACATCTAGCATTTTATTTGTAATATTTAAATTAGTTATCTTTTGAACTTCTAGTTCAAAGTGATCTGTATGATGATCAAAATGAGACAATGCATATGCATTTCATTCAATTTCGTTTTTCCAACTTTCTTAATTTCTCCCCCTAATGTTGGAAAATTTGTCTCATTAATGACAAATAACAAATTGTGGAGTAAATATATCACCCATAAGGGGTTCATAGTATTTATTAATTGATGTGAAATCAATTTCAATATAGATTTATAACCTCTTTTGAGAATTCATTTTAATTACTTAATTATCTTAATTGCTGTTGTGTAACAATTTAATCATTTACTGCACATTTGCACACATGAAATATATTTGGCTTCTGGCCATAAGCTCATAAGCTATTGGCTTAGAGCATACACAACAATGTGTTCTCATACAGATTTAGAAGCTTTGCTATTTGAACACAAGCTACTGGATGCTCAATACTTATCCCAATCAATTATTAAATGTTGGGATGCAAACTCACTAGTATTATCAAAACAAATTTTTTAATTTCAACATCATGAAATTTTACTTTAACTATTTGAGCAATTAACCTTGCAGATGTAAGGTTTTGAATGATAATAAACATATATGTGACCATCAACTGGATGCGTCAACAAAACATAAAATATTTAAATGGTTCACTTGAGAGGTTCAATTCCAATTTTAACTAGTGAGAGTTTGATAATTAATCCCTTGAGAACAAAGCCACACATGACAATTTATTAGATGGAAGAATCTTCTAGTTCTTCAGTGGATGTCAATATATATTTTCAATACTGACCCAAAATGACTCATCATGTCAAATAAAAATATATTTGGATCAATGAACTTCGGGTTCAATCTTGCATATATTTCAATTACACGAATATGTGTAATACAATTTAGAAGGAAAAACATACAACTTTTCTATATGCATTTTCCGTAGGAGACAATAGATTATCGATTTCTCTAGATGATATTTATTACAATATATACCTTCTAAATTTACTAAACTTCTCTTTGATTTACAAGAGAATGTGGTATATCAATTGCAAATTTTGCTCCTCTAAGCAAAATAATATTTTATTTTCTAAAATATTTAATCAAGTCTACAGAACTTAATATATATCATATTTGATTTTTCGCTTCAAGCATTTGAATTTTGGAAAATGTATTGTCTACTTCTAAGTATCATATGCATAGATGTACTATGTGCAAAACATAAATATTATGAATTATTATTTTCTCTTCAGGAGATTCAAAAGAAAACAAAATATCTCATATACGAGTGAGTCAAAAAGAATAATCATCTCTTCAGGAGATTCTAAAAACTTGTAACATCCAAATATCATCATATTTAGGGGTTAAAATGATAAGTTATGATCTCTTCAAGAGATTCAAATAAATTCTCAAAATTTGTTATACCACACATCGTCTTCCTTTTCATTATTAAAGATTTTAATTTTTTTTTTTTAAAAAAAAAAAAACTCTTAATGTAAAAAAAAAGGTACAAGATCATTGTCTCTTTTGCATCACATTTGAAATATGAAATTCTCATATAAATATGTGTGGTTTTAATAGAATAATTACTTATTCCTCTATTAAAATTATTTCAATCACAATTATTAAATATTGCAACATTCACGTCAAAGAATGATATTAAATGGTCGAAATTCATTATTTTGCATAAATCATAAACTTATTTTGATTTATGCAACTTCAGGTGCATGAAATCACAATTAGCTTTAGAAAAGTAATAAACTATTATGCATAACTTTCAAATTTTACCATGAGAGAATTCATTCAAATATATATTATCACTATATATAAATTTTTAAAATTTACAAAATCCACATGAGAATAATTTAAATATTCATTTAAATATTCAACAATCCAATAAATTTCAATAGGCAAATAAAAATTTGTCTAATTCAACTCCCAGGTTAGTTCCCAGGTAGAGGTGTTCCCTTACGGTCAGCTTAAATACCTCAACCTAGCCAGAACCATCCTTTAGACAGAGTTCCCTTATAGTCAAAATTTTATTTCTAATTCATTAATCTTTTAATTAGGAGTTAATTAAAAAATTACTTAATTAAAAAATTAATGAATCTAAGTGAATTATTAAGATTTATTTTTCATCTTATAAAAACTAATTCACTTAATGAATAATCTTTAATATTTTAAATCTTAAACCTTTTGAAATAAAATGAAATATAGTCTTTGATATATTTATTCTCATATTTAAAAATAAAATATAATATTATTAGAAGATAATCTTAACATATAAAAGATAATATGTGTAAAAGAGAAATCATAATAATTCCTATTAAAAAAAACTTCTAACGGTTAGAAATATGAAAACAGATCATAATTCAATTTTCCTATTCAAATATATGGAAAATATAAATTAATTAAGAAACATCTCAATTGAATTTAAAATAAGACCATAATTTACAACCTTATTCTAAATGACATACTTTATGCAAAGAATCAAACAATTTTAAACATATACGACAATTTACAATTTGGTAGTCTTAACAAATTGAAAACAATTTAAATTACTATAATTTAGACTCAAGATTTTTCTTGATTGACCATATCAATTTTCCTTTACCAAAAGTTCTTTGTACGTATTAAACATTGAATCAAGAATAAACACCGTCATTTTTTTTCCAGTTGATTACTTGTTTGTGTTAGCACATGCACAGGTCACGACCACACAAGTAAACATTTATCATATAATTTTGTCCTTTTCCACACAAATAAGAACTTAACAAGGAGATTAATCTTGTTTCTTCAACTAGTATACATCACATCATTCAAAAATTATTTTTCCATACAATCATAATTTCTACCATGAGTGCTTAGTCCGATTCTTATAATTTCAAATCTCATTCACAACAAATTTAAAAAAAAAACTCATAAAAGTACATAAAATTCTAGAAATTGATCTAATGCAAAATCCTAATTAATATCAAATTTGCAATTCAATTTCACAATCTACGTATATTGCATTATGAAAATTAAAATACTCACCTTCTTTTGGACTTTAGTTTTAATAGAATAAAGATGAATGATGGTGGTGAGAAAACCAATGATGAATATATCAAACACATATGTATAATTTTGTTTCCTCTAAACTCAAACAAGACCAAAATCAAAATACTCACCGTGTTTGAACGAAATTCTAAATACCTTAAAAATTATGGAGAAAATTCTAGCGAGTCTTTAGCGTTCTTGATATTCCAATGAATCGAATCCAACCTTTACAAAATCTTCAAAGTGTTAGAGACTCGTGCTGATAACGTGTTATAAAATAGGAACAAAACAAGAACAAAAGAAGAACAAAGAAAGAACAAAACAACAAAGTAGAGAGAATTAGAAAGTAGAGATAACAATTGAACTCAATTTTGGTGTGTATTACAAAGGCACCATTCCACATTATTTATAGGACATGAATGGTGTATGTTACATTATGCTGATAACGTGTTATAAAATAGGAACAAAACAAGAACAAAAGAAGAACAAAGAAAGAACAAAACAACAAAGTAGAGAGAATTAGAAAGTAGAGATAACAATTTAACTCAATTTTGGTGTGTATTACAAAGGCACCATTCCACATTATTTATAGGACATGAATGGTGTATGTTACATTATGCAATTCAATGGGAGGTTATGGATACCTACACTAAATATTACATTTATAATATGTCTCACTTATATACTATAATTTTTCTCTCGACTTTATAACATTCCCAACCATATTTTCAGGAGTAAATGAAGCAGAGACTTTTGTGACATTTTTAACCTAACTCAAACAAAGGTCATAGGTTCACATAATCACATTATAATTTCCATTAAGAAAAATGCGGCAAAAATTACCCGTCGTTTTATTATAATATGAAAACAAAACAGCTTAGTTTCATGTAAACTATTTCATAAACTGATAAGAACTCTTAGCAAAATAGTACAAGATACAAATGATTATATAACGGATCATGCTAAAAAATTTATTGATGAAACAACTAAAATGAATCAGAGATGAACTTTACACTAAAGTTATTTATTAAAAAAGGAGAAGAAAAAAAAATCAACAAAAGGTCAAATTTTAATGCAGGTGGTTCTCCCAAGGCTTTTTCCTTCTCTCTTTTCCTTTTTCCATCCCTCTACAAGAAATATACACTATTTCAATACTCAAACAGGCAACAAGAATGAGGGGGCCAAAGGCAAACACTATATGTATGCAATGTGAAACAAGGGGAGGCATAAAAATAAACAAAGGAAAAAGGCACGGCGATCATTTCACATGCTACCAGCTCTGCCAGGAGTCGATTTCGCGGGTTTGAATTTTGCAATGTCGACGAGGTCGCCGAACAGTTTATCCTCTGGTTTATTGGCTGGCTTCATGGGAGGCACATAAGATAAAGCAGAAGCATGAGAAGACGAATTGCTCATACTCATATCATCTCTAACGGACAGGCCATACATTTGCTGCTCAAGATATTGGGGGACTTGCGGTTGACCATAGCCATAGCCAGGGTTGTATTGGTTGTGGTTGCCATACATCTGTTGAGGGTAATATGGTTGGGTCATCTGGTTAGCTTGCGGATGTTGCGGATGTTGTGGAGGCATCGACATACCCATATTTTGCATGCCGGGGATCTGCTGCGGAGGCATCGGCATACCCAACTGATGGTTTGGATTAACATGGCTATTCATGTTAGACATTTGACCACTCGTTATCGGCTGGATGTACATACCTATACCTACAACCTCGTTCCCCATTGATTGAGGTCCTTGGGGATGTCCACCGAGTCCGTGTGAGACGATAACCTGGGTAGTAACCTGCATTGGTTGAGGGTAATGAGAGCCTGCTACTGGGCTACCGTCATCAGAAGACTGAGCTTCCCAGGGCGGAGGTGGCAATGAACCAGTTTGCGAACCTGTCACACAACCCAACATCATGTAAGTCTTGCATGTGTTCACATCGAACTCGGAAACAAAAATGCCAAAAGCAAATGGTAGGTGAAACTCATGCACTAACAAAGAGACACACAACAGAACACAGAAAAAGCGCAACTCCCAGGAATATTGAAACACAAAGATGTAGAATTCTGCCACGTAACGGAATAATAATAATGATTTATTTAGCCTTCTAATGCATAAAAGTACCATAGACAGGTGACTGGGGCTGCTGTTGCTGCTGAGGAGGAGTTTGACCAATCCAGGCAGAACCTGGGCCCTGCATGTACATTGATTGCTCATAATTAGGCGAACCCATGTTCATGACGTTCCCATTCGGATACAATCCAGCTTGTGGGGAATGAACATTAGGCGGCTGCTGCTGCTGCTGTTGCTGCTGTTGAAATTGGGAAGTGTGTGTGTGCGAGGGTTGCCCACCAGGATTGATAGGAGGGGGATTTGCAGGAGAGGCATTGTTACCATCAGAGAACATGTCAAATAGAACAAGAGCATTTTGATCCGATGTAGGAGGATTAGGTTGTTGCTCTCCAAGAGGAACAAGAGCCAATGAAGTCTCTGCCTTTGGTGAATTGAAGTCACCGCTCAGCAGGTCCACATTGGGTTCAACTCTACCCGGAGGAGCTGGCCCATTAGTTGCAGCAGGTGCAGGAAGCAACAACTGGTTCAGGGTTTGAGAACCTTCACCAGCATTTGGGGCGGCAGCTCTGCAGAACAATTAGACGTCAATACACAACCGACATAAGGTGACTTAAATGACCAAAACCAAATCTTTAAGCATTCGATGAAACCTTACAAGCATTAATCTTGACATTTAAAAAGTTCGATCAAATACATGCAATATACTATGAATTACCATACTGCAAAATTAATCGACTCTAAAAGACATAATTACTTTGTCTCAGGCTGTTTGCTGTTATCTCCAGTGTCGATAAGAGGCCGGTCTACATCAACGAGGGTTGTAGCAGATTCAGACTTTGGTTTCTGAACAACAGGATTTCCAGAAGAAATAGATTCATGCCTAGCAAGTAGCCTCTGAAGATCATCATTAAGTGCAAGTCCTTGGCAAAGTAGTGACTCATCCCTGTACCAGCATTACGAAATAAACATAAATACATGCATATATAAAATGTCTCTCCAGTTAGTGTCCATTAATGTACATTTCACAGACTAGTTGTTCCAGCCCCAGGATAAGTAGGGCAGAGAGCAACATACAATGCTTCTGCTACTTGAATTACCTCATAATACTTCAACCAAACTCACACAACAAAATCACAATTAATACTGAATGTAAGCCAGGCTACCAAAACAGTAGCCGTAGCATAGATACAGGTCATGTAAATTACTTTCTTTTTTATACAAATAAATTGAAAATCTTTGACAGTTACTTAGCTTAAGAAACAATGTCCACCCTCCCCATTTCTGTATTCATTCTTTCTTTCTTTCTTTAATGAAATCATTTTTTTATTCAAAGGGGAAAAAAAATTAACGAATAAAATATATGCAGTAATGTGGTAAAAATGATCTTCTGAGAATGAAATAAAACCAAATTGACAGTCCAAACCAACATGACATCTCAAACCAATATTATTGATGTTTTTCTCGTCATTATGATGATGAAATGAAATAAAACTTCGAAGCAGAAAATTATATAAGAAATTAATCAGCTAGAACTGGTGTGCTACTCATGTACCACTTATGATGTCCTTTTTCCATGGTGTTCTTTATCTAATTCATTTTTGTAATTACTCTATTTTAAGGATTAAATCGAATTTGGGTACAATTTGTGAACTCCCGTATAGAAAGTGAGTTTTTTGGGTTTTTTTTTTATATCCGGAGTTTTTGGTAATTTTTGCAAAATCAACAAAAGAATATGTTTCCTCTTTAAAACAAAAAACCAAGAAGTATATTTGTGCAGGCACAATTGGGAACAATAATGTCAATAGCAGCACTAACATGCATAAAAGCGACTTTAAGTATGAGGTCTTACGCAGTTGAGTTAACAAGGTGAACCACCCTCTGCTTGTAAGTACGACACTGGTCAACCAAGTCAACGATAACTTCCTGTCTGATAGCCTGTCAGATGAGAAATCCCAACATGAATAAAGTCGATAATCCACACAGCATGTGATTCGACGGAAGAATTAAAAACATCCCAGGTAAGTCATGAGAGAAAACATACTTTGCTTTCATTTTAAACTAATAAAGTACCTCTTTATTCCCTGGTTCTAATGCATTAAGCATTTCTGAAAGAACGTCCATAATTCCACGAGCATTTTGAATTTCAGTCAGGCTGGAAAGATGGAATCAAAATCAGTTTCATAGTTCCATATTAACAACATTCATAAAATGGACAAGAGTATTATGATGATGAAAACGAGGATAAAAGAAGTTTGTGCACCTTAAGGTCGGAAACTCAGACTCAGCAGAGGTCTCAGCACCATCTTGCTGATTATGATCAGGATTCCGTAGATTAGGAGGATACGTTGCCAAAGGTTGTGTTTGTGGTGGGGTGAATACAGGTGCAGAGCTCTCAGATCTCTGGGGGAAAACTGCCCCAGCACGCTGAAACAAAGGAGGTATTGATACTCACATGCTCATGTCATGTCATGATAACTAGCAGAAGATGGTGCATGCGTGACAAAATAGAACTGAGATGGGGTGCACACTTTTGCAAAAACGCCACAAATTCAAAGAATAAAGTATATCTTGTGAATTCAATCAATCTCAATTGGGCTTAAAAGAATGCTTTTCCATGCTTACCAACAATTCCTGGTATGCGGCGTAATATTGTGGATATCTTGCCCTAGGTCCTCCAAAAGCTTCTTGCCAAGTATCTATCAGAATCAATATCTTCTCTTTGACGCGAAAATCAGGCTACATTATGCCCACAATTGCTGAGATGTTATTCCATGAAAGAATGACGGGTGAAGCAAGAGAGCAACAAATATATTCTAGATGAAATCCTACCTTCTTTTTCACCATTTTTACCATCTCATGAAGAAGACCCTTCTCAGCCACATGCATATGAACAATGTCCCCACAATTCTTAATGATTGTTTCCAACAGCTAGAATGTAGAGATACGACAAAATCAGAAATCAACTTAATCCTCTATAACATAGAATACCAAGATTTAGTAAACTGAGCATCACTGCAGGAAAGAAAGTAATGCGAGCTTAAAAAGTGGATCAGAAAGATTTAACAAAATCAAAGTAGTAACTTCCTGAAAAAATTATTGCAGTAGCTTGAGGTAGTATCTTATCTCACTATTCTCCTTTCAGCACATGGAACCAAAGATAAATCAGTACAATCTTCAACTGACAAACTGCACTCTTTTTTAAGCTAACTTACTTTCTTTTTCCTTACAAGAAAGGTAGACTTTCAATTAAGCAGAGATTAGTATACAAAAACAGTGTGCAGAAATGAGGCATATCTACACAAGATTTCTATGAGCAAATTTCTTGTTTATGAGATTTATAGTGAGAAGACTTGGATTCAAAGGATATTTAGAGTAGGATTATCTATTTAGCACCTTTAACAAAGGATTTCTTTACCACATTGTTGCTATGATTATGGCCATTTTGAAAGCATGCTGCATAAAATCTCCTCTTTTTCAAGGAACACTATCCCCCTCCGTTACTTCTGAATCTATATGCATCATACTCCACTATCAAAGAACTTGTTCCGTCTTTATGCAAAGAAAAGGTCTATTTTACCTCTAGACTAAAAATTCACTGCTCTTAAATACTACCAGAGTGCAAAACAGTTAATGTGTGCCTTACAACTCAATTATTGGTAAATGGCGGTGATTTAACCATGACATAATCCACTTAGGACAAACATGAGACGAATTCGCAGTAGTTGCCTCCAGTAGAACAAGAAACAGATTCAGGACATAATATGTGTTTTTTCTTCTTCTAAAGAACTAAATAAGATAACATCTGTGCCATACAACAAACGAAATCTTCTTTCATCTTTTTAAGAAACAAAATCCGAAATTAACAATAATACGCTGCTTAGATATTGATGTCCAAGTAGTCAAAAATTGTGCAATCAATAGAGTAAATATTGCCAATAAAGTCAATATGACACCGAGTGCATAAAAATAACAAATAAATTAAAAATAAGTCCATCTTAGGACTTACCGTCAGGGCAAGAAGTTGAACTTTTGCGTTCTTGCTTCCAAGGCGTTTCTTTATACCTTTAACAACATCTTTCGCTTGCCTGAAAATTTGCCAATGAAATAGTGAACTCCAACCCTAAAGGTTAGAAACTTCAAAAGGATAAATGACAAATACAGCCCAACGATCAACGAAATAACGGAAGCATCGTCAAATTACTCTGTGTCAAAGTAATCAAATTAAAACGAAAACCTAACAGAAAATCCTCGGCCTTAATCAGCAGCAAAACCCGCTGAAATTTCTCATTTATTTATCGAGATGCATGAACGGTCAGTTGCTGAGTCGCAAATCATAATTTCCATTTGAATGCAGAAAAAGAACATAGGGAAGAAGCCAGATTTCATTCGGCTTGTCTTCAATCTTCAGTTTGTAAATACAACATATTAAAAATTCCAACAGCAGAATTCCAGTAATCATTTATTTTTGCGACGAACAGATTCTCAGCAACCAAACACAAAAATAACCACTCCCAAATTCAAACAATTCTTCCGCCCAATCATTTAAAAATAGCTCAGAATATGAACAGACAACACAACTTCTTCAAAACTGGGAAAAAAAAACTACGACAAAAACAATGATTGAAAACGAAAAACGATAAACCAAACAATCGGATGCAATGCGTACCCAGGGTCATGGTTCAACATATCACAGATCTCGATGTTCATCGCCCAATCTGGACCAATCAACATATCGCTCGTAGCACGCGCCACTACGGAATTCACCATCTCTCTTCCGCGCAAAAAATACTGCCCGATCGGAAGAAAAAATTCCTATTCCGGCAACCGTACAAGTTTCCACCGGCGAAGGGAAATATTTTCCCGGCTAATTAGCTGAATATTCCGTCCACTCTCTCTCTCTTCTCTCTCAAAATCGCTCTCCGGCCTCGAGATCGCCAGTAACCCCCCCTTTTTTCTCTCGACAAACAAACAATTATTTTCCCTTTTTTTTCTTTTTTTTCTTTTCCTTTTTTTTTCTAAACGCATTTTAGTTTGCTTTCCCAGAGGCATTAGATGAAACTAAAATCGAAGGCCAGTGGAATGGCGCCACGTGTAAAACAACGATCCACTTTCGTTGTGTAGTACTGAGGTGGAAGACTTTCGTTCCGTCGGCTCGACCGACCTTTTTTTACCATCAAGCGGTTCCGGTTCTTTGTTTCACCACTTTTTATGGGTCGGCTTTTCGTTGGGAAATTTTCCACTGCGACGCGCGACCAGGATCTGTCCAATCATTGTTTTGTTTGTTGTTTTTCAGTATCCGGGTTAGACGGTGCAATGGTGGGGATTAAATTTAATTTCAAATTAGATTCTGTTTGGTACAAAAGTAAATATGAAAACAATTGCTGTATCAAAAAAAGAAAACAATTGATTTAAACTTTTTTTAAAAAATTGTATTTAATGCTTTCTGATATATGTTGATAGCATATTCAGAAATTTCATCCTAATTTAAATAATTATTTTAAATGTGTATCTGATAATATATTTATAAATAATTAATAAAATTAATTGGTGTTGTCTATTGGGTCGAATATAAATACTTTTTTAATTTATTTATGAACGTAATTATTTTAAAAACTTTGTATCATTCTCATTTTCTAATATCATATAATTTATATTACGTTAATTAATACATATTTTTTTAATTTGTGGGATATTTTTTTCTAATAATGTTACATTTCACGTATGAGCCATAAAAAATTTAAACCTAAAACATGCTAAAAGAAAAATTATGGAAGGAGATCACCAAAATGTAGTTGACAATTAGAAATTATCGAAAAAAACCACCACAATATAATTAACAATTTTATACCATTCGGTTGCACGAAAGAGAAACTATATAATCATTTCAAATCTATTTCCAATGTTATTAAGAGACATGTAAAGGCTGTTTGGGAGGTTGAAATGTAATTAAGATTACTCAGAATCAGACGAGTGTTGAAATGCATGAATTATCGAGGGCGGAACAGAAATGGGATAGTAGAACATGAAAACGGTGGGAAAGATAATTTGATTAAAAACTGTCGGAACGAAATTAGTTTAATATTACAAATTGGGCCCAAAACACTTAATCCAAACATGAGTTTTTTATTACATTACAATCCAAATTCATTCCAATATGGTTTCCACTTAGAGTTTTTGATCTATTTCTAGTGATTATTACCATATATTGTAATCTTGTTTCATAATTCTTCTTATTAAAGAGAGCTTGATGCCTCAGCATATTTGACAATTTGTAGAGAATCAAATTCTCGATCAATAAATTTATGAAGCCTACTCTAATCGTTACTATCATGCTCTCCTAAATGGTCAACATTTTCTATAGTATTCACATTTTAAATATTGAGGCGATACATTCTTTTAATTTACACGATAACTAGTTATTGTATTTTTTTTATTATGGATTATGACAAACAAGAGAAAACAATTTTTATAAGCAAGAACATTGAGAGTTGTATCTATTCGGTTCTTGAACTTTTAAACTTTAAGTTTGTGCATAATAGGTCTCTATAATTTTAATTTTGTGTCTAAAAAGTCGCTAAATTTGCGTCTCACACGTTTATGAGAAAGTCAAAAATTTTAAAAATCAATTGTAAAGTCTCGTTTGATAACCATTTAGTTTTTTTTTTGTTTTTTTTTTTTAAAATCAAGGATATAAACACCCTTCCACCTTTAGGTTTCTTTGATTTGTTATCTTCTTAATATGAATGTTTTTAAAAGTCAAACTAAGTTTTAAAATCTATATATAATTATATAAAGCATGTTTTCATTTTTGAAATTTTACTACAAATTCAACTCTTCTACTTAAAAATGACGAAGACAGTTTTAACAAATTTAGATGAAAACACACAATTTTTAAAAATTAAAATTAAAAAAATCAAATGGTTACTAAAACGGATTCTAAAGTTTCAATTTTGTGTCTAATAGATTCGTGAAAAATTTAAAAACTCAAAATTGATAGGATAATTTAACCCAAATTGTTTTATCTGTCATTTTTAATATAAACCATGTCATCCCAATCCCATAGGAAAAAATTTATTCCTAAGGAATGTTGGGTTAAAATGGAGGGAATATAGCCAAAAGAAACATACATGTCTCAAAAAAAAACATTTTATTTTTCTTTCAAAGTTATTTGGAAGTATTTCAACTTATTTCAACTTTCTCTCGATCCAAGCATGTTTAGAAGTAATTTTAAAACTGTAAAAATCACTTTTGTCATTTTTAAAATCGCTTTAAAATACATTTTTAATTACTCAAAAATTATTTTAATTTTTAATTTTACACTTTTAAATGCAATTTTCAATCATCAAAATTAGTTTTAAAGAATAAAAATATATGTTTTATGTTGATTTTAAAAATGACAAAGTAATTTTAATAATTTTAAAACTACTCTCAAATATGTTTTAAATTTGAAATTCTTAAAAATGTTTTTTTTTTAATTGCTGGTCTACGACTCTACGCAAATAATCTACTCCATTAAGTTTGCCCTCCACGCGGCTATCCTACATTGGTGAGCGAATTAATTAGATTACTTTAAATTTTTATTAATGAAAATGACAATAACGAGGCCACGCATTAATTCATCCGAAATATCCAACCCTTAATTTGGAAATCCATGCAGCAATCAGTAAAAGTATATCCACTTTGGCGATGGTCTCGCACACGGCATGCCATATTGTCGGAATTTTTTTTAATACTACCGAAGTATCATATTCCATTAGTTCCGATTATAAATTTGTTCATAAATATCAATAAACTCCATATATTAATGTTATATAATTCTACTTTATTTTTTAAAATATGTTAACATGACACATAATAAATAAATATATTAAAAATATTTTTGATGCTTTTATAAAAATAGCAATTTAGTCATTCAACTTTAAAAAGTAATGATTTAGTCTAACTTATTTACAACTTGTAATAATCTAGTCACTATAATGAAAAATATTAGTATGATTTAATGAAATTTTTTATACACTAAATTAATTGGTAGTCAAATTTATTTATAAACTATTAAAACTAAGTCGTTACGTGATAAAAATTAACGCTTAATTTTGATTAAAAATTTTCATAATAGAGACTAAATTGGTTGCTTTCGTAAAAGTATAGGGATAAAAAATAATTGTTAACCAAAACTTTTCCTATTCATGTAGTAAATTTTCCCTCGTCTTATGAGAATCGTTAGGTTTGAACATTTGTGAAGTCGTGAGACTCATAAGTTAATAAGACACAAAATTAATTTCGATTTATTTTTATGCTAAAAGAAGGTTTAATTGTAGATTTTTTTTTTTAATACAACTTATTCAACTTTTTTTTTTTGGTAGAGAATAACTTATCCAACTTAATTTGGTGAACAAAGTATTTTTTTCCTCCCTAAAACAACTATAGTTCTACTAACATATGATATGTGTTGGCGACCAAAATGTATGTGGTAGAAATCTTCCCAACCTCTGTTGCATTATATATATATATATATATATATATATATATATATATATATATATATATATATATATTATTTTGAACTATAAAATATATAAAAAATTCACGCGTTCATAGATAGTCGTGCAGAGGCATAAGTCACGTAGTAAAGAGACAACTTACTCTCATAAATAAAGGGTACAATATTAAAAGAAAATGTTTGGAAAATATATAATACATTTTAATGAAAAGAGTTTACAAAAAGTAAACTATCAAAGCGAGTTTCAACAGCATGATTATAACTCAACTTGCATAAATTTATACT
Source organism: Lagenaria siceraria (assembly GCA_002890555.2). Taxonomy (NCBI): domain Eukaryota; kingdom Viridiplantae; phylum Streptophyta; class Magnoliopsida; order Cucurbitales; family Cucurbitaceae; genus Lagenaria; species Lagenaria siceraria. The sequence continues at coordinate 18,469,224 of CM016490.1, forward strand.
ATCAATGAGGTATGAGGTTAGATCTCTACCCTACGTATGTGATATATATATATATATAATATATTATATATATATTATATATATATAATATATAGTGAGTGGGACAATTTTAACCTATACTTTTCTTTGTGTGCGGTAAAAATCGATTAAACATTAGTTTAAAAAAAAATATACTTTTCTTTGTGTGCGGTAAAAATCGATTAAACATTAGTTTAAAAAAAAATAACAAACCATTTTTCAATTATTTGATTGGTAAAATCTAATGAATGGTCGCATTTTTTAAACAATATTCTCACAAAATTTGGAATATCCCTCCGAAGCAACTTTAAAAACATCACTCATTTTATGAACTTCATCGTTTTCTCCATCGAGCTTCTGTATTGACAACACCGAAAATTCTCAGATCTCTTGCAAATCACACTGCGGCCAGTCCCAGTGATAAGATTAAACTAAAAATTTAGTTTATCAACTTTTAGATTTGTGTCTATTTTATTCTTAAACATTTGATTTGAAGGTGTTTATTAAGTTGTTAAACTTTTAATTTTATGTTTAATAAGTTCCTAGATTTCTTTAAAGTTTGTGTTTAATATATCTCTAAACTTTTTTTTTTTTTCTTATAAATAATTGATAGTTTGTCTATTAGATGTAAATTTTCATTTTATGTTTATTAGTTATATGAATTTTAAGAAAAAAATGTCGAATAGGTCAAAAACTTATACAAAGTTGAAAAGCTTGGAAATCTATTGGACGCAAAATTAAAAGTTTAAAGATTAATTAAACATTTTTTAAAGTGTAAGAAGAAATTGAAAGTTTAAAAATTTATTAAACATTTGTAAAACTCACGGACTCATTATATACTTTTGAAAGCTTACAAACTAAATAAACACCAGCATAAATGCTGAGGGATTAAACTTGTAATTTAACCGTTTGTTAAAAATAAAATAAGGGTAAAATAAGAGGTTTACTTTAAGTTAAAATTACTAAAATATTTTAACAACTAAGAGACTAAAATATAATATATTTGAAAGTTTAACTATATTTGACACGTTAAAAGTTAGTTTAAAATGGATAAAATTTGAAAATTGAGATACCAAAATAAATTTTAAACAAACATGACATTAACAATATTACTTGTTCAAATTTATTTAGGATTTAAAAGGGCAAACTTGAAAGTTGCAAAATTAAACATTGACTCGCTCTGCAAAAGTAAGAATTTGAATATTTTGAAATTTTAAAAAGACAATATTATTATTTTTGTTTAATGAAAGTACATTATATTTATTTAGTCTTTTTTTAATGAAAAAGTATCTTAAAAATAATACGATTGAATACCATTAAAAATGTTTCAAAAACAAAAGTTTTAAAAAATCAACCTAATTTTTGAAGGCTAAAGGAAAATAATAGTTTAAAAAAACAAAATTTGATTTAGAGTTCATGGGTAAAGAAAGTGAAAAAAAAAAAAAATGTAAAACACGTATAGTTTTTAAAAACAAATTACAGTTATTCTAAGTTTTAAAATCTTACATATTTATTATCGTGTTTTATTTTCATTTAGTTTTGAGAGTTTTGTAATTTTACACTTTTATCATTAGATATTTGATAATGGTCATTTTAATTTTTTACGTTAATTTTTAAGTTAATTAAATTAAAATAATTATGTAGTGAAATTTTTAAAATTAATTTTAATAGTGATGAAGAACTATTAATGAAAACTCATTAATTAGATTTTTTTAAAAAAATTTAAATTAAGAGTTGTTTTCAAATATAGCAAAATGAATAAACTTATTTACAGATATAGCAAAACGTCACTTAGTCAGTGACATTTTTCTATATTTAAAAATATTTTCAACAGTTTTGTTATTTAAAACAAATACTTTCAAATTAATTAATAAACATTATCACTAAAGACCAAAGTAATTATCTAGTGACAAACCAAAGTTAAAAGTGTAAATGTTGATTCGTAAGGATCAAATGAAAATAAAAACTCAATACTCAAAGATAAAAATATCAAGATGTTGAAACTTAAGTATTAGAGTGACATTTTTTCTATATTTAAAAACATTTCCAACAGTTTTGTTATTTAAAACAACTACTCTTAAATTAATTTATAAATATTATCACTAAAGACCGAAAGTGATTATTTAGCAACAAACTAAAGTTAAAAGTGTAAACCGATTCATTAAGGATCAAATGAAAATAAAAACTCAATACCCAGAGATAAAAATGTTAAGAAGTTGAAACTTAAGTTTTAGATGGAAATTAAACTCAAAATTGAAGATAAAAATGCAACATTTTATAATATATACCAAATAAAAAATATCGAAAACTTAGAGATGAGCATCGTGGAAATTTTCTATCGATGCCTTGAAATTTCAATGGGGGAATTTTGTTTTTCTCCATTTTGACGAAATTTTGAGATTTCAAGAAAATTTTGAGACACTTTTTATTCTATTTTTTCCTTATTTTGAGAAGATTTTAAGATTTTTTTATTTGGAAATAACTACGTTATCTCGATTCAAGTTCTTCAGTTTTATAGTCTTGGTTACACATAATTGTATAATTTCACATGTCATTTTCGAAGAAAGATGAAGCTTTTTCATCGTGCTAATTAAAAAATTATATTTATTTTTAATCTCATTCAATTTTTTTCATTTTTTATGTAAGTTTTTTTTTTTACCATCCAAAACTTTTATTTCACTTAATTTCACCTCAAAGAATATTCCTAAACTTCATGTTATTTTGTAATTATTTTTCTATTTTTTTTTTAATTTCAGCCCTCGCACCAAAACCAAATCTTTACAATATACATATACATATTATCTTATTTTATTAAAAATTATATATTTTTTAATTTCAGCTCTCGCACCAAAAACAAATATTTACAATATATACATACATATTATCTTATTTTATTAAAAATTGTAATTAAAAATAATTAATTACAATCCAATTAGAGCTAGAATCAAAATTTTATTAACTAATTATAATAATTTTCATCGAGTTTTCTTAAATTAACTTCAATATTTCCACCCAGATAGAAAACTATTTTTCCAACAAAATTATATTAGGAAAATTAAAAACCTATTTAACGATTCGGTTGCCGGAAGCCGCCGGTCACTGCACAGAGAACCGCCAAATCCCGAAGATCGTGCGACACTGGTGTGCGATTGTAAATTGCCGATTCAACCTGAAGACTACGCTACCAGTTTACATCACTTCTCTCTCTCGTAACTCATTTCCAACAAATCTCTTGAACAAGCATCTCCCCGTCTACCGCCATTTCAATTAGGGTTCATCGGAGATCGTCGTAAAGTCCCTGAACCAAGATCGAAGATCAATTTTCTTGTCCAGAAACCACAATTTATTGGCATTTCGTCAAAGCTTTCAGCTAAGTTGTTGTAATTCGATACTCTATTCTATTCTGGCTGGATGTGCTTCTCTTCTCTTCCTGCCGATGTGTTTGGTTTCTTGTCTCTTTCTTGCAAAAGCATCGATAGTTCGTGCGATCCATTATATATGCTGCACCTGAAGAATTAGGGTTCTGAGAGCAGATTTCTGTTCAGTTAGGCCTTTTCCTGATTGGTTTTGAGTTCGGTTTTGGCTCAAATGGCAATTATTGGAGATGCGCTTCGCCAGGCGTTCATGCCGAAGCACGAGTACGAGAATCTTCGTGAAGAAGAAAAGGCTTGGGGCAAGCTTCAGAAACCACTGGTAATGGCTCTTGTGGCTTTGATAGGGCTCGTAATTATTGTGTGCACTGCTATCAGTCTGAATATAGTCTTCCCCGACGACATCGGAAATAGACCGTTCTGCAGCGACAGGAGGCTTCAGCCTCTTCCCATGATGAACGGGAAAGGAGGCGAATCTGATCATTTTGTTGGAGCTTTTTACCTCACTAATCAAGAAATCGTGGACTATTATTGGATGCTCGTGTTCATCCCCTCTGTAGTCGCATTTCTTGCATCGGCTGTCTATCTTGTTGCAGGTAAGAGACAGTCTTTCTATGTTTTAAGCATTAGCAGAAGAATTTCGATCTGCGAAATTGAGAGTCCATTGGTTCTGATCAATCAGTAGGATTTTGACTTGTTTGGACAATAGAAGACTTGTCGTTGATTGTGAAATATTTTGACTTGTTGCTTGTTTGTCGAAGAGTTAGGGACTTGTATTTGATTAATTTCTGCAATTGGTTAATATTGAGACTTGGAAAGTTAAATAACGCTAAGAGATTCAATGACTTGTTATAAATTATCATATAGGATATGTTAAACAGTTTCCTTGAGGAAGCTTATGGGAGAAAGGTCAAAAGATTTAATTTAAGGCAATATGTCGTGAAAAGACTTGGACATCAAGATGTGATTGCTGATTTGTGGACTATTAATTTGCAATTAATTGTTTTTTTGTTGTTTTCTTACATAATTGGTTATCCAGGTATACACAAAATCCTGCACTCTAACTACATGTATTACTTCCATTTGAGAGAACCATCATCTTTTGTATTGGTGGCTCTTCTTTACACCTGCTGAGGAGAAACCATTACCAGTTGGGGGGAGAACTATGCAGTTACTTTAATAGCAGGGTTGAGTACTGGAACTGTAAATAAAAGTCTGCCTAGCTCTTCCTTTATCTATGGTTTTAGCCGTTTAGAGTGTTCTCTTCTTGTTAATTTTTTCATGCATTCTTCTGCCGCTAAACGATAAGACAACATGCAAGGGTGCCAAAGAAAGAAATAGAATGCGGTCTGTGTTCTTCGCATTTGTGTGCTGTGTTATATGACCCTTTTGGGGGGTGTGGGGCGTCGCTCGTCATGAGAAAGGGGATTCTTAGTGGTCGAAATAGGGTTTCCTTTTTGCCTCTTGACTTGAAGAAATGTAAATTCCTCTTGCTACATGTTTCTCCATGCTATTTATTTTAATGGGAGAATACTGCATAAAACAGACAAGATTAAGTTGTCATTTATATGAAATACAAACTCGAGTATAATTTATCCTGAGAAGGAATCGTGTCAATTTCTACTTCTTAGCTTACCCTTCCCCTTTCCCCACCCCACACAAAAGAGTTTTTAGTTTCCTTTTCTCTTTTCAATTGAGCCTCTTGTGTTCTGATTCACTTCTCAAATGTTTGTACTGAATTTTTGTTTGGAGAGTTTAGATTTATTGAACTCTATAGCTGCGTGCATGCATATTGGTTTGTGTTACTCTCTACCTTAGAAACGAAGCTAAGGAAATGTTACATTCTTAGCTTTTAGATGGTTTGATGATCACATGTTTATTATCACGATGTACACAATCAAATGTTGTAGCCTAAGATGAAAGGAGAAAAATCTCCAATAATAAAATCCAAGCATTTATTATGAATCAAAAGTTGCAAATACAAGAAGACAATTTCTCTATTTATAGAGAATTAAAAAGTAAACTAATCCTAATCCTACACAATTAAGGATTTGACCAAGATACCCTAATTTACCATAATTCTACTACATCATCAAACTCCAGGCCTTCCTTTGTTTGAATTCAACAAATTCCTTTTTCAATTGAGCATTGTTTGAAGGGTGCAGTTATCAGAAAAGTTGTATTGTGTTAGTTTCTGCTATCCACTCAATCAATTAACTTATATTGCAGGCATAGTTGTTGCTTATTCTGCTCCAACTAGACATGGTTGCTTGAAGGTTGTTGAGAATAGCTCTTGTGCATCCAGAAGAGGTAATGCCATATCTAAATGCTGTTTGTTTTCATTAATCGTGGATGTTTTAAAAGAGAAACTAAGTATACTAGTTTAAAAGCCTTTGGAGTTTGGATTTTACCTTGCTGCTTTTATTGGAGGTCCACTTTCTAAAAGAAGTTTTATTTACCTATTTGATTTATGTAGTTAGTTTCAGTTTTCTGGTTCCTCTATTTTCTCCCCTCCTCTTGGAAATGATACAACAGGACTATTCTTTTAGAAGTTGGCGTAGGGGCAAACAACCCTGCCATTTCATCCTCATGCCATCTAAGCAACTTATTTCCCTGTCCAGTTATAATAAATATAATATTATAAAAAGTGTCCCATATGACTGTTTTTATAGTTAGTTTGTACATGCTGAATTTTTCATATGTCAATTTATGTACGTGGCTATTTGTAGGTGGGGTTCGCTGTCTTTCCATCCTGAACGTTGTTTTTGCCATCATCTTTGGCCTCTTGGCATTGTTTCTTGGTTCAAGTCTTCTCACCTTGGGTGGCAGCTGCTCTGTGCCCCTGTTTTGGTGCTATGAGATCTCATCATGGGGTCTGGTTATTCTCTATGGAGGAACTGCTTTTTTCTTACGACGAAAAGCAGCTACAATTCTCGGCGAAGGAGACCTCGGTGGAAGAAACCTCGGCCTTGAAATGTTGGTAGCAAATCCTATGGAAATCACTCCCGATGTGGAAAGGCGTATTAATGAAGGATTCAAAGCTTGGATGGGATCTTCTCTCTTATCCTCTGATGAAGAAGATGAACCTGATAGCTACGAAGAAGTAACATCTCATATGAATCATGCTAACTCTAGCAGGCACATTGTGTGATAGGATTTTCCTTCAATTCAGGTAATGACAGGTAAATTTTGGTTCGTTGAAGATCCGTTGGCTGTCATATAAAGATATTGATGGCTGTTTGCAGAGAATTGGCTGATATTCGATACCGACTCGATTATGAGGCTTGGATGGTAGCGGCAGTTTTTGTTGAGATTTGAGGCTTCATCTGTCACTATAATCTTGATTAACTTGTGAATAGTTTATAGAACTTACTCTATCCTCTCCTGCACTCATCTGAGAGCAGAGTGATGAAAACTTGCTAACAGTTGTTCCTTTTAGGTTTTATTTAACAACTTCTCTCTTTAACCATCTTTTTATGGCTTTTTGCTCATGGACCTTTTCTAACTCCATTAAAAAGAAAGAAACTACGAACAGAAAATACGAATTATTCAACTAACATGTTGGTTTGTCGTAGTAATAGATAAAATTCTTACTATTTTCCTTTGTTATTCTCGTCATTTTGATTATTATTTTTCTATTATCATCCAATATGACTCGTGAGTGTATTTCAAGATGCATCCATCTTTATGCATTTCATTCACAATACATACATAACAAAAGATCAAAATATTTTAAAAAAGAAGAAATAAAAATTTGTCGATGTGATAGATTATGATTGCACAATTTGGTGGGATGCACAAATGTAGGTGTTATCCGAGATGCATCTAAGGGAGCGTTTGGTCCACTAAGTGGAGTTAATATGTTGGAGTTGGTAAGTTTGTGTTTGAAGGGTGGAGTTGTAAGATGGAGTTCTTTGATAATTGTGAGAAATAGATTAAGAGGAAAATATAAAGTTACTCGATAAATGTGATAAGTTGAGATAAAGGGGAAGATGGAGTTCCTCTAAAAAGTAAAAAGAGATGGAGTTTGTACAAACTTCAATTGGTTTTTTTTTTTGTTTTGTTTTTTTTTTGGCAAAGGTATTAAATTAAATACGTGGAGTGGAAAAATTGAATCTCAACATTGAAGTTGATAGTACAAACACTATGCCAATAATACTATTGAAGTCGAATTAGGCTAAATAGCCCCTAAATATTTTCCTTCCATTAATGCTTTTTTTTTTCTTTTAGTCGAACAAAACATTTCTCTTATATAGATTCAAACATTTCTCTTATATATAGTTTAACGGATTGAGCTCTTGGGTCATTATTGTCTTTTCCTTTTAAGCCAAGTGAGTTGAAATGGATGAGATCGAATTCATTGACAACAAATCCAATCACAGTATTATGCATGCTTAGCATTTTTTAAGCTTTATTAATGGGTTTGGCGTTTTAATTCTTGCATTTTAGAACCGTGTTTAATAGATTGATCTTGACTTTTAATTTTACACTTAATAGATTTGTAAAGATGAGTTTTTTTTTGTCTATTAGGATGTTGACGTTTCAAAAATTGTCTAATAAATATATAAGTAAATGTGTACCTATTCTAAGTTTAGGAATTAAAATCTCTAATTTAACAATTGTTTTTAATAAATCCCACTTAAATTATGAGTAATGTATTTATTTATAAGTTAATAAAAGAGGATATAAATATAATAGAAAAATAAAGTCAAAACCACGAGCTCAAGACCTATACCATCACCTAAAAATTTAGAAGATCGAATCTTCACTTCATAATATTAAACTAAAAAAAAAAAAAACGAGCTCGAGCAACATGTATTCGATGTTTTCTAACATCAACAAAAACTACCAAACGTGCTCTCTTTGACTGCCATTCCACAAAATTATTGTTGGGCATTACGAAACTATAACAAGTATGTATGTTTACCCTCTAATATTTGCGAGTATCTAAGTCAGAAGTATGTGTTTACTCTATGATTCAATGATTTTCTTTTTTGTTAAAATTTTTAGATACTACAATTCTACGAAAGTTTGGATACTCTTATTCATTACTTACCATGTTAATAACTTTTTAAAAAGAACAACAACGGTACACAATTCACTCCATGCATTTCCTTCATTTCAAAGAGAGAAAAAAGTTTGTCACGTAACAACTTGTGGTTAGACACTTGGATAGACTATATAAAGATGTGCAACTCGAGATGCACTCAAATATTATTAAAAAAATATATAGTGAGATTTATGAGCATTAATAAAATATTTACAAAGTCAAAATCATAGCATAAATTAAAGGAGTATAGCATTCCTTTAATACTGGAAAATTTCCGAAGATTTAGAAAATAAGTCTGTTCCGTGGAGATATTTTCGCTCGAAAATGTTGAAATGGGCGCCAAGTTTGAAGAAAATGAAAGCGCGTTAAATTTATTTATTTTATAATAATAATTTTATTATTATTTTAAAAAAGGTATAAAAGGCGTGTCATGACTCCTAACTTGAAATGAATTTGGGCTTTTCATTTTCCAAACAGTCTTGAGTGTGAGTTAATGGAGAACGGAGAATATTCAGAACGCATTGGTGGAAAACTGGAGGATCTGCGATGAAAATTTTCACAAAGAGCTTGTTTCTACTTCTCTCGGATGCAGATTTCTGTAATCTTTGCAGTTTCGAATTCGAACTCCGTTTTCTTTGATCGTACGTGATCCGTACGAGTTCATCTTTGTGATGCAGGTAATCGATCATTTCGCTATCTCTAATTCTGATAAAATCTGTCTCCTATACTCGATCGTGAACAAACTCCACGAATAGGACTATAGGAGTTTAGATTCTTCATTTTTATTCTTCTTCTTGCCTGATTCGTTTTTGTTTTCTTTTTCCAGTCTCGATTTCTTGATTTATTTTCTATTTTCAACTTCAAATCAGTGGAAATTGTAAATTAGAGTGATAATGTAGATTTCTTGTGGCTTATAATTGATGGAAGGAAGTCATCGCAGTCATCTTATTTTATCAAGTCGCTTGAAACCAGTGCACGATCCTTATTTCGGATTGATTTCTCTGTTCTTCTCTCTGGTTCAAGCGGCTTCAATCTAAAGTTTGCCTTATCTGAAAACAACGATAAGACGGCATAAAAACCCAAAGGATTTTTTTACTGTATATTTAGGTGGATGCAATCCATATTCTATCTTCAAATATTTATTGATTTCGATAACGCGAATATAGAAGAAGAGGCAAAATGTCAGTATTTCTACAATCACATTTTGTTCTGAATTTGTGAAAAAAATTGGTTAATGTCGATAGCTATAATATTTAAGACTTACGACTTATGAGTATATCAAAAGATATAGTTTATGAGATCCGATTAGAATTAATAACTTGGACAGCTTTTTTGATTTTTCTATCGAAACCATATGTTATAACTCTTTAGTGATATTATATGAATTTGTCACACTAATTACATTGTTTGTATTTAGCTGATAGATTTTTATTTTAGCTTACTCATGGCTATCGATAGACAGATTTCAATGTCTGGATCAAATTGACCTCAATTTTGGTGATGTTACTTCTTCGAAGAAGGTTATAAGCCTTATAAACTGAGTGATGTAACTATATTTCTATGTTGCAATTTTTTTTTCCTTCGGTGTATTTTTAATTTTGTCTAACGTTATTATGATGCAGCAACAACCGTTCCTTATTTCTACAATCGTATTTTGTTCTGAATTTGTGATAAAATTGCTCAATGTCGATAGCAATAATATGTAATACTTAAGACTTAAGAGTATAACTTGGACAACTCTTTTGATTTTTCTATCGAAACCATAATTTATGACTCTTTAGTGACATTATATGAATTTATCACAATTAATTACGTTGTTTGTATTATTCTAGCTGATAGATTTTTATTTTAGCTTACTAATAGCGATCAATAGATAGAACTCAATTTGGTGGTGTTACTTCTAGTAAGAAAGTTTCAATTAAGCCTAAACTGAATGATATAGCTATATTTCTATATTGCAAGCATTTTTTTCAATGTGTTTTTAAATTTTGTCAAACGTTATTATGATGCAGCAGCAACCGTTCTATATTTATTCATCTAAAGGAAAACGAACTGAAAGTTACACTCCGGCATGGCTGTTCGGTGGACAAATGATGAAGAATTAACAGGTAATGAACTTCAACTTAATTTGTTTTTTCCTTTTTACATTGTTTATTTGTTTTTATTATCTGAACAATTATTTATATATTTGGCCATAAATCTTAACTAATCTTTTTTTATCAATCTTAAACCTGAAATATTAAATAAACTTTAGGGCTGTTTATTCCTTTTCTATTTTGGTAAATAATAATAGAGAAAAACTACAAAATATGAAATATCGTTGTAAAAACGGAAGATAAAGTAGAAAAAAGGTAGAAAAATGTTGCATTAACAAAAATTTATTGATTTCTTTTTTCTGACATTTGCTCACTTTAATTCTATTCTTGTTTTACATTTTATATTATTTCCCCTCTATCCAAAATTTGATATAGATAATGCTTGAGGCATAAACATAATAAACCTATTAACGTTTATTGAATGAGAAAAGTACTAATACGATTGAATAATATTCATGAAATCATAGTAAAGGTAGAAAGAAAACAATGACATTAAAAAAATAAAAAAGGTAGGAAGAAAACAAAAGTTTTTTTTTCGGAATAAAAATAGTATCCAAAAAGTTCTACAAACACTATTTAGAATATTCATTTTCCATAAAATGTATTTATTAGTGTGCAAACTTAACATATTTTTACTATGTTATTTCAATGTTTATCTTCTTTTTGTTTAAATATTATTAGTGTGCAAACTTAACATATTTTAATTCATTAAAACATTAACTATGATTTACCACATCGATTAAAAGGTAAGATTTCAAAATCCTCACCCTCACATGTTCTTAAACTAAAAAAAGTATGTGTGTATATAGAGAGAGTATATAGATAGATAGAGTTTTCACAAATATCGAATACGAAATGTAACCCATAGTATAGATAGATAGTTTTTTTTTTTTTTTTTTTTTTTTTTTTTTTTTTTTTTTTTTTTTTTTTTTTTTTTTTGTAGGGGGAGGGGGGTGGAGGAATTGACTAAGAATTCATGTTTATGTAGAAGATTTAAAAACTATGAGTAAAAAATGGTCAGAAAATCAACATAATTTTCAAAAACAAAATCAAATAGTCATCAAATGGGGGTAAGATAAAATGTAGGCAAATACATGTATTTACATGATGTTCTTTATTTGTTATTGATGAAGTTGATTTGAAAGATAAGACTTCGTTTGACAACCATTTAGGCTCCTTTTTTATAACTATTTTGTTTTTTATTTTTTTTTTTGTTTTTGAAAATTAAGTCTATTTTCTCACATTTTTTTTAAATAGTTTGCATCTTTCTTGAGTACAAGAGTTTAATTCTTAGCCAAATTCTAAAAACAAAAACAAATATTTAAAAGCTACGTTTTTTTTTTTAGTTTTCAAATTTTGATTTGATTTTTGAAAACATGGGTAAAAAATAGATAAGAAAACCAGTCATTTAGGGGTGTGCGGGGTGTTTAGAGGCTTAATTTTCAAAACCTAAAAACCAAAAACTAATAATTACCAAACGAGACCTTAATTTTTAGTTTTTGATTTTTGAAAATTAAGTAGGTTTCTTTTTTATTTTTAGAGGCTTAATTTTCAAAACCTAAAAACCAAAAATTAATAATTACCAAACGAGACCTTAATTTTTAGTTTTTGTTTTTTGAAAATTAAGTAGGTTTTCTTTTGATTTTTTACAAATATTTACATATTTTTAGTTGAATTCATATTTAAAAATTAGCTTCTTAGTTTTCAAAAGTTTGACTATAAGATATAAAATCAAAATATTGTTGCAATAATGGTCGCAAGCAAGAGTTACCTTACAAGGAAAGAGCATAAATTCCTTGAAATATACGAAGCATGGAAGGCTAAATATGCACCAACGCTATGTTAGTTAGAACTTAGAAGTTGACACTGAAACTTTATTTTGAAGGATAAAATTTAAGTTTAAATATTATGTTTTGTTTAGGTTCATTTTTGTCCTGTACTTTTAAATGGTTTATTTTAGTCATTGTCGTTTTAAAAGGTTATCTTCATTTATTTTCATTTCATTTTTCAAGAACTAAAATGATTATTTTTTAAAAATTTAAAGATTAAAGTGAACAAAAGTTGAAAATAAAAGACTAAAAAAAGACCCAAATAAACATTTTTTTAAATTTAGATATTTGGAATATTAGTGAGAAAAATTACACAAGTATTTTAATTTTATATTTGATAGTAGTTAAGTTTGTCTATTTAAAGTTCACACCTAACGATTTAAAGCAAAACTAACAAGTGTCCATGATCATTAAGTTCACAGGTAGACTTTTTAATTCATACCTCAAGATTGTTATTTGTTATTATTATTATTTTAGTTTAAATACTGCTTTGTTAATTTAGTTTTAGCTTTAGTTAATTTTAATCCATGTACATTTAAAATGTTCATTTTCTTTACTATACTTTTAACTTTGGTTCATTTTGATTTATATATTTTTAAAATGTCTATTTTGGTTTTTATACTTCTAAAAAGTGACCATTTTGGTCTCATTAGTTTTATTTTTACTTCATTTTTAAAAGGCCAAAATGATCCATTTTTAAACTAACATTAAAAGTGCAAGGATCAAAATGAACCGAAACTAAAATAACATGGAGTGGACCAAAAAATGAAACTAAGATAACATGTATTTTTTGGGGTAATTGTAATGGTAGCACTTTTAGAACAAATAATTAAGTGTATGACAACATTTTTAAAGAATTACGAATACTCCAAAATCTAATAGTAATATAGATTTTGAGAGTTTGATCTAAATTTTTCTATATCTATAAATTCTTTTGCATTGTGTTCTATCTATTAATACTTTAGGTTTGATTGCTATATTTACGATTTATTTTGTTTTGCTTTTTTTTTTTTTTGGGAGACCTATGGGCGAATCAATATAGTTTGCCACCTATATAAGATACAAGAAAAATGGTTAAAGTGAGTGAGTTGCATTGCTTTAATAGAGAACATATCTTTTTATCTATTGAATAAAGAATACATTGGCTACGCCAAAAAGCGTAATGCCGCTCCCATATATTTGTCCTTTTTTTCCCGAAACGGAAACAATTTAAAAGAGATATATAGAACAAATCATAAACATACATTTTATGAAATAAATTAACCTGAGATCAAAGTAATGAAGCCGAATGTTGCTATTTCTATCTGCATCCCTTCAATAAGTAAGAAGAAGGGCTCGAGAAGCTTCTTGCCGTTGCTGTAGAGGGTTTTCCGTTTTCAGTTCCTTTGCCAGGTGTCCCACATTCGCTGAAGTCAAGAGTCCGTCGCTCCGTCTGCAAAAATTCCCAATTAATCCAGGTTTAGTAATCTTTCATTTATTTATTTTTTTTAATTAAGCTTCATTTAATAACTATCTTTCAGCTTGTTTCATCTCAAATTTTCAATTATGGCTTTTATTATTGTTTTTTAACATTCCATTCCTAATCAAATTCTATAAACAAAACTAGTTTTTTAAAATATTTTTTCAAGTAATGTTTATAAACTAAATTTTTAAAAATTAAAAATTAAAAATTAAAAAACAAATAATTATCGAATAAGATCTAAGTAATAATCAGCATAGATTTCTGTCACCAAGTCAAAGAAAATTTCAGTTTTGTACAAAAAAAAAAAAAAAAGAAAAAAGAAAAGAAGAAGCCAGTTTTTCTGTTGCCACACATTCCGCAACTCTCAACATCTATCCCTGTGCTTTCTCTGTTTGTTTTCTACTAACATTTGCAAACAATTTATGAAGCTCGATTTTTCTTTGAGTAGAATCAATCTTCTGTTTCTTAAATTCCCTAAAAATTTCATTTAAAAAAAATCTTTAGTTTCTTAATTAAAAACGATTATCCAAAACTATTTTGAAGAAGTGACTTCTATATATACACACATACTGGTAAAAACTTTAATTAATATTGTGAAATTCTAAGTTAATTTGTAATTTTGAGCAGAATTATTTGTTTATTTAATATATGTCACTTTTGAGAATTTTTTCTAAAAAATAATCGACCAATATTTTCACTAATCTTTTAGTTCCAAGTAGAAAATAATTTGTGAGATTATTATTATGTTTGATCGTTATTTCCTGTTTTAATAATAATCTCATTTCTTCTTCTCAAATAATAATAAAAATCTTATTTCTTAAACATTTGTTAAATACTAACCACAAGTTTAAAATTTACTAGGTGAATTTACATCCCTTAAACTTTTTTTTTTTTCAAACTCACAAATTTACTAGAAACACATTTGAAAGTTAAAAATACCATTAGACATAAAATTTAACTTCATTTAAGAGATCAATTAACTTTTAAAATTTTCAAAGGCTTATCAAACAAAATTTAAAGTTTAGGAACTTATTAAATAGTTTTGGAAGTTTAAGAACTAAGCTTATAATTTAAATATAAATAATACATATACATAATTAAAATTTAGCCAAAGTATATATATGTTAATCACACAACTAAACATTATTTTCTTCACACTATAACCTACTTTGTTCATATTTCAAGTTAAAATTTACTTTCTTTTACAGCTCATTTTTCTAGAAGCACAATTACTAACCATTATTTTAAAAGCTACAACAACTTCAAACTAAATTAATGACATGTTAGGGAGTGATTTTGAAAATGTTGAAATAACCTTTGTCAAATTCAAAATCTAAAATAATTTTTAAAAGGTAGAAAGCAAGGGAAAATTTAAATAAGATTTCATGAGTATTTTCATTAAAAAAAAATTAAAAAGAAGAAAAAAGAAGTTATTATCTAACTACATTTTTCTTTTCGGAAATCCGACGCCATTTTTAAATAATACAAAGATAAACTCATCAACAATAAATGCAAAAATCTAGTACCTACGCCTTTGGGAGAACAAGGGAAAAAAAAAAAAATCAAAAGCTACACTTGGCCAATGTACTGAACATAAATTTGAATTGAATTGATGAAAATCAAAATCTTTGAAAAATGACGTAAAAAAGTATTTTTAAATGTCATTACTTTTATATATGTCACAGGCAGGACGTTAGGACTAATTTCTTTTAAAATCATCATCAGTTTAGTTGGGACAATTGTGGAGGTCGAAATCAAACTTTAAAAAGTTTAGAAAAAGCAACCGTGTCTTTAGAAATCAAAATTACAAAAGTTAGTTTTGTAAATTTAAAAGCGTGCAAGTATAAATGTAATATATATATATATATATATATATATATATATATATATATATATGAGATAGTTTTTAGTGTGTGCTAATCAAATTACTGAAATTAGTCCCTATAAATGTAATCTAGTTCTTTATATTAACCCACCCATTCAATCTCTCGCAGTTGGTGAATGTTAAAAATTTAGGATATAATACTAAAAAAAAAATTAGAGGTGAAAAATAAAGGTTATACTGGAGAAAAATTCGAAAATCCTACCAATTTCTGTCAATTACTATGTATTTTTGTGATTTACCAGTATCAAGGACTATATCAAAATTTTTAACGAGACTTAATTGAAAAAACACCCCCACATTTTTAGACCAAACCATATATTTTAACTGTATTCTATAATGTTCTTTTTGTACTCCCCCCATGAAAAACAAGTGGGGAGAGACCATTTAAAATAAAAATAAAAAGGTATAATTATAATAATAATACCCTTTTAACTCAACCAATTATTTTAAAATATCATTATACTTTCAAAAGTTGCAATATTATCTAGAAATTGAGAAATAAAATGGTGTGGTAGAGGTAGTAACTTAGAACGAAATTTGAATCCCCACACTATTCAAGGTTATCTCAATACATCACACCATTCCAAATCTCACTTTTTTTCTAACATTCTAAAGGAATTCTAATCTAAGGATAGTTTTGAAACATTCAAGGATAATATAGCAACTTTTTTAAGTATATAAGCATTTTTTTTGTGATAAAAAGACAAAATTGAAAGATATTTTCTATGAGTTACCCTAATAAGGAAAATAGTAATAATAAGGATGAGAGAGAGAGGAGAGATAAAACGTACCAAAATATCCGGAGCCAAAGTAGAACGGACCCCTTGGGAGTTGGTTAAATGATTCTTCTCCTTGTTCGGATTCTCATATTTGCCACGTCTTCCTTTCAATAAGGATTGTGGCGTTTCATTTCCCAGAACCTCCTGAGCATTTGCACACGCAGCCGCAGTGTGCTCGCCTACTTCTTTCATCAACCCAATTGCATCGTAGCTCCTATCCCCCGGGCTCATAAAGTATCCAACTTCCTGCACATACATTACATTCCAACCATGAGAATGGAAGACTGTAAAAACAAATAAAATCATGGTCAAATTACGAGTTGAGTCATTCAGCTTATATGTTAGTGTCAAATAATTCTCGAAATTGCAAAATGTTTCTAACACCTTCCTAAACTTTAAAAAGTATTTAATAAGTCCTTTGACTTTTAATTTTGCGTTCAATATGTCCTTGATCTAGACTTCTATTAGATACAAAGTTAAAAGGTCAACGATTTATTAGATATAAGATTTAAATTTATGTCATATATTTCATTAACTTACAAAAGGTTGAATATACTAAAAACTTTATTAGATTTAGAGACCTATTTTACATTTTTAAAGTTTAGGAAATGAAAATTGAATGACTTATTAGAAACTTTTTAAATTTCAAAAACCTATTCTTCTAGATCTAGAAAAAGTAGGTTATATCAATGACCAAATTGGTTTTAGTGTTAAGTGAATAAACAATAACTTATCTTATTTTAAATATAATAACTAAAATATAGGAAAATTACTATAAACACGAAAAAATAACAAACTATCTATCGTCTTATCTATATTTGTAAATAATTTAATTCATTTTTTTATATTTAAAAATCGTCCTAAAATATACCTATTATTAATTTATTTTTATAATTTTGTTTGTTCTAAATTAATTTTTAAATATTATAAAAAATAACTTTATTTTTTATATAAAAAAGTATAGTTCTTTTTTTAAAAAAGTAGATGCATTCAACTTATGAAAATTAGAAGGTGAATTTAATTAGGTGGGAAAGAAATAGATATATAAAAGATATCGTAATTTTAAAAGATAAAATTAAAAATTAAAAGTTAATTAAAAATCTACAAAATTTTAGTAGAATCTCAAAGCTAGTAGCAAACTGATACATACTAACTTAGGTGTGAAATAAACTATTTTAACAAATTTCCAATTTGTTTCACCTAACACAAAAAACCGGTCAAGATTTTTTTTTAAAATCATCTTCTATCCCTCCTAAAACCAACCCTAAACGCACCCTAAATCTATAATTAACCAAAAATAATTGTACACAGTAGTAATACCTCCATTGGTACATCAGTATCCATTCTTGGGGCAAATAGAAAAGAGTTGATGAACCAAGGGGACTTCCATGCTGAAGGAGATTCGATGCTTCTCTTGAATGGAGTTCCACCGAATCTGGAAACAAACATCGTCAATTGAGAAGCCATATAGATTACTCGAGGAACATAGTAGTAAGCCATTACCCAGCCAGATTAAAGGGCATGGAATGATTGGTAACTCCAACTTAAAACGCCATGGATAAAAGGATTGATGTTTGATGGTATAAAGTAGATTTTATTTTAAGATGAAGCAATCAAACTGCTGCGAAGATCGGTGTGGAAAATTGCAGGAAAGTTTTGGCAGCAGGAGTAATTGGGGTTGTGTGAAGGATTTTTTTTTCCGTAGCTTACTATAAAGTAAATCTTACATGGTTATCGTTTCAATAGAAGACTCCTTTGAGGCATTATCACCAGTAATTTCAGCGGGTGCCGTTGTGGACTCCGAGTTTAGGCTTGTAGCTGTTGGAGGACGGGTTCCATGGCCACTGGCAACAGAACAGTTTGCAAGTGCACAATGATCGTCCGGTATAGAATACGAGAGCGAGTCGTTCGTGTCACATTCAACAAGGACCTGTGTAAGGAAAAAGGGGTTTGAAGGGTGGTGATTTTTTTAATCAAATAAAAAATAATTTGAGTAGAAGGCATAGAAAACGACTCACTATTTGGTCAATAGAATCAATACGCTCGGTTGTCACAGCATTATCCAGTTCTTGCAATTTGTTCTCCCGGAAAATGCAGGTATCTGAAGTTCTCTCCGGACGTTTGCTATGCAAAATGTTACAACGATCGCTTAGCTTCTCTTGTCTCACTTCTTCTGTAGGACAGATATTTTCCTTATCTTCAGAGCTTCTAGAATTGATTGTCTGGTGCGATGGATTAGTATGAGATGATGTTCTACTAATGCCAACATCAATCTCTTGCTTTTTGTCACATCGTTTATCTGATAGAGGAGATAAGAACTCTCTATGGCGTTTCTTCAAGATTGATGGAGTATTAGTGAAAGTTTTAGCAGCACTTTTCAGTACAGCATCGGGACTATCATCACGGGTAGGTGAATTCCATAGCCTAAATGGAGTAAGACAGTTCATAGAAGACATCATAAGTTGACGGATACCGAGTGGACTATATTCTTGCTGTATATCACTGGCGGCTGGTGCAAGATCACAGCTAAGGAATGGAACGTCCAAGCTTGGAAACCGAGGAGGCTCATAACAAAGAGCTCCGCCAAAGTCCTGTTGTTCTGAATGTGTTCTTCCACTTGATGAAGGCAAACTTTCTGCAGTTTTAGGTTCTGAACTAAAAGTATTTACAGGAACCAGCTTTGATGGATCCTTTGAACCCTGCTGCTTTTGGAGTTCTGCTTTCTTGAAACCATCCTTGGGAGAAGAGTCGGCAGATTCATTGGTATAGATAAAGCCATCCTGTCCATTAGCTACAAGCTCTTGTTCGAGAGTTTCAAATAAATGACTGGTTTCACTAGTATATACATAAGTATCATCATTAGCAGAAACCAAGAGAGGAGCTAGAAAACGTTGAGAACATGAGTTATCCAGAACATCAGATCTCGAATGATGATACGATTGCAATGATAAATTTCCATTACTTTCTGGCATTTCAATGCTCGTTGATTGACGGTGCAAAGGATGTGCATATCCACTCAGTTCAACCATGTCTGGGGCATCCGTTGTATTTTCAGAAGGAAATGATTCATTGGTTATTGCATCAGAAAAAAGGACCCTGCAACATTCATAATCAGATATCAACATATGTTCAGGTTTATCTGAAGCCCTAGCCATATTTTCGACAGTAGATGCACTCAATCCAGCAGAAGTTTGATGTGGAGCATTTTCTACTTCCTGAGATCCATTTGCTTGAAAGTGTGACAACTCCTGACCTAATTCCAGTGAAGAAATATTTGGTAACTCGTACAAATTATATTGGTTATCTCCAGTTGATGAAGTTCTGCAATCCTGTGAGAAATTTTGGTTAGGGGGTTTCACATAGCAACCCAATTCACAGAGCATTTCAGGAATCGAAAAAGTGATGTCATCCAAAGAAGCATGATATTGCTCCGGACAATGTGCTGAGCATGGTTCCTCTTTTAAAAAAGCATCTTCAGCCAATTGGCATTCCTCTTTTGTGCGTGGAATTGTATTGGAGCAAGCACCAATAGCTGAAGTTTGACTGACTTCAGATATGTCCTCTGTTTCTGGCCCCCTGAGACTGCTATCATCAATACTGCTCTGAACCCTCGAGGATGAAAGCATGGGTAAGCTTGATTGCACTGCATGATGCAAGGGTTGTAACTGTTCAAGTAAACCGGATGCCAAGTAAGAATCCAATTTCTTTTTCACAGAACTATTCCAGTGGTTCTTTATAGCATTGTCTGTCCTGTTAACAATCAAATATACATCACTCTGATGGGTAACTTAGCAGTGGTGAAGAAAAATTCAAAACAATTAAGCTCTGTAAAGGATAATGCACTAAAACAAAGTCATTGCATCAATCAACATCAAGAATCTCGGGAACGGCAAGCAATATTCATGTAATATTTCATAACAAAGAAGTGCTCTTTATGAAAGAAATATACTGAAAATTTGGGCATCTGCTTACCTGCCAGGCAAGAACTTCGTTAGCTCTGCCCATCTATTTCCATATATTTGATGAGCACGAATAAGTGCCAACTCTTCTTCCTGTGTCCACGCCTCCTTGTTTATGGCAGGATTTAAATGATTGTGCCACCTGATTAATTGAAAAGTTAAGTTAATGTGAAAAGATTTTACCCAAAAAAAAAAAAAGAACACCCATGGACAAAGTCTAAATGCCCCCACAACTCAATAAACTATTGTATATGTAAAACAAGAACTTCAGAGTTAAGAACAGGGAGGTGAAGAATACGAAACAAGGCCTTTAGAGTTTAGTCGTGAAACATTCCAACAGAGTAGTTTTTTTTTTTTTTTTTTTTTTTTAAAATGAGAATAACCACTTTCAAAAACATTCCAACACAGTTAAACCTCAGGAAGTAAAAATATTAAAGGTGCCATATCAGAGAACTTCAAATCATACCTTTCCCTACATTGCTTACCAATGCGTCCAGGTAAGTGCTGTGCTATGGTGGACCACTTCTTAGGTCCATACTTTTCCACTAATTCAACAATTATTTCATCTTCCTATAATAATTCCCAAAATAACTCATCAGTTCATAAAATAGAAAATTGTGCATCAATTGACATGCTTATAAAGGGATAATCGATGCAAGGAAGAATTACTGTCATGGACAGACAACCTCTTTAGACCATGGACCTTTGACAAGTTCTGGATTCAAAACCTTCTGCCACCTATGTAGACATTGCACGTCAGTTCGATCCTTGAAGCATTCCGCTACATACAACCAAATATGAGGTTAGGCATCTGGCTTATAGGACATCAAACCGCGAGGATCAATAAATAGCCATTGAATGGCATAGAAAGCAAGTGTCGATGCAAACAATCATGAGCAAGTATGGTTTCGATTAATATCAATATCCTAACAATTGCATGTAACAGTTACACATGAATTTGCTGAGACTCTGCTCTCCAAATCCCTCCAAGCTAAAGCTCCATGCACAATATCATAAAGTAAAATTTAACGAGCAGGTTTTGAACGCAAGACTAAAATACTATTGCTTCCTCATTACTACTAATAGTTTTGCAATGAGCAGGTTCTCTTACGAATAATTAATACTTCATTAATCGTGAACCCACAGTATATCTCTATTCAAAATAATTAGGTAAAGTGACACTTCGCTGAGGGATCTAAACAGATCGATAACCATACCAAGTCCCAAAATGTACAAATGCTTAAGAAGGAAGAGAAGCGTTCCAAGTGTTGGCAACAATAATTGGAAAAAGAAAAAAAAAAAAAAAATCATCATTACCTATTTTCTTCCAGTTTTTGCCTTTGAAGCGTTGGACTGCTTTCCGCAAGATTTCATCCTAATCAAATAAGAAGTTTTATCATACAGATTAAGTATATAAAGAAAGCCTAAAACGATTAAGAAAAATTCTTTAGCAAGAAAATAGTTCCAAGGAATCAAAATTAATATATGTTTTGTATCATAATAAACGAAGGACTCTTTTAAAAGAGGAAAGTGAAAATAGTAGGTTACCTCTTCAGCTGTCCATTGGCCTTTGGTGGAACGTCTAGTAGGGCCAGTTGTCCTTCGGCTAGAAGTTGTTCAATCATACGCACAAATTTGGATAAGTAATATGGCTCTAAACCTCTCTATCAAACCAAATTTTAATACAAGGAGTGTTGAAAAAACGTTGGACTATAATGATTGAAGATGAAGAGAGAGTGTGCGGATAAATAGATGAACATGAGGTCGAATTAAAAGAAGGTAGATGATTTTCCAACAGAAATTACCTATGCAGGGCTCGAAGATTCTGACCACTGTCACCAGGCACATCTAAAGGAGTACAAAGCGGAGGATCACTTTCCATAGTTCTTCGTCAGGCAGGTCAAGCTGCATAGCCCAACTCCAACTCCACTGCAACTCTCTCCCGAATATTTCCTCCAAATCATTCTACTCTTCCTAAGAAGAGCCAGCAATTAGTTTTCATTCGAAAATCCGATGGACTGCAGAAACAGAACATATAGGAGAGAATTCGTCAGACACAATTCCTGAGGTGTAGTAACAGAAGATAGTATAAAATCTTTATAACGGAATAGTCGTCTCAAACCATTACAATAAGAGATCTGGAGTTCAAATTCCAAAGATGAACAAGGAACCACAAGAAACCGTGGCTTAGATTTCAAAAACGCATTTCTGCTTAGAAACAGTACGAACCAAACTCGAATGAAGTTACTCTAACAAATTCAAAATCAGAAGGTACCAAATCGTTGATAAAGCTCTAACGCATACGAATTGGAGCTAACCTAAAGTTAAAACTAATGAAGCACTCCAGAAATCCACTTTCAAACTATAATCTAAATCACAATTGATTCAACCAAAATGAAAAGAAGTAGATACAAATCTCCGATTGAAAGAAAGTCCGATTAAACAGATTTCAAAATCAGTAAACACATCGAACTTAAAAATTCAGTAGAAAAAGAAAAAAGAACGATTATAGAAACTTCGCCTACTTCACTTACAGATGAAAAGCGAAATGCAGATGAACAAGATGAAGATATTCAAAACCTCGCCATTGAAATCGATCAATACCTCGAGCAAGAGCAGATCCGAGAGAGAAGAAGCAAGCGAGAGAGAGAGATAGAGAGAGGTGAAGAATGAGTGAGATCAGAGTGAAGCCATTTTCAAATACGAAGAAGGCGGACTGGGAGATTCAAACCCTATGGTTAAAGTCAATCAAAGTTTTTTGAAATTCTGGACCGTAGTCGATTTAACGCCTATAGATAGAACTGGCCATTTTTGTACCTAAAATCCAACCGGTTCTTTTCGAAAAGTTCAAGTTCAACGGGCATTTTTAATTATCATCCTTTTTTTCATTTTTCAAATTAAAAATGTATTCTTCTCTAATTTTGTCCGAAATTCTAAAACGTGTGTTCATTACTATCGTAAAAGTGTTAATTGTCTCCTTAATTTAACGATAAATACAAAATTATTGCCTGAACTTCGTTGGTGATGGATATTTAGCCCTAAAATTTAAAAAATTTAATTACATTATTTAACTTCGAAGTATTATCTTTTAGATTTATTTATGAGAATTATCCCGATATTTTTAAAAAGTTGCAATATTACTCTTACTTTTTTAATAAGCATTTTAAAAGAGCATAAATCTTATAAAAGTTGTGGTGGTGGTGTTGTAGGTCACCACCGCACAATTGCAAGTCTCAATTTTCATCTAAAATTTTAAAAGAATCATACTGGGTAGTTTTGAAATGTTTATCAAAACTTGAAACAATGATTAAGTGTTGTGTAGACAATACTCTTTTGTAACATAGTAAAAAAAGTATTTGCCACATCACAAATTTTATTAGGTAACTGAGTTGGAGTGCAAAAATATATTTGATCTACAAAATATATATATAAAGTATTTAGGGTACTATTATTTTGGTGCCATTAATTGAATTTAAGTTTAAATACTACTTTGATATTTGTATTTTTTAGCTTTGGTTCATTTGATTCCTATATTTTAAAAATATTTACTTTAGTCCATGTAATTTCGACTTTAGTTCATTTTAGTTTCAATACTTTCAAAATAATCATTTTCATTCTTGTACTTTTAAGAAAGTGAACATTTTTGTCTCATCATTTTTTATGTTTATTTAATTATTTAAGAATCAGAATAGTCAAATTTTGTATTTGTAAAAATACCAAAATGAAACAAATTTAAAAATAAAAGGATCAAAATAAATATTTTAAAAATATAGAGACCAAAACCAACCAGAGCTAAAAGTACAAACCAAAATAATAAATAAATACATTTTTCAAACTTTAAATTAAAATTTTCTTTAAAAAGTTCAAATTAAAACAGTTTAACATTAGAACACCAATTACATTAAAATTTTGAAATCTGATCATTTATTTTGAATAGCAAAATTAAAGGATAAAAAACTTAGAATGCAAAAGGTCCATTGGAATTATGATTATTTATTTTCTCTGCACACTTTTTTCACCTTTTTTCCCGACAGAGAGGCTTTTCTTCAAAAATAGCTTCCAAATTAAAAAAGGTATAGATTCATTCACATCTTTGAATCTTGGTCACTTTAAACTCACTACTCAGTGAGAATTCAAATACATCTGTGAATATCACATCAAAATTTAGAAAAATTTAAGAATTCAAAATACATTTATAAATTTCAACACCAAATCATTCTGCTCTTTTTCACTACTACACTACACCGCCACTCCTTTTTGGCAGCCTCTGTTGAAAGGAACCATTTCTGTTTCTAAGACGCAAAGATTTTGATTAATTTTGAAAAACTTGTGAAGTGGGGAAAGAGAACTAAAATGGTGTAGAAACAGGGTTTGGTTAGCTTTTTATGTTCAACTAATATAGATGACGAATTCAAAAAAAAAAAAAAAGGAAAATAGAAACAAAGTCAAACTAAACTAAACATGAGGCTGATGTATCAGTAGAGATCCAGATGCGAAGTGCTTCCCCCTCCAAAATCTGACTTACAGCAAAATTGTAGCAGAGCCCGCCATAAAGAAACAAGCTTTCAACCTTCAAGTAGCTCAAACCTTTTGAGCTTTGTTCGGGCGACCTCGATGGTTGTCATACCCCCTCGACCGACCGTGCTTTCCACCTCGATTGAATTTACCACCCCTATAGAAGTAGCAAGCAACAGAAAAGATTTTAAAAGCACTCATAGAAAATATTATAGTAAAACAAATAAATCAAAAGGTGAAAGTAGTGTTTAAGTTTAATTTTCGAAACTCAAAACCTAATGGTTATCAAATGGAGCAACAGCAGAAAACTAAAACAAAATGGTTGTCAATAGACTCCAATACTTAGTTATTTAGAAAGCAAACCTTCCACGGTTTCCCTTAAAGTCGCGATGATGCTTCTCTTGGTTGCTGCGGAGTAGACTCCAATACTCCTTCTCAGCCTCACCTGAAATCAAATGAATTTAACCAAAATTGTTAAAAGGATAAGATCCACTCAAGGAGAACGCACGAGTAAAGATGAAGTAAGTCAATTGTATCAAGTTAGAAAAGCTCAATCGGATATGGGAAAGAACAATGAATTGATCATAGGAACATTAAGTGACGAAAAGTCATTTACCAGAATTTGATGATTTTAGTTGTGTTTTAAAGAAGCAAAAGTTACTGGCAGATCACCATGTGCAATATTAAATAATTTTTAAAGAAACTATGCCGATTGATATTGCTAGAAAGACACCATTCCCAGCAGCCAAAGAACAGTGAAATTTTCAATGATACCTGACACTGGTTCTAAAGTGGCTATAAAATTCTTCACAGCCAGTCCCCCTTGGTCAGCTAGTACTGCAGCTGCACGAGCTTTCTGGGCAGCTTCAGGCTCCTCAAACCTGATATACCCCGACTCGTCTCCAATCTTAAAATCAATGAACTTGACAATTCGAACCAAAGAAGAGAGGGGAAAAGAACACTCAGATGTGTCAGAATGAATAAGCTTTATATGTCACAATGGAACCCACCCCCCAAAACTCACAGTTCCATACCTATATCATTAGCGTAAAATTCCACGGTAGAATGAAGGAAATAAGACAATAATGATGCAAGAAAAACTAGGTTCCCATGACAAAATGACAATCACAAACAGAGAAGAGAAGATAAACTACTAGATAAAGTAGAGAACAAAAAATTTTCTTGAAATATTTTGTTGAGCGTAGCATATGAGGAAGAAGCTATGAGATACCTTGACACTTCCAAACTTCCGAAAAACAGCCTTCAAATCCTCGCGTGAAACCACATTCATATTGTTCTTGGATTTAGCAACTGTGGGCTTTTCTTCAGCCTCTTCATGTTCATCAATGGGATCATCCATAGACTGTTCTTTTTCCACTTCAGGACTTTCTTCATTGACGGAATCACCCTTCCGTTCAGCCTCTCCATTCTTATCATCAGCACTTTCCTTAATTTCTTCATCTTTACTCATATTTGTTACCTCTATTTGCTCAGTTTTCTCAGAGTCGTTCTTTGAGGAATCTAATCCTTCATCTGTTTTGCATTCAGTCTTATCAGCGGCTACACCATGAGATCCATTTTCCTCAGCAGATGAACTTTCAGATGATATGCTTTTCAATGTAAAGGCGACAATTAAGCCTTTAGGGTAGCTGCAATGATGATGTGTAAGATCATGTGATGTGGAAAGAGAAGTGTATGGCTAAGAATACTAGATATTACTACAAGCTTGTACTACATACCTCGATTCTGGGGAATTATTATTGTTGCGGTTTGCACCCGAGATTGAGCGTGAACTTTCAAACTTCTCCGTCTCTTTTGCTCTCTCCTCATCAAAATCCCTCCTGAAATGGAAATGATCTTTACAAACGCAGTTGACTGATATGTCAAAGGGAATATATTATCAATGGCTTAAAGTTGTCGAAGAAGCTTGGGTAATCAATACGCCTTCACATAGATACCAATTAGAATAACAACTTTTTTTTTTAAATATCATCACAATTCACAAATTTTTAGCCTCAAGGCTTGCACCTAAGGATTAGACACAATTTAACGATGGCTGGAAGAATAAAATATTGAATAACCCACTATTTTACATAATACAGAAGTAAACTAACGGATATATCCAAAACATAGTATGAAATCTGACAGTTAATC
This sequence comes from Lagenaria siceraria, assembly GCA_002890555.2. NCBI lineage: Eukaryota > Viridiplantae > Streptophyta > Magnoliopsida > Cucurbitales > Cucurbitaceae > Lagenaria > Lagenaria siceraria. The sequence continues at coordinate 18,496,342 of CM016490.1, forward strand.
ATTTTCCAATAAGCCTTTCAAAAAGGTCAGAAGAAGAAGTCAAAGAATATGGAAATCCTATTGATGATTGTTTTCAGCATTTAAAACGGTCTTCAGAATCTTCAAACTAATCTAAATTCAATATTGCAACAATTCATGCTATTGTAATTATAATTCTTACAATTCACAATGCAATGCATGGTTTTAAAGTTTTGACGATTGCTTCTTATTTAAATTGAGTTTGACTGATACACCTGGAGGTTCATCATGAAGCAAAAGAGTTGGAAGAAAATGTAGATGTATTTCAAAACACACATACTTTCGTTTGAATTCTAACTTGGCACCAGCATAAACCAAGCTTTCCTTCAAAACCTTTTCAGCACCTTCCTCAGTAGAAAATTCTACCAAGGCAGTTCCACAGAATACCCGTTTATCTGCAACATGACGGGGAAGCCTCACACTACTGACCTGAAAACCAGTAGGAAAGTTCTAATATTTAACTTAACAATATAAAATGGGGGAAAAAATACATACTTTGACAAAGGGTAGTGATAATAACCAAGGATGTTAACTCATGAAATGGAATATACATAGGGTTAGTTATAACTCGTGATAATAAACATTTGAAAAAGAAAAAGAAGAATAAAAAGAAAAATAAAAGAATTTAAATATACAGTCGCGAAAGAAGAGCCACCTAATTAATTTTAATTTTAAATTACAATTATCAAATTGTCAGGTTGTCTTTTCCATTTCCCCATAGTTCTTTTATTTTCTTCTCTTTTTTCTTTTGTTTCTTTGCCAGCAGTTGTGGCCATCGCCAACACAGAGGCGGCAACTAATGGCAGACAATGGTATTTTTTATTTTAAACTTCTTTTTCAATTTCTTGAACTGGAAATTGTGATTTACTATGTTTTTGCAATGCAACCTTTTGAATCGCACTCATTTCCATTTCAAACAAATCATTTCCATTTCAAATGAATGGGCTAACTCGTTTTAGCTCAACAATACTGATAATAACCTTATTAAGACTGACAGAACAGGATTTTGAGTACTTGATATGTAATGCAAAATAAAATAACTAAAGAATCAGTTTACAGTCATAAGATCAATGAAAATGGGAAGAATCAAAGTACTGCATTTCACAATTTAAAATTTCCACAATTTGGAAGGAATCAAAGAATTGCATTTCACAAGTTCAAATTTCCACAATTGTTTACGAAATTGTTCAGAAGAGAAAACTACTACAAATTTATTCAAAAAAGCTTTATAGCCACTGAGAAGTAGAGGAAAAAAACTTGGGAGTCTTTAGGTTGCACATTCATGCCCATGAATAGAATCTGCTGCTTGAGCTGCTTCATGGTAATCTTAGCTAAGACTAAGGGCATTCTGAAGCCAATAATGAAACAATAACATTCGCATGTAAAATTATGCCAACAAGGACATCGGGAATAAAATATAGAAATTAAAATCAATGAAAAAAAAACTACCTTTGTGACTCGATCAAAGAAAGCTTCTACATCTTCAAGCTTGACATCATATTCAAATGGTGATGCAGCTACGGTTCTAACATCCAATTGTTCTATTAACTCCTCAGGCTTTGGGAGTTCAGTAGCTCTACCAACCTTCTTCCCTGGACCGTGCAAACCCAAATTCAAAATAATAATATAGACCAGAACAATCCGTAAATTGGAATAAGATACAAAAGTTAATTGTAGAACAAGAGCTAATCTAAAAATCTGAACAATGAAGTATTTTGATAGTTTCATAAGCATTATGATAAATTGAAGGATTATATCATTCAGCATCTTCGATATAAGCAGTTAACATGAGAATTAATGACATTTAACATTTTTATTTATTAATTTACTTTATTTTCATGATTTTTTTGGGGACAGATGATTTCAACATTTAGACCAACCTTTCAACAAAATTGAAACCTTAACCTTCACTCCTGCTAAGTAGTTTTCTTCTTCTTTCATGAAATTGTGTAATGCAATAGATATAGTCATAAAGATACATTAATGGGTAGAAAATGAATTGGTTTTTCCATAACTCCAAACTCTGCATTTCATGAAATTCCACGATTACTCAGCATTCAGATAAATAACGAATTACATCACTTGTATGCGAAAGAACTAACCATCTTCAGAAACTTTAACAGTTGAAGAGCTTCTTAGAGTTTCAGCGACGGCCTTTATAGTATCTTCTGAAATCTCATCTGATTTCATCTCGTGTTTCAATTCAAGATGGCCTCTCATCCGAGAAAACGAACAGATTAAAGACAAGTCGACCACTGTAATTGCACAGTTAAGATCAACGAAAGACTTTCGAAATGAGCATCCAAACACAATAATACTAATCCAACTTAGATATTAAATCAAAACAAAACCCAAAATGGGAATAGGTAATACTTAAAGAGGCCATCAATCTTGAAGGCAAATTAAACAGAACTAAAGATGAAAAGCGTTAAAAACACGTATGATCAGAAGGTGAAGGATACTTCCATCAGGGCTTTCACTAATATGTTTCCTCAGAAAACAATCTCTAGGAAGATTACTGTCACTGAAATAGAACTCGACCTGCAGAAGAAACATTTAACCGATGAACAATTAGAAATGATCGATTAGAACATGAAATGAAGATAGATTTTAAACGCATTTGACCTGACGAAGCACTTTCTTGGCAATTTCTTGATCGAGAGAAGAATTCTCCATGATTGGAAGAAAGTTTGAGACGGAGAAAAAACGCGGGCGGGAAGAAGAAGAAGCAGAGAGTAGGGTTTCGATTTCGAGTAGTGAGTTTTCTTATTGTATTTAAAGCTCTTATTATTGATTTTTAAGCGCCTAGAAAAGAAACCGGGTTCGGTTTATTCCCCACGATCCGGCCCACGTTGGCATAACAAACAACGTGCCGTTAAAACGGCCACGATTGGAAACAGGCATTGTAGAGTGACTTTGGACAAACTAACTGACCCCGCCCGATTAAATTTACACTTTGCAATTTATTTGATTTTTTTTTTTTTTTTTTTAAGGAAAAGTGTGAGAGATAGTCTGTGATTTTTTAAAATTAAATAATAAAAAATTTGAATTTTTGACCTATGATACTTATATAAACTATGCCTCCAATAATGGTGTTTTTTTAATATAACAAGAACAAAAAAGATTACAAACCGGTCAAGATAAGGGTTATGGAGAAGATTTAGATGACTATCCATAGCATCTTTGAGCAAGACAATGTGCAAGATCAATGCAACAGCCTAAACTCCAACGAATTTACCAACTTTAAACAATCAGACTCCACAATCGCATGCTCACACACTAGTGGAAGAACATTAGCCAACCCTTTCAAAATAGCGAAAGTTTTCATAATCTTAACCTCGTAGGGATGAGAGATAGCCATCATACCTACCCGAACAATGATTTTTTATTTTTTTTTTGTATTTACGAAGCTTGGTTTTGTTGGAGGCTTAATATTTATATTTTGATTTCTTTACTATGACTAGTATGGTTTACTTGATTTTGTTTTTTAATGAGTAGATTTATTTAGCCTAAATTGAAGGAATAGATGGAAGAAAAAAAAAAGTTGATGGAATAGCAGTTTGAGAATGTTTTGAAGAGATGTAAATGCTCTGTATCTTTGTATTGAGTTAAGCCCAAGATAAGAGGGGCTGAATATATATACAGAGGACTTAAGTACTATACACAACAAGATTGAAAAGACTAAAGAGAGGAAGTTAAGGGAGGTAGTTAAACCACTACAACCTAACCAAAACCAACAACAGACATGACAATACAAAGGCACAGTAACTAAGTACAAGGAGAGGGTGTTGACTGTGTTGTAACATCCCCCCTCAAACGAGCGCCGGCGGTGGAGAGGCCGAGTTTGTCACGAAGATATTGAAACTGAGAGATGTGAAGAGGTTTGGTTAGACAATCAGCAATCTGATCAACAAAGGGAACATAACGGAGATCAAGTTGATTGGCAAGAACAAGATCATGAATAAAGTGCACATCGATTTTGATATGTTTGGTTCGTGCGTGAACAACCGGATTGCGAGCAAGAGCAGCAGCACTGAGGTTGTCACACAAAGTAACAGGAGGGCCTGAAAGAGGAATATAGAGCTCAGCGAGAAGAGAACAAATCCACTTGATTTCACAAGCCACATGAGCAAGGGCTCGGTATTCAGACTCGGTGCTGGAGCGAGCTACAACTTGTTGCTTCTTGGAAGACCAGGAGATGAGCGATGAACCAAAGAAAACACAAAAACCTCCAACAGATTTGCGATCAACAGGGCAAGAAGCCCAATCAGCATCAGAAAAACCTGTGAGAGTGAAAGAAGACATTGGTTGAAGTAACAAGCCTAGATGAGAAGTACCCTGAATGTAGCGAAGAACACGCTTGAGAGCCTGCCAATGAGCAATAGTGGGAGCAGAAGAATGTTGACTCAATCGATTGACAGCAAAGGCAAGATCAGGACGAGTTAGAAGAAGGTAGTGTAATGAGCCAATGGTACTTCGGTATAAGGAAGGATCAGAAAAGGGTTCAGTGGAAGAAGAATGAGATAAGGACTGAGTAGTCATAGGGGGTGCAGGCTTGATATGAGAAAGAGACAAACGTGCAAGGATATCAGTGACATAAGTGGATTGAGATAACTGAAAAGCAGTTGGTGAGCGAGAAATCTGAATGCCAAGAAAATAGTGAACATCCCCAAGGTCACGAATGACAAACTTATGATGAAGACGAGAGACAAAGTGATCAAGAAGCTGAGGAGAAGAACCAGTGAGAAGAATGTCATCAACATAAACTAGGAGAAGGAGAAAATGTTGCTTAGTGCGATGATAGAATAAAGAAGAATCAACTTTGGATTGTGAGAACTCCCATTGAAGTAATGTGATGCGAAGCTGATCAAACCAAGCCCGAGGGGCCTGTTTGAGACCATAAAGTGCCTTACGCAAACGACAGACATGATGAGGTTTGTGAGGATGAACAAAACCTTGAGGCTGAGGCATGAAAACCACCTCTTTCAGAGGACCATTGAGAAAAGCATTACTGACGTCCAATTGATGCACAGGCCAGTTCCAAGTGACAACAAGAGAAAGAACCAGACGAATAGTTACAGGCTTGATAATTGGACTGTAGGTTTCATGAAAATCAATACCTGGAGTTTGAAAGAAGCCTTGAGCAAACAAGCGAGCCTTATGACGTTGGATAGTGCCATTAGCAGCACGCTTGATTTTAAACACCCACTTGTTACCAACTAGATGTTGAGATGGATCGGGAGGTATAAGATCCTAAGTGTGATTCCTCTAAAGAGCAAGGAATTCATCAGTCATGGCTTGATTCCAAACAGGACTAGAAGTAGCATCACAATACCGAAAAGGCTCAGTCTGATTCCAATCAAGCTAAGGATGGAGACTGGAGACACAACCAAAGAATTGTCAAGGCTTAGAAATTCCTGCTTTACCTCGAGTGAGCATGAAATGAGTGTTGGAGGTGAGGGTGGTGTCAGTAGAACCAGGGAGAGCCTTAGAGGAAACAGATGAGAGGGTAGGAACCATAGAGGGGGTGTCAGGCTTAGTGATTTGTTGATCATTGTGGGAAGGATTGACAGGCTCAGAAATTGGTTGGTCATTATCAGGGAAATGGGAAGGAGAATGATGTAAGGGGATGTGTGGATTGGTCAAAGAAGGAGCAGTGGTTGAGGGCAGGGTTGGAGAAGTTGGCTGATGGAAGTGAACGGGGAGCCAAGATAAGATGGTGGTGGAAAGAGTATCAGAAGTTTGCTCATTAGTAAGAAAACCATTTGCAAAAGGAAAGTCATCTTCATTGAAGCAAACATGTCGTGAAGTATAAACACGACTTGAAGAGCTGAGGCAACAATATCCCTTATGACTGCCACTGTATCCCAAAAACACACACTTTGCAGTATGAAAATCAAACTTATGAGTTTGATACGGCCGAAGACAGGGAAAACATGTTGAGCCAAAAACCCTAAGATCATGATAATTCGGTGGAGAGTTATATATCATGGTGAAAGGCACTTTACCATGGATAGTGAGAGATGGCATGCGGTTGATAAGATAGACAGTCGTGTGAAAAGCTTCCCACCAGTATTTTAGAGGCATTTTGGCTTGAGCAAGGAGAGACAAACCAGTCTCCACAATGTGTCGATGCTTTCTTTCAACACGGCCATTTTGAGCTGAAGTATACGGACATGAGAGTTGTATCTTAATACTAGTTTCTGATGCTAGTTGAACAAGTGGCTTGAATTCACCCCCTTCATCACAGCAAATAACTTTAATTTGTCTATCAAAATTGTTTTCAACTTGCTGTCGATATTGTTTGAACACTGCAGTGGCCTCACTCTTGTATTTTAATGGATAAATCCAAGTATATCTACTGAAATCATCCACAAAGCTAATATAATATAGATAACCATTATCAGTCTAGAAAGGGGCTGGACCCCGTAAATCAGTGTGAATCAAATCCAAAACATGTAAAGCATGAGATAAAGAGTGAGAAAAAGGAAGTTTATGAGAATTTCCATACTGACAAGTCTCGCAAAAAGTAAACTTTTCATTCAACTTTCCTTTCAAATTACAAGAAGACAAGATTTGGTCAAGAACTCTAAGAGATGGATGGCCCAAACGACTATGCCAAACATTCTTAGAAGCATACAAAACATACTGACTGCCTGGAGAAGAAACTAACATAGCATTTTTCTTATTTATATTTTTAGACAGACATGAGACAAAAGCCACAAAGGAAAACTTATGACCAGAAGCTTCTCGAGAGACACTAGAAGAGGTTGTCTTGACAGCATTAACTTGATAGAGACCATCCTTAATTGTTCCTTCCAGAAGAACCTTCCTCGTTGCCTTGTCCTTAACAGAGCAAAATGAATTACAGAATTCAACAATCACTGAATTATCCATAGTTAGTCGAGATATACTAATCAGATTCTTGCAAATCAAAGGAACATGTAATAACCCCTGCAAGGTTAGATCTTTAACATTCCCTTTGATAAAGGAACTACCAATATATTTAATAGGCAAACGATTTCCATTTCCAACAGTGATAGTTTCATTACCTCCATATTCTGATTTGATATTCAGAGGTTAAATGATTAGTAGCTCCACTGTCAAGATACCAGGATGAATCATTGAGGTGTTCAGGAGTAGCTATCAAAGCTGTTGGATTGGTGTTCTTGTTTTGAGCAGTAGAAGAAGTGTTTCCAGGATTCTGAGAGATGTTAAAAATTTTCTCAAACCAATAATAACAAACAGCTGCTGTATGCCAGCCTTACCACATACCTGACAAATAGGCTTGGAAGAACTCCCTCCACGACCTCGGCCTCTTCCTCTTGAATTCCTTGGATGAAAGGAACGAGGTTGCTGATTTGATGAAGAACTTTGATTGGAGTTAGTTGTGGCCACATTTGCTGAGGGTTGATTGATAGAAACAAGTCCTTTATAAGTCTGCAACTGTTCTTGACGATTCTCATAGGTAAGCAAGCGATTTTGCACAACAGTCCAACTTAAGTCTTGATTCTGTAAAACAACTACAATGGGAGTGTACTCCTCATCAAGTCCTGCAATCACGTATGAAATTAGATCTTTGGTACTAACTGGTGAACCTGCCAAATATAAATTATCAGCAAAGCTTTTCATTAAAGCTAGATATTCGGCCATCTTGGTACTCCTTTTTCTGGTTTGCTGAAGCATCCTCTTTAGATAGTCTTGTTGAGAAGAAGCTTGAAGGCCATAGAACTCTTGTAGAGCTTCCCATAGCCCCTTTGCTGTATCGTGACCAGTGACCTGTGAGGCCACTTCTACTGTCATTTAGTTGTACAACCACCCAACAAGTAGTTGATCAGCAGCTAACCAGATATCAAATTCTGGATTTGGAAGTAACAAGCTCTGTGGTTCATCCTCTGATGGAGGGAGAATAATAGATAAATCAAGGCAGACATCCTTATCGTAAGATACCCTTCAAGTTTGTAACTTCGAAGGATTGGGAGAGCAATATTCTGCCATAACAAGAAGTTGTTGCGATCCATCTTGATCGACGTCACATGATTCAACAGATTGACAAAAGCGGGTGTGCCAACTGGGCAGGTTCCAGATCTTACTACATACGCGTCTGGGTTCTTCTTCACATAGGGAGACTCGGTCACCGTTCTCATGAGAGAAGGATTAGGGGCAGGTGTTCCAGAATCAAGCTGAGACTTATCGGTGTTAGCCATCAATATTGCTCTGATACCAAATAGCAGTTTGAGAGTGTTTTGAAGAGATGTAAATGCTCTGTATCTTTGTATTGAGTTAAGCCCAAGACAAGAGGGGCTGAATATATATACAGAGGACTTAAGTACTATACACAACAAGATTGAAAAGACTAAGGGAGGTAGTTAAACCACTACAACCTAACCAAAACCAACAACATGACAATACAAAGGCACATTAACTAAGTACAAGGAGGGGGTGTTGACTGTGTTGTAACAGATGGTACAAATTGATATAACATGTCATATTTTGAATAAAACTTAACAGTTTTTTTCCCACATTTGTTCTTTTAATACTATGTTAAATGAAATTTAAACTTGCAACTCATAGAGGAAGATATCAATTTTTTTTACTATAGAGTGAAACTTTTAAGATAATATGAAATAATGGGGTGTATTTGTGAGCCTATCATGATGCATTTATAAATTATAGGCGTAATTAACCTAGATCCTTTCCCATAGGGTTTCAGAGTTTGGATTATCCTTTGGGTAGGGCATGACCGAATTTGATATTTTACTAGGGCCAGCCTCGATACCATACTCTAATAGTTGTATTTCTTTAATCTCTATATTAAATATATCTTGATATCATACTCGAATGGTTTATTATAGCCTAATAATCTATATTACATTATTTGAATATTTATTAATACACTACATTTATGAACTCATGCCCCAACATAAAATACTGAATTTATCACTATTATGAAGTATTCTAATGTTACTATACTATCTACAATGTATTTTTCTTTATTGTCTATATATGATATATTTAATATTAAATACCATCAATATATTATCTAAGTATATAAATGTTGAACTTGGTATTGATATATTCAGTACACTAATATAACTATAATTGTTATATATAGTATGAAATATATCAATAATATGGCAGAATCACATCGAAATTTTTAACCTTTTTTTTTCTTTTTTACACGGATTTTTTCAATGTAGGTAAATAAAAAGGCAGTGATTAGAATTGAAATAAGCTATTTACATATATAAATGAAATGGTATATAGTTTATTGTCGATATAATATAACATGTCATTAATATATATTTTTTGAATATTAAAATAAGCATAGCTCAAGCACAATACTTATATTATCAACCTCGAAGTCAAATATTTAATTCTTTCAACTTCACATATTGTTGATATTATATATAATCTATAATCAACATTTTCATGTTTTTTTAAATGGCCGAACCTTCATATTTTACTGTATTTATAAATTAAAAGAAATGGTCATTATCTTATCAACTATTTACATATATCGTTAGGGTAATATATGAGCATATACTTAATACTTTGTATTAAGTGTCAACAAAAATGGTGTGAAAAACTTAATTATGAATTATTTATGTTATTTGTAGTTGAATTATCCCTACTTTTTAACCGTTTTTTAGCCAAACCTCATTTTTTGATACATTTATAAATTAAAAAACAGTTTATATTATTTGTAAACTTTTTTTTTTCTTTTTGCTATATTTGCAGTTTGCATATGCGGCCAAAAAAAACACCTTTCAAAATTATTGTCAAACTGCCTTTGAGTTTGCTTCTTAAAAAAAATATATATTAAATAAATAAATACAAAGTTGGATTGAGTTTAGGAATTTTTTTTTTAAAATAATGTTAATTTAATAATATATGACAAAAACAGGGTAGAAGGAAAAATAATCCCAAAATTAGGGTTGTAAAATCGTGTACCCGGTCCACGATTTACCAAAATCGTGGACTGGGTACACGATTTTGGTAAGGAAATCGTGGACCCGGTCCACGACTTCCTTGCCAACTCTGCAGTCAACGCTGCCACGCCACCTACTGCCACGGCTGATGCCATGCAGCAAGGAAATCGTGGACCGGGTCCACGATTTCCATACTCGTGGACCGGGTCCACGAGTTCCACCTCTATAACCCACCAGCTTCCTCCTTTCTTCTTCACTCCTTCTCTTCTTCACTCCTTCTCTTCTTCTTCCACCGCCCAAAATCCTCCCGCCGCTGCCGTTGTCCGTCGCCTACCACCGTACTGCCGCCGCCGTCTCCGCCGTCGCTGGTATTTTTTTTTAATATTGAATATTTATTTGTTTTGTATAAGATTTAGTATTTTTTTACCATTAGTTTTGATTTTATAATTTTGTTTTTTTGAGTTTGGGAATTTTTTTTTTAAAATAATGTTATTTTAATAATATATGATGGGAAAATAGAGTAGATGAGAAAATAATATCAAGATTGAGGTTGCAAAATCGTGTACCCGGTCCACAATTTTAGTAAATCGTGGACCGGGTACACGATTTTGGCATGAAAAGTTGAGTTGTTTTTTTAAGTTTATTGGGTTGATGTTGGCATAAAAAGTTGAGTTGTTTTTTATTAACTTAGTAAATTAGACTAATATATGTAAATTGTAACAGTTGTGAACATCTGATTAGATATGTCGTTGCGTCCTGAAGATTTAGTTGTTCTCGAACCTGGTACTGATGGGGATAGCGATATTGATCTAGAAATTGATGAATTGTTTGGAGAACAAGAAAGTGTTGAACATGACAATGAATTGGTACCGTCCGAGATGTTCACTCAAATTGATTGGGATGTTACTAATTCAATATGTGAACAAGGATCGACACTTGAAGAAAGGAATAGAGATGTAGATAGTGCTAGTCTAGTACAAAAAGGAATGTTATTTGACACGAAAGAAGATCTCCAACTTGCTGTAAAAAAGTATTGCGTCACAAATCATTATCAGATTTCCGTAATAGAATCGAATCAGGATATTTGGTATGTGAGATGCAAACAATGGAAGGAGGGTTACGATTGGAGATTACATGCTTGTCGGCGTAAAACACATGGGATGTTCGAAATTACTAGACTTGAAGGGGAGCACTCATGTTTGTACTCAGAATTGACACAGGATCATTCACAACTTGATTCAAATTTTATGAGTGTTGAAATTCAAAATTTTGTGAAGGCTGATCCTGGTGTACCCGTTGCATTGCTTCAAGAAGCAATTAAAAAACAATATGGGTATAATGTGAATTATAGACGTGTGTGGCAAGCAAAGAGAAAAGCGTTGATTGCTGTGTTTGGTGACTGGGAGAAATCATACTCGGAACTTCCATATTGGTTGAGTGTTGTTGTACATTACAATCCTGGAACACGAGTTGATTGGCATTTTTTTCCATCCGATGTGTCTGGTACAACTATATTCGGTCGAGTTTTCTGGTCATTTGGTCCTGCAGTAGAAGGGTTCAAATATTGTAGGCCATTAATTCAGATTGATGGAACTCATCTATACGGAAAGTATAAAGGGAAATTATTGATTACCTTATCGGTTGATGCAAATGGGCATATATTTCCCCTTGCTTTTGCTATTGTTGAAGGGAAAAACTCTTCCAGTTGGTCATGGTTTCTATGGGCATTGCGCGAATATGTTACCAAACGAGATGATATTTGCTTAATTTCTAATAGACACAAAGGCATTCTTGCTGCAATTAACAATGAGGAGATTGGCTGGAGTGAACCTAGAGCATACCATCGATATTGTCTTCGTCATGTTGCTAGTAATTTTAATACGAAATACAAATCGAGGCAATTGAAAGATTTGGTGTTTAAGGCAGGAAATCAACATCAAAAGCGCAAGTTCATTAGGTGCATGAAACAGTTGAAGCAATTGAACCCCGAGTGTCTTGAATATTTTTCTGATATTGACTTGGAAAAATGGACACAATCACACGACAATGGATATCGTTATGGGTGGATGACAAGCAATGCCGCTGAATGTATGAACAGAGTTTTCAAAGGAGCTAGAATGTTACCAATCACTTCTTTGGTTAGACTAACATTCTATCGTACAATATTGTATTTCGAACGTCGCAGACAAGAGATAAGCGAAGCACTTGATCGTGAAGACATATATACAGAATATGCTATGAAAAAGCTCAAGCGGTGGGAACAGCGAGCATCTGCACATACAGTGGTTGCGATTGATAGGGAAACTCAAACCTTTGAAGTACAAACTGGCATGAGTATAGTTTCTCCCTACAAAGGGCAGCATGTACAGGTGGTGAGCTTGACGAAAGGCACATGTTCCTGTAACAAGTGGCAGTCATTTAAAATTCCATGCTCGCATGTAATTTCTATTTGCAATTACATGCGTCTGACGTACGTACCGTTTATTGATGATTGCTACAAATTGTCGCATTTGAAGCAATGTTATGAAGGTCGCTTCCATCCAATACAACACCCAGATTATTGGCTAGAATTATCATTTACTGATGTTCGTCCAAATGCGAACTTACTAAGAGAGCACGGTCGGCCAAAAAGTACGAGAATTCATAATGAAATGGATTGGCGAGAGGCTAGCCAAAGAATTAGATGTAAAATATGTAAAGGAGAGGGGCATAACAAGCGTACTTGTCCACATCGTACATCAGGTGCTTCGTCTTCGGGTCATTGATGGATTCGTCTTTGTTATGTAATGAACCTTTGTAATCGGAGTTGTTTTTTCTACTTGTAATGGAATTTATTTATGTAATAAAATTTATTTTTTCTACTTGAAATTGTGTTTCAGTGATTTCGCATCATGGATCCGGGTCCTTCTAATCCCATACAACTATATCAACAAAATTCTCATCGTTCACAATCAGTATGGGATAGTGCTTCTACTACAATTTTGAGCTGCCGAAGGAGGGAGGCGTTCAACGAACTATCCCATTCGATCCACGTATCATGCCATATGTACAACAGGCGGGTTTTATTGGGGTTGCACAAATTGGATTCATCCAACTAGATTGGCACCTAATTACTTCTTTAGTAGAGCGTTGGCGACCAGAAACCCACACATTCCATATGCCTTGTGGCGAATGCACTATTACGTTACAGGATATTGCAGTTCAGTTTGGACTACCAGTGGACGGAGAACCTGTGACAGGATCCTTACAATATGATTGGAAACAAACTTGTGAGGATTTTTTGGGGGGTTCGACCTATGGATTTGAAAGGCTCGAGGTTGAGTATCCCATGGTTAGCCTCCCAGTTTACAGAGTTGTCCCCCAATGCTGACGACATCAGCAAGCATACAAAGATATGCCCGAGCATATATTTTGCAACTGATTGAAGGATTTTTATTCGCTGACAAGTCAAACACTCTTGTCCACCTAATGTTTCTTCCACTACTGGCAAATTTCAAGCAAGCTGGTAGATACTCGTGGGGTGGCGCCTGCCTTGCATGGCTTTACAGAGAACTATATCGAGGCAATAATGCACAGGCTTTGGAAATAGCAGGACCACTGATACTGCTACAAGTATGGGCGTATGATCGCTTTAACAACATAGCACCACAAATCCAGTTGGAGGCCCCAGGCGCAGGTCCACTAAGTGCCAGGTATTAATTTATTTATATATTTTTTAATTATTATTTATGGTACAACTATTTAATTATATACTTTTTTAAAATTTAGATGGAGTGGTATTTTAGTTCCATCAGAATAGTCAGCGAACATGCTCCTGGTATATCGACAGATATTTGACCGATTAATGCACAGTCAGGTAATAAATGAATATACAAATGAATATTGCAGTTTTTTTTTTTTTTTTGTGTTTACTTATTTTTTTCAGATTAATTGGACGCCATACACACAAGCAATTATGGCATCCCTACCTGATTATTGTCATGATGGTCATGACATATGGTTGACCGTTAGCCCTCTCATATGTTTCCATATCATAGAGTGGCATCAACCAGATCGTGTTCTACGATAGTTCAGTATGCGACAATTAGTCCCATCATTGTGTCAGACACTCCCAGCACTACACCAGATTGATCTGAGAGGTAAGCACGATCAAGACTGGCGCCGAATTCACGCAGAATATATAACATTCTGGCGTGCACGTCGTAACCGTTGCGTATAGGGAGAAGTAACAAATGGCCCAGCTGTATCAGACGACTACTTTCCCTGGTACGATTCAATCACGAGGCGATTTATCACCCCTGATGGTGCTTACTACTACTGCATGGTAAGAGTTTTGTCATCTTATATTTTTTATTTATATGATATGAACATTATTTAATACTAAAATTTTTCACCATTCAGAATAATTTTGTCCACGATGTACATCAATATTCTGTACAACAAGATTTACCAGAGTTGACTACAATGTGTGATCAAAACTTGGTAAATGTACAAAATATTATTCAGCAGACAAGACGACTTAATGATGCTGACACTGATCGAAGACGTATTCATCGTAGACGACAACGCCAACAGGGTGATTCCAGAGGAACAAGTTGACCCAGAACCAGAACCTCCAATGTTTCATGATCCAGGTCCAACTTCTCCTAGAGCAGAGATCGGATCGAGTTCTGGCAATCAACAAGAGTATTATGAACATCAATCCGTCGTCACCCAAGAGGATATTGATGAATTAATTCATCAACAGCAACACTTTGAAGTGTCTGTACCTCGTCATCCACACCGTCAACGAAAACGTCCACCATGTGGCACATGACTCGTTTGTAATTTAAAGTTTAAGTTTTTATGAATTTCTAATCTTCAGACGCATTTATATGAGTATGCTATAAAACAAGAATATTAAGAAATGTAATTGTTGATTAAAAAAAAAAAAAAAGGAAATCGTGTACCCCATACACGATTTTGGTCCCATTGACCAACCACGTGGAAATCGTGTACCGTGGAAATCGTGTACGGGGTACACGATTTCACCACCCTATTTTTGTCAATATTTTCTTCAACCACACTATTTTTTAGATTTCTTTACTATGTATCCTATTTTTGTCAATAGTTCAAAATTTAACATTAATTTTGAATTTTACCCTGAGTTTAGTTTCTTTGCCTTCCATCGTTTTCACGAATTGGGGTCACGCTGGACTAAGGGGTCGAGCGTAAAATCAGGCCCAATTGAGGGAAAAAGTATATATATATATTCTTGAATTTTTGTTCAAGTTCGTAATATAAAGAATTAGATTAGAGATTCAAACATCAAGTTTTTTTATTAATTAATTTTTTATAATTTATTTTAGTTCAACTATGAATTTAATATACATATTATTCAGTTGTAAAAATACAAAAAAAATAAATTTTAAGACAAATATATATTATTTTAACTAATAACAAATAAATAAATTGACTTAGCTGAAAACTATTTTTAGTTTTTTTAAATGGTCAGAATGATATTTTCTAAATAAAAAATGTTGATATTTATTAGAATACCTTCAAACACAAATTTTAAAGGGAAAGATCTAAACATCCAAGCTTGCCTATGTCAAATATGTCCATGTCGATTTTATGAACTCGTTTGTCGATATGAGCATAGTTCAACAGTAATTGACATGTATTTATTTTCTTGATGTCGAATGTTCAAATATGGATTCCCCTTTTAAATCCTAACATGTTCTCGATTTAATTAAGATGAAATTTATGATTTTATCCCAATAGATTCTTTTTTTTAGTTCAATGGTATGTATATGAACTTTTAACTTTTTTATCAATGATATATATTTTTAACTAGTTGAATAATTATACCTAAATTAGCTAACCCAATAAATATTTAGAAAGAAACAAATAATTATTTATGTTATTTTTTTTTCACGTATATTAGTACATACACACTCTAGAAAATTACCCAAAAAAAAAAAAAAAATTCTCAATTTTTAAAAAGAATAGGGAAAAAAAACTCTATAAAAAGAGTAAAACCCTTGGATGATAAAGGGCCATGATGGGCCTGGTGCTTAGCCCAGAAATGTTTGTGCTTGATCCCAAATTGCCGTTGACAATAAGCCCAGTCCAAAAGTATGAAAAAATTATTGTGCATTATTATCTAAAGGGACTGTTGCAAATGTAACAATAAAATCTACGTATTAGCATATATAGCACAATGAAATAGAATTTGCATATATAGTATAATTTAGATTAAGTTTTTGAAGTCTATTAGTGATAGAACATATCGATAGTAGAGGTCTATCAGTAATAGACCATATCACTAGTAAGAGTCTATCAACGATAAAGTCTATCATTGATGGATTTTGCTAGATTTACAATTCTTTAAAAATGTTGCTATATACTTATTTATTGCCCCTAAAAGTGCTACCTCATGCAATTACCCTCGTCTCCAAAGCAACATGTAAGTAAATATTAGGGAAAATATCAATTTATCCCCTACACTTTAGAGGTTAAATCAATTTAAATTCGAACTTTTGTAAGTGTATCAATTTACACCCTTTATTATATTTTGTTTGAGAAAATCTCGTGTAAAATTTATAATTATATCAATTAAACCCCATAAACATTCATAAATCAATCAACTTAGTCTCTTAGTAAGATATTCTTTGAAGAATCTTATCCATGCATTTACTCTAATCGTCCATTTTGTAAAATCGACATCTGAAGAAGTGTATACACATTTGAAAATTAATCCATTGATGGTTTTCAAAGGGTAATCGTAATGAATGATCTAAATTGATTGACTTATGAAAGTTTTAGAGTTTAATTGACTCAAATTATAAGTTTTACACGATATTGGTCGAACGAAATTTAAAGGAAGGGGTAAATTGATATATACTTATGAAAGTTTTGAGTTTAAAATTGATACAATTATTAGTTTAAAGTTTTAATTGATACAACCCCCAAAGTTTAAGTATATATAAATTGATATTTGCCCTAAATATTATTTACCAAATTCGGTCCATGAAATTTCTTGGTTTGTAAGCTTGTTGTTGTAGTGTTGAGATAATGTTATCTCTTATTCACACAATCAGAATATTTTACGTCCCAATGAAAGATCCCACTCGAAAAGGTTGAGAAACTTCACAATATTTATAGGATTAAGTTATTTCTCTCATTGTCAATTAGTTATGCAATGAAACCTCATATTTTTATAACATGTCATCAAAGCTCATGAATTTTTTTAGGAGTATTCAGTTCAAAATTGAAATCAAATTAAAAAATGATGAACCATAGAAGATACTAATTTATAAGGTATATTAGAGAATCTTACACCGAAAAGATAAAATGATCTTCAATTTTTATATGATATATGATGCTACTTTTATTGAGATGGAAAATTGATATAAACTTACAACGCTTGAATTTTAATAGAAACATATAACATATTTGTATGTAGCTTATTGTGTTAACTAAATAATAATATTACATATTTATTGCATAAACACGTCATTAATTATCTGATTCAATACAATATTCAAAAGTATATAAAAAAAAAAAACTAGACAATAATTGAAGAAAATTAATTAAGTTGCACTTTATAACATATTCAATTTTTGAATCAATGTGTGTATAATTCGTTTCTATTGCACTAAACAAGATAGCCATTTTGTAGGGTTGATATATTACCCTAAATATGTAATTTGATACGATGAATTCATATTACCGTCACCAATGGCATTGCCAATTGATAGTTTTTATGGGAAGTTATGAACTACAATAAAAAATTATAAGTTAAATTAGAATTATATATTTACTTGCTAACCTTTGAGACTTAGCATGAGCAGATTTGTTATTCTCTTGAGGGATGTGACAAAAATGAGAGATATTAACAATTTTCCTAACAAAAATAATATCCTCGATGAGGATCCCGACCCTAGCCAAAGAAATCTCATTTTTTGTTCAAAAGATTGATAACTTTCGTAGCATGAAATTTCACGTTTAGCGGTAGATTGGTCCCATACCACTCATGCTCAATTGTATTGCAGTTAGACCTTCCAAAACAGCTTCAGCTTCCAGCATACTGACACTCTAGTCCTTGTCGATAACCTTACAACCTCCCAAGATCAACCAACCTTGAAGATTGCAAACAATCCACCCAAGCCTGCTTTAACCCTTTT
The DNA here is from genome assembly GCA_002890555.2 of Lagenaria siceraria. Classification (NCBI taxonomy): domain Eukaryota; kingdom Viridiplantae; phylum Streptophyta; class Magnoliopsida; order Cucurbitales; family Cucurbitaceae; genus Lagenaria; species Lagenaria siceraria. The sequence goes on from CM016490.1 coordinate 18,514,460, forward strand.
TCTTTGACCAGGTCGTATTAGCATTTAGCTTCCAGCTACCCAACTTTAACAAAGACCAATAAGGACAAACGTTGATTTGAGGGGAATAGGCCAACGAAGAGGGAACATAGACACCCCCAACCCTCTACCATTGTCAGCGAGATCGTGAATGTGGACTTCAATCAAGCTCTCTTTAGAGAGGCTAAATCAGACACCCCCTTCCTAAAGCATATTTTATTGTGCAACTTCCACATGCTCCAAAGAAAGATAAACTTGTAGATTTATGTCTATAGGTTCTTAAACTTTCAATTTTGTGTCTAATAAGTTATATATATATATATATATATATATATAATCAATATCTTAAAAATTAATCATTTTAAAAATGTGAATTTTATGCCTAATTGAGCCTTAAACTTTCAATTTTGTATCTAGTAAATTCGTGAATTTTAAAAAATATTGAATAGGATTCTATTAGAACAAAACTATAAATCTAGTGATCTTTTGGACACAAAACTAACCGTTAGTATCTATGAGATAAAACATTGAAAATTTAAGTACTTTCTAAATTGATGGCTAGGAACCAGAAGAGTATGAGTAATCACCTCTCTTGCAAATCTTTATTAAACATTTTTAAGAATTCATAATCCAAATATGCACAAAATTTAAATTTGAAGGACAAAATTTATTATTTAACCAAGATTCTAAAAGTGTAAAGACACAACTAACATTATAGTTAAAATAAGACCGAAAGAAAAAGGCAAATTAATCTTTTGGTCATAGACAAACTTTGTAACATTCATTCAAACATTAATAAAAATATTTATTTTTAAAGAAACACACACCCATACAGATAAAGAACTCATATGCATTATTTAGTTACACACTCTTAAAAAAAACAAAAGAAGAAAATCCATTTTGAAAAAAAATTCAAATATGTTTTGAATTTTTTGGAACTAGTTTTGGAAAATTTGAGACAATAAGGTCTCAATTGCCAGCTAAAAGAGACAGTTGGCAGATTGGAAAAAATTTATTTAAAAAGGATAAAAAAAAGAAAATAAAAAAGCAGAAACTTTTTGATAATTGGATTTGATAGAAGCCGATTTGACAAAGTATATTACCAGAATCCAATTCTCAGCTGGAAAAAAGGAAAAATTCCCATTCAGACACTATTTTATTTTAAGACAGCAGAATCCTTTCCATCTTTGCTCCATTGGTCACCAATCAATCAAGGCTTTATTTGGCCCAAAAGAAAGAACCCCAATAACAAACTATTCAAAATAAAAATAAAAATAAAAATAAAGCTAAATGATATATAAAAATAGAAAATATCATTCAATACTGTTAAACATTTCAAAATTATATTTGAAAGTAAATTTTCTATAGAATTTTCTGACAAAAATTGAGACTTAAACTCTACTTTTACTTATAAATTCATAAGTTATATTCATCATGTATTTTCTACGAATATTTTAAAAGACCGAGCCAAGTCTTGAAAACTAAAAATAACTGTTATAAAAAAAACTTAATTTTGTTTTTAGATTTTGATTTAAAAGTTCAAATGTTTCTATAATAGAAATAAAACGCAAGGCAAGAAAATTGGAAGAAAACAACGTACGTAAATTTCATAAGCTGAAAACTAAAAACAAAATAGTTATCAAATGGTGTATAAATGATTCATACTCTGGTAGTTTTGAAGTATTTTTATAAAACAATGATAATGTTGCAACTTTTGGAAGATTAAGATATTTTTAGAAATTTCTTTTTAAGGTTGTTTTTAAATATAAAAAAAATGAGCCAAACTATTTATAAATATAGAAAAATTTTACTGTCTAACACTTGTAGACGATTAAATTTTTCTATATTTATAAATAATTTGATATTTTTTCTGTTTATAGTAATTTTTCTTCCTTTTATTTATAATTTAATAAAAATAGAAATTATAAATTATAAATCTAACGATCTTTTGGACACAAAATAAAAAACTGGGAGAAAACAACGTAAATTTCATAAACTGAAAATTAAAAATAAAATAGTTATCAAATGGTGTATAAATGATTCATATTCTAGTGGTAGTTTTGAAACCTTTATGAAATATCAATGATAATATTTGCAACTTTTGGAAGAATAAGATATTTTTAGGAATTTTTTTTAGGGCTATTTTCAAGAACCAAACTATTTACAAATATATAAAAAAAAAATTTACAATGAAAATTTTCTATTTGTAATAGTTGGATATTTTTTCTATTTATAATAACTTTTATTCTTTTTATTTATAATTTAACAAAAATAGAAGAATGAAAAGAAAAAGGAAAAGAAAAAAAAAGGAGGTCCCCAAAAAGTCCCTAAAAAGCCTAAAACCTCCTAGTTGGTCCTTATTTCTGATGTTCCCACTAGCAGAAGCCTGCCAATTATGCACATGTCCTTGCGAAGCAAAATGGCAAATCAAAATCTCTAACTCCAAACCCATATTTGTTAAACAAAATCTAACCAAAATCCCAAAGTTCAAGAAAGGCAATTACATTCCCATTTTCTCATCAAGATTTGGTTAAAAACAAACCCAAACAAGTGGGTAAATTAATGCTGACCTTTTAACAAACACATGGCATGCAGAGTGTAACTTTTATTATTGTTTTGTTTAAAGAAAGATCACACACACAAATCTTGGAGAATAGACATAAAGAAGTATGCTAAATTAGAAACATAGGGAGATTTATAAGATCAGCATTTTGAGATAATTAGCAATTGGAACAAGAGACACAGGAAAAAACAAAAGCAATAACAATAATGAAAAGAACCCTTTAATTTATTTTCATTTCACCCATGGCTACAGAGCATAAAATGGAACAAATGTTGGATAATTATTATTCTCATTCATAATTTGTGTATTAATTTACTATGTATTGAGATTTACTATGAAAATAGTCCAAAAAAAATATTTTATTTACATAGGTCATAAATGTAGATAAAATATTTTTTTTTGGCTATTTTCAAATATAGGAAAATGAACAAAACTATCTATGTTGATAGATAGTGAAACTTTTCTATATTTGTAAATAATTTGATATTTTTTCTATTTATAATAAATTTTTTTCATAACACTGCAATATTAATAATTTTTCTCTCCATATATTGGGGTCTCAAAAATTTCTAGTACTAGGATAGTAATTTGACACATTATTAAACAGTATAGGATAGATTATAAAAAAACTACCTCTAAAATGTGGTAGTAGTTGCAATTATACCCTTAAACTTTCAATTATAAAAATTGAGCTCTTAAATTTATATAAGTGTTCAAATTGGGTCATATTGAGCCTTCAAACTTACATAATTGTATAAATTTGAGGGTTCAATTTTTATCATTTGTGGGCCTAATTTCTACAATTATTGTAAACTTGAGGGTCAAATTTTAACATTTGTAAAAGTTTAATGATCAAATTTTTACAATTAAAAGTTTGAGTGTGTAATTACAACTACTAACATACTTCGAGAGTAGTTGTTGTAATTTGCCCAATGGTATATTAATTTATTTCATGAACAAGCGTTCTTAGCTTTAGGGATGATTTTTTTTATTTGACCATGAATTTAGTCTAAGCTCAAATTATCTACTATAATTACTCTTAAATACTACTAGTATAACGAATAACGAGAGCATATATGGTATGAAAAGTTTTCTATATACTAGAATTTTTGCCTGCATACGGTGGGGGCCTTGGAATCTTGGCACGTGCGTGGGGGAAGAAGGATATGAAACAGTTCTGATTAAAAGGATGCCACAAAGAGGTCCCTTTGCTGAAACAGAGCAGAGCAGGGCAAAGTAAGAACAGAGGAGAATTTTATTTACGGTTAAAATAATACTTTGATTATTATATTTTAAAATTAGTTCAATTTTAGTTTTTATATTTTTAAACATTTAATTTCAATTCATATACTTTTATTAATTTTAAATTTTAATTTCTCAAAGTTAATTTTTATTAAAATTAATTAAATAATAATAATTTTCAGGTACAAATATACAATATGTGAGTATATTTTCAAAATGTACCGTAAAAATGTTAATAGACAACAAAATATTTTTTGAAAAATAAATTAACCGTAAAAGTTAAATTTAAAATTTATTGAAAGTACAGAGATTGAATTGAATAAGCTATGAAATATAGGAAAAATAGTATTTTAAAAATTTATTATTATTATTATAGCTATTATGTTTTTTTATTTTGTTTTTTGTTTTGAGAAAGGGCAAATGGAATTTAATTTTGATTTTTTATTAGACATTTTTTAGAGCACGTACTGTTCTGTTGATGTCCCAAGCCTACTCTTCATTGTGCCAACTGCCAACTGACTGTTTTAAGAATTATACCCCTTTTTGTGTAATTAAAATAACATTTTAATCAATTTATTATATTTTAATCTCTATATTTTAAAATGTCTATCTCATCCGATCTCAAAAGAAAAATTACATGTTATTGACGGTTAAACTAATCTCACTTTTTTTTAATTAGACATTTTGAATTATAAGAATTAAACTCTAAGATATTGTATTTGTTAAATTTTAGGAAGAAAAATATTAATTTTTAACTTTTAATTTGTCAAGTTGTGTCAAATGTCAAATCAACTAAAATATGTTTCGATCAAATATTTAAATATGTTAGAATATGTTATTGCCTTTTAGTACAATAATTGCATAGATAATAAACTGAACTTCTAGACTATAAAAAAAAGAGTACATGTCAATTACTACAAATCCAATTCCAATTCAACTTATTATAAAATATTATTGAAGTTCTATTTTAAAGTCAATGCGGTGGAAATATCCATTTACGCCAATAAAGCTTTGTTTAAAAAGTTGGCTCAAGTCTTTAGTCAAATATGATTTTAACAAATTCATAATCAAATTTTATACCCAATCTAAACGTTATTGAATAGAATTACATTATTCTAGTACATATATTATAATCTATGTCATAAACTTGTTAATTTATATTAACATGAGAATAAGAACAACGTATATGATATATTTATGGCATGGATTATAATATATTTATCGATTTACATATATTATAATCCATGTCATAAACTTATTTAATTTTTAATGCATTTTACAATATTCCTTTTTGTTTTAGTATAACTGGGAGCAGAGAGATTCGAACGAGAAACATCATAGTTATTAATATGTGTATGCATTTTACAATATTTTTAAAGAAGCACGTTGAAGATCCTACATTTGAAAAATCAAAAGATCTCACAATCTTTATATAAGATCAATATGTTACCCATATTGTTATCAACTGATTTTAAGACGAAACCTTATTATTTAATATGGTATTGATCTTAGGAAAGTTCGAACTAGCACTTAGTCTAAAAATAATAATAAATTGTGATTTGTTGAAAGAAACAATTGATTTTAAGATGAACTTTCATGTAATCTAATATAATATCAGAGGTCATCCAAGAATATTTGATTAGTTAGATGATTTTAACATTTATCCATTTATGTTCAAATTTCCATACTCCACGCTTAAAAATATCGATCAAGTTAATAGATATTTTCATTTTCTGAAAAAAAATAAAGGCATGTAAACGTGAGCAATAATAAAAAGCATAGACTCAACAAAATTTTAAGCCACCACAAGAACAGTTAAACGTAGCCTTCAAAGTTCAAACCTTGAGAGAGAGAACAAAAAAATTGAATTATAATAATTCCTGACAAACATTCGAGAAGGGGAATAATCAGATATGATTAGATTAAACCCTATTCATAAATTTTGGGCTGTCTGATGTGATTATATGTGTTGACTAATAATTATCACCGCTTGATGTTGACTTTCCCATCCCAATATTCTATATTTTTCACGTATTAATCAAACCGTTAGGAAATAATTAATATACACTGGTCCACACCAAATTCATAATTTCAAAAGTTCCTTTTTCTATTATTAATAATAATATTGTTATTAATTTTTTCCTCTCCCTAATAAATAAATAAGAGCTGGATGGTCCTAATTAATTGATCTATCATCACCTTGTGGATGTTAATGTTATATCACTTAGGACCACATTCTAATCAACAACATCTTGCCTTCTTCATTCAATAATCTAATTTACACCTTTAAATTCAATTTTTATTGGTTCATCAATCACCAATTAATTACTTCATTCATTCTTTGCCCCTTTTTTTCATTATATTTTTCATTAATTGCAAAATATATATATATATATATAAAAGACTTCTTTAAATGTAAAAATGAGTGTAGCATTAAAGAAAATTAAGGCTCGAATAGAATCGAGAGTAGCAGATTTGATTTTTATTAATATGAGCGGTCTTTCATCTTCTCATATTCTTTCATTTTTCTTGATTTAGAGTTATGTCATTAATTTTTTTTTTTTTTTGGATAATTTTGGTATGGAACTTTAGGAGAAGGATAATTTTATTCAAGTGATTTTGAGTTTATTTTAATTGGTTCATTTATAAAAGTTTATAGTTTACATTGATATAATTATGAATTTGTGGTTTTAATCGATACAACTCCAAAAGTTTATGAGTATAAATTCATTTCCCCCTACTTTATTAAACTATTAATTTAGTTATTGAATTTTGAGGGTTGTATATAATTAATCTTGAAAAGATTATCTTTTTAGTTTCCGATATTTTAAGAATATGTATGTTTGTTCTGAGTTTTAAGTCCCCGAGTTTTTTTAGAATAGATTCATTTGGTTCCTTATTTTTCAAAAGGTACTTTTTTAGTCCCTTAATTTTTAAAAATAGGGTTAAAAGGTTCCAACAGTAATTTATTATTATTATTTTAAATTAGAAAATTAAATTTTTAAAAATTACCTCTTCTCTTTGAAATTATTTATTGTAATTCAAAATTTCATATAATTATATAAATGAAAATAAAAAAAGTTTAAGGACCTTCTGAACTCATTCTTAAAAATTTGGGAACTAAAATAAGTACACATTTTGAAAATTTAGGGACCAAATGCATATATTTCAAAGAGAATATACTAAAAAATTTAAGGATCTTTTAAACCTATTCTTAAAAACTCGGGGATTAAAAAAAGTACATTTTGAAAACTCAGAAACCAAATGCATATATTTCAAAGAGAAGATACCAATAATTATTTAAATAAGGTACTAGCCAATGACAAGCAACCCCCGACAAGCCATTTGATTCTTAATGAATCAAGTAAATATATATTCATCAGAAAAAAAGAAAAAAAGAAAAAAACTCTGTATAAATTTCACCTCCATCTCTCCTCTATCAGATGTCTTTTTCGTCACGAAATTTTTGGAGAGAGAGAAGAAAAGAAAGATAGAGGAGATAAAAGAAAGAGGTACGAAGTTTTTTTTTTTTTTTTTCTTTTTTGTATGATACATCTTAGCAATAAAACTAGAAATGTGTAGGGCTTAAAAGTACTTTGCAACATACAAGGTTAAAAGGAGAAATGATATGAATGCCATTACAAGGACAAGTAGAAAGAATTAAAGATATGTCACTATCAAATAAATTCAAATGTATCAATCTAGACAATACAAATCCAAATTTTCATAAATCGTATCTTTTCCAAAATATGTAATTGAGTGATTATATATGGAAGGCCATCCAAAATTTAGCATAGATATTATATTTGATCTTCTTTATAAGAAAAAAAAAGTGAGTGAGAGAGAGAAATATCTTATTGATGTCTTATACCATTGAATCACCAATTAATCAACCAAAAAGCTTAAGCGAATAGATTACATTAAATTGCCCCCTTAATAGATGATAGTGGACTTGAAAATTTTGTATATAATTCAATAGAGAAAATCAATATTAATCAAGAAGAAAATGACATTATATGGGGTACAAACATATGATACTATGCTCTAATACAAAGTTAGATAACTAATCAGCTCAAACTTTTAAATCGATGAGTTATTGTAAATTTAATTATATCCATACTTTAGCATCCATAACTCTACCCAAAAAAAACTAGGGTCGTAAAATTAAACTATCACTCTACTTTTGTAATACCAAGTTGATGAAAGGCTTGGCCTATCTTTCTTGTTTTTCTTCACAATGGTAAAATTTTATATTGGTGACGACTATAAGTAATTTTCACAAGTTTTTATTATTAATATAACTCATAAATTTTTAAATTGAAAGGAAAACCACATTTTCTATTAAAATATTTGCACAGATAGAAAAAAAGTCAAACTATTTATAGAAAATAGAAAAAAAAAAACAACAACACTGATAGACATTGGTAGACTTCTATTAACATCTATCAGTGGTAGATTTTTATCATTTTTATCACTGATAGACCCTGATAAACTTCTATCAGCATTTATCACAGCTATCTACAAATTTTGTTATTTTGTGTAAATAGTTTTCCTTATTTTTCTATTTTTCAAAATTTCCCTTTTCTATTTTATTATTCCTATACATGAAAATAACGAGATATATATATATATATATTAAAATTATAGATGTGAGACAAACAAAGTAATAATTTACCATCTTTCATAGAAGGTTGAATCCTTTATACTTAACTTTCTTGAACAAGAAAAAAAAACAACAAATAAATTTTTAATATCAAAATTACATTTCACACAAGCAAAGAAGAAGAAAAAGAGAGAGAGGGGGAAGAGATAAATAATTGAAGGAAAAAGAAAAAGTAGCTAGGGTTAGGTTTTTTTTGGTGGGGGAAGTGAAAGGACAGTTGATCATAGGCAGTAAAAAAGGGCCCCAAAGGGTGATTTGGGATCTGATGGGCCAAACAACCCCTTTTGTACTCTCTCTAACAGTTTCTACTTCCTTTATAAATATAATAAAATTTGCAGAAGAAAAAAGTAAAAAGTAAAAAGTAAAAAGTAAAAAAAAAAAAAAAAAAACACTTTTCTCCTTCATTTGATTTTGATCTTTCTCTTTCTTGAAGATATATGAAATATTAACGTTTGTGTCACTGTGGGTAAAAAAGCCTCAGATATTAGATTTTGAATTTGAAAAAGCTCTTATTCCTTCATCATTATTCCATCAAATATTATGTGGTAGGAAATAAACCCCACCACATGCACCCCAATCAGCTTTAAAACCCTAACCAACCTTTTTTCCCTTTGTAAGATCAACTATGAATTTTGGACCTGTTTTAATGAGTTGAACTATGTTTAAATTAGTCATTTTCTAATTCTTAAACTTTTACTTCGTTTATATACACATGCAATTATTGGTAAAAGTGATCGAGTAAGAGTTATTTTGCAACGTACTCGGTTGTGTTTGGAACAATAGCCAATAAAGGAAAATTGGAGAATGAGGATCGCTTGATGGAGAGTTTCGAGATTGTTTTGATGATTGTTTCTTTGAGTCCAACAATTGTGAGGATGAGGATTAAACCATCGACCTTTTGAGATGATAATAATTGACTTCTTATTTATTAAACTATGAATGACAACGTTAATAAAATACGTAGAGTAATTATATGCCAGTTAACCTATATTTATCTAAAAAAAACGTGATATTTGATTACCCTTGAAAAACTATATTTTACAGGAGAAAAAAGAAAACTTTTTTAAATGAATTCTTTTAAATCTAAAAAAGAAAAAGGAAAAAAAAGGAATATGATTTGAATGGATCCTCATTGGGATTATGAACATAAATCAAAAGTTAAATTTTAATTATTCCTCCAAATCTCCCTGGATTTTAGTTGACATACTCTTCTAAATTTGCCTGTCTCCTTAATGTGAGTCCCAAATATTCTAATTCTTTTTGTTCTTTTTTCTTTTTCTTTTTTCCTTCTAAAGTATAAATTATATTCCAATAAATCAGTGGTGGCCTACAAATATAAAGAATTAAAAATATGATACAAGTTTAAGCCAGCCAAAATAAAGCTTGAAAAGCTAAAAAAAAGGTCTTTTTATTTAATACGAGCCTGTGAAACTTGTGAATTCATTCGAAAAAGGGAGATTCTTAATCATTTGTAATTAATTATTTCTTAATTTGCAAAAATTAAAAGAATATATATAAAAATATGGGCTCTTTTCAAATATAAAAAAATAACTCAAACTATTTATAAATATAGAAAATTTTTACAGTCTGATAGACCGCGATAGAATTCTATCGCTTTCTATCACAGATAGACGGTGAAATTTTTCTATATTTGTAAATAGTTTGATATTTTTTCTGTTTATAATAATTTCTCTAAAAATATTGATATACATTTATAAGTTACATAAAAATGATAAATAAGTGATGAACTAAAAAATGATATATAAGTTATTTTAGAGGTGAAAAAAGGTAATTAAAAAAAAAAATATTTAAATAGACGTTAGAAACATTACAAATTTATTATATTTACAAATTATTTTTTGTTTATGATAGATTAACAACAATCAATTGTGTCATTTATTAGGTATGGAGTGATTTTAAAAGCGGTAAAATCACTTTTGTAATATTCAAAATTCACTTCAAAATATGCCTTTAATTACTCTAAATTAATTTAATATTAAAATTTATACTTTTAAAATTTTCATATTACTAAAATTGATTTCGAATTATTAAAAGCATATTTTAGAATAATTTCGAAATATAATTTTATTCATTTTAAAATCACTTCTAAACATGTCCATCTTTTCTAAATAGTCATTATAATATCTTATTACAATTCAAGCATATAAAAAGTTGGGAACTTCTTTTTTTTTATTTTATTTTTTATTTTTAATTTAACTAAAATTTCAAATATTTCTTTAATTAAGATAAAATTCATAGAGTTAAAAAGAGAAAATTAAAAACAAAATCGCTATAAACAAAACCAAAATTAGACCGTTATAACTTTTGAATCGAACACACTTTTGATTGCGTTTGAGCGAAAAAGAAAAGGGAGAGAGAAGAATGTGATTCTTGTTTCTAGAGGAAGAGAATTGAATTAGGAGTTGATTAATGGATTCCCAACACAAAAAATGAAATAATAATTATGAAGAAGATAATTAAGAAACATGAAGATGAAATAGACTAAATGGTGAAATTGTTTGGGTGTTTTGTTTTGTACCCCTAATTGTGAACTGAAATGAAGTAAAGGAGTGACAAGATCTGGCATATATAAAAACCGCTTCAAAATCTTTGCCCTTTTACCCTTTATTCTGTGTCCTTAATGCTTGATATCTACAACCACTTAGAAACCATAAAAAATAAAAAATAAAAAAAGAAAGGAAAAAAAAAGGGTCAAGGGGGAAAATGTTTAAATTGAAATTTTCAATTTATTGTGAGAATTTGTGCAATCATCAAGTTTCTTTGTGTGTTGTTGCACAGTCATTAGTGGTCCAATATACTACTTGGATTTGAAAATTCAATCATTTTGACAGTGAAATTTCCTTATGCAATAGAAGCTTCCCCAATCAATTTCTCCGTTAAATTTGATAACTATTTAAGTCCTGTTGGATAATTATTTCATTTTTAAGTTGTATTCTTTTAAAATCAAGTCTATTTTCTCTCAATTTCTTTTAATGATTTGACTTAGATTTTGAAAACACGGACAAAAAGTAGATAATAAAAGAGGTATCGTAAATTTAATTTTAAAAAACTAGAAGCTAAATTGTTATAAAATAGGGCGTATTTATTTGTTTATGAAAATTATCTATTTTTTATCAAAATATTTTAAAAAATCAAACCATGTTTTGATAACTACGAAAAATTAGTTTTATATTTAAAATTTGACTACAAATTTAAATGATTCTTTAAAAAAAAAAAAAAGAAAACTATGATAAATGACAAAAAAAAAAAATTGAAAAAAAAATAAGCATAAATTTATACACAGAAAATAAACCTAGGAAAGTTTTTATCCCTTTTAGAAATGGTCACACATAGGTTCAAATGAAAAATAACTTATAAATCAAAATCATTAGTGGAACTTTGGAAAAAGACAATTTTAGAGCCATTGTTTTTGTTTCAAAGATGAAAAAAAAGTACATTTTCTTAAAAAAAAAAAAGAAAAAAGAAAAAAAGAAAAAGTACATAGAATGGGACCACACTATATTTTAAAATAATAAAATCATCAGCTGTAATTCATATATACTTATTCTCTTAAAGTTATGGATTCAAAATTTCATTATTGTACTAAAAAAAATAAAAGCACATAATATCAACCTACAATTTTGTTAAAAATGCACAAAAACAGAGTTTCATTGCACAATTAGGCCATCTCAAAGAAAAGAAGAACATCCAAATTGAAGAATAAATGGAAAAAAGAACTAAATTCAAAAGGAAAAAAAGGGTTTACATGCTCTTGCTCACCCCCCAAAAAACCCTAATTAAAAAATATACAAAATTTCAAAAGAACCAAAAAAAAAAAAACACAATCATAAATTGTAACTGAACAAAAATTAATCTCGAATCGAATAGCTAGTTAAGGAAAAAAAGAAATTCTTTTTTTCAATCTTCGTCCGAAGCATCTAATGGTTATTTTGAGTCAGTCACATTATTTCGATACGACAAAACCAATTCCAAAGCTCCTCCTTCTTCCAAACACTTCCCTAAAATATCCCTGTCTCCAAACATCCCCTTTCTCTCTCTAACCAGAGAAAAAAATTGTTAAAAAATAGTGATTGCCCTTCATGAGGAAAAACTCTTCTGTTTCTTCCTTCTTCATGAGGGCTGAAATGGTAATTTCCTCTCTGTTAATTCTCAATTTCTTTTTTTTCCTTTTTCCTTTCTTTTTCTCTCCGAAACCCAGCAGGTTCCCATTCATTGAAGAAGAAGGAGGGGGCGATGATTCTTGAATGCGCGTTTGAATGGAGCTGCGATTTTTTGAACTTTTTTGGGGATTTTTTTCTTTTTTTTTTTGTTGTTGTTGTTGCAAGGAGTAGAGTCTGAGTCGTCTACGTGGACGGTGGAGATTGCATGGTGGGGGTACAAAGCTTGGCATCGGCTTTCCAACACCGTTCGATGTCCTCGGCGATTCTTTTGGCATCCATTGATGTGCCGAGTAATCCACGCTTTGTGAATCCCACTGCATATAGCCCACTTTCTCCTTTCCATCCATTTGGAAATGGCCTCCTTGGCAACCCATCTTCTTTTCCAAACATTTCTCCCTCCTAAAATAATAATAATAATAAATTAAATAAAAAACATGCTTTTAATTATTTCAATTCAAACCTCAAATTGTTTTAATTTTAATACCCACATCAAAAACATTCCTATTCTTTCAACCGTGGCAATATTTCGTTTCTAAACTAATTTCTAATTTTTATAAAAATACAAAATTCAAGGGGAAAAAAGTTATTTTTCTAAAAAAGAATATCATATCACAAAAATAAGCAATACTTGCAACAAAACTACATGCATATTAAAAAATATCATTTTTAAAAAAAATAAAAATTTACCATATTACTTGATGAGATGACATAAATAGGTATGTATTAATAAGTTCAATTATAAGTGCCATATTAAATACTATTAGGCTAATATCAGCATGCACCAAATAAACAAAAACATTCCATTTCAATTTAGTACTATTTAACCGATGCAGAAAATTATAATTAGAAGTTCAATTAAAAATAGAGAAAAATGATGGGAAAAAAAAAAAAGAAAAAGGAAAAAGAGAGTGGAGGAAGGAAGGTAAAAAGTTTACCTTTAGCCAAGAGGGCACATTGCTTCTATAACCAGTAGCCAATATAATGGAATCAAATCTTTCCGTTCTTCCATCAACAAACTCCACTGCATGACGTTTCAGCCGCTTGATGCTAGGGCGTATCTACACACATCAACGGTACAGATCTAATTTCACAAACCCATATATAACATAGTGAAAAAAACCTTTAACCTAACTTTCATCCTAAATTTTAAAAGACAGTCTAATAACTTTTAATTTTGTAACTAATAGATAATTAAATCCTATATTACACATAAAATTTAATATTTAAATCTAAGAATAAGTTAGATTACACATTTGATCAAAGTTAAAATTTAGTCTCTATGATTTTTAAAAGTAGAGACTATTCCGGAGATTTTATCAAACCATAGAGACTAAATTTAGCTTTTAAAACTATAAGCACTTAATTCTAATTTTTAAAACCACAAGATTATATTTAATTTTGTTCAAATCATAGAGATTAAATTTGCGATTTAACAACTTTGAATGTTTCAAAAATCTATTAGGAACAAAGTCTAGCCACCTACTAGATACAAAATTAAAAATTTAGTGACTCATTAGATACATTAATTTTTTTTATACAAACTTCAAAGTCTATAAACTAAATTAGTAATTTAACTAAAAAAAGCTTTTAAGTACTATGATGTAAGAGGAAAAGGCAAACTGCACCTATTTTCATGCTCCCTTACTTTTATGTAAAAAAAAAAATCATTAAATTTTTTTTTAACATGTGGAAGCTACTCATTGGATTCAAGAATTCGAGAGAAAATATGTCCTACAGTACTACTAGAAATAGCTTACCTTGATATGGCCAGTTTTGATTTTGGCTAGAGTACCAACATCCAAGACGGGGGTCTTTCCGGACAAGTTTTTGAGACGAAGTGGGCCCATAATGGGCCGGTCCAATCCGAATCTGGCAGTGTCCCCAAGCATCAGCCTCGACACCATTAGCAAGAACTCATCGACAAGACGTATGGGGAACCACTTTAGCAACCACATGGACAACCCGAAAGTCGATTTTCCCAGCATCTCTCGTGGTAGTACGTGAACCTTCATACATATACACAAATTTTTAACAAATCAACCCTTCAATTTTATCCCCTTTTTCAATTTCACCCCCTCCCCCTTTTCTCTTTCTTAATTGCAAATAAACCCACAGAATCTGATTTAAAAAAAAAAATAGAACAATCAAACAAACAAGCAACAAAACAAAAAACATTGAGTGGAGTGGAGAGGAGTGGAGTGTGCACTTGTTGTTTTAAGGTTTTATTCGCCTTACCCATAATACAGACAGAGCATGGCTTCCGGAGGCTGTTTTGTTTTGTTTTTGTTCTTTTTCAACACACACACACACAAAAAAAAGGCACTTTCTCAGATTGGATTTTGAAGAGATTCATGATTATGACAATCTATATATAAGATCCTGCGTTTTTTTATTTTTTCCCTTTATTTTTTTCTGACTATATTGCGCATGCTGGGGAATCCCAAGAAAGTGAAAGATCATCCCTTTTGAAATAAGAAAAAAAAGAAAAATTAATTCAATTTCCATAATTAGATTTTCCTATAACTCTTATTTCCTTCCCCTTTTTGAAGATCTCCTCTGAATGAACAGTCCTTTTTTTTCTTTTTTTGATTAATTAATTTTTCCCAGCAAACCCATAAAAAATGAATACACAAAATGAAAGAAATTAAAAGAAAAAGAAAGGATTTAAATTTATTCTTACTGTATCTCTGACGACGAGAGAAGGGGTAGCACTATGTTCACAAAGATCCAAACAAACTTCCATGCCTGAATTTCCACAGCCAACAACCAAAACCTTTTTTCCTCGAAACTCTTCACCACTTTTGTATAAACTTGTGTGTTTTATTGAGCCACCAAATACGTCCATTCCGTCAAGCTCCGGCACCACCGCCTCCGCATTTTCTCCGGTAGCCACGATCAACCACCGTGAAACGTACTCTGTTTCATCTGAACGACCGCGCTTGCTCCTCACGCGCCAAAACCCAAGCGTGCGATCATACTCTGCTTCCGCAACCGTCTCGTTAAATCTCGGCCGGATATCAAATCTCTCCGCGTAATCCTCCAAATACTTGACGAATTGTTGCTTAGAAGGATAAGTCGGAAATTCCACCGGAAAACCCATAAACGGCAGCTCACAAAATTGCTTCGGTAGATGCAACCGTAGCCGATCATAAGTCTTTAACTGCCACAACGACGCTATACAGTTGGATCTCTCCAGTAAAACACTCGGTACCCCTCTTTGTTTCAAACACGCCGCTGCCGCTAGTCCCGACGGCCCTGCACCTACTATCACCGGTCCCGGTACCCAAACTCGCCGCATCCTGCCGTCTCCGCCACCGCCGCCGCTGCTCATCTTCTCTGTAAAAAATGGGTCATTTGATAACTTTCCTTCTATTTCCCTTAGATAAGAACCCATCTCGCCCTCTTCCCACCACCACCAGAAAAAAATAAAAATAAAAAAATCCCTTGAATCTTGGAGTGGATTAAGAGAGTCTTATCCGTTTTGAAGAATGAGTAATTGGTAATTTTAATTTATAGAATTTGTTTTTTTTTTCTCTAATTCATAATTTGAATTTTCCGAATCTCTGTGTTGTTTGAATGAAAGGGTGAACAACAATTTCGGGGCTAAATCAGCATTCAAAACAGAGAGAGAAAGAGAAGGGGGAAGAAAGAGAGAATATGAGAGAGAGATGGTGATATGTCTATATATATATTCCTTTTGTTCACAGAAGGAATTTATATTTGTGTGGGGCTCATTAATATATATATAATATATGTATCTATATACATAAATAATTAAATTATATATTATATATATTGATGTGCATTTATATAACTGATATTAACCAACAACAACTCCAGAACAAACTCCATAACTTTCTTTATCTTCTTCCTGTTTTTATTTTAAAATCAATTATTTTTTAGAGGAAGAAGAAGAAGAATGTGGATAAATTTTGTTGATACGTAAATCTCACGTGGCTTGGAGAGAGTCCTTATCGATGTGGTGTTGTATCACGCACATTCTGATGTTTAGGTTAACAAATGAAATGAAGTAGGGCAAGACACTAAGATATGCAATATCGATTGCATATCTTAGTGGAGGGTGTCG
Organism: Lagenaria siceraria; assembly: GCA_002890555.2. Taxonomy (NCBI): domain Eukaryota; kingdom Viridiplantae; phylum Streptophyta; class Magnoliopsida; order Cucurbitales; family Cucurbitaceae; genus Lagenaria; species Lagenaria siceraria. The sequence goes on from CM016490.1 coordinate 18,531,193, forward strand.
TTTGCTTATGTCTGACACTCACTTTGAGTTTGCTCAAGAATGGCACCCTATCTCGACGTTTTACTCTTCGGTGTAACATGGTATGAGCTGGTACGCTTGTTCTTGTATTCGAGATCTATGCCTCGGTACAAATGGTTTCTTTAGATATGGGTCCGTTTTGAGCATGAGTTTTTCCCAAGGTTGACCTATAACACTCTTATTTGGTATTAATGAATGAGGTAAGTATTTTCTTTAATTGTATTAGTGTTGTGAATTTATACAATTAAATCCATAACAATTTTTCTTTTAAAAGAGAGTAGGGATTAATGTTATAGTACAAGTAAAGAAATTGAACTAGGCAATCTAGATTTTTATTATAATTTCACAAAAAATAAATAACTTTATCCATTTGAAACATCTTGAATGTCTATTTCTTTGATATAGGTTTTGAAAATCTTGAAAAATAAGTAAATTTACTATCTAATGATATATTTTAATAACTCTCTAACTTATGACAACACCATTTACTAATTTATATAGATAAACTAGCAACCTAAGATGTGTGTACTAAAAAAAAAATCAAGAGCACGTATACCACTATAACTAACATTTTGGGTAGGATAAAAGAAGGATTCAATTTTCTTCTTTTCTTTTTTTTAAAAAAACAATATTTTCGTATTCATAACCCAATCAAAATTAACTATATATATATATATGTTTATCAAAATACCTTTGTTTTTCAAGCAAAAGATCTAGAGAAGTACATTTTCACATCAAAAAGAAAAAAAAAAGCTACTTATAAAATAGAAGCGGGTACGGTATGTTTTAATAACATAATTTATTATGTAAAAAAAGTTTTAATTGATTACATTTCTCAAATTCCATTGAAGAATTGGCCCTCGAAATGGCTAGCATGCAAAACCAAGCAAATTGTTATTTTATTTTATTTTGTGAAGGAAAATAAAAAATAAATACATTTTATGATGGCCTTTCCGTACTTTGACTCTCTTTAATTAATTACCTTTTAATTTCTCCTCTTAGTATATATATTTATAAATCCATTCTTGGGATTTGCATGGTACGTTAAATTTGATGGGAAAAATCCGTACAAAAAAGAGCAAACGCATCAATTATACCTATATTATTTAATGTACATTCATTCAATTACGTAATTGTTCATAAAAGCTATCGTTTTTTTTTATTTTTTTTAATGTTAAAATATATATTTTAAAATATTCAATATTAATACAAAAAGAAAGAAAAAAGAAAATGGATTTGAGTTTATTATAAAGGTATAATATGTTTATTTATTTATATTTTGAAGAAAGGGTAGAAGCTAGTTGGTTTTGAAAATATCAATACACAAAATTTTATTTGAAATGAATTAAAGGCCATTTATTTTGATGACTTGGAAGAAAGAAAGCCACCCTTAGTCGGGACAATGTAGGTGGTTTTATTAACTCTTTTTATTTTTATTTATTTATTTTTTTTAAAAAGTCTAGAGATGTCTATTTCTTTTTCTCTTTCACTAGCAAATGTTTAATTACAACCCCATCCCCCTTCATAAAGGAAAAATTAAATAGGCTATGATTACAAGTACATTAGTGTATATATAGTCATAGGTTAAACATTACATATGAGACTTTGCATTGCCTATTTATGTATATTTGTGAGTTCAAATTTTAACATTATAAAATCATGCATGTTATGATTTTTTTTATTAAATATTCAAACTAATGATACATACAACTTTATTGGTAGAAAAATGGAAGATTTTTTCTTTATTTTTTTCTATTTAAGTATAAACGTGGTATTAGATTTTGAACTTCTGATCTCAAGAGTAGAATATTTCAAATACAGTTGTCCTGTTGTATAGATTCATGGAGTGAAAGGATACTTTGTTATTTTTTTTTAATTTTAATTTGAAGATAATGTTTGGATATAGATTTGGATAACAAATAAATTTATGGCTCATTATTTGATTGGATAAATCACGAAAAATTAGGAGCGGTTGGTAGTTTTTTTTTTTTTTTTTTTTGGGAAAAATAACTTTTTACTTTTTTTTAATTAAAGATAATGTATGGATATAGTTTTGGATAACAAATAGATTTATGCTTCATCACTTGTTTCAGTAAATCACGAAAAATTAGGAGCCGTTGGGAGTTTTTTTTTAGAAAAAATAACTTTCTACTATTTTATTTATTTTTTTTTGTAAGAATAAGAATAAAATTATAGTTTGAAAACTAATTTTTAGGAAAACTATTCTTAATTTTTATATGATTATTTGGCTTGAGGTTTTGCAAAGATATTTTAAAAAAATATAAAACTAATATAAACATTTTATCACAAAAAAAATTTAGGTTTAACATTGACATGTATTAATTTAAAAAAAAAATTAAAAAATATAACTTTTTTATGTGACTTAAAAAAAGGAATAAAAAAGATATTAAGTATTGCTTTTTTTATACTTTGACTATATCATCTAGAGTGTTTTTGGATAATTAAAAAAAAAAAACTTTAAAAGAATTTTTATTTTCTTAATCAATATTAGAAAAAAACCAACTTCTAATATATATAACCATACTTTATATTTATGGTAAAAAAATTAATTTATGTAGATGACCAATAAAAAGTCATATCCAATGTAAAAAACTGAGTATACTAATTCAAATTCTTATTAATTATAACTACATAAAGAACAAAATTTTAATCCGTAAATCCAGCATAGTTTCTTTAAATTCGGTTAGTTAAAGGTACTAAATAAGGATATTCCACCATTTATTTGACCCACAAGATTAATTTAAATTCAAAGATCCAAATAGATTAAATCCAAAAACTAAGTCAAAAATTAAAACAAAAAAACCAATAGACTTTTTAGTTATAGCCATGAACCAACTAACTAAATACTTCAACGATTCAAAAATATTGGCGAAAAAATTGTGAGAGGAGTGAGGATAGACTGCAGGGAGCATAGGGTTAGTATGGTGGACTTGGGCACATGTGTAATGGGAATTTTGCAGAGGCCATAATAGTGTAACAGTAATAGTACAGATAATTCATTAAAAAGGTTAGAGGTAGTTGAGAGAGAAGTGAAGGAATGAGTGACACTTCAAACATCCGTAGTCCTATCTTAGTAATGAATGGTCATTTTCTTCTCTTTATTTCCTTTTAATTTTCTAAAAATATTTATCTTTTCCTTTAATTCTTATCCCATTATTTAATTAACACATTATATAATATATCTATATTTTATGACTTATGAGTAATTTTTTACTTAAAAAAAGAAAATAAACTTAAAAAAAAATAGCAAAGAGTAAAATTGAGATAGAATGAGCGAGGATCCAATTAAACTAGTAGAATTTAGAGGTCAACTGTCCACTAGGCCTCAGAGGTCGAGGCAGGCCTATTCCTACCTAGTGCAGGCATCTAGTTCATTCTCCCCTCTGGTTAGCTCGAGTCTACCTTCTTGAGTCCATTTTGAAAAGAAAAATATGGAAAATTTAAATTTATCTTCGTATAAATATGTTATTATGACTTCATCCTACAACCATAAAGTGAAAACCTTTTGGTTGTATCTTGTCTATATATATATATATATTTCAATTACATACTTTGAAAGGTCAAATAAAATTCCAACATAATGTTCATAAAGTGTCCAAACAATTTATAATACACAAACTCAAATTTTATAAGAAATAATTCTAAAATAAGTGTGTTAAAAGAGAAAATTTCCTCTACACGAGTATGAAAATTTTCATACTCCATTCATTTATTGTATATCATGTTAGCATCCATTTAAAAATAAGGTGGGATTTATTGCTATTAATGTAGAGTCCATTAATATTTATAAACATAAATTTATGGTGTAAGTAAAGGGAGTTTGATACTTCTTTATTTCTCTTTTTTTGCGTCAATACTTAAAGTCGAGCCAATTGAGTAGTTTATCTAGTTTCCATTTAGACTAAGCAAATGAGTATGTTTTATAAGAGTGTATAAATTTGAATTCATGTATTATAAATTTAATGTGTAAATCCGTATACTAGATGTTGGCTCTTTATATAATATAATATAATGAACTTCTAATCTACTAACTGACTACTCATTAATATATATATATATGCGCCCCAATGTATTTTAGTGATATATTTTTGGAAATTTTGGATTGTTCTCCAAAAAATTTTAAATTTTCCTTAGTACAATATCACAAATAAATCAGCAATAAAGAAAACATATGAAATGAAGATAAAGATTACACCGACTTTATAAAGGCTCACTAATGTGGGGTTACAAATTCACACAATCCTCACAAGTATTTTGTCTCTTTTTAATCTCTAAAAAAATATTTTTTTAAACATTTTCAATAGCGTTGTGGTTGAATTTGGACTGGGCGAAATAAGTCAAAAATCTAAAAAAGATAAAAATAAGATAGGATTTAATCCTAACTTGTTTGAGATTAAAAAAAACTCATATTCTAATCCTAGGTGAATGAAAATCAAATCTCCTGTTAAATACACTCTACATGAGGTATGAAAAACTTCTTCTCAAGCTATTTTTCTTTGTTATGAGGTTCTCTCTTCTTCAAATTACACATTTATTGTTGGCATCAACAGGTGACAAAGATATGCTGCCATTGATGAAGCTTGTTAAAGCTTTTTGTTCGCACATTAACTCGTTTTTATTGGTTGCTTGCACTCTAAATTCCCTTCCCATTAGAACTTTCGAGACTAATGCCCACAAATTTTGGCTTTGATTTGGTCAATTGACCCCAAGAGAAAGATGAGGCGAGAGCAAGGAATGAGAGCGAGAGCGAAGAATGACAAGCGAGGAGCGAGATTCTGTTTTCTTCTACCTTGAGGCTCCAAAGCTCCCCATGGACGGTGTACTCGTGGTGGTCAACTGCTAGTTGGTAAATTTTCTAATACTTTTGCCCTAATTCTCTATGATTTCTGAATGACCAGCGAGGAGCGAGATTCTGTTTTCTTCTACCTTGAGGCTCCAAAGCTCCCCATGGACGGTGTACTCGTGGTGGTCCTAGTTGGTAAATTTTCTAATACTTTTGCCCTAATTCTCTATGATTTCTTAGGGTTGATTGTTGTTGTTTTATTTTATTTTATTTATAAGGAATTAGAATTAAATTGACAAGGGAGGAGTGGGAGAAGAGTGTGAAAAGAGAGAAGATAAAAAAACTTAATTTTCAAAAATTAAGTCAAATTTCAGTTGGTCTCTCAAAATAGGTTATTAGTATAAAAATCTCAATACTTAACCATACACAATACATTGAAAATGAATGAAAATATTTTGTTTACCTTATGTTTCGCACCAACGAGTTGACACCTAGGTGCCAAATATATATGCTAACTAATCTGTTCATGTAAGTTTTTTATTTCATTGATGATTTAACAAGATAGCATAGTAGAGAGTCTTATGTTCAAACTCTTGTAAGATCATTTTCTTCACAAATTAATATTGATTTTATTCGTTGGGTCTTCTATAAATTTCCATATTTAAACTTTATGGTTTCATGGTGATTTAACACTATCCATGATTCAAAACGACACCTCAATATTTTTTCAAATGACCATCAAACTGACTAGGCTCCACAAACTCAATATTTTAATACTAAATATAAAGTTTTTTTATTAATAAAAATAAAATGTGTTTTTTAAAACAAAGTTACTCTTTTTAAATGATTTTAAAATACTTTAATTTATGTGTACATAGAAAATGGATTGTTGGTGAGATTGAAAATGGGAAGTGTTTCCTTACAAATGCTAAGCAAGTTGTGCTACGGAAAGAGATGTAGGGACAAGCGGTAAAAGGGTTGATAATCAAAATCCAATTTTAGAGGACTTTATTTGTTAATTATTTTTTTTATATTTAAAATATGATTTTTCTCAATATATTTTGTAGTTTATTTGTTTTTTTTTCTATAATTTAATTCTAAGTTTAGTCTCTCAATTTTTTTTATTTATCGAAATTGACTAAATAATAATAATAATAATTTTCATTAATAATATTTAAATTTATAGTAAAAATATTAATAGATAACAAAATGTATTTGAAAAAAATAAAAAATATTAATAGATAACAAAATGTATTTAAAAACAATCAACTATGAACTAACTTTAACATGAAAAAAAAAACTCTAAATGACTTCAACCAAAATAATATTTGAATTTTATTTATTTTTAAGTACAAAGTAATTATAGAGGACTTGAGACTTTAGCTAGCCACAAATCTGATTAGTGGTTAGGTAGCATGCTTCAACTGTAATCACTTGCGAATATTTCATCATAAATAATCTCATTTATTTCTTTATTAAAAAAACTTATATTATATAATTATTTTTAATTTGAAACGAATAAAAACAATAAAAAAAAGGTTTGTCTCATTTGTTTTATTTATTTTTTTTTTTTTGGTAATTATGAGATTTTCTTTTTGCCACTCTTATCCCATAATCACTTCAACTTAGCTAGTCATAGTCTTCACATCACTCCCTTTGTCTTTTTCAATAATTCCCTTTTGTTTTATTTACAAATTCTATTTGACAATATATTTTGTCCCAAAAAAATATGAGTCGAATTACTAAACTTCTTGATATGTTTTTTTCAAATATATGATCACTCGAATTCCAAAACTTCTTGATGTGTGTTTTTTAAAAATAAAAAATAATCTTATGATAATAATTGTATTTATATTTTTAAAACTTATAGCCCAATTTTTTTTATTAAAAAAAAACCCAAAGAGGACCCTTATTACTTTAACAAATTTATAAAAATACAAAATAAATAATGAAGTTGCCAAATAAGTGATGGCATTTAATCAATGTCAATGATAAAATATTGACGGAAACAAATTAATTAAAAATGACCAATTCGATAATGACATATATCTATACTCAAATCGCTTAAATTCTCTTGTTACAATAGATAAGTCTTATAGATAATTTTAACTGTTGAAAATTAAAGCACGATATTAATTAATTCAAATATTTAGATATTCATCTTCATTTTATCTCATTAATAAATTTATTTCAACATAATAAAAAAAATTAAATTATCTATATATTTTAAATTAAACAACATCTATGATAAAAAAAAATACAATATTGACTTACTTATCAAAAATATATATCTAAAAAATAATTCATACATATTTAAAAAATAATTAAATTATGTTCAGGTCGACAAATTATGTTGTATTGTATATGAGTTGTTTAATGAGTACGGCAATAGAATAGTTTTTGGGTTGAAAATCTTATGGCGACTATCCAATCAATGCACGTCTATTTTTATACCTCTTAATTATTATAAACCTAACTATACATAAATACATCTTTCATACATATACATATAAAAATAAATGCATATACATGTTAGGTAAAAATAATATATTTCACAAATTCCACATAAACCTTGCACATGAATCCATGCATTAGATTTGGTGGCTAAATATAATAAAATTTTTGGACCTATTTGAAAAATTATTTCTAAAATTGTTTAATACTTTTTAATTAATTTCCAAAATAAAAAACGATTAAATTCTATTTGGGCAACTTTTAAAAAGTCTATTATAATCTCCGCAATTAAAGTGGATACTTGTTCTTGATGGTTAGATTTACCTTGTTGAACACCTGATAATCAAAACACAAGACTATCGTTTTCTAGAATAGATCAAATAAATTTGAACTCTTTTTGAACTTTTACGTTTTTTTAAAAAAAAATTAATATTCATGCTTTTAGAAATGTCTATTTTAATGCTTAAACTTTCAAAAGGTAACTATTTCGGTCCTTACTCTTATATTAAATTTAACAAATTAATGACATAACTTTGATATGTGTGCTAACATGTTAAGATGAACATAATCTCAGGCCAAATAAGTTAAAAATGAACATTATTGGAAAAATTAGATTAAACTACTTAAGTATGAACGATTAGAGGAGACATTTTGGACTATGATATTTTCAATTGAGAAACAAATGTAATCAATTAAATTGATAAATTTAAGCTTACAATAATTATGAGCCAAGAAGGTATATAAATGGTAAATTGACTTTTTCAAGCTCAATTATCTCTCTTACCCTATTAGAAACCTAACGTGTTCGTCTAGATTTGTTTATAGAAAACAAGACATTATCAAAACTTTTTTCAATAGATTCTATTAGAAATCCTCATTCACATGTAAGATTTTAGCAGTAGTCATGCATGCGAGTCTATAGCTAAATTTTACTTTTTCAAGATAAAGTTAAACCATACAAAATTAATAAATCTTTGATCGAAAGATTAGAAAGTTAAGCACAATATACCATAAGTATGTTAGAAATATGAAAATAGTCTCTAAATTAAATAAAAAATAAATATCTCAATCAATTTACCCCAACATCTAGAAGTTGAGTTCAACTACTCAATATGCAATAAAAAAAAGAATTAAAAAAAATAGGGGAAAGGAAAAAACTCTCTGATGTATTTCTATAGTGAAGAATGTTACCTATCTCCCAAAAGTTTAGTAGAAATTGAAAGTGGACTATTTCCCTTTGATTGGTCTTCCCAAAAGCTTAATAGAAATTCAATTTGAATTCCTTTTTTTCTCTTTTAATTCAGTACCAAAACCCTAACCACAAATATTCTTGGCCACCTTTAGTTGCAACTTTTGGAAGGTTTTTATCTTGAAAATTTGAATTTTATACCTATGGTCCCTTTAGATTCAACGACCATGGTTAGGTGCAGCCTATATGCGACCTCTCTCATTCACACACACACAAAAAAAAAACATTAAAACTTATTCAATTTTTTTAAGAAAAAAAACTGCCACATAGCAACTTTTTATGGAAAAAACTGATTGGGTTGCATGCAGTCGGGCAACACCTAAGTATTTTTCTAGATTCAATGCTCTAAACATTTTCATTTTATACTAATTATTGGTGTGGTGTATATTTGCACTAAGAGACTTTTCGTCTCAACATATATTAAGTGTGTCTTGTAGCGTTGAGTGACGTAAACTTCAAAATCATAACATGTAGACACTATAAACAACTTCTAGACGTCGTCTTTTTGGATCTTGATGCTTGGTTGCAATATTTGAGAGCGTTGAGATGTTTTCCTCTAAAAAATTCTTGCGGCAACCCTTCATAATGACTTCAAATTGCTCCTCTTAACTTCAAACACTCTTAATTTTCATTTGAATTATCATGTTCGCCCATATTGCTCAATTCCTATAAAATATCCAAAAAAAAAAAAATGTAAAAGTATCAAAATAAATTCCAAAACTAACAATAATTTAATCCCAGAGATAGTTCATTTTGTGTACTATCAAAATTTAAGAACATGTAGGTGTTGGAGAGATTTGAACTTCTAATCTCTTCGTCTAAATATATGCCTAAACCATTTGAATTATGCTCAAATTGACAGTTCTCTTTGGTCGATTATCAAACCTAATATTTCAACCACTTCTCCAAACAAAGAATAAAATTTATCATTGAAGATTGGTTCAAAGTTTGAACAACTTAAAGGATATAGTCAAAGTGCTCTAAATTTATATTTTTAATATATATTATATTTAAAATAAGGTGTGTGTATATATATATGGAGCTAGAGGTATTTATAATAGACTAAAACTTGCCTTACATTTATGATCCTTTTGCCTTCACTTGAGTTTGAGTGTGTGTGTGGTGTAATTTAGTAGGGCCATGTTTTTGGTGATTGAATTGGACATCTATTTATGTCCCATTTTCTGAAAGATGCTCCTCAAATTTTCTAAGCCACTATGGATTGCTTCCACTTTTTATTTACATATTTATATTTATCACTTCATTTCTAACCCTTTATTTTCCTCAATTTTTTGTTTCTATGAGCCTAAATATTTGGTACACAATACCCAATATCTCTCTCCAATCCCCTCCCCTTCGAATAAAATCTATATTAATAACCTATTTTTATTCATATTTTTAAAATATAAATTCCGTAGAGTAACTAACATGACACGTACAACTTTGTCATAATCACCTAAATTGAAAAATCTTTCTAGTACATACTTAATCCTTTCAAAACCATTTTTTATATTATGAAAGCTGAACATACCTTTACTAAATTATTAAGAGACATGTCACATCACTCGATCATTTAAACATAGTGTCAAAAACTCATATGATATGACATTTACTATTTTCAATACAAAAGATAAAGTATTCTTTTCCTATTATACTTCAAATGGGGACATACATTAAAATTTGGAAAGTCAAAATCTAAAAATTCCAACTAAAAAAGAAAGATGTAATAATATATGAAGGGAATAAAAATGCTAAATTAAAGGAAGAATTAATTAATATAGTGCCTTTCTTACTTTCTTTTAGTTTTTGGTTTTTAGTTTTTGTTTTTTAAGTTAAAAGGCTACTTCCACATCAGAGGGAATAGGGTTTATAGCCTTTTAGGGCAGCAAACTAGGGGTCCAAAAACCTTCAAAAATAAATTAAATCTTTTTTAAATAGAAGTGTAAGCCAAATCAAAATTAATTTTATTTTTTTAAAAAGTAAAGAGTTTGAGGTCCAAAAGTTGTTACCTTATTTAGCAACATTTTTAGTCCCTCTCCACTTGGAACTAAGATTGTTACCTAAGCCTAGTAGCCTACCCTATACCCTAGGTTTTGGAGAGAGAGAGAAAATTGTTTTTTTTCTTTTTAAATTAAAAATATAAAATAAAAAATAAAAAAAATTGAGATGGGCCCAATGGGATTTGGTGGGAAAGCCCAAAATGAAAATGGGCTTTCCAGAGCACGCTCGCTTGCCAGGCACTCAAAAACAGGGCCTACATATGTGGGCCTTCATGTTTCTTAGGAACTCTTCGAGGCATCAAAATATTTCAAAAGTATAATAATAATTCAATTTTTTTTTAATTTAATTAAAATATTCTTAAAATTCTTGAAAATTTATTTTTATGATTTATTTATTTATTTTGGATCAAGAGGATGCATTCGTCATGGCTTACATTCTTTAGCTTTTCATCCTAGTGTGGCACTTCTATCCAAAAATGAAAAAAAAAAAGGAAAAAGAATGGGCCAATTTTTTTTTAATATATAAAATAAAATAGAATAAAAATCATATTATAATAATTGTATTTGCCTACTTTACCTAATAAACATAATTGATGTCGGATAACTTTATCTTACAACATTAGGGGAAGGCTTAACACCACTTTAAAATGGGGTTGTTTTAAAGGGGAAGAAGAGAAAAAAAAAAAACTTTATATTATACATAAGTGCACATATATAAATCTAATGATGATTATTTTCATCAAAGTTTTTCAAATACTTTCCTTCGCATTCTTTTATCACGTAAATCTTAATCTTAATTGGGTTTGAATGAATTTTTTAGGTCATATTACCACGATCAATTTTTTGCACTTAAATGATATTTTGGGTTCTATTTTAGTCAACTATATAATTTGTGATTTTATTGTGATATCTTTTTATCGTTTTTTTCTTTGATTAAATGATGCTAATACGATTAGTGGGGGCCATTAATTTATTTAGGTGGTGGATTAATGATGATTAAGGATATATGTGAGATCTTATTATATGGTTTGTTTAATTAAAAACTATATAATAAAATGGATTTGATATCAAAAGGCCACAAGTAAAACAATTATATATTATCTCTAAAAGCTCATTAGAAAAAAAAAAAGAAAAAAACTAGGGTTAGCTACCTCATCTCAATTGGTTCCACTTCTCAAACTTCTTTTATATTTTATTATATATAATGAAAAATTTGGCAGCCCCATTGTTAATAAAGAGAATGATCCACTCATGATTATGGAACATGGACCTATTAAGAACTATTAATGATAGGCTTGCAACAAGTGATGGTAAGGCCAAAAGGTTTCAACATACTTTTTTTTTTTTTTTTAATTTATATATATGTGTGTATTTATTTTTAAAAAGACTCAATAAGTCAAAACCTATATGCCCCCATCTAATCTCTTTTATTAATCTTTAATATTTATTTATATTTCAACGTGTCAACTCAATATAAATAATGATTAAATCTTTACATTTATAACATTTATTTTGTTATCAAAATAGCATAGTTTACCTTAAAGATATCTATTTTTCTAGTAAAGTTGGAGGTATAAATTTTCATTCTCACATCTTTTGTACTAGTGAGATTTTATTTTTATTAGATACAATATTTAACAGTTATTTAATAGAAAAATTATTATAATGAAAAAAATATCAAATTATCTACAAATATAGAAAAAATTCATTGTCTATCAACGATAGATTACGATAGAATTCTATCATTGGACAATAGAAATTTTATTATCTATTAACGATAGACCGCGACAGACTTCTATCACTCATTAATAGACAGTAAAATTTTTCTATATTTATAAATATTTTGGTTCATTTTTTATATTTGAAAAATAACCCTATTTAATATAGTACTTAGCTTAAAAATTACATAATAAATAATTGATTAGTAATTAATAAAATTTTAAATTATAACAAATAAAACATAGTTTTCTTTATTCTAAGTGTATTTCATGACATGGAGTAAAATTCAATCATGTCTAAAAGTATAGCAGGCAATTATAAAAACAATAGTTTTAAGAAAAGAAATATTAATTAATGGCAAAATAATGCCATGTGTAGGTTAGTTAGTAGAAAATTTTGAGTATTACAACACTACCTCCACCCCTTCATTACTTGTCATAAAATAAACATTTAATAATTATGATAGATTTTAATAAAATAATATATTATTAAATGTCGTGTGTGAAATGTTGAAATGGAAGAAGTATATTCGATTGTAGTACTAAAAATTTTCCATTATTAAGACAACTAGGTCTAACTTAAAAATTTAAAGAAGAATTAATTTGGATGCATATTTTTTTTTATCTAGACAATTACTCCAAAACCATCTTCTTCTTTTAAAATTAGAGGTGAATCGTAACAAGATTCTGTTTAAATTAATGTTCTAAGTACTTAAAAAGTCATTTCAAATTGACTTTAAGAAAGTTAAACTCGATCAAATTGATGTGATTCTTAATCAACAGCTTAAGAGCTCCACACATTATAAGAACTTCCATGGAGAAGATACAATATAATCAATAATCATACTTTATATAATTGCTTGATTTAAGTATCATTTGTTAGCAACAAAATTGTTATTTTTAAGATTGTACTTTGATTATTGATTTATCAATTTAATAAAATCTCTTTTTTTCTTCTTCTAATTAATGTTGTTCAAAGCTTATAACATTAGCATCCAAAGGAGATAAATAAGTCATAAATGGATTTTTTGGAAGTAAATTAGTGGAATGTTTTCATAGAATTGCATGATCAAAATATATATAATATATGTTGAGCTAAACGACAAGCTGTTGTGAGCCTATTGCCTTTAAGCATTATCTCACTCTTATATATTGCCTTCTTAATTCATTGCACAAGAAGAAAATGTTTTAAAAAAAGGTATAAAATAAATAAACAAAGAAAGTAATAGTAAATATAAATAAATAAATAATATTATTATTATTATTATGTGGAGAGTGAGATTCTGTATTTAAAGAAAATGTGGAGAGTGGTAATCTCATAGTTAATGGACCATTTAAAAAATGATTAAAATTAGAATTCAGTTCATATTTATGCTCAGGACACGTTTGAAAGTGATTTTAAAATGACTAAAATCAATTTTGTTATTTTCAAAATCACCTTAAAATATGTTTTTAATTCTTCAAAACTAATTTTAATGATTGAAAATTACATTTAAAAGTGTAAAATTAGCATGCCGTCAATATAGTTATTTGTAATTTAAAATATTTTTGCATGACATATTGGTTAAGAAATTTATACATCTTTTACAACTATAAATCTTCCATCTCGTATTAAAAAAGTTATGTAGGGATTTAAATAAATATTTGTTTCACTTGTAGTTAATTTGTATGCGTGTACTTAAATAGCATCGATTAAATTATCTATTAATTTTTTTAGATCAACAATAGTAGAGTTTGAATCGAATTATTGACTTTTAAAATGCTAATTGATGTTCTATCTACTAATTTCTAAGTGTATAGTTACATCAATTTTTCTTATTTAGATAATTTTAACGTAGACCGACCCGAAAGAATGAAAGTACTTTATAATAATTTAAAATTTGAATAATTATTGAAACATTGATTAATAATTTAAAAAGTCAAATAAACGGTTATTGATGTAATTATAACACTAAATTGTGATAACCATTTGTTGTTCATGCATATTAATAGAAATAATTAGATGGATTAAGACTATAATTATCCACGGAAAAATTAGGCTCGCGTGCATATTTTGTTGATTTTGAACCAAATGAAAAAAGTAATATTGGTGGTTACTCTATCGGGTTGACAATTAAATTTTTATTGTGGGCATAATTATTATACTTTGATTTGACGTTAATTATAAAATAAATAAAGCAATTGTGGAACTATCCTATTAGATATTCCTCTCTATATTTTTTATATTATATATATAAAGTTTACTTTCATATATTATACCAACAAAATGTACTATATTTAGATATAATATTTAGAAAATCAATGTGTCATTAATTATGAATTCATTAAAGTGAGGGACCTAAGTAAATAAAAATAAAGCTAACACTAAACCCATAACACTTTAACAAGAGAAGTACTTTGCAAGTCTCAAACTTTTCATCCAAGTGTGTGATTTAAATATACAATTAAATTTGTTTTTATTCTTTTACCAAATGGTTTGACTTTAGATATATGTTTATTCTATATATACTAAGAATGTTTTTTTTTCTTCTTCTTTGGGTTATTAAACATTTCTCGTCCCTACACTCTACTCTTATGAAAATAAGACTTTAGTTCTCGAACTTTAGCTAGTAATAATTTATTCTCTATACTTTCAAATATGTAACAATTTAGCACTTAAACTTCAATAAGTAACAATTTAGTCCCTGTACTTTTCTTACTCATTTAGATCGATAAATTAATCGAGACTCAATTTTTTTTTATAAACTGTAAATACTATGTCATTAAATAATAAAAGTTGACACTTAATTTTGAAGAAAATTTTCATGATAGGGACTAAATTTTTAAAAATTTCAAAGTATAAAGATTAATTGCCACAAATTTAAAACTACATAGACTAAAACTATATTATAAGAAATAAACAAACAACCACAAATCATAATTTTTCATTTTTCTTACTATATTATATTTTATATATTCTCTCATTTAATTAATAAATAAATGTATATGGATTGGTTTCATTTTAGATTCTAGAAGTTGAGTTTTAAAATATAAAATAATAAAAAGTAAAAAAATAAATAATAAAAAGTTGGTAAAATCCTACAAGTGTGAAAAAGACAAAGTGAAGGTGGTTCAAAGTTTTTAAAAGTAATTAACTTGGTAATGAAGGGATTTGAAAATGGAGTTCATTTAATCATATGAAAATGAAAGAGGGAGTAGAGAGCTAGTTTTGGTATTAATTTAATATTCAATTACTTGTCCTTCTTTTGAAGCTTTGGAAAGTGCTTTTATATTTTTCACAATAAAAATGGGCAATTTGAGTAAACATTTTCATGCTTTGCTAAGCTAATAATCAAAACAAAACACACACTAAGACATCATTAATCAAATGACTTTGTTGTTTTTTTGTTGACTATAACGTTTGGTGCCAATCATTTTTAGGTTGAGTTGAAAATTAAATTGTCCATTTGTAAGTGTAAATGTATTAATAATTCTGTTTTCAAAATATTTATCTTCATCGTCTCTCAAACATTTAAGTATGTTCCATTTTTGTTTCCAAACTTAAATTTTAAAATGTATCTTTTATACGGTGGTCTCTAATTTTTTTTTTTTTTTAAAGAATAAGTATTTTAGTTAATACTTTAACCAATTAAAATGACGTAGGTCATTATGTGTACTAGTATTTAATACAAGCATGATTTAAAGTTGAATAAGTTAAAGATAAACATCGAACGTGGATTTAAGAAAGAAAAACATAATGATGACCAAAATGATTATTTTAAAAAAAAACTAAAATTTAGGAAGTTCATGGATTGAAATAGAAGAACCCTTTAAAAGATTATTGGACCAAAATAGACATGTTCAAAGTTCAGACACCAAAATAAAACAAACTTGAAAGTTCATTAACCGAAATAAAGTTTAAATTTAAACCTAATTATAATAACATTAAGCATGAAAGAATTTACCCACAGTTAAGTACTATTAATTTAATCATTTTCTTGAAATTGGAGATTCAAATTCTCAAACGTCCCACATATGTTGTACTAAAAGAAAACTATAGAGACTTTCTCTCTTTTCGTGGGATTGAAGAATTTAATCTTTAATTTTAAAGTTGATAGTACAATCATTAAGCTAAATGAGATCTATGTTCTTGTTGACAAACTTGATAGTTAAACATAATAAACAACATAATTATGATCGAACTTCGCACCAGAGTACGGTCAAATATGTATTTGATAGACTAAAAAAGAGACCATTTGTCCCCTACTTCCATATTGGATCAACCCTTGTCTATGTTTTTTTTTTTCCTCTTTGTAAGGGTCTATCTATCTAGGGTTTTAGAATCTAGAACAGTGAGTTTTGTTTTGTTTTTGTCTTTGAAGAAGTTGGAATTTTCGTCTGATGTTATAATATAGAAGGAAACTTTTGCGGGTTCTTTCCCACACTTTAATGATTGCAAACTTGCAATAAAATAAGTTCAAAAGAGAGCTTTTTAATACCCCTTTTCAGCATTACTTTATATTCCCATCAAATATCATTATCTCCACAAAATTTATGTGTCAACTTCATAAACACCATCTTCATAATATATATAATACGAGAAAGATAAAAACAAATTATAAATAATCGTTGGTGAAAATAACAATTTAACCCTTAAATTTTGATGTATGACTATTTAATCATGATACTTTATAAGTTAATGTTACTTTCATACTTGTAACAATTTAATCTCTGTCGTACAAAATTTTGTGAAAAAATTAAATGTCAATTTTTATTATTTCTATTTAAACTTTGTAGTTTACAAATGTAGTTGGTCTTTAATTAGTTTATTGATCTACTTATGTGTAAGAAATTCTATTAAATCTTAACAACTATTTTCACGATAAAAACTAAGTTGTTATATAATTTAAAGTATATCGACTAAATTGTTACATACTTTTAGTGAATTGCTAAAATAAATCGTAACTAATTTCAATTTTCTTGTGATTCTTGATCTTTTGTACTTATTTATTTTTTTGTGTATGATATTGTCAACTTTCACGTACTCAATAATGTTTATTTTAGAACTATAACATATATGTGGTTAAAATTATATGCTAAAGACTTTTAAATTGGTGTTTTCTCACAAAAAAAAAAGACTTTTAAATTAGTGAAAATATATTATCATCACTAATTTACTCAATTATCTTTTCCATCTTCAACTAATCGGTTAAACTAATAAATTTTGGTTTTTAAACCTTTGAGCATTCTTTTCTATAGCCTAATTTGAAATTTGCATTAAATTTTTTTTTTATATATATAAAAAATAATTTGAAGCCACATTATAATTGATTAGGTAGCAAGTTTTAAAGTAAAGTCAATATTTTACCTCAAAGTTTAAACCGTCCTTTTTTTTAGAATACCAAAAAAAAAAAAAAAACTCGATCACCATTCGATTAAATTTTTTAGTACAACAACTGTGAGAATAGAAATCAAACCTCTATCCTCTAAAGTGGAAGGTTATGCCAATTACCTTTCAGCTAAACTCATTTTAACTATTCGATTAGTTAAAGTATATAATATATCTCATAACATAAATATGGGTTAGTGAGCAAAATGTCTATGATTCGGATCTTCTTACTCATATTGTACTAAATATATATATATAATATTTAAAAGTTTAGACATCATAATACAATATTTAAGAACTTAAGAGTCCAAACAAAATAAGTACATAAAAGTGCAAGAATCAAAGTTAGTCTTTAAGGTTAAATTATTGCATTCTATATATTTAACTAAAATTTCAAATCACCCAATGTTTAATTTGATATACCAAATTCAATACGTGACCCAAAACACAACTTCACAAATGCCAAACTTTTTTTTTTTTTTTTGTTATAAAATATGACTGAGAACAAAAAAAAAAAAAAAAAAAGAATCACTTTATAAAAATCTCCTGAGAAAATTTTAAAAATTGTAATTATTATTACTTTAAAATTTTGTATAGAATCATTTTCTCTCCACTCTCACTAATATTAATATATGTAAAAGAAAGTAGAAAGTAAAATAAATGTATTTGGCCTTTAAGCCAAAGTATATATTAAAATAAAATGTAATTGGCCTTGGGCAACAACCCCCACTCCAATTTTCAGCCCCTTTATTTAACTTAAATTAATTTTTTTTCAAAGGAGAGCCTCCAAGCATTTTAATTTAAATTAGTGTATTATTCACTTAACATAAAGTTTGATTAGACATTCGTGGGTGTGTATATATATATTTTTCCCATGCCTTAAAGTGCATTTTTACAACCCCTTTTGCCCATTCTTCTGTCAGAATAATCAAACTATATAATATACCATTATACAATAAAGTTTACATCATTAATATATCGTGAGAATCTTCCCAAAAAGAAAAAAGAAAGACATATTTTAATATATATCTGATATATTCTATAGTTTAAGTGATATTGTTAATTGTTTCCAATATATATATATATATATGTAGAGATTGTGAGGAAATCAATAGACTTAGCATCTAATTGGATAATTTTTTAAAATGTTTTTTTTTAGGGTTCCATATGGAAGCTTTCTTTATTGAAGCACACTGATTTTGCACTTCTTGAATCTATTTTTAAATGCTGCACAGTACACTATTTTAAAGGTTAGTATATATGATTGCCTCAAATATTTGTCATTTTTAAATTTTATTTTTAATCTTAAAAAAATATATCCTATTCATTTATGCATTAGTCTTGTCCAATCAAGTATTTAGTATTAGAAAATCATTAAATTAAATAAAAAAATTATTGATGTAGCCAAAATGAATATAGTTCAACTGACATAATGTTTGTATTATTAACCTCAAAATTAGAAGTTCAATTCACCATTCAACGTATTATAAAAAAAAATATTGATATGACATTAATTAAAACATTTTATTAACGAAGTTGAAAGTAAGTATTTATGTTTTAATTTGATTTGGATAGATATATGTCTAATTGACCTTTTATAAATTAATAACTTGTTTATGAACTATCAAGGAATGTAGTTACTATTAAAGTTTTAAATTTTTATCGACATGTAGACATTTCTATATATTATTAGAAAAATTGATGATATATAACAAAAATATTACCCCAAGGCCCAAACCCTAATATTAGTTTATCTTTAAGAAAAAAAAAACCTAATATTTGTAATAAAAAAAAATTTAAAACTTCAAATGGAGATAGAAGGACTTATGACTTTAAATGTTTTTAATAAATTTTTATATTTATATATATTTTTTTTCAAAAATATATATCTCATCAATTTGTTGATATGATTCCATGGACATTTTTATGAAATATATTAATAACTCGACATTTCTATTATTGGTACCAAAATTGTTTATATATAGAAAAAAATATACATAAAAGATTTTTAAAAAATAGAACTTTTAAAAGATTTTTGGAGATTTTTGTAGATGGTAAAAACACTATATATATATATGTGCGGGGGGATGGAAAAATTCTATGACAACAAAATTATATACTTAACACATGAAGAGAAACCCAACTCTTAAAAGTAAATATGAAAATATAAAAAATAAATAAATAAATAAAAATAATAATAATAATAAAAGAGAGTAAATATGAATAAAGGTATTATTTGAATTGGTGCCTTTTCCTTGTGATTCTTTTCCTCTCTCCGTTCATTCATTTTTGTGCATTGCATCCATCCAAAAAAGGTTTCTGAAATTGATTTTTTAATTTTAATATTTTTTTTTAAAAAAAAAAACCTTTAATATGGGGTTTATAATTTGCTTTTCTAGGAAAATGATTCGAGATTCTTGCATCTTGCCTTGAGCTCCAATCATGCATGCTTCTCAAAGTATTATAAAAGGAAACAATTAAAAATTAAAAAATAAGGTCATATTCCATAACATTATATGCTTGTTTGGTAACGTTTTTTTTTTAGTTTTTGATTTTTATAAATACTACTTACACTTATTAATTTTCTTTGTTTTATCTTTAAATTTTAGAGTGTTCTAAAAGATTAATCAAAATTTTGAAAACTAAAAAAATTTAGGCCTCATTTGATAATTATTTTATTTTTTATTTTTAGATTTTGAAAATTAAGCCTATAATCACCACTTTCTTATATTGATCAATCCGTGCATTTTGTTGTAATTTACATTTCAAGAGTCTTCTCAAAATCTAAACTAAAATTTGAAAACTAAAACATGTAGGTTTTAATAATTTTTTTTTTTTTAATATTTGACTAAGGATTCATATATTTACGTAAAAAAATATAAAACCATGATCAAGAAATTAAATTAGGTGAAACAAGCACAATTTTCAAAAATAAAAAAATTCAATGATTATCAAATAAGGTTATAATTTTTAAAATTTCGTTTTTATTTTTATAATTTGCTAAGAATTTAAATGTAATGAAATGATTATCAAATGATTATCAAATATATAATGGAGAATGAATTAAAAACCCATTTTTCTAAAAGAATCTTATTCAGTTTTGTTTTCTCATTTTAGTTGAGGCTAATTTTGACTTTGATGAACAATAATTAGTTGAATAGAGTTAGTTTAGTCTCAAAGCTTTATTATATTACATGCATAATGCATACTCTCTTTTTAAGTTTATTGACTTTGGTTGTCATATATATATATATATATATATATGAACTAGTTAAAACATTATAAATTTATTCTAAAAGTCACTTCTTTCAATTTCAAAATAATAATAATAGTAAGTGTTATTAGTAATTCTATTTTAATGTCCAATAAACACAAAAGTTTTAACATATAATATAAATTACTATACTTGTTCTCCTTTTGGAAGTATTTTTATTTTTAATCATACTATAGTGACTATTTATGGGGATGGACTCTTCAACTTTATGAAAATAATTACATGAGCTAACTTTAACTACGACCAATTTTAATGGATATTATAACTCAATCAAATTCAAATCAACGAATGAGTAAATCTTTTAATCAATTGTACTCATTATATTTCAATTGAGTCATTTTTGTACTTTTGTTGTTGAATATGATGTTTCGCTAATTGGCCAAAGTGAGTTTAGTTCAGTGTTAATTATATAACTTTCTTTCTTAGAGGCTGAAGGTTTGATTTTCATCCCTACCGTTCTTGTAATTACAAAAACAAATATTTCAACAATTTTAGATATTAAATTCATTTTTGCGCGTTCATTTTCATTCTACGACTATCCTTAAATTAAGTGGGTTTATTAATGAGATCTTTATTTTATAAAAAGAAATGTTCTTCTACATAATTACTAAAAACATTCTTTTCTTAAGATTTTAAAATACATAACAAAAGAGAGAGAGAGAAATTACAAATGGAAGTTGATGAAACCCAATTACGAATCGAATAGTGTTTTTGGGAAATGCTTAATCACTATACAAATCCCATTACCGTTCATATACCAAGTAAATTGTTACATTATAATCGATTCTATTTTCGCATTTCAATTTAAAAAAATAATTTATTTGAATTTAGTTTTAATTTGATCTAATTTTAAAAGTTATTATTACTAAAGTCCAGTTGGTTGGTTTTTTTTTTTCAGAAAAATGTCTTGTAACATGTTTTTATATATAGTACTTGTCAAGAACATCATGATAATCTGAACTATTTTTTTTCTCGAGAATATTTTTCCCTTATTTGTTGCAAATTTCTAGATGTTAGCTTTTCACGTTTGTGTCTCAGCAAAAATTCTCTACCTTTATAGTTTGAACTATAATAAGTCATGATCCTATTAAATATGTACCGTGTTACCCTTAATTACCATGCTAGTTGATTATCAAGGTTAAAATTAGTCAAAAATAAACCAAAAAAGGTGGAATTTTGGAGGGATAAAAGAACAATTTAGGGAAGAATGTGGAGTTTAACCAAATTTTTTTAAAAAATGAGACCTTATATTTAAAGGGACCAAATGAAATTAAGGTCATCATATTATCCAAATTAAATTGAAACCAAATTGATAATTTAGGTTCGTTTAATAATTTCTTAGTTTTTTTTTTGAAAATTAAGTTTATAAACACTATTTTTACTCATATGTTTATAAGTTTTGTTATACAATTTCTACTTATGATTTTTAAAACTAAGTTAAGTTTTAAAAAACCAAAAAGTAAATCATGTTTAATAGCAATTTCATTTCTGGTTTTTTAAAATTAGAAACATTATTTCCACCTATTGTTTTCTATGTGATTGTTATCTAGTTAGGGTTGTCTTCAAAAATCAAACCAAGTTTTGTGGAATCTAAAAAAATTAAACGAGTTTGATAACCATTTAAGTTTTTGACAATCAAGCTTATAAACACTACCCTTACCTATTGATTTCTTTGTTTTATCATCCACTTTTAAAAGTATTTTTAAAACCCATAATTGAGAAATTAAGAGGAAAGTAGCATATATTTTAAAAACAGAAAAAGTTGAAAATTGAATCAATGACTTTTGAAATGGTAATTGATGTTGTTGGCACGTGAATCTTGCATGTGTTCCTCGTCATAGGCTTGTCCTTCGGCCCGCTTTTCCTGGTCTAGTCTCACTTTTCGAGCCGACCTGCGTGAAAGATCCTTGCACCAATATGGTGTGGTGTCGAGCTTATCACAGTCTGATGCCTAAGTTAGTACAGGAAATTTATAGTTCAGCTAAGCACACAAAAGTAATATCAGGACCCTCCTATTTGGCGTCACCAAATGAGGTTATTTACAAAGTCTTTCCTCTGATAATTGTCAGTGTCTACGTGTAACTCTTGCGATTTTATGTTGGTTTACGTTGTTCTAGGCTGTAGGCCGCCAGGTCAAGCATTTTTGGGTTATTTTTTTTATTGGTATATATTTACCAGCTCAACTAATTGGCCCAGAACCCAAGGATCTGACCTTTTCTTTTTGAGACGCGCATTTTTCCATGTCACCTTCCAATTTCCTTTAGATTTGGCCCGCCTGTGGACTTTAGACCTTGTTTGAGGTCAACCTCAATCGGTGTTATTATCCATTGAATTATGTTTGAATCGACCAACTCGAAAAAGGTTTTAATGATGCTGATTGGAAAAAAAAAAAAAAAAAAAAAAAAAAAAAAGTGTGGTGGGAAATTGAATGAAATTGAAGGGTAGCTGTTGCTATATGTGTCATGTTTTAGCGAGTAGATTTGTATTGCAACACAAACCGGCCCACTAAAGCATGTGCTTTGCCTTATAACTCTCCATCCCCATAAAAAGAGAAGATTTAGTTAAAATATTTTTGTGAAGTAGAAGAAGAAAAATGCAAGTGGAAGATAGTTTTTTTTTTTTTTTTTTTTTTTCCTTTTTCTTTTTCTTTAATTAGTGGATGACACTATTCCCACCATAAAGATTTCTGATACCAAAAAGTCACAAGATGGGTCTCAAAAACCCCTTTTATCTTATAAAAAGAAAGAAAAAAAGGGAGAAATAAGAAAGGGTTTTTTTAGATTCACCTGAAATAGTTCACATGTGAAATATTGATTGAAGTGCGTTTTGGCTGGCTAGCCCACCATTTCATTTACGATTTATTGGACTCAATATGGCTTCTTCAAAAGCAAAAGCAAATGTAGAAACACAAACCAAACATTTCTATATGTCTTTTTAAACGTTTTTTGCGAGTAAAATTATGGTGGTGTAGAGATTGAACTATCAAATTTTTTATCTTCTTTTATTCACTAAACTATATTCGAATTTACATCTTTCAGATGATTATGTTTTGTTTTTTATCTACCACTATCTTCATTATCTTTCTCTTTCGCTTCTTCTTAATTATTCAATCTCACCTATTTCCTACAAGTCGTTATCTCTATCTTAGGTTATATACAGTTTTGTTGTCTTCAATCATTTACTCTCTGTCTTATTGTTCCTTTGGTAGAATAGTTGTGAAATGTGATTTTTATGGCTTTTATCGAACACTATTGTGTGAATGTTAAAATCACTATCTATATTCCTTTGTGTATGACTTTTTTTTTGTTTAAGGAAGACAACATCAATAGTTTGCAAAGATCATTTGTGAGAGCAACCATAAAAATATAAATAATGAACTTTTAATCAAGTCTTGTTTAACCAACGTGTCTCAAAACTTTGTTCTATATTTAGAAAATAAAAAAGGGAAAGGAAAAAACAAATAGTTATTTTCATGTTATAATTCTAAATATCAATAGTTCGATATATTGGTTAGTGATATAAATAAAAAAGGGACGTGTTGACAAAAGTGCAAAAATATATTAATATGAATTTTATATCACGTTAGTTTAAATATACATTAATATTAGTCCTTTCCCACAAAGTTTTTATTTTATTTTATTTTATTTATTTATTTATATTAGCAAAGTTTTGGAAAAAAAATTGTGAACCATTCCAAATCCACGTGTTAATCACATGTACGGGGTGGTCTAAGTAAATTGGATCCAGTTTGAGCAAAGTCCCAGAAAGATGATATTGGGCTTCTTTTGAAATCAAGAGAAATTGTAGGAAATGTCGTTAGGGTAGTTTTGAAAATGATCAAAATTTTCAAATATTACTTTTTACAAATAATAAATTTTTAAATATTGCATACAAAAAGGTCAATTACAGAAATTATGAAGTATGTATTTCTGTAATTTCAACCCTCTAACAATGGAATTACCTACCAAAACCATATATACACAAATAAAAATAAGAAATTATAAACTTCGATTTCAATATCATTATTTAACTATTTTAAAAAATGACAGAAAATTCTTATTTAATAAAATCAAATATAAAAACTAAATTTATCATTCATTCCCATTTTTCTTGGCACTCACTCAGTTATTTGTCTAACTAATATTTTTCTTAAAGTTAAATTACAGGCAGCCATCCACTATAATTCAAGAAAATATGGTTGTGATCATTAAATATTATCTTGTCACATCACAATGAAGAGAAAAGACATTTTGTCTAACGTTAAAGGGGTTTAAAGTCGTAACGAGAAAATTTTCAAATCATCATACTAAACTATAAAACATTTTACTTGCAAAACAAAGCAACGCAAAGTTTAAATGAAGAAAGGAAAGGTTTTTCAATAGTTCAATGATTGACAAAAGCAAACTAAAAGAATGAAATATCATTAAATAATTGAATAAGAACACTATCATTTTGTACAGGTTGAAACAAAAGGAAAATGGTGCCAAAATGAAGGGAACTTCAAGGGGGCGGGGAGAGGCCAGCATTGAAGTTCACTGAAAAAACTCATCTCCAAATGCAATATAACTGAAATTTAACGTTATAGTTTATGGAAAGGGTGGCCAAATGCATACCTTGGCAAACAAGGATGGCAAAAATTTGTAAGTAAAGATGTGAGGATGACCGAAAAGATGCTGGAAATGTTCAAGTCCGTTCGACTCTCTCGATGCAATGAAGTATCAAATGAGGAACAAAATGCAGCTCTATCTTGGAAAGATAGATATGTGTACCTTAATAAGTATGCCACCTTGGGATTCTTTCTCCCGCTAAGATGTCACTCGTATAACTTCTCTGAGTATGTTGTTTGCAGGATCTCGAAACATTTCTATGCATAGTCCATACTGCTGTGTGGGGGAGAATATTACCAATACAGTCAAAAGGCAAAATATCATTAGAAGATAGTAGGAATGATGCGTCTTCTTCCCTCAATTCGCAATCAACTCGAGTAACTCTGCTTAGGAATTGTTGCAACAAGCATATGCTGAAAGATGACTCCAGGAAGGGAACAGCAGCAGAAGAGAGATGAGAGGTGACAACTCGACTGTGTGTCGAAGGCAGACCATTCATTTACTTTGCAGCCATACAACAGATTTTTCAGTGAATTGTTTGGTTGATTTGGAGGCTGCTGTCTAAAAGAAAATACCAATTGAAGTATCCGATAAAAGTCTCAGATATGCCAAGCACTGTTTCATCAGCTTTTCCATTCTTGAGACCAGGTTCTCTGTTTTGCTTCCACCCAAGCATTCTGCTGAAGAAACTGAAACACTTTTAAGTTCAATCAGACTAAGAACATTTACTATCTAGCAAAATAGTAAATTATAATTAAGAATTACTAATTTGAACCAAGAGGAAAGTTTTATCAGATGATCGAATTCTGATGAATTTGCTGGAATAGATGAATTTTATATGGCTATAACATACAGACCTTGGTCTAGTTATCTGGAAATTCCTTTTCATAATAAGAAAATTTTGATGGTCAAGATCCATGTACAAGAACTTCAATCTTGAAGTTATCATGCAAGAATGGCTCCAAAGAACCCCATGTTCGTCCAACTTTCAGTTTGACTTGCAAAGGAACTGAAAAGAATAGCATTTACAGATCTTGTGATAAACATTTTGAATGTAGAAAAAGGAAAATTGTAGATGCATATTTACCCAGAAGGGAGGCAGCATTTTCCATGCTCTTCTGTAATAAAGCTGCTGCCTCCTTGACGACGGAAGGGTCCACTTCTAGCACTAACTCATCATGCACCTGAAAAAAAAAATCTTCGCAATTACTGAAATGATTCTACATGAAGTGGAACAGACAGTAAAGAACAAGGCAACTGTAAAAGTTATTCAGTTTGAAAAAGGAAACTGCATATAAACCTGTAATACAATTCGGCAGTGGCCCCTCAATATATTAGAGTTAGCTGCAGGTAACTCTGTAGGATCTGGGGCATCCGTTCCAATGACGGAGTAAATGTTGATCATAGCCACTTTAATTATGTCAGCCGCTGAACCCTAGTAAAAGAAAAACTACTGGCACGTGATTACAGAATACTTAAAATCAAGACAGGGAGAGAGAGATGAGGTTCCTTCAAGCCACCCTAGAACAGAAGAATGGTAATCACACAAAAGGAAAAGGTAGAAATACCTGACAAATTGAATTCACAGCTTGTCGCTGTGCTTTTGATTTTTCTTTGCTATTTGGGGAATTAATTTTTGACAAGAAACGCCTTCTTCCTTTAAGAGTTTCAACATACCTGAAAAATATTGCGATAAAATATGATACGCAAAAGTGAAAGGAAATCCAAAGCAAGTTCAAATGTAGCTATTGTTTCAGTTACACTCAGATTTACTAGTGCGTATATCAAGGACCCATTTTCAGGTAACCTCCTAGGACTTAGAATGAGCATTTATCTAAACAAATGGAAATAAAAAAAACCAAAGGGAACGATAAGTTTTTACCCCTTCTGACGGCAAAATGTGACCGCCTCATGAAGCCATGAAGCCACGCCAGGGAAAGAACTCTTGAAACTTTGAATTTTCTCTACAGCCTCATCTTTACTACATTCCAGTTGTAATGCAAGTGTTTTGGCGCCCATTCCATAAAGGATTCCATATACCAACCTTTTGGTTTGATCTCGCTCATGAGATCCAATAGAGTCTTCCGTCTTCCCTGTCCATCTAGCAGCAATCATAGTAAACACATCCCCATGAGGTTTACTGAGGAGTTGAATCAGTGAGGAGTCTTTTGAAAAATGTGCCATCAGCCGCAACTCTATCTGAGAATAATCTGCCGATAAGAGCAGCCAATTTTCCTACCATGTATATTAAAATCACAACTCAACCAACGTTACACGCAGAATAGAATCTTTGATTCTTTAACTAAATAAAAGAAAAAAAAACAATCATCTCACTTTCAGACAACAAGACATTAGCATAAATGCCAACCTCCAGACAAAAGCTGTGATGGTTGAATGCTCATAACTTCTTTTATGTATGAAACTATTGAACCAAAAAAAAAATGTTTTGACATTGATCACTAAGTCAAACAAACGAGTCTCTCCAAAATTTACTCTTACAAACAAACAATAAATTTCATTGAAGAATGAAATCGAAAAGGAGACTAAACTCTCATCCACCATAAATTCTTAAGAAGAAGTTAGTAAACAGAATTTAATGGAAATACCTGAGTAGAGATGAAAAAATCACGAGCATTAATTTTACAATGATCAACATCATCTTCATTCATTTTGAAATCTACCGCATGCTCAACGCACTGCACTCCAAGAATTTATCAAACCTTTAGCATGTGGTTTCATCTTTAATTTCATCAACAAAATATGGAAAAGAGGAAATAAAAACCCCATACCTGAAGGTTAGGCTCCTCCATGGAAAGCCGACCAGTTGCTGTAGATGTTTGGAGCCAATGACCATGTAGCGTGTATTTCTGTGTCCTTGCAGATAGCTTAGCTAACGAGCAAATGGATCCCAAAGTACAGTTAAAGAGCTTCGCCAATGTCCGGTGCTCTTTAATGACAGGAACAATAGGGTGTTCATTCCTGAAATATAAGATCTATATCAAATGCTTGGCTCCCTAGACACACGAGAATATGAGCTTGCGTTTACTCTCCTTAAAATCTATTAAATTCTTCGTTACAGTGATACATGTTTGGTATTCAGTAAATAATATGAACTTGTGTTTAAGCATATTGTACACGATGGAATGGAAAATGCTCCTCTCTTCTCTTAGAGGTTTCAATATCTGCTAGTTTTTTAAGATTCAAGGCTTCAGCATTTGGATTCAAATCAAGTGCAAGGAAAGTAATTGTCAACTCTTATCAGCGTTTAATATTTTGAAGTATGGACTAGAGCGGCTGCAGTGTTGAAAACAAATATTTCCGTATTTGGTTCAAAAAAACTTTTATTGCATTGATAAAATGGAGAAAAAGATTATGCTTCCCTCCCCTTCAATTGTCTCAAACTTAGTTGGTTTTAAAATGCTATGGTGAAAAAGATGTGACTTCCTCTTTATTTGAATTTCTTTAAGCAAGAAAAATATGAGAAGGAATTTGTTTGTATTCAGGAAAAAAGGCATCCCCTCAGGTTGGATCATGGAATGTGTGGTTTTATTTGGCCACCTACAGGTGGAAGAAAGATCAACTCATTCCAGCTGGTCTCGGCAAAAGAGGATGGTCAACTTTCTTGGATATGATATAAGATTACTTGCTGAAATATGATGAAAGAAATCTGATGGAGCCCACCATTCAAGGACAACAAATTCAGAATTCGGATGATAAGCCTAGAGCCGCTTATGTTGGTATTGTTAAGGGGAAATAAGATTTGAAGACTCAACGATATTGGAGGTCTTTTCCTGTTAACTCAGAGTTGGAAAAATGGAGAGGTCGATGAACATCAGAATGTTTATTGTCCCATATCCTGCATCCTTGCATTTATTATTATTATCAATTTCACGTGAATGCATAAAAATTATTAGAATCAATTTAGTACCTCAGCAAGTCCAAACAATGTTTATCAGTGCTTGGATGTTGTTTGCCTTTATTGAACCCCTCTGGAATAGAGAGCTTCAAATGTCCATATAGAACATTAGCAATATCTGCCGCTGCGAACAGGGAGAAGGTCATGCCAGCTAGCCTATAAGCTTCCTTCTCAAGGCACCTGAGTTTTTTTCCCAGTAAATTGCGGGCCTGAATGCATCCCTCCATGTCAACACCTATACCCCAGGTTTCCATATCAGCAAGAATACTTACCTAAAAAAGTTTCCATTGGTTAAACAAGTTCAAATGCTTCAATAGTATAATAGGTAATATATTTAGGTTGAAGTTATAAATATTATTCGGCTGCTTTGTAAAAGAAGAAAACTTCAGATTAAGTATCACTTAAATCTTGCTAAAAAGCAACAAAAGTAAATATGAACCTAATCTGATAGTTTTTCTTATTGCGACAATTAGATCAGAATTGCATCATGTTTATACCGAACAACCCACTAACAGCTACTGTTTACTATTTTCTATTTTTATTGGCATTAGAAGAATCAACTCTCATCCTAATGTCAACTTCTCTTCAGGGAAATGCACAGACAAAACAAAAGGCAAAATTTACCAATGGAATCTCTATATTGTTGAGAGCTTCCAAGAGCTTTTCAGAAATTATTAGCTTCCAGAGAACAGAACATAGAGCTCGTGTCTGTGCAACACGCCGACAGCAACCATTGTGGGCTACTCTTCTCATCTGATTCTTCCACTGGCCACTCCGGTTAGCAGCAGCAGCAGCTTCACCAGATAATCTTTTCTTGACTTCCTATTTCATCACCATCACAATTTCAGTTTAAGACTAGATGTCATAAAATATTAGACAATTCATCATAGCAGAAAATCCTTCAAAATCATGTGTTATCTTGGTTGAAAAATGACACTAATAAGAAATTTTTAATTTTCAGTTATGTCTTTTCATAAGTTGAGTTGATGCTGCCATACCTTCTCCAGGTTCGGGGTTGAATTTCTCTCATCATCTGGCCAAAGAATCCAAGCTACAATGCACATATCAATTACATTGCTTATGTGAACTGTTCATATTGTGAAACATCTACCTGGTCACCAGACGTGCTGTCATCTGGATAAAGACCTTTTCCACTCTTGGGCCCCAACAAATCCTTTGGGAGGTTCACATAATCCACCGGAGAATTTTCCCAACAGATGGCTATTCCATGTAATTTCAAAGGGACAACAGAGTTCACTTCAGATCGTTTGGTGTAATAGAGATCAAAATAAAATTCCTGGCTAGCATCCCACAAATCCAAGAAAGATTCAAATCCGCCAGATGTACTAGCTGCATGGATAGGACCCTTCATGGAAGAACCGTCTCTTTTCGGAGGATGCAAAACTTTACTACTATGTTGTTCCCTTTCATCAGTAATTTTTTCCACGTGATTAGAGATTGCAACATCTACCTTTCCCGCACATTCAACAACAGTATTTGACTCCTGGATTGCAGACCCTTCAACATTCACCAGAGGATTAACACCAGAATTGGGCCGTTTTACTTCAACAGAAATTGCTCCTGTTTCACTCAGGTTCTTAGCACCTACTTTTTCAGAACTGGAAGGTCCTCCAAAACATGACTTTGTTAAAACATGCTCCACTTGTCGTGTGCTAACAACTCTGTTTAAAGTATCGATTTCAGAAGGAATACTTGCAGCCACTTGTGCTGTTATATTTCCATCTGCACTTGCTGACAAGGGACGAGAAATTTGTGGCACAATAAACCCCAATGATTTAAAAGCTGAGAATGCAGCAATCCTTGCCTCTTCAGCTTTATCAAGAACAACTTTACGAGCACCATGCTTAATCTTCCTAGCTATTCCAACATGCATCCGTTTTTGTGCTGTACTCTCTATGCAATCAACCTCAATATTAGAATTTTGAAACTGGAGGAAGACAACTACGATTATAACAGTAGCCACTAGCCAGAAATCATTTAATCTCTAAGGATATAGTCGTTTGAATCTGAAAATAAATGAAAAGTAAAAGAATAGAGAATGAATCCACACTCTGCAATCCTAATGACTCAACAAGTTATCATTACAACTAAGTGCAAAATCATTAGAGTATCAGGTATGCGTACATATTTAAATACAGTTCAGAGCTCATTGTCTACTTGATTTACTGCAGCTCAGACTTTTGTTTCGAACAGGATGAACTTTTTTCACAATTGGTGGGCGAAGAATGTAAAATATCTAGCTTTTGGGCTTACCTTATATATTGCATGGAGTTCTGTCTGGTCATGTAGTTCCCAATATCTTCATGTCTTCTATATAATCTTTGTATTTAGAATACTTTTGTTTTCTATCGAAAGATATCGTTCGGTTGTTTCACAGCATGGGTTGAAGACAACATATTTCCAAGATCATGTCATAACTAGTTAGTAATGGGTTGAGAACTATGACTAAACCCAAGTTCATAGAGAGGGAGGCTGGTGTACAGTAATTAGAAGTTAATTTCCAATTGTGATTTAAGTTTGTTTTCATTGTTGGTCATTTGGTCGGTTTGCTTAGTAGGTTAACATCCCCGATAAATAGAGGGTCAATCAGAATACTCTCCCTAGTCCTTGAAACTGGATTGCCTCATACAGCCATTACACCCTCCCATTAAAATTAACAACAAAATTTGAACAAACTCCTTGGGCGAGAAAATTGCATAATATCAAGGATAATTTTACCTGCTGACCAGAATCAGCACAAACAAATAATCGTGTCTTGTTAAGCTCACCTTCTCCAGTCCATGATGCAGACTCAAAAAGAGCTTTAACTAATTCAGCATCAGAGGCTTCTGCAATTGCTAAAGGTGTCCGCAAACCAGCTTTATAGAGTGCTCTGGCTCGAGAACCCTGAAAACAAATTGCTCAAAGTAAATAACGCCATACTGCTGCTGATTAGAATATACAAAGGAACAGAAAAACAAATAAATGAAGGACAGTGCCTGACCTTGACGTATGGAATAGTAGTAAGTTCTACAATCTCAGCTCTAACTCCAAATGAAACACGATTTTGGAACTTGGCTACCAGACCTTCCAGATCGTGCCATCCAAGCCTCTCACAAAATACGGAGACCATAGATGCAAACCTTCCGGCACTCTCTTGTAATGCTTGAACCATCCCTCTGGCAACTTTAAAAGCTTCACAAACTTCAGGAATGGGAGTTTCCTGATCAGCATGAATTAAAGTAGGTGGAAATCTTTCAAACGCTGTTCAATTACTGGTTTAAATTGAAAGACGAATAACAACAAAGAAGGAATGTAATTTATTTGCTCAGCTGTTGAGAGGAAGAGCAAATAAAAGAATCTATTGTTTCTGAATACATGCAAGGTAATTCAGAAAAAAGGTATTCGTGTTATGTATTTCTATAATGTAGGGGCACAACAAAAATTAAAGTTACCAATCACGTAGAAATAAATGTAAGATTTAACAGCAACACATCCACACACCTGAACAAGTCTTGACAAGATAAGGGCCACATAAAATCGTTTACACACTCGAATAGTTTGCTCCTCTGAAGGTCTGTCATCATACATGCACCCATGTTCATCACGCTTGGTACGTAAACCCGCGACACCATTTCTTGAGATATTTGCACGTCGAACTGGTGCGCCATGTGCCATACGCATCAAAAATGGTTCTGTAACTCCAACTCGATTTCCAACAGACTGCATTTTCATTTTACATATTTATTAGAAGAAGATAAGTATTTAGTAAAATAAGAGGGAACGAGTTCGACAAACTTTATTTGCTAGTCATAGCAAAGAGACGACAACCTGTTGGGATCGTTTGACAACAATGAAATTCAAAATATGCAAATTCTTCAGCATATAATCTTATCATTATGCCTCATTTGGGCTATTTAGAAATAAAAACCTCTCGTGAATTATGATAGACCCTCGGCCTCAACCCATGTTACGTATAGGAAACGAGGGAAGAAAGGGGTTGTGAATATGAGAACATAGAAAGAAGTAGGAAGCACAGATACTTCTAATTGGCCAT
This sequence comes from Lagenaria siceraria, assembly GCA_002890555.2. Classification (NCBI taxonomy): domain Eukaryota; kingdom Viridiplantae; phylum Streptophyta; class Magnoliopsida; order Cucurbitales; family Cucurbitaceae; genus Lagenaria; species Lagenaria siceraria. The sequence goes on from CM016490.1 coordinate 18,564,658, forward strand.
AGAACCGGTATCAGATACATATCTTATATGGATACGTCCAGATACGTGGCAGATATGTGCTTCTTAGGCAGTAAAAAAACCCTATCGTACCCGTGCATGTGCTTCTTAGGAAAGAACTTATCCCTGTACCATAGTCAAAGTGAGAGGATTGACTGGGGAGAGAAAGGAGTTGGCTGACCCGTAAATTAGTTAAATAAAATGGAGAGTGAGAGAGAGAGCAATATTCAAGTGGAATTTTGTTGAAGAATACTCCTAAATTGAAATTCTTTTGGCTGTTGACCATTGAAATTTCATGGCCAATGCTGACAAAAAGGAAGCAACACAGGTCGTATTAGAGCAATTCCACCTACAAGGGAATAATTGCATTAAAAAATAAATGGAAAACTGATTGGAAGGAATGGAAGGAAAGTTGGCAGATTTCATTGTTGGCGAATGAAATTTCACGTGCGAAGAATCATCTGTTCAATACAAAAGAGGAAAACGTACTAAAAAGAATGGAGGGCGCATTTTAAGAGAGATGAAAGGGGGAAAGCATTAATATAACTGGAATAAGCACCAAAGAGAGTAATTCTTAAATGTTTATCGAATTTCAGGACACTAAACATCACTTGGTCCAAAACTATTTAAGGAGAGAACAGTCTTCTCTCATTTCCGTGAAACAAAAAAACTAACAGCTCTAGTTCACAAAGATAACAAAAGAAGAGAGATCTAATTTTAGCACCACACATCTAAATTTTCTGGTAGTGGTAATGTTGCTGAAATGTGGACTAATATGTTCAATGTTACTTCATTGCATTTAGATAATATATATCTTCAAAATTAATTGTAGAGAGGGTTACCACCTAATCTGATTCAAAAACGAGACTCTAATTGTAAATTTCTGATCATTCGAGAGGGATTTAAACTAGCAAAGTAACCAACATTACCTGGTCAAGAGAAGGCAAACCCATAAACCGTTCATAATATAACTCCCAATCTGGCTCAACATCAACATTGATCGGCGTGACTAGGTACACCAAATGTAAATCAGATGCAAGCACAAATCCTTCTCGGGCCCTTGAAAGGTCATCCAAAACAATCTAAGAAGAGATTCAAGATAAAATAATCAGTCAGAAAGCCTTCAGTCCGCTTAATTACCATTTATCCTACATAGTAATTGATTGATAGAACCAAATGAAAACTTAACAGTAAATGATTCGTAACACATGCTTTCACGATGAGTAATGGTGGTGGAGTTATAGGAGAGGTTGATTACAAGTGATTCTTCTGGACTAAGAGAGCTTCCAAATGACGCTCGTCCAAGGGGCGTGGTACTATACAACTTGGTATCCTCGTTCCATTCAAGAAATTTTCCATGGCATAACCAGCGAAGAGATTCCTGTGCTGATTTAACCACATCTTGAAATGGTTTTGTAGAATTCAGAAGAGTACACCTTACATATCGATGAATATCAGTGGCAGTTTGAACAATCCCACCAGCCACAACTTCTAATATTGCATGAGTCATTCCATTCTTATCTTCAGACAAACATGATTGCAACGGTGGACAGCTCTCGTTAAGAAGTTCATTAATTCTTTTAATCTCTTCTGGTCTGCAAATGAGTACCTACTCAGATGGAAATGGAGAAATATGTCAGGAAAAAGAAGAATCTAACAAAAGTTAAATGTTTCAATACAACGAATAAAAAAAACAAGAGGTAGGGTGAAGTAGGTCAATTGATAAATGTTCATAAATCAGCGTATTAATACAAAACTGGCACTTCAGTTAAGAACAAAGACTTACACTCTCCCCCTTGGTATCAATCCCAGTCCGGCCAGCCCGACCAGCCATTTGTCTGTACCTTGCACCATCAATAAAGTCTCGCCCAATCCTGGGTTGCCGGAAAATGACCCTTCGAGCTGGCAGGTTAACTCCAGCAGCTAAGGTAGATGTAGCAGTTAAAACACGCAAAAGACCCTTGCGGTAGCAAGTTTCAACAACCTCTCTCTCCTCTACCTATGGAGAAGTAATGAATAATTAAAAGATGTTCAACAATATGATCTACTTGTAGGAATAAGATATGATGAATATACAGTAAGGCCAGCATGATGGTAGGCAACACCAGACGGAAAGGTTTCCTCTAATACAGGATCCAGTCCAGTAGGACATCTTCGCAGTGCGTCAATTGCCGAAAAAATGTCTGTAAACTCACTGTTCTCGTTGTGAATTTTTACAGAAAACTTCTTGAGGAATTTTGAGACGTGTTTTGCTGTTGATTCACATCCTTTCCGACTGGAGCAAAAGATCAATACTGAGTGACCCTCTTCAACTACCTAAAATACAATTAAAAAAATTATTATTCAATATAAATTTAGGAACAAGTGCTACTTAAAAAATTAAAAGAAATCATACCTCATTACATAATTCTACAATGTGATCTGGATCCCTACCACCAAGATTAGCTGTTTTTGAAATTGTTCTAACAATGTCCAAACTTTTATTATAAATGGTATCCCCAACTTTAATGTACTCCTCTAAAGGAACAGGCCGAAAATCAGTATGGTACAAGGCTGCCTGCATGCAAATTTTCCAAGTAACAATGAATAGTCTGACATCAAAGATGCAAGGACCAAGCCTATAGATTTTTCAAAAGGTATAACTATAGCACGCAATCCCCAAACCACGTAAATAAGAACTGAAATTTTGTATATAAAGTGTAAAGAGCTATTTACGGTAAATTTTGAAAATATTCTACTCAGAAAAAGAATCAAGTTACACCTTTAAACTTTAGAGGTTGTATCAATTAAAATCTCAAACTAAATAACTATACCAATCAAAAGCTTTAAATGTTCATACATGAATCAATTTAGATCCTTTATTATGGCTCTATTATCAAACCATTAATGCATAATTTTCATAAGTGTATAAAACTTCTATAATATGAGTGGCTTTTCGCCGTTTTCTTTTCTTATTTAGGAAGAATGATGTGAATGTATTTTTCCTTACTAATCTCTCTATAGTCTACATCATATACCATCTCCCTCTAATTTCTTTCCACATCCATACTTTTACTCATCAACTTTTCTCAATAAATCTTCTCCTACAATCTCTATCTACCCACACTCTTTAGCAACATTTTCTCCCTCTAACTTCATTCAATAATTGACGCAAATGCTTTCTCTCACTAACTTCTTAAACACACTTTCTCTTATTCATATCATATCTTTATGTTATTTTAATTGCATCTGTTTTAGCCATCTTTCAATTCTTCTTTTAAAGGGAAAAAAAAACTTATATTAATCATTCAAAAAGAACTTCATGGAGTATTTATTTTAAAAATTATAAAAATAAAATAAAATAAAATAAAATATAAAATAAAAAAAGCATCATTATAATAGAGGTTTAAAACCAAACAATAAAATAAAGCTTTCAGTCCTTGTATAAGCATTTTTCTTTGATCCAAAGCACTACCAGACACATCCTAACAAGAAGTCATGCAAAGTTTCTCAATTGAACAACCAACATCTACACAAGCCTAAACTTCGGAAAAATAACACCTATGCTTCCTCTAGGCTCTAACAACAATCATATTTCCCATTAACTTTTCAAAGGGTTATTAATTCACTAACCTGAAGCCAATCTGCAACAGCTGCGACATTCGGCATGGTTGCACTCATGCCAACTATTTGAATACCATGAGCAGGGTCTGACTTACCACTGCTAGTCCCAGAACTCTCACCACTGCTAGAATCTAAATTACCTTCACCAGCAGCATAACGAAGTTTAGTCAATAATAGTTCCAAAAGATAACCCCTCGTCTGATCTCCAACCTATGAATAAAACAAGAATCATCCAGGTGAATACCCTGACTGGGAAAGGTTTAAGGTATAGCTTATCTACAAATTGGCCTCTTCAAGAAAATAGGAAATTAATGTACTCATGAAAAACATCTAGGCTACCATATCAATCATCACTTATTTACAGGTCAGAAAGTAAGAATAAAAATATTTTTTAAAAATCCACCAAAGAAATTGCCACAAGCATGCTACACCACAAGAACAGTCTTCTTCTATTTCCGTCTCACATTTCAAATTTTTCATAAAGAAATTGTAATTTCATATTAATTTTCTTAGTTACCATGTGCAATTCATCAATCACAATAATTCCAATTTCTGACAAACGACCCTCCTCCAACAATCTGTTTATCAAAGAGTTTGCCTTCTCAATTGTGCAAACAGCCACAGAAGTATCCTTAGGAAGCGTTCCACCACCTTGATTTCCATAATAACTACGCACATGCTTATCCAGAGGTTCAAGAAGAACATCAAGATGCGCGGCCTAGAACAATTAGAAATTGCAAACAAAATATGAAATTATCAAATTTAAGAATATAACTATTGACAAGATCATTGTATCTGCATAGTTTATTGAATCTGAAAGGCATAGATCACCTTTTCTGCACAAATTGATACATATGGAAGTACAAGAAGTGCCATCTTTCCAGTAGAAATTGCCCGCCTTAACATTAAAATCTCTGCAACAAAACTTTTTCCAGCACTGCAGAAGATACAGACAAAATAAGCAACACAAATGGTGCGTTCGGAAGTGTTTCTTTTAGCATTTGTTATTATAAGGACTTCAATTATAATTACTTCATCATAAAAAAGTATTTAATAATAAAGTACATTCTTAATGAGAAACTAAACCATTAGGAAGAGTAAAACACCAACAAAATGAGCTATATAAAAAGAAAAGTTTAACAGGAAGGCAGCGGAAAAGGCATCATAGTGGGCTGAGGCTTATACCTACTCCCAAGATGATGCAGCTCAATGACAAGTTCTTTAAAACTACTTGTTTTCTGTTTTCACTTGCCCACCTTGGTTATTGTTAGGATCCGCTTGTTACTTAAGCGGATCAATTTACTTGTTAAATAGTTATGCCGGTATATTGAGGCTTCCATCTTGTAAACATTGATTCAACAATTGAAAAATCAAAATAGACTAATGCTCAAAGATCCCTACCCCAAGAAATTCCTTTGTTCCTTTCAACACAAATATTCCACAGAGTGGCCAAAAAAGTTCACTTCCAAATAGTTCAGCCTTCATCTCAAAATGATAGATGAAAAGGCACTTCCTCTAATATCAGAAGACAAGCCCAAATAGGCAAAAATGGACACACCATGAGTATCCAAAAAGCATTTCAGACAACGAAGCAAACTCACATTTCCACGACAGAGAATGCAAATCCTTTGTTGTGCACTTGCAAAGAACATACACTAAAGATTCATGAAGGGGAACTTCTTAACAAGGTAACTTTATGCTTCTATTCTCAAAACTTCTTTTAAAAATGAAATTGAATGGCTTGTAAGTGTTAAGATTAATAAGTGCAAGAACTTGCCATATACAAGCCTATAATTTACAAAGGAAAACTACTTGAATTGTTTTGAAAACAAAAGGTTCATGTACATAAACTAAAAGAAAACAAGAGAATAAAGAACATTTACATAATTTATTAAAAATATAAAAATTATTATTATAATTAATTTAATATTTTCATTAAAAAAAAGTTCAACAATTGACTTTTATGAAGGAAAATGGAAGTGACATTAATGATTCAATAAAGGATGATCCTACAAGAATTTCTATTCATTGAAACCCAAAAGAAGATATTGAAATGAGTAGTGCTCCAAACCCTTTACACCTTAAAGGCCAATCTTATATTCCTCCCAAACCAAAAATTTCAAAGAAACTAGCTCGCTACAAGCTTCCCTTTCCATGTGAGGGAAGATCTAGAAGAGCCTCCCTGCATCATTGGTTTGCAATCCCTAGTAGGTATAAATCAACCCCCCCCCCCCCCCCCCCCCCAAAAAAAAAAAAAAAAACTAAACGAGCTATGCAAGATATTTTCACAAAATTTTTGTTTTGGAAATAAGAAAACTATTTCAAATCATTTCTATGCAAAATTAACCATAAATTATATCTGTTTTCTGAAAGGGTACCCTACAAGACCCCTAAACTACAAGCTAGCAACCACTAGCTTTTCCACTGTTCTTGGATACTAGAAATTTTTGTATCAAAATAGTAATTCACTCTAGTGAAGGGGAAAAGTCAACGCTAAATTACAGTACCTGGTAGATGCACAATAAACAAGATTTCTTCTCTGCAAGACACCGTCTACCTTAAGACATTCAACCTGTAAAAGTGAAGTAGAATATTGAGTGTTTTTCAGTCATCAAGCATTATAGACTTATAGTAAAGAATTTTTCTTTTTTGAAAAAATAGCATTACAGTAAAGAATTAAACGAAGTAACTCAACCAACATAGTCATATGGCAAAAAGTACCATCTATCAAAATGGTAATATTTTCATAAAATCAACTAAAAATTAAATATGTTTAGGTGTGAAATGATATATTTTATGGAGTACAAAAAAAGAACTTCCATGTACTCCAAATATCTTGAGACGCTTGCCAGGGAAGCAATTAGAAAGTTTTGTAATACTTTATGCTACCTGCCAAGGATGCAGTTTTGTTATTCCTTTCTCTTTATAAATGCTGCAAATTTCAGGAGGCAGCCAGCAACTTAGATCCAGCCAATCTTTATGTCTTACTGAACTTGAAGGTGTTGTTTCCTCTTTAAAATCATGAACAGTAGAGGCCCTAAGTTCATGAACCGCTGTGTCAGATGTGATACTATCAGAGGGACTAAATATGTTTAATTTCACTTCAGTCGCTACCAGAACAGAGGAAGTTACATTTGTTTCATGTATCTTCTCTTTTGTAAGAGAATCACTGTCAGGGGTCTTATCATTATGCTTTGTTAGACTATCATGAAAAGTATAACAACAATCAGACTGCTCATTAAGGTCATATGCATTAACTTTAGATTCATTTGAAGCACAATAAGGTGATGTACTTTCATCCAAGTTTTTATCATCAGCCGAGAAGTCAAAATGCTTAACAGGCAGTGAAGACACTTCTCTATTTAACTCTTTTAAATCACTCCTCGATGAACCTATGGAAGCACCAGGTTCCCCAAGCCGGACTCCACCACTACCTCCACCAAACTGTCCTTTTAACCTTTTCTGAGCAGGTTCCCCTGGTATAGGAAATTTCTTCGTATGACTCTGACTCTCTACAAGATTAGCTCCCTCAGCGTCACAATTGGTAAGGTCAATGCTTGGAGCACATAAACCATCTGCAAACACGATTGCTTCTTTCCAAAAAGCTTCTCCAGGAGAAAATGTCGAGCTTCCAGACTTAGGAGTCTCCCGTAAACATGTATTGGCAGTTGACAAGCCCGGTGTTTTGCATTCAGTCAAACAATAAGGTGATCTAGGTGCTTTATTGCATTTCTGCAGACATGCCTTGAGCACAACAGGATGATGACTGTCGGTATCCTGCCATAGAAGTCATGCAGATAAATGATATCAGATTTTTCAAATATCAAATGAATCACAACTTTTCAGAAGAAGCCAAAACAGATACCCCAGTTTCAACAACAAAATTGGACTGCTTGTTTCCATCACTCAATACCTTTGAGGAATCAGGTTCATCTTTGGCATTTGATGGACCCGCAATAGAATGTATCTTCTTCGTTGATTTAGCCTCCCCCTCTAGTAGAGATGGACTGGAGTGCCGCTTTAGAAAAGTCACTTTTTGCTCTACTGGCGAACTAACAGTAGTATGTAGTTCATTGCTACAAATACAGCCATAACGTTTTTAATTTTATTCAAACATAAATAAATAAATAAAAAAAAAAAAATACATTTTTTTAAAAAAATGAGGACCTTGTTATCTTAACGAACTAGAAATAGAGTTTACATATACCTGCAGTACAGAGACAAGAAATCAGCTGCAAACTGTTTAAGCTCTGGTTTCTCCGTGCAGGGTGTGACACCCCTGTCGCCTTCCATGGATTTAACTGTTGAACTTCTGGTCTCGTATGAGTCCTCCAGAGTTCTTTTCTTGATTCCTTCAGTTGCTGCAGAAGTGTCACACCCTCTAGACAAAGTGGGTTCCTCGTGTTCATTTCTAGAGGAACTATTAATTTTCAACAATAGGTTTCTCTTTACCAGGTCTTGCCCAGACAAGTTTTCCCGGACTGAATGTGATGGGTTATCAGAGTTGCCATGATCCTGCGAGGTCACCAGGTAACTGTCCAACGTACCTTTAGCACCAGGTGACCCTTCAAGTGTCTTTTTTCCATCCTTGTCGTAACTCCCAGACTTCAGACTGAGAGCAAGAGGTTTCCTTTTCTTTGAAGCATAAAACTGTACGCAGTACACGAAGAACCGCTTAAATGCCCACCCATCAATTCAAATCGGAATGAATACTAGGTCCAAATTATCAAATTATTATGTTCAGAAACACAAATATCATCCCATCCCATCCCATCAAGAATTAACAAAAAGATTGTAATAGACCTCGAATTAATCTAAATTAAAAACAACAAAGAGTAAATTGAATTTCTTGGTCCTCTTAATAATTTTCTCAGAAGCGAACTAGATATTTCCTCATTCGTAAGATCCAAAGCACAAACATAACACAATATAATCTTCCCCATGCCTTTTTTCCCAGTAAAATCCCAGAAAACAACGAAGAGACGGGGAAGAAGGAAAAGAAAACCTAAAAAAAAATCCCCACTGAATCGACAAGAAGAACATGAACAACCATTTTTTGCCACTAAGATTCGACATGCTTTGAGAGAAACATTAAGAAATGGTAAAATTGAATTCAATAGGGTACTTTCTATACAGATTGAAGTGGAAGATGACCTGGTCGATGCGGGAAGGAGGAGAGCCGGACGCCATTCATGGGCAATCGAGAGAACCTTGGCAAAACTCCAACTACAATCTCGGCAGCGTCGCGCTCGGCGCCAAAAAGTAATGGAATTCGAATGAAGTTTGAAAATTCTCAGGCCTGCCGCCAAAGCCGATAGTACAAAATGTTACGCACGGTGCAGCAGCAATGGTAGAATTAGGACATAGGGAGTTACTGCAGTTATCTTGAAGAATATTTAAATCCATCTTTGACTGTATCAATCTTTGTCTAATCTATCTAACAGTCCAATCATAGTTATTACTTCTTTTTTTTCTAAAAAAAATGGTGCAGCCAAAACTATATCCAATAAAAAAAAATGAAGAACATTGAATTAAGCGGTCAAAATACTTTTTTGTTTGTTATATGATAGGAGTAGATTGCACAAAATTAGTGTAACCCAAAATGCATCAAAGTATTCCTCTTAACTAGAAAAATATTTAGGTGCATCTTGGGTTACATCTATCTCTCTGTCGTTCATTTAAGTGTTCAACCATAGTTTGTCACGTGATAGTTTTTTTTTTTTAATATATATTTTTTTATATCTTTCCTCTTTGTTGTTGAAATGGCTGCATGAAAATATGTGCAGCAAAGCTTACACCCAAGTATTTCTCAGTGCAAGAACATATACATTCTACCTTTTTTAAATATTAGGACACAAGAAATTTAAGCATAGCTCAAATGGTAAATTTATATATTGTCAAAATGAGCATATTTCAATTAATATGAAGTTTTTGACCTCGAGGTTAGAGATTTGATTTCTCCATCTTGTATATTATAATAAAAAAGAGGTTAATGCATTTCTTTGGGATGATTAATGCATATATTCTAGACTAAAAAGTTAAAGGCACGATGTTATACTTTAAAAAAAATTAAGGTCAACTTATTAAAGTATTGTATTATCAAGTAAAATGTTAAAAGTTTGAATCTCATTCATACACATCTCATTGAACCCAACAATAAAATAAAAATAGTTTAGTGAATGAGACATATTGTCATCTCAAAAATCGTCTTTCATTCATGCAATGGTTGAAAACTTATATTAATCGGTTTCGACTTAATGACCTTGAAGCTTCAAAATATTTAAAATGCTATTTACACTTATATTCTTTGATTTCCTTTTTCTGTTTGCAGTATGAGTTCCAAACAAAAGTTATATGTTTGTTGTTTTTTTTTAAATATTGTTTTTTTTTTAAATATTCGTGAGTGTCCAAACCAACTTAACCTCGACTAATCTTACGAGACAACCCAGACCCTACAATATTTGGGTGTCAAGGAAACTCATAGAAAATTAATTCCTAGGTAAGTGACCACAATGAACTGAACCCATGACCTCTTAGCCATTTATTGAGACATTGTCTCCTTTTTACTACTAGGTCAACCTATGAAGGTTCAATATGTTGTTGTTTTTAAACGGTTGTTTCTATATATTAATTTCAATATGCATTGTAAGACATATATCCTCGACGGATAGGCGAGAGGTTAGAGTCTCCACCTCACATTTTGATCTAAAAAGAAAAAAGAAAAACATATTAAAATGTGCTCTTGTTTTTAAACCGTTGTTTCTATGTAACAAAATGATTTTTAACTATTTCAAAATAAGTTGCCTTCATTTCAAGTCAAATCGAGGAGAGCCCTCTCTTCATTTCAAGATTCAATGTCAGCTGGACATGGAAATACACGTAGAATCACCTAGATCCAACAGTCTTGTAAGCATGTAAGATTAAATTATTTGTATGGAAGCTATGTTTCTGTCCTATAATGTCTATGGGGCAGCAGATTGCTGGATACCATGCTTGCATTGAGTTTGTAGGTTTTGATTCTTCATCTCATCTCCAGCCACGAGAAAGAAAGCTGTGTGTCTGCAGATAACCAGAAAATAAGCATACCTAATAATGAAACTCAAGACACGAAAACAAAGAGTGTAGCTCATTAGTAGCTCAATAGCGGAAGAGTTTCTTCTCCATTTGCCTTTTTTGAGATAAAGATCATTTTTTACGGCATATGAGATTTTGCATTGTTTTATAGGACATTTGACCCGAAAGAAACAATAGAATGTTTAGAAAGACTAAGAGCTCCTCGAAGAGATTTGATCTCTAGTTAGATTTCATGTCTCCCTTCTAAGCTTCAGCGTACAACAATTTTTGCATTTGTCCTCTAGATCTTATTTCCTTAAAATTGGAACCTATTTTTGTTTTAGTTTAGATCTTTTTATGAGATAGTCTATTTGTACATCCTTGCATTCTTTCCATTTTTTTTCAATGGAAGTGTGGTTTCTTATAATATATACACACATATAAACAAAAAGTTCTAGATCAGAGAACGTCAATGAATGACGGGAGAAGGAACAAGAGAAGAACACATGCCTGAAAAAAGTTGTCATTCTGACTTTTGAATCTGCATCTATATCTGGGGTTTCGTCTAATGCTAGTTGCATGTGATGTAACCATCTCTCTGCCGCTCTGTGCGTGACCGGGAATGGTCGATGTCGACCTATAAGAGCTGGATGACCTGAAATGTCAATAACTTTTGTAAGGATCATAACAAGCATGTTGCAAATAGGTTACATTTTCATGTACTCATGAAATTGCACTGTATCTAGTCATCAAAGACTTCCTTAGAGTTTGATACCAAACTATATGTTAAACTGCCATTAGGCTGATGGGGAAAGCTAAATTAGGGCGAGTTTACAAGTAATCTTTTTTTTTTTTTAACAAAAGTACTTGAATTATATGCTGATAAAAGGTACTTAATAAGAATCACTTTAACATTGCACTTGGAGCTATAAGCACTGGACGCTACACAAGTATTTTCTCACAATTTATTTAAATGTTGTTTGATTATTACTAATGATAACACTTTTATGTTACTCTCAAACAAGATGATTGCAGGGAAGAAATATTTTGAACATACCAAAAGTGTTTTTAAACATGGCAAAAGTACTCTCGAGCATATCTTTCATCGCTTAATATGTTCTTTGTTATCTCTAAAACTAACCAAAATGCAGAGTGGCCACACACTTGTATGACAATCAAATTTCTCATGCTAATTCATCAACAATGGCAGAAAAGACATATTGAGGTCTCAATGGTAAATTGTTGACTAAAGAGTTTTGAACATGTTGAAGACAATTCATTGATTGCCTCAACTCAAATGAGGGGACAAATTCGGCAAAGAAGAAGTAAAGACAGATTCCCATATTCAAATACTAAGGGGAAAAACAGCAATCATGATCATAGTGGGAGTGAGACAACGTTAGAACATAGTTTTGTGTATGTCACTCAATAAACCATGACGAGCACTACTGGTGCTCAATTACAGCCAAAAATGGTACAATATTTGTTGAAATGAACGACATGGTTAAATTTAGTCTTGCTTAAGCAGCTAAGTTTTTTATAGCCGATATCAGGGTAGGAGGTCAAGATTCATAACCTGTAAAATGGTGTTTTATCTCTTATTTCCATATATTCTGCAGTCTCGTAGATCAAACTAATTACCCAAACTCATGGGTGAAATAAGAATTCAGAGTATAGCAAAAAGATTAACAAAGTAGACCTGTTCGATTTCGTTTTGGCTTGTTTCCTATTTTCTTATGCGGTTTTCATCTTACTTACAAAAACATTCAAAACTTGTGAATTCTTTGTCAAATTCCAAAAAACAAAAATAATTTTTAAAAATTTACCCTTTTCTAGTTCTCAAAACTACTTTTGTTTTTTGAAGTAGTGCTTATAAGTTTGATTTTCGGAGACAAAAAACCAAAAAACCAAAAGATTATCAATTAACACAGTAGTTGGTAGAGAGAATCAAGGGAATTTGTCATTATACAATATATTTGGGAAAGAAACAAAGCATCAAATCAGAACCTCGAGTCTTTTCAGTTTATGCTTTCAATCAATACTGAATTAAAAACGAGAAAAATGAAGAACTTGCCTTTTCTTTGAGAATATAGAGGCGGACCTCCCATTCTCTGCACGAAGAACTCGTACTGATTCTGAATTGCATCCTCTTTCTTCGAATTCCCAAAAATTGATCGGAACCACTCCTCCTCGTCGTCATACACCCTGATATTCACATTGATGGAACAATAAAACACAGTAACCAACAGTATCAATTACAATCAGTTCGATCCTGACGAAATACACCTGAAGCATTAATAACATTTCATCAACTGATCCTGGACACATATATCGTCTAGTTTATTAATCGGCCGTCAATTAAAAGTCATTTCCATGTCTACTCGAAACAGAGAAAAAAGTTACAAAATCCAATTCGGAATCAGCAGCAATTTTACTTCCTCCAGAGAAAATAAGAAAACAACAGAAAACTCAAATCACTTCGCGCATGCTGCATTGATGAACAGAAACAGACCTGTTATAGAATTTGGTCGATAGATTAACGAACGTTTGGAGACCTAACTTCTGAAACAAATTGACTTCGTCGATGGCGAAGGCATCTTCACGCTTCACTCCGCTCCACTCGGAGGCCTTATCTTGCAAACTCTGCATCTTCTCTCCCTTCCAGTGGCAAGCGGCTTCTCAGGTCGATGACTTGATGGTCAAGGCGTTGTTAAGGTAGATTAGACGCCTTCAATGGCGAAGTAGGGATGAAATTTATAGAGAAGATGAAGCTCCGGGGTGAGATTCTCCGTTCGAGCGATTGGGTGGGTCGATGGAGCTACGCCATTGGGCAGGGGACTCGAATCTGTGGGCTGCCAAATACCGGTGGGTGGCCCGGAAAGTATTATGAATTATAAATTCATGATGAGCTAATAATGTCGCTCCATTCCAGCAACTGAAATATATTTATAAATGAAAAAAACAAGTGTTTGTCACGTGAGAGAATATATGGGATATTTTGTCAATTGTAGGGTTGCTATTGGGAGGGATAAAAATGATTAAAAGTAAATCTTAATATTTTTTATGTTTGGTAAAATAGATTATGATTAAATATGTAAAATAACTTTTAACCATACTTTCATTTAAAGCTTATTTTAAAATCAGTTTACGACCAGCTTTTGGGTTCACTTTTAACTTTTAATTTCATTCTTTAAAATTGATTTCATATATTTGTTTCTTTCTCACCTAATTAAATCTATATCTTATGATTTTAAATCATTACATTATATTAATTTTTTTAAAAAAAATAAAGCTATTTACTACTTTCGAGAGTCGAAACGCCTACAACTATCTCTGGTAATCATCTCTAGCAATCACGTTTGACATGCAACTCCACAAGACTAATGCATCTGACATCCAACTTCAACTATCACCTCTAATGACTAATTTCATCGATCGTCTCCAATGACTACCTCTAATGACCAGTAACCGAGTCGATCATATATTTAAAAAAACACACGCACTCGCACTTGGCTGGTGAAAATGTTTTTAAATAGAAAAAAATTAAAATTATTAGTTCATAGTGTTTAACAAACATTTTATATAGTTTAACATTAATATAAACCATTTAGACACATAGTCTATCAAACAAACTTGGGTACAAAAGTACTTTTGATAAAAATGTAACAAAACACACTTGTATATATGTTTTCTCAACAAGTTTTATAAAAAGTGTTTAAATGCAAGTGACTTTTTTTAAAAACGCTTCAATGCCCTTCCAAACCTCACTTATGGATGAATACCATCATGACTCCGTCATCTAAGACTTTCTACTTATTTGTTCATTGCTAAAAGATTCTATTGACATAGCTAAGTCAGGACCTGGCGCCTTATATCAAATTGTCGTTTGGATATATTGTCCACTTCAGACATAGGATCTTCACAAATTTACTTTTGGTTTCACCCAACCGACCTTGTATCATTGAAGATAGTTGTCCTCCCTTACATACCTACAATCGTCCCAATTTGAGATTTTGATCTCATTTCAAACACCAACATACATGCATAATAAACATTAGCCTACAGTTTGGTATAAAGTGCCATAAAAAATCCTAAGCCTCTTGGTGACATTTTTTATTGTACGTATTTCACTTGTACATTACTGTTAATGTGAAAGTATATTATATTTTTGTTGTTTGTATGAAACAATAGTATATCGTCTAACTCGCGCACAAAGGTTACACGTAAAAAAAATTCTAAAATATATGTGAATGTTTTAAGTTACACTTCAAGTGAATGTTAAAATTTTGAGAAATCGTGTGCACAATTCTAGGTTAGAGAAAGTTAAGAAAAAAATAATCATGCTTTTCTATATTACACAAAAGTGCACCATATACTCGTATATAAGTTTGAGAGCTCAATTTGTACAATTGGAAATTTGAGAGTGTAATTACAACTACCGCAATACTTTAGAGGTGGTTTTTGCAAATTGTCCGAACAAAATTGTTTTCATTTTCATCCCAACATTTCTTCAAAAAATTTGAAGGTAACAAAATATTATGGTCAAAATACAATTTTGGTCCTTATATTTCAAGTTTATTCAATTTTAGTTAATCTACTTTCCATTGTCTAATTTTATTTACGTAATTTCAATAAGTTTGAAATTTAGTATCTTAAAGTTAATTTTGATTGAAAGTGAGTAAATAATAATAATAATTTCCATGCAAGGAAATACAATACATGTTTTCAAAATTTGTAATAAACATGGTTGTTTTCAAATATAGCAAAATGAGCAGACTTATTTACCTATATAGCAAAATCAATATCTATAGACACTAATAGATTATTTACAAATATAGCAAAATCAATATCTATAGACACTAATAGACAATGACGTTTTGTTATATTTGAAAATATTTTTTTGCCATTTAAAATAAGAGAAATTACTATAAATAAAAAATATCAAACTATTAACAATTATAGAAAAATTTCACTATCAATTGATGTACTGCGACACTTCTATCACTTGAATGATACAATAATTCTATCGCGGTCTATTATTGATCAATAATAACATTTTTTTATATAAGTAAATAATTTGACTCATTTTTCCATATTTGAAAATGACTTTTAAAATAATAATTCTAATAAAAATGCTAATAGATAAAAAAAAGAATTAAGAAAATCAACTAGTATTGTGATTAATTTTACGATTTATTAAAAGAAATATATATTACACTATATATATCGAGATATTCACGCGCGTGAAGTAACAGCCTCGTCTTTTCTGTTCAAATCCGTTCGCCTCTTACGATTATTATCTGTGGTGGTCGGCGAGCTGCTGAATCTCTGTATTTTGTATAACCAAGTCGCCGAAACCCTAATTTCCGTGTGATTCTCAGACATTTTTCTGTTGATTTTTTATTTGTACATTCACACACACAGTACCGAGAGATATACATATACATAAAGACAGCGCTGATTCATGAACGGCAGCCATGGAAGCTGAGAGAATGGAGAAAGAACAGCAGCGGACTACCAGGAAAAGGCCTCGTTCCGCATGGGACGTGGTGCCATCCGAACAAGAGGTTGGTTGGTTGGTTGGCTTTTGGTCTTTGTGTTTTCGGATTGGATTTTCAGAGACGAGGACGTTGAATTCTGGAGCTCATTGCAATTAGGGCTTTTATTTCGAATCATGAAGATTGCTGGGTGCTTCTTTTTTCCTGTGTAGGCTACTAAGGCTTTGATGGTGGTTAAGAATGAGGTCAAAAGGCATGCATCGCCCCCGAGAAGAGATGATGACCGTGAAGGACACTATGTCTTCAACCTTGGCGAGAATCTCACTCCGAGATGTGAGTGTTTTTATTTTTGTTTGTTTTGGTCGGTTTGCCTTTTGAATTGGATTCTGATTATACTGTGATTGTTGGGTATTGAGTGTGTAAAATGGCGTCTGCATTGGTGGGTTTTCCTTTCTTATCAGACCAAGGGACTTACAGTGAAATCTTAATAAAATTAAGCCAGTATTTTGTTGCACATATCATGAGAATCTTCCTTTTATCTCGTTTGCTTAAAAGAAAGAAAACAATAGGGAAAGGAAGATTTCGTAGAACTTTCTGTGATATTTATGTGTATTGGTTGTTGCCTTGCCACCTGGTGTAAGCTGCAATGCCATTCTTTGACTATTAACATCAGTTCTTTTGCAGTACAGATCTTTCTGCAACTTCCAGCACAGTTTGAGCTTTATTTTACTTGTGAATTTCATATTATCAATGAAATTACCTTTCATCAGGGAAAAAATCACATATAAAATTTGAAGATCCCTTATTTGTTTTAAATATCAAGAACCATATATATCATTCATTTTTGTGATTTACTCAAGTTATCCGTTCCTTAATTGTAATTAGATTTTCTTTTGGTCACCTTCTTAACTGTGTCTTTTAATTTGTTATACTTGGGTCCTACTGGGGTAATTGATAACATGAACATCTTGCAGATAAAATCCTCAGCAAGATGGGTGAAGGTTAGCTGTCAAGTTCCCTGCTGTCTGCAAGATTTTATGTTTTTGTGATTCTGCTCGAGTCCACTTAGCAAGTTGCTAGTGCTGTAGGCACATTTGGTCGAGTTTTGGAATGCTGGGACCGTCAAACTCGAGAATATGTAGCCATTAAGGTAGTTCGGAGCATACATAAATACCGTGATGCAGCCATGGTCGAGGTGGATATACTTAAACATCTTGCTCAGAATGACACAGGCAGCTTACGGTATGTTTTCTATTTCCTTGTTTGACAGTATTCAATTCATAATATTACACAATCTAAACTCTGCTTTGCAACATGTTCATCATGCAGTTGTGTGCAGATTAGAACTTGGTTTGACTACCGCAATCATATATGTATAGTAAGTATTTCAGTTTATGTCCATTGTTTTATTTATTCTCTCTCCTTCTCTTGATATTTAAGGTGCTGCTATTGTGATCTTTTGATGTCGTATTCTCTGGTAACTGAAACGAATCACTTTCAATGGTCAAAATAGTGGCGGTCTTTCTTTTGACATTGGGTTAACCTTATTATCTATTACTGTGTACATGCATTGTTCGCATATATAACAAGTTCTTTCGTGCATGTGGACTCATTCATAGAATTGGAAAATTAACAGAAGCCTTCCTTTGAATGCATTTGAATGGTTTGATCAGGTATTTGAGAAGCTTGGACCAAGCTTATTTGATTTTCTAAAGAGAAATAAATACTGCCCATTCCCTGTGGACCTTGTTCGGGAGTTTGGACGACAGCTTTTGGAATCTGTAGCATGTGTGTGGACTTATTTTCAACCTCTGCATCATTTCTTTGATTTTCATTATCTCTTTTTCCCGAAAGAACTCCAAAACCATTTTCATTGCTCTTTCCTCTATTCAGGGGTGGAAAATGTCTTATCATTCCGTTCTTCTTTGTTTAACTTGTTTACTTTGCTTCATCATATCTGGCAGATATGCATGATTTACACTTAATCCACACAGACCTGAAGCCAGAAAATATACTTCTTGTGTCTTCTGAATATATAAAGCTTCCTGGTTGTAAGGTATTTAAATATTTCAAATCTGAAAATTTGGGTGAAAACTCAAATATATCTTAAAAACGATGCTTGAAATGATACAGAGGGTTTCGTCAGATGAAACGCAATTCAGATGCTTGCCCAAGTCTAGTGCAATTAAGCTGATTGATTTTGGTAGTACTGCATTTGATAATGAGAATCATAGCTCCATTGTTTCTACAAGGCATTACAGAGCCCCTGAGGTTATTCTAGGTAACTAGTTATGTGGTTGGCTAGTGAAATTTGTGTTTGTGTATAGTTTCTCCCCTCTTTCCCTCTCTGATTCCTAATTGAGAAACCTTCTCTGTTGAACGAAGCAAAAAACTTACATTTTTTTAATCTTGTTGCTAAGAATTAATAGTATCTGGAGGAAGGGGAATGACGAACCCCAGTGGTAGCAATAGGGCAGAAGACGAAATCTTCAAAAAATTATTTTAAGAAATACCTTGTGATATATGGAGCATCCTTCTAATACGGAAGCTGGTTTTTCTCCTATATGTAAAAATAAATTTAAGTTGGCTTTTTTCTTGCTAAAATATTTTATATTACATCTGTCTGGTGTGGTTCTCGTCTTCCAACTGTCCATACATATGTAACAGCAGTGCAATTTTTTTAAGCTTTTCGTTCTTTTCTGAATCTCTTTTAGAGCGTGAGAAGAAAGTGTTTATTCTATGTTGTAACCTCCAATTTTTTAACATTTGGGTACGCAAAATTCTTTCGAGATTAGAGTGACATTTTATGGTAGTCTCTTCAGCATCTGTTCTTGCTGCTTGACCCCGAGTTGAACATTTCCAACTCATGGGCCCCTGCCTGCAAATTTATCATCAGATGGACATGACAGCACTAAAATTTGATTGCACATCCCACTTTATTATTATATGATCTCTGATTATTGCACCTAGAATCTCTGCAAGGAAATGTCTACAACATTAAATATTGCTTCTCAAATGCCTCCCTATATTATTCTACATGCTGTAGTCTCACCTGCATTTATGGATGTTTTGCAGGTCTCGGGTGGAGTTATCCATGCGATTTGTGGAGTATCGGTTGCATTCTTGTTGAACTCTGTTCGGTTAGTATTTGTTGAACCTAACTTGGGTTTGAATAGGTGGAAGAGTTAATATCAGAAATTTGTTAATTTCTGGAAATCTGCAGGGCAAAGCATTGTTCCAAACTCACGAGAACTTGGAGCATTTGGCAATGATGGAGAGGGTGTTGGGACCTCTGCCAGGGCACATGATTCAGAGTGCCGAGTACTGAAACATCCAGATTTCTCTTCATTTATTTCCTTTGTAGTCTTGTAGAGTATACAAATAGACTAATTTTCTATCTGCTTCCTGTAGCCAAAACGCAGAAAAATATTTCAAACGAGGGTTGCGTCTAAACTGGCCCGAAGGAGCAGTTTCAAGAGAAAGCATTAGAGCTGTGAAGAAACTTGATCGATTGAAGGTCTGTTTATTAGTATGCTTCTTTTATACGCTATGCTTATGTAGTTCTACAGAGAATGATTGTAAACTTATGCAAAATTGCTATCTGTTTGTTTTCAGGATATGGTTTCACAATATGTGGGTTTCTCCAGGTCTCTATTGACTGATCTGTTGTATGATTTACTAAAATATGACCCTTCAGAACGTCCGACAGCGCGACAAGCCCTTAACCATCCCTTCTTTAAGAGTATAGCTTGAGAAGGTACATATCCTTGCTAAGTTACAGTTGCAATACAAGTATGTCTGCAGAATGCTGGCCTTTTTATTTTAGGGGAAAGAGATAGCTTGAGATTAAGATTGCTAGTGCAGGCAGTGAGTTCTACTTGTATATGTAGAAGTATAATTATTAATGAAAAGCATGTCAATATTGTCCTCAAATTTATTGTGAGAACTCTTTTACGCAGTTGCAAATTAGAGTAGGCTAGGGAAATCTTTTTTTCCTCTCTCACAACATGAATACACATGCGATGGTGGAGATTCGAACCTCCGTTCTTTTGGTTATGGTATATGTTCTAACCCATTGTGCCTTTTCTTTTGTTGAGAATAAGTCAGTTTCAACCTCAGTACCTTTTGTAACGAGCAATGACGGTTTTATTTTCTTTTATTTATTTATTTTTATGCTATGTTTTTTTTTAAATAAAATATGAATAGTAATAGGTAAAAATTCAAACTCTGGTTTATGAGGAGGAATATTGAGAAATTGGTATGGATATGTTGGTTTTTGAATAGAGATTCCTTATTAACAAGAATGGTGGACATGGAGCAATTCTACACATCACATATCGAATTTGTCGAGATTATAGCTTGAAAATGAATAAGTAATACTAATCAAACTCTTGAAAATGAACAAGTAATACTAATCTAGTAGTTGCACGTAATGGACATTCTCTTATTTATTTATTTATTTTTATTTATTTATAATGCAAACAAAGTATTTTTAGCCATTTTTTGTGGAGGTTTGAATCACTCCATAGATCAAAAGCAAAGATAAATAAGGTCATAATGAGGTCCATGCTCGAATGAGCTTGAACATGCAAACTATGACAACTTGACAAGATCACAAAATATTCTTTGACCTTGAATGATAAAATCTTTGGCCCCTCAGAATCAATAACTTTTTAAAACTCAAATTTCAAATGTACATACAACACTCGAAATGTTTAGGAAATAATCAAGGACAAAACTAAAAAATCAGTGCTACGTTAAAAAGAAAAGAATGATAATTACTCCATGTTAAATGAAATATTGTTCAAATTTGAAGATTTGAGTCTTATAAATGAAACTTGGAAAGTCCTCAGTGAAGGTTAACATAGACTCTCGACTTTATTGAATGCCACTCTATTTATTTCATGAATTCACGATGTAGGTTAGATAATACTAAAAAGAAGAGAGTCACGATGTATTTTAGAAAAACTTGAAGTTACGATGTATGTTACATGATACTCAAAAGAAGATTTCCCTTTTAACTTGTTAAAATTGAACATGAGAAAAGGAAGGACTTTGTAGTACTATTGTAATATGTAATTCGTCCACTCATATTTTGACACATCATTAAATGATATAGTAATTTATTTCATGAATTCCACATCATTTTTAAATGCTAGAATTATGACAAGTAATGAATGAAGGTAGTTTTTTCATACTATATACTAAAATTGTCCTTGTAAAACCCTTGTCTTCTAGCCAATCATAATTTTCTGATAGTTCAAAACTATATATACCTGGATACTTAGACTCCTTCCACTGCATCAAAATCAAGTTAAAATGCAATGTACTATATTTACACTTGACAACATTGCAGGAGTTTGAAAACAAGACCTCTTGAATCGTCTCCTATGATATCATGTTAAATCAACAATTGACCCAAAAACAAAAACTTAAGCTGATGGATAAAATTGGTTTAAATATTATATCAACCCTCCTTAACACCTTGAAGGTGAGCATATGATCTGAATACACATAAAATGTATGGAATGTATCAAAAGGGGGAAAAGAAAATACTAACGTGGACCCCCATAATTGCATTCAACAGTAAACACAGGTTGGGTCCTTTTAGGGTAATTAGAACCATTGCATTGTAAAAAGGCTTTTTGTTAATGCAAAACGGTTAACTTTCAAATTTAGAGAAACCCTGAAATTAAAAATGGGCAATCCTATATGAGGAAAAAAAAATAGAGCAGAGACTCAATGGAATCTGTTCTAAGAAATGGAGTTGACTACGTTGCGTTAGTAAAGGAATGAATCCTTCCATCGAAACTCCAGAAAAGATGAAAGATCAACCCAACCTTGAACAAATATCATTGACACAAGACAAATTTACAGTACAAAATTTTTAGACTAGGTGCAAGACTGAAAGAAGAAAAGAACAAAAACGAAACGAAACAGTAGACACCGACACAGCCTGAATCTAAAACCGCTGCACAAGCGAAAGTCCTGATACGACAATAACTGCAAACACACTGCAGTCCATGAAAATTGCACTCATTGCCTTCTGAGCCACTATACCTGCCTCTAAAATCTTACCAATTTGTTCAACTGAACTTTGTCCTTCAGGTGGATTTACTTGACCCTGTCCTCTATCAGATACTCTAAAACCCTTTTGTTTGGTGAAAAGAAGTCTCCCAAGTACAACTGTTGTATTAGTGAGCAAGACTAGATAGAGTGGTCTAGATCCAAAAACAAATCTCATAAGACTCTGGCCTAAGAAAGGAAATCCTACATATGAAGCGACTACTAGAAAGGCTATAATAGCCG
The DNA here is from genome assembly GCA_002890555.2 of Lagenaria siceraria. Classification (NCBI taxonomy): domain Eukaryota; kingdom Viridiplantae; phylum Streptophyta; class Magnoliopsida; order Cucurbitales; family Cucurbitaceae; genus Lagenaria; species Lagenaria siceraria. The sequence continues at coordinate 18,587,118 of CM016490.1, forward strand.
AAAAGCAAAGACGGGTCTTCTCAGATTCAGAAATCGCTGAACTTAATTCATTTAGAGAGAAAGAACTGACGAGTGGCAATTTTGGTTTGGAGTGTTGATCTCTAGCAAATGTAGAAAGAGATGCATCTCGACCTTCAGATGGGGAGAAACGGGGCGGTGGCGCTCTTCCACCATCTTCAGGAGTAGAAGCTACTGCAGTTTCTATTTCGTTAGATTTGCTCAAAGTAGAAGCTACTGCAGTTTCTATTTCGTTAGATTTGCTCAAGAGAGGCGCCGTACTGGTTCCATAATATGCAGAAGACCTAGTACTAATCTGAGAATCATTATGTTTCAATGTAGAACCAACCAGCTTGTCCTTATCATGAGAAACTGCACGAGAAGCAAAATATGAGCAAAACAACAATTCTAATATGCAGTTCAATAACATAAAACAAAAGGAACTTCATAAAAACATTGTAAGATGTAGGAGAACTGTGTCCAAAGCTGCAAATCCTTATCCTAAACGGGTAATATTGCAAGAAAACATTGTGAGAAGGCAAACAAGAGCAGAGTAAAACTCTACAATGATTGTGAAGATTTCTCTATTACAGAACATCTCCCCAAGGGAAAGAATCAAAGAACTCAATTTTAATGCAACTTTCTAAACTACCTGATGCCAAATAGCAATCTATGCTTACTTCAATTCCAAGTCTACATTGTTCAAATATAATTTATGCCATTTCAACCTTTTGTTGAGGTCCCAATATAACTGCACAAGTTCAATTGACATTCAAATTCAATAAACATGCTTAGCAACAATTCCTCAACAAATATTAGCTTAAACTTTGACTTGCTACGTTTAGCTAGAACCGTGGCAATAGAAAAAGCGACACTTGAAAACCTAGAACTTCGAAGATCCAAGTAGATAGACTCTCTGCAATTCACTGTTATTATTAATTTTTAAAAAAATTTAAACGATATACCATTTCATGTATGACAAGAAATCGAGCATAGTTATCAAGTAAAAGTAAATCATTATCTACGCAAGTGAAGCAATTATCTGTTCTTTCTCATTAGCCTCACAAAGAAACGAAAAAGAGGAGAAGGAACGAATTATTTGAATGAAATTCCTAATAACCAAGCTCTAAATTAGCTTCTCATCACATCACCTCCACTCGGATAAACACAGAAAAAAAAGGCAACACAGCAGCATTTTCACAAAAGTCCAGAAAGCAACAAGGAAATACGAGGAACTACCAGTAGGTTGATCGGAAATAAGAGGCGGACGGAGATCCTGAAGATTCGAGATCAACGGCTGGGATGATGAATCCATATTTTCATCGTCTGGCGGCGGAGCTGCGGAGGAAGAAGGGAGGGACTGGATCTGACCGGTGATTAGGGCTAAACGGTCGGAACCTCGCTCCAGGATCCGCCGCCGCCGAGCTTCTCTCGGATTCGCCGCCATGATTAGTCACCTTCAAAACACCGCCGGAATTTGGGTCGGTTCTTGTTCAGTTCTGCTGCTCTGATTCAAAGATTTATCCTTCCACAAGTACATTATTTCATTCAATTTGAAGGTGTTATAACAAAGGGAGAAGGAGGTTCAAAATAGACCATGTGTAACTCACGTGATAAAGGTAAAATGAAAAGGTTAAAAGTCATTTTCGAATTTAAACTTTTTGCAAAATATTCTCAAACTTTTAATGGTAAAAATTAGTCTTTAATTGTAAAAATTATTAGAATCAATTTTTATCATTTAAGAATCTAAATTTTATAATTATAGTAAGTTTGAGGGTTCAACTTCAACATTTATATAAATTTGAGAGCTTGATTTTTACCATTGATAATTTATAAGTTTAATTACAACCACCGTCATATTTTAGGAGTAGTTTTTGCAATTTACCATAAAATTAACAATTTAGTCATTCAACTATAATTTAATTTTGTACTCTTAATTTTGTAATAATTTAGTCTCTATACTTTAAAATACTTAATTGTAGTAATTAATTGTTAAAATTTAATGAAATTTATCATCTAGGTTGACCAACAAGATAATTATATATAAAGTTCAATCTAAATCGTAAAATAATACATTTAATTTTGATTGATCTTTTTTACACCAAAAATTAAATTATTGCAACTAAACTAAAGTATAAGTATTAAATTGTTACCAAATTAAAAATACGAAAATCGTTACAACATCAAAGTTGTTGATTAAATTATTAGGTTAATGAAAGTTGAGAGACGCCAAAAATGATTTTTAACCAAAGAAGAATAATCTCATGACTTATCCGTTGATTGTTCGAGAAGGCTGGGTGTTGAACATTCGAAATAGGTCATTGAGAAAGTTGAATGAGGCTTGGGCCTTTCGCATCCGTGTTGGGCTAATTGGTTATTGGGCCTTTCGAAGTACGTTTTCGGCCGAAAGTTAGAACATTTGACTCCCATTGATTATTGGGCCTTTTGAGTGCGTGTTGGACCAGATCGGCATTGGTTAATGGGCCTATCATTTGGTTGAAGTCGAATTCACGTGATTTTTGAAGAGGAATGACAAATTTTAAAGATTGATTTGTAAATATGACAAAAAAGAGTTTGAAATCAGAGAAATAGCAAAATAAATTAATAATTAACAGATGTTAAACGTACTCTCAAATGCTACAAATTACATATTTCTTAAGAAATACACAGATTTTTAAATGACAACAAACTAGATTATGTTAGTTTTTTTTTAAACAATGTTAACAAATATCTATTTTCAAAAATCATGAATTAAATTTTTGAAAACATGGTTTGAACCTGAAAATACAAAATAAAAATACTTACCTGAGATGAAAACTGAACTAGATATGAGATATTTACGTAACTTATAAATACAATTTTAATTAATTCATAATATTAAACCTCACAAATTCACTATACTTAACAATTTATTTCATCCCGATCAGGAAGGTTTTTTTTGTTTTTGTTTTTGTTTATATATATAAAAAAAAAGGATCAATAAAAACTTTTGCAACAAGTTTAATGATAAAATGACATTTTATAAAAACTTAAAATCTCAACATTTTCATTAATTGCAAGGCCTCTTTGAAAAAGCATTTTGCACTCCAATTCATTTTTAAAACACTTAAAAAAGTCATTCCAACATGCCTTAGTAATTTAAAAAACTAACATTTGAAGTAAATCAGATCAAATTTCTAAGATGTATCTCTTACAAGAACTGAAAAATAGAATACAAAGAAAGACTAGGAGGTATGCAAAAGCTCAAGAAAAACAACTCACTACACTTCAATCAAATGAAACCAGAAAGCTCAATCCTTCCAGTCATGGTGCTGCACTAATGCGTCTATAAACTGCCTGAAAGGTCTGTCCCTCATTCCTTGCAACCTTTTGTCCTTCCTCAGTTGCAGAACTTAATAGCTTCACGGCTGGATCTGCCTCGAGCTCTTCCGATGTTAGAGCTTCGAACAACGGGTGATTCTCTAGACAATTCTTCATCCACTCTCCAAGCTCTTCCACATCTGTGATTGTGTATATAATCCCACCAACTCTCAAAGCATATGCATACTCATCAAGCAAATGTGGACTGATTACGCGTCGGCGATGATTCTTCTCCTTGAAATGAGGGTCCGGGAACAAGAAAAACATTTTCGAAAGTTGTGCTTTTTCAAAGTAGTTTGGAATGTACTTCATGGAATTTGTTCGATCTACCGAAATGTTTTGGTACTGGCCAGGATTTGCTACTCTCAGAGCTAAGATTCGTTCCTTAACATACTCTGTTACTTTATCCCGAAGTTCCATTCCGATCATCAGGGTTTCCGGGAAAAGGGTTGAAAGACTAATCAGAAGTCCTCCGAAACCACAACCAATATCAGCAAATTCAATCTTTTTGGATCTATCTCGCTGATCATTTGAAGGAAATAATTGAGGGTAATGAAGGGAATAATCTACTTCACTGGGGGAGATTGGTACTGGGAAGTGAGAGTCACTTAGAGGGTTGCTGTGTGCTCTTGCACGGTAGAACCGCTTCCGAGGCAGACCAGTTGACTTGCTGATAGTTGGATTAGCATCATTTTCCAACATGTTTAGTGCTGCAAGGCCACAGGAAAGACATGTTAATAGGGAAATCTGACCTACTAAGAGGGACTTATGATGGGAAAAAAGTTTGGGTTAAAAAATTTGAAATGATAATCTCAGCAAGCGCAGTCATACAAAGAAACCTAAAGAGTGCAGAAAAAGAAATTATATGATCGCACGAATAATAGTTTGGCCCTACAGTTACAAATTCAAGAAAGCATTAAGCCCCACAAGCATTTTCTGAGTTCAAGATACAAATATTCCAATTCTTGTTAGAATTGTAATTAAAAGAAAAAAAAAATCAATTTAACAAAGGAAAAGATTCTTGGTAACACCCTAGCGATCATGAGAAGTACAAGTAAAAAGAAAATGCAACTTTCATTAACATAAATATAACGATTCAATGGAATTCAAATAATAACAAAGAAAATTTGAGTGGGCCTTCATCCGATCAGACCAAAGGTATGTAAATATCATAAACAGAATATTGGTCAAATTATTTCATTAGGAGGTGGCTCACTCCAACATTAGGCATACAATCAAAATTCTTTCTGTTGAGTTCTGGTCTCTGACCATATGCAAGAAAACCATTTATCGAGACATATAAGAACCTTTATTTTGTAAGCCTTCTCAGGTTGAGATGCAATAAGACCAAACTACTGAAAATCACTTTTATACAACAATAATTCAAAAATGTAAAGTTCATTAGATTGCAGATAAATAACACCTGAAATCTCTCAACAGCTTTAAATTCCTAGTTTCTAGTATTTTGGCACTTTGCAAAAGAGAATCATCTAGTCTCACATAAGGCAGGGCATTGCAATGAAACCGATTCCAAACATTAATTTTCCCTAAAATAACTAATAGCAGGAGAAGATTATCCAATTGCAAGGCTCTTGCATCTTGTAGTGAAATGAAGATCAAGGCACAAGAATTTGGAAAAGCCCACAAGAAAATCCGACATCTAAACTTATCTCAACTCTCAAAAGGTAAAAGATTGATAGCAAGTATGTTAAAGGTTGGAACTTGAAAAGAAAGCCAAAGACAAACTATTATAAGAAACAGAAAGCAAAACAATTCAAAGCAGCATTATATCAAACACCTAGTCTGCATATCAATAAGCAAAGAATATCTCAAACAACCAAAAATCAGGAACGAATTGAAAACAATAACAGTCGAATCAGAAAACATAAAAAAACATTCCCAATTGACACAATTGACAAAGAAGAAACAAAATATACAGAAATTAACGAGCTTAGCCCAAGGATCATGATCCTCTCCTCTCTACTAGCTACCATTAATGGCAAGAGAACAGAATTCCAAAGGCGCGAAAAAAAAAAAAAAACTTAGAATGGAGAACAAAACCAGAATACCAGAAGATTTTACCGAACAGATATTGCTAAATGCTGAAGGCTGCCGGAGTAATGGGCATTCGCCGCCACCAAAAGTTGCGGTTTTTAGCGAAATCTGCAGTCGTTGTTCTCAAACGGAGCCTGGGCTAGGAGGAAGACTAAATATGGGCTGAGGCCCAATTAAGACGCAAAAGAAGTTTCTTACTGGACCGTATACTGGGCCTTTTGGGCTTATCTATCAGAGCCCACATCCAATCTCTCTGGGCCTATCTAAATTTGGGAAATTTAGCCATTTGGCCACCCCAAAACTTATGGATAAAACGGAAAGTCGACGAAATAGGATATTTTAAAGGAAAATTTTCACATATAGAAAAAATGTCAAACTATTTATAGAAAATAGCAAAAAAAATACTGATAAATATTGATAGACTTCTATCCGCATCTATCAATGATAGACTTCTATCATTTCTATTACTGATAGACCCTGATAGACTTCTATCAGCGTCTATCACAACTATCTAAAAATTTTGCTATTTTATGTAAATAGTTTTCTTTATTTTTCTATTTTTAAAATTTTCCCTATTTTAATTTTTTTTTAAAATTTAATTTTCTTAAGTACAACAACAGAGGAGATGAGGGATAGAATCTTCAACCTCTAGAGATGAAGTCTATGCTAATGAACAAAGTTCACTATGGTTTTTATTTTATTTTTATTTTTTAGTTCTAACAATATGGCTCAATGTGAGGAATTGAACCATCTACTTTTGAGATGGTAGTGGTATCTTTACCTAAGGAGGCATATCGGATTGATATATTTTTTTAAAATTCTATTTTGTATTTATTTGTTATTTATTTACATTTTCAATGACTACATTTGGTCATAATATATAGGAAAAAAAATCAATTTTAACCTTAAACTTGTAGGTTGTATCCATTTCGACCCTAAATTTAAATAGGTATTTCAATGTTTATACTCATATTAAATTTTCACTAATTAACCACAATGTAATAGAAATCATTGTATAAATCATCATAAACTCATTAATTTCAATAAAACAAAAATTTGTAAAAATATAAGTTTGATCAAATAGTGAAAAATTAACCATAGAATGACTCTGTCAAAATTCATAAATTTCATAAAAAAATTAGCCATAATATCGTTTTTCTCTATAATTTTATCAAATACCACATGGCACATTTATTTTATAATGCATTGAACCAAAAAGAGAACAATTTTTTAACGATATTCGAAATGTAGACTTAATAAATGGTCAAAATTACAATATTTTTAAAGCTTAGGACAACAATACTTAAAGTTTGAGGTACAATTTTAGGCAACAATTTTAGTGGTCAAAATTTGGTTTTTCTCCCTAAATACTAAATAGTACTTTTGTTTAATTTTTGTTGCAGTAGAAATCTAATATAACACTAGATAAGCTTGTACTTTTTTGTGCCTAATTTATTTTTCACAAAAAAAATGTTAAAAAAAAGAAAAGAAATTATATTTGAATATATATAAAGCCTCTTCACAAATCTTGACACCAGAATTACTTATCTTCATGAACAATAACATTGATTTCCCCGATGCCATTTTCTAGGTTGCTTATCTACCTTTTTTTAACTTGTGGATAATGCTATATATCATATGCAAAATTTAAAATTGACCCAAGCTCCAAAAATCATATGTTTAATTTCTATTTTAACCCTCTAAATATTACGTAAGAAAAAAAATATCTTTTTAGATTTTAAAATATTATATTTTTACCTTTGAGTCTAATTTCAATTTGGTCACTAGGACTTTAGAATTTACATTTTAAATTTTAATCATTTATTAAATACTCATTTTTAGTCGTGTGTCAACGTCTATTAATGAATTTAAAATAGTTAAATTAAATTTCGCTAGTTTTTCATAACTATTAAAATTAATATCAAAATTATTTTAAATTAATTCGTTGAAAGTTAATTTAAATACCATATAAAGTTAACATTAATGAAAATTCGAGGATAAACTTATAAAATAATTGAAACTTAGGGATTAAACGAAAACTAAGCTTAAACTTAATGATAGAAATGTAATATTTTGACATCTAGGGACCAAATACAAAATAAGTTCAAAATGTAGAATTAAAAGTACAACATTTTAAAACTCAGAGACCAAATAAAAATTAACTAAACCCAAAATTTAGTAACTAAAATAGTATTTTTTTTTTTTTCTAGATTTTATATTTAGTTTATTTTGGTTAATAAACTATTGGAATTCTATATTTGAGACACTTGAATTTTGTATGCAATTTCCTTTTTGTCATTCTCGTTAATTTCTTTTTAATAAACTATATATTTATATGCGCGCATGTACATATTTTTTTCTTTCCTTTTTCTTATTAAAATTACCTATTCACACAACCAAGTATTTAAAGCCAAATAATCCTAATATATATATATATATATATTATAGCATATGAACTTGACTATATTAATATTCCTTTTTCCTCAAAAAAAAAAAAATTAATATTCTTTAATCATTAAATGTCAGGACGATATAACAACAAACACACATATACATATTTGTCAAATTTGAATATAGTTCAGTCGATTAATAGTCAATTTGAAATATCATCTAATTTAACTCCTCGTGAAAAAAAAATATTTTCAATGAAATTACTCAATAAACTATATAAACATATTAATTTATTGTATAAAATTTGAAGCTCAATTTCTCTAACTATGTAAGGAGGGAAAAAAAAAAATATTATTTTACATAAGCATAGATGCAGAGTATCATCATCGATCCAGGCAAGTATTTTTTCCTTTATTTTCGAAACTTTTGTCAAAAGAATTTCTTACTTCATATTATATTTAAGCATGAGTGTTAGCTTTATTAAGCATGCTGTTATTCATTTAATTAATTCAATATTAAAGCATCCTAATCCCTACATGATTTAATTAAGTGAACATAAACTAAATTGCTCGTGCTTCCTTATTAGGGACAAAACTTAGTTAATCTTAATTTTTACGTTAAAAACACTTAGTTAAAATCAAATAATTCAATAATATTGATATTTAGTATTAGCTGTTTTTTTTTTAAATGTATACTTTTTTTAGCACAACAATTGCGGGGATGAGAATCAAACCTCCAACTTCTATAGGGAGGAAGACCATACTAATTAGAGCTAAATTCATTTTGACAATATCTACTTAAACGACTTAGTTTATCTCAATTAATTCATCTACATAAACCTACTTATCTCAATTAATTCATGATCAAATATAGAATGACTAAGGATAATTAAAGAGATTGATTAGGAGATCAAGCAACTATGTAAATATATCTACTTAAGTTTTTTTAATTTGTTTATATTTTTATTTTGAAGTATTTGACAAGAATAATGAACAAACCCTAAATGACCTAGTGTGTGTCCTTTTAGGGTTAGTTCTTCGTCCTTTCGATTGCTTCTAGAGAGTTGTTGTCTTTCTTGACAAACACCTTTCAACTACTTCATCAATGAGTTTTCGATAACGTTGTCGTAAGCGATGATTTATTTTTTAAAAAAGAATAAACGGGTCAAGAACATATAGAATCAAACACGTATCTTTGCGACGTGTTTATGAAGTTATTGAATTGGTAGAAATTCTTGTAGCTGGTGTTTATACATTAAAACAAGCAAAGCTTAATTTATTGTTTTAGTTGCATAACAACATAAACTTGATTGTCAAACATTGTATTTATGACTTATGAGGGTTATGTGACTTGTAATACATGAAAAATATATATATATATAATATATTATATATATATATTATATTTATTTATTTATTTATTTAATCTTAAAACTTTAGTTGTGTTTCAAGAACAAATTGATGACTTATAGAGAGTGTATTTTTCAAGCTTGAATTGATCAAATAATTGTACTCTTTATCTGAATTTTATCTTTAATTAAATGATAAAGCTTTAAAAATTTATTCAAAATAGTCTTGAAGTGTAGAACAAGTAGGGTTAGAAAATCTTCTCAGCTAGAGAAATTTGTCTTTCCACTCTCAGAAAATATTCTAATTATATACAACAACTCTAGAATTGTTATGAACTTTTTCAGACAAAGTCATATGTATTATTTGATATACACAAGATAAGTTGATCCACACAAGTTATCGTTAAAGAACTTCGATTTTTCGTCGAAGGTGCGTGTTGCCAAAATCCGATTAGAAGCGAAAAACATATATTATTGAATTTATAAATATTAGACTATGTATGTCTAAGTCTTAAAAAGTCAATCCAAACCGACTTTTAATTAGTTTAGAGTTTTTGTAGCTTCTAAAATAATTGCTAGTTGCTACTGTGCTTCTAGAAAAAGCTGTAAAATAAAGAAAATTAGTGTTTAATAAATTTTAACTTTAATCTTGAACAAATAAGGTAGAGTGTTTGTTAAATAATGCTAATTAAATTGTTGATAAGTTAACAAAAATGACTAAATAGACTTGTGATCAAAATTTGCATATAGCTTTTTGGTTCATAAATTATATTTTAAAATATATATTAAAATTGCTATAAAAATATAGGAAAATTACTATAAACAAAAAAATATCAAACTATTTACAAATATAGAAAAATTTCACTGTTTGTAAGTGATAGACAGTAAATATTTTTTATATTTATAAATAGTTTGACTCATTTTTCTATATTTGAAAACAACCCAAAAATATATATGCTTTCAATTTAAATTTAAATTTTGTTTGCGGTAAATTATTTATTAAATATAAGAGAAATATGTGAAATTCATTTTTATAAAAAAATATAATATTATTTAAAGAAAAATTGGTGGATTGAACTAAATCAATTTAAATTTTTAGGATATAGAAATTGGTTTTGTGTGTACTAATATATGTACAAACCATTATGGGTTGGCCTAGTGGTAGTGAAAATATCAAAAAAAAAAAAAAAAAAAAGTCGGAGGGTTAAGGGGTTGTGAGTTTAATCCATGGTGGCCACTTACTTAAAATTTAATATCCTACAAGTAAGTATATATATATATATATATATATATATATAAAACCAATCTTAATTTTTTAGGACTAAAATTGAAAAATTAAAAATTTGGAGTTTACACGATATATATTTTTGTCGGCAAACTTGGAGAAATGTTATATGTACGTTGATCTCCAAACGAGGAAACTAAGTTGTCTTTCTGTGTTCTCAATATATATAATTTAGAGTTATATATATATATATATATCCCAAAACACATTATTATAAACTTATAACGGTAACTCTAATTTGTGTTTGGCCAATTTTCTTGTGAATCTTTGCTTAGCTTTTGAGTACTTTTTATAAGTTCATCACAATATTCCATATGGAAACTCTAAGCTGTTAACAAAGATTTCTTTTGTGTTGAAGAAGAAAGCCCTAATAAACCTCCTTTGTTCCTTTAATTTGCAAAGTTTATAAAGAAAGTATATACCAATGAAAGAAAATGACCCACTTTTTATCATAAATTAGGTAGGTAACTCTACCAATTCAATTTCCTTAAGAAAAGAAACTAAGAACATAAACTCTTGAGAGAGAAGATTAAAGCTTTGGTTTTGAGATTGAGGTAGGCGTTATTCAATAGAAAAAGGAGGAATAGTGTTAGTTTCGGGGGAAAAATTCGTCAAAATTTCATCTAAAACTTTATGAAAGACATTCAGCCCGTAGAAATAGAAGTTAAAGAGGATATATACATCGTGTTCTTTATATGAGAACCAGAGCCAAGGGGCACTCATATCGAGCAGAATCTAATCCCACGGAAAAATCGAGCAAAGGAGGGTGTCGAATTGGCCTATTTTTTTTGTGTATCATTAATTGAAGTTTTTTGAAAAATGAAGTTTAGAATGAATGCTAATTTGTGATTAAGCATACTATTTACTTTGCTTACTCAAACATTATTTGATATATAGAAAATTTAAAAAAAAAAATTGGAAAAAAATCAATTTTAATTTTACATTTGTTGGTTGTATCAACTTGGATCCTAAATGTTCAACTTTATCAAATTAAACCATAATTTTTTAATAAGTGTTGATTTTTATCATCTCTTAATTTTTCCTTAATTTACTTACTAATTTTAACAGAAAAAAAAACGTAAAAATCTTCTTAAACTCATTAATTTTAATAAAATAAAATAATCTGAAATAAACAAAATACCTTTGACTAATAATATACCTCAAATAATGATGTTTTTCCTAAAATGTTATCAAATTCCATATTTTAGCGTATGTTTTTTTTTTCTTTCAAATAATGAGAAAGTTTTTCTTAAACAATATTGGAATGAAAATTAAAATTTTCGAGGGTTAAAACTAAATCACAGTTTAAAATTAAGATTGTAACATTTCTCTAAGTTTGAGGTGCAATTTTGTAGGTTACGCGCACCATATACTTAGTTCATGCAGCCCATGTGTTTTTTTTGTTTTGATTTTTTTAAGGATTGTTTCTATGCCTTTATGTTGGTGTGTGTGTTTTTACTTGGTTTCTTTATTAATTCATTTGACTGTTTCATATTATGAAACCCATTAATTCAATATCACCTTAATTAATAGTTGGCAGGGTTTAATGGGATGAAACTTTTACCCATACATGTTATATGAAGAGAGATTAAAATTTTGTGTACTTAAAAAATAACAAAAGGGATTTGATAGATGATTTAATAGTCCTAAAATTTATGAGTTCTTGATGGTCGAGGTATAGGAATAAAATAGGGGAATGATTTTTTTTTCTTTTCTCAAAATAATCCTATATTAAGGGATGAATCGGGAATGTGTTCTTCGTCTCCATATATCTCTACAATATCCAAATGATAAAAATTATTTTTCTCATTTTGTATCTCGTCTGTTCCCTTGAAAAGAAACTCTCATCTCTATCTATCTCGTGGCAAAGCAAGCTCATGAGACGACTCATCTTAGTGGAGATAAAATTGACAACATAAAGCATGTAGATTCTATATATATATTTAGAAAATGATTTTCATGAAATGACACAAACAAATTTTCATTTATTATTTTTCTAATGAAATCATTTATTTGTAGAAAACAATATTTTTAATCAAGATCCTTTTCCTTTATGAAATCATTAATTTGTTTGACAAAACAATAATTTCAACTCCAATTAATTGGTTTTATTGTTGTATATAAAACCCATATATGTTGTCGCTGGCAAGAGATGATCAAATAATAATCTTTCTCAAAACCATATCATATATGTAGATTTTTTTTTATTTGCAAGCGATCCGCGAGTAACTTGCACGTATTTTGACTAATCTCCAGAGACAATTCGTCTGACCTACAAATGTAAATGTATAATATATATTTTTTTCTTCTTTATTTTTGAGTTCATAACAACATATAGAGAGGAGGAAATTCAAACCTCTAATTTTTTAGTTGAAGAAAAAGTATAATTACTGATTAATCTAAAAGTTTGCTTAAGCTTATAGGTTAGGGTAAATTTAATTATTTCAATTCATTTAAAACTCCATCTCATTTCTGAAAGTTTGAAAAATTTGTAGAAGGTTCGATAAATGAAAATCAATATTCAATATTGAAAAAGAAATAATCTCAATAGGAATTCGAATATACAACCTCCTATTCTGATGCTATGTTCGTTCAACAGATATGTTAGGGTAAAATTTAATTATTTCAATGGCTCTATAGTTTTTATTCAATTAGTGGATATATATGCTCAAATTCACCTATACATAATGCCTATATAGCTTAGAAATATATTATAAAAAGTTCTTCTAATTATCATACCACATTTAAGCCTTCATAATATATATCTAATGTTAGGGTAGGTTTGAGGGTAATTTTAAAATTGGTTAAAATTACTTTTGTCATTTTCAAAATTACCATGAAATATGTTTTTAATCCTTCAAAACTAATATTGATGATTGAAAATTGCATTTAAAAGTGTACAATTAAAAATTAAATTAATTTTGAGTGATTAAAGTGTGTTTTTTGAGTAATTTTAAAAATGACAAAAGTGATTTTGACGATTTAAAAATTACTCTCAAACATGCCCTTAAACTAATAGAGATTCTTCCATTACTAAGAAGACGAGGATGACGATGACGACAACGACGACGGTGAAAAAAGAAAAAGAAAAAAAAATGAGCAAATTCGTATTATAATCAAGCAAAATATATCGAGTAAATTTGAAGAGCAATATTAGGTAAAATCTTGATGAACACACCCCATTATTTTGTCTTCTTCTTAGAAGGATAAATCCCCATAGATTTCTTGCATTACTTACCCACCAAAAGAAAGAAAAAAAAAAAAAAAAGGAAAAAAAAAACCAAACTGTAAACTTTTTCTAAAGCCTTTTTTTCTAACCCTAAACCAAACAAGGAATCTGAATCTGCATTATTATCTTCTCCATGCAAGTTAGCTCTCTCTCTCTTTTATTTATCATAAAATTATGAAGAAACATTAGGTTATTTTAGAAGTATAATTAATAAGTAATTTGATTGATTTTGATGCATGTTGTTGTTGTATTTTTTGAATTCTCGAGGTTCGTAGCGGTAATAATTCGACGACGGAGAAGGAGGACGGGAAGATTAGGTCGGAGGTGAAGAAGAAGAATACTATGACGGAATCAGATCGTCGTCATCATCGTCATCATCAAGATAATCATGGACAAGATCAAGAAAAAGATAAAGATCAAACATTGCCTCCAGGGTTTAGGTTTCATCCTTCTGATGAAGAGTTAATCACTTTTTATCTGTTGAATAAGATATCAGATGCTAACTTTACAGGAAGGGCTATTACTGATGTTGATCTCAACAAGTTTGAACCTTGGGAATTACCAGGTGATTGCTTCTAATTATTGTCTATTTTATTTCATCTTTAAATTAGGGTTTTTAGTTTTTTCCAAGATTAGGGTTTGTTTGGAAAACGGTTAACTATGTTTGGTTTGATAATGATTTCGTTTTTAGTTTATGTTTTGAAATTTGTGTTTGGTTTCTTCTCAATTTATGTATTATGATTTTCATTTATTTTTAAAAAAAATACTTGAATTCCTAGTCAAATTTTAAAAACAAACATGATTTTTTTTCCTTTTAAGTTTTCAAAAATTGGTTTAATTTTTGAAAATATGAGTTGAAAGCAAATAACAAAACATAGAAATTCATGAGTGTAAGTAGTGTTCTTTTAAGCTCATTTTTCAAAAACTATAAATTTAAAATTCTAAAATCCCATTTGGTAACCATTTGGTTTTTGAATTTTAGTTTTTGAAAATTAACTCTACAAACACCTTTATCATCTTTAGATTTCTTATTTTGTTATCTACTTTTTACTCATGTTTTAAAAAACCAAGCCAACATTTGAAAACTAAAAAAAATAGTTTTTAAATACTTGTTTTTGTTTTTAGAATATGGCTAAGAATTCGACTCTTATACTTAAGAAAAATGCAAACCATTGTAAGAAAATATGACAAAATATGCTTAATTTTCAAAAACCAAAAATAAAAAACGAAATAGTTACCAGACGGGGTCTAAATTATTAAGAATTGTGATTGAAAACTTCTAAATTTTAATATCATCATTATTTTGGCTATTAATTAAAGCTACCATTTACAATTTAAATTCTTGATTATGAAGGGAAGAATAACTTTTCTGTAAAATTTTAAATTTCATTATACATGTCAATTTTAGTCATTAAATTACTTATATTAGTTTACCATTTAATATTTACTTGTCTAATACCCATATATCTAACTACTTTTGTGACATGAGCTTATAAATATGCCTAATATACATATCTCTTGTTAAATCAAAACAAATAGTAATGACTAGATAGTTTTTTCACACTTTTATGACTAAAAATGAGATAAATTTAAAAGTTTAGATATCAAAATGTATATTTTAAAAGTTTAGGAAGAAAATAGAATTAATTTTTTTTAAAAAATATATATAAAAAATCTAGTCAGGTGTTAAAAGATTAGGGTTTGAATGGAATGGAAGTTGGTGTTTAAAGCTGTTCTCTATTTGTATTTTCAAGCGATAATAATTTCTGAATATTAATGAATGGTGGTAGCTGTGGACAATGGTTTAATTTACGACCCCAAAGTTTTAGAGCTTTTATTTTAATATTTAAAAGTAATTTTAAAATAATTAAAATCATATCTTTCATAAAATTAAATTAACTCGAAACATGTCTTTTATAATTTAAAAGCAAATATATGATAGTACAAAAATTGCATTTAAAAGTGAAATCAAACATTAATATTTAACATACCATTTCGGTCCTTGTACATTGGGATTTGTCTAATTTTAGTTATTATACTTTTAATAAATTGTAACTTTAGTCATTCTAAGTTAATTTTTTTTTATTGAAATTAATTTTATAATAATAATAATATTCACAAAAGAAAATGTGAGAAATTACTATGAACAAACAAAATATCAAACTATTTACAAATAGTTTTTCTATATTTGTAAATAGTTTTGACTCATTTTTCTATATTTGAAAATAGGCCATAAAATATATTATTTAAATAGTTCTCCAAAATGTTTAACAGAAAGGCTCAAAGATTTTAAAAAAATAATAATAATAAATAAACTAACATACACATAAAATTTGATATTTTAGATTGATTTTGAACGTGACAAAAAGTGATTTTAACAATTTTCAAAAGAAAACTATTTAGATGTTCACCAAGCAGCACCTGTCTTTGTACAATCCAATCAGTTACCTAATTAAAATTTGTCATGCGCCAAATATATATATGTAAATTAAATTATTATTATTTTTACTTTGTTAGGATACATGATATAAGTGCACCTAATCATTTTTTTTTTTTTTTTTTTAATCATTTCTAAACATGAAATAGATATGTTATTAACACGAAGGATCGGTTTTAAAACAGGGAAGGCTAAAATGGGAGAAAAAGAATGGTATTTTTTCAGCCTAAGAGATAGAAAATACCCAACTGGAGTGAGAACAAACAGAGCAACAAACACAGGGTATTGGAAAACCACAGGGAAAGACAAAGAAATATTCAATTCCAATACTTCAGAGTTGGTTGGAATGAAGAAAACATTGGTGTTTTATAAAGGGAGAGCCCCAAGAGGAGAAAAAACCATTGGGTTTATGCATGAATATCGCCTTCATTCCAAAACTGCTTTTAGAACAGCTAAGGTAATTTTTCTTCCACAAATATATCATATTTTATGTTGTAGGTTAAAATTTTATATTATTTCTTATGGATAGGAAATTACTTTACTTGTCTTGAATTGAAGAAACATATGAGTGTTTAATAAGTTTTGATCATCACTTTAATTAATTATCCAATCATGTTACAAGTAATCTAACCAAAATTCAGTTCTAAATTTTGGGAAAATTTTCTAGCCCTACCCATGAATTAAAATAATAATGGTGTATTAATAGTAGATATTTACCCTAAATTGTGCAAGTTAAAGTTAATAACATTACGACATCAAATTTTAAAAACACAAAGTTGTTAAGACTTGAATCGTACAACAATTGATCTATGGCTGCTGATAATGCTTCGCTTTGTTTAAAACTATAAGTCAGGCGTGGGTAAATTTTACTAGAAAAGACAATGCTGTCATGGTTATATATATATCATTTAAAAAGATATAAAAATGAATATGGTTAAGAGACGACTACACTATTAATCTCGAAACTTGTATCCATTGTCTCTACCTCTAGACCTTAAAAAGTAATATATAAATAATTATTTTAAATGATAAAACTGCTAAAAATATTTATAAATATAGCAAAATATCATAGTATATTAGTGATAATGTAACACGAAAATGATGATAGTGAAATGATAATAATCTACAAGTGTGACTCTGATATTTCAGAGCATTTGTAAATATTTGGAGCATAGTAGCCCAATAAATATATACATATATATTATAAATATATATATATTAATGATTTGCTAGAGGCTTGTTTGAATAAAATGTTTTTTAAGTTCTAAAAAAAGTTTTACCTAATTTTTTATTTTTCCATTTTTGCTGTGATTTTTAATATGTGGGGGATCATTTTTTATTGGTCTGCATATTTGAATACAGGACGAATGGGTGGTTTGCCGAGTATTTCAAAAGAGTCCTGGAGCTAAAAAGTATCCTCCAAACCAATCAAGAGCAGTCAATCCTTATGTCAACCTTGAAATTCCCCCTTCTCTTCTTCCCCCACCCATCATGCAGCTCGGTGACCCTGCGGCTCAGTACGGCTATGGAAGAAACTACATAACCAGTACAGAGCTGGCTGAGCTTAACCGAGTCTTGAGAGCCGGTGGAGGTGGCGGAGGCAGTGGAGGATCGACTCACGGTATTAACTTATCGATGCAGCCCCAGTTCAACTACCCAACTACAGGGGGCTGTTTCACAATATCCGGGTTGAACTTGAACCTTGGAGGAGCCGTATCGCAACCAGTTTTGCGGACAATGCCGCCCCCAGTGCCAACAACAATGACAATTGGTCAGGATATTGCTACGTCCGTGATGGCAAGTTCGATCGCTCCTGAGACTGCTTACGGGGTAGAGGTCAACATGCTACGTCCGTGATGGCAAGTTCGATCGCTCCTGAGACTGCTTACGGGGTAGAGGTCCACAACAATGCCAATGGACCTAGCAATAGATTTATGAACATGGATCATTGCATGGACCTGGAGAATTACTGGCCTACCTGGTAAAATGAAGCAGCTGGGTTGATCATAGCCAATTTATGCACACAATTCTGTGTAAACACTGAAGAAGTTGTTGCAGTTTCGTAGAGATAGTTCTCTCTTCTTCCTTTGTTATATGTTTCACGAACCCGCCTTTTCTTTGTTGATGTGTACCGTTTTAACTCCGAAATTGGAGTCTAGTTGTATGAGTAAGCAGTTGAACAGCTCTTTTTCGATTACTTAATATCTATAATCTCATAGATTCGACTATTAAAGGAATTGCTACCAATGATTCTGAATCGAAGCCTGTTCCTTTCTGGACTTCATAATCTAGCACAGCTGAAAGTTTCATCCAAGCTGGCTGCTAACATTACACAGAGAGAAGACTTGAACAGTGAATAGTAACAAGAGATGAAAATTTGAAATAATTTATTTCGACTTCGTGACTATTGTACAACACAACGAGCAAAAAACTTGGTACAGCTCCGGCCTTGCAGTCATAGACTCGTAAACATGTAAAACAAAGTATAACTTCAACTTCTAAACTTCTTGGATACATTTAGCAGCATATGTTTGACGATCGTGGCTAACAAAGGAGGTGAAACTATAAGAGCTTCAAAAAAATATCAGACCTTTCAGTTCCAGGTTTCTAGAGAGTTTGGCAAGCCAAAGATGTGCTGTCCACCTGCAGAAAATTGAAATATATTTATATGGACGGTTTATTATCATTAGAAGCTTGTAAAATAATATCAACAAACGGGTACCCACAGGAAGATAATGGAGGTCGAAAGGATATTTGAAATTAAAACATAATAGCAATCACATGGCAACACTACGTTTTCAAGTACTTCCACAAAAATATTCATAAAATCAAGCATCCCATTCTACTTTTTCTCATTTACTTGTCGTGAAAACTATCACAATCAACACTATCCATATATTGTATCACAACAGAATGAGAAAAACAAATGTACAACTCAGTGAAAGGCATCCTTTACAAAGAAATGTAAGGTACTTTTATTTGCTCTCTATTAGTTACCATCAACGCTAAGGACAAGGTGCAAAAGAAACCATCTTCCGAATTCCTATACGAAAAATTGTAGAGACTGGATTCTCTTAGGCCTTTGCGGTCATGGATTAAGGGGCAAAACACAGGTTCTGTAGATCACTAATTTTTGTGTTAGCTATTCCTTGAGCCTTTCTTTGGCTTTTTTCATTTTTTCTTGAGTACTCTCTCTTTGGAGTTGTGCATTGGCAATAAAAATAAATAATAGAAGTAACAAGTTTTTTTCATAGGTCTATGTTTCAGCACTGTATCATTATTGGATTATTTGCACAACGGGAAGGAAAAAATTGACAAAAACCGAACAAGTATACTATATCTACCTTATCTATAGACTATAGTCTTTTCATATGAAGATGGTTAAAAGTTGCAAAGTGAAGAAAATGATTAAAACAAGACATTTGCAATACCACTATGGTGGTTCTGCTATTCGAGCTCTAACAGTCAAGTTAGTCGAAGCTTGGAATAATAGGAAGTGGATTCGCAAGCGTGAAGAGAGTTTTAATGCAAAAAGGTTACTAGAGGGAGAGGGTGATCAGTGGTTCAGTGAGAAGCATTCATTTCAAGCAGTGCCCTGTGGCAGGAAGAGACTGGCATGTCATGCTAAACAAGGCAAGTTAAAATGGTAAAGCATACCTCACCGTTGCAAAAATGCTAAGTCAACAGTAGGGTGGGCAAGAGAACCAATCAATTAAGGAAATGTGCATTATCACAATAAGTTCTTAACATATACCACTTCACAGAGTACCATTAATATAGTAACAGCAGTTCATTTATTTATTCTGAACATAAATGTTAAAGATAAAGCAAACCTTCGAAAATTCGTCAAAAACAGAGGACCAGCAAATGATGTTACACTTTACTTGCCAGAAGTTCCCCTTTTGGCCTTACGACGTACATGGTGGTTGTTGGCACCCCGGACAGATTTCCTTGCCCTTTTACTGCACAAAGACATATTATTCCTTCGAGTGTCTACACTATAGGAAAATAAAAGGGAGCATACTTTCAATACCGTAGAGAAATGGGAAGAAGAAAAAAAGTCATACCGGGATATGCCGCAGCAAGAGCAAAGATTGAACAATATTAACATGGGTAAGGCCAATAATGCCGAATCCTGGATTGAGAGTCATTAACAAGTGATTAAGAGATTTAGTAAAATAATACGTAAATCTATTTTACCCCTGAATTTTCACACTTCCACACCTGTGTTGTTTCGGTTTTTTAACTAGAAAATATAGTTTTGGTCCCGGACTTTCATTAAAATTCTAGTCCTTGGCATTAACCTTATTGTATTGAAAATATATTTTAAGAAACCGGTTTCTAGACTCAATACAGACTTGATACATGTAATAATGTCCTCATTAAAAAAAATAATGATAATAATATTTAAAAGAGATCATTTTTTTAAGTATAAGGGCGACAAAACTTCAGAGAGGTAAAATTAAACCGAAAATCTGCATATCATCTTTTAACAAGGTCATATTTTCTAGAATAATACAAACCAAAAGCCACTCGAACTCTTTAGTAGCAACTGGTCTTGTAATGTCATGTCGGTTGAGCACTTCTTGGATGGTGGATTTAACCTGAGTAAAAATAAGAAAATAATCAAAGTTTAAAGGACTATATTAAGAACATACTTCAGAGTAAAATTTTCTTGTTTTGATTCCTGGTAGCAGGAGAACTATCATTCCTGCCTGAGGAGCTCCTTCTAGTAGCTTTCAACACAATAAGAAGTGGTACGCCACATGCTATTAATTTATGATAAAAGGCAACGGAAGATGAAAAATGTTAACAACATGATTACCAAGGACAACATAATGTTCTGCCCTCATACTTGGGCGAGTTGGACAAGTACCGCAGTTAACTAACAATGAGCATTAGACCTTATTAAAGGTTTTTTCCCCCTATCTGTTTCTGAAATAAAAATAAACTGATCTAAAGAAAAGGTTTTACGGTTCTCACAAGCACCAACAATTATCATCTCAGAAGTCAGAACCTACTCTAAAGATTCCATAAGAATAAAATCTCAGGGAAGACATTAGCCCTTGTATTAAATTCCGACATTAGCGTATATATTCTAAATTTTTAACATGACTATTTGATGTATCCATCAGTACAGGTGAGATTATAGGTCATGTATCCAGAGACCAGAATAATCCAGAAAATTAAACCCTTATGTTCATATGTCCTGTAACAACTTCACGTATTCCATTTGGTTCATCCTAAAAAATGAGTTTTAAAATTTTTTAAGTATTACTTTTTCAGTTCAGGATCTCAATTGTTGGTTTGCTAGGGAAAAGAAACAGCACAGGCCACTTGTTTCGTACAGCATTGCAGGGGGTCAGAGTTTCAAATGTAATATGAATTAGCTGATAAAGGAAAACTCCAAATTCCTTAAGATTTCTACTATTGGAAAATTCCTTCTCTCTCCAAGGAATTCTCGGAAGAACTCCTGCATTATATATAACCGGTGGAATTTTGGTTAAAAAGAATTATTTACAAGGTTTGACGTCTTCTGTTATTTTAATTTATCTGGTCTTTGGAAGTATGATAAACACCTTTCACTTTCACGTATTGCATTACACTAGGAACTCCACGACCAATTATACATGTTTGGTTATTTTGTCTTGTTGATGTCACCTCACCTTACTTCTCAGTTGGGATTTTATTTGAATACTGCAACTCCAAGACATGAATGTAGTGGTAAAGATCCTTTTTTTCTTTTCAGAAAAAAATAGAAAATATCATCAAGATGCAAGAATTTCTAAAGAAAAAACTTTACAAGCATTGACTGAAAACATGGATCTGCAGATCTTCCTACATTTCTAGACTGCAAATGCTTTTTAAAGAGGGTGCTCAAGGCGATCAGTCAAATATGACTCCAGCTGAGCTGCTCAAAACGTTAATAATAAAAGAAACTCTTGACTTTCTAAGCTCCTTCGTATCAAAATTAGAAAAATATTTGACCTAGCAATTGGGTTTTTTATTTTATTTTATTTATTTTTCAAAAGAACTCCTCCACAAATACTCGTTCCCTGAAAACGGGTCCTCCATGGATTCTGAATCCATGAGCTCTAGACCGAAATCAAGGGACTTATATCACCAACAAGAACCCCTCCATAAATACTCGTTATCCTGACAACAGGTCCACACTGTATTCTGAATCCATGAACTCTAGACTGAAATCAGGGACTTATTATATCACCAATGAATACCACTTCTCATCAAGTCACGGTAAATAAAAAGGTATGTTTACAAAATATCCAATATTGCATTACAACCACGAAAAAATTACCAATTTTATTTTCGTACCTTCTGACGATGTGTAGTTGCAGATTGCATAAAATTTCCACAAGTATGCACTATGTCCTCTGTGTATGGATTTAATGCTACTCGAACTTTGTCAACATGAGGTTTCGCTATGGTAGCAACATGATCAACATATGGTTTGCAGACCGTTTTTACTTTCTAACCACATCAAAAAGGGAGTAAAGAAAGAAAGAAGGTAAAAATTAAATTGAAAGAGAAGAAAAAAATAAATAAAACCAAAACAATGATAAAGACTGCAAGTTATATACCTGAAAGTAGGAATAGGCAAATTCTTGCGCTCTTATAATATGTGGAATCAGTGCCTGTTTTGAAGCCTCGTAAGCTTCTGAACTTCTTTTACACAACAATTGCAAATGTGGTTCAGAATTGGTTTTCACCACCAACCACTGTTCATGCATGGCAGGGATCCACTTCTGCAATTGGCAACAAGTAAAAAAGTTCATTCAAATATCTAATGCCTAGAAAAATATTAGTACAGCTCACCCGACAACCACAATGTTTTTTACCTTCAGAATAAATATAAAATAGAATGGTTCAGAAGCTTACGAGTATTAATGCTAAGAGTACTAACGGTTTGCAAGGCTAAGAGTATTAGTGCTAAGAGTATAAAATAGTATTGATGTAAGGCTAAGAATATTAATGCAACTTTGAAAGTTCAAGGTTATTTTAGAAATGAGTATTAATAGTTTGTGTTCATATACTAACATTAAGGGTGTTTTTTAAGGTTAAGGATAATATTTTTGAAACTTTTGAAAGTTCAAGGGTATTTTTGAAACAAAACACTATCGGTTTCCATCTAAAACTAACGGTAAGGATATTATTTAACTTCTTTTAAAAGTTCAAGAGTATTTTTTACACAAAGTACAAAAGTTCAAGGGTATTTTGTATAATTTAGCCTATAAAATATAGCCATTAATTATTAATTTCCTAACCAGTACACCTAGAAAATGAATTTTAATCAAACCTAAAAGTTCATTGTGTACACCTTCCAAACTATTCAATTTGTAGTTTTAAGAAGTTACTAAAAAATGTTATAATACACGCACATCCAATTTAACAGAAACAAACCAGTCTGAGTGAGCATTGAAACAAAATAAATCACTTTTCAAAATTGATGTTGAAATAGTTTTTCTTCATGTAAAAAACAGCTTATTCCTTCTTTACCTGACATATATGCTATCTATTTAGCATATGAAAAAAATAAAATAAAAAGAAAAGAAAGACAAGTTGGTCATATCACAACGAGCAATTTCAAACAAATAAAGATCCATATCAAAATTTAAACCGAGGTTTGATATGTGAGACAATTAAATAGAAAAGGAGATTGTATAGTTACATTACTTCAAAAACATTCAAGAATAATATACATCAAAGATTCTTTAAATACTTCTCCTAATATGATCTTAAGCTACTAAGCTATGCTTCTATGTCAAGTAAATACACAAGCAGAAATTAAGAAAATTATCTCACAGATTTAATTGGTTCCATGTGGGGTCCCAACCAATTCTCCACATGCTTCTTTCCCACCCACACCTGCAACCAATTAGAAAAAGAAGGCAAGAACAAGAAGGTTGATGAACTTTTTCTTGAACAAGATGGTGCACCGATGATAGAAATCAACTTTCACTGAAGGTTGATGAACTTAAAAGAAAAATGGGAAAGCTAGCAAGCCAAGCAATGGTGAAGATAGGATGCAAAAAAAATTATTTCACAGGGTATGAACAAATAACCTCAAGAAACCATAAAACAGTACCTTCTGAACCACCGTACTTATGGTGGGCTTTGCATGCTCGTTCCAGAATGAAGCAAGCCATGGTGGTAACCATGCACCGTGGACCTGCTAATGAATTATGTGTAAATTTTATTTAGCTGAGCGTCATTTCAGTCATAAGATAACCTCTAGAGTGATTTGACTTGAACTCTGAAAAAACTTTGTGACAAAGTAAAACTAACAAAGAGAAAGATGGACTTGTCAAGTACTGATATGCCAATGCTTATGTGGCTTTAGGATCTTTTATCTAATATTATTTTTTTTCTTCATAAGTCATTTCATTGTTATTTTATATTAAACTCCCTTTCGTATTTTTCTTCCAAATCATTATCCTCCTCCCCCACCTCTTCGAGATCTCACTCACTCCCCACCTTTCTCCACTTCCTCCTCTTTCCCCACTACCTTCATTCTTCACCTCTTTTAGATCTCTCTTCAGTCTCCCTCCCCTCCCTTTTCTTCCCACCTCTTATAAATCTCTATTCAACCACCTCCCACCCATAAACTTCCAAATCCATCTTCTTCTTGTCCCTCTCTCTACCTCACCTCTTCTCAATCTTTCTTGATTATTCTAGATTCCCCCTCTCATTCAATCCCCTTCTTTCTCCATACACTTGCTCATCGCACGGTTGTTCAGCAAATTGAGTTTTTTTTTTTTTTTTTTTGTGGTTAGACTTCACAATTTGCAGGGATAAGCCCATTTAAGTGAAAAATCAAGAGAAGCCACTGGATCAGACGAAAGGTTTTCCCAAATTGCAAGAGAATCTCCTGCATAAAATTTGGTTCTGCTCAATGCCTTGAGCTTGAGTGAGCAAAGAGAGAAAGAGGGGAGGGAGACTTTACTTCTCTAGCTACTCAAAACTTCACAATTCACATCCTCACATCAATTTTTTCCCACATCCTCCAAAATAATTTGAACAAAGTTCATCACTATGAATTTATGGAATATGAAACCCTATCTGCCTCGGAATGGCTTCAAGAACAACATCAACAATGTTTATAGAATAATCCCCTCACCAACCATATAAAAAGAATCATCCATCTTGTACCTGCCTCAAGGTGAAATTACCTCATCAAATTCAAAGACCCATAAAGGAGCTCCAGAACTTAAATGATAATATGGAGACGGAAAATATATATCTTCAATAGTATCGTACAACCACTTAAACCTCACCCAGAATCTAAATACCCAAATGAGAAGTTTCATTGAGGTAGGAGAAAAATCCTTCTGGCATCGAAAGCACATAGCTCATGTATTATTTGACTACACGGAAGGAAGCATAATGTACTGGAATTCACTTGCATGATGATAGACCAGAATAAATTAATTAATAACCTTTACCTCCTCCAACGCTTCACTCTTTGAAGTGACCTCAAACTTTGCTTTTATCATTTCTTCCTGAGAATAGACAAGAAAATTGCTAAGACAGAAACATTCAAATTCCATAAAATGCACGTTAGCAGCAGCGCTGCTACTGCACAACCATATAAAGTACCTCAGCCACTTTGAGTGCACGTTGGAGTTTCTGAATTTTGCTTTTCTGTTCTTCATTAGTGTTCTGAAGCTGTAAACAAAAAGCAAAAAACAAAATCAAAATCAAAAGCATAAGAACAGAACTAC
Organism: Lagenaria siceraria; assembly: GCA_002890555.2. Taxonomy (NCBI): domain Eukaryota; kingdom Viridiplantae; phylum Streptophyta; class Magnoliopsida; order Cucurbitales; family Cucurbitaceae; genus Lagenaria; species Lagenaria siceraria. The sequence goes on from CM016490.1 coordinate 18,612,960, forward strand.
GAAAAACTAAAACAGTTCCTCCTCGTGAACTGTGAGCAGCAATGAGGCTGCCAATTCCAATCCACATGTTTCCACAAATGCACTCAACTTACTTTCTCCAGTTTTGATATAAACTTCTGCATTTTCTTCTCAGCTTCATTTGATCGCACTTCCAGAGCATTTTTCTCCCTGTTTTGAGCATCTAGTTCCCTTTTAAGTTCACTGACCTGAAAAAAGACAGACACAGTGAGTGCATACCGTAGTTACAATGGTCATCCTGTTCAAGATTTCTATATCGTATGTACCTGCTTCTCTAATTCACCAGCACGTGAATGAGCCTTCGCAATTGTTTCCTCAGCATGTAGTTTCCCTTCTCTCTACTCAAAACAAGAATTACATTAACATATAAAATTCAAAATACCCAAAAAGAGAATAGAGTGGAGTAAAGGTTACACGAGGCAGTAACAGTATCAGAAAATCAATCTCTATAATTGCGACAATACATGTATTAGTACGGATTTTTCAGTTCAAACACATATGAGAGCCAACCTGGAGAGATTCTATCTCGCTTTCAAGAAATGAAACTCTATCTGACTTGTCCCTAAATATTTCATCTTTTTGAGATATAAGATAATCCTTTTTCTCCAATTCCCGTGCTTTTTCATCAATTAGGACCTCTGCAGAAATAGGAAAACGCATAAGACAGCATATGGAAAGCGCTTTGTGACAATCTTTTTCCAGAGATATAAAGCAAATGGTGGAGCTTCATTCAATCACAGGAAACGTTTTCTTATTTCTAGAATCTATACGGCTTCGAAAGACCATATCAACTTGAAACAACATCAATTCGACCTAAAGAGAATTGAAACAGCTAATAAAGAAAGAAACAAGTTCCAATGTATTCCCAATAAAGTTTGCTTCAACAAAACACGAAAATCCGCACTAATACTTCATCCACCACATTTTCCCACGCTTTCTCAGCAACCAAAAAAACTCAAATGCATAGGATATTGAAAAATTAACAAGAAAAAACTAACCAAGCTCTCGGATCTTAGAATTAAGTTTTTCTAGTTCGATCTTAAGCACGGAAGAATCAGAGCCATCCTCTCTCACGACTTCAATTACGTCGTCTCCGCCGTCGACGATCGCGTCCGCTGCGGCGGAGAAGACAATTAAAGCTAGAAAAATCGTTAGGATGGCAAGCTTCGGAACCGCCATGGATTCCAAAGGAGAAGAGGAAAAGGAGTTGCCGCTAGTCCAGCGATTTTGTGTTCGTCGTGAAAAACGTGCAGTGTCGCATCCGCTTCGCGGTCGAAGAAGAACAAGAATAAAGAAGAAAAGAAAGATATTTATTTTTCGTTTTTTTAATATAATTTTCTAAATTCAGGAAATTAGAGGAACAAAAGGAGAGGTTGCCAACGGGGCTGACACGTGTATTTGGGTATTCGAAATCTGCGTACTTGGCACTCGCCATTCTAACAGATATTATTCACTTGACTACGGAAACCTATTCGGTGTTTAAAAATTGGAAAAAAAATATTTAATTTGCACCGTGCACCCCCACCCGAAACTTAGGTTTTATTTATTAATTTAAACCCTAATTCAGACCTAATTCGTTTGGATTGAATTTTTAGGTGGAATTATAAAACTTAAGTTCCAAATATACTGTTAAATTAAAATAAATAAATAAAATTACTTTTGACCCATAAATTAGTAAGTGTTTTAATTTTAACTTTAAATTTTGAAAAATATTGCAATTTTAACCCTCTAATAAGTTTTCACTCTAAATATTATTAACAAAAATTTCTCTTATACCTTCAATTAAATATAAGCATATGTACGACACAAAATTGAGAATTTTTTTTTTAAATAATGTTAATTTAATAATATATGACAAAAATAGGGTAGATGGAAAAATAATGTCAAAAATGGGGTTGTAAAATCGTGTACCCGGTCCACGAGTTACCTGCCACATCTGCAGGTCAAAGATTCTCGTTGCCACGCACCTGCCACGTAGTGAAATCGTGGACCGGGTCCACGAGTTCCATACTCGTGGATCGGGTCCACGATTTTCAACCGCCCCTCTTCTTCTTCACTCCTTCTCTTCTTCACTCATTTCTTCTTCTGCCGCCCAAATTCCTCTCGCCGTTGCCGTGGTCCGCCGCCCACCACCGTGCTGCCGCTGTCTCCGCCACCGCCGCCGGTAATTTTTTTTTTTTAAACACAAAACTTGTTATGAAGTTTGTTTTGGTTAATATTCACCAAATCTAGAGTGTGAAGCTTGTTTGTTGATTAATATTGAATATTTATTTATTTTGTATAAGATTTAGTATTTTTTTACCATTAGATTTGATTTTATAATTTTGTTTTCGGATTGCATGAGTTTGAGATTTTTTTTAAAATAATGTTAATTTAATAATATATGACAAAAATAGAGTAGATGGGAAAATAATCTCAAAATTAGGTGTATCTTTATTTATTTTTCAGTGATTTCGCATCATAGATCCGGGTTCTGGCAATCAACAAGAGTATTATGAACATCCATCCGTCGTCACCCAAGAGGATATTGATGAATTAATTCATCAACAGCAACACTTTGAAGTGCCTGTACCTCGTCGTCCGCACCGTCAACGAAGACGTCCACCATGTGGCACATGACTCGTGTGTAATTTAAAGTTTAAGTTTTTATGAATTTCTAATCTTCAGACGCATTTATATGAGTATGCTATAAAATAACAATATTAAGAAATGTAATTGTTGATTAAAAAAAAAAAAAAAAAAAAGAAAAATGAAAATCGTGTACCCTGTACACGATTTTGGTCTCATTGACCAACCACGTGGATGCCATGTGGAAATCGTGTACGGGGTACACGATTTTACAACCCTATTTTTGTCAATATTTTCTTCAACCACTCTATTTTTAGGATTTCTTTACTATGTACCCTATTTTTGTCAATAGTTCAAAATTCAACATTAATTTTGAATTTTGTCCCAAAATTGACAAAATTTTAAAGAAAATGAAGCTTTTTTAAAATATATATATATTTGGCAAATTTATTCAAAAGTTAATTAGTATGTTTGTCAAATTTTGTTTCTATAAAATGTTATTTGATTGAAACTATTGAGTTTTATGAAGACTTTTTTAGACTATTTTCTGTTAACATTGGTGGTGAAGTAGTGAAAATTGTATTGGAGTAAAAATTGCAACATCTATTTACGTTTAAATTTGTTGAATCCTAAAGTTTTAATTCCATCAAATTGGACCCTAAATTTAAATAATTGTTGTAATGTTAACATTTTGCTCAATTTTGTTAATTCATCCACTAGTAATTTTAATAGAAAAGATGTACAAATCTTCATAGACTCATTAATATCAATAAAATAAAGTTTTACATAAAAGTAAGTTTGATCAATGCATAAATTAACTATAAAAAATTTCATAAAAAAAAAAACTCTAATGTTATTTTCTCTAAATTTTATTCATTTTTGTATCGTACATAATGTTTTTATAATTCATTGGATGCATACAATTTTTTTAATAGTATTTGGAGAGAACTTTCATAGAGTTAAAATTACATCCATGATCAAATTTTAAAATTAAGTTTGTAAATTGCCTAAAAAATTTAAGATTGTAACCCTTATTTTATTTATTTTTAGTACAACAATTGCAGAGATGAAAATCAAACCTTCAACTTTTAGAGGAAGGTCATGTCAATTATCGTTAACTTAAACTCACTTTGACTGTAACACTTATTTAAGTTTGAGGTACAATTTGATCAAATTAAAAATTTAGAGTTAAAATTGATACACATTTTGGCAAGTTTAAGGTCAAAATTGATATTTTCTTATTGAATGTCATGTTTTTTTTAAAAAAAAATTTCATGTTTCTAACGCTATTAAATATGGTCACTTTTCTATATGATAAATTAAAGTCATGACAAGCAAGAGAATAGGATAAAGTTGACATACATTCCAAATTATACGCAAGGGTCCATAAGATAAATTGACTATTCTTTTAGTAACGATATAAATGGTCTTTTCCCCCTTAAGATTGAGGGAAATATGGCTTATTGTTTTAGAAATTTGGGCACTGAATAGAGCAACATGAGTAAGGGTCGATCTGGAATGTTTTGTAGTTTTAATTTTTATTTTATATTCGTGAGTGTTCGAGCCAACTTACACGTACCTCGACTAATTTCATGGGACAATATGTCTGATCCTATAACATTTGGGTGTCAAGAAAACTCGTAAGATATTAAATTTTAGGTAGGTAGGCACCATAAGATGTTGGGTAATTTAAACCCTTCCAAAAAAAAATATTTTTAACAAAAGTGTTAAGATATCTTACTTATTTTAAACTATTTTAAATAACACTATTGTTTGTTGAACCATATAAAAAAATAATTCTATCAGTTACTAAAAAAGAAAAAAAGGTAATTCTATCAATTATAAATATATTTTTGTAATTGTTACCACGCATTTTCGAATTTTTAAGTTAAGTTAAATAAACACTTTTGGTCTTTAAACTTAAAGTAATAATTTAGTCCCAAAACTTTAGTTGTCAACGATTGTCCCAACACTTTTAAATTTGACAACGATTGTCCCAACAATCAAACTTTAACAACGATTGTCCCAACACTTTTAAATTTGTAACAATTTAGTCAATTAAACTTTAATAAGTAATGATGTAGTTTCTGTATTTTATAATTTGTAACAAGTTAGTCCCAGTTATGAAAAATCACTAAATCATTACAAATCTCGTAAAATACGTGGACTAAATTGTTATTTATTTCAACAAATTTAAAAGTATAAAGATTAAATCATTATCAACCAAAGTTCGAAAACTAAATTATTAGTTTGTTAAAAGTTTAGGACCAAAATATATTTAATTTTATTTAATTACTTTAAAGTCATTTTTTTTATAATTCAACTCTTAAAGTATTTCTTTAAAAGTAAATTATAAATTAATCCAAACACACGTTACAAGAAAAATACTTTAAATTATTGATTTTTTAAAAAGATGCTTATAGAAATAGAATAAACGTTTATTTTGCATTGTTTCCAAAGTTACCAACCAAACACACGTTAAATTAATTTAAACTTCGATAAAACTTTTCTAATATAATCGATCAATTTAATTTTCACATATATTTTATGAGGAAATACTTTTTAATTTTGTAGATTAATTAGATAATAAGAAAGTTTTGTCCTCTTAGATTTTAAAATCTTATTCTTACATCTCTAAATTTAAAAGATACTTCATTTTAGTCCGCAACTTAATAAAAAAATGGCATGACATATTTTATTATAAAAGAATTATGTGTGGCAAGTTATTAATTTTTTTTTAATATCTCTCTATCCTTATTTTCCTCTCTCTTATTCTATCTCTAAATTTCCTTCCCTCTTTCACATATATGAAAAATTAATTAATTATATATATATATATATATATATATATATATATATATATATATATATATATATATATATATATATATATATATATATATATATATTGCTAAATTTTAAACTTCATAACTAAATTGATCGTATTAAAACAACACCATTAAAAACATGGATTAAAAAAATGGATGTAAGAACCAAAAAATTAAACAAACTTATGAAAATGAATACTAACCTTATTAATTTAAAAAGAAAAAAAAAGCTTAAACAAACTTTTAATTTAATGTAAATCACCTGTGTTTAAGTTTATTTTATTTATTTATTTATTTAAATTTTAAATTGATGAGTTTAGTATTTATTATTACATTATAAGTTTGTTTAAGTTTTGATTGTATATTCATGTTTTGTGCTAAGTTTATTTGCGGTGTGTTTTTAATTAGATGAGTTTATGATATGTTTTGTTATTATGTTCATATAAATAATCGATTGTTTGAATTTAATAAGTTAAAATTAATATTTGTTTTGATGATAAGTTTGTTTTAACTTTTGATGTTAATATAATAGGGGTAGGGGATTGATTTAATGAAAGCTAATGTTCGAGGACAAAAATAAAGCTTTATTCCTAAATTACTTATATTTATTTTGCTTTGGGTGAATATTTATGTTGTAATCTTAATATTATTTTGATCTCAATCAAACACTTTACAAAAAGAATAAAATTGACTTTATATTATTATCGTGTACATAATTATTTGCAGATTAAAAAAACACTTTTGGATTATAATAAAATTTAAAGAAAAGAATTGAGATTATTAAAAAAAATGTCAACAATTTCATAATAACGCTAAGGGGTAGACAAAGTAATCTTAATCGGTGTTGTGTATTTTGGTGTCGATAAAAGGCCTCTCGATGAGGTTCTGTCGACAAAGCTCTTTGATGACTTATTTTTTCACCGAGAAAAACTTTTGCCGATGAAATTTTAACTTGTCTAGACGCCGAACTCTCCGAATTCTCCATTTTGCAATGGTTAAAACTAAAAAAGTAATTTATTTTATTTTTTACCACCCTTACCTAAAAGATTACATTTAAGATTAGAAGGATGGTTTTTTCTCCTTTAAATTCAACAATTATGGATAGAGATATAGCCATCAACTTTTGGATTTATCATATTAAAGTGAGGTTAAAAATAAGGTTAAATTACAAATTTAGTCTTTGAACTTGATATTATTTATGCCTATTTGGTTCTTGAAACTTTCAAATGTGCCTAATAACCTAAACGTTAAAATTTGTATTTAATAAAATATCAATTTTGTTCTAACATATTCTTGACAATTTCAAAATTTTTAAAAATTTAAATTAACCTATTAACTATAAATATAAATATTATGTCTAATGAAATTCCAACTTTCAATTTTTTTTTTATTTAGTAAAGTCATGTGTTTTAAAATAAAAAGCTCAAACATTCCATTTGTAATTTTAATTCATAAATTAAATAGTTACAAATTTTAAAGTTTAAAGATTTAATTCATAATCTTAACGTAACTTTAGTGATAGTATACTTGATAAGAATTGCATCAGATTTTGTATTATTGTTATTATTATTTCCCAAAAGAAAAAAAGGGGGGGGGGGGGGGATCACGTGATGACCTCAAGTAGATAAAAATTGCATGGGATTTGTACTTTTGAGATTAAAATAAAATAATAATTAATTAACAATCAAAATGAATAATATAATAATAATAATAATAAAAATACAGCTTGGTAACGCGGTTTCTGCAAAGTGTATGCATCATAGACACATGCAAATAATAAAATAATTCGTTGAGATTTAATTTAAAATACCCAATAATACTCCATTAATAAATGGGCAGATACGTTGCTGATTTTTATTTAATTTCTTAATTTAAATTCATTTAATCTGTATAATTATTTATAGAAAGAGAGAAAAGCACACTCATTGTCGCAAAGCTATAGCGTTTGATAACCGTTATTTGTATTTAAAAAATTTCAATTTCAACCTTATAGTTTTTGATCTTATGAAAAAAAAGCCCCTTAAGTTCTCCAATTTACCGTGTTGAGATCTAAAAACCCTTAAAATTTTCAAGTAATTCAAGTTAGGAAAAAAAACCAGAGATAAAATGAATAGAAAACTTGAATAAATGAAGTTAAATATCCTCAAATTATAAATTTAATACATGTAATTCCATGTTATATCTATTTATTAATTAAGGCAATGTTTGATAATTATTTCATTTTTTATTTTTTATTTTTGAAAGTAAATTATCAAAACGAGTATAGCTCAACTGACATTCGAGATGGATTAACGACTATAAAATACGTGGTTCGAATCTCCTATCTTTATTATACTAAAATAAAAAATAAAAATTAAAAAATAATATTTTATTGAGCTCATTTGTTTCCAAAGTACTCTATTATTTTTTAAAATGTGCATTATTATTTTTAATCCTTTGTAAACGTTTTATAACTACCATTTGATTAAATATTCTTTACAATTTTAAACACAAATTCTGATGAAAGATGTGACGGTGACATAGGAAAATTATGAGATGATCCACGTTTTCGTTCTAGCTAGAACACTACTACACTATTTCAAGTCTCAATTTGTAAAAGATATTTATGTTCTAAGAATAATTTTGAAACATTTATAAAAGGTTAAAAATAATATTGTAAGTTTTGAAAGTATAGTAGTACTTTTAAAACAAATGACAAATCACGTACACAAGTGTAATTTTCATATATAATTTAACCCATTCTTTTAGTATAGTTATATGTAGATATGTAAGGTTTTTTTTTTCTTTTTCGAATGACTTTAATTTCACTTGACCTGGTCTTTCTCCCATCGTCAAAACAATATAAAAACGTGTTAATTATCCATATCATCCTTCGCAATTTTAGTGAGTGTGAAATTAAGATCATCCTTACAATAATGCTCTCACATGTTAGGTCTGTTCCTTCCTCCCTTATGCTCGTGTCAAGACTTAGCCGAGCGTTAGCAAAGTGTCATTCTCATAGTGAGGCACTTCGAGTTTGCGAAGCGCTAAAACCCTATGTGCTATAATGTTAAGTCAAGGACGCTCCATTTTATCTATAGAAGCAATTAATTGAGTTCTCAACGAATTAGCTCCTTAGTAATGACCTCAATTTATAGATAGAAAGTCCTATGACGGGAAACTACCATGTTAGGTTTGAAGAGAAATGAGACTGACAAGACCCAGCCAGATGCAAGCTTTTTCTTTTAATAGCCTGCCAAATGACTACATGATCATCATCGATCTACTATAGCTCAATTCACCATTTAGAACTTTATATAATCCAATACAATAGTGCTATCCCTTGCACTCACATTATTCCTTGCTCTCATTCTTTTGTGCTCCTCTTTAGTTTCTCACTCACGTTCATACTCGTTGCTTTGAACTCTCATTGATGGTACTTGATGGCAGTATGAACATTTAACACACTATTAATACACTTTGATAATGTCGGAGAATCATCCTTTATTATTCTTAAAAGTTGGGGCAAACAACATTAATCATCCGAAACTTAGGTTATCCAATGATGCAAGAGTAGTAAGAAAAATTGAAAATATATGTGAAAAATAAAAACAAAGGAGTTGTCAGTAGTTGCAGTAAGATTTTAAAACCCCAAATTTCTCCCATGGATTCGCATCATGTTGGCGATAAACAAGTACATCCTGTCCCCCGATTCCTTCCTCTTCCTCAAAACTTAATTACAATTTTCATATAATTAATTTCAAATACAACGCATTCGATCCACAAAATCCCCCAATTTCTAAAACAATTATTTCTCTGCCAGCTCTCAATCTCCACCCTCACTCATAAATTCACCTCCCCCAATTCCCAAACACACATCCCACACAAATTCCTCAACAAATTTTGCCATTTCCACTAAATGGGTATCTCTAGATTCATTGGGGACTTTCTACAAACACTTGGTGGGCGGTCCCGAGCAACGGCGGAATCCGCCATTAACGACGGCGAATCAAGGCCCCACAGAATGGCATACGACGACGTATTACTCAGGGCGTTGATTACGGTGTTTGGGATGAGGGAAAACGGGAGGATCAAAAAGGAAAAAGCAAAGGGGGTGGTGGAGAAACTTGGGTTGATAGAGAGTGAAGAAGAGAAGGAGAAGTTCGAGTTGGCGGCGGCGGAGGACGGCGATGAGGTGGCGGTGGAGGAGGTGATCGGAGAGGAGGAAGGGACGAGAAATGAGCTGCTTTATGAAGCGTTTAAGATATTTGATGTGGATGGAGATGGGTTTATTGACACAGTGGAATTGAAAAGAGTGCTTGATTGTTTGGGATTAGATAAAGGATGGGGAATTAGGGAGATTGAGAAAATGGTTAGTGTTGTGGATGTTAATTTGGATGGCAAAGTTGATTTTAGTGAGTTTGAATTAATGATGGGTGTTAAATGCCTTTGATTTGTTCTTCTTCTTATATTTATATTTTTTTTTTCTTTTTCCTTCTTTCTTTTCATGCCAAAAATTCTACAAAAAAAGGGTAGTTTTGGCATAATCTTCGTCCAACTAAAGAAAATAAAATGAATAATATTCTTCCCTCAATTTCCACCACCTTCTATTTCTAGTCCTTTTTTGCAAATAGGTATAAGTTTTTGGATCTAGTGGTAGTTTAACGTTGCCTGATTCTAATGTTATGTTTTATTCTACCTGCTGGCCGCTTATATTACTAGTTGTTTGTTAGATCTCGGATTAGTTTTAAGAAATTAGTTCATACTTTATATGTTTGATTTCTTTCTAATATACGATAACGACTCTTGGTTACAAGAAAAATGTTTCAATGATATTTGGGTGCAACCTGAGTTGCACCTATCTTCCTGAAGCCTCTCTAATGAAAGAATATTAAAAAAAAAAAGTCACATGGAAAACTATGATTAAATTATAAGGTTGAATACACAAAGATAGGTGCACCCCATAATGCATTTAAGTATTTTTTTTAAGATGTTTTTAGTCTAGCCAGACTCGTTCTCTCTAGCATGGTTATAAGAAATATGTAACTCATTAGTGTAAGAGTTTGTTTGGATTGACTTTATAGTATATTAAAAATTTTAAGATTTTAATGTCAATATGAGCATAATTAAGTTGTTAATTTAGGCCACGTTTGATAACTGTTTTATTTTTTGTTATTAGTTTTTGAAAATTAAACCTATTTCTTCTTAATTTCTTACAATAATTTGCATATTTTTTAAAATTGATTTAGTTTGATTTTTGAAAACATTGGTAAAAAGTAGATAACAAATCAAGAAATTTAGAAGTGAAATGAGTATTTTTAAGCTTATTTTTTTTTTTTAAAAAAAAAAAAAACAAATGGTTACTAAACTGGCCTTAGTTGTTAAGACATTTTTACTTAATGTGAACTTAGTATATGGTTTGAATTTTTGTACTAACATAACAACAAAAGAGGCAAAGAAAAGCAGAGTAAAATGGCAATTCATAATGACCATTATATAAAAGCAAGCAAATGAGGAATGCCTGTTGAAAATTAATACAGCAAACAGAAAGGGAGTGGGAAGAAGTCTGAAGTCTATCATACAAGCCAAACACATGACATAATAAAACAATGCTGGTGTTGAAAGGCTAATTTCTAGGCCAAATCCCTGAAACACAGCTAATAGCCTCACTACCCATTCCTGTTTTCATATGCATATCTGAGTTCGGGAGCCCCGCGGTCGGGTTCTGCCCTGACATCGTTACACCTGAATAAGAAACTTCGTCTCCATGTAAACCGAGCGGCAATGCAACATTCGACATTCGTCGGAGTGCCGTTAGTGGTTGTGGCGTGCTCAAATGACTCTGCAACAACTGATTCAAGCTGCAGGTCATTGAGCCTCTAGCAAGTGTATCTTCAGCCAACTTCACCTTTACCAAACCAAAAAAAGGGGGAAAAAATCAGCTTAATAGTATTGTTGGAGTGATTTTGAAAATGACAAAAATGATTTTAATAATCTCAAAATCACTTTCAAACATGTCAGAAAAAATCTGTTACAAATGATTTTCTAAGTGTTTAAAAATATTGTTTTAGGAAGTTGTTTCAAACAAGTCTTAAGAAACTTTTGAAGTGTACCTTAGCTCTCAATGCGTCTACGTCTGATTTAAGCACACGGTTATTTGTATTAGCATCACGATATTGTTGACTAGCATCTAAAAGTTGGTTGAACAAGGTTTCATTTTCTCCTTTCAACTGTTTCACCTGAGAGAAAAAAAGACCAATTAAAACAACAAACACAAGTAATATCTTAAAGCCTTGTTTAGCGGTTAATCTCGGTTGATCAACGTCGGTCGTTGCAGGCACAAACTGACGATACACCATTTTCATCAGTTTAGAAATAATTGTCATTACTTCTATATACGTCGAAGAATTATCGACGACATACCTGGTTCTCGAGTTCAGCCAAATGAGCTTGTTTTCTTCTTCTTGATCTTCTAGCAGAGTCCCTATTAGAGATCATTCTGCAAGTGAAAGCCAAGGAGAAGAGATAATGAGATGAATAATAATTTAAAAAAGTGAAATAATAATAAAAGAAAGGATAAAAAAGAAAAAGAAAAAGAAAAAAGTGACCTTCTGATTCTCTTCAAAGCAAGAGGGTCAGTGCTTTGTTCACAAGAGCCAGCTTCAATTTCATCATCAGATTGATCTTCAGAGGACCCACTGTTGTTACCTCTTTGGTGCTCTCTGCCCATCAAATTACTGGCCGATGTTGGGCTGCTCACTGATCACATCAAACCCTTTTATTACACACAACCCAAACTATCCTTACTCTCACACACACGAACTATTACACTTTATGGTTTGGTTTGGTTTGGTTAGATTAACTTTCTAAATATTTATAAATATTTATTTTACATTTATAAATACTTAAAAAGTTAATTCAAACGCGCCCTTAATCTTTGTACTTGCAATATATTTTAAAATCAAGTCTTTACCGTTAGTTTAGAGTTTTTTTTAAAAAAAAAATAAAGAATAGTCGTAACACTTTAGTCTTTGTACTTGTAATATGTCTTAAAATCTGTGTAGAGTTTTTTTTTTTTTTTTTTAATAAAAAGTATTATTCTACCACAACATTTATAAAGAAAAGACTAATAGTCTATTTTTCTAAAAAAGAAAAAATGTAAACTAACTGTATAGATATTAATTTTAAGTTTTATTGAAAATATTAAAATTAAATTTAAATATTTAACAATACAAAGACTAAATTGAATAAGTCGGCGAAAGTGATATTTAGTTTTTAGGGAATTTGAATGGCTTGTTGCTAACTGCATATATAAAGAGCTTCCTAGTTTCTCTTTCATCCCAAAAATAAAAGTGGAATTGTTCTTTAGTTTCATTATTCCCTTTTTGTTTGTTCTGTTTTTTTTTTTTTATTGGTGACTTTTTTTTTCTTTTTTCAATTGTTTTGATAATAATAATTAAAACATAAAGAGATTTCAACTACAATTTTTTTTATTAACAAATACTTTATGTCAATGAGCTATACTTTTATGTCAATGAGCTATGCTTTCTTTAATATGTCTTTAATTGACACATCGTTTTTTCTTTAAGTTATGAAGAAAAAGAATATATGTATATATATCATCTTGAAATTTTTGTAGTGGGTAGTCAGTCCTTTTAAATTGCTTTGTATTCAATAATTTGTAAACAAAATTTCTTTTATATATTCATTTTTTTTAATATACAACTTAAATAAATATGGAAGATCTAAATATATATCTTCTAATAAATGTTAAGTCGTAGGATATATGTATGTTAAATTTCATGATAATAAAGAAAACTTTATAATCTAGTTTACATGATATTTTGATAATATTTTTAGAAAGAGATTGTAATTAGTTGATAATTATAATTGATTAATTAACTAAAATTTTGATGCAAGTCAATCAATAATCTACCGTTGATAATAATTATATATTCTACACAATCTTTCATAACTTTATTGATTCTAATGTTTGTTTTTTTCTAACTATTTAAAAAAAAATGTACATTTTCCATTTTAATATACGAAAATGCACGTGCTTTTCAAAATCTTTACAAATAATAAACAAATAAATAAAGGTAGTACATGGTTCTCAAGCATATTATAAATACTATATCTGACCCACAAAATTATTCGTGCATACACAAAATATCACCCAAAACATATAATAAGTTTTAAAAATGTGAGGTATCATTTCATATTAATTAAAATCACTTCTTATTTTAATCTTAATAAAAAAAAAATACAATCTTAATTAAATTTCAATATTCATCTTGAAACATTTCCATCACTCTCGAAAATTACATTTTCTCTTAATAAAAAATAATTCTAAGAAATTATAAATACAATCACCCATCGTCTCATATTTATGATATAATAATATTCTTTAAAAGAAACCACAACAAAATAAAATTCATTAAGAAGATGAAAACTTATTAGATATATATATATATATATATATATTTTATTTATTTATTTTAAATTGAAATAAAATGGTCATACCAATAGAAGATTGGGAATCTATAGTGGCTGAAAAGCTTGAATGCTTAGGAGTGAGATTCTGTGACCATAAAGGAGCCTCCGCCAGCCCACCTCCACAGTTAACAATTGCGTCCATTATCTCCTGCAACTTTCAATTTTATTTTATTTTTTATTTCTTAAATAATCTTACTAAATATAAAAAAAAAAAAATTTAAAAAAGAAAACTGCATGAGCTAAGAAAATTATCATTTTTATACTTTAAAATATTCAATTATTCATGCATTAAACAAAAACTTTACGTGAATATTTAAAATCATGAAACTAAATAAAATATTTCAATCCTACATACGAATTTTCCATTAAAAAAATACAACAATAAAATTAGCCATGATTCTATCGTCACAAAATTTTTGTTTGAACACTCATCTTTTTTTTTGCAGCTCGTTCAACCATTCAATTATGGTTAGATTCGACTACAAAAAGATGAGTGTAGCATAAGATGGGGTTGATGTTAGAAATTATAATTAATGAAGAATAAGGATTTATAAAGAGAGATTAGTACGGACCCGATTATTTTTTACGAGGAAATAGCTGAAATCGATATCGCCGAAGAAGCATGTGGCATCGGCGGAATCCTGAAAGTTTTTGCCTCTTTTAGGGCTTCTAGTGATTTGATGTTGTTGTTCGATTTTGAAAACGTCGTCGTCGTCGGGGTCGATAGCGTCGTCGGGAGAGATGATGGCGGCTTTTTTGAGGAACTCTTCAAGAGCCAACTCGGAGGCGCTACGCTTCATAGTAATTTGGTCGGAGGAAGATCGGAATTAGGCGGCGGACGGCGGCGGAAATAGAGGAAGTATGCTTCATTCGGCGGGGAGAGAGGAGGGGAAAGAAAAGGGGAGAGAGGAAAGGAGTGTGGGAGTGATATATAGGGTTTAGAGTGAAAGAAAAGAAAGGAAGGAAGCTAAGGGTACGTTGTTTTCAGAAGAGGTGGCGTGGGACTGTGAGCGAAAGTGGACGGCACATGAGGTTAAAATCTCTGACGTGGCATACTGACCAAATTGCCCTTCCATATGCCCTGTAATTACCGATTGAAAAATCCTTTTGCTAATTAAAAAACTACCTCTAGTTGCAATTATACTTTCAAAAACTACCTCTAGTTGCAATTATACTTTCAAATTGTAAAAATTGAGTCCTTAAACTTATATAAATGTTAAAATTGGACCCTTAAACTTATATAATTGTAGAATTTAGAACAATTGTATAAGTTTGAGTTTCAATTTTTTTAATCATATGGAGGTCTAATTTCTACAACGGTTATATATCGCCATATTTTTTTTTAGTATTTTTATGATTTGCCCAAAATACTTCTATCATTGTGTAGCCCAATAGTTATCCAATTAAAATTTATCACCTGATAAGTAATTTTGTATTTTTATTTTTAAAAAAATGAATTGTTATTTATATTTTTATGTTATAAATGAGGGTTGTACCTAATCATTGTCTTAATAGGATTGCCACGATTTGACTCATCGAGCCATCTAAATATTTATATATCTACAAATTCAACATCAACCAAAAGATAAATAGATAACACGGGTATAACTCAACTATCATAAAGTTGTACAACTAATTCTCTACTCACTCTCATCATGGTTGCAGCCGCCTATCACCACCCCTCCTCTCACGACCAACTTTGATGACAATCACTGCTGGCCAACTCCAATGACAACCTCTGATAGTCATCGACTACCTTTGACACCCAACTCGACAATCACCACCGGCGATCAACTTCGGCAATCAATTCCATCAATGACCTCTGCAACCACTACTGGTGGACAACTCCAATGATCATTTATGGTGACCACCATTGACAATAACTTTAGTGACCACTATTGACGATCACCACTAGTGACCAACTCTAATGACTAATTAAATCCATCGATCACATGCTAAATAAATTTTTAAAAAAAACTCGGCCAAATGAAAAAGAATTTAAATAAAAAATTAAAACTATTAGTTCAAAGTGTTTATTAGTCGTCTTTAATAGAAATTTTTTTTTAGTATATAACAAATCAAATAAGCTGGTATAAGAAAACAATTTTGAAAAAAAAATGTAATCAAACCCATAATAGTTAATTTAATTTTAAACGTTTAAATAAAAATGACTTTTTAAAAAAATAAATTTCCACAATCCAAACCGCACCAATGTCTATAAGCATCTAAATTTTCAGATCTAAACGCAGTAATTTTTAATCAATGTAAAAAGTTTAAAATATTTATTACTAAATAAAAGAAAGAAAAAAAACTAAAAACCCTCGAATTTGGACACTTATTTTATAAAAAAATTGGTTAAGTCAGACATTAACTTTTGGATGACATATTGTATATTTTAAAAAGTAAAAAGAAAGATGGGGATGAGAGTTTAGGTGCCGGCCGGGAACTTAGCGGCGAAGCAATTGGGGTTGATAGGGGTGAGCTGGGAGACGTTGGATTGGAATAGTGGACGAATCTGGAAGGGAATCAAGAAGCTGACACGTGGAAGAAAGAATATGCTATTTTTCCGTGAGGGCCCCACGAGAGAATTGTGATTGACTTCTATTAATTCAATTATCTCTCCTCCAATTGCCAAGTTGCATAGAATGATTGTCCTTATATTCAAAATAATTGCCTAATTTAACCCACCTGCCCCAGCTGACCGCTCCGTACCTTCTTTTAATTCTTAACCTTCTATTATTAAATTTGGATTGATTTTAAATATAAAAAAATAAGTTGCACTATATATAAATATAAAAAAATTTACTATCCATCAATGATAAATTGAATAGACTTTTAAAAAAAATTTACAAAATATTATTGCTTAAGGGAGCGATCGTTTATATACAAGATCAGTTGGTTTCGGTTTAAACCTCCATTTTTTTTCTTCTTTCAGATTCAGTTCCAGTCCTAATATAAACTTATAAATTTAATTTTTTTTTAACTACGCTCATAATTTTTCTATTTTGATTAGTTTACTCCAAATAAAAACAAGTATCCATTAAAAATAATAATACCTAAACTAAAATAGCCCTATAAATTACAAAATTCCAACATAATTTTAAATGTTATAATATTTACAAAATTTCAAAGTATTTCAATGTATAATATTAATATAATAAAAAAAAATTTCAAGGTATTTTAACGTTATTTCGGTCGGTTTCGGTCGTTCGGCCTCCAACTGTCAGTTCGGTCGGTTTCGGTCGTTCGACTCGATTTTTCAACTATTCCTACTCATACTTATAGACCGTGATAGAATTCTATTGTGGTCTATCACTGATAGACAGTAAAAAATGTATATATTTATAAATAGTTTGACTCATTTTTTTATATTTGAAAACAACCTTTATTTTGAATTAAAATTTAATTGGGTAAAATTTTAAATGATAATCAAACTAAAATTCAAAGTGATTTGAGAATAAAAAATAAAAGAAAAAAGGGGGAAAGGATAAATAAATAAGTAATTAGACCCATTATAATGAGAATAATGCTCACAAATTATTTTAATACATAACCCCATAAATTAAACATCATTATTCTTGGTAATATAAACAAGGATAATGAGAGAAAATGAATCTTGTTTAATTTTCTTTAAATAAAGAGAAACTCATAACAACCGTAGCTTTATATCTATATTTTTATATGGTAAAAGACAATAATTATCGAAAATAAAAGGTAATAATGACTCATTGAAAATCATATTTGTTACTTGTGTTAACTTATATCCATTTTAATATAAACTAATATTTTACACAATGCAAAATATCTTACTATAATTGAGCAACAATACAAAACAAGTTTTCAAAATTTATTTATCTAGGAAAAAGGTTACTTTTTTAATCCCTAAATTTTAAAGATATACTTTTTTAGTTCTCAAATTTTTAAAAATATGTGCATTTGGTCCATGAATTTTCAATACGTAACTCTTTATTCGTTAAATTTTTAAGAATTAGTTTAAAATGGTTCCTAATGTATGTTTTTTTTTTTAATTTTTATTATTAAAATAATAATATAAAATGATCTCATCTCTCTAAAATAATTTTTTAAAACTTATTTTTTTAATTCAAAATGTCATATAATAATTATTTAAAATAAAAATAACATTACTTTTAAACCTATACTAAAAACTTTGTGGACTAAAGAGATATAATATTTTGTAAATTTATAGACCAAATACACTTATTTTTAAAAATTTGGAGACTAAAAATATACATTTTGAAAATTTAGGAACCAAACACACTTATTTTTCAAACTTCGGGACTAAAAAGATAACTTTTCAATAAATTTTACTTTAAAATATATGGAAAAAATTGTGTATATAATACAACACATCAAATTGATGGTGAATAAGAATATTCTTCCATACTATCTGGAACTAAACTTTATTCACGAAAAAAATATGTTAATATGTTAATAAACATTGCATATTTGAAATATATATATATATATTGAGATAATATATAATATTGAAAATTTATTTTATAATATTCTTTCTTTATGTATTAAAGTTGCTATATGTTACAAAGCACACAAAGGCATGCGTCCTGCCTAAAGGGGAATTCAAACCCTAGCAAAAAAAAAAAAAAAAAAAAAAAAAAACCTTTGTCATCTTTGTAAAAGAATAAAAGCAAGAGGTTGTCGAATGAAAAAGAAGAAAGACATTTTCTTTTTTCTTTTTTCGATTTTGTAAGATTGAGAATCTATTTCAAAATTTTGAAGTAGTCAGAGTTTAAAATGTAAAAAAATAACAAGTTTCAATTATATGAAAATTAAAAAAAAATAACAAAATTAGAAATATTTTTTAATCTTAATTTCGGTAATTTAAGATTTGTTCAATTTTAGTATCAATACTTTTAATGAATCTTAAATTCAATGTTTAAGATTTAGGACTAGAACTTATATATATATATATTATATTCATATTAGCATCATATTAGTTTGTTGCTTTTTTTTTTTTTTTTTTTTTGAAGAATTTTTAAAAATAGATAAATAAGGAAAACTATTTACACAAAATAGCAAAATTTGTAAATAGTTGTGATAGACGCTGATAGAAGTCTATTAAGATCTATCAGTGATAGAAATGATAGAGTCTTAGATGTTGATACAAACAATGTCTATCAGTGTTTTTTTTTTTTTTTTTTTGCTATTTTATGTTATAATAAAAATATCAATTTATTATTTATATCGATGTCAAATTCATGAATATATGTAAAAATATGGTGATTTTCATATTAATTGAAATTTAATAGCAATTTTGATGTGATTAGAGAAATGGTAGGTAGATTTTTTTGACCAGTCAAACTGATTTTACGAATCTTCAACATGTAGAGAATCCAATCAATACTTAGCCAAGATACCAAAATTCTGCATCTTTAAAGTTACAATATTCGATGAAATGAATCTAATATAGGTTGTAGTTTTTTTTTTTTTTTCTTTCTTTCTTTATAGGGCACTTTAAAAAGGATATAAATTCCTTAGGGAAGTGAAGGATGAGATAATTTTGAGGATATATGGCCACAAAAAAGTATTCTCTGCCCCAAAAAACCTTGACTTGATTTTCAAAAGTTAATTACTACTTTATCGTACGTTTTATTTTGGTTCATTTTGATTCATATACTTATAAAATGTTTATTTTAGTCATTGTACATTTAAATAATAATCATTTTAATTAGTTCGTACAAAATAAAAATAAAGAAACTAAAATGAATCAAAGTTGAAAATAAGACCAAAGTAGTATTTAAACTTTTCTTTTACTACACTTACTTTAAAATATATATATATATATATATATATATATTAACGCCCGAGTATAGGAGGTACAAATGAATATGAAAGCATGGTCAAGATAAGCTTAAAAGAACTAATAGTTATTACCTATACCAATAAGGTCAACTTTCTATTTCAGTTGCTCAATCATAAAAATTTCAAAATAAAATATGCTTGGCTTGGAATAGTGCTATGTTAAGTCGTAGATGACCTCCTGAAAATTTACTTAGTAAATATGTAAGTAAGAATTATTCTCATGTCGGTCTGTAGGGAAAATCTTCTTTCAAGAACAATTCCAAAAAGACTGCAGGAAAAAAAAATGGCTCATATTTCGAATTCTATACACGAGACGTTATGTATACTTTAGTGAACAAAGGAGACATCATCAAGCTCGTTCCCCTTCCATCCCCAACTTTTAAATCATCTCGTAAATTTAAATAGAACTAAGACTAGAAACCCTAAAAGTGGAAGAATTAGGGGGAAAATAAAAAGGGGAATATTGAAAGGGACAGACACCGACCGACCAGAAAGGAAATAAAAGAAAGAAGGCATTGGGCATATTGGAATGCTTTTGTAAATTGGTGCTATCAAAAAAGACATGGTGAAACCCCTTCTTCCCCCACTTACTTTCTGTTTTTTATTTTCACAACTAACTTTTTCCCCTTTTTTTTCTTCTTTTATATACACCTTTAATTTTATTCATTTATTATTATTATTTTAATATATTTATTTTTCTTAAAAAAAGAAAAAAAAAATTGCTGCTTTATGTAGCTTTCTCTTTTCTTTCTAGTCATACCTAACTTTACACTCACAATTACCAAATTACCCCTCTCCTTTGAAATCTTTTTGGTAATATTATTTAATTGCTTTCTAGTGGTCATCAATTCATACACATCTTTTCTTGTTTGTTTATTTATTTATTTTTTAATCTTTGTCCCTTTTCCTTCTTAAGAAGGAAATTTGGCAGTTTAATGGGTTTGTTAAACCTAATTTGTGTCATAATTACTAATAGCCATGGTTATTTATATATTAATTTTAAGATATTGTGTGTCGTGATTCTATTTGATCAAATTTTATGTTAAAGAAAAAACTACTCGAGTCTTCTTGCTTTGATTTATTCTATAAGAAGTTCATTTTTATTATCTTTACTAATTGAATTAATTTTATAGGTTAAAATGTTATTTTAATTTATCAATAATGACATACTAATTTCTTATCTCTTATCTTGATATATTAGAGTCGTTTGAGGTACATAGTTTTGCTACATATATGAGTATGTTAGAGAATAGAGTCATATTTTCTCTTTAACTTTATTTTTTTTTTGGCGTTGTTTTAATAATTATAAATATTAGTTGAAAATTTAAATTTATTAAATTATATTTTAATTTAGATATAATACTTTAAGACATAGACTTTGAACCACGCTTCTATTCAAATTTTAGAGTCAACATTATCAATCTTTGCTTTACATGATGTGTTTAAACCCTAAAATTTATTGAAAGGGTATATATCATGTTAGCTTCCTACAAATATAATGTTGTGTTAAAAGGAACAGATTCAAATATTTAAGGCTTGTTTGGTAACCATTTCGTGTTTTGATTTTTAGTTTTTAAAAATTAAGTCTATTTTCTCACATTTTCTTACCATAATTTGTATCTTTCTTGAGTATAAGAGTTGAATTCTTAGTCAAATTCAAAAAACAAAAACAAGTTTTTAAAACTACTTTTTTTAGTTTTTAAATTTTGGCTTGGTTTTTTAAAACATGAGTAAGAAGTAGATAAGAAAGCAAGACATGTAGGGGTGAGAGAAGTTTTTGTAAGCTTAATTTTCAAAAACTAAAAACCAAAAATCAAACCGTTAGTAAACAGGGCCCAAAATTATTCAAAACTTATGGACGTAATTGGAAAATTTACAAGTGTTTTGGTACGCCTACTGATCTACATTGTATCTCTTTTAAAAATTTAAATGTTATCAAATATAAAAAGGAAAATTATTTTATTATTTAAAAAAAAATAGAAAATTATTTAACCCTTCTAAATTCATTGAGTTGACGTTTCTTTGGTTGGAATCAAACATTCTCTCGTCCAAAACCCTCCCCAGTCCCCAACTACCTTATTAGAGAAACTACTCCAAGTTATAAATTAATTCGGCATCTCAATAATAATTAAAAAAGCTAATTTAATTATTAAATCTTAAATTCCTATAATTTAAGCGATGATAAATAAGTGATGTATTTGATTGCGTCCAACCTGAACGTTAATTCATTGGATTTTTTTTTAGTTGTGTTTCAAAAATATCTTAAAGGTCTTAACTAGTTTACGTAAAGGTAATTATAATGAGTAGAAATTTGAAGGACAATAACTAAGTATATAACAATATTTTTTAAAAATTGTAAATATAACAAATTCTATAAATTATAAACTTCTATCGTTGATAGACTCTCACTGATAGACCATAAGAGTCTATCAACAATAGAAGTTTATGTAATGATAGATTTTGCTATATTTGCAATTTTTTAAAAATTTTGCTATATATATTAATATTTTGAATTTGATTGCTATATTTGCAATTCTCTATTTATTTAATTGAATCAAAATGAAAAATTTTAGAATTAAAATAAATTTTATAATATTAGAATTGAATTTGTTTACTGCCCTTTAAAATGAGAATCCATCTAAATTGAAATGAGGAATAGAGAATTAGACTAAAAGGCTAATATTAAAATAAAAGGGCATAGACGTCATTCACACATTTTTCTGACAAATAAAAGGGCATAGACGTCATTCACACAGTTTAATGCTGCGTTTGAATGGGATCGAAATAAGCCCAACAAGTGGCCCATTTTGGCCCATTTATATAAATGGGCCAACATTCAGGCCCAGCACCGCTCAAACTCTCGTTGCCATCTTCTGAAATATATCATCTAATCATAAACTTAATATTAAATCCAAAGTTTCAGTTCCAAATAAGAAAAAAAAAACAATAAATCTAATTTTTTTTTTTTAAAAAAATAAAGTTACATTGAAGTCTCGAAGTCTTTTTAATATAAATTCTAGTAAATATTATGATTTAATAACTCATTTTAATTATTATATTTATGACTACATTTATAGCAATTGATTATTATTATTTTTAACCAATATCAATTGATTGCTTTTCTTTCATAATTAACTAATTTGATTAATATGGCCTTAATTAGTGAATTTATGTCAAAAATTTTGTCTCATCCTAATTTCAAACAATGATTGTGTGTATATATAAACACGTATACATATATTAGTTCAACAAGTGTATGTAATAAATCTTAAAAAGAAATCAACAAATATAGACTCAAGAGATCAAATCTTAATATGTGTGTATTTATGTCAATAATTTTGTATCACCCTAATTTCAAAAAATTATTGTGCATATATATATATACACACGTATACATATATTAGTTCAACAAATATATGTTATAAATCATAAAATATTTAACCTGAAGATGATAGTAGACGTTTTATCTACCAAACTATATTCAAAATTCTAATATTTTTTTTAGAATGAAATTAGAATTATAGTCCTTTCATGAACTAAAATGCAGACTCATTTTTCAAGATTTGATATTGTTAAAAACTTTAGCTTTTTTTTTTAAATAGAAAAAATATCAAACTATTTATAAATATAGAAAATTTTTATTATCTAAATTTTTTTCTATATTTATAAATAGTTTGGTCCATTTTTCTATATTTGAAAATAATCTTAAATTAAACTTTATTTTAAAAATATTTTTACAGTTCTTTTCTTTCCCTTTTTGTTTTCTTAAACTTTTTAATCATCATATATGGTCAATTTTATTTATTTTTGAAAATATAACGGAGTTTTCTTATCTCTAATTTCTCTCCCAAACTATTATCTTTATTTTTTTTTAAAGAAAAAATTGGGCAGTAAAAAAAAAACGGCACATAATTGCATGTCAAACTCTACACGATGGTGCGATAAGACAAGCTCTCAGCCATGCATTTTTTCGAGGAAACTCAGCCATACATGTTAGTATAGGATGGGTTGGTTAGTATTTAATTAATATCAATTAAGAAATAATTGCAATAATAATTTTCTGCAACTTATTAAATCATAAATTTCTCAATTTTAATTAACCATACAACTCTTACATCATTAAGGCCACGTTTATATGGAGTAATAAAAAATAGTGTAATTTAGGTTGATTCCAATTGGACCATCAATCAAAATGGACCTCAATCGTAAACCAAATTGATTATAATTGTTGGTGTTTACTGACCTAATTTTTCAAAAGCAATCTAATTGTGATTGAGGTTGGTTTTTTTTTTTTTGTTTCAATCATTAATTCAAAGGTAGAACGAAAATGACAAAACTACCCATGTGCATGAGGCTCTCGGACAACCACGTGAAATTTTTCCTATCGAAGCAATAAATCGATAAGCGTAGCATGAATGTGGTTATAACAAAAATTTTAAAATTCAACATTCGGATCGATGAAACATAATAAAATCGATAAATGCATCGGGATCTTAACCGCTATTGACTTTTCCATAATAACGGGTAGATCGGTTATACAAATAAACGGAATTATAAAATTGTTAAAGTGGCCGAAACCGCTACCGCTACCCCAAACAACCTGTAGATCTCTAAGAAAGATGGTTATAAAATTGCTAAACCAGCCGATATCGCTACCGATACTTCCATCTGTAAAGCGGTATCACCTCATTTTAGAGGACAAATGACGAAAATTGAGACACAAATATTCTTACCAAATATGTGGGTCCCACTGCATATTCAAACGCAATTGGATTGAGGATCTTATTAAAGCTCAATTAAATTACAAGATTTCATTACGAAAGGTACGGTAGACCCCACTTTTAATTACGATTACAGATGGGTCCCACAACACGAATCGTGTCTGATTTATACTCATTCCTCCGCGTAAACGCGACCTAAGTCATAACTTTTCTTTTAATTTCTGACATCAAAAAAAGAAAGTGATGTTTATATCGTTGGTTATGTTCATGTTAGTAATTAAATCATATTTTTA
The DNA here is from genome assembly GCA_002890555.2 of Lagenaria siceraria. Taxonomy (NCBI): domain Eukaryota; kingdom Viridiplantae; phylum Streptophyta; class Magnoliopsida; order Cucurbitales; family Cucurbitaceae; genus Lagenaria; species Lagenaria siceraria. The sequence goes on from CM016490.1 coordinate 18,637,704, forward strand.
TACTAAAATAAAAACAAATACTCCTTATAGTAATTTTATCATTTAAGTGTTTTCCTTAATTAATTAGACGTGAAAATTAATTAAGATAATGTAACTTTTATTATTAATTTTTTGAAATTGTATTCGTCTCCATTAAAATATTTTAACAACCATAAAATATTTTGGGTGAATTTTGTTTAAGTTCATTGATTATGGAAAAGATTAAGGGCCCGTTTGTTTTGACTTGAGAAAAAAATATTTTTTAGAAAATTCATTTTTATTTAAATTCTTTTGATAAAAACAGTTTAAAATACATTTCAAAATCTATTTTGAGTGGTTATCAAACACTCTAATTTTTTACAAAATAACTTATTTTTTTAAATTAAACACTTAAAAATGTAATTTAAACACACCCTAAAGCATCAACCTTGTGATATGATAATTAATATCTTATCCACTAAGTTATACTCCTGCGATAATTCGAGAGAGCTGGAATTCTATCTACAATGAGCCTCAGCCAAAATTCTCCACACCCGACACTGCCTCCTATAACTCCTTTCATACCCTCACTCTCATGGTCCCCAATTTTGAGAAAACAACCTTGTCACGTTCCACAAAACAACCTTGTCACGTTCCACTAACCATATGCCTTTCAATTACCTCTTTATCCTTTCTTGCATACATCTTCATAATTGGGGGTCTCACATTATTCTAAATTGGGTGACCACTTGAGAAGTTCTCGCGATGCAACTCTTTTACAGGTTTTTCTTTTGGTGATTTTTTTTAGGGAAAAAAAAAAGTTGATCTCTATTGCAAAGAGTAAGAATTTTATAAGTCCTCAAAAAAGATGATCAAGTACATATTTCAATAGATAAAGAAGAAAAGAGGAAGAAAATGTGAGCCAAACTTGATACATACATCTCATAGTTTGTGAAATGGCTACACAAAGTTTTCATTACCAACAATAATAGCATTATTGGCTTCCACTTTGGTGGTGTTGTTTTTGTTATAAGCATGAGAAGAAACAAAATCCAAATGATAAAGCAGAGGCACCAAAGTGAGATAGCATAGAAACACAAGCACAGGTCCAAATATCCAAAGCAAAAGAGGGACAGCTGAGTAGAAGAGGCGATTTCCGATGGTGTTGAGGATGAAGCCTTTCTCAAACAGCTCCGATATGTAGTTGGGCGTGACCGGCGACATCGGGTCTTGTGGAGTGTTGATCAAAACATTCACTTGGTTGATAAATCTGATGGAAAGGGAATGGCACAAGAAGGAGAAAAGGAAGATGGTGAGAATGGAGACATATTTGAGAGACAACATGAACTCGCCGTGGGCGCCGAAGATGGAGTCGTTCAATGGCTTCTTGACGCTGTAGGTGCTGCTCAGAATCGCCGCCAGGCCGCACGAGAGAAGGATGGAGGTTGTAGCCATAAGAGTTGATCCCATTATAGCATTTCTCAGAGTTTGAACAGCAAGAATGTTCTTCTTCTCAATATCCTGAATTTGAAACAATAGCATTTTAATCAATCGAAGTTTTTGTAATTAATTGACTTTTAAGAAAGTGAGAATGAATATTTCAACTTCTAATTTTCTTATCGAAGATATATATCTTAAATTAGAGTATGCTGAACGTAATTACAAATAGCTATATGCTTCTTTTTATTTGGTAATTATTTTAAGAATAAGATAAGAGAGAAAATTAGCAATTGTGAGAAGCAGAGGTTTCGGTCTCGGAGTGATTTTTTTTTAAAAAAAAAAAAAAAATTTAATTGGCAGTGCTTTCCTTGGAAAAATAGTTCATGATGTTTCTGTTTTTAGTTTTCTTTTCCTCTAATTTCCAAATTATATTTTCAGAAATTACTATTTTGTTGTTTAGAATTTGGATACAATTTTGGAAACGTTCTCGAATTTTGTAAATTGAGTGCAATGGAAGTAAATATTGCAAAAAAGAAAAAGAAAAAAAAAAAAAAACTTGTGTGCGAACTGCACCCCGTATTGCTAAAAAAATATTTTTTTTAGAGGAAGAGGAGCATAAAACTTAGGTGCAGTCACGTTCACTTAAATATTGCTAAAAAAAAAAGGAAATAGCACAAAAAAAAGACAAAACAAAAGGTCTATTTTTTCTTGTGTGCGAGTGCGTTTTATTTTTAGAAAAACAATGTTGATATTTAAGCCATTAGTTTTTTCAATTTTAAGAATTGAATGAGAATATTAAAAAAAAAACTTTTAACTTCTTTTTTAAAAAGTTAAATTATTATTTTATGTCAAAAACACCTATATTCTTTCAAATGTTGCAATATTACCCTTTACTTTTCATAAATATTTCAAAACTAACTTAGAAGCAGATATACTTTAAAACTTTGAACAAAAATTAGGAATTAAAATTGTATGTCAGTGATCTAGAATAAAAATTTAGATTGTTATCCATTTTAGTTCACCGCCATATTATTCTAAGCCTCAACTTTCAACTAAAATTCTAAAGAATTTCTATTACCGTGATAATTTTAAAACGTTTGCAAAAGATTAAAAGTAATTTTTAGAAAAGAATAAGATACTTAGAAGAAGTAAATAGTAAGGGTTTGAAATATTTTTTATAATTTTGATTTTTTTTTTTTTTGAACAGTGGGTTTTGTTCATATACTGAAGCACTAGAATATTTAGATGAATAAAATAGTAAGAATTTATGGGAAATAAACTTAAATATAGGTGGATTCCATCATGGCAACAATATGAAGTAAAAAGGTATACTTTTTCCACATAAAAATTTATTAAAAGAAAGAATTAATATATATATAAAGCATAAACATATACAAAAATAAAACGATGAATGCGTGGGATATTTTGTCCGTTTGGATAAGGATAAAAATATTTCATGAAAACTTTACTTTAACGATACTTTATTATTCTCAATTTTTTTTTTAATTCACAATTAATTCTTCTATTGCATGCATTGCTTGTTTCCTAATGGCTACCACCAACATTTTTTTAGTGCACTCATTTTTTATGCAGCTTATTTCAATAACATAAAAAAGAAAAACTAAAAAACATTTAAAAGAAAAAAAAAATTATCACATGGCAAACTATGGTTAGTATTTTTTAAAAAATTAAGAATTTTAAAAGTGTGGTTTAATTACGAGTTTTGTTGTTAAAATTTCAAGTTTATGTCTATTTAGTCCACTTTAAAAAGTATATAATAAGTTTTTAAATTTGAATTATGTATCAAATAAATTCTATCATTGATTTTTATGTTTTGTTGTTTATATTTTAAGATAGGTGTCAAATTCAAAGCCAAATTTTAAAAACAATTTTTTTTTAAAAAAAAAAAAACTTGTTTTTTGATTTTGAAAATTTATTGAGAATTCAAAATTTTACCTATGAAAACCATGAGTAAGAAATTGTGAGCAAACAAATACAGCTTTCAAAAACCAAACAAAACCTAAAATTTCAATTTTGTATTTAGAGGTATATGATTTTTTTTTTTTTTTTTTTTTTGTAAAAGAACAAAAATTTCAATTGCATATCTAATAGTTCAATCAAATTTTTAAAAAAATTGATCATATCATAGACCTATTAAACACAAGCTGTCAATTTAAATACTTATTAAATATTTTTCAATATTCAATGATCAATTAGCCATACAAGTGAGTCCAATAACCTATTAGACATTTTTAAAGTTCAAGAAATTTTTTAAAAACAAAAAACTTTTTGAAAGGACCTTTAAGAAAGAAAAAAAAAACATAAATTTCACACACTTTAAAAAAAAAAAACAAATTCTTAAACATTTTCAAAAACATTTTTAAAATTGAAAAAACAGAAATCAAACCAACCTATTTTTCAAAAAACTAAAAACCAAAAACCAATCGATTATCGAACACTCCTAAACTTCACACTTTTTTCCCTCCAATTTGTTGTAAATTTTCAAATGGAAAGATTTTGTATACTTCAGCCTAAGAAAAGTTGATAGGACTTTAGAGAAAGAAGATTGAAGATTATAGCAGAAATTAATTAGTACCTTCATCATGGCAGAAACCCAGAATCGTCGACCAGAGCTGTTAATTCCAATGATGGTGGTGAAGGGTTGAGTTCGAACCTTATACCATAATCCTAAATGATAACACATAATGAAGAAGAATCCCAAAGGAACTAAAATCACATCCAAATAGCTCTCTTTCCATTCCATTTTTTTCCTCTCTATAAAAAGTCTTTGAAAATTATTGCTCTCTTTCCCTTTGCTTTTTTTCCTTCTCTGTTTCCTGTTTCCCTTCCCTGATCAACATATACATAGTAACATCTCATACATATATTTATTTATATATATATATATATATATATATAAGGAAATGAAAGAGAAAAGAGAATTAAATGGGTGGGAGTGGACTTTTTGGCCCTTATATATTATTCTCTTATTCTTTTCCAATATGCTCAAACCAAACTACACTCAACAAAAAACTTCCCATGAAGAATAATCAAATGAAGTGTGTGTTCTTATCAAAGATAAAAGGTAATATCTAAGCCAAAAAGAATAGGAGGGAACCGTCGTCGAAATAGACATTTTCAAAAGTATAAGAATTAAAATGAACCAAAGTTAACAAACTCGTATATATAAAAGGAATCCTACAAGTGATCTTTCTTTAATTTGTCTTCCAAAATGGTTACCTTTTAAAAAACGGATTAAAATGGAAATTTTAAAAGATATCAAAACTAAAATGAATCAAAGTTGAAATATAGGGACTAAAATAGTATTTAAAGTTGGAGGATAAAAATTTCAATTAGAATACCTGGTCTAAATCCCATTTACATTTTCAATCTATTCATGTTGGTTTATTTAGAATAAAGTTAATAAATAATTGAATGGTACTAATTATAGTTTTAAGGGAAAAAATATCCCTATGGTCTTTACGTTCTGAGTTTAGTTTCTATTTAGTTTCTAAATTTTAAAATGTTATACTTTTGCTCTTGAGATTTGAGTTTAATTTCTGTTTGGGATTTCAAGGTTTCAAAATAATGTTACGTTTTACCATCATGTTTTACAAATGCTTACGTTAATATTTGATGTTACCTTTCAGTTAGTTTATTTAAAATAATTATGATGTGATTTTTTTTATTAATTTTAAGAGTGATGAAAAATTACTGGAAATTAATTTAATTCTTTTAAGGTAACTAATAAACATTTACACCACAAATTTGAAAATCAAGGTTAAAATGTAAATATTGAATCTCTATGGACTAAATTGAAACAAAATTAACCTGTAAAGATCGACGTAATTTGAAATCTAAGGACCAAATATAAATTAAATTCAAAATTTAAGGATAAAGATGTAATATTTTGAAACATAAGGCTATACCCAACATCTAGCGACAAAATTATTATTATTATTATTATTATTATTATTATTATTATTATTATTATTATTATTATTTTTGAAACAGAAGTAGTATGGGAAATAGTATTGTCCCTAGTTTTAATTAAATAACAACATGAATGGCCGTGAATTTACCTCATGGCATAGTTTTGTTTTGACTTCTTTTTTTTTTTTTTTTTTTGCCTAATAATTATCTCCTTTTCTTACACGGTTAGAAAGCAAATTAATTAATCATTATTCATTATTACTGGCTGTTGATTTTGGTTTTTTCCACTTGTTTTAAAAACAGATTCTTCTTGTATTTTTCAACATGATTAGAGGATCTTTCAGAGTTGAGTGTGTTGTCGTAGGATTTTAAAAGGCAGATTTTGGATCCTATAATGTTCAAATTCTTAGTTTTCTCATCGTGAAGATAATGAAGTAGCTCATTATATTGCTCGATTGGTGTTTGTTGATCGGTGTGACGAAATCTAGTTAGAGTCTTATTGTTGGACTCTTGTGGATGTTGTTTTATCTGACATTTCTAATTTGTGTTAGTTTGTCGTTCTATCTTATCACTAACTTAGGTTTACCACTGATAGATTTAATCAATGTCTGAGGTTTACCAGTGAAAGACCGATCACTGACTGAAATTTATTAGCGATAGGTGTATTATTGATTGTTTACATGCTCATTTGCTATTATGTTTGTTATTTGTATATTATATCAAGAATCATATCATTTTACTTTATTACCATTAGGTGATTTCTTGCACGTTCAATTTTCAATTTTCTTTCTATTAGTAATTGTTTGCCTATTTATTTTTTATTAGGTAAATCATTGATATATCATACCAATACAAGAAAAGTACATAAATAATATTCATATTTGTTATTTATCAATAATTATTTACATGTTCGTTTTATTAATAGACATATTGTTAATAACTATCAAAAGAATAAAATATATATTTGTAAGTATTTATTTCTTACCAATGGTTGTTAGTATGCTTATTTGTTTTTAGATCTATTACTTATATAATTTATCAATAGGAAAAAATGGCATACTGACAAATATTAACTTTCATTTTCAATTTGTGATAGTTAAAATGATTATTGGTTGTTAATTCTATCATTGGTTTACCATATCACAATAAAAGTAAAATGGGAATATCAATAATATTTTACCATTTTTTTAATAGTTTTTTTCATGCTCATTTGGTATGCCATTAATATATTATATCAAAAGATTAAAAATAATAAATTAGTGATCAATTAACATCAATAACAAAACAAAGGATAATAAATAACAATAAATTACTAATAGCAATGTATCCCTAATATATATATATATATATAGATATATATATATATAAATAAAAGGCGCGCGATAGATATCAGGTATAAAAATGTTCTCCATCGGTAATAGACATCAAACAGTTTTGGTTTTTTTAGTGTTTCATTTGATTGGTTCTCTAATTTTCTTGATTGGTTGATTTCGAGTCGTAAACATGATGTGAGAAACTTTATCCCACTATTAGGTTGGCAGCTCCGGCCGCTAATACTTTATGTTTCATTTAGTTAAAAAAAACAAACAGACAAACAAAACCTTCGCCTTATAAGGAATACATCTTGTTGGGAATGACTCACAAGCCACATAAGTCTATGGCCTATTGCAAGCACTCACATGAGAGAGAATCCTTGTTTCATATTCGAAGATTGACAATTGAGAACTGGGTATAAATATAAGAGCTCTCCAAGCGACTTGTAAAAGTGGATAGAGTGGTAGTTAAGTCTCTCCCCCCACATGCGCGCCGCCGCTGTTGTCCATCTAAGCAGATTCAAGTAACCACGCTCGCGATAAAAAAAGATATACTTTTTTCTTTCTTTTTAATTTTTAAATCGTTATGACTTTAATTTTGAAACATTTTTTGTCTTCTTCTTCAAAACCAAAAATGGTTTATTTTCCAACCCTCCATAGTGCACACTCGAGGTGAGTGTCGTGTTAAACTTGGAAAACAACTGCCATAAACGATTCGTACCGAGGTCTAGTCGAATTTCCTTTCAAGACAATAGTTTCTATAGCACCATGCTCTAGATTTAGAATTGACGACTAATAATACATATGAATTATCATTGAACTAAATCAATCCTTCCTAACATATAACCAAGAATTACTTTGAATAGTATAGGATCCTATTTACTTGTGTGAATTGCTATATCATTATTTTTATGCCAAATTCAACTGTACAATCTAGGTCCTTTTTTTATTATTGTTTTTATGGAAAACCTATAATTTAAGTCTTAAGAAGCTCATTTGGATGCCTAATCATCATTATTGATTTATCATATCAACCTCTTCTACATGGCAAAATGTCAACTTTCCGGGTTAATTAGGATATGTGGGTAATTTTAAGAAAAAATTGGTAGAAAAGGGTGGTTTCAAAATTATTTAGGAAAATAGGGTAGTCTTTTTTTGTCTTTTAGTGAAATTCCCTTGAAAGTTGGAATGGAACCCACATAATGAAGAAAATGCCATTATTTTGATTTCTTTTATTTTTTTTACAAATTATTTACTTTATTTTGTTTAAGGAAATAAATCATTTTTTTTATAATTATTATTTTATTATATCATATAATTTTCTTTCATTTTTTTAGCAAGATTAAATTTAATTTAAAAAATATTACGTATTTAATCATTTTATTTGTAAAATAATAAATTATTAAATATAATGATTAATACCACTATTTTTTAGTCTTACATCAAATGTAGTTTTATTTTAAAGCAAAAAATTGTAATAGATAGCAAATCAGGAAAAAATCTAAACATATAGTACTTCTTTAAATGTTTGCAAATATGGCAAATGTTGACAAGTCAACTATTGGATTTTTTAAAACTTTAAAATATGTCCTTGTTCTTATGTTAGGGAGCACATGTTTCCATCTTCTTCTTTTTTATTATTTTTTATTTTTCTAGTTGTTGCAGTCTTCGATTTCATTATACTCGCTCATATTATACCATTCTTTTTTTCTCTTCATCTTCAACTTTTTCTACTTGAATCATGAAATTTCAAGCTAATTCTTAATTAATTTTTTCAAAATTACAAGTTTTCCCTTCTTCTTCTTCTTCCTCCTCATTCACGCAAATATTAGAATTGTCAAACCAAAAGATCAACAAGATATATTGATTGAGATTAATTTTAATTTGATCATTCATTATGAACATATAATCATTATAAATTTTATAATCAATTAATTATTTATTATGATTAATTTTATTACTTCATTCATTATTAATATATCATATTTATATAAAAAAAAATTAGTATTCTTTATTAACATATTATTTTTATTTGTTTGTTTCACTTTTTATATAATCTATGTTTATTAAAATATATTTTCTTATATTATTTATTAATATTAAAATTACTAGTGTTGAACTTAATTATTATAAAACTGATTAAATAATATATTATAATTAATATGATGTTCATTAAATACATTAATTGTTTAATTTCAATATTACTACTCCCTTTTTAAATATTTTATAATTAAGATTATTATTGATTTTTAACTAATTATTTTTATCAATGTATTGAATGATGTCTATTGTTTATTAATTAATCTATTACAATTATATAAGATTGTCATGCTTAATTTTATAAATATTTAAACCAAACGACCCATAACAGTTATGTTATCTAAAGGACTAAAATGGAGCATTATTGAAATCTCAAAAACAAAAGTGTTAGATTTTGAAGCATATGAACCAAATAGAAACTAAATCCAAATCGAAACCAAAGGTATTTTTTTCGGGAAAAATAACCTATCCACTAATTTTACTTAGAAGATTAGTAATATATTAGAAAAATTAGAACTTTGATATTTCCACATAGCAAGGTTTTAGAATTTTACTTATCTATGTAATAAATTTATTTTACTATATCATTTGTAGTTTTCTTTTTAAATATTACCTAGTTCACAAATTAGTAAATAAACTGCCAATATGACGTAAAAAAAATAGTGGTATTTTCTTTTCCATAGATAATAGTTTATTATTTTACCAATAAAAGGATTAATATATAATATTTTTTTTAATAAATTCAATAAGATAATAATTATAGAAAAAAAAAGTATTATGCTTCCTTAAAATGTTAAAGAAAATGAATTTGTAAAAAAAAAAAAAAAAAAACAATAATTATCATTTCCTTCTTTAGGTGGGTCTCATTCCAACTTTCAAAAAGAGTTCTTACTAAAAGACAAAAAAAACTACCCTACTTTTCTAAATAATTTTAAAATCACCCCTTTTCACCCATTTTTTTTTTTAAACTACCCTCATTTTTTAATTGATCCCAACTTTCCGTATTACTTAATTGGATAATTTATGGTAAGGACTAAAATATGGAACTCTTATTTTCGAAGATATTTGTAGCACAAAAAAGAGTGTCCAAGAAGATTTTGTCGTTTTTTATGTTTGAATATTCAATATGCATTTCTTTGGAAAAGAAAAATGATCCAATATGCATTTTATGGGTAAAAAAATGTTAAAATGTTATTATTATATAAATGTTTCTAAAAATTTAGGAAAATGAAATGAAAACTTCTTTCATCCTGAATATGTATTTAACTTCGGAAATCTTTTTAAAAAATGGAAAAAAAAAAAAAGAGGAAGAAATAAGGAACATCTTCAAATGACCTCTAAATAAACAAAAGGATCAAAATACCTTAATCTGAAAAAAAAAAATGAAATAAATAAATAAACTCGTTTCAAGGTTTTTTTTAAAAATACAATAAAGCCAAACAATCTGCCTTTACAAGAATGGCAGAGTTGTTATTTGGATAACTTTGGAGGTCCTAAATATAGGATAGAAGATTATAGGAACCTACCAAAATGATTGATATTACCATATAGATAATTTAATATTAAATTTATCTTCATCTGTTTAAAAAAAAATTGTCAATTGGTAATTTAACACATTTATTTAAAAAAAAAAAAAAGATGTCTAATAATAATGCTTTAAAATATTTGTGTGTTTTAATTTTAATGTAGTTAAAATCCTATTTTAATCAATGTTCTTTATTAAATCTTAAATTTAGTATCACTACATTTAATCATTCTTGATTTTAGTCCATCAATGTTAACTTTTATTGAAATTGGTTCAATAACTATCACAATTTTTATGCTAGAAAGATATCATGTGAATATATATTATAAAAAAAATAAAAAAAATAATAAAGAAAGTATTAGAAGGTGCCATTGATCTAAATGTAGGGTTTTGTTTTATTTTATTAGAAGGTGTCATTGATCTAATAAAGATTTTTAACCCCTAGTTTAAATAAATAATTAAATGCATAATCAAATAACATTAATAACAAATTAAAATCAATTTAAAACCCTCTCTAATCTCCCTCATTCATCTTCGTGGACAAAAAATCCCATAGATTTTGGAAGGGTTTCATATGAATTAAATATAAGGGACCGAATTAAAAATCGGTTGAAATTGTAGAGACTAGTACAATATATTAATGTATTTTCAAAATTTATGATGAAAATGTTAATAGATAAAGGTTGGAGGTTCAAATGAAATATTCTTGAAATAATCAACAATAAATTAGCAGTATGCCACTAATAAGTTCGTATGATCTAGAAGTTTTAAAATGTGTAATTTTAAGTCCATGAAAATTTTCAAATATGATATTTATTTGCTATAGTAATGATTTCTTTTTAATATAATAGAGGTAGGGGATTCAAACGTTAACATGTTTGTAATCCTAATGTGACATTTGAAATTAACAAATAAAATAAAATAATTTCACTATCCTTCTCTCTCTGTCTCGTCACCTATCATTTCTCATGTGATAACTCATGACTAGCAAAGTTGCTCTACCAACGCAACCCAACTCACGGGAGTATAGAGAATAGAGAGTGAGGAGAAAAGCCACTCTCAACCCTTGTGTAGCCTTTTTTTTTTCCTAGTAATGCAACCCACCAAATTTTTTTTAGTATTATGGGAGTATTATATATTAGATAACATAGATTTCATCTTAAAATCAATTGGCAATGAGAGGAGTAACTCATCTATCTTATTAAGAGTGTGAGTTAATTTAATTTTTCCGATGTGGGATCCTCAACATGCCCAATCAATCCTTGTGTAGCCTTGATTGAATCCGGCTAATTTCTTTTTATTGGACTGAATATCTGTTTGAGCTTTATGGGCTTTGATACCAAATTAGATAATATGAGGTTTCATTTCAAAACCAATTGGCAATGAGAAGACTAACTACCATCTTATTAAGAGTGTGGTAGCCCTTGACTTTTCTAATGTGGGATCTTCAACACCATACTTTTTTTGTTCACACTAGAGATTCGTCTTCACTAATAATAGTGATAACATGACATAATTTCGCTTGTTTTTCGGTATTTTTTGATGGTCGTGGGTGGAGAAATTTATAGTCTTAGAGTATGAAAAATTTTTCTATGTTCCCTCTATTTATTGGGTGTCACATCAACACGTTTTTAAAAATAGTGAGGTTCACTAATATTGATGTAGGATTCACTAATATTTATGAAGACAAATATATAATCAATAGTGTGAATAAAGAGAGTATGATACACCCACAATACTAAAAATTTACGCAATGGCCGATATATATATAAAAAAAACAAATATATCATTGCTAGACATGGGTGAGAGGAAAGAAAATGGGAGGGGAGGAGAGAGAAATTTTATTTCATCTTATTTTTTTAGTTTCAAATGTCACGTTAGCATTAAGAATATTATATATATATATAATATATATATATATATATATATTATATATATATTTTTGTTACTATAGCAAACAAAAAGGGAAAGCCATAGACCTTTTAAATCTATTTATCAAAATTAAGGTATTAAAAATGCAAGTTTCGATATTTTAAAAGATCAAACGAACCAATTGCTAAAATTCCGTGGCAAAAAAAAATACTTTTTTATTTATTTATTGTCATTTTGAATCAGCGAGAATTAGATTAATCAATTAATATAATAATATTAAGAGCTTTTGTGGAATTTGGTAATGGTTCACAAGCAAAAGTTAAAAGATACAGAGCTAATGCTCATATTAGGTACAAGAAAATTTTAGTTTAATCACATCAAAAAAAAAAAACGACTGAAATAGAAGTTGTGATTAGAAATCCACATTCATTTATTTAGAATTTCTATTAAAAAACTGGACGCCAAAAATCATTTTTAAAAGGGGTGAAATTTTTTTTTCTTAAGTCTTCTTTTAAGATTAATTAAGGTTCAGATTAGAAGGGCATCTTGATTTTGGATAGATTCAAATGAATCTTAATTTCTTGGCTAGGCAGATTTATATATTGAATGTTTATCTATATCTTAAACATGAAAAATACAAAATAAAACATTCTTTGTTTATTTTTTGGTTGAAGGCATTTCTTCAAACAAATTTATCTTATTTTTCCTGATAACTTTTCTTTGAAAATAATCATAAATTATACCTTGACTTTTCAATACATATAATTTACAAAAAAAATTTATTAATATATTTTGTACTTGTTGGATATAAGGGTATTTTCAGGGCATGATGAGAATGGAGATGGCTTTCTCCCACAAAAATTTTCGTTCAATTTTCTTCTCTCCATTCCCGTTTAGCTTACATAAATTTTTATCCTTTTGTACAACTTTTTGTTCATTTGTCTTGCGTACACGACATGCAAAAACCTAGTGGTATATTTGTAGATTTCCTTTAGGGGACTGAAAGGCAACATAGAAAATAAGAGACAAGAATATTTGCAAATATGATAATATATGGTGATAATTTTTCTAGAGAGAATATCAAAATGCAAGAAAGAATTTTTTAAACGCTAACCATTGGATGATAGGATCCATAATGGGGAGTTGGGTTTGTAATTTAAGATGTTTGAAAATTGAAAGGGGAATGTGGTGGCAGACAATTATTTGGATTATGTGTTTGTGTTTTCCACATAAGCCCACGTATATAGGCTGTTTAGTGCTCAAAAGAACAACCTAACAAAACACCCCCAAAGGCCAAAATAAAAAAGCAAAACACATTAACCATCTAATTCTCATAATTCAAGCTTTATAGTTTTTACCTCATAAAGTTTCAGCTCTTTCACACAATTATAAGAATTAGCTTTTTGGAAAAGCTGGCTAATACCACCTCACCAAATTGCCATGGAGGAGTGGCCACTTAAAGGAAGAATATGCCATCCCAAGATCCTCACCCACCCATTGCCTCAAGAAAGGAGAGAACCCCAAAGTTTCTACATTCATCTTAATTTCTTTCTTTTCAAAGAAAATCCTATGCATTTTAGACTAGTTTGATTTCATACCACTTTTTTTTTTCAATCAAGTGTCCATTCATGGAAACTTCAATATTTATTCATGGAACATTTTCAGTTGTCGGTTCATCTAAAGCGTAATATATCAACTAAAGTTTTTGGATTTGATTGGTGATTTAACATAGTATCAAAGTATGAGGCCTTATGTTTAAATCTCTATATTGCAATTTTCTTTTCAATAAATTTTTTTATTTACTCTTGTTGTTTTTTCTACTAATTTTCAAGCTCACAAGTAAGGGAATAATTATTATTATAATTCATCCGCTTTTAGATGTAGTGGTGATTTACCTATAAGCAGTAGCTATATTTTCTAACAGTTCACCTTTCCACCAACCAGCCATTATCATACCTACAAAGTTTGTTTTCTTGTTGGAGGCATTTTGGTTACTGCTATGGGTATAGGGTCATTTCATGCCTACTGTTTCAAACATTCAAGTGAGATAGGATTTCCCATTTTTCAAGAAACCCATAAATTAATCACAGAAGAATGGCTAACCTGAAAGATGAACTTCCTGGAAATATTCTTTAAAAGCCTTTGCCGCCTCATATTTCCACTGAGGCTTGGAGATGGAAGCCGCTAAGCAAAGACCCTGAAAAGGTATAATGGAAGGATTAATTAACAATGCATATAATTTGACTTTGAGAAAGCAGTCGTAAAAAGCAATCAAGCACGCTTATTCTTAAAATTAATGAAGGATTTTTAAATGTGTCGGTTTGCCTTCCATCACTTTCATCCTTATTCGGATTCCATTGTTTATTCTTTATTCTTTATTCGCTTTCATTACTTCTTTTTGTAACCATTTGATTTTTTGTTTTTAGTTTTTTAAAATTGTCAAGAATTGCCCAAACAAGACCCAAAGCCCACAGACGGGCCCAAGTCCAAAGGGGGGTAAAGGCTTGCATAGAGATCTGCACATCCCAAAAGAAAAAGTCAGACCTTCGAGTTTTGGGTCAACCAGTCGAGCTCGTTGAGTTTCACCAAAGGAGAAATGACTAATCAGAACTAGCAGTTGTCACTCTGCAACCTTGATGGCCACACTCACTCTAACACTGTTGGCATTGCTTATATCTCTAAGCAGATGTTAGACGAAATGTCTTATAAATAGCCTCACACCAACCTTAAGAAGTAACTCTCTCGGTGCTTAAATGAGCAGGCGAAACTTCATGTACTGACTTACGCATCGAAGTGTACTCAATTGGGCACTACACCGATGCGAGTACTCTAGCTCCAACGTCACATCTAGATCACAAGAGCGGGCCAAAGGAGGAGTCCTCAAGGCCCGCGTGTGAGATTCTCACGCCAACAAAAGTTGTGCTTGTTTTCTCTCAATTTCTTACAATGATGTTCATGTTTCCTAAGTAAAAGAGTTGAATTCTAAGCCAAATTCTAAATTCAAGAAAAGGTTTTTAAAAGCTACATTTTTAAATTTTCAAAACTTTACTTAGTTTTTTAAAACATTGGTAAAAAGAAGACAAAAAAGTAAAGAAACTTAGAGATAGAAGGGGTGTTTTTATAGCTTAATTTTCAAAAAACAAAATGGCTATCAGACGAGAACTAAGTAAAATTTTGAATTGATTAACTGGTGTTCCAGTTTTCAGGACATACCATCACATGATTCACATTTACATAATAATAAGCAACAGAATTAATAAACAGAAGAAGTAAAGATTATTCAAACTAAAATTAACAAGGATCCATGCTCACCGAGCTATAAATCCAAATACATAAATCAGGAAGTGACGAACTTGCTTGGAGAAAATAGCACCTAGTTTCCTTCAAAAGGAAAGAAGACTGTTTCAGAAAGTCAATAGTAAATATCAGATAAAGTTTCAAACGTTATTGATCTGAAGAAAGACAACAACAAAAGACATTAGCATCAAATTTTCTTAGAAATGAAAAGATAGTTGAACTTGTAGATATATACACACACATGCTCACATACGTATCTTTACAGCTACATTGGAGGAAGTGGAGATAGAAACTATGCAGTGGCAGTTAGAAAAGAAACAGCTAAAAGTTTTGAGCAGAATATGTATCTCAGCAACATTGCTAACTGTTAGAAATGGTGGTAAGAAAGAAAGAAATGTACTGACAACAAATATTTCCATAAAGTTTTTTTTATAAGAAGCCACACTTTCATTTAGAGAAGCAAAAGAAACAAAGCATTAAAAAAAAAAAAAAAAAAAACAAGCCCATACAAATAATTCCATGCATTCACTTATAATGCACAAACTTATGGACTGTTTTGACTAAATAACAGAGTTAAAACATATTACTAGCTAGTCTCTATATTTTAACCCATGGTCCTTAATGCTTTTTAATATACAAGGATCATGTTCCTAATATAAAAAGGATGTTCTTAATTGAGTCCATTTACAATTATTCTTGATTTTGAATAACACTATAATTAAAGGACAGTTAAAATGTCTCTAAACTCTTAGATTTGTGTCTATTTAGTACTTGAACTTAAAAGTATTAAACATGTTCTGAACTTTAAAATTTGTCTAATGAGGTCCTTAAACTTTCAATTTTGTGTCCACTGACCAGTAGGTCCCAAGTTACAATTTTATATCCAATAAGTCCTTGACTTATTCAACATTTTTTTAAATTCACAAATCTACCTTACACGAAATTTAAAGTTTAGGATCCTATAACACATAAAATTCAATTCAAAATTTTAAAATGTCAAAAACTTGTTAGATAGAAAATTGAAACTTTTGTGACTTATTAAAACCTTTTGAAGTTTATAGATATGTTAGATGTGAAATTGAAAATTTGGAGCCTTTAGACACCTTTAAAAGTTTAGGGACCTTTTTGAGTCAAACTTGAAGATTCACTATCACTAAGCAAATAAATAGTTGAACAATATCATTAACCAAAACCTCCTAGGTTGAGAAGATCAAACAAACATTCAAAAGAAATAAAAATGTCACTATATAGCCCTAACTGCAAAGAATTAAAGTTTTAAAGATTCTACCAAGAAATGGAGAGAAGAAGAGGTGCTGCTTAAGGTATCGATGCATTGGTATAGATAAAGCCTCAATATATACAGCACCCACCAAAAATTTGGAATTGTAGGAAGGAAACAATAGCCACTCCAGACAATGCATGTTAATAAGAGTTGACTCAAGTTATGCATACACGAAAAATGTTCAGATGAATAAGACATTTTTATCGAAATTGAAATCCACGTCTGCAAGCATCCAAAAAGTTGATTGTAGAGATATTGCCCTTTTATTACCTGCATATTCTTCGTTGATTTGGATAGTAAAACAAACCATAAACCAAGAATAAATACATTAGCTTCAGCAGGATAAATACTCAATAATCAAGCACATTAAATAAAATATAAAATAACTCCTACAAGACTTAGCAATGAGAAGCCCATGTCATTGATGATGAGAGCTCCTAGTCCAACTTCAATCCCCCTTCACCCCTGGGAAAACAAAAGGCTGCAATATAAGTTATCCCAAGATAATACTTTTCACGATTTGCCAGTAGCACCGTAATTCTTCAATGGACTTCATCCTAGATAGAATTATAGAGGGAAAAAAAAACAAGTTAACTAGTCAATTAATGAATAATGCTGTGCACTTCCTTCTTATATATTTTACATTTATATATAATACAAAGACATGGCCCCATTGCCCGATGGAAGTCTCCTTCTAAGAAATGATATGCTAAAATGTATTGTTCATATCAAAAGATGTCGTTTCCAACAGAATTCGTATTCAACAAGGATCTCTACACTTCATATCATTCAAGAGATATCAGAGGTTCAAAAGGATAGTTCTGCACCGTCGCTGTAGTTTGGGAAAGTAACACACTTGAAAACCTTGCACTTTGAACATAGAACATATCCAACCTGCAATAATTGAAGTGCCTTATTAGTCTTTTAAGTCGGTTGTTAAGTATATGCAAACAAAAAATAAAAAATCTCTATATGCTTCCCGAGCATGTGGGGCATCTCCACTCTCAAAGTTATAGAGCCCAAACACTTCATACAACGGTTGGTAGTTTACCACTTTTTATTTGGTGAATGATGGTTTGATAAGGTGAACTAAAACCTAGATTGACTGGTTAGTCCACTCCTTCTGGTCATAACTAATAAATGTTATTCTTGTAAACAGTGGTATGCTATTTCATAGCACTTTAAGGACCAGCTCACCACACTTCTTCTGTTCTTAACATTATTTAACCCCATTGCTACACATATTCAAGGGGGGAAAAAAGGTAGCTATAGAGATTTTAAGAAACTGAGTATCAGTAAAATCTACTAGAATGTCTGCTAAAGTATAATTGATTAATTCCTAAAGGGACTGAATAGAATACTAGTGGCTCAAATATCAAGAATAATACCAAGCTTGAAAGCTGCAATAACAAGAGCCAGGAGGGGAGCACAATAGAGCATGAGAGACAAAGGTAGCTCATAGCTGTGAAAAAAACCCAAAATAGAATCCGAAGAAGGAAAAAGAAATGTTGACCAAAAAAAAGCTATTCAAGAACTTCAGTGAATATATTAACATAATGCTTAGCTTTTGAGTCTATGTATCTCGTCCTTCGTTCATAGGAAGCAGAAGCATCAAATTGTGAAATTAAAGGCCAATTAAGACTAACAACCTTAGCTATCATCGTTTAAATAAGAGTTTCAGAAAAGATAATCAACAAATCGACAACATTCATTCATTCATTCCAGCACAAATTCCTCTCGATACTGCAACAGCATAGCGTTAAACAGCCATATTCAACATACAAATAAAGACAGAAACTATCAGTCCACTTACAGCTCGGCAAGACGGACAGCGTCGGTAGATACGATTGTTATCGGCCTTCACATTAGTCTTCTGCCCTTCACAGAAATCACACACTATCCATCCTTTACCATTACAAGGTTCGCAAGCAATTGTTGAATCAAGCTTCAAGGAAATCGAAAAACAGTAAGAAATAGAAGCAAATGCGAAGTTTGAAGAAGTACTTGTACCTGGACTTGCTGGATTGATGCGCAACGCGCAGAATTGAAGGAAGGGCTGGAGGAAGAGGATCGAGATGGAGGAATTCGGACGAGGTTGATCTTCGCAAGAGTCATAGCGATCGTCGCAATTGGAGCGAGTATGGAGCTAAACTAAACAACCGATTCTTCTCGTTTCTTCGTCACGGTCATTCTGTGGGTATAACGAAAGCACGTCATCTCCGCGCCAATGGAAGCCAAATATAAAAAACTAGTTTTAGTCTATGCCTTACCCAATTCTTGTTTTAATTTATGTGTTTATTATTTCAAAATTATATTCTTAAAATTTAGGTTTAAAATATTGTTTTCATCCTATACCTTCTAATATTTTTTCCAAATGAACTTGGAAACCTTACATTCCCACGGTAAATGGCATGATATGGAATCATATAATTTTTTTAGGTTTAAAATATTGTTTTCATCCTATACCTTCTAATATTTTTTCCAAATGAACTTGGAAACCTTACATTCCCACGTTAAATGGCATGATATGGAATCATATAATTTTTTATGTGTATGTGTTGTGTGCATTTAAGAACAAGAAGATTAAATTTAGTCCCTACATTGTTATTTTTTTCAAAACTTTTGCTTATCTCCATAAAAAATTATTATTATTATTATTTAGTCAATTTTAATTTTGATAAAATTAGAGTATTGATCTAGATCTATAGTCATGTTTATTCCTCTCCTTCTATGATCCAAAAAATTGGCACACTAACCTTAATATCAATCCACGTTATCAATTAAATTAAGATTAAGATTTAAGTTTCGCTCAAAGTATATAAACTAAAATTGGACATTTAGAGTGATATTTTAACCTAAAAATTATTTCAAATAATTATGGCTAAACATTTTTAAAATTTTATTTTTTATTTCTTAATTTTTTATTTTAATATTTTGTGAACTCTTCCAATTTAATAGGGGCAGATTGAAATAGTTACAATATAGCAACATTTTAGGTTTCATGTGGATCTAATCTTCAATATCAAATTTTATTTAATCTAATTTTTCGGATTTTTCAATCTTTTTCTACTGATTTTTTTTCTTGCGTTTTATTTTTTTTAATGCTTTTTAGATCCGTAACATTTTCATTTCTACCCTTTTTTTATTTCGTATTTGTGTCAATTTTCATAAGATCTCTATTTGGGTCAATTTCCATAAGTACTTTCTTCTGATTTTTTTTATTAACACAATCGCATGTTTAGCATCTCAATTTAAAATTGATACCCTAATATACATTCCTAAAATTCTTTGTTTTTATAATTTTTAATAAAAATATCCAACAAAATTCACATTTCCATCAATATTTTCGTTATATTAAAACTTTGCCACTTTACCATATTAAACCATGGCTGTGACAGAACAACAATACACTGTTTTAAATTCTTATTCTTAAAAGAAAATACCCTGTTTTGAACCAAACCATGCTGTCACTCGGTAACAAGTCTTCGGAAGTATAATTTTCAACTAATTGGTCTTTAGATATATATGCACATAGCATATATGGGCATTTAAATTTTATGTATTATATAAGAATTTTATTCATTACACTAAAATGGTAGATATTTTTGAATTTTATTAGTCAAATATATTTGATTTCCAACCAAAATTATTTTAAATTAAATCATTTAGATAGTTGGTTTATTCAAAAAACATTGGCTATGATAATAAGCCTCTTGAAGTTTCTTTTTTTCTCTAAGGATAATTGCTGTACTATCTTTTTAAAGCTGAAACCTATGGACATTACAGAAATCAATTGGACTAGCCTAATAATGCTCCTTATGTTTTAATTATTATTGACAAAATTTATATGTAACAAAGTTATTTTTGACAATTTTCCTATAATTGAATATAATTGTTGATTCAATTTGAAATTGAAAAAATCAAATGAAGGTTGAGTTTATGAGTTAATTTTATGACAATGCAAGTGTATGATCAAATATTGTTTTAAATTAATTTTTTTGAAGTTGGAAATTATTATTCTTGAATTACTTTTAATTTAGTTCCTTTTAGTCTCCCTATAATTACAAGAAGTCAGAGATGCTCGGGATATTTCTGTAATTTCACTTGGACGTGTCAACTGAGTCATCACTGTAACTCACCGAAACTCCCTAAATCCTACAAAATCCCTGTTCAATACACATACTATTTCTAAAAAATCATTGAATAATTTCCGTATAATCTTAGTTACCAATCATTAATCAGCCAAGTGATATAAGGTTATGAAGAAATCGAAGAACATTAAAACAGAAATCAAGCAAGAACACGACTAGAAATCGGTAGAACTGAAAAACAAATGTACTTAGGCTTACTAGACCAGCTTCAGAGAAAATCTCAGCAAATCTGAAGAGCATAAGCAATTCGATCTACGAGCAGTTTAACGCCTCCTTTGCCATTGAAATTGCAGAGGGGCTGCCTGAATTACTACTCGGAATCATTTGGAACAAAATCGACCTTAAAATACCGATTCAAAATTCAAAATATAAAACAGAATACAGAAAGAGATGTGAACTGAAGAATGATGAATCATGTATCAGCCTCAACAAAGATATTCACAAGGAGAAAAAGAACCGTAGCGAATATGGGTGAAGAGGTTGAAGAGATGATTTAGGGAACTGCATTCATCTCTAAGGCATAAAAAATTGGCCAAAGAGCCAAACTCCAGTCCCATGAAATTAGCGATCTTCTCAAATAATCTACTTCGAGCAAGTGATTGAGGAGGAAGAAGAAGATAGCTTAACCCTAAATTAATCGAACATCGTTGCCGCGTTAAAGAAACCCTAAATTTGGTTGCGTCTATTAGGATACACGCTTGCTTTATATAGGGCATCGACAGCTATTGAGATTACGATATTAGCCCTTCATCTTCCGGTTTTCTCTCGTTTAAATTTAAATTGAAAAATAGAAAATCGAAAATCGAAAATTGAAATTCTGAAAGTACGCTGTGAAGAAGGCGAATACTTGGTGCGTCCCAAAATATACCTGCTCTCCATTCTACCAAAAAAAAAAAAATTAAAATATTTTAAAAAATAAATAAAAATAGTTTGTCACATATCAGACAATTTGATAAATATTTTTTGTAAAAAAGATAATACTCACATTATATTTAGGTCTCGTACTATTTTTAGAAGAGTATTGACATGGCACACAATAAGATTGAAATTTTTCCATACTACTATAGTATAGGAAATTTTTCCAAAAGAACGCTAGCCAACTCATGCCTCGTTGCCTGAGTCTAGTCGTTGAACCGTTGCCACATCATTTTTTAACAGTCAAAGGAGCCTAGAAACTATTTAAAATATTTTTCAAACTTCATATATTAAAAGTGTTATTTTTAAACTTAACCAACTAACTTCAAACCTTATGAATCAAAAATATACTTTGCTCAAGAAATTTTCCTTATTTTTAATGAATTATTGAATATATGTAGAATATGAAATTGATGAATATTAGAGAAAAACATAATTAGAATTATTTTGTTAAGATTTATGAAATTTGACAAAATTATTCCAGAGTTAATTAGTGCATTGGTAAAAAAATGTACAAAACTTTATTTTAGGTTAAATGAAAATTTTGGTCCTTATAATTTAGAGAAAATTAAAATTTAGTCTCTACGGTTTGATAAAATTTTCATAAATTTCTCTTGTTTTAAGGGTTGTTTATGAAGGTTTTCTCAAACCATAATGACTAAATTCTAACTTTTTAAGTCATATAGTCTAATTTTCTCCTAATCATTGGGACATATTTTATAATTTAACCTTTATTTTATTGAAAATAATGAGTTTATGAAGATTTTAATACAATTTTCAATTAAAATTAATGGCCTAATTACGATAATTGAACTGGGGTCAAATTCAAACACTTATTTAGATTTATGATCCAATTTGTTAAAATCGAAAGTCCTTGCGAGTCAAAATTGATTTTTTTTTCTCTTAAGAAGAAAACACAGCACATTAAAATTCAATTAAATTTTCTGAAAATGATATTTTGCCATTTTATTTCCTTACACCATTCTAAATTATACACAACTACTGTTCTTGTTTTGAATTTAAAAAAGAGGGGGAAAAAAGAAAGTAATTCCAAAAGACCCACAACCAGTAGACCAGTGTTTTACAATTGAAACAGCATGCTTCTTCTTTTCCCTTTTTTTTCCTTTGAAAGGAACTTAATTTTTCCCTTGAACACAAAGTACTGAAACCTGTTTTCTTTCAAAAGAGAGAGAGAAAAGAAAAAAAAAAACCATGTAATTACTTTTCTGGACCATGGACCATGAGATAGTAAGATGACCAGCAATGATCTATATATTCTTCAACATTGGAAACCACTATTTGATATCAAGTAATGAGAGGGCTATCACCTCCTTCTTTATAGTAAAATGATTCATAAGTTCCCACTCTTGACTTTGGCTCTGGCAATTGCAACTCTTCCACAAATCTAGTAGTCATCTGTACAAAGTCGTCCATACGCGACCGTTTCCATTCCTTGTTTCAATGTGGTAGAAGGTAATGAAAAGTTAGAAGGACGTTCGAGAGTTTCGAACCAAAACCGTTGATATTATATAAATTCATAAGTCATAATCATATTAGGAGAGTTAGCATAATTATTATCACTTTAGCAAACGCGTCTAAAATGGGAAGAAAGGAGGCCTTCAGCTTAAAATATATTAAATCGTCAATTGACTCAAAAGCTTAAGCTCATAGGTTATGGTACAATGAAGGAAAGACTAGAGAGAGGGGATAAAAAAAACAAATGGCCCTGTTCCATAACCTAACATATTGGATTTAAAATTTAGGCAAGACATACAAAACAATAGTTCTTAATTTTTAGGGTAATTCTCAATTTGGTATCTTTTGAAATTCTTGATTTAAGGTCCTTTGTTAAGAAAAAGTTATTGAAAATTTGTTAGGAAAGTTAGGCCTTGTTTGGTTGGCAATTCAGATTCACTCAATCCAGTAAATATGTGTTTGGCGGGCAATCTAGATTTTGTTTCTGAAAATTGTTTTCAAATTCTGTGATCAAACAATGCAAATTTTGAAAACAACATTTTTATGTTTTCATTATATTCATATTTTGAATTTTAAATTTTAAAATACAAAATTATATTAAATAAAGATAAAAATATATAAATTAATATCCAATTTCTAAATCTGCTACCAAACACATATTTGAAAACATAAAAACTCTGTTTTTATTAAATCCCTTGTTTTCAAATTTATGCTTTCAGATTCCCTACCAAACAAGTCCGTAATCTATCCTAAATTTTTTGTCTTCTTCTCTTATTTCAACGGATAGACATACTCATAAGCTATTTGACATGTTATCCAACTTGTTTATCCTCAAAAATTGACTCACCCATCAACAAAATCACTCTATTAAACTAACATATCCAAGTGGTGGTCCACATGTCCAAATATGTTTATATAAATTATCGCAATGACACTAAGGATAAACTTGAGAATTTAAAATATTAGAACCGAA
The DNA here is from genome assembly GCA_002890555.2 of Lagenaria siceraria. NCBI lineage: Eukaryota > Viridiplantae > Streptophyta > Magnoliopsida > Cucurbitales > Cucurbitaceae > Lagenaria > Lagenaria siceraria. Next base: position 18,661,879 of record CM016490.1, read on the forward strand.
CTGAGAATTGCCTGAAAGATTAGGGAGGATTTGGTATATTTAGCCTAAAATTTATAACACATCTTGACAAGGATCAAAGGACTAAAGACAATATGCATTACCTCGAAATTCCACTCTCCATACAAGAGGTCTGGATCGCTGCTGTTGCTCCAAACATAAGTAAGAGCTGCTAATTTCTCGGAACCATCCTGAGAAGAAAAGAAATCAGGAGTTGTCCACAGAAATATGTGCTAAAGATTAGTAGAATTACTGAAAAAATGGTTACATAAGATTGAACAAATCTACTGTTTAGGCCTTGTTTGATAACCATTTGGTTTGGTTTTGATTTTTCTAAGTAAACATTTGAATAATTATTAGCCAAATCAAAAAACAAACTACCCTCGAAGAAATTTCACAAGCAAGGAGTTCAAACAACCAGGCAAAGCATATTCAAGTATCCTAATTACCATTTAAATCACTATCCATAGCTAAAGTTGAGGTTACTTGTACATTATAAAATGGTTAAAAACGAGCAGTTATGAATTAAGAAGAACTAAATGGTCTCCAATACTTACCACCAAGGAAACCTCAACAACGCTTTTTTCATATTCAACATCTTCAAATGTATCCAAAATATCCAGCTCTGGATTCGTGATGCCGAAAAGAACCTGCCAATGAACATAACTATTCCTTGTGAGAAGGGGGTAAAACTTTTGTTGGATTTTGACAGAATATTAGAAGAGTGGTTGTCCCTCGTCGGAAAAGTTAAATGAAGTGATAAGCTCCAAGCACTATAAAATAAGCATATGTCTTTGATTTCAAATCATCCTAGTTAGAAACACTTTAAGCTTCGGTGTGTCAACTGTAGTTAAATTTCCTTTTATATGGGGTTAAAGTGTGTGAGTAGTACAAAAGGTTTGAGAGAGTACTCTTGTAATTAGGATCGGTAAGAGAATTATTGTAATAATTTTTCACATAATGGTGGATTTATTTCTTTCTAGTGTGTTGTGGTTTTTCTCCAGGTCTGGAATTTTTCACGTAAATTCTTTTAATTTCTCAAATATTTTCTACTTATTCCTACCATAGAAGTGGGAGCTTTTTCCACCAAATTTATCATATGCCATGTCCATGTTTAGATTGCACAGGAAAGCAAAAAAGTATTTGACATCCCACAAGCATAAGAATGTTTACTCATAACGGATGATGAAATGGTTAGCAACATGATTTGTTTTGAAATAATTCTAGCAACAGAATTTAATGGAAGAGATGCAGTTTGAATTATTGATGATGATCTTGTACTCCACCTCAAAACAAAGTCTTAACCATTTTTCAACTAATTACATGACACTGCTGCACTTAAATTGTTAAGCCAAAACAGGAGAGGAAGATAAATCATCAGAGAATTCAATTAGAACATCAAAGTTATCTCTCCAATGGTGAGAAAAAATCAATGAAAGAGAAGGAAAACAAACAAAATCAAATCCAGAGCTTCAAAAAGAAGAATGTAGGTGTCATTTACCTTTCCGCTAACTCTCTTATTCTCAACAGGCAAAATAGCTGGATACACCCGTCTCAACACTAAATCTCTGACTGCAGATTCAAAACAACCAATTTTTCACAACAAAATTCGCGCATATGAATCCCTAAACGATCAGAAGATGAAAAATCAAAAGCAAATAGACAGAAGCATTCTCCAGACTAGTTTAGATATCGATTGTGTAAAATAAACATCCCGATTCATTAGCCTAAGAAGTTACGAAACCAAATTGGTACAGAAATTCGTTCCATTCGTTTTCATCCTCAATTTAGACGGAGAAATTACGCAAAATAGATAGAAAAAGAGTTCGTAAGAACAGACTGACCATTCGTTTTCATCCTCAATTTAGACGGAGAAATTACGCAAAATAGATAGAAAAAGAGTTCGTAAGAACAGACTGACTAGCCATGGAGAACACCAGAAGACGATTGAGGAATGCGCTTCAGAAGAACACGAACGATGTCATCGGCTAAGAGGCTTCCATAAACGAAAACGTTGTGAAGACTGTGTGATTGATCGGAATGAGAAGCGGTAACCACCACCGGCGACGGCGCCATCGAACTCATCGTTCACAGCGACGATAAGATTCCACCAGAATTATTGGAAAATTATTTGAATCAAATATTTTAAAATTTGAAGGAAGTGGGATGTGGTACATAAAAAGCATTATTTTAATGAATTGTTTTTCTATTTTTCTTTTTTTCCTTTTTCTAAATTATAATCAATGCAGAACTTTGTATTTTATTTTTAAAATACTCTTATAATTTCTAACAGAATTCTAGATTTAAAATCGTGTAGTTGTAACCTAAAACGATGTGGTGATTTAAATTTTCTTCTAAGTGGCTACCACACAATTTTATATCTCAATTTTTATCCAAAATTTTAAAAAATTTCTACTTCAAAATATTTTTATTATATTTGTGAAAGTTCAAGGATATTATTGCTACTTTTAAAAGTATAGGGATATTTTTTAAATAAATGGTAAAGTTTCAGTTGCATTTTTTAGAATTTAACCTTTTTTTTCTAAAGTTAATTTCCTTAAATTCAAAGGTCAACTAGTAAGGAAGAATCTATGCAATGGGAGAAGGGTGGATTAGGTTTCCAAATACATTCCTTATTATCCAATGTTTGCCCACCAAAGCTAAATATTGACCCAAAACTAGAGATTTGGGGCTGGATATTATTGACCCAAAACTAGAGACAATTTATTCGATTTGATTTCGTTTGATTAAGTGTTGAACCAAATTTAAATTGTCTAAGTATACAAATAAAAAAAAAAAACTGAGTCAAACTGTCATTGACGCATGGTATACCTTGAGAGTGGCGAGGCGCCGAGGCACGCCTTAGGAGTGTAAATTGGTATTTTTCCTTCAACAAATTATAAAATTCTCATTCAATTCTAAATTGTCTAATAAGAACTCTTCAATTTCTCATCATACAAACCGACATTCATCCATGACATTTTTTTTCATGCATAATCCTATTCTTCTTCCTTTTTTTAGTCTTCTAAGAAGAGTAACTCGTCTATCTTATAAAAAGTGTGAGGTCCCTTCATTTTTTCCAGCGTGGGATCCTCAACACAAAATTCCACCATGAATAATCATGATTACATTAGGTATATTAAAAGTAGATTTGCTATATGTAACTAAGTATATCAATGAGCTGTAGTTAATTGTCATAGATGAGCAAATGGGTACAAATGATAGACTCACTATTTATTATTTTTGTTCACTGAAATGCTTTCTTACTTGACTATATGAAGGTTGTGGAAGAAAAAATTAGTTTTGATATAAAGTGAGTAAATGATATAGGTACGTCACAATATACTAAAAAGAAAATATTTGAAAAGAATGAATAATGTAGTTACATTACGTCTGCTTGATCTAATAACGGAGAAAACACAAATCTATTATATTACATCCTATTATGAAAGATATTGAGATTGTTTAGAACAATAAGTGAAGTTATTTAGTTATGTAGCTCACAAATACTCAAAGTTAGGTTATTAACTTATGGTAAATAATGGTCAAATTGTTAATTTCCAAGGTTCAAAAGCTAGAATAGAAATTTTTTTAAAAAAAATAGAAACCAAAGAGCAAGAGATAAAAAAATTAGATTTAAACCAACCAATTCAATTTTTTTTTTTTTTTAATATAACAATTGAGGATAGAGAAATTTGAACAACAAACCTCCTGCGAGAGTTGCCTGTGAGTTCAACTCTCTTGGCAACCAACCAATTCATATTCTTGAACTCAAAATATATATTAAAAAAAATAACCCTCAAAATATCAATTTATCGGCCTGCTTAGTGCTTCAACCTACCTATAATCCCAAAATAAATCATTATTAATACCCCTACAGATAATACCAGTTATATTACTATCTATAATCTCAAGATTAATCACAAGAACAATGTTACAATCTTTTCATATGCCACCAGGAATAAGCATGTGCCATATATCAAGACTAAATTCAAACATTGTACATTGAAAATTCATGCAAGATAAAAAATAATAAGGTTTACAAAGAGGTACTGAGTGAGGAGAACAAATGCAATTAAGCAGTCTTCTTTTCCTTTCTTTTTTTTGTTCTCTTGTTTCCAGAAAAGTAGAATAGCCTACCAGATAACAACTACCAGAAAAACTTTTGGCAAAGTCCTTGCATTAGTTTCATATGTTCATCGGTTCAGGGCTAGAAGCATTCAGCACATCCAGTAACGAATTTTTAGGCTCTAATTCCTCGTGCCAGAGCGGTAGCTGATCACCAGGATAGAATTTTCTCGTCACTCCCTCGCAATTTATCTGCAAAGATGCCCGAGGTCACACAACCGTTTTTAACTATGAGAACAGAAGATTGGACATGTTTTAAAGTAATAGTTTATGTGATAAAAGGGCAATATCTTACAGTAACAGTACGGACAACACCACCACTGGCACCATCTCGGGCAATGGCAAGAGAAACGGCCTTAACCACCAATTGCTGCAAATAATAGCATATAATTAGAGAGAAAAAATATTGTCGATAAAAGTTCATGCCTCAGAGGTTGCAGTTAGCAAACCCAACCTTAATAAGTGCTTTCCTGATGGTGTTTAAATGTAGCGATAATATATATATATATATATATATATATATGTCCATTTCCATGGAGAAAACCCTCCAACCAAATGATCCCTAAGGGGTTAAATATATATATATATTTAACAGTTTTTAACACTTAGCATCCTCATTTCCCACAGATAAGGGTTTTTTATTCCCCTTCGAAACTGTGGGTTTTCTCTTTTCCCTTCTCCATCTATTTTTCATTTTATATATAATTTCATTTTGAATATAGTTAATTACTTAATTAATTAATATTAATTTAATAAAATTAATATAAATATTTATTTTAATAAATCAATAATAATCCCAGTGCATGTTTTGAGAGTAATTTTAAAATGCTTAAAATCAATCTTTAAATATTCAAAATCAATTTAATATTTGATATTTTACTTTTAAACACTATTTTCATGCAATCAAAATCAATTTTAAATTACTAGAAAATAAAGCAAAAGTGATTTGAACCATTTCAATGTTACTCCCAAACATGCCCAAGTATTCACTAAAACAACTTTTCTTAGAGTCATCTCAAATTCAGACTATGCCTCTTAAGTCTTACAAGTCACAGGTAAACTTGGAATGGAGAACAGGGAAATACTCATATTTGGAAATGGTAGGAGCCCAAAAGTATGCATAACTATATATATATATTGAGTCAGTTAGCACAAAGCATATAGTAATGCAAAACGCTTAATTCGCAAATAATAGTAGAAATACCTCAGCTTCTTCCCTGGTCATTCCTTCTCTCCATGCTTGATCAAAAAATCCATACAAATAACTGGAGCCAGATCCTATAAGATAATAAGAGCCAAAAGGAACCAGGTAATGGTCATAATTGCAAGCATCACAAAGGATTGTAACAGTAAAGGTCTTCTCAGATATCTAATTTCAAAAAGAAGAGAAGGGGGGAGGGGAATATTTTTTTGACATAGAAGACATGCTTGAAAATTCTCTTTATGGGTTATAAGCATAACAAAAACTAGATGTAGGATCATAAAAATCCAATCACAATTCATTCATTCAAGGATGATAAAGCAGAATATCCTGTCATAAAGCTAGAAAACATGAGGATGCCAAGAAAAAAATCACCAAACATCAGTACTTTTTCAATTATAATTAATAGGGCATAAATGATTTTACCTCCAATAGTAAATGGCTGCTCTATTATTGTTCCACCAAGAGGAATACCATAGATTCGACCACCGTCATACTTATCCCATCCGCCAACAATAAGGCCAGTTTGTAACATATCCTGTCCATTTAATGAAATGACATTGATATCAAAGCATGTATTTAGTTTGGATTAAAAAACAAGAATATAGCTTCACTTAAACACAGCAAAGACCATTCTCGTGAGCATTTTACTAACGTGGTGTGTGACCTCATCTCTCTCACAAGGATAATAAATTCAATCAAACAACTTTCCACAACAAAAATGGAGAAGTTAAGCAAAGTTTGGTTTTGGATTGGTTGAACAGATAAGAATTAAGATAAAAGTTTGAAAAAGAAATAAAAATAGAAGAGGCGGCTTAATATAGAACCCTAAAGAACATTCATTGTTTCCCTAATTCGAGTTCTTACACAACCCAGAATAATCCCAACACAATTATCATATTTTTATGAGAAGCTCCAAATCTTTTTCAAGAAAGTTTGCATCTGTGCAGTCTCACATGTTACAAGTTCTGTATTGTTAATGAATTGAAATTTTGGCCAATTGGAGAGTTTTTTCTATCTCCTTGGCTGGGTTGGGGTTGGGGCATTAGCACTGTTTCAATGAATTGTTATTGTTTCCTGTCGAAAATTGCTATCAGTAATTTTGAACAAACTAATATGAGGTCCTACCTTGTTGTTATATGCTAATAGCCTAACAAGGTTTGCGGCCACTTTAACAGTTGCAGGCTGACCAAGCTGTATCCTGTGCATCAAAGATAATATACAATCAGTAAGAACTCAACAGGTAAAAGCTTGCATATGAATTCAAGCAGCTACCTAATTTATATCAAAGGAATTATTGTTATGAAACAAACCAGCAATCCGAATGAGTTACAACCATGAAAAATAAGCAAAGAGACAATAATGATACGTACATAGTCACAGCAATTTAAAATTTAAAAAAATAACAGTATCACAATTACCAATAACAGAAAATTATCAGATAGTTCACAGAGGATGGATAAACAGGTACATTTACCTAGAGAAGTTCTAAATAAACACCATCTTAACGAATCCCAGGTACACACTCCCACCAGATCAACCATATCTAGTGTTACAACAATAATCCCCAGGACAACATGGCCTATACACTGGGCCTTTTCCTCATCAAGCTAGTTAACAAAGTGGCATATTAAGTGAAGGAAAAATCAAGTCAATCACGCTTCTTCCCCCGAAACCTTAATTTGATATATGGGTCAAATTGTTTCAATAGCACTGAAATAAAGTAAAGAATTTGAACTCTTTTGTACAGTTTTGAATCCCACTGAGAAACAAATGAAAATAAATGCAGTTGCTAACAGACACAATCTTACCGAATCCATCACAACCATTCAAGCAATAAAAGAAAATTTCTCAATGTGATCAAGTAATAATGAACCAACAAAGTCAAAGTTGCAACAACTATCGGCAATAATTAAAGCACTCACGTATGCTGGTGAAGGAAGTGACGCACATAATCAGAGACAATTTGAGAATCTGCAGCCTGCAAGAGGCACAAAATAAACCATTTATGAAACAATACCAAACACCCATGAACTGAGAGATTGACATATTGATCACAGAACAAGAAGTTGAAGGAAAAAATTGAGAACAGAAGACTTGAACTAAACACTAAACTTAAGCAGAGCAAAACTTATGAAGTATTGTCACCATCAACATCTGACTCGACAGTTTAATATGAGAAATAACAGAAATGGAAATACCGAGCCAGACCGACAAACATAGACGTTGTCAGTAAGCTTTGTAATCTTGTCTGATGCACGATTAGCCACATAGACACCTATCACAAGAACAATAAAAGAAAAAATGTCAACATCAATGCATCGCAAGAAAGCTGGACAGAGGGGAAAGTTGGATACAAACAAGCCAACTGAGATTTATCTTTCCATTTAAGATTGCTTGGATTGAGTTCAAAACTCCTCTGTTTTCCAAAACCAAAATATTAGTTAACATAATGTGGTAGCTGTTTTACAAGTTACTACTTCCTCCAGTAGATAATTTTTCAGATTATAGTTCGTTCATCCCCTCCACTACATTTCATAAATTTTCAGAACCATCACTGTAACAGACAATTCGTATTTACTAAAGCTCGTCGTTTTAAGCAGCTAGGCTTGAAAAACCCCGCCTAAATTTCAGTCATGCAATGTTCTAAAAAATGCAGAAGATTCACATGGAGAGGATCCAACCAACGAAGAAATTCACTCAATTACTCTCGTTTGATGCCAATCGTAGGGAAAAAAAGACTACACGTGAAATGAAGTCTTTCAATGGCAAGCTTAATTCCGAATGTGATGGATACAAAATGATTTGCATCCAAGGTCGACAGAGAAGCAAATTCTTACTACTTTTACTCCACTTACATCTAATCATTTCGGACATCTCTTGAAGATAATACTCGTAGAAGAAACGGTAAGCATACTGAGAAATTAGGGCTAGAAAGTGAAGACGATGAAATTACCAGTGCTGGTACGAGAATCGGCGCCGAGGACAACGCCGCCGTCGTATGTGACGCCGATGATGGTGGTACCCATGGAGTGAGGAGCATTTAGATCCATGTTGAGATCCATGGCGGTGAGAATCTACTCCAAAGAAACTAGAGCGATATTCAATTAGGGGAGTGAAAGGGGAGGGATTGCCGGAAAATGAAAGAGCTGGATTTTGGTGTTGGGGGCTTTTGTTCTTCGACCTTACTTCTCGATCAAGTTGTTTTCTTTTTTTTCTTTTTCTTTTCTTTTTTCTTTTTTTTTTTTTTTTTTCATTCTTTCCCCCTCGCGGTTTGCTCGTTATGTTTTGGGCCCGAGCTAAACCATTGGGCTTGGAATTAATGCCCAAATCTTGTGGATTGTGTTATGTATTGATTTGGGCTTTTTGACAGCCCAAATCAAGTGTGAATATATTGGTCGATAGTCCTATGGTAAAATTAAGGCAAAATTTATTAGGAATATATTGATTTACCAATAAACTTCCAAATTAAACCGGAAATCTATTTCCTCTATTAAAAAAAAAAAAAAAAAAAAAAAAAGTGGGGGAAAATGTAGTCTTCGTCTATGATTTGACATTTTACTTTAATTTGCCGAACATGCATGTCCTTGGTAACAAACTACTCCCTATCATGTGAACTTCTTACGTAACTAATAAGAATAGAATCAAATTTTGTAAAGAGTAATATTTTATGTATAATGATTTATGATCATTTTATCAAATTACATGGACTATTTATAATATTTAAAATCGCAAGGACTAAACACTAACTTTCTTCTAACTATATGAACCAAATTTCTAATCGGACCTTCAATGATTTACCTCATGCATAAAGTTAGCTAAAGAAATCACGTTAAACAATGTAATGAGATAGCATGCAATTTTTTGCCTCTGGTTTATTTTTCTAACGTTATCGACAAACGTGTCAAAAGTTAATATATTGCATAGTGGATATTCATGTGATCGGTATCTCGTTTCTATTGAAGTGATGAGAAAAGTACGAGACTCGTTAAAATAACACGTATAAATTTCAATTTTGAAATTTAAGGTAAATAATATTTTTCTCCTTTTATTTATGATCAAGATATTTGCCCTTGGGTGCAAACAAATCTTTTGAGGGGCAGGTAAATCAACTTTCTCATAATTAATTGGTTGAAAATTAAGATTAAAATCATGAATGGAAAAGAGAGAGAAAAAACAAATAAACTAAAAATAGTCAATCAAAGCCAAGGGAGAATTTTGTATTTTTATTTCTTTTTTTTGGTGGAGGAATCAAGTTGTTCCAATGATTGAAAAATAACATTACTTATTCTATTCTAAGTTGCTAACACATATTATTTGACCCAAACGTTAAATCATTAAACCATCATAAATATAAGAGAAATTTTTACAAATAGAAAAAATCTCAAATTATTTACCGAAAAAAATACTAATAGACGTTGATAGACTTCTATCAGCATCTATATAGACTTCTATCATTTCTATCACTGATATTTATCTAAAATTTTTACTATTTTGTGTAAATAATTTCCTTTATTTTTCTATTTTTAAAAAATTCCCTAAATATAACTATTACTTTTATTTTTATTTCATAAAAAAGAAAAAGAGTTAACAACTTCATTACCAACAATATTGAAGTTGCTTACGTAATTCTATATAAAAGTCAGAGGTTAGTTTTAGGGCAAAGTATTAATTTATATCTTAAAAAATTTATCAATTAAAATTTTTACTAATTTAAAATATAAGAAAATAAATTAAAATATTTACAAATATAGTAAAATTTCATTCTTTATCTACTATAGACCGCGACACAAATGGTAGTGTATCACATATAGACATGAAATTTTATTATATTTATAAATATTTTCAGCATTTTATCATTTAAAATAACTTTCCTTTTTCGTTGAAATTTTGTCAGGTATAAAAAGCTACTCAATTTTACATTAAAAACAAAAACAATCCATCAACTCAAACATCTAAAAAAGTCCTTTACACAACAGTAATATATATATATATATATATATATATATATTTAAAGAGTATTGGCACACAACCACTTAGTTTCCATTTTTATACACAAAAGAAAATCATTTTTTTTTAGAAAAAACACAATTTTCAGTTTTTGATTGGATAGCTGGATGCACAGAAATAGGTGCAGTTCAAGTTTTATAGGTCTTAAAACATTCTAATTTAAATTCTTCTCCGTATCCTTTCAAACTTCGAATATCTTGGATTCGTACGCCACAAATATCAACAGATAAAACACTGAAACAAATTGTAATTTGATTTTGTATTCAAGCGATAAAGTAAGATCCATAAACACACAGTGACATTCACTGTTAGTATCTCACTCTCCATAACTACAACCTTCAAACCTAATGCGCTAAGTAATTCCAATGATGAAGAAGACTCATTAATGGAGGACATGGGAAGTGTGAGAAAACCTCTTATCTTCAACCTCTAATCTTTAAAATGGTCAAAAGCTAGGCGTTGATGCAACTCTAAGAACATAGAAGAACAACTCTAATGGGTCAGATCAGAAACAGCGAGCTAAACCATAAATGAATCAGAGAAAGCTTTAATGGGAGAGTGCAGAAGGTGGCAATTAAAATCCAAACGCCTCGTCTTCTTAGCTCGAGTTAGCTTAAGAATCCATGGCCACAGCGGTGGCTTCTGCCAGCGGATGCACCTGAACACCTGAGATGAAGGACATGAACGGCAGGTGAGTCGTCGGTCCAATCGCCTTCTTCTTCTCCTTCAAAATCACCCCCTTCCCAACTTTCCCAAGGATATTCCTCACTTCGTTTGCAAGCTCGATCACCATATCGTCTTCGTGGCCTGATCGGTTATGCACATATGGTCAATATCGAACTGAACTCAAATGTAGTTGATACAATCACGTCAGAATTCAATTTTAATCAAAGAGCTGGATTGTTACCGATATCGAACAAGGCCTTCTCTAGTCGGAATAGATAGTCTCTGTTGTTCCCACATGGACCAGATGCAGTTGCAATTTGGCTGAAAAGTAAGTAAATGAGAGATTTAGAATGAACCCATTTTAGAATATATAAGACCATTTGAAAGGACAATGTTAAACCTGTCATTACCTAGCCTTTTGCTCCAAAGGAGCAGGTCCTAGATAGTATTTGTTTAGCACTTTATCAAATGTAGATGTGAAACTGCATACATAAACATTAATCTATGAGATCAAGAAAACAGAGATGTTCTTGCTCAACTGATCCCAAATAAATATGGACCAAAAATGACATGCTTAAGGAAAAATGGAAAAAAAAAAAAAAAAAAAAAAAAAATCCACTGATGTGCTTACACTACTACTCCTGTCAATGTGGTTTCCAAGGAATCTTCATCCTGAATCAACAAAGGAAACCAATCGAAAAATAAGAAAACAATGAATGAAATGATCAATAGAAACACACCTAATAGTGAAGCAAATTCTTGCATATGGCCTTAGCCTTACCTCGTAGAAGTTCATAATAGTCTTTTGGTCATACTCGCACTCTCTCCTCTCAAGATACTACATTGCAAAAAGATAAAATGGGTAAGGGAATAAATTCTGGTTATGAGTGAAATCAAGATAAATTTTAGGGAAATACCTCCATGGCCGCTCTCTCTCTTTCAGGACCTCCACGGATGCAAAATGCAGCACCCCACTAACAGAAAGAAGGAATGCTAATTAGGTAAGATTACTAAAAAAAATTCCATTATAGATAGTGTATACAATGAATAAACTCGAAACTTACGCAAATTGATCCTTCTTTGGGTTCTAGCGTGAGAGTTCTTGCGGGGTTTTCAGGTGTACCTCTATGATCAATACAAGCTGTAATGGGAAATGAGATATTAGAGTACTTTTGCTGCCGTTAACGAATTGGAATGTTAAGGAAGAAACTCACCAAGATCAAATACACGCCTATAATCTCTAATGAAACCTATCACTTTCTCATCGAAATCGAATCCTGGATTCCACACAAGAGATCCATAGCCAAAAACCCAAAGAACCATGATTGAATTGATATCCTGCAACAACAATTTCCCCCAAAATCAATCAATTAGGGCAGTGAAATAGTGAATCCCCTTGGTCCATCTCGTCTTACTCTGTACTGATTGATTAAGTCATTGCTCGATCCAATCAAGAAATTCATTTAATTCAAAACAAAATCTCCTAAAACTACTCGAATTCATTCTCTCTATAATGAAATTAAAAAGGAAATAGATACGGAGGAAATGGTATTGAAATTGTGGCAAAACAGAACACAAAATCCACTACAGCGAGAATAATCACATCATTCGATTCGAAAAACGCAGAGATAGAAAGAAAAGAATGCAGGGGAATCGATTCTTACAAGAACTCCACCGAATTTAACCGGAAAAATTCCTCTGATCCGATTGAGAGAGGAAGAGAGAGAGACGAAACGGAAAGTTTATAGCAGGAAGCAAGAGAGAAACGAAAGGGCTAAACGGATTTGGGTTTAGCTGAAGAGAAGAAAAACAATGGCGTTTCTCTCTGCTACTGTCTCTGATTCTGCGGGGTTGAGCTTGAAGAAGAGAATGAATTTATAGCCAATGTCTTCCCAAAACGGAAACCCATGGCCCCATGGATGGTGCTCCCTTATGCATATGCATGTCTTTTTATTATACATCCACTTGTTCTTTTTTTTAGAAATAAAATAAAAAATAAAATAATCCTTTTTAGCCCCGAGTTTGAATAATAGGCTTGGTGTTGTGAATGCGACCAAAGTCCGAGTTAAATGAAGGGATGATCATGAGTTTATAAAGGAGACAACTATATCCAATTGTATAAGGTCTTTTGGTTCTCCATGAACTTTCAAAACATTTTTTTTTTTATTAGAGTTTTCAAAATGCAACTTTTTAGTCCTTTAGTTTGTAAGAAGTATGATTTTATAAAATTATATGACATTTAAATTATAGAAATAATTTTAAAACATAATTTTATAGGATGATAGGTAATTTCTTTTAAATTACTTTTTCTAATTAAAAATAATAAAAAAGTTTAGACGTTTTAAACTTATTTTTAAAAAATCATAAACTAAAAATGTATGTTTTTTAAACTCGGAGCAAAATGCATATATTCTTCAAAATTTGAGAACTAAAAAGGTAATTTTTACTTTTTTCTTCTTACTTATTTTGTTGGGGTTAAATATTAAAGTTTAGTTTATCAGTTTCAAATTTTGTCTATTTTTTTGTTGTCTATACTTTTAAAGTGTTTTGTTTTGGTTATTGTACTTTAAATTTTTGTTCTTTGTTATGTTCGTATTGATCCATGTATTTTTTAAAAAGTAATTATCTTAATATTTATTTGTAAAATTAATTTAATACAAATTTGTAAACACAGTGAAAACGATTAGATTTATAGTTACATTTTAAGAAATTTAGCAAACGAAACGTTAGGCTAAATTTTAGATTGAATGATACAATGTGATATAAAGATGAACGAAAGAATATGGTTAGTTTTTTAAAGTACAACAACTAAAACGAACAAAAGTTATAATATCAAATATATAATAAAGTTGTTAAACACAAATTTGAACATGCATAAATCTACGAGACAGATTTAAACATTAAAGTTTTGCATCTATTTGATACTTAAACTTTGAAAATTACAAATTTATTTAATGAACTTTAAAAAAATTTAAATTCACTAAACAAGAAAAAAAATGTTTAAGGATTTCATTTAACATATAATTTAAATGTATATCTAATAGATCAATTAAATTTTTTTAAATTATAAATTGAAAGTTTAGTGATATATTAGATATTTTTAAAAGTTCAAGGATAAATGACAAAAAATCTCTACGTTTAAGGACTAAATTGTAATAAAGAAAAATATGAATGGATGCATTTTAGCATCATCACGATGCATGGCATCATAATCTTGTGAGATGAAAAGATAATTTTTTTTTTTAAGTGAAAAATTAGCTAAGTGGAAGATTCGTTGAATCTGGTCGGAATTTCGGCTGACGAGAAGGCATTTAGTACTGACAGCCATGGAATTGATAGGGAAAAAATTGACTGTTTTTTCCCCTTAGGATTTGATTCAATGAATCTAGACATTTAATTTTCAATAGAGACAAAATATTCGTTCAATTCATCTTCTCAAGACCCCTGATTTTTCTCCTCGATTACATCTCTTTTTAAGTGGTTCTATTTTCAGAGTCCAGTTGTTAAATTTGGAAATTGTGTTTTTTTTTTATTATTATTAATTCAAACTTATTAATAATTTACAATTTAAAGTTATTTTATTTGTAGTGATAAGAGAAATATTTTAATCGTGCACTGAAATATTTTATATATATATATTAATTCATACCTCTGAATTTAAGGGTTGTACCAATTTAAATTTTAAGCTAATAATTATATGAATTTAATGAATTTGTTTTCAAATATAACAAAATGAACTAACTTATTTACAAATATAGCAAAATGTTACTATCTATTAGTGATAGAGACATTGTTAGATATCAAGAGTGATAGACAGTAACATTTTACTATATTTGTAAATATTTTTCAGCATGTTTGGTATTTAAAATAATTACCCAATTTAAACCTTAAACTTTGGGATTGTATCAATTTAAGCCACGAACTTTCAGAATTATATCAATTTACACCTTAAACTTTCATAAATATAATAATTTAAACACTGAATTTTCATAAATGTATCCAAATAAAACATAAATTGAGGGTTTATATGGATACACTTACGAAACTTAAGATTTTAAACGGATACAATTATTAGTTTGGGGTTTATATCAACACTTATAAAAGTTTGGGGTTTAATTAATTTGATATCATTATTAATTTAAAGTTTAAATTGATATAATCCTCGAATTTAAGGGTATAAATTGCTATCTGTGCAAACAAAAAAAAAAATCTTAAATTATATGGTTTGTTAACTGTTATTTTCAAAAACAGTTAACAAATGGCTTGCTTTTAAGGTCAAATATTGGACTTGGTTCAACAAAGGCAGTAGGTCATTCAAGCGGACCAATAAAGTTCAAGAGAGATTTTTTCAAGAACCTTATACCAAAAGTTTAAAGAACCTTAGAATTTAGTTGTTATAGTTTTAAAATCTAGTTTTTTCTTTTTATAGTTTGAATGGTTTTACATTTTGGGGGGAAATTTTTAAAAATAAAAAATAAGAAAAATTATTTACACAAAATAGTAAAATTTGTAGATAGTTGTTAGAGACGTGGATAGAAGTCTATCATGGTAAAAAAATGATAGAAGTTTATTACTAATAGATGTTGATAGGAGTCTATCAATGTCTATCAATACTTTTTTTTTTTTTTTGCTTTTTTTTAAAAAATAATTTGACATTTTTTCTATTTGTAAAAATTTTCCCTTTTTTTTCTTTCTTAATTTTAATTTTCAATTTTTTTAAAAGAGTTTCTCCACTTTTCTCCTTTCCAGAGCAGTTTAGACACAAACTTCTCCATAATTTAATCACAAAAAGCTTCAAAAGTTTAAGTTGTACATTAATCAATCTATACTTTGTGTATAATTCGATAATTATTTAAATGATTGAGTCGATGCATATTTTCTGGATTGTTTTTTTTATTTTTTAAATTAAATTAGTTGGTGAATTGATGGTAATTGAACGGAAAGTAGAAATTGCAACGTTTTCTAAATACATGGTTAAATTTAATGGGATTAAATGCTGGGAAATTGTTGTGTATAGAAAAAAAAACAAAAGTAATTACACATATAGAAAAAAGTGCATCCCATGCTTTTGTATTTTCCACTTTTTTTCTATATGTGTAATTAGTTTTATTTTTTTTCTATTTGTGAAAAGACCCCTTAAATGTTTATGGTAAAAATTAATATAACATGTCAATTGTAATTAAGAGTAAAAATTGATTTTTTTTTTTATTTACTATAATCTTTGAGGGTTATTTGAGGACTTGTAATGAAATAAGTTTGTAATGGAATGTAATCCAAAGTTCGTGTTTGGATTGGGCGTTTGGGGTTTGATTTGTAATACCAAACTCATTATGTTTTCACAGTTTTCAACTCAACCCTCTCTTCCATTGTTTTCATGCTTCACGATCCAATTTTCGTTCCGCCTTTGATTCATCACTCATTCCATCACCCCTCCTATTCTCATTAGTCGCATTACAGCCTCCCAAAAAACTCATACGGTCGGTTTGGACATGCCAAAAAAAAATATCAAAATCAAAATGCATTTTCTTAATTTTAAACATATTTAATAAAGTACTTGTGTAGTTGGTTGCACTAATTTTCCAAGAATTGTTTTTAACACATATTTTTGTTTGGTTTGCTCTACACTCAAAATATGTCTAATAGTGTCAAGTTACTATAAAGGACAACTACAAATAAAGCGTACTAAGAAAATTATTAAAGATTATGAACTAGTTAATAAGTTCAAACTTGTATTTAAAATACTATGATTGACCGTTGACTATCGTTAGTGAAGTGAGGTTGACAATCTCTAGAGGGTAGATGACAGTGGTTGACAATGAGGTGAACAACGTACTGTTGCCAAGAGGCAATAGAGGACACCGGTGATTATTGGCTACAATTATTGTGGAAATGAAGGTGGAGAGATTTAGGAGAAGGTAGTGTGAGGATATTTTAGCCAATTTTATATATTATAAAATTTTGAGATAATTTACAATTAAATACTTAAAAATTAATTTTCTAAATCTTGAAATGATTTACAATTAAATACTTAAAAAGTTAATTCAAACACACATTCGACCCGAGCATTAACATGGTACACATACAATAATCCACTTGTTTATAAAACAAGGACGGTTATTTATTTATTTATTTTGACGAAGTCTAAAGTTGCTTTTGGTTGTATTGAAGGGTCCAAAATTCTTTTGTCAAAAAGTAAAGTGGCGTCCCTTTTGAAAAATTAAAATAATAATAATAAAATAAGTTTAGAGATGGTGTGATTTTTGTTGGTTTTTTAACATTGGACTTCGGATTTAGACCACGTGTTCGGACGCGTCCCTTTCCTCTTTCGTTTTCTGAGATTTATTTCCATGATTTAAAGAGAAAAAAAAAAAAAAAAAAAACCTTGTTTTTTAGTGGATAATACGGTGAAAAATCCACGTTCCTATTTTCCTCCGAATAAAATCATATTTAAATAGTTAAATTATAAAAAATACTTTAAACTTTGTTATTTAATTAAAAAAAATGCTCTTATAATACTTTCAAAAGTAGCAATATTATTCTGTATATTCACAAATATTTCAAAAATATATTTAAACTAGAAGTTATTGAGAAAATTATGGATGGAAATTGAGATATGAAAGAGCATAGTAGTAACGTAGAATGAAAATTTGGATCAACGTGTCGTTTTAGGTATTGCTACATAGTTTTCAGTCGTGATTATGTATTTGGAATTCTAAAGGAGATTCCTACTTGAACGGTATTTTTTTAAAACGTTTATAAAAGTTTAAGGTCAATTTTACAACTCTTGAAACCATGAAGATATTTTTGGAGTGAATGACAAAATTAAAGTATATTTATTGTAACTTGGCATATTTAAATTTCATTGATCATGAACTTGAGATTTATTATATTTTTATTATTAAATTTACCAAAATGAGCTTATCTAGAGGTAATTAATCGTTAAGATGTACTTTATACCAGTCGAGCTAACTCACTTTGACTCTCGTCTTCGCAATTGAAAATTGGTTATACTAAACAAGTATTCACCAATATTCTTAAAAGAAAATATAATTAAAGTTTAAAGATATAGATTGGTTTTTTTTTTCATATATATATATATATATTATTTTAAATAAAAAATTATAAAAAAAATATTAAACTATTTACAAATATAGAAAAAATTTACTGTCTATCGACGATAGACGACAGTAATTTTTTTTTCTATATTTATAAATAGTTCGGCTTATTTTTCTATTTAAAATAAATCTTTATTTTATTTAACAAGTAAAACTTGAATTCAAAAAATTCGAAATTAGGTGTTTGTTTGGGCTTTTAGTCTTATGGGCCTATCGGCATTTTCCAATCTACGTTGCCTTAAACATGAAAATCAGTGTCTGCCCTTACTTTATTATCACTCCTACACATTTTTTCAATTAAAATGTTAAATTTATTATTGTTTAAATTAAATATTTAAAACTCTACAAAATAAATCAATTTAAACCCACCATCAATTTTATAAACTTTTAAAATTTTAGATAGTTAATACTAATATGACTATAACTCAACTAGCATAAATTTATATTATCAATTACGATATTTTAAATTTGATTCTCACACTCTACCTTTATATTAACAACAAAATAAAATAAAATTTTACAATACTATTAATATATAATTCTATAATGATTGTTATAATTTTGTGTAATTTATAAAAATTGATTAAATAATAATACTTAACTTCCGTTACAAGCAAATACATAATGTGAATTTAGATTACTTTTAAGTTTTTTTTTAATCTAATTTTAAATAACGAAATGTACTAATACAATCGTGGAAAGATAAATTGAACCGTCGATATTTGTCGTAATAATTGATATTTTATCTACTTGACTATACACTTAAATAAAACACAATATTTCTTACCGAATTACTTGATCTAAAAACTTAAGGTAATTTTGTTACATAATAATAATAATTATTATGTTTTTAGTCTAAGTCTAGGATAATACGACAACCTTACTTAAAATCCACATGACGAGAGAGAATTCAAATGCGAAGAGCGTATGAAGCAATCCTCGATCTAGTGCATATCCAAACAGTGTAATTCCCCCATTGTTGTGTTGCAAATATGACACTGCAAAAATATCACAACACAATTTCTTCAAGGGAAATTTTCACATATAAAAAAAAATGTCAAACTATTTACAGAAAATAGTAAAAAAAATACTGATAGACATTGATAGACTTCTATCAGCATCTATCAACGATAGACTTTTATCATTTCTATTACTAATAGACTTCTATCAGCATCTATCACAACTATCTAAATATTTTGCTATTTTGTGTAAATAATTTCCCTTGTTTTTCTATTTTTAAAAATCCCCCTTTCTTCAATCATATAAATAATTAAAATTCCAAATCTAATTTTGCACAATATTCAAATCTCAATACTATATAAAAAAATTTAGTCTTTTAAACTTTCGTGTTGAATCTGGCCTCACAATTCTTATGATATCACGAGCATACGAAGTTCAAACCGATATTCTTTAAAGATTTAGGAATAAAAATTAAATAGACTTCACAAGTCGATAGATTAAGAGACTCGAAATTTAGGCTAAACTTTAGAAGTTATGGACTTCGAAAATATTCATTCAACTCTAGAAATTTTAAATATTTTCTCCATAACTTTTTTTTTTTTTAAATACATCTTTCAAGAAAAATACAATTGAACTTCCAAATGGTTGCAAATAGAATATTTATTGTTAAAACGAAAGATGAAAATTGACGCGGTGGATGATGTGAAAAAAATTAGAAGGCTTATATATTATTTCTAATTATATTGAAGATTTACATTGTTGTTGTCATTTATAATTTAATTTAAGAAAATATAGTTAAAACCATTACGTGACACTATGTTGTAAAATGTAAATGATGTTACGTATGTCGTATTTTTACATATATAATGTCATGCTAACTTTCCATATAATTTTTATGAAAGGAAAACAAAAATTAAAAGTTAAAGAGTAAAAATGAATTTTTTTAAAATTTAAGAGCATAGTTGAAAATTATTCTACAGTTTGTGAGGAAATTTACTGACCTAAAGCTTGTCTCGTTTGGAAGGAAGAAGGTTCTTGTGTGCTCACTGAAATTAAAACGTCGGACGATGAATCCGAATCAGTGTCGTCATCATCACCACCACTACCATTATTGTTTTTCTTGTCATCGACAGGCGGTGGTAGCGGCGGAGATTTAGTTGGGTTGGATCCGGTGGCAGCGGAGGTGACTAGCATGTGCCATCGGGTTGCAACCGAAGCGATTCCTTGTGCTCTATGAGTAATTCTTGCAGCTCCGAACAGGCACAAGAAGAATCCACATAATTGAACCGCTGAGCAAACCTGAATTTCCAATTTCATCATTGAATCAAATTTATTAATAAATACGTTTTTAAGTTTTAACATTTTTTTATATTTTAACATGAATTTAAACTAACCTAAAATAAAATAAAATAAAATAATTTCTAAAAATATGATAATGAAATTGAAAGTATATATAAAAGTTTGAGCATACCACAACATCGCCGGAGTTGAAGAAATTTTTGTCAGATTTAGATGCCAAAACCAGGAGCAACGCAACGAACTGGCTAACTGTAATAACGAGCAAGCACACAATTATGAAGAATCGGTATCGGTGGCTGGTAACTGATAACTGTTTTCTGATCCTCAAATGTTCATTGAAGATCACCACTGCGTCCGATCCCGACCCGTTGCTCGTTTCGAATAGCTTGTGAACCCCTTGTAGCCTAAGAATTTGTAACTCGCATGTGAGTCGAAACAATACACACACGAGCAAGAACACCCCGGTTCGATAGACCCACGATCCCAACACGAATATGAACACGATTGAGTTCACTGGAAATCCTACCCTGTTCATCACGTGGATGGAAAGAAATATAAATAAAAAGATTAAGGTTAAATTACAAGTTCAGTTCATGAATTTTTAACTTTGTGCGTCAATTTGGCTTGTAAACGTTAAAAAGATGTTTTATAAATTCTTAAACTTTTAATTTTATGTCTATTAGATATAGAGTTGAAAATTTAGAATTCCATTAAATATAAAATTCAATTATATATCTAATAAATTGATTAATTTGTTAAAAAAGGTTTTAAATATGTGAAATATCTATTTAAAACAAATTGAAAGAATTTAAGATGTTTTCAAATATAGCAAAATGAGTCAACTTATTTACAAATATAACAAAATGACACTATCTATCAGCGATGACAGTGATAGATGATAGTAGTCTATCCGTGTATATCGATGTCTATCACCAACAAACAGACAATTAATTTTATTAAATTTAAAAATATTTCTAGTAATTTTGTGATATAAAATAATTACTAAAAATAATTATGACTTATATGATCTGCTTTTTTAAGTTTCAAAAGCAAGTAAATAGAAACTTGAAAGTTGACTACATTTAATATAAACCATAAAATATATGTTATATTCTCTTGTTGCGTTTGTGTGCATTTTTCATTCTCTTTTATGCATTAACATTTTCAATGTACTCTCCCGATTTAGAGGAAGAAAAAATATTGAAATTTCCTCCAAATTTCTAAAGATTTGGTAGTTTTTTATTTTAAAAAATATAATAATCTTATCTCATTTTTTTCTCTTTTATTTTATTCTTTCTTTTTTTCCTTTTTGTATTTTTCGTATTTAAAAGTTTAAAAGGTCTATTTAATTAGCCCATCAACATCTACTCATTAATTTTCGAAATTTAAAATTGAGCCCTTCAATTTAAGAAGGAAATAACTATTTTGGCTAGCCTTATATTTTATTATTCACTACACAAACAAAAGAGTACCATATGAATTAGTTAATGCACAATTAGATATTAAGTGGTCAAATCAAAGTAAAAAGAGTAGTTATATTTTTTAAAGGTTAAATTGTTAAAAAAAAACATTGTATTTTGTTATTTATTTAAAAAATACTCTGATACTTTTTAAAAAAATTGCAATATTATTATCTTTGAACTTACATAAATATTTTTAAAATACTCTTTAGAGTATAAATATTTTAGAACTTTAGACGAATTAATTGAGACGTGAAATGAACATGTGACAATGAACTAAAATAAAAATTTAGATCATTACATCATTTTAGATCATCTCATAGCTACATGGTTTATAGTTAAACTCTAATTTTTTATTCCAAATTCCAAACTTTTATTCCAATGATAGTTTTCAAACATTTATAAAATATGATGGATAATATTGCAAATTTTAAAAATATAATAATAGTTTTGAAACAAAAATAAGTTCAAGAGTTTTTTTTTTTTTTTTAAGTTCAATAAGTGCAAGGATAAGAGATCGAACCTACAACCTAAGAAGGTCGTGTCAATGATTGATGAGCTAAGTTCGCTTTGACAAATTCAAAGAGTATTTGCTAGTCATTGATAGACCTTTTGAAATGGATTAAAATACTATTTTAGTCCATGTATAACTGTAATTTAAATTTTATTTAATTTATATCTCTATATTTTCAAATGTTCAGTTTTAGTTAATGTACTTACAGTAAATTTTAAATTTAGTATCTCAAAGTTAAATTTTATAAAAATTGATCAAATAATCATAATAATTTTTATGTAAAGTAACACAACACGTGAATATGTTTTCAAAATTTATAGTAAATACGCTAATAAAAAATAAAAATTAATAAAAAAAATTAACTATAAACTACCAATAGAGACTAAATTTAAGATTTATTAAAAGTTTAAAAACTAAAATTTGACATTTAAAAATAAAGATTAAAATTGAACCAAGTTTAAGATATAGTGAGGAAAACGGTTTGTTTTTAAAAAACTTGACTAATAATAATAATAATAATAATAAAAAAAAAGGAATGTATATATATATACCAAAATGAAATTTTAGATTAAAGAATTATTAATGTATTAATTAATGGTAAGCAGTGAATTAAACTCACGGAAATGAAATCTTGACCGTGGAGAAGAATATGATCTTGTGGGCCAACTCAACGAAGAACGACGGAAAAAGAATGTACGCAACGTAACGGAACCACTTCTCCAGTTCACGCGCATACCCTTTCTGCACATACACAGAATCCTCTTGCAATCCTTCCAGAAACAGAAGCTGCCGGAGTCCGTACCGCCGGAAGAATCCGCACAGGCTCAAGAATCCGACCGCCGCCAGTCCAGATTCCGGAACCTGAACTAGTTTATTGAACGATATCGGATCGTCTGCCGGATCTCGGACGGCGACGATCGTCACGGCGGGGACGACTAAGGTCAGGAAAGCGAAGGTGAAGTAGGAGAAGAACTTTCCGGCGGCCGAGGAGTGGTCGAGAGCGCACCATTTGAGACTGATTCGGAAGTTGCGAAGATCGTCGGAGGTTAGGGATTTGGATCTGCGGTATGAGTGTTGGAGGAGGAGAGGGAGGTTTGATTCGCCGGAGTCCATGGAGGAGGAAGCGGCGGATAGATTTTTTTTTAATTGAGAATTGGAAAGTGAAAAATCTTGGCGGTGGGATTTCTGTGAGAATTAAAAAAGAGGGGAAGCTTTTCTTAAGCAGTGGAGAGTGAAAGAATGGAGAGAAAGGAAGGTGCAGAGTTCTGCCTTGTGAGAAAGGTTACCGCCAATGGAATTCTTTTTTTTTTTTTTTTTTTTTTTTATTTCTTCATGTTTTATATTTTAAAATAATACAGTTTTTTTTTAAAAAAAAAAAAAATATTTACGCTCTTTCTAAAAGCAACTCGCATTAAAAAGTTAAGGTGCTCGTGTTGAATGACCACGATAGGTTAGTTAAGAGACAAATTATTCAATGTGATGTATAGTTTCGTAATAATAGCCGGATGTAAATTAAAAAGAAAAATTGTATATGTCTATATATTTTGTAGACATAGGTCATTTTTGACAATTCGGTTTGAAGATGATCTGACTAAGGGCAATTTCTTTTATTTTTATGTTCGGTTAACTTTGTTATTTAGAGAAAAATGAAGTGTATTTTTTAGAGTGATTTTGAAATAGTTTAAATCATTTTTGTCGTGTTTGAAATCATTTCGAAAATAACTTTAATCACTCAAAATCAATTCAATGTTTAATTTTACCCTTCTAAACACATTTTCATACTTTTAAATTTGATTTAGAATAATTATAATCATTTTCAGAATGATTTTAACAATTTTAAAATCACTTTCAAACACATCATAATCTATTTGGACGTAAGAAAATATGCATATTTGTCAAAAACTTGTCGATAAGCCAAAGCATGCGCTATTAAATTGAGATTCAAATGAAACCACCTGAAACTTGGGCATAAGACCAGAAATGTGAGTAATACATGTGAAAAACTTTAAATAAATATCAATTTCTTTATTGGATAATTTTTTTTAAAGGAGTCATTATGTTTATTTATTTATTTATTCATATGAGTTATTGATATATTTTAAACATTGCAAGTAAAAAGAAAAAGAAAAATAATAATATATGTTAAAAAAAAAAAAAAAAAAAACTCATATTGCCATTTGCCGCGATAACTGATACGTGATGATTAAGTTCTCATATTTTTTTTTTCGTTTTCAAATAATACAAATAATTTATATTTATATTAACAGATGGATGCAAAATGAAAATCACAAACGAATAGATTTTTGCTTTATTTTTATTTTTTTTCCCTATTTTGTGATTTGGTATTTTAACCTTTAATTTGAATATCTATTGAGCTTCCAACGGCTGCCACGTGGAGAGTGCAAATTTGGTGTCCGGGTGAAGGGTACTCCAACGACCTTCACGGGCAGATAGCAGCCGGAAAACGCCTTCTATTTTGCCACCTGGGTTTTCTCTTGGCCACAAATCCCCCACTTTTTATACGCAATCACGTTTTTTTTTTCTTCCTTCAAATAATCGACAATATATATATATATATATATATATATATATATATATATATAGGTAATTTAAAATACAGTCTATCAACGATATATCGTAGTATAATTTTATCGCTTGAGTGATAGACAATAATATTGTGATCAATCGTTAGTAGATAGTTAAATTTTTCTATATTTGTAAATAGTTTAATATTTTTCTGTTTATAATAATTTTCCAATATGTATATATAAATGAAAGAAAAAATTGGGTATATTGTAAAGTTACATTCATCTTTGTGTAGTTTATTCAATATTTTAATTACATATGTTCACGTGGAAATTTTTTTAGGAAAAAAAATTGAATTTAATGTTTTCTATGTGATTCGAGAGGGTAATAGCATGAACAGTTTGCTATGTATCCACAAACTTGTCAACAATTTTTACCATGAACATTTCATTTTGTCAACTTTTATAGTGAATTTAGACAAAGTCTGCATTTCGCTAATTCACTTACTAATTTTAAAGTGATTTAATTTTTTTTTTTTTTTGTTTACTAATTTTGATAAAATTAAGTTTTACACTTGATTAAGAATCAAGGTTTACTGGGTCGTGTTTTAGTTGATTTTTTTAAGTACTTAGAAACGCACCTTAAATATACCCTGAGTCATTTGTTTGCTTTCTTAATATAATAGAGGGTAGAATTCGAACCACAAACATTTTTGTCAACCATTCATTAAATTACTTTTTCAAGAGCACGGAATTTAACAAAAACTTACCTTTAATGTGGTTTTCCTCTACACTTTATTGATTGTTTGCTACCTTGTATTTTTATGTTAAAAAAAAATATGTAGTGAAATGTATACATTCACGATTATTATGAAAATTAGGTACGTGTGAATAAAAATTATGAGTAATATTTGAGTGCATTCTAATGTGGACTAATTTTGGTTTATCTTAATCTAATCGCAGACAGAAGAAAAAGAAAAAAGAATAGTTATTTTATCAGGTAATAAATTATGATCAAACAATTGAATAAAACAGACAGACGTGGGTATAATCACCAAAATATTTGTCAATTTTTGACACCTACGAAAAGTATATACACAAATAAAAGGGGAAAAATGCAAGAAAGTTCAATGGGCTGAGGCCCACCAAAATAGACCCGATATTAAGGGCCAATGTCCCTTCAAATTGGGCTTAAATAGAGGGATCCTGACGTGGTTGGGTTGCTTTCATGGTGGAAATGAAAATCTTAGCTTGCACTCAATTTGACTACAAGATTTGGGGAATTTTGTATTCATTGTTTTAAGAGTTCTAATTTTATCAAAATATCTGTAAAATGTCAATGAATATTTCTTGAAAAATATTAAAACAAATATTAAAAAATACTTATAAATTAATAAATAAATAACGTTATATTTTTATAAACAAGTTAAAATATTAGTCTACTTTAACAACATTTTGTTTCATAAATATAACAAAAAAATCAGTTCACCCTTCCTGTGAATATCGAATCCATGAAAATGCATAAAATATCAATGAAAATAGTGACATGTTGACGAAATTAATATTATAATTGTGCTTTTTTTTCCTCCCCTTTTTGCAAATAAAAAATTATAAAATTAACACACAACCAAAACATCCCTAACAACCAAAGCTTGAAGTCAATCTACTGAGGTAGTTTTCCAGTCCTATAAAAGCTCCTCAATAACTGCCATGTCAGGAGTGCCATCGACCGAACAACCTGAAGACCCATGTGACTAAGCCCGGTGAAGCACCACGTGCGTGGCATCAAATTGAGGTCCTCTTGATTCAGAAGGCGAATCGCCTCACAATCATTGGTTTTTTTTTTCCTACTGCAAACTGACTAATTGAAGTTTGGAACTTTAACCATTGTGGATTAACTTATTAGTAGATAGAGGACATGACCTTGATAAATACTTAAAAATGTCATGGGTTCAATACATGGTGATCACACGAATAATTGAAAATTTTCAAATTTATAATTCATAAGAGCTATTTGAGAGGCTGAAATTAGAAATCAAAGGACTTTTGGAAATGCGTGACGTGTGAAACGTGAAAATAATGGAAAAGAGAATTTGGTTAAAAATAGTGGAATTGAATTAGTTTAATATTATGAGACCAAAACAGTTAATAAAAACATGAATTTTGGATTACATTACCATCCAAACTCATTCCATTATTGATCTCCAAACAGCCCAAGCGTAACCAACCATAGTTAAATAGTATACTACCAATCAAATGGACTAAAAAAAAGAGACGAAAAAGAAAGGGGAAGAAATGAAATAAGAATAACACGTAATATAATAATTAAATAATAACACTTCCACTGGCCGGCCTGCACCAGCTCATCGTTAGCGCCAAGAACGTCAATACGACATCGTCAATGCCCCCTTCATTCAACTCCCCTTTTTTTTTTTTTATAAATCTCCATTTTTCCATAAATTAATTAATAATAAATTAACAAATAACGCCATGGCCAAACCTCGGCTCTTCCTCTTCTTCTTCATCCTCCTCCTCCTCTTCAACCTCCCGCCGCCCACTTCCGCCGCCTCCGCCTCCCCCGCCGCCGAAACTCTCATCCGATTCAAATCCTCTCTCACCAACGCCATCGCATTATCCAACTGGAACTCCTCCGTCCCTCTCTGCTCCGGCGACCGCCGTTACTGGACCGGCCTGATCTGCAAAAACGACCAACTGTACGGCATCCGCCTCGAGAACATGAGCCTCGGCGGCGCCGTTGACGCCGTCGCCTTAGCGGCCCTCCCAACGCTAAGGACTCTGAGTCTAATGAACAATGGGCTTCAAGGCCCAATGCCCGATGTGAAGCAAATTGGAGCGCTTAGGGCTTTGTATCTATCGAATAATAACTTTTCCGGTTCGATTTCTGGAGATGCGTTTGAAGGAATGGGGAATTTGAAGAAACTGTATTTAAGTCGGAATGGATTTTCCGGCGAGATTCCGGCGTCGTTGGGGGAATTGAAAGGGGTGGTGGAATTGGGATTGGAGGAGAATTTGTTTGAAGGAAGAATACCGGATTTCGGGGAAAGGGTTTGGAAGTATTTGAATTTTTCGGGGAATCATTTGGAGGGGCCGATTCCTTCTGGATTGAAGAAGAATACTAATTTCACTTCGTTTCTTGGTAAGTTCATATTTCTAAATCCTTAATAATTTTTTTGTTAAAAGTTTAAACCAAGTTTTACTTTTACCAATTATCCCATAAATTTGGAAAAAAATTAAAATTAGAGGTGTTTTTAAATATAGAAAAATTAGTTAAAATATTTACAAATATAGCAAAATTTTACTGTAATAGACTGCGATGATAGTAGTCTATCACGATATATTGTAGATTATCGCATATAGACTGTGATATTCTGTTGTTATTTGTAAATATTTTTAGCAGTTTTGTCATTTAAAATGATTTTTTTTATAAATTTAACAATTGTATCATGTACTTCCATTAAAATGTAACCAAAACTTGGATAACTTTTGAAATTATTTGATCTTAATCTTTAAATTGTGTTATAGAAATTTGACCTGTGCGTGATTAGCTGCTTTCATCTTTTTTGCAGTTTATTTTAATCATGAAAATATTAATATAAAATAAAAAAAGTGATAATTTGTCACCTGATAAATTATGATGACTGTCCATAAAAATATGAGTACAAACTGATATATCCAAATATTTTCGTTAAAAATAAATATTCCAATATCATTTTAGTTCTTATACTTTGACATTACTTTTAAATATTCAAATTTAACTGCTATATCTATACCTTCAATAAATGTTTAAATTCTTTTATAAAGTTAATTTTTATTGAAAATGGTTAAATAATGATAATGATAATAATCATTTTTATGCCCTAAAAGACATTAGGTGAATATCTCGTTGTTGAGCTTTTTTATTTATTTATTATTATTGTTTTTATTTATTTATGGTTTTTTTAGTTTAAATTGTAGCTTATTTCATAGGGTTATACAAAGTGTAAAAATTACATTTCTGACATTTAAAAGTACAATTATTTAAAGTATACGAAGTTCAATGATAAAATATCTCATTAAAAAAATGCCTCTATACAGAACAGATAGATTCATAGAAAAATGACATTAAAATTTATTATTTTTATTTCTTTTATTATAATTTAAATAATGGTTAAAAAAGATGAAGAAGAAACTGCTATGTATTAATTTTTTGTTTTATACTTTCGAATTTATCAAAATGGAGTTAGATTTTGATGTGTTTTTCCAACATTTACTTTAATCTCTGAGTTAATTTCTTAAAAATATTCTGTCATATTTAAAATTATCTTAGAATATGCTTTTAATCATTTAAAATCAATTTAATGTTTGAATTTATGCTTTTAATTACATGTATTTTTACGCATCAAAATTAATTTTAAATAAATAATGACGTATTTTGAAATGACATTGAAATTGACCAAATTTTAACTGTTTCAAAATCAATCACAAATATTCTAGGAATTATCATAAACTAATACATCTTTATCTCACAAGCATTTTAATTTTTTTTTAATTGTATTTTTAGGAGCGTTTTTTTGGCCTTTAAATTACCGTATATACGGACGTCAAAACGGGAAAAATGCTATATGTCACAAGCAAATAATAATTACAAAATAATTTTAAAAAATCAGATATATTAGGATAATAATTATTTTTCTTAAAGTAATAAATAATGAATGCCATTTAACACATAATATTTCATGAGTGTTACGCACGTTGGTTCAAATATCTCTATCATCGTTAGCAAAAATGAAAGAAGAATATTAGGTGGCATTTGCATTCTCATGGTCCAAATTATATATATTTAAACTAAATTAATTTCAATTTAATATTTGTGGATTAAATTATGAGTTAAACCTTTAATGACTAATATTAATGCATGTTGTGGCCTTTAATATGTTCATGAACTTTAAGTTTTAATATATTGGAGTTTTTTTATAAATAATAAAATAATAAAACTATTTACGAATCAATTTGAGGCGTAACTAATTTGTAAACTTTAAAATTTGTTGAAAATTTTGAAAGACTACATTGAAAGCTTAAAAATTTATTACACTTTGACACGAGCATAACTTAATTGACGTAAAGCATGTACCATCGATAAGTAGGTCTAAGTTCGAAAACTAAACTCGTAAGTTCCATTTGATAACAGGTTTGCTCATAATTTTATGTTTTTTTAAATTAAAAAAAAATATTAGATAAGTGCGATTCAACAAGTTACTCAATAAAAATGTATCGTATGACAATTTTTTTTTAGAAAAAAAAAACTAAATTGTTATTACTTTTTACTATTTACAAAATGGAGATGGTTGCACCATTTCTAAATTATAATTATTTTCTCACAACATTTGAATTTTTTGAGAACTTTGTAATTTGTTTTACTCATAATTAAATTTTGATATTTTTGTTTAGGTAACAACGGCTTATGTGGAGAGCCACTAGCACCATGCAAATCATTCACAAAGAAATGGTCCATTCTCATCGGAGTACTCTCCGCCGCCGCCGCCTTAATCCTCTTTCTCGTTCTCCTCCGCTGTTTTATCCGGCCATCCAAATCCTCCGCCGCCGTACACGACGACACCAAAACCAAAACAAAAACCAAATTGTTCCTCTCTCCGAAAATCCTTTTCAAAAAGCCAGAAAAGACCCACCAATATTCCTCGACCGACTCGGACGACAACTCGAATTTGAGCGGTCCGACCGGGTCGGCTCTGTGCTTCGTGCGAACCGATAGGCCCCGGTTTGACTTTCAAGAACTTCTTGCCGCGTCGGCTGAAGTTCTTGGCAGTGGGAGCTTTGGAAAGTCTTATAAAGCGGTGCTTTCAAATGGGTCGTCGGCGGTGGTGGTGAAGAGATTCCGGCAAATGAATGCCACCGGAAAAGACGAATTTTACAGCCACATGCGGCGGCTTGGACGGCTGTCGCATCCCAATTTATTGCCGCTTGTTGCGTTTTATTATGGGAAAGATGATAAGCTTTTGGTGTCCGACTTTGTTCCCAATGGCAGCTTGGCTAGTCACCTCCATGGTAAGTTTATTTATTATTTATTTATTTTTGGTTGTATTATGAATTTAGTAGCGATTTTATTTGGATTGATATATTCAAAAAATCTAAAAATTAATAGATATGATTTTTTTTATTTTTTTTATTTTTTGTAATTTTGGAGTTTTTAAAATCTTTGAACGGATCAATGAATTATACCTAAAGAAAAACTTTAGGGACTTAATCGATACAATAAAAAATTTATTCAAATGCCCTTTTATAGTAATTTAAACTCTAAACTTTTAAAGTTTAACAATTATTAATTTAAAGTTGTTAGAGAAAAATAATTATATTAAGATAACTTTGAGATGATTTTAAATGAAATGTAGTGAATGAAAGTTTAGTAATTATTACTTTAAAGTTTTGACTAACATAGTTTAAAAGTTTAAGGTGTTTTTTTTAATAAAAAAACTAAGCCTATAAGTCACTTACACAAGTTTCATCTATTAGTTTCTATGTTTTACTTTCTATCTTCTATGATTATTTTTTAAAACTCAAACCAAAATTTGAACATTACCAAAAAAGTAGTCTTAAATTATTATTTTTTAATTTGATTAAAAAATTCAAATGTTTACGTATTATATTTCTACAAACCAAATAATTATCAAAATGAGGCCTTCAGATACAAATTGAATTTTTCCCTACAAATTTATATGTTTTAGGGTTACCTACACTAAAATTCAATAAAACAATCAACAACAATATCTCATTTTTCTTTCTCTCTTCTCATATCAAGTTACAAGTTTAGTTTTTAACATAGAATAAAACAAAATATTGATAGCAATGTTCTGAGCACAACAATAGAAGCGGGAGGTTCTATTAAATAGGAAAAGATAAATACAGATGTCAATACAAGAGAGAATACACCATAACAACCAGCAATAAACATAAATACTAACCAATACAAGGACTAAACTAAAGAATAAAGATATAAAATCACAAAATATATTCCAGCAGTTTTCTTATTCAACCTCAAATTTCTGACTCCATCTCTACAATTTAGTCTTTATTAATTAGTATCGATAGTTTGAGTTTAGTTTCAATTCAGGTAAAAAAAATAAAAAAAAAACTGTGTATAATTATGTAATGTGTAATTTAATTTTTTATTATTATTATTTGTTTTTGTAAAACAGGGAAAAGAGAAGGAAATGCAAGGCTAAATTGGGGAAAAAGGCTAAAAATCATAAAAGGAGTAGCAAGAGGCCTTTCGCATCTCCACAAAGAACTCCCGAATTTAAGCCTTCCACATGGCCATTTAAAATCTTCCAATGTCCTTCTCGACCAAAATTTCGCTCCACTTTTATCCGATTATGCCCTTTTCCCCCTCCTCCAAAAATCCCACGCCCACCACCACATGGCCGCCTTCAAATCGCCGGAATTCTCCGCCGCCCACCACGACCGTACCTCCAAATCCACCGACGTCTGGAGCCTCGGAATCTTAATCCTCGAAACACTCACCGGAAAATTCCCCACTAACTATCTCCGCCAGGGCAAGGGCGCCGACGACGACCTCGCCGCCTGGGTCGATGCCGTCGTCCGAGAAGAGTGGACCGCGGAGGTCTTCGACAGCGATCTGCTCGGCGGCGGCGGAACTGGAGAGACGGCGGCGGAGGAGGCGGATTGCGGTGATTGGGATTATAATGAAGATATGTTGAAGCTTTTGAAGATTGGGATGTGTTGCTGTGAGTGGGAGATTGGGAAAAGGTGGGGATTGAAACAAGCTGTTGAAAAAATTGAGGAATTGAATTTCAATGATGATGATGAAGAGTATTATTCTTATTATGGGAGTGATTACGATCGAAGTTTCTATTCTAATTCTTCTAATTTCAAAGGAAGAAGAACAAGAACTACTCCCAATGAGGACGAATCTTCCTTTTTGAGTTAGATAAATTGTTCGAGAGATTGTGACCATGTGACTGACAGTTCTTTACGTAGATGAGAATTTTGAAAACAGTGTTGTATTGATTGGGTAATTGGCATAGGTGGATTTTAAATTTACGCTGGTCAATTGTTATTAAAAAGTTGTATAATGATCATGTGCGTTTTTTCTTTTTAATTTTTAAAATATATGATTTTTTTTTATTTGTGTAGGTATTTTAGTTGACTAGTTTTTTACTTTTTTTAGATGAATAACGTGTGGGTCGAAGGATTTGAACATCTGATAACCTTTTAATCGTGTGTTTGAATGAGTCGAGCTAGGTTGGGATTGATTGGTTGATTGTTTATTGGTGAGTTTTCAAGTTTCATAAGAAGTTATACCGATATTTATTTCCTTTTTTGTTGTAATGTCGAGTACTTTTTACATTGTTAATAATATTAAAATGTTTCGGCCCTATGTAATAATGATTTCGTTTTTAATTTTATGTTTTTTAAATTTATGCTTGTTTTTGTTAAAAGTTTCAAATATGGGTTTCACGTTACTTAAAGAAACACTATAACTTTTAGTTAAATGTAAAAATAAAAACAATTTTTTATAAACGACTTAGGTATAGACTATATTTTTTAAATTTATGGTTGTTTCATCATAATTTTTTAATTATGGTTTTCACTTTTATTATAAAAAATAAAATTATTGTATTCCTGTTTAAATTCCAAATTAACAAATATTTATATAAAAAAAACTACTTTCTTTAGTTTCAAAATTTGGCATCGTTTTTTTGAAATATCATAAGAAAAGAAATTACATAACATAGATATTTGGTGAATATAATGTTTATAAGTTTAATTTTTAAAAATAAAAAACCCAGTTGGTTATCAAATACATTAACTATTAAAATGTAAAAATTATACCAGGAAAAATACATTTGTTAATATTGAGTTTTGAGTAAGACTTATATTTAGTGTATAGATTTTAAAATATTATATATTTACCTATAAATTTTGAGTTTAATTTTCATTTGTAAGTTTTAGGACGATACATTTTTACTTCGAGTTGTGAGTGTAGTTAATCACTCAACTCTATGTTTTATTTTGATACATTTACCATAATTATTTTAAATTAACTAATTGAAAAAGTTAATTGATAAGGCAATCTTAACTCTCAGCCCAAATATCAAAGCTATTGATAAGCAAAAACTTTTGAAACTAAGAAATTAACACCTCCCTATACGAGTTTAGATCAACTCCGAGAAAAAGGCTAGAATTAGATTACCTCTTGATCGAAGATCTAGAAGTAAGATTCAGAAATCTTGTTCTAAATTGAGTCACTTCACAACCAAACTTGATCAGTGTTAGATTGAATGGTTCACGTGCATTCTATCACAAGAACGACAAATTCTAAGAGGAACGTCTCAACATGAGATCTCAATTTTCATTCATCAAAAGTTCTTCTTCTTACAAACGGAAGGATGAAAGACATTGTATAGCCTTGTAGACATTCTAATATATTTAATGTAAAATAGCAAAAGTCAAACTAAATCATTAAAGAAGCCCTATTTCCAACCTCCATCTCCCAACAATCATCTTCTAACCACCATATTTGGTACATTTTCGTTAAATGACAACCTCCATCTTTCCAACCATCTTCAATGCATTCCCATAGTTACCAAGACTTAAATTTAACACTTACAAGCAACGAAAAACATAGGGACAAACGTGGAGGTAAAAAATGTATTTTTTCCAATTACCCTATATTTTATTTAAAATCTTTAAAATTATTGGGCCGTGGATCCACTGGGCCTCATTCAGCCCATTTCATAACGTTTATGCTTAGAGCAGTGATTGTCATGTGACTCATGTTCAGTAATTCACTCTCTGTGGCGCGCGCGGTATTCCAGTTCTCGATTTCGTTTGTTCCCGCCGTCGACATTCACATTTCCGTTTTCCGGCGAGTTGCTCACTTCATCTCTCTGTGGCCGCGGTACACTTCCAACCTATTCTCTAGGTAAATAAATGGCTCTTCTCTTTCTTTTCCCGAGACTGAAATTGTCGCCTCGATTGTTTTGAATCTCACACTTGACACTGAAACTGGAGTATGCATAATCTAAGTATAGGTTTCAAGAATGAAGCTCAATGTTGCAATTTAGTTCAGATTATTCAAATATTTGTGTTTGAAGTTCCTGCTGTTAGGGTTGTTCCATGGCTTGGTGGGAAGGCGTTGAGGAAACTCGTATTCTCATTGCTTCTGGTAGGTTTCGTCTTGCCTAACCCTTGGATTCAAAGTGTTCTGTTATCTTTGCTATTTTAATTCACTTGTTATTTCCGCGTTTTATTTATTTTCACGTTCTTTATCTCGGTATTTCTTAATTGTACAGTACTCCCTTATTTGATCGGGTTTTCTCTCTGCAGTCGTAAGACGCTTCACTGTTTTCTTTTGATATTTACGTGCTCGTACTAATGTCTGGTCACTAAGAGAAGAGATGTGCATGAAAGCAATAGTTTCGATCGTGTGTGTTCCCGTAGTACGTTTTTTTCCCTATAAGTTTTCCGACTGACTGTAAAAGCTTGATTGATGCCATCATATGGTACTTGCGACTAAAAGATCGCAGCCTGAAGTTATCGCTTATAGTTTTTTTTGGTCCACCTTAAAGAATTTTGAAAATTTTGACTCGTTAGATTTTTCTTGCTCTATTACAGATCATGGGGTAAAAGAAAATGTTACTGGATGCTTCCTTTCACTTCGCCATCCAAAATCAGGTAATTTAAGGGACAAGTTGTCTCCCCATCCCCTCCCTGGTCATAATGACTTGTTAGATCTTCCTTGCCTACATCCTGTCGAACTTTGAATATAAAAAATGAAGAAAAGGAGGAAAAATAATTGTGAAGTTAAAATACTGTGTTGTATGAACCTCCAATCTCCACAATGTCTTCATCATTTTCTGTTTGATGGAGCTTGTTTGCAACTGGAGGAAAAATGACAGTTATCTACATACTTTATTTGGTTAAGTATCCTGTTGATCGGTGACTTGATTATTTAATTGAGACTATCTTTCAGCATAATTTTATTATGAAAAACTGCACGAAAGTGCAAGCTTTAGGGAATGTTAATCATATTCTTATAAAACCATTCTATTAATTAAGTATATTTGATGTATGTTGACAGGAAATACAACGTGTTTCTTATATGTAAATGAGATGCTAGAAGAAATTCACTGGTTTAAGCAGTCATATTCATCGTGGTTTTTGGGAGACTATGTTACTGAAGGTAAACCATCTACTGTCGCCCAGAAAATCTTTTTGCGGATGGCTTATTTCTTAAACTGGATACCTTCTATTGATTTAAATCTTCTGTAGATTTCACAAATTCAAGAATAGCCTATTCAGGGGAACTAAATATTATGTACATGATCGTAGTTGGGTCTTATATGCTGAAAATTATCTTAGAATGATACTGTTGTAATTTTTTTTCTTGCCTATTTTTGGAGCCAGTTGTGGTCTAAATGCAAAAATGATACTGACAAGAAGCTTTTGTATACTATAACTGTCCATGTCTCAGCATCTCTAACTGTTCAACGCTATTACTATTGACTTGCTATCATCATTAAAAACATAGTTTTAGCTTTTAGCTCATTTGCAATTGAAGACCTGCCAACTCTTTCTGCTGTTTTGTTTACCAAATAGAAACTTCTTCTTCTTCTCTTCTCTTCTCTTCTTTCTTTATTTTTTTGAGGATTACCAAATAGGAATTTAATATTATATTATTTTGTCTCTACAGATGGTCGTCTGTATTCTGCCACTCCAGTAGATCCTGTTTTCATTTTCTTGCCCATTTTTGAGGAAGCTAGAATGAAGGTACAGTTACTGTAAAATTCGTATGATATCATAATTGTGAGATGGGACATAATTATATGATGTATACCACTGTATTGCAGTCTTCAACAATAGTAGTTTGATATATATTTGCAATCTGCTTGGACATTAGAAATACAATTTCAAGTTTTCCCTTGTTGCTTTTCAATTTATATGTCTATTTGTTTATCGTGAAATGGATGATCTGATTCTGTCCATTCAAATTCATTATAATATATTTATGGTTGCTGAAACTAGTAATCTTCTCTTAATTTAATGCCAAAGTTTGAGATTTTTTTCCAAATTTCTTGAAGAAAGGAGATGATCCTGGGAAATTCAGGCAGTTAGATGACATAATGTTCATCAATGGGTATCCTGGATATCTGCATTTACTGTCTCTTGCAGAGAAGTCAATGCAAGTAGTTTGTGAGGTCAAAGGTGGGCATGTAGTTCATAAAATTAGAAAAATAATTCAAGCATGCCTACAATCTATTCTCATTTCTGCTAACCTTGTCTCCTGCAGAAGTTGGATCATCTAGGTTTTTTAGGCTCGATGATTCAAAGGTATTGGCATGGTTATATCACAAGGTTTGTGTTCGTCCTCCCCGCTAGCACTTTTCAAAAGTGTTTTATTAAGATGAGAAAAGTTAACAATATATGTCATGATCAGCATGTTTTTATAGATTTAGCATCGGTGATTGACAAATCCTATTTTTACATCAGTTAGTAGCCTGACGCTGATCCATCTTTCATTATTAGTTATCATCCAGTATGTTACTAACACGGGATTATCTAGCAGCCAATTCTTCATGCTGTATTGCTTGTTGTCAAATTGCCAGCTTTTTTATTTCCATTAAACAATTATTATTTTCCATAATATTTTCTAGAAGGGATTACTTAGATTCTCTTATTTATTATTATATTTTATTTTATGCCTTTATTGTTGCAGGTATGCCAGCTGAAAAAAACTCTTTGCACACTGGATAAAAACTATGCTGCAAGGGAAGAAAAAGATACATGTATAATTCTGGAGAGAGGATAACTTATAACCCGTTTCTTTTTAATATCTGCAGCCTGATTTCTTTCATTTTTATCTTCATCAGTCTAGTGTAAAATTGTAGAACATGCGTTAATATCATCTGGCACATCTGAAAAGTTTATATAAAGGGTATCGTCTGTAGTTTTGGATTACACCTCTGGGATTCAATTAGTCAGAACCTACCATATTC
Source organism: Lagenaria siceraria (assembly GCA_002890555.2). Classification (NCBI taxonomy): domain Eukaryota; kingdom Viridiplantae; phylum Streptophyta; class Magnoliopsida; order Cucurbitales; family Cucurbitaceae; genus Lagenaria; species Lagenaria siceraria. The sequence goes on from CM016490.1 coordinate 18,699,788, forward strand.
AGACATGAAAAAGAACTTCCGTATTCTGAGACCTCTATGTTGAACTTGATAATCATCATATGAATTAGGCCACTTCTAATCGTTGAAATCGTATTCGATTCATGGAAAAATTTTCTTTGGACGTTGGTGCTATTTTCTTACTCAAGTGTAGTGGAATTCGGGAAATCGTTTTGGATTTTAGTTAACCTAATATGTAGTATGATAATATGAGCAGTTGATGTAGTTAAAAAGAACATGAAGGAAAGAACAAACTATCTGATAAGGAAAAAGAAACACAACTAATGGACTGAGTCTTTTGTGAGGTTGGGGTCCTTTGCGTGCCAAACCAACATCAGGTGGTATTGTCTTTGTCTTCATTCTACATGAAAACTTAAGGAAAGTTTGTTTCAGTTTGTACATTTCCTTGGTTGTAAGTATTTGAATGAATTGATAGCTTCTCTTACAACAATCTTGCTTTTTTGGTACAGTAAGCGATGCAGTTTCAATATTAGGGGAATACATGAAGGATGAACCTTGGTTGAAGCTTTTATGTGACCATCTCAAGTATTTAGTTCTCAACTCCTTTTAATCATAGCAATTAGATGTTGTACATTTGACAGTTGACCATAAATGGACACATTTTAAGGTGCATGGAAGTAGGTGTATTCAATTGTCCTGAGGCCGTACGCTGCTGATTTTGTTTGCAGGTTAAATTTTGCCGAAGCAACCAGAAAAGCATCGGATTCAGAAAAGCCTCCAAACATAGAGAACAATTTTGATTCTATCTCACAGGTAGAATTCCTAATCACTTGTAATTGCATCCATCTTCTATTTCCTTTCCGAACGTGTCGCCCCTATTATTATTCGTATCTGATGTGTGTGGTCATGTTGAAATATTCGAAATCATGTTTTATGACTTTGGTCCACAGATGATTCAATGAGCCTAGGAAGAAGTCTTAGTACATAGAAAACGGTTTAGCTTCTATCCCTTTCCTCCACTACTTTTGGGTGGTTGGTGGAACTTGGCAGGGCATGAAAATATTAGAATATTGAAAAATATTTTCTGATCAATCAAAACCACATTTCAAATTTATCTTGATGCATGGCCAAATGGTAAAAAGTATTTCCAAAGGATTTTAAAACATTTTAAAAAGAAACACTATTGGAGTTTGCACATTTATTGAGAAACTCTATCTTCCCTCATTTCTCTATTTTGCACATTTATTGAGGACTCCATCTTACAACTCTACATCTCAAATACAGACTTCCTAACTCCAACATATAAACTCCATACTTCATAACTCAACTAAGCGCCCCAAACACCCCTTTCGAGTATTTCATCCCAAATAATTACTATAAAAGAATTATCTCGAATTCATATCGAAGTTGATGATAAAATATGTACATTTCCTTTTCAAAATTGATTGTGCAAATTATGATATGACAGGATAAGAGTAGGAGTGGTGCAAAGAATACAAGAAATGGAAAGCAAGCCAAGAAGCCTAAGGTGGAGACAGAATCACGGAACATCAAGGACATGTTTTCAAAGGCTATAAAAAGAAAAAGATGAAGCATTTCAGATATCTGATGATTTAAAAGCCTACAAATTAGGTCATCAGAGTCTCATTTGTGCAACTGCAAGTGAATTTGGTAACAGCATTAACTCACGCCTACCATGTAATGCCTCTCCCCTTTACTTTTCTATCCAATAGAAGCAAAGTGATTCTCACTTTACGTATAGGTAAATGAGGCAATCTATGGATGGAATTTTATTCTATGTTTAGGAGTGAATTTCACTTTTGTCATGTCCAAAATTACTCCGAAACTCGTATTTAATCATGAAAAATCAATGTAATGTTTAACTTTATCTTTTTGAATGCAATGTTTATATTGTCAAAATTGATTTTAAATGACTTAAAACATGTTTCAGAGTGACTTTGAAAATAACAAAAGTGTTTTTCAAACATGCCCTTATCTAACTTACCAAAGGCAAGACTTTTAGAACTATTTGTTTCTTTGAGCCATTTGAAAATAGGTATTTGATTCCATCATCTACTTGAAAATTGAACCTTCCAAATGCTTATATTGATGCAGGCAGAATTGGATTCCAAACCGATTTCACAAGCATCTTTGAGGCACAGGACTTTCAGCTTTCAACTTCCATCTAATCTGACGTGCTGAAATTGGCTCTTACAATGTGGTTTAAGATTTTGAGATATTTCAAAGCAATTACTGTCGGATTTTGAGATCAGATTACAAATCTAGTATTTAGATTTTGAAGTTTGTGCCTATTTGATTCATGAACTTTATAAAGTGTTTAATAGGTCTTTGAATTTCTTAAATTTGTGTCCAATAAATCCTTAAACTTTAAAAATGTCTAGTCGATATAAATTTGAATTTCATGTATAATAAAGTTTTAAACTTTTAATTTTGTATCACATTTGAAATTAAAAAAGTATTGAATAGGTTAAAGAACTATTAGACAGTTTTTTTTTTTATAAAAAAATTATTAGACAAAGTTGAAAATTCAAGGATATTGGACACAAAATTGAAAGTTTAAGGACTTATTGAACACAAAATTGGAAGTTCATAGAATTATTATACACGTTCGAAAGTTCAAGGATTAAATAGACATAAGACTCTAAGTTGAGGGACTAAATTTATAATTTAATCCTGAGTTCTTTTATTTAAATCCATAAAATGACTATCATTTATTATTATTATCTTAAAAGTTAAATATTTTTAGTTTGATTTTATTTTAGTTTTAAAAACTGTTTTTTAATTACAAATTTAGCTAAATAGTGAAATAAATTCAATTTTCTGATGTTTGATTAAGATTTAAAAATTGCCTCCTAATTTTTTTGATCAAGCATTAAGACAACTAATATTAAAAGAATGGTTATTTTGAAATCCTTAAAATTATTTAAGAAAATTATTTAAATTTATTGATAAATGCTCATAAAACTTGGAAAGAGATAGCTAATTGTTGGAAGTTGAGAGAGACCTCCCTAGGTGATTATTCGCCCTTATCAATTATCTTTAAAATCACTAAAATTCAATAACATTAATTTTATTTTATTTATTATTATTTTTCAAAGTTGTACGAATAGTACGGATGGAATCTTACTTTCAAAATAGTATACTTTATCTACTAAATTATGCAAACTGGTATGTGGTTACGTAAGAAGGATTAAATCTATGTTTAGAAAAAACATAAATAATATTAGAGATTGAAAATTTTGATATATAAACGAAATTAATATTCCCAAAAGAAGAGGTTAGACACGTTTTAACTTTTAGGTTAAAGGTTAAAATTATCGTATTGATTTTATATTTTGAGAATTGTTCCATAGTCTATATATTTTCAAATGTTTGATTTTAGTTATTATATTTTTCCATAAATCTTAAAATTTTGTTCCTTTTGCTACTTTCTTAATGATTTTTTCAACAATCTTTTATTATCTATTTGCATTTTTACCCTAAATTCTGGTAGCATATTCACACATTATAATTTTTTTATATGAAAATTATTAGGTTAAAAAATCAGTTTAGCCACTGTGCTTGCTCAATTTTAGTTCTCTATATTTTCAATAAATTCTAAATTTAGTATTTGAAGCTAATTTATAGCTTTAAATTTAAGATTTAATAAAAATACATAACTAAAATTTAAATTAACCATCTAGTCGATCCGGAAAAAGTTGTTGAATAAGTCAGAAATTTATTAGAAAAAAAAGGAAAAAAAAATCGAAAATCTATGAAATACTTTTTAAAGTAAAGCGGAGAGAAGAGAAGAGAAGTGACAGGTGGCTTCAGAATTTGAAGGATCTGAAGCTTTGCTTAATGGCATATCCCTTTCTTCTGTACATCAAATACTTTGAATTACTCTGCAAATAATCTCTGGAAATTGCTTTCTTCAACTCCAAGTAAGTGGGTCTCTCTCTTCACTTTGAATTTGAACTCTGTTTTCTTTTTGATTTGTTCTCTGAAACAGAGATCATCAACTGCCTTGTGATTTGATAATGAACAGTGTTTTGAGCTTTTCATTTAGAAGAATTATGATTCATTATAATTTTCTGTTAAATCCATACTAGAATGAAAATCCCATTCCATCATTTTTCAATTTGATCCCTTTTTCTCACTCTAAAATTATTTGTGAGAGTATTGATATAATATTAAATTTATCATAACCTATGTGTTTGAAACTTGTCGGTTGATTGGTGATTTAACATGGTATCTGAGTTTAAACTCTTGTAAAGTCATTTCTTCCTCAATTAACATTGAATTTCACTTATTGGGCATTCAACAAATTTTCAAACCTAGAAGCGAGATGAGTATTAGAGTGTTGATATGATATTAAATTTACCATAATACATCAACTAAAGTTTTTGGGTTAATTGGTGATTCAGGTTTGTGATATATAAGTCTTTTTAGGAGAGAGAGAACTCATTTCCTTTCCAACATGTTTTGGTATTTAGATAGAATACTTTTCCTCTAAACTTTGTCATTTGTAAAAGAACTCTATTCTTTTAAAAGTTGCAATATTATTAAAATCTTAGATGATATTAGGAACTTGAAATGGACGTGGTAATGTTCTACTCTCAATATTTATTTCAGATCTCAATTTTAGTCCAACATTCTAATTATTTATGATAGAACAAAGGTGATATTGCAACTTTTGAAAGAATAAAAGTATTTTAAAAAGAAAATGGCAAAGCTTTTTGTAATATAGTATATGATATACAATCCTTTTCATGAGAAAAAAGACAAAGAAGAAAGCTTAAGAAAGAAAAGTAAAGAATTCCAACATGCTTTGGTATTTGTATCATTTGCTTTCTATTTTATTCCTTTTCACCTTATCCATTCAAAGAAACTTTTTTTTTTTTTCCTTGTGGGACATTAAATGTTGAATTTTACTTATCTAAAACAGGATATTCCCAAATCCAAATCCTTTCTGTTGCACTTTTATTTTAAACCTCTAGATCATTCATATTCCTCATCTTCCTTAACCACCAAAAGAGCATTGGAGAATGTTTTTCCCTTTTAAACTTGAACTGCCACTCTTCACAAAACAAAACATCATGGTACAATATTCTTTCATTCCAAAACTCTTTGTTTTTTTGGACAGAATAAAACTCAGTGTATGTATATAAAGGAGTCTCTCTTTGATGGGTCTGTAAAAATTATTGTTTTTCTTCTTCTTCTTCTTCTTCTTCTTCTTCTTCTTGCAGTTCTAATGGCAGGGCCTGATTACCAAGCCAATCAAGACAAGGATGGTTTTCTGCAGATTTTGGCAGCTCAAGGGGTTGAGTTCCTTCTCTCTGGTGAAGAAAAGGTTTCATTTTATAGCTCTTTTTTCCTTTCTTCATTGTTGTTTGTGTAGAAATGCTTTTAAGAGTAAGTTAATGTATCTTTTGCTTCTAAAAAAAGTGTGGTGGGTTTTAGAAAATTTAATATTTCATCGATACGTTAACTCTCTCTTCATTTGTAGGATGGAAATGACATTATAGGAGCTCAAACGTAACACAAAACCTTTGCTCTAATACTATGTCAACGTACTACTGAATTTAAGTCTGTGGATCTTATATTTTATCAGTACTTTAACTTAAAGTTATTTTAAAGTCTCTCTAAGTTTAATTAGCCTACCTTCATTGTTATTTATTTGTGTAAATTTAAAGGAAAGTTTTTAAAAATTTAAAGCGTTTAGATATAACATAGCCAAAAGTGTTTTTAAGAATTTTAGTGTTTTATGACATGTTTGGGAGTGAGTCTAAAATTGTTGAAATCACCTTTGCCACTTTTAAGTGTAAAATGTTTTTGAACATTCAAGATCAATTTTAATGCGTTTAAAAGTATAAAGTTAAACATGGAATTGATTTTGAGTGATTAAAGTGTATTTTGAAGTAATTTTAAGCATGACCAAAGTGGTTTTAACTATTTCAAAACTACTCTCAATCAACACATGCGCTAAACTTGATTTTAAGAGTAAGTTAATACTTTCTGCATCTAAAAGAGTGGGTTTCAATAAATTTAATTTTTCTTTGAAAATCTGCACAACACCCAACAAGTTGTCATCCGTACTAATCGGAAAAAAAATTGACACTACATGAGTTCAAATAGAACACAAAACTAGGCTCTGATACTATGTTAAACTACCAAGTCGATGGATACAGTTTAATTAGCTTTGATTGAATTTTCAGTTTTTGATGTTCATACTATTATGTTTATGGCAAATCGGGACCGAAAATAATCCGTTAATTTTCCTATATGATAGGTATCCCCAATATTATGTGCAGGGAAGATTATTTGCCTATTCTTTTCTGCAAACTGGTGTAGACCTTGCAGGACTTTTACTCCACAGTTGGTTCAACTCTACAACACTTTGCAAAAGAGAGGTGAAAAGCTAGAGATTATCTTCATCTCTTTGGACCATGATAAGAATGAATTTGAACAATACTTCAAGACTATGCCATGGCTCACTGTGCCGTTCGATGCCGAGCTGCAGAAACAATTGTGCAGCGAGTACCATGTCGATTGCATTCCGTCCTTCATTCCGCTTTGCGCAGATCAGATTTTGAAAGAAGATGACTTGATTGGCTTTATTGAAGACTATGGTTCTGAAGTATTTCCTTTTACAAGGAAGAGGATGCAGGAACTTAAGGCAATGGATTGTGCCAAACGTGTAGAAGGAAAACTTGAAGAACTCTTGGGGAACAGAGGATATAACCATGTTATTTCAAGACATGGAGGCAAGGTACCGTTTAAATTTCATTTTGGTCCTTATGTTTTTGGATTTTTTACCTCTTATAGCACTTGAACTTTCGAAAGGTCTCTTATGGTCTTTGAACTTAAAAAGAAGAAGCAATAGTTTTGGTCATTGCTTATGTGGCGTCAATACATTCCCTTGTCGTCAGGTCACATAATCCATTTATGGCTAAATAATGATAACGACTAAAATGATTATTCTTATGGAAGTTTTAAGAGACTAAAATAGATATTTTAAAATTTGAAGATCCGAAATAGAATAAATTAGGAAGTTTAAAGACCAAAATGAAATTTAAAAGTACCAATGTTTGTTTGGTAATATTTTTGTTTTCAATTTTTTAGAAACATAAGGAATTTGATGCAATAGTTTGTGCTTCTTGTTTCTCATTTTTCAAAAACGTTTCTAAAATTGTGTAGAAATGATAAAAATACTATTTCATCATTATTTACTTTTGAAAGACATTATAAATGTTTAAAATAGCATCAAATTGTATGATACCTAAAATGAAAAACTTTTTTCCATGTAAAGTTTTTGCATTTTTACTTCAAAATTTTAAAGAAACAAGAATGATTGTAGTTACTAAACGTAGTTCTGTTTTCTTTATTAGAAAAAACGAGAAACATGAAACGGAAATGTGTTATGAACCGATCTCGTTTCGTGTTTGAAGGTAAAGTTTCTGATGTTCTAAGTTGATGTCATTGCAGACACAAATATCTCAGCTAATTGGCAAGACAATAGGCCTTTATTTTGGTGCATATTGGAGCCCTCCAAGTCGTTCCTTCATAACAAAACTTTCTAAAGTATACAAGGAAATCATGGACAAAACACACAATCATCACTCCTTAGAAGTAATCTTCGTCTCCACAGACCGAAACCTCGATGAATTCAAACTCAACTTAACAGACATGCCATGGCTCGCAATCCCTTACGAGGACAAGACCCGGCAAGACCTCTACAGAATCTTCGACGTGAAGGCAATCCCGACACTAGTTCTGATCGGGGCGAATGGAAAGACGTCGAGTGAGAATGGAAGAGGCTTGGTTTCCTTGTATGGAGCAGAGGCATTCCCATTTACAGAAGAAAGAATAGATGAATTGGAAGCAGCAGTGAAAAAGGAAGCAGAGGAATTGCCTTCAAATGTGGAGGATATAAAGCATGAGCATGTGCTTAAATTGGAGTTGGCTAAAGCTTATGTTTGTGATTTTTGCAAAAGACAAGGAAGGTTTTGGGCATTTTCTTGTCATGTTTGTGATTATGATCTTCATCCAAGTTGTGTTCAGATGAGAAATGTATAAAAGTAGTCATAAAGTTAGGAAGAGAAATCAAGGTAAGCTACACATTATAGAATATGCTTCATGATTATTTTTTTATTTTTTATTTCTTTTCATTATTGGACTCATTGTTAAATCCACCTAAAGTTATAATGTAGGTTCCGTTTGATAACGGTTTCGTTTTTTCTGTTTTTGGTTTTGGAAAATTAAGTCAATTTCTTACAATGATTTGCATATTTCTTAATGTAAGAGTTGAGTTCTAAGCCAAATTCCAAAAAAGAAAAGTACATTTTTTAGTTTTTAAATTTTTGTGTGGCTTTTGAAAATATTGGTAGAAAGTAGGTAACAAAAACAAGAAATTTAGAGGTGGGATGAGTGTTTATAAGCTTACTTTTCAAAACCTAAAAACCAAAAAACAATTGGTTAGGGTTCTTTTGGTATCCATTTTGTTTTTGGTTTTTGGTTTTTTATAATTAAGTCTAGTTTCTCTCAATTTTTGATCTGCATTAAAAACTATATATATATATATTTTAGTTTTCAAATTTTGGGTTGGTTTTTTAGAACAATGGTAAAAAGTAGATAACAAAGTAAAAAATTTAGAGGTGGAAATAAGTGTTTGGCTTAACTTTTAAAAACAAAAAATAAAAAACTATATGGTTATCGAATGAGGCCTTAACAAACAAGATCTTGATTTTTGGTTTTTAGTTTTTGAAGGTTAAGCCAAGCACCGATTCTATCTCTAAATTTCTTGTTTTGTTATCTATTTTCTTTAAAAAAACAAAGTTAAGTTTTTGAAAACTAAAAAAAGTAGTTTTTAAAAACTTATTTTTGTTTTTAGAATTTAGCTAAGAATTTAACTATTTATGAAATTTATGATAAGAAGTGGAGAGAAAATAGGCTTAATATTAAAAAAAAAAAAAACAAAAAAACCAAATGATTATCCAAAGAGTCCTTAGTTTTTGATTTATTATATATAAATTCAAATTATATGTCTAATATATACTTTAACTTTCAAGTTTGGGTGTTAGTAGATCTTAAACTTTAAAAAACTTTAAAATGGATGGACTAAATTTATAATTTTAAAAGTTTAGGAGTTAAATAAATATTGAAGAGTAAATGTTCAATAATTTTGAAAATATTTTTTTACACTTCAATTTTAAATCAATTTTTTTTTATTATTATTTAATTTCAATAGTTTATAATTATGTATACAAGATGAAAAAACTAAAAAAGTCATCAAAATATATTTTGAATCTTTAAAAACAAAAAAGAAAAACACAATTACCAAACATGTTATTAGTTTTCAATTATTAGAAAATAAAAAATAAAAAAGCAATTACCAAACATATTTTTTTTCATTTTTTGTTTTTTTGAAAACAAAATACCAAAAACAGTTACCAAACAATTTTGGTTTTTTAAAAATTGAAAAACCAAAAACATATTTTAAAAACCAAAAACAAAAAACGAAGACTCCTTATTGTAACCATTTTATTTTTTTTTTTGTTTTTGTTTTTGAAAATTAAGCCTATAAACACTACTTTCACCTTCAAATTTATTTCTTTGTTATCTACATTTTACCAACGATTTTAAAAAACTAAGTCAAAATTTGAAAATTTAAAAAGTAGCTTTTAAAAACTTGTTTTTGTTTTTGGAAATAACTCAACTATTGTACTTAAGAGAGATGCAAGAAATGAGAAGGAAATATACTTGATTTTAAAAAACAAAATGGTTACCAAACGGAGAGGAAGTGATTATCAAACGAGGCCGAACTCGATTTGTATTTTTAACATTAAAAAAGAAAAAAAAGAGAGAAACTACCATTTTAATCTCAGACTAATTTTAATCTCTGAGTTTTTAGCTATAGATTCGTTTGGTCTCTAAGATTTTAAAATGTAATGTTTTAGTTTCAAATTTTTAAAAATAGGATTACAAGATCCATTAGTAATTTTTTTAAAAATAATTTTAAATGAAAAATAATGACCAAAGAAGATGGAAGGAGGGCCAAGGGTGGGGAGAGAGTATGGGCAATTTTATTAATTTAAAATGTCATGCCAAAATTTAAAATAGGAAAAATTATCTTTTTAGTTTCGAGTTTGGAAGAATTTATGCTCCCTAAGTTTTCAAAATATACTTTTTTTTAGTTCTTGAGTTTTTAAGAATAAGTTTAGAGGGCACCTGAAGTTTCTTTTTTTTTTTGTTATTAAATAATTATGTGATATTTTAAATTAAAAAGACAATCCTAGAGAGAAGAGATAATATTATTAAATTATTTTTCTAATTTAAAATGTCATATAATTATTTTAAATAATAATAAAAAAATTACTTCATAAAACTTTTAAATCTATTCTAAAAACTCGAGTAAAGAAATATACTTTAAACATTAAAAGACCAAATGAACTTATTCTTAAAAACTCGAAAACTAAAAAAGTATATTTTAAAAACATAGAGACCAACTACATGTATTCTTCATAGCTAAGGACTAAAAAAAACACACTTCAAAATCTCAGGGACGAAAAACACAAAATATTGACAACACAAGAACTAAATGTTAAATTACCATTTTGGTCACTATATGCTGAAGTTTGATCAATTTTAGTCTCGGTATTTTCAATCATCCGATTTTAGTCCAGTACGTTCAATAAATCTTAAAATTTAGTCCCTCAAAATTTACTTTTTTTTAATCGAAATAGGTTAAATAATAACAATAATTTTTATGCTTTAAAATATAATATCTAAATATATTTTCAAAATTTATAGTAAAAATCTTAAAAGATAATAATTTTAAATCAACAATAAACTAGCATTGAAGGCTAAATTTAAGATTTATTGAAAGTATAGAACTAAAATCGGATAATTCAAAGTATAATGACTAAAATTAAACAAAGTTCGAACTATAGGACCAAAATTGTATTTTAATATTTATTTTATTTTTAAATTTTGAAAAAAGTGATGGAAGAAGTCAATAAACATAGTCAAAGAGCAAAGGAAGATAATAGCAAATACCATTTACCCATTAAAAATAAAAATAAAAAAAAAAGAAAGAAAGAAAAAAAAAAAAAAAACACCTGGATGAACGTCCCTCGAGTTGGCTAAAGTTGTCAAAAATTTCCAATGAAACAGAACCGCCAAGAAAACAGAACCCGCAAATCATGCCTCTCGCTCGAATTCCAGATGCCTCTCAGCTTCTTATTTTGGAAGACCTTCCTTCTTCTCCAACGAATACAAAATTTCCTCCTTAATCGTCCAATCCCCCCCCCACACACACAGAGGGAGAAGAAGAAGAAGAAGAAGAAGCAACCCAGAGAGAGAGCTTGGTTGCTTCTTGCTTTTTGTTGGAAAAAAACAGGGGATTAGGGTTAAAAGGGGTTGTTGTTCTTCTCCTCCTCTCTCGCTCTCTCTCTCTCTCTGCTTTTTTTGGTACCCCTTTTTCTGTTTCTTTAGGTTTTTTGCAGGGAAATGTGGAATCAGAAGCAATCAATTGCTAAGGAAAGGAAAGAGCTGGCCACAGGCAATCAATTGGTGGGAATCGCCATTGACAAGGATAAAGGAAGTCAAGTTGCTCTCAAATGGGCCACTGAGAATCTACTTGGAAAGGGCCAAACTGCCATTCTCATCCATGTTAAACTCAGATCTTCCTCCTATCCTGGCTCTTCTCTGGCTTCCCCTAGTAAGTTAAATGTTGGAGAAAAAAAAATTGACATGTTATTGTTTAATCCCCCTTGCAATTGTATAGCAAACCCTTTTATTTAGTACGATTTAATAATCCTACGAGTTTCCTTAGATTAGTCGTGTGAGCTGGCCTGGACACTCATAAATATATAAAAAAATTTGTTTAGCAAACCCTTTTATTTATCAGAACTTGCATTTTCATTAACAGATAAATCTCTAACGAAAGGTATAAAAGGGGGGAAACTGTGGTCATGTCTGTGGAAATATATGGATAGAAGGGGGGAAATGTATGATTTGAGGGGATGGGGAAATTGGGGTCATGTTAGAACATTTGTGGGTAGATGTGGAAAGAGGTATTGGGTTGAACTTGAGGTTATAAGAATCATAATTTGACTGAGTGTAATTGTGGAAATTACTTGCTTTTTTAAAAAAAAAAAAAAAATTAGTTTTTATGCCATGTTCTTCATATTTAAAATCTTATTTAGCTTCCATGAATGTCAAATTACTATACTTTTTGGGTGTAGAGGTGATGTCAGCATCTGACGCTGGCAATGGCAATGGCAATGGCAATGTTATGGGAAGCAAGGATCTCGATCCAAGCACAAGGGATTTGTTCCTTCCTTTTCGCTGCTTCTGTACGCGTAAAGATGTAGGTTCTCCACTTCTTTTTTATGTTAAATGAAGCAATAACTTGAAAGTACAATGGATTTTGACATACATATTAGAGAACCATGCAGATTAAAAGAAGAAAAATAAATATCAAGCTGTGTTTTGGATCATTCTTATCATAATTTATCTTATTTTCTTGCATTAGATATTTTGCAAAGACACCATCGTTGAAGATTCAGATGTTGCAAAAGCGTTGATCGAATATGTTACTCGGGCTGGAATTGAGAATTTGGTTGTTGGTGCCACGACTAAAAGTGGCTCTGAGGTTGTAGTTAGTTTTGTAAATTCTATACCCTCAAAAAAGATGTGAAGCTCGTTTGGTAATGTTCTCATTTCTTATATTTTATTTCCAAACTTTTGTATGCAATTTTGGAAACATTTATTTAAAGTGAGAACCAAGAACATGGAATAAAGACTAAATATTCATGTTTCTCAAAAGCTGGAAATAAGAAATAGAAAATGAGAAATCGAAAAATGTTACCAAACGAACCGATCAAACACTTTGTTTTATTTGTTCAAGTTTGAATGGAATTCAATTTGTCTTTTTGGGTGGTTTCTAACACTTGTGCCTCAGAAGATTCAAGACGACAGATATTCCAGGCAGTGTTGTCAAAGGAGCACCAGATTTCTGCAATGTTTATGTCATATCAAGAGGGAAAATCCAAACTATGCGATCAGCCTCACGTCCTGCTCCCGCTTCGTCTCCTCTACGAAGTTTATTGCTGAGCCAAACGGGTATCAAACCAAATTCAGCAGAGTCACAAGTTCCTCAGATTCAAAGTATGAGTTCAGTTTTTTCCTGTCATGTTGTAAAGCATTTTCTTCTTTTCTCTTCTTTTTTTCCTCCTCCCCTTTCTAGTACACTTCACCTCTACCATGATTTGCCTTAAATAACCATTCTATTCTTAACTAGGACCTGAAAAGCCTCCCCTTGAAGCAGCACGTAGATCTCAGGACAACATCGAGTTCAGGTTAGCAACATGTTATACTAATTGTTTTTATGATACCTTGATGAGTTCAATTTTTAAAAAAATTAGTAGTCTGTTAAGAGGGTCAATTAAGCAAATCGTCTTTTGGAGCAGGTCGCCATTCACTAGGAAAGGCTACAATGGAAAAATGCCAGGGGAAGTCAATCTGCCAGATACTGATATTTCTTTCGTTAGCTCGGGAAGGCCAAGTGTTGACCGATTATTCCCTACATTGTTTGACAACCTGGAAACAGGAAGGGTTCCCCCACGACTGTCCAGTGGCAATGAGGCCGAGATATATAATAGCTTTGAGTCACAGCAGTTCGGACGCAAATCATTGGATGTAAACTATCCACCTGAATTTTTATCGGTCTTCTCAGAAGGTGATAGATTGTCGACTTCGTCACAGAGTATGGTAAGGGTTAGATTATATTATTGAATTACGTTTACTTGATTATACGTTCGAGTTAGGTTTATCTTATGTTTTAATTGAAGTTTATTTCTTATAAGAGTAGACTTTTATTTTTATCAATGAAATCGATGTTTGACGGTTTGATTTGATTCTCATCCACTTCACCAGCTGGGAAAGAAAGTGAAATTGTTGTAGAAAACTATAGAACTATGAGGCTGAGTTTTATATGTTGATGATTACAGGAAGAAGTAGAGGCTGAAATGAGGAGGCTGAAGCTGGAACTAAAGCAAACCATGGGAATGTATAGCACAGCCTGCAAGGAAGCACTAACAGCTAAACAAAAGGTAAAAGAAATTGTATTTTTGTATGGAAATAGTTTAGAAGTTTAAAACAAACTCTTCACATATGCTGCAGGCAATAGAGCTTCAGAGATGGAAATCTGAGGAAGAACGGAGAATAGAGGAGGCAAGACTTGCAGAGGAAGCTGCATTGGCAATGGTTGAGCAGGAAAAAGCAAAGTCTCGGGCTGCTATGGCGGCTGCTGAAGCAGCTAGAAGGATCGCTGAGTTGGAAGCACAGAAGAGAATTAACGCGGAAAAAAAAGCAATCAAGGAAGCAGAAGAGAAGAAGAAGGCATTAGATGCTTTGGCGAACAATGATGTCAGGTATCGGAAGTACTCAATCGACGAGATTGAAACTGCTACCGAGTTCTTTTCAGAATCTTTAAAGATTGGAGAAGGGGTTTATGGGCCTGTTTATAAAGGTTATTTGGACCACACACCAGTTGCAATTAAGGTCTTACGTCCGGATGCGGCTCAAGGAAGGTCACAGTTCCAGCAAGAGGTGAGGAACCTAACTGTATCCTACACAGATTCTTCATATGATTTTTGTTATGACATTTTCTATTAAACTTGATTCTGGCATCGCGTTTAGGTCGAAGTCCTAAGCTGCATACGACATCCTAACATGGTTCTTCTCCTTGGAGCATGCCACGAATATGGCTGCTTGGTCTATGAGTTCATGGCACTTGGTAGCTTGGATGACTGCCTCTTTGCGGAGAGAAACTCAAAACCTCTTTCTTGGCAACGTAGATTCAAAATTGCAGCTGAAATTGGTACTGCCTTGTTGTTCCTCCACCAGACTAAGCCTGAGCCTCTTGTGCACCGTGATTTGAAACCGGCCAACATCTTGCTTGATCGTAACTACGTTAGCAAGATTAGCGACGTTGGTTTGGCCAGGCTTGTTCCCCCATCTATAGCAGACAGTGTGACACAATATAGAATGACTTCAACTGCTGGCACCTTCTGTTATATCGATCCCGAGTATCAACAAACGGCATGCCGTGTGTAAAGTCCGACATATATTCATTGGGTATCATGTTTTTGCAGTTGATTACAGCAAGGGCACCCATGGGATTGACTCACCATGTGGGAAGAGCTATTGAGAAAGGGACTTTGTCCGAAATTCTTGATCCATCCGTTACTGATTGGCCAGTTGAAGAAACGTTATGCTTTGCAGAGTTGGCTTTAAAATGTGCAGAGTTGAGAAGGAAAGACCGACCCGATCTTGGTAAGGTTGTTCTCCCAGAACTCATCAGATTTCAATCGCTAGCCGAAGCCAGCATGTACGCACCAGCGATGGATGGTGTTGGCAGCCCCATGTTCAGCTACAGTCAGGCTTCTACGAGAAGAGTAAGCTAAAGAAATTCATGATCTAGCGTCACAAAAATTAAAATTGAAAATCTTAGATTTCATTTCTTATTATGATGCTACTTTCCCTTTGCGATTTTGATTGTTTTCTTTTCCCCTCCGTTCATGCTTACATGCTTTTCATCTCGAGTGATGAATCCGGTAACAAGCGCTTTGAGATATTTGGAGATATCGTTTTGGATTCAACTCTCCCAAGTTAAAAACTAATAATTTAAAGTCTAGTTGTCTCTTGAAGTTGTCCTTAAGGTGAGGGAAGCCTATCTAAAGGATTTGTGGGCATGAGCATGATGCGAAGAGTGGGGCCTCGGAATCTTGGTTATCGAAAATATTTGAGTACAATAGAGGGTGAGGGATTCGAACCGTAGACCTTTTGGTCGTTAACGCATACTAAATGCTGGTTGGCTCGATGCTCGCTTTGGCAGTTATCGAATATATTATTATTTATACATACATGCTCTTTAACCAATTTTCTACCATGTCGATATGGTTTGTGACACAATGCATGTTTTTGCATCCAAAAGTCTTAACATTCCCATCAATATTTTCATGTCACAACAACTACTTTACAAGAATTCAATTGCTCCTAACTTCTTGTTGATCGTATGGTACAGGACGGCGAATGTTTTTCCTCACAATCTAACGATAGCCTTGGAGTCTTATCGCGCTCGGTGTTGTAGTAAAATCATCTTTTCCGAAAGCAGATGTCTGAGGATCTCCATAGGGCCAGGAAAGTGATAAATTTTTGTAGATAATTTAGTGCCATAAGTAGCATCTTTTATGCCCAAAGCTGTAAGAAATGTCTCTTCCATGCCTGTTATAATTTAGATCAGCCTATTCATTTTACTTAATTTTCCTTCCATTTCCCTTTAACATGTTATGTATGTTGTATTTGGATACTGCCATTTGTATATAATAGGTATCACACATGTAAAAAATTACATCAAATGCAGCTGCAAGATATTAATTACTTTCAAGCTCTTGTGAAACCCACATTTAATATAGGATTATTAAAGATGCTACTTGTGGATGCTCACTCCTATTAATTCCAATTTTATGATAAATAAACTTTATGTTAAAAAAGCGAAATTTGTTCATTTGATGCATTGCTTTGATAAAGTTGACAATTAAGATCTTGTTTGGTAATCATTCGGTTTTGAAATTTAAGTTTTTATATACTATTTGTACTTATTGATTTCTTTAGTTTGTTATTTGTGTTTTAAGAGTGTTCTCTTAGTCTAAAATAATTGTTTTTAAAATCTTTTTTGTGGCTAGGAATTTAAAACTTTAGTTAAGAATGATAAAAATAATGGCGAAGTTATAAAAAGACGAGCACAATTTAAAAAAAATAAAATAAAAAAGACTTCATTTATCAAATTGAAACCTAAAAATTTATTTTTTTGATATGATGAATTAACATCAAGGTACTAAACAACTTTGTTGATAGGAGTTGTTGGGAGTCGTAAGAATTTTATAGCCCACATTCTTGTTGTAAGTCGATAATTTTTTTTTTTTTTTGAAAAATATTTCATTACGACCAAGAACATAAAAAGTATAGTCTTCAATTATAGTAGAGGAGAACCAACCTAGAAAATTCACAAACCAAGAGACCCCATCTTCTTCCACAGAAGAAAATTGAAAAATTAAAAAGTTTAAAGAATAAAACATAGTATACATATGTGAGATTCAACACATGAAACTTGATACTCCTTACAAATTCAACTATTTCAAATTTATTTATGTTTGGTTAGTTTACTATCATTAAAAAAAAAATTGTTAGTTTACGAGTTATGCATAGGTATTTTAAATTTTATTTTTGTGTCGAATAGGTTTTTTAAATTTAAAAAAAAAGAACGTCTAATAAAATTTTAAAGTATCTAAGAGATGATAGACCGAGTAGATACAATATTTCTAATTTATATTTTTAGTTTGTCAATTAATGCAGTGGAGAGATTCAATTAAACTCTTGATTAAGGACACATGCAGTTGAATTATGTTCAGTAGGCCAAAATTTATAATGTATATTACACAAAATTGAAAGTTTAAAGATTATTTAGACACATTCCAAAGTTTTAAATCTTCTTAGAAATTTAAAATTCATGAGGTCACTTTCTACCGGTAGGACTTATTAGACATAACTCTATGTTTAACAAATTGAAATTTTCTTTTCTTTTTGAAAAGTTAAACAAACCAAGATTATAATTTAACATCGATATTAAAAAAAAAGTCTTTGTTTTGACTTTAAATTTTTTTCTGTCACAAGCATGATATTAAATTTTCATCAATATTTTTACGTTTTAATAAGTTCAACATCAACATCAGAAGTGAATCAACGTTTCCATTATCTCATAAAAACAATTATGAGACATAACAAATAAGCAACAAAATGTCATTATCTATATAATATAACTTTTATTAGTTCAACAATATACATAATCGGAGATTCACAACTCTAACTTCATGACCGAAATTGAAATTACATATTTTATACAAGTTGAACTATGAAGTATATATAATGACAGTTTTTAAATATGAAAAAATGAGCCAAACTATTTACAAATATAGAAAAATTGTACTATATATCAACGATAGACCGCGATAGAATTCTATCGCTTGAGCGTTAGAAATTTATTACTCAAGCGATATAATTACAGTAAAATTTTTCTATATTTATAAATAATTTGATATTTTTTTCTGTTTATAGTAATTTTCTTATATATAATATAAATAGTAAACCCATTAAGGTGTTTAAAAAGCATAAAATATTTTTTATTTTTATAATCATTTACAAAAATAACCACTATGTTTTATCGATAATTTTATCAACATTTCCGCAAGTAAGAGACCTCATCATTTTCGTAAATAATAAAAAAAGAAAGTTAATAGGAGAATAAAAAGGAAAAAAAGAAAAAAAAGGAGTAAATTCATTTGAGACTTGAGAGGTTAAAACTTGAAAGTTGAATTGAAACTTCCATGAAATCTGAAGTTGAGAAGAAAGAGCAATCCCACGAGTTCCTCGTAAATGTTGATTCTTGATGTTGCGGCATTTAGCGACAAATTGGGTCTGAATCCAAATCCCATGGCTATGGCTTTTTCCTTCCCTCCATTCCATTTTTTGCATTCTACGCTTCCTTTTCTCATCCAGCTGTTGCTTCCTTCCCTTTTTCCTATTGGGTTTCTCCCCATTTTTCTATACTCTTCAAATCCCACTCTCTTTCTCCTTTTACTTTCTTGCTTTCAGTCCCCATTTCCCATAATTTTCCCTCTTCTTTCTTCTTCATCCCTCACAATTGATGATTTGTTTGATCCCTTCAGAATGTAATTGACTCCAATTTCTCAGGTACATCATTCCTTGCCACTCATTTCCTTTCCTTTTCTTGATTCATGATTCTCGCCATCGGTGTTTTTTATTAGATCTTTTATCTCTCTCTTGAGAAAAGCTTGCAGGGTGTTGATTTTGATAATGGGTCTGCATCTGTTTTCCTCTAGGTGATTGAATGCTGAAGTTTTCTTTTGACCCAATTGTCGGTGGTTGATTTGGGGAAGTTTTCGCCGTTTTGATTTTTGACCTAGCCATCGACAATGGATATCCTTGGTGACCCAGATAAGAATTATTACCGGAGGTATTTTATTGAGTTGCTGCTGAATCTGGAATCCATTGCTTGTTCTTCTACCTTTACTATCAAGTAATTGAGCTTGGTTGTTCTTTGTTTTAGTCTTGTAGCGGCTGTATCTTATGGAATTGCTTCGATGGCTATGGTTTTTCTGAACAAGGCTGTACTTATGCAGTACTCACACTCAATGACCCTTCTTACTTTGCAGGTAAATTTCTGCAATGGGATTATTGCTTTGTATTTTGATTTGTCTCTCCCTCTCTTAATCGTTTCTTATGTTTATTTGTATTAGCAATTGGCAACCACATTGCTTATTCACTTTGGTAGAAGTATGGGTTACACGAAAGCCAAGGGGCTTGATATGCAAACGGCTAAGAAAATTCTTCCTGTCTCATTGTTCTACAATGCTAATGTGGCGTTTGCTCTTGCTAGCTTGAAAGGGGTTAACATCCCTATGTATATTGCCATTAAAAGACTCACTCCTCTTGCTGTTCTGATTGCTGGATTCTTTTCAGGCAAGGGAAGGCCCACGACACAGGTATCCGTAGCTCATTTGATAACCATTTTATTTTTGTTTATGTTGTTCAAAGTTATGCTTGTTTCCTCACAATTTTTTTTGGTAAGCTTCACACCTTTAGCCAAATTTCAAAAACAAAACCAATTTTTTAAAAATTACTTTTTTCGTTTTCAAAATTTGGATTGGTTTTTGAAAAAATGTTTCCAAATTTAGGTAATGATGCAAGAAAAGTATATTGTTTGTAGGCTTCATTTTTTTTTAACATAAAACAAAAAACAAAATGGTCATCAAGCAGGCCTCAGTTTTTTGAAGTGCATGCCTTGCACAACTTTGAAAATTAATGTCTCTTTGGCTGCAAAGATTTCATAATCATGCCTCAGTATAGTATTACTTCCAGCATGATGATTTGTGTCCAAGATTGAAATATTCGACGATATGTCAATATATCTATAAATTGGAGGATTCAACATCGATATTAAGAATGAAAGTATGATCTATTAATCCTAATACATATAGAAATATCAATAACAAGATCTATAACTTAATTTAGAAGTAAAAACAACTTAACTATTAATTTAAATAATTTTTATAAATCTCTTTATTTATAGACATATCCACGGACATTGATATATATTTGATATATGTGAAAATTTTAATAATGATATCAATATCAACATTGGTATTTTAATCCTTGCTTGTGTCTTAATTAGTTAATTGTTTAACCAAAAAGTTCTTCATGTCAAATTCAGGTTATTTGTTCAGTACTCTTGACTGCTGCTGGGGTCCTTGTTGCTGCATTGGGAGATTTTTCATTTGACCTCATTGGTTATAGCATGGCCTTCACTTCTGTTTTCTTCCAGGTATGTTTTGAGTAGTACGTAGTTGCTCTCACTATGCTTTTGCTCAGACTTAAATCGAGGTCTTGCTCGTGTTATAACTTATATGAATGAGGTCAATTTATGGGTTCGTAGGAAAATGAATTTGTTAGCAGTTTTTACTCGGGTCTTAGGGAAAAGGGAGAATTATAAATAAAGGGGTGGTAAGTGTTGAAAGCCAACTATTGAGTATCGTCCTTTGTGTTCTTCTTTTCCATTGTATATGCAATGAGTTTCTATTCGTAAAAGCACAAACACTTTAATTTGATTAGCATGCCCATATCCTATACATGTCAGACACTTGAATGCTCTTATACTTGTTGGATACGTATTTGGACGCATGTTAGTTTAATAGGCGTGTTGGCACTAGTTGTACAAAGTCAAAGCAGGTCCAACATTTATTTGACATGCATCGAACATTTGTTAAGTATACTAAATAAACACATATATAACAAAAATAATAAATTTTGAGAGCGAAATACATCAAACTAAATTTTTAAGCATATATATGTATAAACTCATTGACTTTGAATTTTATTTTGGTATAAAAATTATATATATTTTAATAATCTTATCATAGGCTTGTCTGTGTCCTAGATTTTAAGAAAATGACGTGTCGCTGTGTCTGGGCCGTGGGCCATGTCGTATTTCTATCGGTATCTGTGCTTATTAGATTTTATCCTTAGAAATGCTTATGAATGTATAATGATTACATTAAATGATTGAACAGTTGAATTCGCATGTTTTGCTTTCCATCTTCTTGCCTATTCTTCCTTGCAGACTATGTACCTTGTATTGGTGGAGAAGTCAGGTGCAGAGGATGGGCTTTCGTCCATTGAGATCATGTTTTACAACAGCTTTTTGTCTCTTCCATTTTTGTTATTTCTGATTTTAGCTACGGGCGAATTCCCAAATTCTCTATCATTATTATTTGCAAAGGTCAGTTTCTCTTTAACCCGCTCAATTTCTTTGTCGAATTCATTAGTTTATTAAAGTACAATAATTTTTAAGAAGAAATGCTAGAGTTCTTCAACCTTTGTTAGTATTTTCGTACCATGCATTCTGTGCTTTTTTATCTTTAGTGGTGTGAAGCTATTGATTAGGTATAGCATTTATTGGTGCCTGCCTATGAGCTTCTTTTGGCGGAAATGAACTGGTTTGTTTTGTTTCTTTGGCATGGCCTCCTCTTTTAACAGAACTGGGAGAGTTGAGTTGAAGTGGCTTCTAGAAATGTTTTATGTTTTATATGCAGCTCAATCATTTGGTTGAGGTGAAATGTTTTGTACATTTGGTCTATATCATTATTCCATTGTTTGAACGCTTTCTTGAATGATGTAGAATATTGATTTCAGATGAAACTTGAAACTATTGACAGGGCATGTGCTGTTATTGCATATCTGATATCTCAAGGGTGAATTTTCCCCTTCGTGATAAGGAAAGAGCCTTGTGGCAAGCTTGTTTTTGTGCTATTTTGTTTGAGAGAAATGGTAGAATTTTTAGAGGAGTGGAGAAGTCGTTAGGGGAGGTGTGTGAGATTTAATGTGTCTTTGTGGGCTTCCGTTAATCGGACTTCAATAATGGCTGGAAGAATAAATATCAAATAACCAACTATTTTTCAAGATACAAAAGTAAACTAATGGATATATTCGAAACAAACCATCATGCGTTGGCCTAGTGAGTTAGTGATCCATAAGGGTCATAGGTTTGATGAAAGACTTAGAGGAAATAAGTGTATCCATGGTGATCACCCACTTAGGATTTAATATCCTACGAGTTTTCTTGGCACCTTAGTGTTATAGGATTAAGTAAGTTGTTCTGCAAAACCATCATGGGTTGACCTAGTGGTAAAAAAAGAGACATAGACTCAATAAATGGCTAAGAGATCATGGGTTCAGTCCATGGTGGCCATCTACCTAGGAATTAATATCTTACGAGTTTTCTTCACACCCAAATGTTGTAGGGTCAAGACGGGTTATCCCGTGAGATTAGTCGAGGTGTGCATAAGCTGACCCAGACACTTACTGATATAAAAAAAAAAAGTAGGTTCTGCGAAATTAGTCAAGGTGCGTACAAGTTGGCCGGCCTCAGACACTCCCAAATATTAAAAGAAGTCTGTTCTTATAGTTTTTTGAGGAATCCTTCCGTGGACTTGTCTTTTTTGTATGCTCTTGTATACTTTTTTGTTATTATTTTTTCTTTTGAAAGCTCAGTTTCTTGTAAAAAAATGTTTTATTAGATTCCATGGCATAAATATAACTTGGAAGTTAATTAGAATTAGAGATGAGATTTTTCTTGAATGTAGTGATTTATTGCTGCCAACTAAGAGTGAGTTTGAGATAATTTTGAAATGTGATTTCTAAATTAAATATTTTTGGTAACAATCTTTTATTAGATTTTCTTCTTTGACTTTATCATTAGTACAAAACAGATGTTCTAGCTTTTGTACTTTCAAGCTTATAATAATATCATTGTTTTTCAATATTTTCAGAGTAATTCATTCTCCTTTTTGGTTCTCTTCCTCCTTTCATTGGTGATGGGGATTGTTCTCAACTTCACAATGTTCTTATGTACCATAGTAAACTCCGCCCTAACAACAACAATCGTCGGAGTCCTCAAAGGTGTTGGATCGACAGTAAGCATTCCTTCTTTCTGGACTATGTTTATCTATCTACATAGCCAATGAGTTCTGTTTACCGTAAACGAAGCTCATGTGTTCGTTCTTTTGTTCCTCAGACCCTCGGGTTTGTTATATTGGGTGGTGTGGAAGTGCACGCTTTGAACGTCACAGGCTTGGTTATCAACACGGCGGGAGGAGTCTGGTATTCATATGCCAAATATCAACAAAAGAAGAACAAACCACCAAAGTTAACATCGACGTAGAGGCTTGTCGTAAGTAAAGTAGTCGTATAGTAAGGATCATAGTTGGTGGCAAAAAAGATATCAAGGTTGCATTTTTGCTTCATATTATAGCGTTTGTGATTCATTTGTCAATTAAGAATAATTTAGATGATATAAGCAAAGGTTTTCAATTGGGAATAATTTAAGTGAAATTTGCTATACTTGAGCGTAGAACCTTATATAAGAAGTTTGATATCTTTCTTTTGTAATTAATTGTTGTTGCACCAAAGCGAGCATACATTGTGTCAAACATCCACGAGTTCAGTGGTTTGAATCTTTCTATCTATATTGTACTTAAAAAAAAAAAAAAAAAGTTGTAGTTGCTACTGTGGAAATTGACTAATTTAAATGAAAAATAAGTGCAACTCATAATAATTATTATTATTATTTTGACAATAATCAATGTCGATATTAATTGAATTTTCTGAAATCTTTGTTGAATCTTCAATCAACTAAATTTACTTAAGCTTGATTTGTTTGGTTTTTATTTTGAAAACTTTAACATCATGATTTTACAATGTATTTGAGTAAAACAAGAATCAAACCGCCTTGAATGCACCCAAGTATTATTATTTAGTAGATAAGTATAACTAGTTTTATGATTTATAGATATAGTGTCAAATATTTTTTAAATGATTTTTTAAAATGGAGCCATAAAAATGGGTCAAATTCACACTACTCATTTTTTGAAATATTTCAATTCTTAGTTAAAGATATATCTTCAACATTTGAGTAACTTTAGTTCCTAATATTTTGGTGTACTTTTCATTTTTTTTAGTATAATAGGAGGTGGATGATTCGAACCAAGGACCTCACATCTCGTCTTTTCAATTTGATAGAATTTTATATAGTGAAATTTTTTCATATTTGTAAATAGTTTGATTTTTTTTTTGTTTATAGTAATTTTTCTTTTTTTAATATAAATATTCATAAATAAATTAATAATAGTGGATTGTCAGTTAATATTGGGTAGATAACCACACCTAGTTTTATGATTCATAAATATAGTATTAAATACATTTTAAAGAATTTGTTTAAATTATAATCTAATTTTTGAATCTAAAATCCAAATTTTTATTGCTTTATTTAGTAGAGAATCTATAAACAGAAATTTGAAAACAATTAATTTAATGAAATATTTTTTGTTTTCAAATATGTGTTTGATAGCCGATTTAGAAATTAGTTTAAAATTTAAACCATGGTTTAAAATGCATATTTAATATAGTTCTGCAAAAATGTTAGATTTAAGAATCTATATTGTTTGGATCACAAAATCGGAAAACAATTTTCAAAACAGAATCTAAATTAAACTCAGTGAATTTGAAAACAAAAAACAAAATCTGTCAAACTAAACAAGCCCTTATTTTCCAATTTTTATTTTCGATTCCCTACCAAACAAACTTTAAATATTCATCACATCACCAATTTATCGTTATTTATTTACATCATAACCCCGGGATTTCCGTGGAATCACATTTTAAACCCTAGATTAGGATTGCGTTGGTTGAAGGAGAATAAAAGGTGCTTTGTAGAATCTCGCGTGAAAAAGCAACCAATCATAACTCTGTTGCTACGGAAAAAGAGAATAAAACTATCAGAATATTAGCGTGTACAGAAGATAATAAAACAAAAACCGTCAACCCGAATGTTACGTCATTATTTCTTTATTTGGTTTTTTTTTTCCATATTATAATTTTCAAAAACATTTTAAATCACAATTGAAATTTACAAAATTTATGATTTTGTTTGTAGTTATTTTTTTTTGGAAAATTATTATAAATAAAAAAATATCAAATTATTATAAACAAAAAAAATATTAATACCTATTAGGTAGATACAACCCTATTTTTTTTTTTTTTTTTATCATTTTTCATTATATTAAAAACAAATTAAAATTAGGGAAATTTTTAAAAATAAAAAATAAAAGAAACTATTTACATAAAATAGAAATTTTTTTAAGTCTATCACGAATAGAATACTAATAAAAGTCTATCGCTCTTTGATAGAAATCTATCGTCTAATATTTTTTTTTTTGCTATTTTCTGTAAATAGTTTGATATTTTTTCTATTTGTCAAAATTTATCTTGAAATTAAGTTAAAAAATTAAATAATATATTAATAAATAGACACCTTTTTTTAAAAAAAAATTAAATAAATAACCTATCAATTAACTTCCCTAAAATTTATAAATAAAAAGAAGTTATCAAACAAAATAATAAGCATAAGTCTAACTTTTTTTTTTCCTCTAAATTCAAAAATTATGAGTAGGTAAATCGAATCATCAACTTATGATAATTTAAAGAGTTATGCTCGTATTGACGGTCCAGGATCATGTCATTTTATTTTTATTTTATTACAAAAAAAACTAATTGTATTATTTTTTTAATTCAAAATTTGAGAGGATGAAACCGAACAATTGATCTTTGAAATGATAATTAATATAATTCATCCCTTGATAAAACTTTTTTTTTTTTTTTTTTTACAATATTTCTTAATAAAACTTATGTAGAGACTGATTATGAAAGTTTTGTCAAGATATACTATTTATGGAGTGTCATCAAATTATATAGACTAAAGTTTAACATTATTTTATAATTTAACCTACTTTATATCACACCTATTATTAAAATTTCAAAACAATTACTCCAAACCAAATCTCTACAACAAAATCATAAATTCATATCCAAAATTTACATAAAGATATATAATCTTCTCAACTTTTGAAATCTACCCCAAAATATATTAAAACTATTTAAAAACAAACATACATTTATATTTATATATATTTAAAAAGAATCACTCATTTAAAAGAAATAAAAAAGAATTAATAAAAGAAGATTAGGCAGATTTAATCGGTAGATTCACCACGTAACACTTGTTTTAGCCTTCTAATCACATAGTCAGAGATCTATTTAAATTTCTTAACAAACCATTACGACCCTCACGCTTCTCTTTCTCGCTTTTCTTTTTTTTTTTCTGTTTTCTCTTTAATTATAATAATTATTAATTGTTAATTGTTCTTGACCCATTTTTATCGCTCCATTTTCCATGTTTTCCCATAACTTTCCATGAATTTTCTCCTTCTGCAGCTCTCCTCCTTCAACCTCCATTCACCCTCTAAGTGAGTTATGTTCTTAATCCATTTTTGTACTTTTGCATTGATCTTATTTTTATATATATTTTTTCCTGAATTTGATTAAATGTGCGTTTGTTTATGATTTCTTTGGTGTTTGTGTGTGTAATTTTTCGAATGTGATGGATTAATCTGTTGTTCCTGTGTGTATTTTGTAATCGATCGTCTCGGAATTTTTGTAGACTTCTGTTGTACTTGTGTTACTTCTGGAATTGTTTCTTCATCTTCATCCATTTTCGTTTTGTATGAATCAGCTTCATATTATTCGATTTTGTCTTCTTTATAGTTACTTGTTGTTTTCGTTTTTCCTCTGTTTTGATCTGGTTCAAGGATTCAAAGTTTCAAGGCTTGTTAGTGGTTATTTGTTGGAATAATCAACGAGGAGAAGAAAAAAATGGCACCAGGAACTGAGCCATATGCTCCGAGGAACATTCTTATCACAGGGGCAGCAGGTTTCATAGCCTCTCATGTCACTAACCGTTTGATAAAAAACTATCCCCATTACAAGATTGTGGCTCTTGATAAGTTAGATTACTGCTCGAACATCAAGAACCTACGCCCTTCTCAGACCTCTCCCAATTTCCGATTCATTAAGGGCGATATCGTCTCTGCTGATCTCATCAATTACCTCTTGGTTGCTGAAGAAATTGACACGATTATGCATTTTGCTGCACAAACACACGTTGACAATTCGTTTGGGAACTCGTTCGAGTTCACGAACAACAACATTTATGGTACTCATGTTCTTCTTGAGGCCTGCAAAGTCACTCAAAGGATCAAGAGGTTCATTCATGTCAGCACTGATGAGGTCTATGGTGAGACTGATTTAGAGACTGATATTGGGAATCCTGAGGCCTCACAGCTTCTTCCCACTAATCCTTACTCTGCAACTAAGGCAGGGGCTGAAATGCTGGTTATGGCTTATCATCGGTCTTATGGCCTCCCGACGATAACGACTCGAGGCAATAATGTATATGGACCTAATCAATACCCTGAAAAGCTTATCCCCAAATTCATTCTCCTGGCCATGAAAGGTGAGAAGTTGCCAATTCATGGGAATGGCACAAATGTGAGAAGCTATCTATATAGTGAGGATGTTGCTGAGGCATTTGAAGTGATTCTGCATAAAGGAGTGATTGGTCATGTTTACAATATTGGGACCAAAAAAGAGAGGAGGGTGTTGGATGTAGCAGGAGATGTCTGTAAGTTGTTTGGATCAACTCCTGAAGAAGCCATAGATTTTGTGCAAGACAGACCCTTCAATGACCAGAGGTATTTCTTGGATGACCAGAAGTTGAAGAAGCTGGGATGGCAAGAGAGCACACCATGGGAAGAAGGGCTGAAAAGGACAATGGACTGGTATACTCAAAACCCTGACTGGTGGGGTGATGTATCGGCTGCGCTTGACCCACACCCTCGTATCTCCGTAGCCACTCATTCCAATGAAGATTCCTGGTTTTTTCAGTATGGATTCTCAAGGCTGACAAGAACATGCAGTGAGCTCAACAAAGATGGTGGTTGGCAGCAAGATAAGCGAAATCAGCAAGGACTGAAGTTCTTGATATATGGAAGAACTGGCTGGATAGGAGGTTTGCTAGGCAAACTGAGCAAAGAAAAGGGTATTGAATTCGCGTATGGCAGTGGAAGATTGGAAGATAGAAGATCCTTAATTGAGGATATAAAGCGAGTGAGACCAACTCATGTGTTCAATGCTGCAGGGGTCACTGGAAGGCCTAATGTGGACTGGTGTGAATCACATAAGGTTGAAACTATAAGGGCAAATGTAGTTGGGACACTGACTCTTGCTGATGTTTGTAAGGAGCAAAATCTCCTGTTGATGAACTTTGCAACTGGTTGCATTTTTGAATATGACAATAAGCATCCACTAGGATCAGGTGTTGGATTCAAGGAGGAAGATAAGCCAAATTTTATAGGTTCATTTTACTCCAAGACCAAGGCCATGGTAACAACTCTTTTCTTTATTTTTCCTTTTTAAGTTTTTCCATTTAATATGACTTGCCTTGTCAAATGCATAGTTGATTGAATTGCGAGATTTATCATCATGTCATGTGACAACATATAATTCACTGATAATATGTCATAATATTATCCTCAGTTCAACCCATAATTATTATTCATATTAGACAGTGTCAAGAAGCAGTTTCGTTCGAGAAATGATTGATGCCTAAACTACCAGATGTATTTAAGATATAGGTTCTATCCTCGAACAGTTAATTGTTCTCAACTTTTGAAATTTTGTACAAGTTTCAATATTGTGAAAGTTCTGAAAATATGCAAATTAAACATATTTCAATGTGAATTTTATCTTAGAAATGAATCAATGACTTGGCTGTGAACTGCAGAGCATAATATTTTGTATTTTCTACTTGATTATCTCGTTTCAGTCATGGTTTTTCTGTATTATTTTGAAAGTAGCTGTTTCAACTCGAAGAACAAGTCGAATATTTTATATTCCTTTACACTTTGCATCGAATCGAGTGAGGCCTACAGATGAAAATCCTAACTATCCTTTGCAAGGCATTGAAGCATTTTGTTGCAATGGTTTGCAGGTTGAGGAGCTGCTAAGAGAATATCCAAATGTGTGCACACTGAGAGTGAGAATGCCAATATCATCAGATCTAAGCAACCCCAGGAACTTCATAACCAAAATCAGCCGCTACAACAAAGTGGTGAACATTCCAAACAGCATGACGGTGCTGGACGAGCTGCTCCCGATCTCCATTGAAATGGCAAAGAGGGACTGCAGAGGGATTTGGAACTTCACAAATCCAGGGGTGGTGAGCCACAATGAGATCTTGGAAATGTATAAGGAATACATAGACCCGAAGTTCAAATGGGAGAATTTCGACTTGGAAGAACAAGCAAAGGTGATCGTGGCGCCGAGGAGCAACAATGAGTTGGATGCTTCAAAGCTAAAGAAGGAGTTCCCTGAATTGCTGTCTATCAAAGAGTCCATTCTTAAGTTTGTTTTCGAGGCCAACAAGAAAACTTAGAAGAAGAGACAAAGAAGAAGAGGAAGAGAAAAAGTAAAAGAAATTGAAATTGAGTGAGATTTTTTTTTTTTTTTTTTTTTTTTTTTCATTGAAGAAATTTTGTTTATGGAGGAATAGAGATAGTTTTGCTTTGGCATTATGGTTCATATTACTAACTCTTTACTGACATTATATTTCTGTATTTGTTAGGGGGAGGGGATTCTTTTAATTTTTATATAACATATGATGATCTTTCAAATTATTTATTTAAATAAGATTTTTTGTTTAGGTGGTTTTAGTACTAGTATATACTTTAGGTTCTTAAATGACATTTTTACCCTTATCTCTCTTTTGTTTTTTCTTTTTTGAAAAATACAAATGGTTTGCTACACTTCAAAAAATAATTGTTTCAATATTTTAAAGGTTTGTTTATTCTACTTTGAATTTTTAACAGCCTGTTTTATATTCTATTCAATTTCAATTTTGTTTTTAAGATTTACTTATTTAAATGAATCTAAGGAATTTTCTAGTTGGTAGCTTTTGTTTTTAGATTCACTTATTTTTAAGGCTTGTTTGTTTGTTTGTTTTTTATTTTATTTTTTTATTTTTATTTTTATATTCTTTCATGTGACCTAGAAAGTGAATGTTTTGAAAACAATGTATTGTAACATGATTTTGAAAATAGTGAAAGTATGAAATATATTTTGTTTATTAAATCACTTATCTAGTTATCTTCGTTTTTATATTTTTTTAATGGATAAATGTTATTGCTTTTAATATGTGTACTAAAACGTTTTTTAATGTAACCAAAATTAAAATCAAGATGGATTACGAACTTATTTAGTTGGGTCTTAAAACTTTTCTAAAATCTAAAAAAATGTCTTTTAAATTTTAAGGATCTACACAAAATTTAATTTTGAGTACAATTTGTTCATAAATATTTTACTCATTTTAAATGACTTAAAATGTTTATTATTTATATTATATTTGACATTTTGTTACCTTTTTTTAAGAAAATTTTTACCTATAGAAATAATGTCAAACTATTTATAGAAAATAGCAAAAAAAAAACTTATAATTCTCCTTTTTTTTACCGTTCAAATATAACAAATAAAACTTATAATTTAATAAAAAAAAATGAAGTTGATGTTGAAAAAGATAATAGGTAGATTTTTAAATTATTTTTATTTTAAGAAAAAAAAATCAATTTTGACTCTTAAACTTGTCAAGTTTTATCAATTTTAATCATAACTTTTAACTTCGTCAAATTGCACCTTTATATGAGTGGTGCAATCTAATAATTTATGACGATTTTTATATTATTTTTTATTTAAATTTGTGGGCAACTTTACATAAATTAAAATAAAAATTGCACTTCTTTAAAAATCCAATTGATTTTTTCGCTAACAGAAAATCTTCCCTAGTCCCCGCCAAAAACTCGGGCAGGGGATCATCATTCGGGCAGCGGTCAGTTTTCCCGCCTATATTACATTCACAGCCGAAGCGTTCACAGAAAAATGCATCTCTCAATCTACAACGGCTGAGAATCAGAGCGCGATTCAGGGATCTTCCTTCTCCCTCATCAACCGCATTCCGATCACTCCCATTACTCAGCCGATCTATCCGTCGGCCGATTCGAAAAAGCCATTTCCATTCTCCACCGGACCGATCGTGCTCGATTCAAGCAACTCTGCTTGCTACTCCATCCACCACGTCGCTGTCAATTTCTTTCCAGTTTCCACCGCAGATCCAAATCAGAATCCGCCACTCCAGCATGTGTTATTGCTCTAATTTAAGGTACGCCTCATTCTTCACCAATGGAATGGTGTATTGCATCTACGGATTCCGTATACAATGATAAAACTCGTTGTCATTTAGCCGATATTAGAACTTGGAGAATTGGAGAACTATTTCCTTCGACCGTCCCTGAAATTAATTGTACAATCGACTACCTCTGATATTTTTGAACGAACAGATAAAGAATCAATTGATGAGCAGGCTAGAGAGTATAATCGCTAAAGTTTAAAAATCAGTCAATATCAACTCGAATCGTCAGACTACAGACTATCTGAACCCTAGCCGGAGTGAGACGCATATGTTCGCTTCTTAATTTCGGACCAATTAATGGATGCCTACTGAGTAGTTATTATCTCTGTTCGTTGATTATTTGATGATCTCTATAATTCCGTTCTCTTTTTCTCAATATTGCAGGAAAAATAGAGATGAATCGAAAGTATATGGCCATAAAGACGATCAGTGGATCGCTAATCGCCATAGCCGCGGTATGTACAATGATCCTTCTCATTATGTTAAGCGATTGATTACAAATCCCTGAGGCTTTTGTCGTTCTTCAACCTTGGATATTAATCTTCTTTGATTAATAAAATATTTTGTGTTGCCTGCTTTTGGTGTATTAGTAAATGCAGTTCGACGAGACGGTGCCATGCGAGGAGACGCGCAGAGTGGGGCCTCCGACGAGAGGTGAGTTTTATATCTTTAATATATCAATAGAATATAGGAGAATGGTAATGAGTAGCAATTTTTTAAAAAAATATAGTAAAATTTATTATTGGTAACTCTATTATATTTACAATTTTTTTTTTAAATATTGCTATATAATTTAATACTTTAAATTTATTTGTTATATTTGCCACTATCTCTAAAATATAAAAAGTGAATGAAATATGTATTAATAACAAAATAACATGACAGATTGAGTTTTAACTCAATCCTAATGGACATCTCTCCAATTTGTTAATTATTGTCAAAAATTGAAAAAATAACAAAACAACTCCATTATTAATTTACATAATTTTAGTAATGTTTTATTTACACAAATATTCGACCATATCGATGTAACTATGAAATTGAAATCATAATAACAGTTATTTTAGTCCAATTAAAGATAAAATGAAAGGCAAAATTACAAGTTTGTGTTCATAATCAAGTTTTTTTTTCTTCTTTATTTTCAAACATGGACCAAAAGGTTGAGAGAACATATGTTTTGACTAGTTAATTATACTTGAGTTTACAAGGTTATATTGTCTTTCAATTATTATATCTTTTGTAGATTTGTCATAGTAATATTTTTCATGATGGAGACTAAACCGTTTGCAAAATTTTTAAGTACATTGAATTGAATTGTTATATATTAAAGTTTAATGACTATCTTATTATAAGATTGAAATTAGTACAAGAACTAAATTATTACACACTAAAAGTTAAGACTAAATTGTTAAAACTTAAGGACCAAAGGTATTTTTTAATCAAATTTAATTGTATCTAATATGTTGGT
Organism: Lagenaria siceraria; assembly: GCA_002890555.2. Taxonomy (NCBI): domain Eukaryota; kingdom Viridiplantae; phylum Streptophyta; class Magnoliopsida; order Cucurbitales; family Cucurbitaceae; genus Lagenaria; species Lagenaria siceraria. The sequence continues at coordinate 18,732,550 of CM016490.1, forward strand.
GAATTTTCTAGGATAATATTTTTTGAAATTCTAGGGACTAGATTGAAATCAAACTCAAAACTTAAAAGATTGAATCAAATAAAAATTAGACCTAAATTCTGAAAAAAAAAAATATGTTCCTTGCAATAATATAAGATATTATTATTATTATTATTATTATATGTAACGGTAATATATATTGTTTGTGGTAGGGATACCCCATCTCCCATTGAGGACTTGGATTAATCGTAAGGTTTGACCTTATACTCAGGGAATTCCTCACTTTGATGGGTCGAAATTGGTGGGGATTCGACCCTATAATAATTTTGCCATTTCCACTCTTTTTATGTTTTTAAAATTTAAGAATTTATTAATCACAATATTGAAAGTTAATAATTTATTAGACGCAATATTAATATTTAATATTAACATACATTAATTAAATTACAAGTTTGTACTTTTTAAGTTCCTCTCAAACAGGTCCTCAAATTAAAAAAATAAATGTACAATAGCTATTTGAATTTTTGAATTTTTGTATTAACAATATTTTAAAAAAATTAACGAGTTCTTGATATATTTAAAAAAAATTAAAAATTAAATGATCTATTAGATTTGTGCTACAGAAAATTTTAATTTTGTGGCTAATATATTATTCAAGTTATGAAAATGTTTAATAAGATAATATGACAGATTAGACAAATATATTTGAAACTTTAATGACTATTAAATTTAAAATTGAAAATTTATTAGATTTTTTAAATTTTAGAAACTCATTGGATAGTATTCAAAGATGAAACTTATAATTTAACATAAAAATAGACAAACCTAATGAAAAAAAATTTAGAAGCGTGAAATCCTACTCTGGCCCATATACTTCCTGCATGCAATAAGAAAGGGGGTGAATATAATCAACACTTTTTCTTAATTAGCAATAAGATTCTATTTTCAAAGACAACTAGTAGCTGCTTATGGGCCTTTGATGTTTAAAGAGAGAAGTATAAATGGATACTTCACATTCATGAGATTTCTATCACAGTAATCTACAAAATTTTAGCATATGTCCATTCAGTTGAAGGTATAATATCTTAGATTCTTAACTAATTGAACATATATATATATATATATATATATATGTTCAAGTTTAAGAAGGTGTGAAATGAGAGATTTAAATATTTGATCTCTTGGTCAATGATATATCATATACGCATGCTTAAATTAGTGAATTATGCTTGAGTTAACGACTATGTTCAAGATAATTCTTAATGTTATTCTTTCAAATCCTTCTAAACTCCCTCTCCCTCAAAAATTGAAAATAATAATAATAAGAAGAATTACATAGTTTCAAAGATTATTATGTCAATTATGAAAAGTTTAAATGCGATATAAATTAATCTTGTAAAGTAATTCATTAAATTTAAATTAATCTTGTAAAGTAATTCATTATTTTTAAATTTAAGAATGAGTTAAAAGCCAAAACAAACTTAGTTTAGCGGTAATTGGCAAACTCTCTCTTGAGTTTGGAGGTTTGATCTCCCATCATTCTCAATTGTTGAGAGAGAGAGGTGTATAATAATGTACCTATGAAATTCAAAATATCACACATTTTAAATCAAGTGCTGCTTAAAAAAAAATTATTAATTATATATACGAACTAACAATCAAAGAGAATCCTATTATGTGTGTATGTATATATAAAATAAAATAAAAATTAAGAAAAACCTTCAAATAAAACATATGAATCTATTAAAGCGAGTATAGTTTAGCTAGCCTACTTGTCTCTTTTTTTTTTTTTTCTCTTTCTTTTGAGTTACCATTATATTGACAAAATTAAGGGTAAAATGTGGCTCATTACTTTCCAGTTTCAACAAGAAACTTAGGTCCCATTGGCTTAAAGAGTATTCCCTTTACCAATAAATTTGCCCTTAGTAGCTCAATGATACTTTTTTTTTCCTCTAAAAAAGAAAGGATGTGAATGGTAGATTCAAATAGGTGTCATCATAATAGCCTATGTTTCATAAGTTTAACCTAGAATATGAGAGGGTCCACATAAAAGAAAAGAATTTAATTTATTCAAACAACCTTGTTTTTAGTTCAACCCTAGGGTAGAAATTTAAACTTTTGATTTTTAGACCTTTTTTTTAAATAACTGTTGTTTTTTTCATTTAAAATACTTTTAAAATATTTAAAAAGTCATTTATCGAAGATTTAGCGTCTTAATTAGTTTATATTTAAATTGACAATTACTTTAAGTAATTAGTGACATTAAACTCTGTATATATCTACCCATGTGTGATGTGGTATATCTACACTAATTTTAAAATATGTATTCGTGGTATTTATTAAAAAGACCTGCATGACTCATATGGTTAAAATTCACATCCTCAAATTTATTTTTGCACTTTATTGGTAAAGGCTGGTGCAAAAAGGAATAATATTGTACCTGTTTATAGATATTTAACTTGTTAATGGACTCCATGGAAAATGACTTTAATAGTAATATTGTTTTTTTTAAGGAAAAGAATAGTAATATTGCTTTTATTTAGGGGTGTATTCATATATCAAAATGAGTCAATTTATATACAAATATAGTAAAATGACAAAAAGTAGTCTATCACTGTCTATTAGTGATTTAACCACTTATAAATAGACAGTGATAGATGATAGTAGTTTATTAATGATAGTTGTCTATTATTGATAAATAGTAATAGATGACAGTGATAGACATCTATCGGTTGTCTATTATTGATAGACAATAATAGATGATAGTAGTCTATTATTGTCTATCAGTGATAGTTGTCTATCACTATCTATCAATTAATTTTTATTTTTATTTTTTTTGTTATATTTAAAAATATTTTCAACAGTTTTGCCATTTAAAATATTTATATCGGTAATAGCGCACAATATGGTACTTTTTTTTTTTATAGATTTATAGATATTTAACTTGTTTGTGGACTCCATGGAAAATGACTTTAATAGTAACATTGTTTTTTTTTTTTAGAAAAAAATAGTAATATTGCTTTTATTTATGAATTTATGATTTGAGATTTATTATTATATTATCATTTTGTACCAAATGGCATGATATCTATTAACTTTTCAATAATATTATATAATTTTTGAATGATTCTCTCATTTGATTATGTTAATTGTTGTTTGAAATAAAGCCAAAACTATTGAATTATTTTATTATGTTGCACTATTGTTCATGTGATGCACTTGATAGTTACACCTTTTTGAGTCTAAACATATTGGAAGCATGATTTCTTGCCTCTGCTTTGACCTTTTATCAATCGCATTCAAACCAATATCTTCCTAACAAATTTTCTTCATGCTTTTATAAAGTTCCTAAATATCAGATAGTCATCATAATTTTGCTAGGCTTGTTCAATACCAAAGAAATGTTCTCTATGCAATTGGTATTTTCAATAGTTTTATCTGTTTATTGCTAGCATGCTTTTTTTATTTCATTACCAATCTAAGAAAATGTATTTTTAGTAGGTTAAAAAAATACTTTTGGTCCCTAAACTTTTATGAAAGTAACAATTTAGTCTCTAAATTTTAGTTTGTAACGATTTAGTCCCTATGCTTTTAATTGCGTAACAATTTAGTCCCTAAACTTTAGTAGGTAATAATTTGGTCCTTGTACTTTTCAAATTTGTAACAATTTAGTCCTTAACGTAAAAATAAATTATCAAAATTAGATGTCAATTTTTTTTTTTATTTCATGATGTAGACTTTTGTATTTTATAATAATATTTAATCTCTAATTTATTTATGCAAAAAATATCATTAAATCTTAACACTAATTCCTACAATAGGGACTAAATCATTACAAATTATAAAGTACAATGATTAAATTGTTACATAGTAAAGTTTAGGGACTAAATTGATACAAAATTGAAAGTACAAGGACTAAACCCTTACAACCCAAAATTCAGGTACTAAAAATTGTTATTTTTATGAAAGTTCAGGGACTAAATGTAATTTTTATTTAACCTTTTTAGCATAACAAATGCGAGGATACGAGCCATGAGGATCTGGACCTCTAACTTGAAAAAATGGGAAGTCAATTACATTTGAGCAACATCTATGTTGGCTATAATTAAATATTTTTAGTCACTTAAAATTTAAAATTTATGTTAAACGGACCATAACTCGGTAAATAATACAAATTATCATTCTAAAAGCCAACAATTTGATTTTTTCCCCTCATTTTATTTTTTTTTTAAAATTGAGTTTATTCTCCATCATTCTTTTTCTTATTTGTTCATTTTGTAATTTTTTTTTTTTTTTTTTTGTAAGAAAGTATTTTTTAAAAATGTTTTTATCTTAAATCTGGAATTATTATGAGAATCATGCCTCTTTTTTTCCTTTTAAAAAAATTACCTTAAATGTATGTATATATATATATTTATATAATTTATTTATATTTTTTTTTGGAGTTTTGTTGGTAATGAAACAAAGTGAGGGACTGGGTGAAATGAAATAGTTGGGCCATGCCGGTGAAAATGAGTGGGAGAATAAAGAAATATGGTTTCCATGTGCCTTAGAATAAATTCCCTTCCTTTTTCTTTTTATTTCTATGGACCCCACTGGATGGACCTTCACTCTGTTTCTCATTTCAATTTCCAAAAATAAATCATAAAGTAAAATTCATTCATTTTCTTAATTATATAAGTCTAACAAAAACAATATATTTTAGCTTAAAAGAAACAGCAACAATAATAATACATTTTAAATGTATCTTTATTTGTAACCAACTCCATTTAAACTGAAAAGGGAAAAAAAAAAAAAAAAAAAACTTCATCTAACATTCTAACATTCCACATTTAAGGAAGAATAGGATTTTGATATTTTATTTTCAAGTTTTAATTTTGTATCCTCAATTTGTATAAATGTTGAGAAAAAAAAAACTCTAATTGATTAAGTTTCTTTTCCATTTAAACCTTTTATCAACATTTTTAAAAAAATAAAAAATAAATTAGGTAATTCTAATTGTATTAAAATTTTTTCTTTAAATTGAAGTGTGTAGCATTTTGTCGGTGGGATTCGACACTGGTATTCTATTTAATTTAATTTAATTTTCGAATGTATTAATTTCTAACTATCGATGAAATCAGAAGTTTAATATTAGTTATTTGGAAAATTTCAACATTCGCTTGGAGCAGAGATGTTTTTCCCACTAAATTGTTTAAGTTTGTATAAGAAAAAATAAAATAAAATAAAAATTGGTGCTTGAAGTTTCAATTTTATATGTTAAATTTAAAAATGTCTGATTAATCATTAAAAATTTTAAAAAATTGTAAAACATATTTTTTGGGAATAAAAAATGTTTATTAACTTAAAATAAATTATTGGATACAAATTTAAAAATCGAAAAGCCTACTAGATACTTTGACACATTTAAAGTTGAGAGTAACATGTTTTTTTCGTTTAAGAAATTTAAATATAACTAATTTTCTTTTTTAGCTAAATTATAAACAATATCATTAAATTTTGATATTTGTTTCCAAAATATTCATATGCTTTTAAAAGTTACAATATTACCTTTAATATTCCACAAATATTTTAGAACTACAATTGGAGTAAAAATTAAAACCACCTAAAAATAGTGTGACAATATTTAAATTTCAATTTTCATTTTGAGTCATCATCATACAATTTTAAGTCTCAATTTGTGATAATTTTTCTTTAATGATAACCTTTTTTTAGACAAACTAACTAACCAGTTCGGTGGATAGTAAGAAAAGGAAAGTCACAGAGTACATGGACATCAGTCCCAACGGAATGTTCCTCAAACGTAACAATCTTCTTCCCATAAAACAAACCACCGTGTGCCAAAGAATGAGGCACAAAGTTATATGATCATGGCACATGCTAAAAAGAGACTGAGGCAAAAGCATTAATGAACTATTGTATATCAACAATACAATTGGCCACATCTGAGAATTTGAAAAATCTCTAAGGATTTGAACAAGAGCCAACGAGTCAGGAAGAAGTAAGAGATGAGAAAGACCCAAATATTTACTAGGTAAAGACCTTTATAGACGACAAAAACTTTAGCACATAACACGTTCAAAACTCTATTGATAGCTATAAAACATTTATATTAGATCAAAAGTTAAATATGGCAATTTAATCAATAATTTATGAAGTGTAATTTTTTAGTTGAGCCTTTTTAAAAGAAAAAAGAAAAAAGAAAAAACCTTTTTAGTTGAGAATTCTCTTAATCCAATTGGCAAAAGTACCAATTTTGAAAATAAATATATTGTTCAAATAATATAAGAATATAAAAGAAAAAAACAAAATCATACCGCTAGAAAATAATAAGAGGAAATGGTATTTGTTTTTGCTTCACTGTCATGCACTTTACCATTTTTTGCTTCGTTGAAAGTCTCAAAAAGTGTGCCTTTCATCTTCACTCTCTCTCTCTCATTGAATCCTCAAACTCCGATTCCGAATCTCAGACTTCCATTGCCGAATTACCCTTCTTCCGATTCATCTCACCGAGTCACCTCATCTCCCCATTTTCCCAGATTTCCTTCCTCTTTTTCTCTTCTCCATGTGAGTGTTTTCTTCACCTGTTGTTTCTGTTCTCCATTGTTTCTTTCCTGTTTGTTTATCACTGTTTTCCCCCTTTTTACTGATTGGGTTTTCTTCATTTTGGGCCAACGAGCTTGTGGCATGAGCTTTACTTCTTGTACTTATTCTATTTGATTTTGGATTTTCTCTCATTTCGATGATTCCCAGGGAGATTTCCCTTCTGATTCCCGGAAAATTACAAAACATCTTCGTTTCATTTGCTGTTTCTTGTTTCCCACCGTATTTTCTTGCTCTTGATTTTGTGTTTTGATTCTAGAAATCTTGATTGTTGGGCGTCTGTGTGTTAGGGTTTGTGTCGAAAATGACGGCACCGGTGTCGGTTGATGGGAAAGGGAAGAAGAATATTGAGAATTTGGTATCTGCTACTAGGTCGTTGAAGGCTAGTTTAGAGAAATCTAGGGCTTTGGGGTTTGCGTTGCAGAAAGCTGGGCCGAGAATGGAGGAGATTAGGCAAAGATTGCCGACTTTAGAAGCGGCGGTTCGGCCTATCCGTGCTGATAAGGAAGCCCTTGTCGCGGTCGGTGGCCATATAAATCGGGCTGTTGGCCCTGCGGCGGCGGTGCTTAAGGTTTTTGATGCTGTTCATGGCCTTGAAAAGTCTCTGTTATCGGACCCGCGGAATGATCTCCCTGGATATTTGTCGGTGTTGAAACGTATGGAAGAGGCATTGAGGTTTTTAGGAGATAACTGTGGACTGGCAATCCAGTGGTTGGAGGACATTGTTGAGTATTTGGAAGACAATACTGTTGCTGATGAGAAATATCTAGCAAGTTTGAAGAATTCGTTGAAAAATTTGAGGGATTTGCAGAGTGATGAGGAGAGGACTCGGCTTGATGGGGGTCTTTTGAATGCTGCTTTAGATAAACTCGAGAACGAGTTTAGGCGGCTTTTAACGGAGCACAGCGTACCCCTTCCCATGTCTTCTTCAGCGTCTCTCGGTGAGCAAGCTTGCATTGCTCCATCTCCATTGCCTGTGACTGTAATTCAGAAATTGCAAGCCATTCTTGGGAGATTAATTGCTAATAAACGACTCGAGAGATGCATATCTATTTATGTTGAAGTTCGTAGTTCTAATGTTCGGGCTAGTTTGCAGGCTCTTGATTTGGATTACTTGGAGATATCGGTTTCTGAGTTCAATGATGTGCAGAGCATTGAAGGGTACATTGCAAAATGGGGAAAACATTTGGAGTTTGCAGTGAAACACTTGTTTGAGGCTGAGTTCAAGCTTTGTAATGATGTTTTCGAGAGGATAGGATTGGATGTTTGGATGGGTTGTTTTGCAAAGATAGCAACTCAAGCAGGTATTCTTGCATTTCTTCAATTTGGGAAAACTGTAACAGAAAGTAAGAATGATCCCATTAAGCTATTGAAGTTGTTAGATATTTTTGCATCCTTGAACAAACTGAGACTAGACTTCAATAGGCTTTTTGGTGGGACGGCCTGTTTGGAAATTCAAAACTTGACTAGGGATCTTATTAAGAGGGTTATCGATGGTGCAGCCGAGATTTTCTGGGAACTTCTAGTTCAGGTGGAGCTTCAGAGGCAAAATTCTCCACCTTTAGATGGGGCAGTTCCAAGGTTGGTTAGCTTCATTATTGATTACAGTAATAAACTGCTCAGTGATGATTATCGGCCGATCCTGACCCAAGCCCTCGTCATTCACCGGAGTTGGAAGAAAGAAAAGTTCCAAGAGGGTCTTCTTGTCAATGAGGTTACGAACCTTGTTAAAGCCATTGAGCAGAATTTGGACACTTGGATAAAGGCTTATGAAGATTCTACCTTGTCAAACTTTTTCGCTATGAACAATCATTGGCATCTATACAAGCACCTCAAAGGAACGAAAGTCGGAGAACTAATGGGAGATAAACTAAAGGAACACGAACAATACAAGGATTACTATGCCGCAGTTTTCTTGAGGGATAGCTGGAGTAAACTTCCTAGCCATTTAAGCAGGGAGGGTTTGATTATGTTCTCAGGTGGGCGAGCTACTGCTCGTGATCTCGTCAAGAAACGTCTAAAGACATTCAATGAAGCTTTTGAAGACATGTATAAGAAGCAGTCAAACTGGGTTATGATTGATAAAGAATTGAGGGAGAAGACATGCCAACTTATAGTTCAAACCATCGTGCCCGTTTATCGCAGTTACATGCAGAATTACGGTCCCCTGGTCGAGCAAGACGCGAGTTCCAGTAAGTATGCGAAGTACACCGTGCAGAATCTGGAGAAAATGTTACTGTCCCTATATCAGCCAAAGCCACTCAGATACAGCAGCCTTAAAGTTAGGCAGACCAGTGGGAAATTCAGCAATGGCGCAGCGGATCATCGTCGTTCCAACTCCATGGTTCTATAACCATCCAACCACCATTTTTATGCTGTGTATAACTTTGGAAGAAGCTGCATCCTCTTCAATGGATGACCAAGTTCAACTTCGTCCTGAATTGCTCGGCACCTCAAACAGGTTCGGACAATCACTTCATTTGTTGTAAAGGAGAAAAGTTTATCTGAATGGTGCCATCAACTATTACTTTTCTCTGAAGAATTATCGACTACAGGGTCGGAATTTTTACTTTAGCCTGCAGTGAGGAATGAAACATTGGCTCTATAGCTCACGAGGAATCTGCCAAAGGCTCTGTGGGCTCAATGATGAACAACCTTAAAGAAATGATAGATGATCAGGTTTGTAGATGATACTTTAAGATATAGCTATTTGTATTCCATTTCTCTTCACTCATTGATTAAGCAAAGCCAGATGGGCATTAGAAATAGTGTAATTTGTTAGATTTTTGTGTAATTCTTTAATATTAAACATATCTATGTAATCCAACTTCTTGCTCATCATAATTTAGGGAGGAAGAAGAAATTTGATTATAAAGTAAAAATGGCATCTACCCATCCATGAAACCCTGTCTGTGATGCCTAAAGATTTTTCTTTGTTGTCTGTTCTGAATGAGAATAGTTAGGCATTGTTCATATTTACTTAATTGTGAGCAGGAAGTTTGTACTCTATAATGGTTTTTTTTTCTTTTTCTTCCTTCTTGGTTGAGTTCAATGATTGGAGGGTGAGAGATCGTACCATCGACCTTTGAAATTGTAATTGGTATTGTTATTTATTAAGCTATGTTCGGATTGTACTATATCAACGTTGAATGTTATGTTGATGCTGAAGTTCTCTATTATCTCACTTTCTGCTTAATTTCTTGAACTCTACAGTCTTCTGCATTTGTGATCTTATTATTATTATTATCATCATCATCATTATGATGAAATCCATTTATACCTAAAGTTTTAGGGTTGTATCCTTAAAACCGTCAACTATGGCGTTTCATTATTTTGAGTTATTTTTAATCTTATTATTTACTAAAGGAATAAGATTCTGTTTTACGATGGGTATTTTAATTTTTGAGTTTTGAAAAATAGGTTTAAATGTGATATTAATAGAAAATTTTCTTTTTTATTATTTTTAATGCTAACGATACATTTGAATCAATATCCCGAACTGGGACGAGCAACATCACATTTAGGAGAGAATTTTATTTTATTTTTAAATTTTAGAATGCCGCATTAGCATTAAAACAATAACTAAAAATTTACTATTGAGAAAACTACTTCTTTTTTTTTCGTCGAAGCATTTAGTTGAATTTTTTCTATTTTCTACCTTAGTTAAGTATTTTATTAAAATTACTTCAAATACATAATTAATTTTTTTTTAAATATCTCTTAGTTCCAATCTTCTCCTCCTCTCTTCATTTTCAACCTCTCTCAAAATCCTCATTTATACTTTCATCCTGTTCACCAGCTTCATCTTCTCTCAAACTTTTTGCTATAATCCTGCCGTAATTCGCCAATAAATTTTTGCCCAATGCTACAATTGATCTCACCTTTAACAACCTAATCGGGTTGTTAAATCGGTTGTTCGTGAATGAAGAAATAAACTCCTTCACAAAAAATCGTGCGAGTTAACGAAAATCCATGCCCAAGTACTTCTACATTATGGGTCCATATTGTCACCTGAAGGGGGAAAAAAAGTGAAAACCCATTTGAAAAAGGAAGAAAAAATGGACCCATCAATTCACATTCTCATCCAAAAAAAAAAAAAAGCTTGATATTTGAAACATGAAGGCAATTTGGGGAAGGACAAGTGGTAATGTTCACGGGAAAGAATGGTGGAAGGAGAGGAAGGAGAAAGAAGAGAGAGAATTGGAGGTGTGAGAGAGAGAATATATATATATGTATGTGTAGGGAAATTATTATAAATGGAAAAAGTATCAAACTATTTACAAATATAAAAAATTTCATTACATAGACTTCTATCAATAAAGTATTGATAGACAGTCAAATTTATTAAACCATTCCTGACAAGGACCTCTATATATCTAGATAGTATCCACTTCAGACATAAGCCTTCATTGTTTTATTTTTGGTACCATTCAAAAGGTCTTATACCAATGGAGATAATTGTCCACTTTCTTCCCTAACCAACGTGGGATTTTGTTCGCACTCCTGACATTTATATCTGTCAAAACTAAAAGGGGAATGATTAGGTACAACCTATCCCCATACTCTCTTTTTTAAAAAAAATTCAAAATTTTATGCCACGTGTCACAATTTTATTGAGTGATGGTGGAGCTGGACAAGAGATGATGCGGGTTGTACCTCGCTTTTTTCCAAATTAAAATTATACCAACCTATCCATCCAAAAAAATTCATTTTTTTGCTTTTATATTATCGACCTAATCAATACAAATCAATTGACAAGATCATTGTCTATTAAAATTGACCAAATTAGATGCATATTTGAAATACCTATATGAACAGAAGAGCCACTTAACATGGGATGATATTTAAAATATATATTTTTTCTAATTATGATTTTGAAGTATATTATGACAACTCATTTCAACGATAATTTAGAAATAAATAAATAAAGTCAAAGTTACATCTCGTACAAAGTTGAATCTCAAAATTACGACAAATTACGTACGAAATACAATAATTTAATTTTAAAGAACATCATATTTTGAAGCAACAAATTGGTTTTCCCCCACAAATGAAACATGGCAAATTAATTTTGTTTTGTTAGGAAAGTAGGAGATAGACAGATTCATACATATCCTTTTTTAATTTTTTTTTTTCAGAGAATGAAGCATTCATTGACTAAGTTTTAAAACCAATAAAATTTTTTCAAAAGTAGTTGGCTTAGGGCTTAGCCTTACCTTATGGTGATTTTTGAAAAATAAACGACCAATTAGAAATTTGCTAGTGTTTTCTTTGAATTTTTGTCGGCCACCAACCCTAGAAGAAAAGCCTCCACCGTAGAATTTTACGACCCATTTCTTGTCAAAGTGGCATTTCTTGGTCTTTACATTTTGTAATAATTTTGATCTATTTTCCTAATAATCATTTTTTTTTGGTTAATTTTTATTTAACAAGTGATTTAGTTATTGTTTGATTCCTTCACCATCACTTGTTGAATTCCTCTATATATATATTTTTTGGATAAATCTAATTTATTTTATGATTATTTATCCTATCTAACTTGATTAACCAAACTTACTTCGTTAAAATTTCATTCTTTGTCTATATAATTATTTATCATCGTGTCAATTCACTACATTAATTTTTAAGTAATATTGATAAAATTAACAACCTAAATTGTCCAAAAATTTAATAACCTTTTCTAGAGGTGAAAGTTTCAAATTTTTGTCATTCCTAATTATTATACTAAAATAATAGACTTTTTTTTTTTTTTTTTTTTTTTTTTTTTTTTTTTTTAACGTATGTAAGTTTGGAGACTAAATCTTTAATGTTAGAGAAGGTAAAAGATATCTCATTTATTGTACGATGTTTGAATTAATTTGTATAATGTTGAAATTAAAATTATAAGAAATTTTGTTAATAATTAAACTCAAACCTTCCGTCTTAGAGGAAGTTAAAGTTTATTTTTTCAATACACCGATTGAAAAATATGATACTAAAATTAGGTTAAATTACAAGTTTAGCCCATTGAACTTTTAAGCTTGTGTTTGCAAGTCTATGAACTTAAAAAGTGTCTAATTAGTTTCTGAAATTACAATTTTGTGTCTAATAAAGTCCTAGCATATTCAACATTTTTAAAAGTAACTTAGCAAATATACACGTAAAATTAAATTTTGTATTTGAAAATATAAGGACTTAACTTCATAATTTAACCTACGAAAGTTATAAGAACTGAAGTTGTAATTCAAAAAATATTGTTCAAATTACAAATTTGGTTCCTATAATTTAAAAAAAAAAAAAAAAAGTCAAAATTTACTCTCTATATATGATTTCAAAATTTTCAATTATCTAGTATTTGTAATATGATAAACTCTCATAAATAGGCTCTATTTTCATCCAGTCATAAGAATAAAATTCTAACTTTAATCATAGGAATTGAACTCTAAATTTCACTATAAAAAAATTTGGGAGCCGTCTGGGTTGCACCGAAAAGCGGCCCAAACAACACCCAATGAAAGACTGTCATATGTCGAATTTTTTTTTTAATTTTAATTTTTAATTTATAAAGATAAGGGAAGCACGACGTACATCCTAGTTTTCTCTTAATTATTGTCCTCCTCAAAATTATAGGGACTAAATTTATAATTAAAAAAAATATATTTAAAAATGAATGTCCCCTCGAAAAGAAATGTGGGAACTTAGTCTCTTTGGGGGCTCCATGGCGGCTATTGCCCTTCAACAACCAGCACTCGAAAAGATTTTTCATGACCCTATTAGATTCTTTTTATATTATTTCAATTTAATTTCCCAATCTCTCCCTCTCTTTCATTTCTTATCATTTTTAGATTTCTTCAATTTATTTATTTTAGTCCTTCCAATTTTAAAGTTAACTAATTTATTTTCTCGACTTGGTTTGAAAATGTTGTATTAAAATCATTTTATTTCACTCAAAAAGTTCTTCTCAACTTATTAAGATTTACTCTCTTACCTTTTCTTATCAATCTATCCGACTTGATAGAGTTATACTTCATGGTTGCCACTCAGATAAGTGGCAATAACCACTCTTTATTTGATATTAGGGAATAATATTCATTTACAAGGTTGATTATAAAGTTCATTGATTATTTGTTCAGACGACCTTGGGAATTTTTTTCAACACATAGTTAAGTTTAGACCACGATCGTTATACTAATTGATGACAACGGACCCTCTACATATTTTCTCTTCACATTGGTATGAAATATTGTTCACTTTAGAGTAAAAATCCTTGTAACTTTATTTTGGATTTTACCTAACAAACTTCATACCAACGGAGAATGAATCTATAGCTCTTTTTACAATTATTGTTGAGAAAAAAAATGTGTTACGTCCAATGAATAAGATTTTTTTTAATTGAAATTTGCAAGTTTGGTTGTTGTTTAACAATTCATTATGTGCATTAATAAAATTTTTAAGTTTTTTTTTTTTTTTGGCAAAACTTAGTTTTTGTCAAATTAGAATTTCTCGAGTTATCTATATCATTATTTGTTAATTTATCGATGAATTAACATGATTTGAATTGAAAATAAAAATTGTAACACTCATATAAGTTTAAGATCTAATTGATAAAATTAAAAGTTTATGATGAAACTTTGATGTTGTTTGGTCAAGTTTAGAAATAAAAATTATTTTATTTTTTTAATACAAAGCTTATAAATAGAAAATTGATTAAAATAGAATGAAATAAATCTTTTGAAATTCAACTTTTTATAGTTATATAAATGAACATCTTTCTTTTTTCTTCTAAGAACCTTGACCTTGAACAACTACTTTTTTTTTTTTTCATTAAACATTATTCTTTTATAATTAATGAAATTGTGATTGTTTCATTCATTCCAACCGACATAAAAAAGAAGTCTTGGATTGCGATTTGAGAGCTTATCCATCCAAAGATTGAAGACGGAGTGCAAATTTAAAATTTGAGAGAGAGAGAAAGAGAAAGAGAAAGATTAAGAAATAAAAGATTCAGTGTAATTTAATTATATCTTATTATCATACAAATTTGTTAAAATGAGCTTAATTTAATTGATATAATTTACTTCAAAATTAAATGTTCGATTTTTTTTTATCTCGTTAAAGAAAAAAAAAAAGAAAAAGGTAGAGTTGGAGATGTATTAATTTAGGGTCCGTTTGGATTAACTTCATATAAACACTTTTTTTTCTACTTATAAACACTTAAAAAGTCAATTCAAACCGATCCTTAATCTCTAAACTTCTAATTTATTGTCCAATAAATTTATATCTAAAATGATCAATTTGAATTTTTTTAAAATTTACCGGTCCACTAAACAAAAAATTAAAATTTAGAGTTCCATTAAATATAAACTTTAAGTTTATACTTATAATTATTTTTTTTATTGAAAGAAATTGAATTTGTTAGATATGATCTATTAGCTAAACATAAAAGTAAAAGTTTTAATATTTATTATACATTTTTAAAATTTGAAACATATTAGACACTTTTAAAAGTTCATAGATCAAACGACATAAATTATAAAGTTTAATATTTATTTTCATAAACAAAACTCTCGAATTGATTATATATATATATATTTTAACATATGTTCTAATTCAAAATTTAGAGAAGAATCTTATTTCTTTTTCATCTCATTCATGAAATAGATTAAACAAATGATTTGCTTTAGAAAAAGATGTGTCGGTATCCTAATTTATATATTATTCAAAACCTATATAGTCGTATTTTAGAGGTAACAAATTAAAATGCATTTTAAAAGGAAAAATGTCTTTATCATATAATGAAAATTAAATAAGTGCATGAATAATGTTTCTAATAAAGTCAAAGATAAATGGGATATAGATTAGAATTTGAGAAGTGGAAGTCAAAAATAGATAGACGCAAAAGCTTATCTTCTACAATTTGATTGGAATTATTAGTGGTTCAATTCAACACACCATTCTTAAAATTTTAAAAGGAAAAAAAAAAAAAAAAGTTAAAATATGATTTTGGTTCAATAATTTGGATTTTTCCATTCTAATTTTAAATATTTAAATTTAGTATTCATCTCTTTTTAAATATAAAAAAAAATGAACTAAAATATTTATAAATACAGCAAAATTTTACTGTCCATCTACTATAGACCACAATAGACTACTATCCATGTCAAGTTGTGACAATTGCAGTATATCGCGGTCTATCATATATAGACAGTGAAATTTTGTTATATTTATAAATATTTTGAGCATTTTGTCATTTAAAATATTTTTCCTAGTATTTTATATTTTTAATAAATTTTAAATTTAGTTTATATTATTAGTCTATTATTATTTTTTAGGAAAAAAAACTTGTATTTACCTTTACTTTATAAATCTAGAAAGATATTTACATAGTATTTTTTTACACAAATATTATTTTTAATTAATTTTGATAAAAAAAAATTAACTTTAAATGACAAGATTGAAAGTATAATGACTATAAATTTTAAAATTTATTGAAACTATAGGAACTACTTTTAAAAATATAAATTAAATAGAATGAAATCTAAAGTATCGGAGGATATTTTAATATATATATGTGTATGTATATGTATAATTAAAACTATATATATATATATATATAAAAATAAAAATAAAAACTAATGGGCAAAAGTTGATTTGATTCATTAGACCCATAGAATAAAAAATAAGAAAGAAGAGACAAATATTAGTGGATAAGCACTCTTGAACTTTAATTGAGACATTATTGGCCATGGACCAATTCATCAATAAACCAATTACTTTTCTTTTAATTAAAGCTATGGTCTAAATATTTTAAGCAATAAAGTCTATGAAAATGTATAATTGTCCTTTCTTAAGATGTGGGAACAAAAATTAGGATAAGGTTTTTATTTATATTGAAGTTATGTTTAACCACATTAGAAAATAGAATTATTAATGTTATTTTTTTTTCTCTTATAAACCTTTTTTCTTAGTTTAATAATTATAAAGTTTGAAAACCGTCAACCTTTAAGATGGTAATTACTAATTAGTATTTTATCAACATAACTATGCTTAGAGTAACACATTTGTTGACTTAAGTATCGATTCAATTATTAATCAAAGTATTAGCGGCTTTTCTTAAAAGAATTAAAGATAAGTCGATAGATTGTGTGAATCTTCATCTTATATATATATATATATATATATATATATATATATATATATTCTCAAAATTAGATTAAAAAAACAACTACAATTTTTTTTAATTTTTTTTAATTATCATCTTTAACCATTAATTAACCTTTTTAGTGAATGTTTCATAGCATTGTTGAGTAATAAAAATCCAATATGACTAATCATTAATAGATGTGGCTAATAAACTATAGGAAGATATTTTAATTAAATATCATAGTGATTTGATATGTCATATTTGTTTATATATTAAAAAAAAACATGATCTTTAGATACGATTATAAAGCACAACTTTAGTTGATAAATTGAAAGAAAACTTAGAATTAATTTATTAGTTGCAACTTATAATATCTCTAAAATTATATCATTTTTTTAACTACCATCCTAAAATAATTTATTACAAAAGATCTCTAATTTGAATCTCCTTTTCGCTACTTAACAAAAAAAAATATTAATAATAATTTATTACATACGAGTTCTATTACTCTAGTCCTAATTAATTATATAGACATTTTACATATAAAATAAATATAAAATAGGGTAATTATTTTAAATAGCAAAACTATTGGAAAATATTTTCAAATATAACAAAATGTAATTATCTATCAATGATAGACATTGACAGACTACTATCATATATGTATAGTATTATCTAGCACTGATAGATAGTAACATTTTGCTATATTTATAAATATTTTAGCTTATTTTGCTATATTTAAAAATAACTCAAAAAAATAACTATATAGAAAAATAATATCATTGTAAGTCACTAATATCTTACTAGTTTTTTTTTAAAAAAAATACTTTTATAGTTTGATTGTCTATAAATATCATTTTCACTATAGTTAAATAAAACAAAATATCGTTAATATTCAATTTTTTTTCTTGAGCAACAAGTTGTGGATTTTTTTTTTCACAATAAAAAATAGAAAATTCGATCACAAACTTCTTAATTATTAATACATCCATCATTCGACTTAATCTCACTAAGTAACAATACTTAAAAATGACAAAAACTATTAAGGAATAAATATGTAATTAAATTCTTTTTTTTTTTTTTTTGGAAACAGTATTTAATAAGTTTAATTATTGAATAGGATCGGGCTATAATTATATGCATATTTAAAACTGGATATGGATATCAATTCGGATTTCATTTGGACTAGAAAAAAGGCCAAAAAAAGATGAGTACCTTAAATATATCAACAGAGTGGGACCCCCTTTTTTTATTTTATCCAATTAAAGCAAACACGATAAGGTTGATTATGGCAAATAAATGGAAAAATATTCTTTAGTCTACTTTCAAATGTTACCCATTTTAATTCTAAAATTTTGTGTTTGATTTTAATTTCTCATTTAAAATATTATAATTTATTTCAATTGGATACATATGTTGAAAATTTTATACTTTTTAACTTTGATTTTATATTAAATAGTCATTTTTATTATTTACGGTAATGTCTATTAATTAATTTAAAAAAATATGAATTGAAATTTATTAATTTTAATAGTGATTGAAAATATAAAAATATAATTATAATTCTTTTAAATTAATTAATAGAACAGTATATGGAAAGTGATTATTTAGTTAAAAATCAAAATTATAAGTGTAAATCTTGAAACCTAAAGATCAAATTGAAATTAATTAAACTCAAATCTTAAGGATAAAATTGTAATATTTTGAAACATAGAGACTACATTGAAACCAAACTCAAAACTTAAGGATCAAAAGTGTAACATTTTGAAACTTATGGGCAAAATAGAAACTAGACTCAAAATCTAGAGACCAAAAAAATATATTTTTTTCCAAATAATATTTTTTTTTCTAAGCGCTGGTGGGCACAAATTTTTAGTACTACAAGAGTATAGAAAATTTTCATATAAAAAAGAGTATAGTACTTTCGTAGTATTAGAAATTTTCTCAACACGAGATAAAAATTTCTAGTACTATCATATATTTCATAAGGGAATTTTTATACTATCATAGTATGTAAACTACTTTCATTAATTGTTTGTCAAATCAACATCATTTAATAATTATGTGGAGTCTAGTAGCATTAAATAACTTTTTATAAAAGGAAAAGTCTAAAAAATTATATTATTTAATTATTCATGGTCCTACACAATTCTTAAATGTTTCTTTTATGACAAACAAATAATGAAAATAGTAGAAGTGTTTTAGTATACATGCTATTTTTGTCACTATAATTTTAGTTTTAGTTCCCTTTGATCCCTACATTTTAAATATATTCATTTTGGTCCTGCACGTTCAACTTGGTTATTGTACTTCTAAAGTTCAAGGACTAAAATAAAACAAAAATTAAAAGTATAAAAACCAAAGCGAATATTTCAAAAGTATAAAAACTAAAATCAATTCAAGTTATAAATATAGACCGAAAAATAATAATTTAAAAATATAATGACGAAAATGAATCTAAGTCCAAAGTACAAGATCGAAATAATTTAAACAAAAAATTGTTTACTAGATATTTTTCCGTCCTCTATCTTGAACAAGTCTATTTATTCCGAGGTAAAACGACATCGTTTCATGCATTTGCTTATGGAATTCTCATTCATAGAAATTTCCGTTCGTCCGTTTTAAAATAAAATAATCGAAATAAAAGAATGATATAAAGTAAGATTTTGATCATTAGAGAAAATTCTCAAATAATTAAAATTTCAATTACTCAATTACTTGGCCGACTTGCCAACTAAGTCTAACTTAAGAATTAAGATATGAGAAAGGTTAGGTTACAGATTAAAATTTCGATTTTTCATATCTTGAAATATATTTTTAAGTGTTTAATTTAAAAAACAAGTCATTTAAAAAGAAATACAAGTGTTTGACAACCCCTCAAAATAAATTTTAAAACGTATTAGTGTCTTTATTTCAAACCGTTCTTATCAAAAGTGTTTAAATGAAAATGAATTTTTGAAAAACATTTATTTTTTAAATTAATTCAGACGAGCCCTACGTTTATAATATTATATAATTTTGAAAAACAGTCATTGTAAAATTGAACTATTTTGACCTGTAACTCAATCATTAAGTACTATACATCTGTCCTATTGATCATATATTTGAATTCCTACTCTTATATTGGTGAAGTAAAAAAAATAGTGTAAGAACTTTTAGTAGTATCAAGTTTTTGACATTGTATTATTTTTAATAAACGTTTATTATAAATAAATAAAAAAAGAAAAAAAAAGAATGTAGACATACAATAATTATTTGAAGATAGGTTGAAAATATTAGTAGAGAGATTTGAACATGATTGAATTGAATCATACAGTCCTGAATATATTCGAATGTAATATTAGAAATATGAAGATTATGTAAGGTTAAATAACAAATTTAACATTTAAAGTTAATTATGTATAATAGGTTAAGTTATATAAAATAATAATAATAAGCCATATTTAATAGACCTTCGAATTCTATATTTCATATAAGTTTAATACTTAAAAACACAAAAATGTAAAGTTTAAAAAAGAAAAGAAAGAAAAAATCCTATCAAACACAAAATTAATAATTTTAAATTTATTACACAATTTTTAAAATTTAAAAAAAAAAACTAGTGAAAATCGAAGAATGAAATTAGATATTCATTAGACTTACGACATGTGAGGGAGTTTTTAAAATGATTAGTTTTAATTGTTTTCATTTTCAAAGTAGGTATGAAACAAATTTTTAATAATTTAAAATTAATTTAATATTTTTAAACACAGTTTTCATAACATTAAAATTAATTTTAATTCATTAAAAACATATTTTTGGCTAACTTTGAAATGAAAAAAATAATTTTCACACTATAAGGGCATATTTTAAAATGATTCTAAAATGGTTAGAATCACTTTTGTCATTTTCAAAATGAGCCTTAAACATATTTTTAATAATTTAAAAATCAATTTTGATGATGTAAAAATTGCATGTAAAATTAATTTTGAAGGATTAAAGATGTGCTTTTTAAATATGACAAAAGTAATTTTAACTATTTTTTAATACACTAAAAATCTCTCTCGAACTATTAAATATAAGTTCAAAAAACTGACGTTAAAATTCGTATTATCAATTGCTAGTAAGAATATGAAATAAATTAAAATTTAGGCCAACAGTATCTTTGCTTTTGTTAATTATTATTATATTTTTCTTTTTAGGAATATTAGGCCAATGGTATTTGTTTCCATAATTTGGATAAAACTTGTCCAAAATTTTCCATTTTTGTTTTTTTTAAAAAAAAAACAAAAACAAAAACAAAAAATCAGTTGCTTCCTTTTTTGCAGCTATTTCTTTTATGGATCGAATTTTCCTCTTCCACTCTGTTCATCTCTCTCTCTGTTAAGGCCATCACTATCTCTTTTTACCCACCGTTTCATGACAACGAAGCTTCTACCGGCGACCTCTAGAAGAACCACTCTCCGCCACTTTCTCCTCCGTCCGATTCTCATTATTCGCGATCATGGAGGTTCTCTTCCCTCCTCCCTCTTTCCTCAGAGATCGGACCGCCGCTTCTCCTCCACCTCCGCCGCCGCCGTCGGATCGATTGGAGTTCCTGATGATAATAGCGATGACGAGAGCGTTTCATCCACTGGCGGAGATCGTGAGGAAGTTGAGAGTAAATTAAATGGAGGATTCGTTTCTCTTGGATCGTTGGAAGAGTCTCTTCCGATTAAGTAAGTTAGTTTTATTTTTCCATATTTTTGTGTTTATCTGTTGTTTATTGATGGAGATAAAACTCAATCAGTCGATTCGATTAAGAAATGTTTAAAGAAATTGTGTTATCTTCAATCTGCTGGTTTCAATTTGAGGTTTGGTGAAATTTTAAATCAGGAGAGGATTATCGAGTCATTTTTCTGGAAAATCGAAATCGTTTGTGAATCTAGCAGAGGCGAAATCAGTAAAAGATATTGAGAAACCTGAAAATTCATTCAATAAGAGAAGACGGGTTTTGATTGCGTCGAAATTAGCTAAGAAATCGTCGTTCTACACCTGGCCAAACCCTAAGTCGATGCCTCTGTTAGCGCTGAGAGAAGAAGACGATGATGACGACGACGACGACGAAGAAGAAGAATCTCATGCTCCATATTCTTCCGATGAAGATGAAGAACCGAAAGAAAGAAGAGTTACAGATTTTCATGGGAGAAGGTTTATGAGCTTCAAGTCGAGAAGCTTGTCTATGGCGGATCTGCAACAGCAGCACCATGGTATTGATCAACAACAAGAACAATAATCCATACCCTTTACATTTTTTTTTTTTTGGTATTTTTTTCTTCTCCTTCCCCTTTCTTTTTCACTTTGATTTTATTTTTATCTTAATATGTATTGTGTACACACCTATCCATCATAAATAAAATGTTTTTTTTTCTTCATTATTTCTTAAATTGCAAGTTTGTTTACTGAAAGTGTCCATTTATCTGGTTTCCACCTCTTAAAAGTGTTTTTAACAGTTTTTTTAAGGTTAAATATTCCAAAAAAAAAAAAAAAAACCCAAGTTTAGTCTCTACTAATTGTTGATTTTTCTTTTTTTTTTTTTATTTCTATCATCTTATTTACATTATATTTCCTTCCATAAAAATTATTAATATTATTTAGACAGTGTTGATAAAAATTAATTTTGAGAGACTAAATTTAAAATTTATTAAAAGTAGCACAAACACTAATTTTAGACATTTGAAAGTATAGAGACATTTTAAATAGTCTGACTCAAAAGTTTAAGCTGATGGGTGAAGGTGAACTAGAAATATGAAGAACACCCAATAAGTAGAAATCAATATGTTCTGATATATCATTAAATGTCGATTGATCCAAAATGATAGATGGAGAAAAATTTAATATTATATCACTAACACGTTGACAAAAATTTTTAATTATCTTCTCTTAATTTTGCCAGCTCACTAACTTTTTTTCCTCCTAAATTACTTAGTATATATTTTCTAAAGAAAATATGTTTAGAATATTAATCGGCAAATTAATAAAAATATATATATTTCATGAGGCCTTGAAGTTTTCTTTTTCCCTCTAATTCAACTTAAAAAACGGTTGATTTATGAGTTGAATGTATATGTTTTAACCAATTGAATCTACTTAAATTGACAAAACTAAAAAAAGGTTAATTATTCATTAAAAAGTTAAGTATATATATATATATATGTCATTAATTCAATTCAATCGGAAAAATTCACTATAAAAATATTTTACTAATGTTCTTTTTATTTAGTATATGATTTTAAAAATTGAGATAAAAAGATAAGATAAAGATGATTTCACAATGAAAACTAAGTCAACGATGGATGTAACAAATTGATGTGTTGAAATGTGGGGGATTTGTAATTATATGTGTTATTAGAGGGAAAAAGGAATAAATCTAAACTCATATGTCCTAAAATAGTTAGGGCAATGACTTTGGAGATATTTTTTTAGTTTGTTTTTTTTTCCCTTTGAATGTTTGTTAATAACTATTAAAGATTAGTCAAACAAATGATGGAGATGGTTTGATGATATTTGTTCATAAGTCAATAAAGAAAGAAAGCGTTTTTTTTTATATGGTACAAAATAAATAAATGGTTTAATTATTAGAGTTGTGAGTCTAAAATAATTAAATAAAAATAGTGATGGATTTTCAATCAATCATCTATAATTATTAATTAAGAACAAATTCAAAAAGAGTTTAAGAAAAAACAACAACCATCTCTATTATTTTGTCAATGTTGAATATTAACATATATAGTCATGATTTATTATTTAATATATGTTAAGAATATAGTTTCTCAATTTTAATATGAAAGTTATGGAGAAATTGAATGACTTTGACCATATGTTATGAATATCAATGTTTGATATAATTATTAAAAATAAGTCATTGTGCAATACGATAAGATATTAAAGGAAGAGTGAGGGTCCATTTGAATTTACTTGAGAAAAAAATGTTTTTAAAAAACTCATTTTTAAATTAAACATTTCAAAATTTATTTTAAGTGCTTGTCAAACACTCCAATTTTTTTTCAAAATGACTTATTTTTTAAATTAAAAACTTGAAAATGTAGTCCAAACACACCTTAAAACTAGACAGTTTACTTCTCTTTACTAATGGAAAATAATTTTAGTATTTGTTTAAATCTTATTTTTTTCCCATACATTTAACTTTTTTTTAACCTATTTTAGGATGTAAATTTTTTTAAAATTCTATTTGGATTCTTGTACTTTTTTTTCTACTTTCTATATTTTAAGTAAAAGATTTAGCCTATGTTTGCGAAATCTTAATATAAATTTTATACACAATAAAAATCCAATAATACAGAGTTATCACATTGTCAAAATTTTAATGAGCATATTGTGACATTTTGTGTTGAAATTGTGATTGAAAAATAGATAAAAATGGATCTAAACAATTAATTCTCGATTTTTAAATGTGTGTAGACAAAAAAAATGTCATGATATTAGAAGAGTTGAAATGGATAAAAACTAAAAGTACAATGATAAAAATTGCTCGTATCAAAAGAACAAACGTCAACACAAACAACAGTTAAAACACTTTTTTTTTTTACTACAACAAATGGGAGATGGGAGATTAAAACTTTGATAAAGAGAGTGCATAAAAATTACCGTTAAGTTAAGCTACCTGGTAAAACTTCAATGATTATATTTTTTATTTTAACAACATAAAAATAAGGACACCTATGCCAATTTTCCTAAAAGTTATTTTATAGTATCATAAACTTCTTTGGGCCTTGGCATCATCAATTCTTTGGGCTCATTCTTCAAGCCCAAAAGGCCCATAACTTCTGTGATTGTGTAATTTCAGCATTCTCCATTTCCAAATCCACGAGGCTCTGCTCATGTTGAAGCCCTTGGGTTTCCCCATCTTCTTGGGATCGAAATTCCAATCCATTTAGCTCCACTTCCATGAGTGAATCCGCTTAAAGTAATTCCGTTCCTCCACCGGACAACGGCGGAGCGAAGTCGGAGGAGACAGCCGATGTTTTGATTCAGTATGTGGTGCTCCGTCATTTGGTTGAATAAAGACGATCTCCACACTTCCGACTGCTGTAGTCCACACAACATCGATTCCATGCACAAGGTTAGTCAAATGCTTAACTCCATTTCTAAATTTGATTTTTCTGTTGATATGCTGAAATTTGCTTTGTTATTCTTAAGTTTGAATCCTCCTTGATCGTATGGTACTGAATGTTTTAATTGTTCCACTTAATATTCAAATGGTTGTATCTGTCGACCATACTCGTAGTTCAAACAGAGATCATTACTTTCATATCTCTGCTTGTACAATTCTGATTTTACTTTCAAAGAATTTATAACCACCATTTCCAATCGCTGCCTGTGTAACCAGCTCCAAGGTCTATAAAAATCAACTTCATTTCAAGCTTTCATAAGGATTAAACTGCCAATCGGAAATTTTCATGTGCATTAGATTATTATCTTGTGCAACTTAATTCGTTGAAATTACAGGTGCTCTACATTTCACTGATTCTTAGAGTTGTTCTGGATTTTTTGATCCCTGAAGTCGGTACTGGCTTTATTTTACTTTATGTAGGTTACTTTAGAAGTAAAGCAAATTCAATCGTGCATAAATTTTGGATAGAACAACCAGATAATCTGTCGTATCACCATTTTTTGAAAAGCTGAAACTCTGTAAGTGATAGAAAATTGAAGTGCAAAGAATTGATGAGTAATTTCCTTTACAACATTCCACCCCCACCCAAAAAATAAAACAGTGATAGAGCTCTCCTGATTTGTAGAGAGGTGGTTGGACTCATCTATATATATTTGAAATTTGAAAAGCAGTGAAAAGGAACATTATCATAACAGAAATCAATTATAAAAAAAACTATACATATTATAACCAGGATGTGAAAAGAATCGTCTAATTTAAACAAGGAGAGAAAATGAGAGGAGAGAGCAATCTAACAGGAAAATAAGAAAGATGAGATTAGAAAACTGGGCAACCATCAATGATAACTCCTTTAGCAGAAGGGCAAGAGGCCAAGGGGCATCCATCGGTATTGTTTCCCCACCAGTCAATGCTCTTTGATCCCAATGTAAGAAAGATGAGTATTGTCATGAAGGCAGTTCCGGCATCTAGGCCACCTGATAGGATGTAATTGTAGCGCTTCCACCACTCTGTTTTGTATCTGAAAAGGAAACATCCAAACACGAAACCACAAATCAGCCAACTCGTGAAGTTCACAGCGCTAGCTGGTGGCATCATCGACGTAGCACCCAACAGAACCGGCATGTGGATGAAGCGAATCCAAGCATGCTTGGGGAACATCTTGTGTGCAATCCATACAAGCAATGGGGCAATTCCTCCCCCAATAAAGAACCAATTCACAGCCCCATATTCTCCAAGGTCTCCAAAGATTCTACGAGGCCCAACAAGCCCCCATATTACAGAAGCATCGAAGAACACTCGATCCATTGGGCAAGTCCAGGGGCTGTTTTCTGGCAAAAGGTTGGTGTCACATAGATCTTGAATCGACCCCATGAGCCACCAAGCAGTTCCAATATATACAAACACTGCCAGGATTGTCCCTACAACCTGTAATAAAGTTTATTCATTATGAGTAACTTCACTAACTGGTACCATATTTCATATCGTACCGTATACCATTTTAAGCCAATGTAATAGAAAATTCACCTGAGCCATGAACATTGCTCTTGGTGGAATCTTCATGTAGTGACCAAGTTTAAAGTCAGACACGAATGTTAAAGCTTGTGTCATGCTGATATATCCATACACCTTGAAACACATGTTGGCCACCGGGCGTTCGGGATATGCATAACCAATGATGTATTCTGTAATAATGTTCAAACCAGGTGCCTCCAAACAAGAAAGACATTTAGATTTATCATGATGAGTAAACTTTTCATAAAGAAACTCTTGAAGCTGAAGAAATTTGCTGTATGGATTGGGGTACATGACTCACCTGGTTTGTGGTAGCAGCAATGATGCCGATGGGAAGTGTGAAGAAGAAGGCAATAAAACAAGCTAAGAGTACACCCCACCAAGGCAATTGAAGTGAGGCATTGTAATATTGACAAGCAAAAATCGAGAGGCCAATATTCAACACAAGGATGACAATAAACCACCATGTTGGTACTTGTTTATAAGCTCGCATAAGCCTTGTATGTATGTCAATTTTTCTCTTCCCACCAAAGGCACTTTTGCTCTGGTCCCGTAGTTCTCTGCATGTAATATAGAACATCAATCAATTAGACAAGGTTTCACAGTTTTCTACATTTACAAATTTGAAGTTTTGTCGAGAAGTTACCTTCCATGAAAGAGAAAAACATGAACAACTGTAGCAGAAAGTGTGGCAAATCCAAGACCGTAGGTCATCGCAAAGAAGGTACTGAGATTTACAGGCCCAGTTGTGCTGTAAACACCTCGATCAAGATGAAAATTAGAGTTGACTATGCTTGAAATATTGTACTTCAGACCATTCGCCATGAAAAGTTTGCTTGAATATATGGGAAACTTCTTGGCCCCATAGACATTAAACCAATAACTGAGAGGTGTCATGACATACATCACAAGAACAAACCCCACAGCAATGTTGGCAGTGGCAAACCAAGGACTAGCTAAGGGACTTCCAAGGTAAGATGAAATTGTCGACCAATCTATGCCGAATGCACCAAGTCCAAGGCCTTTCATGCCAGATCCCATTTGATGAAGCAAAAGAGACTTTGAATTAAACCAACAAAGCCAAGAGAAAGAGGTAAGCATCATGAAAAGATAACCAGGAACAATATAGTAAGCAAAGCTACAAGTCATAGCCAAGATGAAGAATTGTGTAAGAGTGGTGCTTTGTTTTGGTCTCTTTTCCTTCTCATGTAGAGCCCTACAATTCTCAAAAGCTCACTAATTAGAAAACTTACCCAAATACAAAGAATAAGAGCTTCATTCAATTAAAACAAAATTAGTCATATGGAGCATTAGATAATAAGACATCACCTAAATAATGAGACTTGAACCAAATTAGCTGGCCACCACATCTCCCCTGGCTCAACCAAATATTTCCTAAAAATTCCAGCCCAACCGAATCCAAGAATCTACAAAAATAAGGATCATATAAAGTTATGAGTGTCATAGTACAAATAGATAACAACCATTTCAACATTTTTCACAATGAAAAAATGTTCGTACCATTTTGACATTGAATGCTAAGAGAAAATAGAAGACAATATCTTTCATAGTTGTAAAAATGAAACAAATCTATAAAACCAAAGACGTGAAATGCCAATTCAATTTAAATATGGAATCTTATAATGCAATAGCAAGTTCATAAACAAACATTGACGAGACACCCTATTGAAACTGAAAATTCATTTGAAAAGTGGATGAAGATATGAACCTGAGTAGTGAGCATAATAAGCAAAGCAGGAATGAAAGTGAGTTGTCTCTTGTAGAGTAGCTTAACAGCAGTCAAAATATGAGTAGCATAAACAGAGCCAGCACCAGAATTGGCAAAAATGGTAATCAAAACATGCTCCTTTATATTGAAGGGTCCAGGATTCATAGTGAACTCAAACCGCGTGCCTTTGAAAAAGGGTCGAGTCGGAAGTGTTTTGGCCATCAAATGGCCAAGAGGCACAACCGCAATTTGTGCAGCAATCGAAGATACTGACAATGGGTTGGATCTATACCAGAAGAATTGGTTCACAAAGGAGAGTATGACACAAGCCGCAACCCCCAAAACCCACATTCTGAATGTGAGAACTGGCAAGTTGGGGTCATCGGTTTTCGGAACTGTAATATCAACTTGCTTGATCGGGCACTCATCGTGGGTAGTCACCGTCATAGGGTGCTCACTCTGAATCTCGGATACGCTAGTCGACATGGTAATTAGTTAGAAAGTTTCGTTGTGTTGTAGAGTGCAAGGTGAGACTCTCTACCACAACTTCTTCATGGAGATCGCAAGACAATCTGTAGAGTAAAAAGAAACTAAATAAAAGTGGGATTTTGAGTGAAATATAAAATCGATTCCTAAAGAAGTCATGATTCTGTTTCAATACATCCAATCAATGTTCAAAATTAAGTCATAATTCATAAGTGAGAGCATAGTATTCCATTTTCGTTGACATGTCGATATTTCGACCTGAAGGATGAATTGATATTTCTATTATATCGTAAAAAAAATTCACAAAACATAAAAAATAAGCAAGAAAATGTAAGTATTGTAAATATAATATAAATAATATATATGTAAGCTTGTTTAAAAATCATAAAATGTTTATTTACTAATTTAGGTTTATTTTTTGAATTTTTCGTTTTTATAATTTTTCCGATTTCATCAAAATTTTCCTAAAATTAAGATCTTAATATTTTCGTGACATCGACGTTTTAAACCTTGGGTGAGAGTTTACTTTTTAAGAAAAAAAAACTTTCCATGACTACTAATATTATTTTTAAGAAAAAGACGTTTCTCAAAATAATAATAATATCATTATTATTAAGACAGCCATGCAAAATATTGGAAATGGTACAAATATTTGACAAAGATCGTTTTAACCAGGAAATTCTACATTTTATAAAAGTTACCTAATTTATAAAAATATTTCATTTTTACATTTTGAGTGTATGAAAATCTATTTTTTAACCCTGAGTTAAATATATATATATTATCTCTCCTCTCTCATGCCAGTAAAGCATTGACAGAATGGGGTTGGTGGTACTTTAAATACACCTAAATTACTCAATAATTTGGCTTATTTGAATGATCAAAATTTTGGAAGCAACAATATTTTGTCTTAATTGAATGGTCAATTTTGAAAGCAACAATAACATTATGAAATTATATGGCAGATTCTCATTCCAAGTCCAATTTAACTTTAGGAAAAAAAAAAACTTTTATTTATTTATTTTTACAACAAAACTGTTTTTATATCCAAACATGCCTTTAGTCTTAGACTTGCCAAAATCATAATTGGTAGTTAGAAAATTTTATAGTTTAAAAACCTATTTGACACAAATTAGACTCAATTTATAATTTAAGTTATCTAAAATAATAAATATACATGCCTACATTTATATAATAACTATCGAGTGGTTATCATATAAAAAAAAAATCCAAAACTTACCTTATCAATTGTTGGATGAAGATCGGCTTCGGGAACTAAGAATTCCTGAAATTAAAAAAAATAATGATCAATTAAGAGAATGGACATTCAATTTTTGAGAAAGGAAAAAAGAAAAAACAAATCAATGAATGGAAAAAAATGAAGGAAATGTGCGGAAATAAAAAAAAAAAAAAAATTAAAAAGTCGGAAAAAGGGACAAAAAAAGATTGAAAAAATACAATAGAAAATAAGATTTTTTTCTGTTTTTTAAAAGGAAAAGCCTAAAATAGTCTTTTGGCTCATCTCTTTCTTTCCCTCTCCGCTGTGGTTTTTAGAGAGACCACTGACTCTGCTTACTCATCGTCGCCGGCGACGATAGGAACTGGTCAACCACCATACGACGGCGGTCAAACCGACCATCGGGCGGCGTTTTCGGCGGTGCGCAGGCGAAGTGAAGAGGAAAAAGAAAAGAAGAGAAAATAAAAGAAGGAAATGAAGATTAAAAAAGAAAAAAGTTTCAAAAAAATATTAAAAAGAAGAAGAAAAAAAGAAAGAGATACAAACCTCAGTCTGGAGCCTGAAAATAAAGTGTGAGAACTCTGTTGAAAGGTTAACACCTTTTATATTGAGAATGCTAATCCTTTTTAATTGAAGATTTGTATTTAAATTTACTTCCGCAATTACGATACCAAATCGAGCATAGCTCAATTGAAAAGTGGATCCCAGTTAATTATTATGATAGATTCATATTTTTAAGTAAATGTAATAAAAAAGTATTAAATAATTAAGGGCGTATTTGAAAATCATTCCACACTTTTGACATTTTTAAAATTACGCCAAAATATGTCGAGTATTTACTCGGATCATTGTCTAGTTATTTTAGTCATTCAAAATTAAGTTTGATAATATAAAAATTGTATTTAAAAGTAAAAAATTAAATATTAAATTAATTTTAATTGAGTAAAATGTATATTTCATAATGATTTTGAATATGTTATAGGTGCGGACCAACGTCTAACCATAGAGCTTCAACTATGCTAATAAATGCTATGAATTTTTTGATTCAGTTTTTATGAATTAACAAATTCAATGTAGTGTTTTTTTTCCCTTTTTTAAATGAGCCAATTTAATCAAGTTGAACAATAAAAAAAGAAAAAAAACCAATAACAAACAAAAAAAAATTTAATCAATTTATTTTACGGAAAAAATTATAATAAAAGAAAAAAATTAATTTATATCCTTAAATTTCAGAAATATATAAACTAAAATGTTATAATTGTTTCATTTTAAACCTCAATCTTCAACCAAGTTAGAGATTCTATTTTTTATTTATAACTACTCTTTTTTTTCCATTTAAAATTAGCTCAAATTTACTTAAAAAATTATTTTTTTTTTAAAATTCTACCAAGGCTTCAAGAAAGATTATCGTGCACTTATAAGATAGATAACCATTCGCATTAATGAAAAACTTAATTCATTTGATTCAAACATTTATCTATAACGCTACGTTAATCTAAATCATGTACTAAAAGTTCCATGAATTTGTCTAAACTCGTAATTAATTATAAAATTCAGAATTTTAATTAAATATAATTGTTAGTTTAGAATTTAAAGTGGTTAATGAAAAACCTAATTCATTTGATTCAAACATTTATCTATAACGCTAAGTTAATCTAAATCATGTACTAAAAGTTCTATGAATTCGTCTAAAGTCGTAATTAAATATAAAATTCAGAATTTTAATTAAATATAATTGTTAGTTTAGAATTTAAAGTGATACGTTGAAGGTTTAAATATATTTTTTTTTTCTTAATAACAATAATCACATCATCGTCAAGGCACAAATTTTTTAAATGAAAGATTTGACTCTACTATTTCATTGCGGTTAGATGTATGAGTTAAATTAAATAAATGATAGAATGTTTTGTATACAATTAACTTGACGATTAATTAATCAAATTATTCAAATAAATAATTAATCAAATTATTCAAGTAAATATAATTTATTTTC
This sequence comes from Lagenaria siceraria, assembly GCA_002890555.2. NCBI lineage: Eukaryota > Viridiplantae > Streptophyta > Magnoliopsida > Cucurbitales > Cucurbitaceae > Lagenaria > Lagenaria siceraria. The sequence continues at coordinate 18,764,364 of CM016490.1, forward strand.
ATCAAAGTAATTTATTAAAGATGGGAGTCGTTAGGCCGAAGCTACTTTATACATATTGTAAGAAAATTTATTGTAAGTAGGTAGATGCCATAATGTTCAAACGTTCTTTCTTTAAAAATTTATTTATTTATTCTCATGTCTAACTATCTTTAGGTCCATTCATGAGAATTAAATTTAGAGTTTAATTTCGGTAGTAAATAATAATATTTTTTTTTAAAAAAAAAAAAAACCTATATTACTTAAATATTTAGTGTAAGCAAAATTCTAAAAAATATTATAACAATTGGTCCCTAATTCAATACAATTATTAATTTGAAATATTTTTTTAATACTCTTAATTTGATATCTGAAAATATAATTAAGAGTCGATTTGATAGACAATTTGAAAACAAAATTTTAAAAACAATGGATTGAATGAAACAGAGTTGTATTTTATGTTTTCATATATGTGTTTGGTTGCAGATTTAGAAATTAAATTCTAATTTAAATAATTTTTCAAAATGTGTTTAAAAATATATTTATAAACCATAAAACTAAATTATAGTTACTTACTAAATATTAGGTTGAATATAAACTTTATTAATTAATTTATGTACTTGTATTATGTTAAATTTTTTGTATAATTATTATTTTGTAATATTTTATATTATATAATACATATTTTAATTTAACAAAAATAATTAAGTTTATAACACGAAATACTATATTTGTTATCCTTTTTATTTTTTATAATATAATTCTACATTATAAAATTTTAAATTCAAAGTCTGTATATATTGAAAATATAAAATTATTGTTTTCAAAATTTGTATTATTTAGATCACACGATTTGAAAACATTTTTTTAAACATAATTCAAATTGTCTACTAAATACACACTTACTGAAAAACGAGAAAACATAAAACAAAATATAAATGGCTTATTAAATAGGCTCTAAAATTTTCAAAAGTGGTTATAAAAAATCGATTCGATTTAAAAAGCTATTCCAAAATCCAAATACCCCATGTAAGAGAAATAAAATATTAGAAAAAATAAAAATGGAGGACTAAAAGGGGAATTTACTTAAAATTAAAGACCATTTAGCAAAATAGTTTAATTAATAAAAATAGAAGCTTGGAGTGGCAGTGTACTTAGTAGAGTATTGTGAATCTGAAATTGTGAGTTTCAATGCAATAGAAGGAGGAAAAGTGAATTTCAATAGCCGCCCCATAAAGCAAGTCATTGTTTACGGCAATTACTATCCCTTCCATTGCCACACACTTAACTATATTTATTTGCATGTTTATCATGCGATAATCGTGAAGATTCGAACTACGTATTTTTTTTAATTATTGTTAACATATATTAAATATTAGTTAATTTTTTTCTTTAACTAAAATTTAATAGAACTAATCGAACAGATCAAACAACTAACTATCTATCCCTCTCAAGAATAAGGAATAATACAGAGGAAGGAAACTCTCTCTAAAAAGAGGAAGTTCCAGATGAAGAAGCCAAAACTGCTAGATTATGGACAGCTTTGTTCTCCTCTTTAAAAATTTTATAAAAATGAGTAACATTTACATAAGGAGGAATAAAGAGGGCCTCCTTAACAAAAAAAAAAAAAAACTTCAGATAAGTCAGACATCTCACGATTCAAAAGTTTGATGACTTCAATTGAATTTGATTCTACCTTCATCGAGGGGTTTGGTCCATCCCAAGAAGCTAGGATGTGCTTTAAACCATCCACAATGGTTTTAGCTTCTAAGAGTTCAACCGAGCAACTACTAGATATTGGGATGTACTCACTACCAATAGGGCGACCGTTTCAATCATGAATAATCCAACCGGTCGCATCTCTCTGAGTGTTCTCCGACCATGCGACTTAAACATTCATCTTCTAACAACCTTCACTTGGTGACTTCGAACAGCTAGCAAGCGGATTGATGCTCAAACCGATCCACGGAGTGGTGGCTTCCTTCTTCAAAGAAAGAAACCCTAAAACTTTTTCCATAGCAAGATTGATAGCTTGAGGATCAGAAGGGACGTTGTTAAAAAGAATTGTGTTACGGTAATTCCAAATGTCTCATATTATAGACACGATTTTCCCCAAATCTTCTTTGTTGTTGGTTTTATGAAGACAGTCCCAATACTCCATCGGCTTCCAGCAACCCTTGCTCGAAGTCAACACATCAACATTAGAGGGCCTTCCATAAATTTCAATTCATTTTGCAATCCCAAATCAAATGACTAGCAGTTTCCAAGTGAGTCCTGCAAAAAGAATAAAACAAATTAGTTGATATGCCTTTTTTCATTAAGTTAGTTGAGTTATGTTCATTTTAACCACATGTATAAAATGTTATGTACAAGTATTTGATTTGTTTAATTACATTGAAATAAAACTATAAACTCTGATAATACAACTGCGACATATTTGTTACTCTTAAGTTACAATATAGGTATACAATGCGACATACATAGAGCATTATATAGGCAAAAACCAAAATAAGCTTCGGCAGAAATTCAAAATAATGCGTTTCACTAAGCCCATCATCTTTATGTCAATAGAAATCAAATTCTCCCTATACATAGTAAATGTGTTGCAGATATCGGAATTGCCGACAATTTTTTGTTGCGTCGACAGAAATAAACATAGATGCATTCTAAAATTCTTGTAGTGTAATATTGAGAATCTTACTTATCGTATATGATAAAATATACATACAAATATAAATAACCCTTGTGGGAAAACCGACCTTTTTGTCCTAAAAGGACGATGATTTATTTATGACTTGTTTAAAAAGAATAGACCTCTTAAGATAAGCTCGTGTGATATATTATTAGATGATGAGAGTATAGTAGATCTCTATTGTAGCACTAGAAATTTTTTTCACTATCAAACTCGAAACTCAAAAATCAAAATCATCTTTTTGCTTTCCACCATACTTTTATCACTTCTTTTATACTCAAAATTTTCAATCTGGTTTGAATTACAAGTTGAATAAGATTATAACCACACGAACATAAAAAGAAAAAAGAAAAAAAAAAGGATAATATAAGATGTTTGTCAATTATTGGAATTATTTTAGTGGTAGAAAATTGTTGTTTCTTAGTTGTTGGTCAACATCTTTATGGAAAAAGCGACCCAAAATGGTAACTCAATTATGTTTGGTTTGACTAATAAGAGATTCTCTCTCATGAACGCAATTGGTGGAGAGATTATCAATGTAATTACAAATATTTAAGTGGCCAGTGATTTTAAAATGGTCAAGATCACTTCTATAATTTTTAGAATTACTTGAAAATATAATTTTAATTATTTAAAATTAATTTAATTCTCAATTTTATATTTTTAAATGCAATTTTCATATCATTAAAATTAGTTTTGAAGAATTAAAAACATGTTTTAGAGTGATTTTGAAAAAGACAAAAAATGATTTTAACCATTTTAAAATCACTCCCAAACATACAATAAATTTAGTGAGATGATCATTACCGTAGAAATTAAATGAAATGCGAAAGCAAAGGTAGCTTAACTGACATATAAATATATTAACAATTAAGATTAAGTCTGAGTTCGAATTAACATATTGTACTAATAAAAATTAATGAGAAGTTTGAAATTAGTTTATGTGTTTATGAGCCTCATCAACAAGCTTGAAATCTAAAGGTCGGTCTAAACTCAGTCTAAGTTCGATCCAAAGTCGACTCAAAGTCAACGTTTGACCGACCTAATTCAATTCAGTCAAACCCATTCATTGGATTGGTTATGACTTTTTTTCATCTTTGATTTTTTTTTCTTTTCTAAAAAATTGAATGCTCATTCTCTTAATTGATTATTATTATTGTTTTAATTCAAGAATATTATTGTTTTAATTCAAGAATTCTTTCCTGATCAAGTGTAATCGCACTTTGCAAAAGCGATTATCATACTATAATCTATAATATATGGAAGTTTTGGAGGTTTTTTTTTTTTTTTTTTTAACATGATAACCACTCGATAATTATTATATAAATTTAAACAGGTACGTTTATTATTTTAGATAACTTAAATTATAAGTTTAGTCTAATTTGTGTAAAACAGTTTCTTTCAGATTTAAAAAACACTTTTTGTTGATTTTTTTATTTATTTTTATACTAAAGTTAAATTGGACTTGGTAATCTGCCATATAATTTCTAAATATTAGTGTTGCTTCCTTAATTGATCATTCAAATAAGGTAAAATATTGAGTAATTTTGGAGTATTTAAAGTATCACCAACCAATGATTCACTGGCAAGTGAGAAAGAAGAAATCGATTTTCATTTTTTTTTTAAATAAATTTTTAACCCAAGGATAAAAATAGATTTTCACCCCTTCAAAAGGTAAAAATGAATTTTTTTTAAACATTAGATCATTTTTAGAAAAGATGGAATTTCCTGGTTAAGACGATTTTGGTAAAATATTTTGCATAGCTGTCTTAATAATATTATTATTCTTTTGAGTAGCTGTCTTTTTCTTCATAATAAATATATTAATTGGCATGGAAATATTTTTTTTTCCCTAAAATGTGAACTCTAATTAATGAATTATGACTTAATTTTGAACAAATAGAATATGACTTCTTTAGTAATCGATTTTATGTTACACTCAAATCCCACTTTCATTCCATTTCCTTTTATTTTACAAATTGTTTTCCATTCTTTATAAAAAGTAAAATCGTAGTGGAGGGTTTTCACTTTGCAATCTACAACACAACGAATTTCCTCTATTGATCGTTGATAATTAACATTGCCTTCCTCTCTAGAGGTTGAAAGTTTGATTTTTCATCTCGTAATTGTTGTAAAAAAAAAAAATTTTAAATGAAACAACAATTAGGAGTGTTTATAAATAAAAATAAATTATTCTATTAAGTATATAGATATATATTGTAGAGTTTTTGTTAATCACTTTAACGTAATTATTGTAAACCTATATCTCAAGTGTTTTTTCAAAAATAATTTTTAAATTAATAAAAAAAAAATTTAAACTTTTTATTTTTTAAGATATTGTTTTATATAATATAGTTTTGATAATTTAAAATCATAATATACTAAACATAATTTAAAGAGAAATTATCATAAACAGAAAAAATATCAAATTATTTATAAATGTATAAATTTTTTACTGTCTATCACTGATAGACTGCAATCTATCGCTGATAGATAGTAATTTTATTTTTTATATTTATAAATAGTTTGACTCATTTTTCTATATTTGAAAACAATCCTAATTTAAATTATTAAAATTTTCAAAAGTGCTTATTGAAAAATTGATTCAATTTAAAAAGATTTTCCAAAATCAAAACCATTGGAGTCAGAAAAAAAAATTAAAATGGAGGACTAAAAAGAAATTTCAACTAAAACTAGAGACCATTTAGCACAATAGCTGAATAAATATAGAAGCTTGAAGTGTTAGCACTAATCAACTTGAGAATCTGAAATTGAGAGTTTCAATGCAATGGAGGTAGGCAAAGTCAAAGTCAACAGCTGTCCCATAAAAGTATCGAAATTTTTTCATACTATTTATATTTATTGCTTATTACAATATTTAAGAATATTATGGAATTTATAAAATAAATGGATAATAAATTAATAAATTTTTTTATGACGTGTCAACGGTCAAATAATAAAGGAAAATAGTAGGTACTACGATAATTCCATAAAGCAAGTCATACTAAGATATCATGTCACCATACTGTTGTATATAATTAGTTTGTATACGTTCGCACATGTTTTTGTAAAGTTTATTATGTAATTTAATTATAAAAATTTTAAAATACAATTTATATATGAGAGAGATTAAATTAAACGGATTAGAGATAATAATTTTAGATTAAATTTGAGTTTATAAATAATTAAATAATTAATTGTTGGTAAAAAAAAAAAACTAGTTATCATTATAAGTTGATTTTTTTACAATCATTGTAAATTAACTATTGATTGCTGAAATGTATAAGAGAAAATCGTATAGACTGAGTTGGGGGAGTAAAAACTTCTATGATCACATTTTGCTCATTTTATTTATTTATTATATAATTCTTTTTTCTTTTTTTTAGTTTTATGTTAATTTCAAACTGTAGATTTTTTTTTAATTGGAAACTCTAGATTAAACCAAAACATTGGTTTTTTCCTATTCAAAAAAAAAATTGTGACAATTATCTAGTAAATTATATATATATATATATATATATATATATATATATATATATATATATTTGCACCATTTTATTACCCACTTAATTTTAAACTTTTACTTCATTTAGATAATTTAATTATTTATTTAATTTCAAACTTTAATTCAAACCAGTATATAATTTTGTTCTATACTATTAAAAAATTTATATTAATTTTAAATCAAAATATTGTTTTTTTTTCAATTTTTAAAACATTCATATTAGTTATTTAGTAATTAAAAAATAATTATTATTTTAAGTTTCATTTGGCTATAATTGATTATGTGCCTGATTAATTTAAACTATTTTTCTAATTTTGAATTTCGCATAAATTATTTAATACTAAATATAGTTTTCCTTTATTTTTATCTAGATAAATTTGGTTATTTACCTATGTTAGAGAATAAATTTTGGTCAATCTAATATTGTCACCCGTCAATTTTATTAAATTTAAGGCCAATTAAGAATTATTGTGTCCCTAAGTTAAAAATAGGATACAAATAAATAGCAAACAAAAATGTCATGATAGACTTGTCAAATTCAAGGGTAATTAAATCTGGACTACGATCGATAAGTTTGATTAGAGATTCGATTGGGTCCTGAAATTATAAATCGGATCGGGCCGAATAGTAAAAGTCGCTCGGGTCCAAAGTCCCACAATTCAAGCTCATAATATAAATTTGGGCTAAATAGAAAAGATTGGGCCCAAGACCAACTTTAACCCAAATCCAATATTTGGACCCAGAAGCAAGTGAGCCTAAGCCCAATTTTACTTTTACTCTTCATTTTTTTCTTTTATATATATGCATATAAATATCATTATTTTTTTTATTACATTTTGTAATTAAAATAAAAATTATGAACCATATATGTCACTTTTCTTTTATTATGTCGCAGTTATTGTTTTTTTAGGAAGATATTCAAATTTAAATTTAAAATAATATTTATTTCATAAAAAAACTTGAATAATTAATATATATTATTTTGACATATAAAAATAGTATAAACTATATTAATTTTTAAAAATCAAATTAATGAAAAAAAATATATTATATAAGTTTAAATTAAATTAAATTAATGAATAAATGTAAGTTCATTCTTGTAAGGTTACGCCACATTTTCGAATAAAAATCTTATTAAACAAATACAATATTTTAAGTATTTAAATTATCTACAAAAAATATTACTACAAAATAAATATGTTATCTACAGAAATCATGTAATTATAACATACAAAGATTCACATTAAAAAAAAAAAAAAAAAAAAAAAAAAAAAAAAAAAACTGATTTAAATTTTTTTGTTAACACTAAAATAATTTAAAGAAAATATAAGAATCAAAATAAAATAAAAGAATAATCCTTATCCCATTCTGTTATTGATATCTAAATTGAAGTGAAGTTAAATACAAATCCCCAACTAAATAGGATTAACATTCTCATTATAAAAGGCGTTAACCCTTCAACAGATTCTTCACACTCTTTTTTTCAAGCTCCACAGTTTCAGGTTTGTATCCCATTCTTTTTATTTATTTATTTAAATTTTCATCTCCTTTTTTTCTTTTTTATCTTCGACCGCCGAAAACGCCGCCCGATCCTCGGTTTGACTGCCGTCGTACGGTGGTTGGCCGGTTCCTTTTGTCGCCGGCGAGGATGGGAAAGGGAAGACGGTAGTCTCTAAAAAAACCACAGCAGAGAGGAAAAGAAAGGGAGGAAGTCATGAAGGAGAAAAGGACTTTTTTAGGGTTTTCCATTTTTTTAATAAAAAAAAAATCTGATTTTCTTTTTTTGGATATTCGAACTTTTTTCTTCTTTTGGATATTCCTTCCCTTTTTTGCCCATTCTTTTCTCCTTTTGACATTTGTTTGACTTTTTTCACATATATATATATATATATTTTCAAAATTTGAATGGCCGTTCTGACTATTTTCTTTTTCTTTCTTAATTTCAGGAATTCTTTCTAATTAAAGAGTAATCTCACTTCCCGAAGCCAATAATCTTCATACTACAATCTACCAGGTAAATTTTTGGATAATTTTTTTATTTAATTTTGTTATGATAACCAATGAAATATGTTTTTAATATTTCAAAACAAAATTGCATTTAAAAGTGTAAAATTGAAAATTAAATTAATTTTGAGTTATTAAAGTGTGTTTTTGAGTAATTTTTAAAATGATAAAAATGATTTTAACGATTTTAAAATCACTCCAAACAGGTCTTTATTGTTTTAGATCACTTAAATTATAAGATTAGTTTAATTTATGTTAAATTAGTTCTTAAACTTTACGCATTAACTATTTATGTGTCTAATAGGAATGGGATAAAGAGCATATTTAGATTAAAAAAATATTTTTTGTATTAAAAAAAGAATAAATAGATTTTTTTTATAGGGTGTATAGTAGAAAATTTCTATTGAAATCTTGAAATTTTAAGGTTTTGAGAGTCTTGAAATATTGATTGAGGAAAATTTCGTTTTTACCCGACGAAATTTCAAATGGAAATTTAGATTTTTTTTTTTTTTTTTAACTATTTTAGCTCAATTCAAAATTTTCAATCCAACTTTTCTAAGTTTTAGCTTTATTTTTTACCAAAAACTTTCATTTATAAAGAAATTAAATTTGGAAAAACCACAAAAATAATCTATATTTATTTTTAAGCTCAATCAAACTTTTTTCCTTAAATTTTTACATCAATTCACCTTAAAATTGAATTGATGTGAATTTTTTCTTTTACCATCCAAAACTTTCATAATTTTCACATTATTTTACCTCAAAATATTCATAAACTATTTATTATTTTGTAAATATTTTTTCATTTATTTTTAAAATTTCTGCTCTTTTATCAATGGTTACTCAAATATTTAAAATATTATAACAATTTTTATCAATTTCTATCTATTTCCATAAATTTTTTGAAATTTTTTATCAACATCGATATTTTGCTTGAGTGAGAATTGTGATATAATTTCATAATATTGCTTCATAAAATCGAACAATTTAGGAGGATTTAAAAGATCACCAACTCCCATCCGTCACAATACTCTTGATTGGCAAGTGAGTTGGGGAGTAAGAACAGTTTATGAGTTATGATTTATCTATTCTTTATAACTTTGAACATTGCTTTGATGTATTAAAACATAATATCACTTATTATTTATAATCAATTTCTATTCCCTTATAATTTTAATCTCACTCAAAGTCACACTTTCATTTTATTCTACAGCTTGTTTTTCATTCCCTCGACTCATTTACCATGTCATCTAGCGAGATTCAAAGTGAAGAACCTGCAAAGATGACTGTCGACGACAACTACGAGTGCCCGATCAAGCAGGTCGATATTACCGTTCCGAAAACTGATGACCCAAACTTGCCGGTTCTCACATTTAGAATGTGGGTTTTGGGGATTGCGGCTTGTGTCATACTCTCGTTTGTGAACCAATTCTTTTGGTACAGATCCAACCCATTGTCGGTTTCTTCGATTGCTGCACAAATTGCTGTTGTGCCCCTTGGCCATTTGATGGCCAAGACGCTTCCGACTCGGCCCTTTTTCAAACGCACGCGGTTCGAGTTCACTATGAATCCCGGACCCTTCAATATAAAGGAGCATGTTTTGATTACCATTTTTGCCAATTCTGGTGCTGGCTCTGTTTATGCTACTCATATTTTGACTGCGGTTAAGCTGCTTTACAAGAGACAACTCACTTTTGTTCCTGCTTTCCTCATTATGCTCACTACTCAGGTTCATATCTTCATCCAGTTTTTGAATGACTGTTTGTATTTGTCTATGAAGTTTTAATAGAATGCCTGGTCAATGTTTGTTTCATGAAATTTCATATTTGAATTGAATTGACATTCACGTCTTTACCTTTATAGATTTGTTTCATCTTACTTTCTTGCAAAGCAAAACCTTTACAACTTTGAAACTCAAAATGATATGAATGTTTTCATTGGAAAAAATGTTGCAACAGTTGGTTTCTATGTGTATTATGATGTTCATAAAGTTTATATGATTTTTATTTTTTGTGTGTAGATTCTTGGATTCGGCTGGGCTGGAATTTTTAGAAAATATTTGGTTGAGCCAGGGGAGATGTGGTGGCCAGCTAATTTGGTTCAAGTCTCATTGTTTAGGTAATGTCTTATTATCATGCTCTATTTGACTAATTTTATTTTAGTTGAATGAAACTCTTAGTCTTTGCATTCATATAAGATTTCTAATTGAATGAACTTTTGAGATTTGTAGGGGTTTGCACGAGAAGGAAAGGAGACCAAAACAAGGCACTACTATCACACAATTCTTCATATTGGCTATGATTTGTAGCTTTGCTTACTATATTTTTCCTGGCTATCTTTTCATGATGCTTACCTCTTTCTCTTGGCTCTGTTGGTTTAATTCTAAGACTCTTTTGCTTCATCAAGTGGGTTCAGGCATGAATGGCCTTGGACTGGGTGCATTTGGGGTAGATTGGTCGACAATTTCATCTTACCTTGGAAGTCCCATGGTTAGTCCTTGGTTTGCCACTGCCAACGTAGTAGTTGGGTTTGTCCTTGTGATGTATGTCATGACACCGCTTAGTTACTGGTTCAACGTATATGGGGCCAAGAAGTTTCCCATATATTCGAGCAGTCTTTTTATGGCAAATGGTCTGAAGTACAATATTTCAAGCATAGTCAATTCTAAGTTCCATCTTGATCGAGGTGTTTATAGCACAACAGGGCCGGTAAATCTCAGTACATTCTTTGCAATGACTTACAGTCTTGGATTTGCCACACTTTCTGCCACAGTTGTGCATGTTCTTCTCTTCAATGGAAGGTAACTTTTAGACAAAATTTCAAATTAGAAAATGTAGAAAATTGTATGGAACCTTATCTAATTGATTGAAGTTATATATTACATATAGGGAGCTATGGAACCAAAGCAGAAGTGCCTTTAGTGGGAAGAGAAAAATTGACATACATACAAAGCTTATGCGACCTTATAAACAAGTACCAACATGGTGGTTCATCATCATTCTTATGTTGAATATTGGTCTCTCCATTTTTGCTTGTCAATATTACAATGCCTCACTCCAATTGCCTTGGTGGGGTGTACTTGCAGCTTGTTTCATTGCCTTTTTCTTCACACTTCCTATCGGCATCATTAATGCTACCACTAACCAGGTGAGCCATGTAACACCAATCCAAACTAATGTCTTCAATTTAAAAAGATCTCTTCGGAAAAGTTTACTCGCCATGTTAAATCTAATTAACGTTTTCCTCGGTTTGCAGGCACCTGGTTTAAATGTTATTACAGAATACATCATTGGTTATGCATATCCCGAACGCCCGGTGGCCAATATGTGTTTCAAGGTGTATGGATATATCAGCATGACACAGGCTCTAACATTTGTATCTGACTTTAAACTTGGTCACTACATGAAGATTCCACCCAGAACAATGTTCATGGCCCAGGTGAATTTTCTGTAACCTTGGCTTAAAATTATATACAGTATCTAAGTATGTAAATGAAGTTGCTCACAACAAATAAACTTTATTGCAGGTTGTAGGAACAATCTTAGCAGTGCTTGTATACACTGGAACTGCTTGGTGGTTGATGGGATCGATTCAAAATTTGTGTGACACCAACATGCTGCCAGAAAATAGCCCTTGGACTTGCCCAATGGATCGAGTGTTCTTCGATGCTTCTGTAATATGGGGACTTGTTGGGCCTCGTAGAATCTTTGGAGACCTTGGAGAATATGGAGCTATGAATTGGTTCTTCGTTGCTGGAGCGATTGCCCCTTTGCTTGTATGGATTGCACACAAGATGTTCCCTAAGCACACTTGGATTCGCCTCATCCATATGCCCGTAATACTCGGCGCTACGTCATTGATGCCACCAGCTAGCGCCGTGAACTTCACGAGTTGGTTGATCTGTGCTTTTGTGTTCGGATATTTCCTTTTCAGATACAAGACAGAGTGGTGGAAGCGTTACAATTACATCTTGTCTGGTGGGCTGGATGCTGGAACTGCCTTCGTCACAATACTTGTCTTTCTTACATTAGGATCAAAGGGAATTAACTGGTGGGGAAACAATATTGATAGTTGCCCCTTGGCCTCTTGCCCATCTGCTAGAGGAATTATTGTTGATGGCTGTCCAGTTTTCTGATCTCATCTTAGTTTAGTTACTAAAATGTTCCTTTTTTAATTTTAGATTATCCTGTAAATTATCCTGTGTAATTAATTTCATTCGATGATTCTTTACTTTCTAATTAAATGATATGCATAGTTTTTTTTTAAATTTTTAAATGATTATATGATATGATGATGACCCTTTTCATTTGATTTTCAAATTCAAAGTATTCACTGTTTTTTTTTATCAACTCACACCAAGCTTCTAAAAAAATATAGTGCCTTCATGACAGTATCAAATGTCCGAGAATAATCACTAAGAATGATTGTTTTTTTTTTTTAAAAAAAAAATTATGTTTACTTCTTTGATTAATATTTAAGTCAATAAACATTTTTATAAGTGAAAAATTATTGTAAAAAATATAGGTTATTAGTATTAGCACATTTAATCATTAACCGAATTTATAGTATCAAATAATATGAATCAATATTTATCAAAATGGTGAGATATTTGGGTGGAGGAATAGTATTAGCTGAGGAACTGACTGATCTTATTGAAAACATCCATCTTGTCTTAGAACTCATTTATTTGATTATCTTATAAAATTTTTGAAATAAAGAGTATATTAGGAATAATTTTCTAAAGATATAAAGATGTCTTTTTAGGGAAGAAGTACTGAAGCTTGTACTATCACTTTGAGATTAGAGATTAATGTTTACTTATAGTCCTATGTTAAATTGTATTTAATTAATTATAAATAATTATAATATAAATTTTTTAATTAATTTTAATAGTGATAAAAATTTAATTAAAACTAATTTAATTATATTTAATTTAATCATTTAAATTAATTAGTAGAAGTCAGAAGAATAACACAAATGAACAAAAGTGGGTATTAGTGAAAACGTAAGGGTACAAGTGTAAAATCTTGAAACTTGTAGATAAAAAAGAAACTAAATTCAAAATTTCATGGTAAAAATAATATTTTAAAACTTAGGAACAGAAAATGTTAGTTTCTATGCATGTATAAGTTTTGTGGTAGATTACAAAAGTGTCCCTATTTACAAAGTTGATGCCATTAATCTCTATAAGGAAAAATTTAGCTGTCTACTATATTTACAATACTCTTATGTCTATATCCCATAAACTTTAAGGTTTGTATTGATTTAAATTTGAACTTTCCTAAATGTATTGATTTGCCTCCTCCATTTCGTTTTATTTGAATAAATATCGTGTGATACTTATAAATTTATCAAAATTAAATATCTAAAAAAGTCTATACACATTTAAGAATTGAATACATGAACGGTTTTAAAAAATAATTATTTAAGGTTTAAATTAGTTTGCTTATGAATTTTTAAAAGCTTAATTAAAACAATTATATGTCTCACACGATGAACTTTAAATTGATGCAATTGTGGATTGATGTACTTAAGAAATTGATATTTTCCCTAAATTTTATTATCTTACTCTGGAATCACAAGACAATAAAATTGACAATTGTTAATTGATACACTTAAAAAAATTTAGGATTTAAATTGATAAAATCTGATAAATGTAAATTGATATTTTTTCTAAAATTTATTATCTTATCCTGACGTGATAAAATATTTTGGGCCTAGACATATTTCAACCAATAGGGGGCCCGTTCTTCAGGCCCAAAAGGCCCATATATAATCCGGTTATAGGAAGGGGGAATGGGCTTTGGTTGAAGAACTTGGGAAAAGTGCTTTCCCAGGCATCAGTTTTAGGCTGAAACAACGAAAAGAAAACAGTGGGTCTTCCAAAATCTCTCCCTCTTCAGGTACGCCTCCTCTTCTTTTGCCTTCAGTTTTCTTATTCTTCTGGGTTTTTTTTTTTTTTTTTTTGTTGGAGATTTTTGTAGTTAGAAAAAAAATCTTCTGATATGGGTATGATTTATTTTGATTTTGGGACATTTGATTCAGTTGAGAATGGATTTTAGATGGGATTTGATTGAAAATAAATGGGATTTTCTTCACCAAAATCTCAAAATCCCCAAATCCCTCCCCATTCTTGTCTCATCGCATCAATAAAATCAGTTTTTTTTTCTTTTTCTTTTTCTTTTTTTTTTTTCTTTTTTTTTTTTTTGCTAAGGAAAGTGGGAAAAACCAGAATATAATGTTCAACCAGAATCAAGTTGTAGATATGATGAACATGAAAACGTGGGTTTTTCTAAGTTGATGTGCATTGTTTGTTTATGGTTCTAAGATTTAATTCTTGGAAAATTCAACCCAAGTTGTAGACATGATGATGATGGTTGAAATTAGCTTAGAACTAATCTTTTTACATTATATTATTTTTAATAAATTTACCAATGAATAAAAATTTAATTGAAATTTAATTGTTTTAATAATTTGACCTAATAAACATAAATTGACTAACAAAAACTCTTTAAAGCAAACACACCAACTAAACAAAAACTATAAAGATGAAGTTTTTTTGATAAATGTGTAAATTCGCTTTATTCACATCATAAAATTGGCTTCATAAATATTTGTAGAATTCCATCATATTAAGTTTTCTATAACATAATCCTTTATATTATATAAATTACATAATTATTTATTTCCAAGGAAAATCTAATAACATGAGGTTCATGCACAAACAAACACTGCGATCTCTTATTCCCAGTAACACGGTTTCAGCTATCATGACTTGTGTAATTTCAGCTTCTCAATTCGCATTCTCCATTTCCAAATCCACGAGGCTCTGCTCAAATTCAAGGCCTAGAGTTCTCCCATCTTCTTTCCTGAGACCCCGCTCTTCGAATCGAAATTCTAATCCATTTAGCTCTGCCTCCATGAGTGAATCCGCTGAAAGTAATTCTGTTCCTCCACCAGACGATGGCGGAGCGAAGGCAGAGGAGACAGCCGATGTTTTGATTCAGTACGTGGTGCTCCGGAGAGATTTGATTGATTCGTGGCCGCTCGGTAGCGTCGTAACTCAGGGATGCCATGCTTCAGTCTCTGCCATTTGGTTGAATAAAGAAGATCCTCACACTACTGACTACTGTAGTCCACACAATATCGATTCTATGCACAAGGTAAGTCGAATTCTTAACTCCATTTCTAAATTTTAGTTTTCAGTGAAGTGCCTCGAACTCGAATAGTGTAGTATGCATCTTATAGACTTGATCATTTTCTGTTAATACGCTGAAGATTTGCTTTATTGGTGCTCTGTTAAGTTGGTCTGACAGTTGATGGATGAGACATTATGAGCAATTTGGAACTTTTGAGTAGCGGTGTTAAAAAAATTCGATGACTGAAAAATTCGATCAATCCACCTCAATCCAACTTAATTCGATTTAGATTCCATTAAAATAACCGGAACCAATCTAGACTTATTATTAATTTTAAAATGCATATCTTTTTTTACTTAATATAAAATTTTATATATATATTAGTTTTATTTAATTTTGCATTTTTTTATAACTTTTTCTCCCAACAACTCCTAAAAATCATTTTTTTTAGTATTTTGAAAAGAAAATTTTTATAATATAAATTGAAATTGAATCATTAATTCTAATTCAATATAAGAAAATAATTGAATAATTTTTTACCTATTAACATTTTACTTCTTTTTAGAACAAAAATGTAAATAAATGACCCGAATAATCCAAACTAATCCAATCTAAATGTTTCATGGTTGAGTTGGGTTGAGTTCATTTTTTAATAAAAGATATTTAGGTTAAGAAATTTATAACCCGAACAATTGAGTTGAATCTAAAAAGCCCTTTAACCCAACCCAATCCATGAATACCACTACTTTCGCCGGTTGATTTATTTAGTTATGGAAAGAACATTTTATTATGTCTATCAAGCATTTTAGAAGAACAATTGGTTATTGAAAGATATATCTCTGTTATTCTAAAGTTTGAATCCTACTTGGTTGTATTGTTAGTTCAAACAGAGATCATTACTTTCTTATCTCTACTTCTACTTCTACATTTCACTAACTCCTAAAGTTGTTGATTTAACTTTATGTAGGTTACTCTAGAAGTCAAGGGAGAAACTCAGATGGTTAACTTGTCAGAGAAACTTAAAGCAAACTCAATCATACATAAACTATGGATAGAACAACCAGAAAACATTCCAACATGTCTTGCCACAAAACCTTACCCCAAATCTGTTGTATCACCCTTTTTTAAAAAGCTAAAACTCTGTAAGTGATTGAATATTCAAATTACAAAGAACTGATGAATGAGAAGACTCTCCTGAACTCAACTATAAAAGGGTTGCTAATTTTTCATTCCCCTCTTCTAATTCATGAATAATCATACTTTTTTCTGAAGACACCCAGAATTACAAACTATTTCTGCAGAGATGATGCAGCAAACACATAGTAGCTCATAATCATAAAAG
This sequence comes from Lagenaria siceraria, assembly GCA_002890555.2. NCBI lineage: Eukaryota > Viridiplantae > Streptophyta > Magnoliopsida > Cucurbitales > Cucurbitaceae > Lagenaria > Lagenaria siceraria. The sequence continues at coordinate 18,781,022 of CM016490.1, forward strand.
AGAAACGAGGGAGAAGGAAAGGCCAATATTTCCAATCAAAGGTACGTAAATTTTACACAAACACTGATCAAAATTACAAAACAAAGATGAAAATAAGTCAACCCCACTTTCTAAACTTCACAGATGATGGAAAAAAAACAACAATTCTGTAAGATAACAGTGTTTTTTTTTTTTTTTCTCTACTTCATAACGAGTTGTCTGGTGCACATAGTGCAATAGAACTTTCGTTTGGTTTTCCAGTAAAGAGGGAGGAAACAGAACCTCCATTGGCTTTCAATGTCGGTGGCTTGGATAATACCTCCGCAGAAGGGGCATGCCCCTGGAGCTGGTTGCCTTGATAATACTCTCTGATCTTCATCGCAAACAAATACCAAACACATATTTTTCTCTTCCTTTAGGTTCTTCTTGCTTTCCTGGCTGAGGGATTTCTTTCTGCTGTTGTTTGTTGTTTTCTTTTCTGGGTTTTGGATGAAAAGTCTAGGATCAGGGAAGTTGTGAGCTTTGATGTTTTTATAGAGAAAGAGAAGGAAGTTTCGTGGAATTTGAGGGGATATGGAGAACCGTGTATCTCTAGAAGTTTCTGACTTATTCTCGAAACTAGGCGAAGAAAATTATTGCGTTCCGAAGAAAGTTGACCCTTGTCTTTGACAATAATAATACGTGGACTGTTGACTTTGGACTTTGACCAATCCTTTTGGCTTCTTTGTCAAATCGAATTTATCCTTCCTTCCCATTAGCGGTTTGGGACCATATTGAAATGGGTTTAGATTGTAATGTAATCTAAAATCTATGTTTGGATGGAGTATTTTGGACCGAATTTGTAATATTAAACTCATTCCATTTCGACAGTTTTTAATCAAACATTCTCTCCCACCACTTTCACATGTCACGATTTCATTTCTATTCTGTCTTCGATACCTTACACATTCCAACACTCATCTGATTTTCAATAATCTTTATTACATTTCAACCTCTCAAACCGTAGGTAGTCATGAGAATCTAAGAGTGATGCTTTGGTTGTGGTTCAAAATTAGTTGTTGCTTATTATTATTATTATTATTTTTATTTATTTACTTACTTTTAAAATTTTTGGTTCCATACTCTAATTGTGTGGTTTTTATACTTTTAAAATGTTTGTTTTGGTTTTATACTCTTTATTTTATTCATTTTAGTTTGTATATTTTAAAATTTGACAATTTTGATTTTGATTCGCAAAATTTTAACATAAGTTGTACAAACTAGGAGTGCAACTAAAAATTGAAAAACCAAACTAATCTAAGTCGATCAACTGGTTTGGTTTGATTTTTTTAGTATAAAATTAGACATATGTATTGATTTGGATTGGATTTTGATTGGAAAAACTAATCAAAATTGAAGTCATGGTATATATACCCTTAAAAATAAACTCTAACATTAGATATTTTTTAGTATTTTAATTATTATGGTGCATATATATTTATTGTTTTAGAAAAAAGACTAATTATTGTGGAGTGTGTGTTTTTTATTTAGAAAGTGTCAAAAAAATGTCTAATTTCAATCTATAAGAAAAGAAATAGACCCCATTTTAATTTAAAATTAGCAAAAATGACTAATTCAAAAAAATATTAGAAATATAAATTAAAATTTGAAAGAAAAAAAATGTCAAAATCGAGAACCAAATTGAGAATCAAACTGATAATAAATCGAACCAAATAAAAATCAATCCAATGGTTTTGTTGTTTATTGGATATCTCCAATTGATTTTGTTTGATTCTTAGTTGACCTCAAAACGGACAAAATCGAACAGACTATCACCTAGTACAAACAATGAAACCTCTTTAGTATAGATTTATGGCTAAGTTTTAAATGATTTAGTGAATAAAGTGTCATGATATAATTTTGATCTAAATATATTATAATATAAAAATGAAAGGACCATAATGGTTATTTTTTAAAAGTAGAGAAACTAAAATAAATATTCCAAAAGTCCAAGAATTAAATGAACGATTGCTGTAAATATAAGGACTAAAATAGATATTTTGGAAATATAGGAGCCAAAATGAATCAAAATTGTAAATATAGGGACCTAAGTCATTTGTGATTGTTTTGTTTTTAAAGGAAAAAATATTGAAATTCAAGGTTTAAAATGTTTATGTCAATGAAAATGTCAAAGTCTCAAATTATTGATATTGATGGATATATTTTAAAATGTAAAAAAAATATATATATATTAAAGATACATATGTAAATTAATAATTAAACATTTTACACTTGTATACGTGAAATAAATTGTGAAATTATTTTATTTGTATTACATTAACATTAATGACAATTTGTTACTTAGATACAATAGAAATGCCTTTTTTTTTTTTCTTTTTTTTAGTTAAAATATAATATAAATGTTGATTCACTCAAATGGTGGAAGTTCGAAATTTCGATTGAAATGTCACCCATTCGACGGAAAATCTAATACGATCTTTGAAACCATCCAAATTGATTGACAAATTCAATTGGTTGGATTCTTTTTTTTAACTATAATTATAAAAATCAAATTGATTGACAAATATATTTGTAGTGGACCAAATCAATGGTGGATATATATATATATATATAAAAGGTGAATATGAGGATAATTTTTTAACGTCTAATAATACTTTTTATATATATATATGTGTGTGGGGTAAATATGAGCATAATTTAACGTTTAATAATACTTTTCTACCATTGTACTTCTAATGTGATATATTCTTGAAACAAAAATCATACCAACTTCTATTAGTTTAATCAGATTTTTAAAAAAATAAATTACATGATTTAGTCGTTGAATTTTTAAATGTGCGAATTTAACAAATTCTTAAACTTAGTTTTGTGTCAAGTTTTTTATATAATTTTTAAAAAGCATTTAAACCAAAACTTTCAATTTCTTATTTAACATGTTGTTCGCACGAAATTTCTAAAGAAATTTGGTTCGTGGAATTTGAACTTTATATTTGTATTGATTCTAGTATTTGTGAGTACAATTTCTAATATTTGATCCTTTGATTCCTTCTCTCGAAAAAGTTACAAGAAATTTAGGTATTTCAAATCTTGAGACTTTGATCTTCAATTCTTCAGAATTTGTGAGCTTCGGTCTTCAGAGCTTAGAGCTTCAATCTTCAGAGCTTAGGAGCTTGGAGCTTCGATCTTCAGAGCTTATGAGCTTGGAGCTTCGATCTTTAGATCTTGAGACTTGGTAGAGCTTAGGAGCTTGGAGTTTCGATCTTCAGAGCTTATGAGCTTGGAGCTTCGATCTTTAGATCTTGAGACTTGGTCTTCGATTTTTCAGAATTTGTGAGCTTGAAGCTTCGGTCTTCAGAGCTTGGGGCTTCAGAGCTGCAGCACTTCGTTGTCAAAATTTTCCAACCTCCTGAAATGAAGGTTAAAGCCCATATTTATAGAGGTTTTTTTTCATGGGCTTTAAGTGGGCTTGGGCCCATTTGCTTTAGGGCTTGGGCCTAAATTTTTTTACAATGGGTTCAAATTGTATTGGGTTTGGACCCAAATGATTTTCATTACTCAGCCCGATCTAATTTATAATTTTCCACCATGTGCTTGGACTTTCGTTGTGATGACGTGACGAAATTTGGTTGGCCGAAAATTTTCATTCAACACATGTATTTTAAATTAAACTTTAAATCTATTTGACCTTTTCTATAATTTATATATAAACTGCAAATTTAGATTGGTTTTAAAATCTATTGGATATTTTTAAGGTTGATGTACATATTAATTTAATATTTTATAAAGTTTCATTTGGTTTTTATTTTGAAAATTTATGTTTGTTTTCTTACCAAAAATATTTGAATTCTTAGCTAAATTTTTATAACAAAAATAAGTTTTTAAAAATTATTTTGATTATAGTTTTCAAAATTTCTCTCTCCCTTCCTTCATCTTTCCTTCTATGCAAACAAAACGGTATCTATAGCCTGTTATTTTAAGATTTACGGCTAAAACAAAAAAAATAAGGCAGGGTTAGCAAACTAATTTTGAAGATAAGTTTGTTTAATAACTTTTGATTTCAATTTGTTTTTAAAGAGAAAGTTGTGTTAATATTTTCTTTTTTGTTTTGAATGGTACTTTTTTTTTCTTAAAACAATATTCAAGTAGTAGTTGGAAATAGTAATATATATATATAAACTCTCTTTTCAGTTACTTAGGGAACAATTAGGAGATTCTCCATAAAAAAAAATATGGAGTTGTGCTTCTAGTAGCAATATACTATGGGGTGGTGGTCCCGTTTATTGGGTCAAATCGGAATTCTCTTTGAAATCATTCACCCTGCGCCTACCTCCGAGTATATGCTCCAATAGGAATTAAACAAGGATAAATTGATACAATGGAAACCTATGGTAAAATGTCCACCTAGAGTACTATACATTTTTGGGAAGCACATACAACTCTCTCTAAGGAAACTCGGCAAAATATATACGTAACTTCGGAAGAAGGGGTGCCTCTATACAAAAGGGGTCGTAGTGACCAATTTTGGGCCACTATTTACAAAAAACATAGGTCTTCACAAAATCATAAATCTTTTTTAGTTCTACAATTATGGATTTGAGAAAATTGTAAGTATTTTTTAGTTCTACAATTATGGGTGTAGATAGTAATTGGTGTCTTTATTAGATAAACATGAGATTTCTTCTCAAAATCAATTAAAAATGAGAGATATAATCCATGTATTTTATAAGGATTATGAGATCTCTTTATCTTTTTAATACGGAATCCTCAACGATCTTATTTACCGAACTATGTAGGATTGACATGAATAACTATACTAAGCCATAAGTTTCCTTAAGACAACCAACCAACGAAACTACTAAATATATTGATTTTATCATCCATTCAAAGTTCATTACTTAATTTAATTTAATGCAAAGAGTTTAAAATCTAGCTAAAACTAAGAGGTAAAAAATAAAATTGACCTTTTTATTCTTTAGTTATTAAAAATTTTAAGATAGTGTTCTAACTTCTCCTACTATCAAATAACAAAAAAAATACTCCTGAAGTATGAGTTTAATTTTAATTATATTCTAAACTTTGAAATTTTTTATTTAATTCTTAATTTTTTTTTTAAAATAATCATAGAAGGCTCTTACTGTTAAATTTATGTACGAACAAGTTTGTTTGTCTTTTAAGTAAACAAATCTAAAAAAAAAAGAAAAAAAAAGCAAGAAGAGTGGCATGTGTCTTTATATTTCTATGTATATGTTAAGATACGTCCACATAAATAGATACAAAAGTTGTTATTTATGAACTTTAAGAGCAAAAACCTACCCGGGTTGTTTTGAAACAAACTTCACGATAAACCTCATTTTTAGGGGTATTTTGATAATTAAACCTCACCCTTATACAACATGCTTCAAATATTATAATTAAATACTCAATATCAACAGCTCATATAGAAAAGGAAAAAAAAAACAAACAAACAAACTGATACAATCTTCTCTCCCAAGTTGTGTCATTTTATTATACATGTAAGATAAGAAATTCAGAAACAATCAATAATCAATCCCTTGTGGAAAAAAAAAAAAAAAAAAAACCCACCACCAAGAAGGAAAATTAAGAACAAAATCTTCAACTCTACATTTTTGTGTATAAATGACCTTATAATGTTAAATTTTCCATAATGAGTTTCCTTTTTTTTTATGAGTAAGTTAAATTAATCAATGAAGAATGTGAAAATTGGAAGGCATTTATGAATCATTTAGATGAAGATTCATAATCAATGACTGTCTGAAATGCCCCAGCCAATGCTCTTACCTTGTTCTTCCTCTTTTCCAAAAGCTTACTTGCTGTCTCCTCTATTACATGATTGTACATTGCTGGAGACTCTTTTCTCGCCGGTCCTCCTTGTTGCGGTTTTGCTGCTGCCACTGCCGCCGCCACTTTGTCGGTCGCTTCGCCTTCTTTCTCCGTTGTCTCGGTCGCCTTGTGATCATTTTCTTCCTTGTAACTCTCCCCATCTAAAATAGGATCTGTTTCACTCTTCTCTTGATCATTCTTGTTGTTTGTGTTTTCCTCTGATGCAATAACTTCCTCTTTTTCCACTGTAATTCTCTCTGTTTTCTCCTCGTCTCCTTCCGCTTCGTTTTGTTCTCGATTCATTAACGACATTTCAGTCTGAGCTGCCTCTGGAGTTTCTTCCTCCACCTCTTTATTAGTAACAACTACTTTGAAGTTCTCTGTGTCATCAGTCTCATTCTTTTCCACCTGATCAATTCTGAGTTGTTTGTCCAATTCAGGCATTGGATCAGGAAGATACGGATCGAGTTCGCACTCGATCTTTTTTAAATCTTCTTCGTTAACACCGAGAACGAAAGAAGGACTTTGATCTACATGTTCAATAGCATTCTTAGTCTTGGGAATCATTTCTGCTGAAGCAGAAGCTGAAACAGAAGCAGAAGCAGAAGCAGAAGCAGCATTGCTAGGTTCTCTTTTCAAGCTTTTCTTTACATTACTAGTGCTACTTTTCAAAGCCTGAATTGGTTGTTGTGGTTTCCCTCCAACTTTAGAGACTTTAGAAGATGATCTCTCCAATAAACCAGGCTTTGTAGAATTGACAATTGTGTTGGTGGTGGTGGTGGTGGTGGAGGGTTTAGCCCCAAAAGAGGACGACCGGACCGGAACATGACCAGCCCGATTCCTTGGTCCAGGCGATCGAAACGGCTTCTCCAAACGGGGTGCGGTCGGGGGAGGTTTATCGAAAGATCTTCTTCTATTCAAACTAGGTTTGCCCTCAGGTATTGGTGCAGGGCCAGACTTACTCTTGGTTATTGGCCTGAAGTTATGGTCATGGCGGGAGCTGGCTGTCGATTTGAGATAATTCGGGACGTGTTTTTCGGGGAGAATGGAAAGGGAAGGAGCAGAGGAAGAAGAGGAAGAAGGAGAAGAAGAAGAAGAAGAAAAAGAAGAAAGTTTTGGATCAGTGGAAGAAATAATGCCTCTAGGAGATGATTTTGGAGTTCTTTTGGTTGGAGTATTATTAGGAATTGTGACAGAACTTGGAGCTGTGATCTTCCTTTCCTTCCCCAAACCACAGCTTTCTTTTGCTTTAGTTGTTGCCATTCAGCTTAGCTTCTTAAGCTTTGAGACTTCTAGCATTTACCTGCATTTTCAAACCCCATTGCAAGTGTTTCAAATAACATCATGAAGAGGAATTTTTTTTTTTTTTTTTTTTTTTTTTGACTAAAGTGCTTTGAAGTGAAAGCATTTTAAGTGCAGGTTTGAGAGTGATTTTGAAACGGTTGAAATCACTTTTGCCATATCTAAAATCACCTTGAAACACACCTCTTATCACTCAAAATCAATCATTTAATCACTCCAAAACGTCATTGCAAGCATTTCGATAGCATCATGAAGAGAGGACAAAAAAAAGAACTTTTTTATTAAAGTGCTTTGAAGTGAAAGCATTCTAAGTGCATGTTTGAGAGTGATTTTGAAACGGTTAAAATCATTTTTTTTCATATCTAAAATCACTCCGAAACACACATTTAATCACTCTAAAACATCATTGCAAGCGTTCCAATAACATCATGAAGAGGGGAAAAACCTTTTGACAAAAGTGCTTTGAAGTGAAAGCATTCTTAAGAAAATTCGAAAAATTGTTTTAAAAGGTTAAAAACACATTTTACTCTGCCTAAATGAGCCTAACGCAATTAGTATAAAGTTTATACTATTGATCTTGAGGTCAAAAGTTCGATTCCCTCACCACATATACTGTAAAAAAAAAAAAAAAAAAAAAAAAAAAAAAAAAAAAAAACCTGTTTTACTTTCTTCAAGTCCATCTTTTAATGTGAAAATTTGAACTTTTGACCCTTCATCTCGAGGAAAGGAATATATATACCTTAATTTTGCAAATTATGGCCATGTTTGTAAATTTTTGATAATATAAAGGAGAAAACATCAATATTTGTTCTTAAACAGCACAATGAAGATCTGAATGCTTTTTCATATCATTTCCAGAATTTTCATTTTGAGGACTTTATATCTCATAGGTCAGATTTCTTTTTTTTTTTTTTTTTAATTTCACGTAATTATGATCAAACTATCAACCTTTTAAATAGGTAAAATGATGTCTTATCTATTAAACTATACTTAAAATTGATGATAACACGAGAGTTTCAAGCACTAATTCTTCTACACTGTTCAATACACATTTACCACACAAATTTGAATGTCCTCGATCTTATATAAAGATCATAAGCCAAAAATTCTCTTATCATTAAAAAGAGTTTTATACGTAGTATCATAGATTTTATGACATAGATATCTTATATCGTAAGAAAGAAGAACGTCTAAATGAGAAAACTCACTGAAAAAGCAAAGGAGATAAAGATTGAAAACGAATCCAAACAGAACTAAGCATATCATATGACACCCGATATTACCTTTCTTGAAGTTGAAAGTTTGATCCTCACCTCTACAAAAAGGAAGACAAAGAATTGAAATTCTAGAGATAGAAAGAGAAGCAAAGAAACATACCTTGAGGAAGGAAAGAAAGAAACCATGGAGTGAAGAAATGGGAATGATGATAAAAGAGAAAGGGGAAAGAAATTGAGAGTTTTTTTTTTTTTTTTTCTTCAGTTTTTGTTTGATGGAGGTGATTCAATGAAGCGCCAATTCCTCTCAACTGAATCCTTTCTTCTCTCTCTCTCTTTTTTTTTTTTTTATTTTTAATTTTTAATTTTTAATTTTGTTAAGAAAACAGCCTCATTAAAGTCGACCATTACAATGGTTGACTTTTTCAAATACAACACATAGATTTGACCTGATCCTCTTGTTCTTCGTTTGGTTTCTCCTCCTTTTTAGGAAGGAAAAAAAAAAAACATCCTAACCATGTCTTAAATTCTTCTAATTAACCTCCAAAGAAAAAACATATAGTCGGTTCATTTTTTGCAATAAACCCCCTTCATTATTATGAATTAATACAATTTGCAAAACCGAACCGATCTAAACAGATTGATATGATTTAGTTTGATTTCGATTAAAACTGAATTTGGAATTACATAAAATTAATTTCTGAATAGTTAGAGTTAGTTTAGTTTAATAGTAATTTACATGTATTACTTTAATTGAGGTCATAAATTTAATCTCTCATCCCGACAATTGTTTTAAAAAAATAATTTTCAAGCGCTCTACTTAAATATATATTCATTGTTCATTGATACAAAACTTTTTGGGTGAAAAAAAATATCATGAATACGTATGCTCGAGGTGGACACCATCATGCTATCGTAGAGTTATGTGGATGGTGTTCATTGTTCTCTAATAAGTCGGACTAATGTATACTTGTTTGAAGGGAGAATTGTTAAGAGGATGAACAAATTAGTCTCACATCGGCTGATTGGATAAGAGGAAGATTACAAGTATTTAAGTGAGAGACAATATATCTTCATTAGTATTTTGGGTAAAAAAAAAAATCATGAGAGTTTATGCCTAAAGTAAACAAAATAATGTAAAGTCGTAGAGATATGTGGATAGTGTATATTTTTCTTAATACCAGTTAAAACATGCAAATACACAAATTTATGGGCCAAAATCTTGTTATAATACGTAAATTTTCCTTTTTAATTTGAAATTTATTGCCAAAATGAGCTTAGGTTTGCGGTATTGATATGTGCTTTCTTTCTAGAAGTCGGAGGTTTAATCTCTTTTCTTGTCGTTGTTTGTACTTTAAAAAAAATTGAGATTTTTCTTTTTCTTTGGTTTCAAATTTGTATATATTTATATATAAAATGGGTTTATAATAATGTTTGCTTATAAAACTTTTATATCAGATTTAATCACAATTTTATGTGACATCTTGAGAACAACTTTTGTTGTGAGTGAATTTAGGTGGACTAAGATTTATTTATGTTTATTTAAACTAGTTTAAAGACTAAAATAGAATGAGTATAATAGTCAAATAATATTTTTGAAATATATATATATAATAAGTTTATAAATTTTAAAAGTGAAATATATAAAAATATTTTTAAATTAGTTTAATTTTGTTCCTAAATTTTTTGGTTAATACTAATTTTCTCTCTAAATTTTTAATTTCATCAAATTAGACTTTAAACTCAAACAAATGTCGCAATGTTTATGGTGGGCTCGACTTCAGCTAATTCACCAAACTATATTATTTTACGTGTTTGAAATTTAAATGTCTAGTTAAATCTATAATAAAATAATTGTTTATAGAATATAAATTATAATACATAGTATTTTAATAGCTTAAGAAGGCATGACTACGACATTGCCGTAATATTCCTAAATATTACTGAGCTTTGGCATTGGTGCAAATCCCTTATAAAATTAACGTCAAACGATACATCAATTTTGTTTTTATACATTTTTATAAAGAACTATTTTCTTTAGTATTCTTTTGTTGATTTGATGATGCCTATGTTCCATTCCATCTTGAAATTTTCATCAATGAAAATTAATATTAATTGATCGACATTGTAGCTTGTCTGAAAGAAAAAAGTTGATTAAATTAATTAATATAGATTAATCAATTTTCAGCGTGCTTTTTTTTTCTTTGAAAGTTGAGTCAGATAAATCTCGAGATTATTAAAATTCTTAACAAAGATTGTTTGAATTTATCTCAGACGTCAAATCTTGCTGAACTCGCTCTTTTTCTTGCCCTTTAGGTTAATGTTCCGAGGATTTCTTTTTGTAAAAGAGCTTACAATCATGTTGTTTATTCCCTTGCGATGGCAGAGGCCTGACTTCTTCTGATAATTTTGTGTAATGTTTCTTTACTTGGTGGGGAGTCAAAATAACCTTTTTTGAGATGATTGGTTTCTGGATAGAGTGAGAGCCTTTATTGAGTTTAGTTTGCTTTCGCATTAATATACTTATTTCTCAAAAAAAAAATAGTTGACATTTAAATAATTTTCCAAATTAGCATCAAATATGACAAAACGTGGTCCCCTCTAATTTCCACAAATCGGGGGAGGGGACTTTGTTTTTTTTTTTTAAGAACAATATAGGTAGGAGTATTTGAACCACATAACTCTTGCTCGCTAACACATTCATATGTCAATTGAATTATGCTCGCTTTGAGAGAGAGAATATTTATATCTCATCTATCGATTTTTTTTAGTATAATAGGATTATTACAGTTGTGGAAGCAGGAATTTTTTTTTTTTTTTACTAAAACAACATCTCGTTTGAGGGTCAATTGTCTCTAATGATTTAAGATCTCTTTAGTTTCTTGTTCTTCTTTTGTATTACTACAAAAACTTAATTCAATTAAATGCATACTTTTTTTTAACAATTATGAGAATAGAAATCAAACTATTGATATTTAAGGAATAATTCGTCTATCTTACTAAGAGCGTGAGATCTTTTGATTTTTCCAATGTGGGATCCTGAACATGCCTCCTTAAAAAAATCGCTGACCCAAAAACTTAAGTTGATAGATGAAGACAAATTTAATTTTTATATCATCTAATACATAATACAATAACGACTTTGTTATTTATGATATGAGTTGTAATTTAGTATCCATGGTTTAAAACAATTGCTTTTTCTTCCCCTAAAATCTTAAAAGCTTCAATTTAATTCCTACAAATTTATTTATCATCTTAATATAAACAAATTTTCTCCATATGGCAGTGCCTCTCCACAACGTAATTAGTAGCCATCACGTATGAGAGAGAAAATAAATTAAAAAAATAATTTGGATATGATAAATACATATTACTCTGTTAAATCAAAATTTTATTTTTTTAGTCTATTATTTCTTTGACCTTTTGCCATATGCCCCATTCACCAATTTTCTTCATTTTCTTTCCTTTTCATCAGCCTTTAAAAAAATAAAAATAAATACAATATATTTTCCATCTTTTCAATTCAGCCTCTTTTTATTTATTTATTTTTGCAGTCTTTTCAATTTGAATCAACTAAAATTGATTTGTTCTTTCTCCTCGCAGCACTTATTCCCACGTTCTTGTTTGCATTAAAAATCAAAATTAGATATGAAAATATAATAAAATACTTGAGAATTAATTTAACTTTGTAGATTCTTAATCAATAATGTTTTCAATGGACGTTGCTTATTGCTTGTACGTATGAAGAAATGAACAAGCAAAGTATTTCTTGAAAATTTTTAATTTTTAAATTCATGGTGAATAGTGATTATTATTATTTTTTTTACATACATGTAGATGAAAAGAATTCATCAATTTGGAATATACTGAATTTGAATAACAAATCAAAACCGCTCTCCTACCTTATATTCCAATTGAAATACTATTTTATAACTTAAAAAGATTACTAATTAAAATTTGATCAGTTAAATGCTGACAAACATATATTGACAATAGAGATATCTATTTATTCGTGAAGGGAAAAATCTCTAGTTATATGAAAAATAGAGGAGAGAATGGAAAGAATTTCCTTATCGATAGCTAAATGGAGGCAGAGACAGAGATTTAAATCATCACCCTATTTTATTTTTATTTTTATTACTATTATTCTATATATATATGTTCTATTTAAATTGAAGACTAACTTGAGTATTTGAGACTATATTTTGTAATATATTGAAGAACATGTATTGTAATATTGAAATTAAGAAATTAGTTTAACATTTTGGTGTATGAAATATTATTGTTTTTAGTTAGGATATTAATTTTTTTAAAAAATAAAAATTACATTGAGAATTAATAACGGACGGTTTTCAAATATAGAAAAATAAGTCAAACTATTTACAAATATAGAAAAATTTTACTATTTATCAGAGATAGAATTCTATCGCTTGACCAATAGACAACAAGCTGATAGATAGTGAAATTTTTCTATATTTATAAATAGTTTGATATTTTTTCTATTTATAGTAATTTTGATTAATTAATTATATTTAGTTGATAATATATTATTGTAAAATAATAATGGAGAATAATTCCTGGTAGGAAACTCGAAACCTAAATTAATTGGAGAATTTCATAAAATGGAAACAAAAATGTCATTCTTCGGCTCTGCCCTCGGCGGCAAAGAAGGAAACTCCCCTCTCAATTTATCTTTAGATTAATAAATTTTAAATTCAGACCTTAAAATAAAATTACAAAAAAAAAAATCCCCTCTAAAATTTAATGAATATTTTCATAAAGTTAAAATTTAAAATTGGGCACTTCCATTAGAAAAATTTCTATATTGTTAATAATTCTAAATTTGAATGTATATCTTTACGACAAGTCGTTAGAGTTTGTTTGAATTCGGCTGAGGCTTTGCTGAAACGACAAGTGACCTGGCAACAGATGAATTGGCTTGGCCATGTTATCTTATGTTATATGTTAGTTAGGTGACTTGGAATTGGAACTAAGCTATTTTTTTCTTTTTCTTTTTTCCTTTTCTTAGAAAATTCATATATATAATACGAGGTGAAGATTTATATTGTAAATGGCAATAATAGTTTTGTTCTCTTTCTTAAAAAAAAAATAAAAGAAAAAGTGAAATTTAGTCTTAATTAATTAAATTATATTAAGAAAAAATTTCACAAATAAAAAAAAAGTTAAATTATTTACAGAAAATAACAAAAAAAAATATCGATAGACATTGATAGACTTCTATCATACGCTGATAGAAGTTTATCAGGATCTATCAATAATAGACTTCTATAATTTCTATCACTATTTATCAACGTTACTTTTAGTAGTAAAAAATTATAATAGAAAATTTGAGAAGAAAAAAACAATCATAAATGGCAAATTGCACACCAAAAACGGAAGATTAGTTATACAGATTGGTCTATATTATTTTAAGTAATTCTCTATTTTACAATTCCATGGGATTCTAAGAATTTGTAAACAATTTTTTTATATATATAATAAGCATTAAACTTTTGAACTAGATGCCGCTTGATCAGTTAGTTGTTATTATTTTGGCATTAGACATCTAAGACTTAGTTTGATAACCATATGATTTTTGGGTTTTAGGTTTTGGAAATCAAATTTATTAACATTATTTCCACCAATTGGTTTCTTTATTTTTTTTACTACACATTTTTGTCATTTGCTCTTTTTTCACTAGTTTAAAAAACCAAGTCAAGTTTGGAAAAGAAACTAAAAACTTAATTTTGTTTTTAGAATTTGATTGATAATTAAAAAAATCTTAAAAGAAAATAAAAACCACGATAAGAAAATTAGGAGAAAACAGGTATAATTTTTTGTTTTCAACAAAATGTAAAAATATTAAAGAAAAATATCTTTATAATTGTCTTTGTTGTCAAATAATAATAATAACAATTTCAATAATAATAGTAATTGGCTTTAATTTTTTGATTTAAATATTATTTTAGTCTCTATACTTTTGTTTTTAGTTCATTTTGATAATTTACTTTCAAAATCTATAATTTCAACTTTGGTTCATTTTGGTCACTATACTTTCATAATATTCATTTTAGTCCTTGTATTTTCAAAAAATGACCATTTTGGTTCCTCCATTTTCATTTTTACTTCATTTTAAGGTATCAAAATGATCACTTTTTGAAAGTTCAAGGACCAAAATGAATTAAAGTTGAAAATTTAATGACCAAAATGAACATTTTCATTTTTACTTCATTTTTAAGGTATCAAAATAGTCACTTTTTAAAAGTTCAAGGACTAAAATGAATATTTTGAAAGTATAGAGACTAAAATGAACCAAAATTAAAAGTATAGAAACCAAAATGAACATTAAAAAAAAATACGAAAATAGTATTTAAATTTTTTTTTTCTTTACAAATAGTAGTGGAGATGACATAAAACGTTGCGTCCCATCTCAAAGTGGGAAGTAGTAGTAGGAGGAATTTCATATTCTCTCTTTGTTACATTTGGCGAATCCATGTAGCTTTCAAACCCATTAGTTTGTATATTGTGGGAGAAGTTCTATATATATAATGTCATTTGGGTTCTTTAAATTTTGGTATTTGTTTGTTTATTATGAAATGATTATTATTTTAATTTAGTATTACTTTTAAATGTCTAATTTTTAGTTTCTATATTTTTAATAAATTTTAAATTTTACTTTTTAAAGTTAATTTTTATTGAAATTGGTTAAATATTAAAATAATTTTTTTAAAAGGAAATACAAGATGAGAATTTGTTTTCAAAATTTATGGTTGAGATAATAATTTTTTTTTTAAAACCAATCATAAACTAAAAGGTTTGGGAGTAATTTTAAAATCGTTAAAATTACTTTTGTCATTTTTAAAATCACTCAAAAATACATTTTAGTCACTCAAAATTAATTTAATTTTTAATTTACACTTTTAAATACAATTTTCAATCATCAAAATTAGGTTTGAAGTATTAAAAACAGGTTTGAAGTATTAAAAACATATTTCACGGTCATTTTGAAAATGACAAAATTGATTTTAGTCCTTTTAAAATCACTTTCAAACATGTCCTAAAACTAGATTTGGTTCTATAAAAGTTTAAGACTAAATTTAAGATTTATTAAAATGCATAGACAAAAAAGATGACATAACTAAAATTAAATATTTTTAAAATACAATGACCAAAATGGTATTTTTACATTTTTTTTAATCCACTTTTTTTTTCTTTATTCTCTCTCTTTTTCCTTTTAATTAATTAGACCCAAATTGGGACTTCCATGTTATTGATGTGACATTAATATATTGTTAGTCCCAATTAGTTTTTTTTTTAATTATTATTATAATGTAAAGTCTATCAAAATGAAAAGCATCCTATATCAGAAAAAATCACTTGGTCTTAGCAGACAGCTAAAGATAAAACTAACACTATAGCCAATAAAGCAAACTATCTTACCAGTTAATTGAAAAATTTTATAAGTTTTTATTTCATTTTTTAGCAAGAAAAAATATATAAATTAATATAGCTTAAAGAATATGTAACCTTCTAAAACCTTTAATTTGTTTGAATTGTAATACTATAGAAACAATCTTGTAATATAAAAAAACAATATATATATTGTAGGTATACATATCGAATATCAATTCTAGAAGGATAACCAATCAACTAACTAACTAATATTTAAAAAGTGAAGTACTATGGTTCCGTTTGATAATTATTTCATTTTTTATTTTTAAAAATTAAGCTTATTTTCTCACATCTTCTTATAATGGTTTGTATCTTTATTGAATATAAAAGTTGAATTTTTAGCCAAATTCTAAAAACAAAAATAAATTTTTAAAAACTATTTCTTTTTTTTAGTTTTTAAAATTTGACTTAATTTTTTAAAATATGAATAAAAAGTAAATAAGAAAGAAAGACATTTAGAGGTGGGAGAGGTGTTTGTAAGTTTAATTTTCAAAAACTAAATGATGATCAAACGACCCTAAATATGTATATATAACCTAGCTCCTTATTGTTTCTTCTTTTTTTTCTTTAGAAAATATATAATCTCTTCTGTTACATGGAATTGATTTATTTACACATTATAAAGACCGTTTAGATTGACTTGAGAAAAAAATGTTTTTTAAAAAGCTCATTTTTATTTAAACTATTTTGATAAAAACGGTTTAAATACACTTTAAAATCTATTTTGAGTAGTTGTCAAATACTTCAATTTTTTTTGTTCAAAATGACTTATTTTTTTAATTAAACATTTGAAAATATATTTCACACACCCTTGAGACAAAAATTTTATGGTCTGGATCTCTCTGGTAAAAACGAAAGCGAGAACACCCTCTCCTATAGTCATGAATAAAATAAAATAAGTTCATTAAAAACACTAATGATAGAAGCTCTTTTTTTAATGGAAAAGCTCTAAATTTTAATTAAATTTTATTTTGAATTTTCTATTCAATAAAATCACCATCTATACACCAAATAAAAAATATACAAATACTTTTGTTAAATTCAACAAACTATCCATTGATTTTTTTTTTTAAAAAAAAAATGTATTCATTGAATTATATTTGAATGAAGGTGACACCTATTGTAAGAAAAAGTTTATAGTGTAAAGATCCTCTTTAGTCCCAAATTGACTGATTAATTATTTGATAATTATGTATTAAATGTTGTATGTTTCGATCTTATCCTTTAATTTAATTTCCTTCAGCTTCTTTTTTGTTTTGTTTTGTTTTGGTTAGACAATTTGATTCAGGTACGCTACTTGCTAAAGTTTCCAAAACTCAAGCCTTCAACCTCTCTCACCAAGTCATGTCAAGTCCTTATCCCATTATCCATCACAAACTATATATATATATATTTTAATTTTTGTAGTTTTAAATGTTAAATTTTAGTTCCAAAATTTTTAATAAATCTTAAATTTCATCTCTCAAAATTATTTTTTTATTACAATAGGCTAAATAAATAATAATAATTTTATTAAAAAAAAATAGATGGTGTAAATATGTTTTCAAAATTTATAATAAATTTTAATGAATAACAAAAATATTTCTAAAAAAACTAACAATAACCAATAGTATGGACTAAATTTAAGGTTTATTAAAATTACATGAATTAAATTTAGATGTTTGAAAATATAGACATTAAAACTAAACAAATTTTAAAATATTGAGATAAAAAATAGTATTTTAATATAATATATTTATTTAAATATAATTTCTTAATTAATTTAAATATCATCAATCTCGTCTTTTATATCCATCTAACTATATATCTTTATATATATATATAATTTTTTTACAAAGAGTCCGTTATTGAATAGCTTTACTAATTTTCATAGTGTTTTCAAATATTAGTTTTTATCTGTAAATTAAAGTTACAGAAATATCCATTTTTGTTCTAGTTATTAAATGCACATATTTTCATAATATCCCAAAGAATAGAAATACTATGATTTAAAGTGGTTCGATGGAATTTGATAAGCTATCACTATTAAATTCTACAATTATATACAAAATTTCATAATTCATTATAAAGTAGGCAATGATACGAGATATAATACAGGTAGATAATCATATTCTGAATTTTTATGTAAAGTTTTAAGAATGTGAATCAAAATTTCTCCAAAAATAAAAAATAAAAAATGTAAATCAAAATTTAGAAATATTTATTTTTTAATACTATTTTTTAGGGTTGTTTTCAAATATAGAAAAATGAGCAAAACTATTTACAAATATAAAAAATCTTTAATGTCTATCAGCGATAGACCGTGATAGAATTCTATCGCTGGAGAGATAGACAGCGATACAGCGAGAATTCTATCATGGTCTATCGCTGATAGATAGTAAAATTTTTCTATATTTATGGATAGTTTGATATTTTTTCAGTAATTTCCTTATTTTTTAATGATTTGTTACAAAAAATTTTTTGTTTAAATAAAGGAGACTATATATATTGGTGGGTCTAAGTTATATGTTGGTATTATTAAAACATTGAATTGAAGAAAAGAAAAATATATAGAGAGGGGGAAAAGGATTGATATGTGCTAAAATTGGACCCAATGAATAGCAATTTGAAAAGATGACAGCTTAAAGAATGAATATATAAGTAGACCAAAATTAGCAAAGTGGGAAACAACTTTGGCCATCTTAATAATAATTCATTACCACTTTCCAGCCAACATAGACCATTTAATCAAAAAATTTCTTCTAATTATTATTCTTCTCCTCCTCTTATTATTATTATATACTATTAATCATGCTACTTAGCTTATTCTATGTCCCACATGTGCCTTTTACCTAATATCCTCCACATTAAACCTTCTAATTCCCTTCTCTCTTTATAATATATCCCCTTAAATAGGCCCTCTTTATATATATATATATATATATCGAAAATAAGGCAATATTATTGTCTACGTAAGACTATGTAGTTGTTGCTCGAGTATATGTCGTTACTATATGGATTTTATTTTTATTTTTTTTATATGATTTTCATAAAAACTAATGAAGATCGATGTTGTTTAAGCATAGCTTAACTAGTTGATATTGTGTATATCTTGACCTCGAGAGGTCATATGTCTGAATTTCCTTGAAATTAAAAATGAAAATCATATGAAGATGTTATCCTACCTATATGGACTTAAAACTTCTTTACTTTTACCTGAGGTGAATGCGCTAAGCTGATCCAGACACCCATGAATATTAAAAAAAAAAAAAAAAATCTAACTGAAGTGAGACTGTGTTCCTATTCTAACATATTCTTCAGTCTAAAATAAAAAATGAGACTATCTCTTTTTAGGAATTAGGGCAAAATTCTAGATTTTACATGAGTAAAAAAAAATTAATTTTGCTCTCAACTTATTTTGTATAAATGTCATTTGGATTATTCTTTTTTTTTAAAAAAAAAAAAAAAAAAAAAAAAAAAAAAACTTTGGAATCTTAATGTTATAATATGTCGATCTATGATATATTAGGGGCAATTATTGCTCCTTCCTTCTTCTCTCAATCCTTACTAAAAACATGACGATTTTTAGATTTTTCTTGATAAATGGATATTCTTTTCCTTTCTTTCTTCATCAAGAAATGGATTATCTCCTTAAAAATGAATTTTTTTTAGTATAAATATAACCAACTACAATAATGGAAATTGAACTTTCGACCTTTAAGGAGAGAACATATCAACTATCAGTTCACTTTATTAAATTATATTGATGAAGTAATTTTTTTTTTTTTTAAGAATGTGTTTTATTCATATTAATTGTGTATACACACATGTAATGATCATGAATATATATATATATATATATATATATAAAAAGTTGGTAGATTATAGTACACGCGTTTAGCATGTGAAATTACACCAAATTTTGACAAACATGCATTAACTTCCATCCAACATTTAAAGGCTTTGCAAGGTTTCTTTTCCCTTTTGTGTCCTCCCACTTATAGTATTTTTTATTTTAAAAAAACCATTTTAGTCAATATATTTTATTTTAGTCGATGTATTTTTAAATGTTCAACTTTAGTCGACAAACTTGCAGTAATCATAAAATTAATCATTTGGAGTTAATTTTTTTAACAAAATTAGTTGAATAATAACGATAGTTTTACATACAATACAAGACAATGTGAATTTGTATTTTTTAAATGAAAAAAAATTACCTTTTTAATTCTTGAGTTTTGAATAATAAGTGCATTTTATATTGAGTTTTCCAAATATACCTATTTAGTCCCTGAATTTTTAGAATAGATACATTTGGTCTATAAATTTTCAAAATGTAATTTTTTAGTCCCAGAAGTTAATAGGTTGAAAAGGTCTCTAAAGTAATTTTTTTAATTATTTGAAATAAATAATTATACGATATTTTGATTTTGAAATTAAGTTTAAAAAATAATTTAAGAGAGAAGAGATAATTTTCTAAAATTATTTTTTAATTTAAAATAATAAACAAATATTTACTACAGAAACATTTTAAACCTAATTTTTAAAACTCGTAGACTAAAACAGTACATTTTAAAAATTTTTGAACCAAATGTACCTATTCTAAAAAATTTGAGAACTAAAAAATTATAATTTGAAAGTTTGATAACCAAATATAACTATTTTTCAAAACTCATATACTAAAAACATAATTTTTCATTTTTAAATTTATAGAGAGGAATATATATATAACTTGGGGTTTTAATAAAAAAAAGTTAACAATAAACTAATAATACCTCGACTAATTAACTTTAAAATTTATGAAAATAAAACAACAAACTACCTAGTTTTTTAAAAAATGGATGTTCTATTTAGGTATAAAATCTCAATATATTTATTATTCAATATACAAAAACTTCAACAACAATCATGCTAAAGAAATAAATAATTATTGAGAATTAAATTAGTTTCCACAATGTAAAGCGAAGATCAAGGTCCCATCATTAATGATGAGATACTTTTTAAAATTATATTGTTGAAATTTTAATCAAATTTCAGAAGTAAAAAGGTTAAAATTGTTAAAAAAAAAAAAAAAAAATACAAAATTTAAAATCAATAACAACAAGGAAAAAAAATTACAATATAAAATGATATAAGAGGTGAAAACTAAAAACAAGTTAAGATATGTCTATTCAACAATGTTAAGAGTCATTTCATCGATCTAAAGAATCGTATCGTCGTTGTAACAACCATGAAATTTTCTCATTTTGACATGGATATAAGACTCTAATATTTCAAAATGATTACCGTATTATGTCCTTGCTTAATTATATGATTGAGATAAAAATCGTAACTCAATAGACTTTAACAAGTCCAATTTACGGTCGATCCTTAATAAAAATTTGAACGTTTATTTGATTTTTAACCATGAAAAATCATAATTATTGTTATTAAATAAATAATGTATATTTTGTATTTTACCTCATATATGATACATTCAACATTTTTATTTGTAAGGAGACAAATATATGCATTTTTTTTCTTTTAATTTTTTCAGCCATTAATTTAGATGTAAATTAAACAACACCATCAATAGCTTTCACTCTCTTTAAAACACACATCTTCTAAGGATAAAAATATGTTGAAAGAAATGGGAGAGATAAAGATAAAAGATAAGAGGTTATGAAAATGAAGAAACAATATGACAAGGATATTTTTGTCTTTTTATTTTTCTAAATTAAATCTTGTGTCCCAAGTGTGAACTTAAGTAAGTTTACTTAAAATGTAATGCATTAACATATATTGTCTAATGATAAAATATTTTATATTACGCATATATAATATTGGAATTGAAATTTGAATATCTTAATTACTATGTGTATTGTGTTATTTTTTTCTTTTCAAAGGAATGTATATTGTGTTTACTTAAATATAATGCGTTAATTATATATATATATTTTGAGATTAGAGGTTAATTAAAATGAACCTAGCTTAACTGACATTAAACTTCTACGCTTAATCTTGAGATTAGAGGTTCGAGTCTCTCATCCCACATATTGTAATATTAGGAGTGAAATTTGGATATCTTAAAGATGTGTATTGTATTTTACTTAAATGTGTTAATATATGTCATCTATTGATAAAATAGTTGCGTTAAATCGTGTTTTCTTAAATTTAATATATATGGTCTAAATGAGAAAATATTTCAGTAATTCATATATAATATTGGACTTGAAATTTGAGAGTAGTTTTTTTTTTTTTTTTTAAATCGGAAAAAAATATTTTACCTATTATTCACGAAAACTATCCTATTATTTTTATTTTTGTTGTGAGTGAATTTAAACCTAACAAAATAAGCTAAAAATTAGGAAAAAATAAAATAATATAAAATTTGATCGGATTAGAAAAATCTCATATCTTAATTTCAATAGATTTAAGACAAATTTAAATCAAATTCTCTATAAATATACCATTATGGGTTTATGAAGGTAACTAAAAATTTCTTTTCTCTATTATAATCACATTGGCATCCAGCCCTTTTTCCTCTCTTCGGGTCAAGTGCATTTTCTTTTGGTATCAACAATTTTTGAAAATTTTGATATGTATTATATAGTTTGAGGAAATTTTATTTTTGTTATTCCTTAACAGGCAAAGAAAAATACTATGAGTATACGTTATTAATGTTTATAACTTGTATTCCTTATGCCTTTTCACACTACAATATAAAAATTACCATTCTTCAAAAAAAAAAAAAAAAATTATAATTAAAATATCAATTTGGTCCCTGTATTTTTGTTAATGAAGTTAATTTTTATTGAAATTGATAAAATCATAAAAATAATTTTCGTAGTAGAGGATACAATATGCCAATATATTTTTAAAATTTATTCTAGACAGAAATTATTAGAGATCAAATTTAAGATTTATTGAAAATACAAATACTAAAATTACATAACAATTAAAAATTGAATGTGTATCAAAATACAAAAATAAAAATGAGATTTTAATAAATAAAAAATTACCATAGTAATTATAACAAAAGTAAGGGAAAACATATAATAATAATGATAATAATAATAATAAAACCCTAAAAAGGAAAGGAGGGGAGGGGAGGGGAAAAACCCTAAGAATAAAATATAAAGAAGAGGATTAGATAAGAGGCTAAAAGCCACCCAAAAGGAAATAAAAAATGGGAAATTAAAGGAAATAAAGATAAAAATAAAGATAAAAAAAAAAGGAAAAATTAAAAAAACAGGGGTAGGCGGGTCAGCTGGTGAGGTGGGGCAGAGCTTCTCTGTTCCTTTCAGTCCACAAAAATGGAGCCTCTTTGAAGATGACGTTCCAGCCATTCACAGTCATTGATCCTTGACTCTCAATCCAACGGCCCATATTTTCCCACCTTCCCTCTCTCTCTCTCTCTCTTTTTTTTTTTAAAAAAAAAAATTGTTTATTGCTATTTGGACGGCACCACTATAGAGTTTTTCGGTCCGCCCCCGTTTTCTTTCCCTCTGCCTCTCTCCTCTCTCCTCTCTCCTCTTTTTCCGTTTCCTTATTTTTTTCCAATGAATTATAGTTGATTTGATTATATTGGGATTGCAAATCGACAAAGCCTTTCGTCCTCGGATCATTCATACACGTTTTTGCCCCTTTCTAATCCCCTCTTTCATCTCTCTTTCTCTCAGAAATTATAGCCTCCCTCTCTCGCTTTGTCAATATACTTCCTTCATTAAGCTTCTCTAGTTCTTCCTTTCTTTGATTGTTCTAAGCAGTACCATAAGGATACCAGGTACATAATCGATTCATTATTAAGTTTCACTCCTTTTTTTACCTTTTTTGAATCATGGGTTCTGTTTCTTGTTTCGATTGGTATTTGGGATTTTATCACAGTGGGCGATTTTCAGATTATGCCAATAAGAGTTGATTCTCTGTTTTTTTTTGGGTTGAATTTATGGTGTTTTGGGATTTGGGTGTTGTTCTTTGACCCCCTTTTTGGCCTTGCGATACCATTTGATTCTCTGTTATCGTTAGTTTGATTCTGAATTTCGTAAAATCTATTGGGGTTGTTCTTTCCTTTGTTGGAATATAGAATTTGTTGTTACTCAGCTGTTTTTTGCTCTCCTTGTTCAAGAAAATTTTTATGGGGTGTAAACTGATCTTGGTTTTTCTTTTTCTTGTTTTGATAGTTTTTCTCCTGATTATTGAGCTTTTTAATCCCTTAAATCACGGAGCTATTTTGTTTTATAACTATGGAGTGAGCTTTTTGTGTATAGAACAATGAAGAATAACTTTATCCTGGGAAAAAAAAATGATAGGCTTCACTTTTTGTGGGGATGGATTTCGAGCACCTGACATATAGACTCCTTTACCTTTTTACTTCTTTTGGTTTCCTCTTTTTATTTTGACTTTAATCAAATTGGCCCCGTTTTTGTTCCTTTATTTTGGATTAATTTGATCAACTTCTTATTAAAATAGACCGTAACTAAATTAGTTTTATTGGGAGTGCCAAGTTATTTATCTTTGTTTATACCCAACTAAGTGTTAGCTGTATCATTTGTGACTTTCTTAATGATGTTTTTGCTTTCACTATTTTAGAAGCTTGGTTTGTTTCATTGCCATGGATTCTATAGACTGTACTTCTTGGAAGAGATAAGCATGGTGAAATAATATCTTTGTATTTGTGAGTTAGGTGATGAAGGAGACCCGTGAGTCATTAGACTGCATCTATATTTCTTAGGATAGTTTGCTTTTTCTTTTTTTTTTTTTTCTGTTATATTTATTTACTTATTCATTTTAAAGATGAAAAGATGTTCGAATGTTACGCAATCTACCCGTAGTTGTAGCTTCAGTTTTGAGTCTTGACCCAGGCTTAGAGCAATAATGAGCCAAGCAGTAAACAATACCTGTGGGGGGCCTATTTTGTTTTGAGTTCAATACTTGTTAATTGTAGATAGACTTTGTTTTTCATCAAAAAATTCTAATATAGCCTTGTATCCGGCATTCATTTTATGCTTTTAAGTTTTATCTTAAACTCCTTATTCATTGGACAACTTAGTTTGCTGAAGTAAAGCAGCGGTAGTCTTGTGGTCTATGATTTCACTTAAGAAAACATATGCAATTTAAATCTTTCATGATTTGGGTCTTAAATTTCAGTTAGTCGGTTGGTGTATATATATATATATTATGTCAATCATGAACCTGGAGTGGAGTAACTTGATAGTTGATATCCTTTGCTTGAATTACTAATTTGGATGTCCATTCTTCATATCATGGATAATGAGAATGTTGAACTTTTCAGCCTCGATAAGTTTTAACAAATTATATTATTAATTGTATTCAAATTAGATGCTATTATTTGAAAATTGAACTGCAGCTTGCCCTTGTTTGTACAAACTAGATCCACTTTGTTTCCTGAGTTGCCTGCATCTGCATGACTTTGTAAATTTTTTTTTTTCAATTTTTCACTTTGGAGCTGGTTGTTGCAGAGTCGAAGCATCTACAATTTATTGTACATGGATGAATACCCTAGTAAAAGAGTTGCTGATGGATACACATCCAGAAGGGGACCAGGTGCAGTTTTGAGAGATACTGCAAATAGCAGAGACCAAGATGGTAAATATTGTAGCCGAATTGGTTGCAGTGGCAGACTAAACTCCCCAAAGAGCACTAGGAGTAGCTATTCAGAAAAACTTAAATCTCCATTGCAGTCTTTTCGAACCTCTTCAAGTGGAAAAGAAATAGCTGGAAGTTCCTCTAGGACTTACTATGCTGTTCGAGGTTCCAAGAAAACTGTAGCTGAAACTCAGAGAAAACTATCCACCCAGTTAGAAACAGACTCTTCAGAAACTAGTAGCACTCGGGATGATCCAGAGATTTCACAAGTCATCCCATCAAATGAACGGATACGAACAGGTCTTCATGTTGGCCTTAAAAGTTCCGACTCCAATGATGACACAATGATGGAACCAGGAAGCTCCAGTGTTGCACCAAACACAAGAGGACGAAGGGAATTCAATCAAAGATCTGGAACGCGTAACAAGGACACTCCAGCTAATTCTTCTGTGTTGACAGGATCTAAAAGTTCTCGCCCGACATCACGTGGTGGTGCAGGTAGGCAAACCTTGAGAAATTTCAGATGTAATTCCATATCTGATGTCATCTCATCAGGTTGTTCTTCATCAGATTCAAATCTTAGTAAACGGAAGGATACAGCAAAAAAAAGGAATCCTGAAGCAGAAAGTAGCTCTACAAAAGGAAAAAAAATGAATGGATCATCCTCGGAAAGAAGGATTACTAGCTCTGGTTATGGCGTTTCTATATCTGATTCAAGAGGAGCCAAAAATGGAACTTCTAACAGGGAAAACAGTATTGCACCAGGTCGGTCTAGGACATCAATTAATGGCACGTCAAGAGCAAGATCACATGGCAACAGACCTGACAGAAATGGTTCATCTTTGCATGAGTCGCGGTCCATGATCTCTCAGGTGTCGCAAGGCCATCAACCCGACAGCTCTATAGATAATAATGCAAATGAAGTCTCTTCAGAGTTGATTTCAGACCACCCAATTTCTTACAGAAGGTCAGATAGTATGAATGAGAATATACTAAGTCATAGACCTGCTAGTCCTGCAGACATTGGCTTGGCTCGCTCTTTAACAACTCGAGATAGCTTTCGACACTATGGTATTGCTGAGGTACATTTCCATATATTGCATTTATTTTGTGAAGATCTATCAAAAGAATACTTTGCTTTCTCAATCTAGTCAATGTCTAATTTAGTCAATGTCTCTAATTTAATAAAGTTTAATTTGGCTTTTTAAGGTACTATTGGCACTTGAAAGGATTGAACACGAAGAAGAGCTAACATATGAGGTACGCAATTACTGATGTTTTGTCTTTATTAGTTTATTCATTGACTCCAATTTGAGCTAACATTTAATTTGCCTTGCAGCAAGTAATTCTTTTAGAGACCAACCTTTTCCTTAGTGGCTTAAACTTCTATGATCAGCATAGAGACATGAGGCTGGATATTGATAACATGTCATATGAGGTTTGCTATTTTCTTTAGAAATGTTGTGCTGCTTCCTTTCAGATCTATTGTATCCAAATCTCTCATCTGTCCTGCCTTGTTGAGTTGTATTTTGGCATATATAATACTACTTTTACTCATGCGTTGTGTCGTTTGTTCTCGTATCTGTACTTATCGACCATTTTGTGATCCTTGACAGGAATTACTCGCTCTAGAAGAGAGAATGGGAACTGTGAGTACAGCAGTTACTGAGGAAGCATTGTCACAATGCTTGAATAGAAGCACGTATCAGTCTAGGCATGCAGAGGATACATCTGCCGGTGGCAGCGAGTATGAGGATGGCGTCAAATGTTGTATCTGCCAGGTCTGTTTACACCAGCTGTTTGTTCTTAACCTCAGGTTATACCATAAAGTTAGAACCAAAAGGGAAAATGAGCCATATTTAAGCTTAGCTTTGAGAATTCTGGAACTGAGGACGCAAAAATACCTGAACTGTGCCAAGCAACTGAATTGTTCTCCAGTTATATTATGTGTTATCATAATATCAGGATTTGCATGCATATACCAACATATCTGACATTATGGTAACCTGTATTATAACTGGATAACAATATGGCAACCAAAATTGATGTTCCAAAGTTCAGCTGTTTTCTACTCTAGTATCATTTTTGGTCTAGAATTTTATGATGTCAATTTTCATGCTTTTTTTGGGGGGTTAGAAACTGAGCTTTCATTAAGGAAAAGGAAAGAAATGAAAAAATATATAAATATAAGGACATAAAAAAACAAGCCCACCAACATAATATCAATTTTAATGCTTCAACTCCCATTAGACTCCTATTTTTTGGTCCTTTACCATAAAACTTCCATACATTATAGAATTTAAAACAAGATATCTTTTTTATAGCAAAGATATGTAGTTTTAGAGAAGAGATGAAGGAATAGGAACCTAAGTAACAGACCAAACATACCAGGACTAAAACCATATTTAAACTACCTGAGTTTCTGAATCATTCACATTTTCCAATCCGAAATCGCCACGTAAGAGCAGTTAAGTAACAAGGCGTTTCGACTTTTTTCTTTTCTTGCAGGAGGAGTACTCAAATGGAGATGAAGTCGGGACGCTACAGTGTGAGCATACTTACCATGAAGGGTGCATACAACAGTGGCTGCGGCTGAAGAACTGGTGCCCCATATGCAAAGCATCTGTGGAGGAACCTGCTTCGGCTTTGCCTTCATAATTCGTTTGATTGCGTCCAAAAAAAAAAAAAAAAGGAGGATTAATCTTCTCCCCCCACCCAAGATTTATTGTACATAGCAAATCTGTTCTATTTAAACCAACTTAATAAGCACAGGCCAATCTTTGGCTTTGAAGTCCAAACTCAGTCTAATCGGTGAATGAAATCTCTCCACTTGTACAAACCATCCTTTTAAATTCCCAGTACTTCCATTTACTGAATTTTCTAAATTGGACTGAAAGCAGTCAGATTTATATCTGATTTTTGTTTCTGGATTTCTAAACTAGTTCCATTTTCTTTATATTTTCAAATATTCCATGTTGGTGTCTGAATTCTACCTCAAATTCTGGATTGGACTTCTATTAAATTTCGTGGTGCATTTAGTCAAAGTTGTTTGATATCTTATAAATTTGTTGAAACCTCAGAATTCAAGAGAAATTATTCAATGAAGCTATCATACAGTTTTTGATTATCGGACGTTGAGAGAGAAATACTTTGAATGTTTATCCATCCAGACAGTTATTAAGGAGTCGAGATGGTCATATTATATTTGGCCTTATTGAATAATGTATATGAAAGTTCAAGACTAACGGAGGATTCAAATCTGAATCTTTGAGTCATGTAGCCCTCAAAACAGTTGATGGATACAACTGTATTCCACCAATTAGTAAAACCCAAGATTCTAGGCTTTTATTAAATGAAAGAGAGATCCTGAGAACTGGGAATATGGATATATGCTAAAGAAGTTCAATAGAAACAGCAGGAAAACAAACATCATATCAGTCAACATACTGTTACTTTAGTTGAATCAGATGATCAAACAAAAGAATCAGAATCTAAATGTGGCTGACTATTGCATTATAAATGTGGAACGTTTTGAACATAGATGTTTAGAGAATAAAAATGCTATATCATTTTATAGCATCTGATCTTTCTATCTAACCAAAAAAAAGAAAAAAGAAAACATAAGATACAGAGGATACCATCTGCAGATTGTTGTCTGTTGATGAGTTATTCATATGAAATTCAAATCAATTCTCAGATTTAAATACACAAATAGCAACACTAAGTTCTTGCACCAGTAATTACCTCTCACCAAGCTACAAACTGTATCTCTGCAAAATTTTGTATATTTCCTCAGTGATCTAAATTTACACGAAAAGCTCGAGACCCTTAAATCACGGCTACAGCCAGTTTCAATGTGAAACGTAGATCTATCACTGATGGGCAATCTGGCTGACAGCGCCCAAGCTTAGTCACAGTTAAATGATTCCCAAGAACGAACATCGATTTTGATGTTTGATCTGCTTGTCATCTTGCAAGCCAGAGCTTTTATCAAGTTTTGAGCAATATTTGTTTACTCACAAATGAGCAGAGCGGAGAGGTCTTCGAGATCCATACTCAACCCCTCTGAACTGTGACAGGTCAGCTAAACTGTGGAATGGGATAAACAGAAATATCAGAGCCGTTTCATTCCTCGAATGCTCGCATACAAATTTTCTCCAGTAGCAAAGGCCAGTCTTCCCCAAGTTGTGTTGGATTAAGCTCCATTGCTACCTTGAAGTCGAGCAATGATACCGAGCACTGTAATCTGTGCTCGTGTTCAACTTCTCCATTTCCGTTGCTATGTCGTCCATGTAATTGATTATTCGGCAACATGCCATTGATAACCTTCCCCTGAACCTGCTGCTTATGGGCAAGGGATTTCTCAGGCTCAAATGCAGGCCATGCTCCAACCAAGTCAACACAAGACCTAATTAGCTGCTTCAAATATACATCCAACACCTTATTCAAAATATTAGCACAATCTGCAGAAACACTGCCCAGGCCCTGTACTGCAGCAATTTGTTCCATGCGTCGTCTCAACGACTCAGTATCCAACAAATGACCAATATCACTGAAGCTAAAATCTCCCCCAAAATCCACCGGCCTCGTTTTGCGGGCCCCGCCTGTACTGGCTGAGCAAAAAGGAATCCCGAGAGGTGCAAGTAATCCACTCCGAAGTACACTCAAGCGATTTGACTGTCCCGCTTCTTCCCTGTCTTCAACCTGGATCTTATTTTGTAAGACTTGCTTTCCTGATGGTTGCTGAACTCTAGCCTCAGTATTGTTTTCAGGTTGTTCAGCAACTCCTTGCAGATGCTGCACTGGTCTCTTATAGTCACACGGTGTTGCATCACCATTATCCACGATGATTCTACAGCTGCCGTCTTCCTTGCCTGCTGATTGATGTGAGTTACATTCAACCTTCCCATTTGGTCCTAGTACACTAGGCCTGTCTTTGAGTTTGCGGTCGCGTATCCCAGTCCTGCACTTTCTCGGGGACGCCGGAAAACCTCCATTGGACCAAGGAATACCTTGAGTGGAAGTAGGAAAAACAGCTCCACCATCCTCATTCCCATCTTCTATGACAGGGGAAATTTTTGCAGATTGCGTCGAAGTTTTCGGACAGCCTGCTACAGGTATTGGTGGTGCAGCCTTAGCTTGACAAGCATTCTTTAAAATTGACTGTATCAATTGATTATGCAGCCAAAGATTTTCTCTCCCAAGTACACGACAACATAACTTATCAAACTCATTCTTACTCAGCTTTTGACTCAAGAACCTATTCAAGTAAAAGAAGTACCGTTTCGACCGATCGGCTCCGAGCTTCTTCACTATCTGAGATTTCAATTCACCCAAGTCAATTCTCAAGCTCTGCTGAGGTTGCATTTCTCAGCAGACAGATTCACACACCCTTTACAAAATCACTCAATTCCAGACACGAAAAGAAACACAGACACTATTCAAGTTCACCAAAAAAGGGGGAAAAAAAAGAACCACAAAATTTTCACTCCCGCATGTCAATCAATGCAGATTAATTTTTCAAGGTCAGCATCATTTAAGCAAGTTCCTAAAATTCACCCCCACCAGATCAAGGAAATCCCAAAATGGATTTCAACAGAATTACAGCAATCATATTTCCAACTGATCCTTTTCTTTTCCCAACTACAAAGCACAAAATGCAACTCCAAATCGCAACTTCTCAAAAACCACAACCCTAGAAGTTAAACCCACTACATGGCTCAAGAAAGCCCGCCAAATTTTCAAAAACCAAATCAAACCTATTGTAAAACAATCGCAAATCAAAACCCTAACTTCGCAAACAAAGAAACCCGAGTTCAGAACACGGGAACAAACAAAAATCAACAACTACCGTAAAACGCGAATTGGGTCGAAGAACCAATACAAACCCATCATTCTTTGAACAGAATTCGCAAGCTCTGAAGTTCGAAACACGAAATTTCGAAGTCGAAGAAAGAGATCAGTGAGTTGCGCGAAGTTGAGTATAGTGAACAGAGCACAAATTGCAGAGATATTAAGCACATTGAATCTCGCCGACTAAGCTCAATAGCATTTGAACAACAAAGACATAGCGATTGCTTCAGCTCTGACCTTTGACGAACTTGACAAATTGAAGAGAAATTGAAGCTAAGTGGCTCGGTCCGAATCTTCGGAGCTTCGAACTTTCGTTTGCTTTCTCTCTGTCCTTCAACCTCTGTCTCTGTCTCTCTCTCTCTCTCTTCTCTCTTTTATTTTTTTTCTCTCTCTCTTATAATTTAGTTTTTATTTTAACGACTGCTTTTTTTTTCTTTTTTCTTTTTCCGCTGATTATTATTCGAGCTTTGCTTCTTCGTAGCTATCTATTATCTGCAATCTCTTCTTCTTCCTCACTAGCTCTTCAAAAATGTTCCTTTTTTTTCTTTTTCATTTTTTAAAATGTAATTAAAAAGGTTACTTATCTCTTAATTTTAAGTTTTAATAATTTTATTATGAACTCTCTTCCAATCATTTGGAAAATGATCTTTTGGATTGATTTTGTGTTCATTGAACAATGTTTTCTTGTGATATATTTTTACATTAAATCTATTAATTATTAGATGTAATAATAATTTTTCACTCTTCAAAATATGTAAAAATAACATAGTATTTTTTTTTTTTTTGAAGTTAGAAATTTTCATCCTATACTTTGTATTTTTATTATTAATCTCGAAGCATATTATAGTGAATTAATATGCTATTAAGACGAGTATAAATTTAGATTATCAATCTCGAGGTTTTAAGTTAAATATTTTTACTTCACCTATTATAAAAAAAAAAAAACGTAACAATTATCATTCCAAAGATAAAATGGTATAATCTCCATCCCATATGCGATTGATCTTATAAAAGAAAAATAGAAGAAGATCAAAGCAATCCATTTTGAGTATAAAGTCAAATAAAACATTTGTTGTTTTTTCATACACCAAAACTAATTGTAATTATTTCTTAAAAAAACAACATTAAGCTACTGCAACAATCTACTAATTTAAGTAAATAGACGCTAAAGGAGAAAATATATACTATTAAGTCAATTAATAATAGTCAAAACAATTACCGCTCAACTGGTATAGTATTTATACTATTCATCTTAAAGTCAAAAGTTCGAATCTCACTCTACCTATAAAAAAAAAAGTAAAATAATAATTTAGGTGAGAGCCTATTAAAAAATATTTTATCAAACATTTAAAAAGTCTCTATTGTAAAATTTTTAAATGTAATTTGGTCGCATGTGTAAAGTATTGGCAATATGTATGTTTGAATTTTCGTTTTCATATTGAAATTGAAATTAAAATTAAAAGAGGAAAAAAAAGCGGGTATCTCGAAAAAAACAGCGGGCATATTTCAAAGCCCTAATTTATGTGCCGGGAAAACCCGCCTAAATTTCGCTGCAGTTCACTGGGCGCCAACTGCGAAGCTTTTTTCTTCTCAATTTCGGTGCGATTTTGTTTGGAATTTGAGAAATGGAGAGCGACATCGAAGAATCAATCAGGAAGAAAGTGAGAAAGAATCCACACCCTGGCGAATCTTCTCGCAAGGTATGTTTATGGTTTATCTGTTAATTGTGTTGTTCATTCTATAACGCGATGACTCCAAAACTACGTCTATGAAATAGACATTGAGAGCTTAGGTTTCTGGATGAAATGTGGCGTTACGAGAGTCCAATTCTTATGCATTCTGATTTCTTCATGTGGCAGTAGGAATTAGGATATGACGTTTAGTAAATGTCGCGGTGATTTATATGAATTGGATACAAATTTGATGGTGATTATGGAATAATGTTCAATGCTTGAGGTTCTGTTCACCTCGAGAATTGATTCTATAATTATTTGAATGATCTGAAGGCTACAAGTTGGGGGATCATGCAGCGATTTTCCAGGGGACGACAGTAATAAGTGATGTGCGAAAATGTAGTCATCTTACTTCTAGGAGTTATTGGCTTGCTTATTAATTATCTATCTTCTATTTCATGCTCGGTAAACATCCTTTTATGATTCACTGTTACTATGCTGTTGTTTGAGAAGGTTGAGCGGCATTGAAACGAAAGTATTTGAGATGTATT
Organism: Lagenaria siceraria; assembly: GCA_002890555.2. NCBI lineage: Eukaryota > Viridiplantae > Streptophyta > Magnoliopsida > Cucurbitales > Cucurbitaceae > Lagenaria > Lagenaria siceraria. Next base: position 18,814,451 of record CM016490.1, read on the forward strand.
TGCATTAGTGCTAAAACACTAAAGTCTGTTTTCACGAGCAACCTATGGTTGAACAATTAAAATTACCTTAAGGTATCATAAAAAATCACCAATTGAAATGGACACGGTTAAATGAGTCAAACTAACTACATTTAGTTTGCAGTGCTTTCTGTAAAGTTGTGGTTATTTGATCTGACAAAATGAAATAAAATACTAAGTCTATTAGACTGGAACTGAAGATTTTCGCTGAGAACTACCTTCCTGTACATGTAAATGTCAGTAGAGCTCTATCAGGTTTTTTTCCTCCACACTCCTTAGCCTCTTCAGTGGTACCGTTTAAAACTCCATTTTTCCTGATACTAATTTATTGTCAAGGTACGAGGCATACTGTAACATAATTGTTTTCTGCCAAATGAGAATAAATGTGGCTATTTCTAGTGAATTAGTTGTGCTGACATTAGAGCTAAGGAACACAAATACATTAGTTTGGGTAATATGTTTTTGTTTGACATGTCTGACAATCAAACAGTTATTGGACATGTATTGTATTCTTGTTAGCACAGTAGACATATGTAAAACACTCATTGTACAAAACTTAAGTATGATGACACTTTTCTAGCACTTATTGAACACTTGTTAAGTTTAATAAATAAACATTTATAGTATTATAGTAATATAAGACTAATAATAAATTTTGAGAGCGTAATATGTCAAACTCATTTTTTAGGCAATAAGTGCATAAACTTATTGACTTTAAATTTCCTACTTGTACAAAAATGAGGTGTATTTAAAGAAAAACATTTAGCATCATTTCCATGCCCATGTCTTAGATTTTAAAAAAATGTGCCATCATGTCGTGTCGTGTTGTGTTGTATATGTGATGTACCTCATGTCCGTATCCATGCTTCCTTACATTAGAGATTTGTGGATATTGATGAGAAGTACTTGTGCCATGCATCTTCCTTTTATTAATTGGTATTTAGGTGTTCTATTGTAGATGACAAGTGCTGAAATTACATGGACGAAAAATCGAAGAAAATTTGGTGCAGTTGAGGAGTTGTTTTATGATGAGCTTTATTGTTGTTTATAGTTTTTTCTTATTTTTGGGTTTAGAGGATTTCTGTAAGTTCTACCAGTAACAAGATTAGAGGCCGTGTGGAAGAAGGCCATGCTTGCTCACTAAATCTTATGCCACAAAGAATTGGGTTATAAGGATTAGGGGGAGCACACTAACTAAGTAGAAGGGAGAGCAATGTGCAATGTCAACAACTTTGCTGCTCTAAGTTCTTTTTCTTGGCTCTTGTCCTTGTTACTTTTTGTCAAGGGTCAAGACTAATCATCTCAGATGTACCAACCTCACATTAGTATTGTATTAGAGCTGTTGAGGCAACACCCACTATTTTCTTTCTTTTCTTTATACATGTAAGTGAGGCCCATGGTTAACATGCGTTGCACATATTATGAAGCTTTTTTGGCCAATGTCTATAATAGGATCCGTTCATAACTCATTGTTGTCAGCTGTGTTGTTTAGTTGTATTATGAAAATGTTTGCCCTACTATATATGTTCTAAATTTATATGGATTGGGGTGTTCTTGTTATTTATGCTATCTTTATAAAGTTATTTATTATTATTATTATTATTATTATTTTGTTGGATGCAAATGCAACTGGCATTGTGTTGTAATTCTTTTTTTTATGATGTTTGGTTCTGGTTTTTTTTTTTTTTTTTTTTAAACAAGGTAAAACTTCTGTCATGGGTTGAATATTTCCTAAATTATTTTAATGTCTCTTTCTTTGTGACAGAGTGGACTGGTAGATGAAGATATTAGATTAGAGACTACACGAGCAAGATGTACTTTGTTTTCTTCTATTCTTTTCAAACTTTTTACTTAATTTTATTGTTTAATGAAGTAGCAAAGTTTCTAGTTTCTTTCTACAACTTACATTGATACTTAGTAGTAGCTTTTTTGCAGTTTCAAATGTCCTCAAAAGGCACAGTGAATTAACTGAGCGTCTCTCCAGGTGGGCAATCTTTGAAGTAGTTACGTTTGTCTCAGCTTAATTGTGAACAGGGATGAACTTTGTGGGGGTTTATTTATCTATGATTATTTACTTTTAGAATGTTTGGAATTTGGATGGAAATAACATGACTAGACTTTGATATCTTGTTCCTTTTAATAAAGGTGTAGTGATGCTCCTGAAATTCTTTTCACATGCTACCCCTCAATGCCATCATATATTTATTTCTAACTCACACATCCTATGACTTGTAAATTGATGCTTCTGCTGCTTTTTGTGCTCCAGGTTCAAATTTATTTTGTGAATATTCATTGTTTTTTATTATGAAAGTTAGGGTCTTTCCCTGTGAGTTCCTGTTCTCCCTTTATTCCGTGTTCTTCCACTCACTATAAGTTAGTTTCCATTAAAAGAAGAATCAAATGACTTGTAAATAGGCTGAGTATGGAATATATATATCTGGAAAAATTAATGATCCTTGAGGCTTTTTGTTAGAATCCTGGTGCGGAGAAAATAATAGCTGCACATGACTCAATTTTTCTGATAGAATTTGCAGCTTATGTACATGATATCTAGAAATCCCTGTATTTTGCTGGTGCATGCATGATGCATGACCATGTATATAAACTATGTTAGTTGATACCCGTGAGACTGATTGCCGATTGGACTGGGTATGTGAAAAGAAATGTAGGTTGTGATAGGCTGATGAGATTAATATGTTTATCTGTGTACATTAGGAAGAGATCAATATGTCTATGAAGTTAGCCATATTATTTTTAATTAGCTTTCTTTCACTCATGTGGGTTATTATTTTGAGCTTTACATCATATAAGTAGTGGTTTCTTAAATATTAATATTAAATATTTGACAATAGGGACTCTGACAAGATGATATTTGAGCGCTTACAAAAAGAATTTGAAGCTGCTAGAGCATTTCAGACTCAAGGTAACTTTCCATGTTCAGATTTTCTGAGATTGTCTTTACTAACTTTCCCTTGTTAGTATGGCATGGTGTCAGGAGTATGACGAGTTAGTTAGGATTAGGAAGTTAAGTGGCTTTCCCCCCTCTTTTTTGTGGGTTGTGCAGAAATATATTTGGATGGTGAACAATGGAATGATGGACTTTTAGCAACAATAAGAGAGCGGGTACGACATCAAATCACGAGCTTTTATTTTATTTATTTTTTCGGATTTCACATTCATTTTAGAAAATTTGTTAATTCAGATAAGGACTATTGACGCCCAATAGTAGTTTATGCCTGTCCAATTCATTGATTCATGTTGTGGATGATTAATGCTTATGGTACCATCCTTCCTTTATCAGGTTCATATGGAAGCAGAGAGAAAGGCCGTGCCTGAGGATGCAGATATTTTGCCACAGGAAAAAATCACCTATAAAGTTGGAACCAAGGTACGTTTTCCGTGACTATGCATTTTGATGGTTCTTTGGAATTCCAAGGTGCATGTGGGTTTTGGGAATGTGAGAACTGTTGATTGAAGGGGTTCTTAAGATTTTTTTTTATTTTTTTTTTATATTTTTTTTTATGGGCAAGTCCAGAGGGGACAATTAGATAGAGGCCATTAAATTTAAGGCTTCTCTTTGGAGTTTATTTTTCCCCTTTTTTCTTTTCAAACCTTTCCTTCTTTCTTTTATTTATTTTTAAATTAAAGCCTGCGGGAGGACTTTTTAAAATCCTTGTGATTTTGTGTTTTGATACCTTGTCTCCGGTTGTATTTTGCTCCTTTGAGTTGTCCGTGGAAGTGTTTTCCTTTCCAAAACAATTATTTACTAAATGTTAAAGTAAACGTTAAAGTTAACGGAAACTTGGTTTTGGTTGAACAGGTTATTTGCTGCTTGGAAGGAGCGAGGATTGGCATACAATATGAGACATCTTTTGCAGGTAACTTGATTATTTCACGTTCTATATTATTTAGCTCGTGAAACAACAGAAAGTGAATGTTCTGATTCTTTCAATAAAAGAAAGTGAATGTTGTATGAGTCTGATACTAATATTCATTCCTTCAATAAAAGCAGTTTTAGGTGAGAGCTTTTGTGGGCCACGGGGCCTTTGAAAATACTTAAACAAGTATTATTTCATTTTTTGTTTGTTGTTTAGGAACTTGAACCTAATGCTGCGGTAAATATTGTGGTTGACATTTTGCCCGAGCTCTGCTAATTTCATGGTTGACGTAGCTAAGAAATTTGGATTTATGCCAGCTAGTATATGTATCATTTAGTGCTAGTATATGGGTTTGAATTGCACAGAACTCCTATTATATTTTTTTCTTGTTGTAGAGAAACTTGAATTTTATGTGGTAAATATTCCGGCCATTGAACTACTGAATGCTCTTGCTTTTTATTTTGGTGGTATGATCATTCATTATGTTATTCACTATGGTAAAATATTTTGATCGAACCATTGATTGCTTTGAAATTTTGTTTTGATGGTATGACAGTTCATTTTGTCATGCCTTGGAAGTGGAATGATTTGGTTGAATAATTTGCAGGTGAGCCCTGTGAACTTTACCATTGCGTGCTTGAAAGCAAGTCATTCCTTGAAAAGATGACTGTCCTAGAACACACAATTCCGTTCTTTCTGCCAGTAAGAGAAGCAGAAAATGATCTTCTCTCCTCTAATGCGATGGTAGAGTTGGCTGCCTGGATTTGCATTGATGATTTGAGATTAGTGCAAATAAATTGATTTTAACACGTTGCCTTTGATCTTTTGATCCTGCAGAAATTTATAGATTATATTGGAGAACTTTTGCAGGCTTATGTGGATAGAAGGGAACAGGTAAGATATCAAAAAATTATCTTCCCACAGTACTTTGGGATTTTTAACTAGCATGCTTGCTTCTATCATTCTTCTGTTGTCTACACAACACAGACCCTTGTGCATGTTCAAGTGAAGGTAGCATTGAAGTAGAATTAGTTCTTGCCTTTGGTTTTGCACGTGTTATGTGTGGTGGTTAATTTGATTGTTATCCTTTTAGTTGGGTTAGTGCCGCCATTTAGTATGAGAAGGCCAAAATCATTACACGGATAAACTTTAATAGAAAAATTAGAATTTTTAAGATTGCTTTTACCCTCTTCTTGGCAAATAGAAATGTTGGCATTACCTAGTATGTTGGTTGTACTACACTACTTCTTGAGGTTGAAGGTTTAAATTCTCACATTCCACTTATTGTACTAAATAAAAAAAAACAAATGAGAGTTTTCTTTTATGTTGTCGTGCACAACCTATACGACTCATACTTTCTTAATTGAATAGCCATGGAAAAAAAAAATCTTGAATGGGAGCTAGCTACCCTTAACATCAGCCAACAGGAAGTTACAAGCTTTCCTGATGCCAAACTATTCTTTTGTCTGGTATAATTATTATCATTGTTTGAGGAGCATATTTTTTTATGAATAATTTTTTTAAGAAAAAAAAGGACAAAAAAAATGTTTCTTCCCACCTGCGTAGATATTTACAAAAGACAATGCCACCAATGATTTTATACCACTATCAAACATTTTGCAAGATTCAAGGTTCATATCTACTGAGTTCTAGATTGATACCGTCGTGAAGCACCCTTAAGCAGCATGACCTGATCTCAATTTATTTTGGAAGTTCGCACACATTTATTTTTATGCAAGTATGAAACTTAATATACCGTCGTGAATCGTATGGTTCTCTCTTTTGTAGGATGCATCTTCTGTACTCACAAAGAGAAGATTTATATTTTGTGTTCATAAATCATTCAGGTTCGGCTTATCAAGGAGTTGTATGGAAACCAAATCAGGGAGTTGTATCATAGCCTTCCGTTCCATATGATTGAATTTGCGCTGGATGATTCTGACTGGTTAGTTCACTAAACTCAGTTGTATATATTGAGTTTAACTCTCTTTATATTTGGCTTATCACCTTACACCCTTTTCACATGAACTCTTAAAAGAAATGTGAAAAGTGGAATTCCGAATACATTTAGTTAAAAGAAATATTTGAATTCTTAGTCATGACCTTACTTTGAACAAGATCTGTTCTATAGGTTGTACGTCCTTGTGTTGTAAAAAAAAACATTTGGATTCTGATAGAAACGGTATTAGGGGGCTATTAGGGTATTAGGGGCATATTAGTAATTAGATAGGGAGTTGTTATATTTGTTGATTATAAATGGAGGGGGAGGGGAATGTAGAAGATAGGAAATATTGTGGTGAGTGAATTAGGGCTTGATTGTTACCTCAAGATTGGGAGGGTCCAAGTAATTTGTTAGGTACTTAAGCACCTTGGAGAACCCCACCCCAAAAGCCAGCTATTGAGATGGGAGAGCCAAGCCACTTAAGTACCACATTGGTCATCCCATTCTAACCGATGTGGGACAAAGGTAGCCTATACTACCTGGGTTCCTAACTTAGTCAAATTAAAAAATAAAAACTACTATTTTTAGTTTTTAAAATTTGCAGTAGATAACAATATAACATAATAAAGGAATTTATAGGTAGAAGTAGTGTCTATAAGCTCAATATTTAAAAACAAAAAATAAAATGGTCATCAAATAGGCATTAACATTTAGTATTGTGTGAAGAGTTGAATTAGGTAATCTACTTGAAATTCTGAGACATTGATCTGTTCATTTTATTTTTCCGTCAATGCCTGTTGCTAAAAATCAATGATCATCTTTTCGGATGATTCTTGTCAAATTTAACTTTAGATGTTTTTTGATTCCAGCACGGTGACTGTCAGTCTGAGATATGCTGATCTTATCTATGTGCTGCCAACTAAAATCAGTGTGCTTGCATGGCCAATGCCTCAGATGAAGAAAAATACCGCAAATTCATCAATCTTGAGCATCAAAAAGGAAAATGGTGGAACTGTAAGTCACCCTATTCCAGCTCGTTTATCATATGCAGAGGATGCTTTACGAACCATGAGCTTACCAGAAGGTTGGAAAATTCTTCCTTGCAGAATTATTTTCAACTTAAATTAGTCAGCCAGTTACCATAACACTTTTTTATGCCTTTTCATATCAGCATATGCAGAGATTGTGCTGAATTTACCCCAAGCTATACAACAGATGTTTCCGCTGAAACCTCACTCGTAGTAGTTTTTCAGCAACTCCTGGGGCTATGCGGAATTGTACAAAGTTGAGGTATGATCGTAGATTAGTGGCTATTATGTGACTGACTAGGGTTTTATTGGTAGAAGCCAACCCAGCTCTCAAGAGTTTTCATGATTTCGTAAGAACATCAAAATCACAAATTGAAGTAGGTTCATTTATAGGATAGTTCATAACTAAATGATCTTTTGTCTTTAACATCCAGATGTATAGATATAAGAATACATTGAGGTTGGCATTATTGTATGCAGTAGTTTTATTGTATCATATCCAATTTTTCTCTTTAACCTTCCTAAAAGTTCTTGGAAAACATATACCAATCCATGAAAATCGAGCTCATAATTTGATAAACCATCTAGTTTTTTATTTTTGAAAATTGAGCTTACAAACACTACCTATGAATTTCTTTATTTTGATATCTAATTTTTAGGGGTGTTTTTAAAATCTGAGCCAAAGTTTTTAAAATTTGGCTATGAATTCAAGTGTGGTGTGGGGCCCAATAGTTGTTTGTAGGTAAGGAATGTGAGAGCAGGGTATTTAGGTTTTGTTTATTTGCTTGGGAGTAACTTTTTGGATAATTATTTTGTAGTATTCTCTGAAATTTGGGAGGGTGGGAGCTCTGTAATCTTTCCCTTGTTACCTTACCATTTGATTATAAATAAAATTGTTGGCCAAGATCTATTGTAGTCTTCAATAGTCATGATTTTGTCTATTAAACCATATTATTAAGTTGTGAGTTGCAAAATGTAAAAGAAAAATGTATGGTTCGAAATAAAGTCGACAGTTAATATTAAAAGTGGCTGTAGCAACGGCACAATAATACAAAGGAAAACTAGGTAAGGGTGTTTTTGAATTTGGTTTAGGTCGAACAGAATACATATTCATAATGAAAAATAACAAAGCTCATAAGTAAGCCTTTGATAATAAAAAGGAAAGCTAACTAACTACTCTCAACAGAGATAATATGTTATTTAGTGAGTCATCAGATGGATTTTGCACTGGACGAAATTGCCAAGAGTTTAGTCTTTAAACTGTATAGTGTTGTTGGATTGTATCGATGTCCAATCCTTTCAGCTTCACTACTGATTCAACATGCCCCTTTAGTGTATGCAATTCTCGGAGCCTGCACTCACAAATTTTTATACATAATTACTGAATTTTAGAATAATATATTAAGTTATTTTATCATATCCCAAACGTTTATAGAAAAATTGCAAATCACTCACGAAAGTTTTTCTCTCAAACCTATCCCAAACTTGTTATTGATTCCTTTGCCGAATGATTTTTTAGTTCAACGGAAAAAAAGAACACAATAGAACTTAACTAGTCAAATAAAATAAAAAAAAATCTTCTACCAAATGATTTGAAAACAAAAACCATTTAATTTTTAAAAATCAAGCTCATATAAATACTATTTTCGCTTATAAAGTTGTTTTTTTTCTTTCTTGTCATCCGTACTTTATACTAATGTTTTTAAAAATTAAGTTGAAACTAAAAACAAACTAAGTTGAAACTAAAAACTAAATACAAAATCTGTAATTGTAATTATGGTTTGGTTAGAAAGAAAATGCAAAACACTGACCTTGCAACCTCAGCACGACGTTTGGCTTGCTCTGCAATCTCTGAAAGCTCCCTATAACTACTTTTCTCAGGGAAGAGATTGGAGTTTTCAGGTGGTTGTAGACCATGTAGAGTCCTCTGTGCAGCTGCCCACTGTGCTTCTCTCTCTTCTTTTCCATAATCTTTTTTCGTTGTGAATGCAGTCTGTAATGTAATAGCAAACGACCAATGTCGATAATCCATTATAAGATAGTCATGAATTCAAATATACAAATCAATGTTGAATTTCCATAGTATTTATAAGCCTAGTTCAATACCTCGACTCAAGAGCTCAAAGGTTCAAATACTTCAAAAAGAAAGAAGCATACCTTGTTTTCTAGAAGAGTGTCCCAAGCCTTCCCACTATGGGCATATCGGATTCCAAATTTCAAAATGTCGAGAGGGATGTATGTTACCAAGCTGTACAACCAGATAACACCAGCCCACCCCCATCCCATTCCTTTGATCCTTGCAAAACCCCAATTTGCATAAACAGCTATCACAGTTGCCACCTGTCAGTTATATATACCCAAGCTCAATGCTATTAGTTTAACGAGTTGCTTATTAGAAAGGTCATTCCAAACAGGCTCGAAATCTCCTTACCAACTGAGCAATGATGAAAGCGCCAACTAGGAGGAGTCCAGGACGTTCCAGGTACGACCAGCTGCGAGACCTCGTAACAAAGATAAGGGCCTGACTTATTATGCTGACTTGTAGGTACAAGGCTGCCATCAATTCTTGAGGATTATCCTTTAAGGGTTTCACATTAAATTTTTCCTTCATTGAAGCAAAAGTATTGTAAGCAAAATAACAATAGTCATCTTTAATGAGCCAGATATGATGCATATATATATTTGTAAGATTCTTACTGAGAAAAAGTTGGTATCTTTCACAGCCCAAAAGAATAACACTGTCATTAGTGCCATGTATCCTCCAAGAACAATGCCAGTTCCAAAAATCTCCTTCAGTTTCCAACTGTCAGGCTGTGGAGATGGCTTTACTCGATCCTTTGAAATTGTCATAATTGTTCCTAGAGGTAAAGCATAAAATCAGAAGTCTGATCATACTAAGCGAGTTGTACATATATATGAGATGAAGTTCTATTTGTGTGAATTTACCATCATTCAGAATGGCTATTATTAAAACCATAAAGGGAGCAAAGTCAAACTTCCAAATCAAAGCAATGAACATGAAGCCAAACTGCAACAACCAAAGATTGTAGGAAGGAAAAGTGTTAGAGATCATAAGCATTTGAGCATATACTTAACATCACAACATATTTTACAAGCACTTACCACTATACGGATGGTAATTGAAACGGCATAAATCTGCAGAAGATAGAAAAATAATTAAACCATTGAGCAATGATCATCAAGGAGTGTGATTGGACAATAGACTGCTCCAAAGCCCAGACTCAGAAGATATCAAGAGTTTTCGGTAGTAAGCTCACTGGAAGTCTAACTTGGGGCCCTCTAGTACGGTATGACCAAGAGACCCCAAATGTAGAAAAGTACTAGGAAAAAGAAAAAAAAAAAAAAAGAACTAACCGTGTAATTCTTCATCCTCTGAAAAATAGCCCTACTGGTTAGCACCGCACTAATAATTACACTCAATCCCGGTTCTGTAAGGACAATATCTGAAGCACTTCTGGCAGCATCAGTAGCATCCGCAACAGCAATTCCAATATCCGCCTTCTTTAAAGCAGGAGCATCATTAACACCATCACCTGTCATTCCACATATATGTTTCCTTTCCTGCAGCCTTTTCACAATTTCATATTTGTGTTCTGCACTATGCAATAGAGATCATTAAGAAAACAAAACATTTTCGCTTCAACAAATTTGAAAGCAAATGGGATTAGTTTCTATGTATACTTATATTGGTCAAAGTGTAAACTAAATCTAAGGGAAGTTGAGATATATTCAAACTCTTTTGATTGCACCAGAAAATTATCACTTCAAAAATGAATCATCATGCCAATAATATTGCATTCTGTTAAAGAAGGAAGAATATGAACGCAAAACCCACCTGGGAATACTCCAGCAAACCCATCTGCCTTCTCAATCAACTCATCAACAGGAAGTGAAGCTATAGATTCATCCTTGTCTTGACCAAGTAATGATGAAGAAGGGTACATATTTGTTCCCATACCAAGTCTACGCCCAGTTTCCTTGGCAATGGCAAGTTGATCCCCTACGTGTTTCAAAGAATTTATTGGTCAATTAAAGAGTATGCTAAGTAGAAATGTATAGGCTAAAGCATTTTTTTTTTATATGTACCAGTAATCATCTTCACGTTTACTCCAAGGTTCAGAGCTCTTCTTATGGTTTCTGCACTATCGTGCCTAGGAGGATCAAATAGAGGCAACAAACCAACAAGCTGCCATGGTCCTCCAGGGCTATCTTTTGTTTTTTCAGGTACTTCCTGCATACATGTTTAAAGAGTAACATGAGCATTCAATTCTCTAGGAATGGGAAAACTATATAAACTTCAATTCCAAAAGACCTGTCTTGCAACACCCAGTGAACGAAGTCCACGCTCTGCAAACTTGTCGATCACTGCATGAACCTTTCTTCTAACGTCTTCCCTAGAGTTGCAAAGATTTAGGATCTGCTTGGAAGAAAGTTGCAAGATGATCAGTTACTTAAGTAATCTTGCAAGAACTACCATTAGTATTAAAAGGTTTAAATTACAAAATTGATCCTATAGTTTGAAGAAAGTTAGAATTAGTCTATGTGGTTTTAAAAGTTAGAATTTCATCTTTTATAAATAATTTGATTCAAATTTGTAATTTAACCTACTAAGAGCCAGTTACCTGCTCAGGAGCACCTTTGCTTACTCGGTGCCAAATTCCATTAGAGTCAATATAAGTAAGGGCAGTTCTTTTGTCAACAGGATTGAATGGAAGGAAATGAACCTCTCTAATTCCTGCCCGTGCCTGAAAAGTTACAACTATACGAGTAATATGAATCCAACTTCCCAAATCTTGGTTTAAGAAAGAAAGATCAAATGCAACCAAATTTCACCTCTTTAGGATCCGCAAGCATTCCTACTATAGCTGCATCAATAGCATCTTGATTCTCTGTCCTAGAAGCCCTGGCCGCAAGAAGAATAACATACTCTTTCTCGACACCCTTGACAAACACGTCGATCAAGCTTCTATCCACAGTTAGCTTGTTTAAGGTCAGAGTTCCCGTCTTGTCGCTGCAAAGGACATCCATGCCAGCCATTTCTTCAATGGCTGTCATTCTCTTCGTAATGGCACCCTGCTGAGAAAGCCTATGAGAACCAATGGCCATGGTGACAGACAAAACGGTTGGCATGGCAATAGGAATTCCACCAATCAAAAGGACCAGCAAGTTGTCAATTCCATCTCTATACTTGCGTCGTTGTATTGGGTACATAACTATAAGCTCGATTAGTATTCCAACAGCGATCGAGCAAATGCAGAAATTACCAATAGCAGTAAGAACTTTTTGGAAATGTCCAACTTGATTGGTGCTATCTACAAGGTGAGCTGCCTTGCCAAAAAATGTGTGCACACCGGTGGCAATCACAACTGCTTCAATTTCACCTTGTTTGCATGTAGAGCCAGAAAATACTTCATCTGAGGGGTTCTTGGTGACTGGGAGTGATTCTCCAGTTAAGGCAGATTGATCAATTTTTAAAGGATCACCCTCCAGAAGACGGGCATCTGCTGGTATTATATCTCCAAGCTTAATGCTTATAATATCTCCAGGAACAAGAATAGCAGCCTCTTGCTCACTCCAACGACCATCTCTTAAAACCTATAATACATGAAAAGATAAACAAGAAAACAATGAACAACTGAAGGAAAGCCTAAAGAGACATGAAAAATATGTTATGTTTTATACCTTGGTTTTGGGAGCAAGACCGGCCATAAGTGCTGCAGCCGCGTTACCAGCATTGTTTTCTTCTATAAAACTTATGGTAGAGTTGATAAAAAGTAAAGCAATGATCCCCACAAAGTCTTGCCAATCTGGTGGTCTTCCACCGCCATTTGCCAGGACAATAGCCATTAAGGCAGCAGCTTCCATCACCCAAGATAAAGGATTCCACATGAAACCCAAAAACTTGAGAATTTTGCTTTCCTATATGCATTCAAGGGACCAAATGGAAAAATTAACAACGATTTTCAACTGTAAGCATTAAGAAAAATACGCTACTTGTTACACATTGAATCGTGTACCTTCTTCTCTTCTAGTTTGTTGGGTCCAAAAACTTGAAGCCGGTGGGCTCCTTCCTCTGATGTCAGACCTTCTCTTGTACATTTCAACTGTTCAAACACTTCCTCTATAGGAATATGTTCCTGCAGATCACAACATATGCCACTTAACACTTACCATAATGAGCCGCTGTAATGATTTCAAGCGAACAAAAAATTGATAACTAGACTGTTAACAATGAGGCTGAAAGATATCTAATAAGGTTATTGCACTACAACATTATTCTTTATACTATGATTCAGAGATATACTTTCAACATATTGTGGAAACAAGCCATGAATAATACAGGCCATTGCTTCTTATAAACTTTGTTAGCCTTGAAGTCCTCGTAGCTCGTGTTCTGGTTTGCGTGTCAAGCACAGGCTTTAACCAGTTCGCAATGAACATGGTTAACAAATTCCCTTTCTGCTAGCCCATATTATCATTCAGTTCGTTGCAAAACCCCATTGAGATTTTATCGATAAGAAAATCTAGGAGCCTTCAAATTAGCAGGCCACTGGCCGATTCAAATATCTTTGTCTAAGTTCGAGAACCGCCATGCTTCCTCTTTCATCACTCACTCCAACAAAATAATTGAAATATTTTAAAAAGTAAGTAAAATAGTTTGCCACATGTCACATTGTGATAAGACAATTTAGTGGGATATACAAATATAAGTGCTCCTCAAGATGCACCCAAGTATTTTTCTTGTTTATCTAATAAAGCAAGAAACACTTGAAGAAAGCAATCCGCCGCTAAAAATCAGCCTCGCTACTTCGTGGGAAAATTTTCCGGTGAGCATGAAAAAAAAAATTCATACTACCTCAACTTGTTGTGTGCCATATTAGCATACTATTATATATAAAAATAAATCTATAATGTGAAGAAAATAAGTATGGTACTTCCATAATATAAAAAAAAAAAATTTCCTACGTGCTTGAAGAAAATTAATTGAAATACCAAGTTGCTTTTTCTAGCAATGTATATTATGATACAAAAGAAATAAATTAAATTATAAAAAATTGTGATGTCATAAAGTAGAAATTTATTTGGATATTAAATGAAAATTGAGACAGAACAATATGACAATTTTGAACACCCAGTTTTTTTACATTTGATTCATATTCCAAAGATAATTTGAAAACATAAATGAAGCGATTAGAAGTTTGAAAGAATAAACATAATTTTAAAAGAAATAACTAAGTTGAAGAGGGTTTTTTTTTTTTTTTTTTTTAACTTTTACATAATTTTAGCCAAAAAGATTTGATTAGATTAGCTCATCATCTTAAAACTGACTCACGTGACAATTAAGGCCACCGCTGACATGTGAAAAGATAATATCAACCTTTTATAAGGAGTGGCACGTGAACTTAGCATGCGTCAGCAACAACCGGTTCTATTGTATCACAAAAATGGGAAACCTTTTATTTATGATCAACAGAAGCCACCCAATGAATCAATTGGATGAAATTCTGCGACAATATTCATTCATCAGCTTCACTACTTTTTCGTTTAAAAAAATTGCTTCGAAAACTTATATTTGTATCCATTAAACTTATAAACTTTTACAAATAAATTAATTTAAACTCTTAAATAACATGTATGATTCTTAAAAGTAAATCGTAATAGCGAAAGATCTAAATTAATTAGAGTATAAAGATCTATTCAAACATTATTGTGAGATTAATTGGAGACTTATTCAAACTTGAGCCTTTGAGACAAATATATAAATAGTCTCCTAAGTTGGCACTTCATATTAAAACGGATTTCCTACAGGCTCGTTAATCTTATAAGCTACACAATATTGCATGCTTTTTTTTTTTTTCTTTTTTGGTAAATTTTAGAAGTGATCTCTTGAATTTTTCTATCAAGCAAACATTAAATTCACAAATCAAAGATAGATCAAACAATTTTCAATTTCTTTCATCGGTCAAGTGCAGTCTCTATATATATGAAATCAAACTTACTAATTTATCGCAGAAATTCAAATTATTAAAATCAAGAAGCTAAATATCTCATTGATTTTTTGGAATTGAATAAAACATACATGATAATAGAAAAAAAAATCTTAAATAGTCTATTATTTTATGTTTTATATGAAAATAAAGTATGATAAAGAATAAAAAAAATACACATCCATGATCCAACAAAGCTTCATTATGACAAACTTTAATCTCTTGGAATGTCTTGGGAACTCAATAATAAAATTATGGAAAAGAAAACAATTTGGAAAACATCCTTAGAACTATAAAAGACCGATCTTCCCCACTGTAACTTGAACTATTTAATTTAAAAATATATATATATATATATATGAAAGAAGCACAATAATCCATGAAATTCGCTAAAGATTCTCATAAAAATTTAAATAAAAATTCATTAATTCAAGTTTGTTTTGTAAAAGAAATGCAAAGCCTCCAATTAGCTTTGTATTGCGTACGTGGATTCCCAATTCCACATTAAAAATTATGAAAACAATAACAACGGAAAAGGTAAGCATCTTAGGCGATTTTTATTCGGTGCAAAATTTCGGCATTCGGACTTGCAAAAGCAAAGCCTGTTCATGACTGCCACGCGTCCACAATAAACTGGGCCCCCCACGTTGATAAGTTTGTTAAAAATTCTGATCTACTGTTGCGTCCGCCAGAGAAATCACGGCGTAGACGCGGCAACGGGAATTCCGATTTGCCTATTTTATTTTTATTTTTCAAAAATCACACTCCGAAAATTTTGACAGTGCTGTAAGGATTCTACAGAATTACAGAAAACGGTTTGACCTTAATTGAGGCATATATTTAATTTTAAATAAAAAAAGATAACACTGAATATAAATATTATAATACAAAATATACAATATGTTTTTAGAAAACTTTTTTTTCCCTTCCTTCTTTGAAAAGTAATATTGCATACCAATAAGGAAGAACGTGAAAATAAAATCATCATTTGTTTAAATTTGTTCAATGTCTTATTATTTCTTTTTCTAATGAACATGATGACTTAAAGTTTTCATAATTAATCTTAGTTTGATTCTCCTACTTAATCAAAAAATTGGAATATATACATTTTTTTTTAGATAACCTTTATACGACTATAATCTTCATCTTAAAATCATTTTATTTTTAAAATTGTGCTTGTTTTTTCTTATCTTTCCTTAGAGATTTGAATTGTCAGTTTAATTCTAAAAAGAAAAAAAAAAGTTTTAAAAAATTATTATAATCAAAATTGGTGGAGAAATTAAAATTAATCGCAGACTACACTAGACCTACTTTGTGAAAAATGTCGTTCGGCCTGATGTTTAGCGCCAAATTTTCAGTCGTGTAAACATTAAAGAATAAACAAACCGATCCAGTAAACAGAGTAAATACAAACAAACATCCGAATCGATGATTCATCTCCGCTGCGACGCGAATACGATTATCGATGGAATCATCGCACAGAAAAACTGCAAACAACTAATAAACCTTCTCTGCCGGTAAAACAACAACATGCAAACACAGAGAGAATAACCAGGCCGAATTCATTCGTCAGCGATTCTAGTTATTTCTTGGCAACTA
The DNA here is from genome assembly GCA_002890555.2 of Lagenaria siceraria. Lineage (NCBI taxonomy): Eukaryota > Viridiplantae > Streptophyta > Magnoliopsida > Cucurbitales > Cucurbitaceae > Lagenaria > Lagenaria siceraria. The sequence goes on from CM016490.1 coordinate 18,830,925, forward strand.
AACACAAAGCGCAGAAAGAACAGCAGAAGATCGAAATTAACAAGCTAGAAGAAAGAAGTAATTAGCATTAACGTACCAGATCAACCGCTTCGTTTCTAATCTCCTCAAGAGTGATGGCCTTATGATCGCCGCCCATTTCGAAGAGCTAACTCGATGGCGAAAGCGAGAAGTGGAGTTAGGAAATGAAGAAGATGAAGTCGGATATGGAAAGTATATTTAGAAATACGAGAAGTCCATGAGAATCATGGAAGAATCGTAACAACCGCCATTAAAGAAGAGGAAAGAGAAAAGAAAGAAGAAGAAGAAAAGAAGAGGAAGGACGATACGGAAAAGAAAGAAATGGAGGGTTCACGTAGGTGTGTGATTGGGGGAAATCAGTTAATTAGGGCAGTGAAGAAAGTCTGTTGAGTTCTGTACCCACTTTTATAGTAGCCTTCGGCGCTTGAAGTCACGCTAATGTTATGGGCCCCACTTACCGCCTTTTATTGCCTCCCGACCAAGTTCGCTCACTACACGCGCCTCTTATTCAATTGAGATACACGCGTCTTTTTTCTTTTCTTCTTTTGTTAAAATAAATATGCCAAGGTTTAAAATGTCCTTTTATAAAAATATCAATGAAATATAGATGTCGATTAATATATTTGAAAAATTAACCAAATAATATAAATAATTATTATTTTAATAAATAAACATTTTATACATTATCAATGAGTTAAAATATATATTATTTATATTATATTCACATTAATGATATTTCATTTCTTTATTATTTATCTTTAATCAATTTTTTCATATGGTAAATGAAAATATCGATTCACTCATTATATCGATGTCTAATTATCCATAAAAATGTAAAAATATCGATAAAAATATCGACATGTTGACCGAAATTTAATATCATAGATTAAACCTATTATATGGTTCTTAATCTTTTAAAATTATTTAAAATATAAATTTTGGTTAAAAAATATTTTTTTTTTCAATTTAGTAATGTGAGAATGATTTGAATATTTAACCTTTAAAATAAATGTATAAATTCTTAACTCTTAAGTCTCAACCAGTTTTATCACTGAGCTTAACTCAACAATAATTGACATGTCATTCTACCCTAGAGGTTGAAGGTTCAATCCCCCATCTCCATAATTTGTTGTACTAAAAAATCTAGTTTTATCTTCAAAATTATATATATATATATATATATATATATATATATGTATATATTAACTGAGTTATACTTATGTATATATTAACTGAGTTATACTTAAGTTGAAATGAATAGATATATTAACGATTCAACTACTACACATACAATATTCTTATATATTTATCTTAAAAGTATCATGTTCAAATCTTCCTATCATATTGTTTCAAAAAAATCATACCATATTGAAAATAAAATGGAGACATGTTACTTTGATATTGTTTACACGTATAACTCAATCCGTCTTCGAAAAAATTCACTTACTTGTTTTAAGTGGCTTATCTATTTGTCTAAATATATTATAAAAGACACTATGCAAACATATTTTCAAAATTTTTGAAATATGTTAGTAGATATCATTTATAGGAAAATTACTATAAACAGAAAAAATACTAAACTATTTATAAATATAGAAAAATTTCAATAAATCGCAATAGAATTCTATTACTTGAGCGATAGACTTCTATCTTCGTAAATATTTTGGCCCATCTATCTATATTTGAAAACTACTCTATTTTTTATTTAAAAAAATAAAAATCAACAATAAACTTGGAGTATATACTAATTTTAAGATTTATTAAAATTAGATAGACGAACTGAATATTTTAAAATATAGAGACTAAAATAAAACAAAACACACAATATATGTAGGAAAATTTTTATAAATAGAAAAAATGTCAAACTATTTATAGAAAATAGCAAAAAAAAAAAAACACATTAATAGACTTCTATAATTTCTATCACTAATTGACCACGATAAATTTTTATCAGCGTCTATCACAGCTATCTAAAAATTTTGCTATTTTGTATAAATAGTTTAAATTATTTTTTATTTTTAAAAATTTTCCCTTATATGTATTTTAACATAAATTTGTCCAATGGAGCGTGAATTACACGCTCCTAAAAGGTGAACGATTCAAAAACCAAGAAAAAAGAGAGTAACAAAACACTGAAGCAAAAGCAGCAATTTCCTCCATTATAACCACCCTACGCTTAAAACGCTGTCGTTTCCAAAGCAGACAACATTAAGCCTAATTAAAATTGGTACGACTTTGAAAAATAAATAATGAAAATATTGGTATGACTTGGACGGGACGGGGTTACCCTGCGCTAATTCCAACAAAGTACATTGCTTATTTACCGTACAAGTGGCTAATGGAATTTATTTTTATTAAAAGTCAACCTTTCATTAATAAATTTTCAATTTTATTTTAACCTTAAATTACCAACTTTGATTTAATGTGGTTGCTATGATTTTAAAAGAATTTGGTCTCTACGACTTGAAATTCAACTTTGTTTTAAATTGATTTTCATATTTTAGTAAAATTTCATATATTATCTATGTAATTATCACTTATCATGTTGAGTAATGAAATACTATTTTATTTTATTTTTTTTGCTTTTTCTCAAGTTTATTTTATCGCAATAGTAAAGTTGAATGAAAATTTTATTTTAAAATTAAATTTGTAAAAGATGAATAAATTAAATTATATATCCAAATAGATGAAATGTTATAGTCAATCTGAGTACAACTCAATGGTTAAGATATATATCTTTGATCAAGATGTCAAAAGTTTGGATTCTCCCGACCCCACATATTTTTTAGCTTAATATATATAAATAAAAGATGTGGATAAGGGAGTTTTCAAGTAGAGCATGGCTCCACTACTGCATTATGATACAAGCCACAAGGTCGAGTAAAAAACACTTAAAAAAAAGTTACATTTCGAACCTCTAGTTGAATTTGGTTGCTTAGAGGTTGTTAATTTACTTTAAAACAAAGTTATCGATATTTCTAAAGTCTTTTTCATCATGAATGAGGTCAATTAGTCTAGGGTGTATGAGTTGGGGGTTGTCTCTATTCTTCTCTCATGTTTATTGTTACCACAATATTGTAGCGCAATCTCTCGCCAAATTGGTTATGAAAGAGCATATGTCTACCCTTCTCCATATCCCATACCTTAAATGATTATTTTTTTTTTTGCTTGTGTTCACGTGATGAAATTATGTAGTTTGCGCATTGTTGTAGTCTGTTTAAAAGAAAAGATTTAAAAAATTATTAAGAACTAAAAGTATGCAATGTTTTGTCGACACAATATCTTCATCAACAAAGGCATGCATTTTCAAATTATTGTTTTCCTACATATTTATTTTGTGATTTAAAATAAAATTTCACTCAAGACGATCAATTGGTTTGTTGGCTAGAAAGGGCACGAGAGATCTTTTCAACTTTTTTTGTGGTTGAATTTGAACTTGACCTTTTGATCAAAAGTGTATGTTCCGTGTATATGCGTGCGTGTGGAAAATATATATTTCATACTCTCGTAGTATAGGGTGTCATGTCAATATGCTTTTAAGAATAGAGTGGGACCTACTGGCATTAATGTGGGGTCCACTAATATTTATGGAGATAGGTTTATAGTGTGAACACAGAGAGCATGATACTCCCGTAATATTAGAAAAACTCCCATGTATGTATGTGTGAGCGTGTGTGGGTGCTTGTCCCTACATATATTAAAAAAAAATTCATTTCATGCCTTTTTCCAATGACGAGATAAAGCAGGGAGAAAAAAAAAGTTGGATGTGAATCATAATTACTTTCCTTCGAAAAATTGGAAATTTGAATTTGTGGGCGAAAGGTTTTTCCTAGTCAATGCTTGGGTACTTTGGGACTCAAACTTTGAATATTGAGTTATTCTAATTGAAAATAAATAAATTAAATATTTAAATGCAGGAAAGAATAGAAATAGCTTTAAAAAAAAAGAAATTAAGCGAAGAAAAAATAAAATAATCTTTTGAAAAATGAACTAGTCTAACAACAAAATGTGAGTCTAGTAAGGCTACCATGTCATTTAAGAACCATCTAGCATGATTTAAATAATTTATAATATGTACATGAAAATAAGCTTAATTGAACCGTAATTGACATGCATTTTTCTTATATAATCGAAGGTTAGATCTTCATTCTTTCAATTGTTGTACTAAAAAACAATAATAATACATAGTACATCATCTTATTCCCATTTCATAAAAAAAAAAAAAAAATGCACGTCATCTTTTATGAACTTACCTACTTTCGAGTTCATTTTTTATTTTTCTGTTTTTATTTCAAAATATTCTTTTATTTTAAAGAAGAAGAAAAAATAATTTTAACCATAAACTTGTTGTGTTATATCAATTTAAATTTTTAATTTTTAATTTTATCAAATTGGATCATAAACTTAAATAAGTGTTGCAATATTTTTTTTTCTCTGTAGTCAATTTTTGCTAGTTAATCCATTAATTTTGACTAAATACAATGTAAAAAACGTCACAAACTCATAAATTTCTATTAAAAAAATTAAAGTTTTGCATAAAAGTTTGATTGAAAGACAAATTAATCATTGAATAACTTTATCAAATAATTCATAAATTTCACGAAAAAAGCTTTAAATATTGTTTTTTCTAAAATTATATCAAATATTGTACATATATATTTTTTTATAATTTATTGAACGCATAAGAGAGAGAAAAAAGTTTAACAATATTTGGAACAATAACTTATATTAAAAAGTTAAAAGTATAATGTTTTTAAAAGTTCAAGCTTAAGATTGCAACAATTATCCAAATTTAAAATACAATTTCGTGAAATTAAAAGATTACACTTAAAATTAAAATTTTCCAATTCTAAAATAGGTAATGAAGATTTGAAAAATTTTTACAGATAGAAAAAATGTCAAACTATTTACATAAAATAGAATAGACATTAATAGATTTCTTTTAGTATCTATCAGTGATAGACTTCTATCATTTTTATCACTTATAGACCCTAAAATTTTGGTATTTTGTGTAAATAGTTTTCTTTATTTTTTATTTTTAAAAATTTCCCTAATGATTTATAATTTATTGACCCCATCACTAAAATGGAAAATTGCACTTTTCAGTTCATTATTTTTCGAATAATATGAAATACCACTCTCATTTTTATTCCATCTTACCATCCTATTTCTCTCTCAGCCTCTACATTTCTTTTTCCTTGTAACTTTCACCATAATTTTAATTGGATTCTCATTCCAATAAAAATATAACAATATCCTCATTTTATTCGAATTCTAAAATAAATTTTAAAAATAACAAAAACGTTACAATAATAATATAGATCCAATTCTCAATAATATTGTTCATCTCAATCCTCCATGTTTCTTGTTTCCATTAAACACGATAGCAAAAACTCATCATTTTCTCTTTATAGTTTCACTTTGTTTCTATTTAATTCTTAATAGTTTTTTTTTTAAAAAAAAAATCAATTAAGTTAAAAATACTTTTAATTCCTAAATATTTATGGAAGTAAAAATTTATTAACTTTAACGTCAATTTTGTAATAATTTAGAGTGTAGTTGGTTTAACTTTTTAAGTGTTTAATTTTGAAAATAAATCATTTTGAACAAAATTGGAGTGTTTGACAACCACTCAAAATAGATTTTGAAATATTTCAAATTTTATCAAAAGAGTTTAAATAAAAATAATTTTTTTAAAAAACATTTTTTTCTCTAATTAATCCAAACAGACCCTTAGTCTCTACACTTTGGTATGCAACAACAATTTTAGTCGATATATACTTTTAATTTTATAACCGTTTTGTCTTTATAAGTAAAATCATTATTAAAACCTAATAAAAAATTTTACATATGTAGATCAATAAATTAATTAATGAGTAAATGTACTTTAAGCTATAAAGGTATGTTTGAAATGACTTTTTAAGTAGATTTTTTCCATTTAAGAACACTTAATTAATTTAATAGCACTTAGAAAGTCATTCCAAATAAATTTGTTACATAATAAAAATTGACCCCTAATTTGATGAAATTTTTTATTGTACATATTAAATTATTATAAATCTTTAAATATTAAAGTTCAGGATTAAACTGTTTATATAACCTGAACAAAAAGTGAATAACGAGAGCTATATGCAAAGTTTGACTAAACTTCAAGAATACAAATCAAAACTCTTAAAATCATAAAAGACAAAATCGAAGCAATTCCCAAACTCCAGAATAAAATTTTAAATTTGGATAAATTTTGATAACTTTCATTAAAATAATAATTTAGTCCTTAAATTTTAATAAATAACAATTTAATTTCTATACTTTACCATTTATAACGACTTAGTCCTTATTATGAAAAATATTCTTAAGATTTAATAAAATCTCTTACATATATAGATTGTTAAATTGATCGAAAATAAAAAAAAAATATTTATAAACTATAAAGATTAAGTTGTTATATAATGGAAGTTAACACTTAATTTTAAAGAGATTTTTTATAATAGAGACTAAATTATTACATATTAAAATTTAAGAACTAAAAATTGTTACAAATTTGAAAGTATAGAGACTTAACCGTTATCAATTAAAGTTTAGGAGTTACATTGTTACTTTAATGAAAGTTTAAGGACTAAAAGTGATTTTTACCTTAATTTAAACTTTTTTTAAATAACATCATTATAAATACGAATAGAGTCATTATTATTCACATTTGCTATGATTAACTCAAACACCCTTAATTAGGGGGAAATGTCACATCAATTTGAATGGTTCTAAGACCAACACCTAGGTCTAAAAAATGGACCATATGATTTATTTTTCTTAATCTAGGGTATTAGAGGGGCCCACTGATTTCTTTTTTTAAAAAAAAAATTGATATATTACCATTTGAAATTTCAGTCATACCCTTCTAACATGTGATAGCAATAAGAAGAGGAGTATGATGTAGAAAAAGCAAAGCAAAAGAAGAGGGCAAAATAAAAGAAGGGCAGAGAGAAGAGATGCCCGTGTGTTTAAAAAGACAAGAAATGGATGCCTTTCTATTTATACATTCAATCTGTTTTAGAGCCATTGCTTTTATTAATGTGGATTCTTTTATATATATATATGGGAAATTTTCATAGATTGAAAAAATGTCAAACTATTTATATAAAATAGCAAAAAAAAAAAAAATACTGATAGACATTGATAAACTTCTATCAACGTATATCACAACTATCTAAAAAATTTACTATTTTGTGTAAATAGTTTCATTATTTTTCTTTTTTTAAAAATTGCCCTATATATATATATATATATATATATCAAGCTTAATGTTTTTATAATATTTTGGAAAATTAATTATACATAGAAAAAATATCAAACTATTTATAAATCTATCGCGGATAGACAATAAAATTTTTTTATATTTATAAATAATTTGGCTCATTTTTTTATATTTAAAAACAACCCTTATATTTTTCTAAAAATAGGTTAAATTATAAATTTCATATTTTAACTAAAGTTATGTATAATAATCGATGAGATCTAATTTGATAACCATTTGGTTTTTAAAAATTAATTATATTTTCTTTCAATGTTTTATCATGGTTTTTTATCTTTCTTAAGTAAAAAAGTTAAATTCTTAGTGAAATTTAAAAAATAAAAACTAATTTTTTTTTGTTTTTAAAACTTGGCTTGATGTTTTAAAACGCTGGGGTAAAAAATAGACAACAAAGCATAAATTTAAATGTGGAAGAGATGTTTATAGGCTTAATTTTCATAAATTAAAAACAAAAAATCAAGTGGTTATCAAACGAGACCTTAATTTTTGTTTTTGAAAATTGTGCTTAGTTTCTCACAATTTCTTAATCATGATTTCATTTTTCATAAGAAACAATTGAATTCAAATATATTATTAAAAAAATTGAATTATAATTCTAAAAAAATATATATTTTTTTAGTTTTAAAAGTTTGGCTTGTAAATCCATAAGTGCAAGTAGTATAGTTTAATAGGTTTAATTTTTAAAAATTAAAAATAAAAAATTAATTAATTATCAAAAGGGACTTTAACCATAAAAAGTGTCTAATAAATCTTTAACATTTTCTTAAAAAAAAAATCTAGTACAACAAACTGTAGAGTTAAGTATTTTAATTTTTTTTTTTAAAAAAAAACTTTATTGTTGAAAATATATGCATTAATCAAAGTTATATATATCTTTAGTATTTAGAAACATATAAGACAATAAATCCTTAACTGCATCTGGATTCCAAAACATTCTTATGAGGTTTCTTTTCTTTATAAAACACAAAAAGAAAAAATCTATTTGTAATTAAAAAATTATTCTCATTTCTGAAAAGTAATTTACCATGATGCAAGTACTTTAAGTGCTTAATTAATATTTTTCCTCAAGAAATATTGAAAGAAAAGGTTCATTATTATTATTATTATTATTATAAATAAAAATAATAATAATAAGTTAATGCTGATTTATGTATATATATAGAATTAGGACTCAGGAGTTCAAATTCCTCGACCATGAACTAAAATAATAATAATAAAAATAAATCAATATCACTAATCATTATACTTATTTTTTTTAAAAAAAATGCAACATTATTATCAAAGACAAAACAACCATGTATTATTATTAAAATTGTTTTCAAATATTGAAAATAAGCTAAACTATTTATAAATATAGAAATTTTTTATTATCTATCAACGATAGACCACGTCGCTCCAGCGATAAAATTTTATCACGTTCTATGGCAAATAGACAGTGAAAATTTTCTTTATTTGTAAATATTTTGATATTTTTGTCTGTTAATGGTAATTTTTCTATTATTATTCTAAAAAACCTTGTATTATTTTTTTTTAAAAAAAAACCCACATTTAATTAGAAACAATTTCACATCTCTCTAACTTTTTTTTTTTTTTTTTAATGCACTCAATTTATAGAAAATCATATATATTTATATGAAGCCGTTGTTAATTTTGTTCATTCACTCTCCATTTGTTTACGTAAGAAAAAAATTATATATAAAAAAAAAAGCAAAAAATATAGAACTAAGAACTTTTCTTTTTCATTATTTACTTTTCAGTTTTTGTACCTAAAAAAAGAAAAAGGAAAGTAAAGTAAAAGAATTTTGAAAAGCATCCAAGGATTAGTAAGAATTTCAACTGGCTTGCAACTTTATAAATTTTCTATTTGCCTGAAATTTTGGGATAGAGATGATTTTTTAGTCTTGTATTTTTGAAGACTCATGATGACACTTCTTTGGTCGTAGCTTTCTATTTTTAAAAATTATTCTATCTCATTATAAAAATTTACGGAATGATCAGGTAACACGTATTACTAATAAATACAAATTCGAATACAAGAATGAGATTCATGTGTTCGTTGTTTTCATTCGTGACTTTATCATTGTGATTTTGTTCGTAGTTTTTTGTTGGTTAATTGCAACTCGCAAGAACAATTTTGTTGCCCATGACTTAACTATACATGCTCGAAGATGTAGTTTTTCAACAATCTGGCTTGAAGACCTTCCATAGGAAAATTATTCTATTCTCTGTTTTGATTTGATTTGTCCTTAATGTCTTTTTTTTTTCTCCTATTATATTAAAAAATAAATACAAATTCAAATTATAACTTAATAATAATTGTTATTGTATATAGATTCGAAATCCATTTTATGATTTTTCTCACATATGTTAAACAATGTAAAATTATTGGTCAAACTATCAGCCACATATTGTGAGTGTGATTGTTTGGTTTTGTAATTAATATTTTTTTCATCTCAAAAGTGGTTTTATGAAGGGAAGATTAAAAAAAAGTGTGACTCAAAAGTATTATTTTGAGACACAAATCATAAATTGTTTGCCAATTATTTTATTAATTAAGAACACATTTTGAATGCCAATAATATTATAGAATAAAATGAAATTACTTTCAATTGAAAAGCAAAAATGAATAATTAAGGGTGACTATATACAGTTTCTAAGTTTTGACCAAACCACTAAAAGGAAAATCCAAATAATTTCAAACTTAGAACTCTATAATTTTTAAGTGTTTATAAATATTTTTTTTACATTTATAAATATTTTTTTAAACACTTAGAAAATCAATCAAAATTAGTCTTAAACTATTTTGATAAAAATTGTTCAAAATACACTTTGAAATTGTTTCAAAAGCTATTTTGAGTGGTTGTCAAACACTTAAAAATTTAAATCAAATGCACCATAAAATTTTATCAAGTGGTTATTATGTTGGTGGCCATATAAAATACTTTTGATTAAAACTTTGACCAAACAAGGTAAAAGGAAATACAAATCAATTTTCAAACTTGATTATAGTGTTGAAGGGCAAGAATAGAGTACGATAGTAAAATTTTATGTCCACGGTTGAAGATTTCACGTCAAAAAATGTAAACTCCTCACAATTTTCATAAAATACATCATTAATTTTGAAATTAAACTCTATCTTTATCTAATATAGTATACATATATAATTCTTCCATTAAAAAATTAAAGGAGACAATAAAAAGTTTTTACAAACTTGTTTTCATTTTTTAAATTTGATTGAGATGTCAAATGTGTATTTAAGAATTGTGATAAATTAATTAGACTAAAAAAATGAGTATAATTAACTAAACGAAATCGTGATCAAATAGTTTATAACCTCTTTTAAGTACATGTGTCAATTAAAACCTCAAACTAATAGTTTTATCAATTTAATCTCTATACTTTTATATGTGAATCAATTTAAATCATACTAATTATTCATAATTATTTCCACTTAATTCTCTCTAAAATCAACTCGAAACATACATTAAATTTTTCTTCTCTCAAAATTATATTAAAGTAGTTAAAGAAAATTAGGACATAATCATTTCTAAATAGTTCAAGAAACCATTTTACTCTTAAATTAATCTCTAATATTACGTTAATCTATGTATTTAAGAAGATTCACTTCAAAGTTTTAATTGATGTAATTTTTAGTGTGGTGTTCTAAGTTACGCAATCCAAATTATGGGTAAAAAATCTGATTTTTATCCAATATTTTTTAATCTAAATGAAATTAAGAGAGAACAATTAATCTCCTCTAGGGTTGTGTGGAAGCAAATTCAAAGATTGTTCACGAGTTTCAATATGTTTGTAAAATTTTCCATTTTTGGGAAGAAAAAACTAAAAAGGGTTTTAATTCAGATTAATCATGAGATAAAAGAGAGAGAGCATGTGAATCATTTTTTAAAAGCATTTCAAAGTAAACATCTATCCCAAAAGCCAATTTCCAAACACGATTCCTCGTGAATAATAATAATAATTTTTTTTTTTTTTGTAAAATTATACATATACACATATACATAGAGAAATTACTATAAACAGAAAAAAATATCAAACTATTTACAAATATAGAAAAATTTTACTTTTTATCAGCGATAGAATTATATCGTTGTCTATTGCTCAAGGGATATAATTCTATCGCGTTCTATCGCTAATAGACAATAAAAAAAATTTTGTATTTGTAAACAGTTTGACTTATTTTTCTATATTTGATAATAACTCCATATACATATACATACATTATTTTTGTCCCTAAACTTTAAAATTTATACAATCTTAGTTTTTGTACTTTTAAATATCTAATTTTAGTCGTTATACTTTTAATAAATTTTAAATTAAGTCTCTCAAAGTTAATTTGTATCAAAATTGACTAAATAATTATAATAATTTTTATGAAAAAAAATATGATATCTGAATATGTTTTGAAAATCTATAGAGAAAATACTAATAGATGACAAATAATTAAAAAAAAATCAACAACAAATAAGCATACGGATTAAATTTCAAATTTTTTGAAAATATAAGGATTAAAATTGAATAAGAGTAGTATAGAAAATGGTATTTTCCATATATATATATATCATTGTCATTATGGAATCTCATCTGCCACAATAATAGTGAATAGAGAAGAAAATAGAGAAAAAGTGTCATGAAAGTCATGACTATGAAAGAATCTCTAAATGAAACTTAAAAATGAAGTTGGGAAAAATAATGTTGGGTTTATTGTTTTCCTCTCTAAGTTTCTTGTAGGAATGTGACTAAGGGGAAAGGATAATTTTTGACCTTTGTCTATTCCCAATTTGGTGTAATTTTATTCTTCAAATTTAAAAGGAAAATATCCCTAATTTAAATGGTCGAGATTTAGTTTGATTTGTTTAATTTTAATTTATATTCATTTCATATATTAAAGATTAAACTATAAGTTTAGCCGTCTCTATAATAGAGACTTTTTAATTTTGTGTCTAATAGTTTTTCATAACAAAGATAATTATAAATTTTCGTGTAGCTTTTAATAATATATTGTTGTATCAAGTGTCACGCCAATTTTTATCTTTATGTTGTGAAAAAATATTTTTTTAAAAAAAATTATAAAAAAAATTAATATTTTTTTGAAAAGTTCAAAAAATGAAAATAGAACTTTTCAAAACTTGAAGATATTAGTTTGAGAGTATTTTATATAATTTAACAAAAGTATTGTTATTTGAATTGTTTATTTATCATATCATATAATATATATTCTTTGGAACTACGTGTCGCATTGTATTACTAGTTACGTGTTGCTTCAAAACTTTAATGCATCAGACTATAGGAATTGTAATCATTAGTGATCCAAAATTTTCTCCTAAAAAAACAATAAATAATATTTATTTATTATTGTAAAAGATCCAAAATTCTAATGATGTTCTATTCATTTGAGAATCGCATCTGATTCTGAATTTTGCCACTTTGCTCTGGCGAATAGGGTCAGCTTTCCACTTTTGCAACATTTATCCATGGTTTTTTTTTTTAAATATTCTCTAGCTATATAAATTAAATTAGGTTTAAAATACTAGATCACTTTATTTTGAATTTTATTCTATTTTTGGTGCATGTATTTTTGCTTTAAAATTAGTCTTTACAATTAGAGTTATCTATTTAGCCTACGAATGCGTCCAAATGGGACAGAAAATTTCCGAATACACGAGCAATGGAAGAGAGAGGAAATTTTTTCCCCATTTACCAATTGAGGTCGGGGATAGAGAATATATTTCCCGACCCCACCTTGCCCTGGCTATATATATATATATTTAAAGAATTAAATACGAAGTAGTTGTTAAAAAAAATATTTGGTTGAGATGAAAATTTTAATAAAATTGTTTTTAAAAACAAAACGGATAATTTTTTTTCGCAGGGAATCCTGTCCCTTTCCGGCGAAAAAATTAGTGAGGACGAGGAATGGATTAGGGGGTGGAGACGGGGAAACCGTGGACATCTCTACTTACGGTTAGTTTTCTTGTTGTTGTTTTTTCGAAGTTCATAGGTCAGTTAGTTATGTTCAATTTGGTAAACAATTTAATCTCTATAATTTGATAAACAATTTAATCTCAATAAATCATTATTATTATTTAACTAATTTTGATTGAGAAAATTAATTTTCAAAAACTAAATTTAAGATTTATTAATACTAGAACTAAAATTGAATAATTAAAATTATATCGGATAAATAGAACAAAACTCAAAATACATTGACTAAAATAATATTTTAACTATTAAATTATTAAATACCATAATAATTATGGGCTAACATAAGCATATTTTAAATGACATACATGTATACCGGAGAAAAATACAAAAATTCCAATCATCTACCCTCGTAGGTTAAGTGAAAGGACCGAATTTTATCACTTATTAGTTTTCAATACATATTCAAACTTAAATAAGTTTATAAATGATTATTCATAAAGAATAACCGTGGCCGCTTGTTCAACACAAGAATTTTAACGACTATCTATGATCAAATTATTTGACATATTAAAAGGAGATGAAAAATCAAATGAATATAACTTTAAAATTTCAATTTCATCAAATTCCACTCTCAATCTCAACTCTAAACTTGAAAAAAGCATTGAAAGGAAAAATTGTTTATTTCATTAAATTTCGATTCCATAATTACGCAAATTTTGTATTTTTTTTTTAATAATTCTGATAATTTTGAAAACATATGTACGATAAAAATTTACACAAAAATAATAAGATTTCAGATAAAAACAAGAAAAATTTTCACAGATAAAAAAAATGTCAAATTATTTATAGAAAATAGCAAAAAAATCACTAATAGATTTCTATCATTTATATCACTGAGAGTCTATCCGCGTTTATCATAACTATCTAAAAATTTGGTTATTTTGTGCAAATAATTTTCCTTATTTTTCTATTTTTAAAAATTTCCCTAAAAACAATACCGCTGATTTTTCTAATAACACAGTTGCGAGCTGAAAAGAGATTTACTAGTAAGTGGCAAGTTTACATGGACGGAACAAAAAATGTAGCTCGAAGAGGCCAATACTTTGGCACTATAATTAAATTTCAACAATGGGGAGAGGCAGAGAAGTGAATTGAATTGCCTGGTCTATGATTAACAAATGAAAAAAGTACACTAAAATGTATTCCGTTAAAAGATCTTAAGCTAAGGCAACCCAAAGAAGAATCTCAGTACTCGTAAATTGCTGCACAAAGGGCACAAATATCAAACAAATATACCCACGCAAAGAACACGAGCATCTGCACCTTTCTCTTACCAATTGCCGTGGCGTAGGAAAACATTGAGCATCAGGGTGTTGTGATTTCATCAGCTCTTGGATTTGCAAAAGCTGGGGGAATCAGCTTTCCACCATTGGTTCTGGATCGGATGGCTCGGGCCGGGATTTGTTGGATTGTCGCACTGAGTTGAAAAGAATGTCCTTGATAACCTAAGGAAAAAGTACCAAACAAAACTGCAGTTAGGGAATAATGTACAACTTTGAGATGCTCTTCTGCGAAATGAACATGCCGATTAAGAAGGGAGAGTAACGCGAGGCACCTGTGACATCAAACCATGAACCTGCTCCACCGTTATCTTTGCACTGTCACGAGTGATCTTAGCAAGTTGGGAGTCTTCCTGCAAATGGAGGATGAAATTACAAAAAATAATACTTGTATATGAACAAGAGTTCATTCGGGTGTCAAAATGAATATTGTGCAGAGTAGAGAGAGTGGGTTGTGTATTTTCCATTCACAAATTTACAGAAATACAATTTTTTATTTCAAAAATCTTGTGAGTTAGAAATAAAAGGAGAGAATTCTTGTTAATCACATAACAGATGAACATATCAAAGTGAATTTGACACTGCCAAAACAGGACATAACTTTATTACCAACTAAAGGATAATATAAACATAACTCGTAAAGTACACATGGATATGCTAGCACCACCAATATAAACCAGTAAAACAACAATGTGCTTGGCTTAATTTCCAACACGGTGGTTAAAAGGAAGAACCTACTTCAGAAGAGAATAGGATGCATAAAACTGGTGAATGGAGTAATACGTGTACAACCAAGAAAAACTTAATTAATCAGAATCTGTGTCAGACCTAAAAAGAAACAAAACAATTTCCTTTCTTGGTGGCCTCTTTTGTTTGGTTCCAATTTTTTTTGCCTTTTCTTTTCATGGCCTCCTTTTTTGTATTTTTATTCTTAATGGAGGTTGGTTCCTAGTGTGTGTTTGTGTATATAATTTATATAACAGATTCTTGCAATAGTTATGATATCAAATGGTTATGTCTACTTGGCCAACCTCAACATAGCTCGACCAAAAGGTTACTATTCAAACCCTCACCCACAACATGAACTAAAAAGACAATAGGTTATGCCTATTTGGGCATGAGTTAAATATTTCAAATTCAAAGCAAAATTGTTGCTA
This sequence comes from Lagenaria siceraria, assembly GCA_002890555.2. NCBI lineage: Eukaryota > Viridiplantae > Streptophyta > Magnoliopsida > Cucurbitales > Cucurbitaceae > Lagenaria > Lagenaria siceraria. The sequence goes on from CM016490.1 coordinate 18,846,692, forward strand.
GATACTAACCAATGCTAGATACCTAGGACAACAAATGAATATATAGACCAACCACAGTAGAAATAACCAAGTAGTGAAGAGTGCTATATCTAAGGGATTAATTTCTGAGAAGTGAAGTTAATGTTAAACTTTAGAATATCCAATATGTTCACTCAGAATCTGTATGGAAAGGTCTCGAATTGTTTAACTCCTCACCCTCCGTTTTTGTAATATCGTTTATAGCCTAAAAGATCGGATACAAGATATGCATAATTTATCTACAGTACAAATTATAACATATAATCTTTTATAGCTTATGAAATAGTAGATAGATGCACATGCATGTACCAGAGAGAGGAGAGCTGCGTATGCTCCTACATGTATATCGAAGAAGAAAGAATAAGAGAAATGACATAAAATACCTCCTTCTTTCTCTGAGAAGGAGCTATTAATGGTCCAAAGCGGGAGTGAGCCAACTGATTCTCCACCTGCTCAAGTTTTTCAGCTGCAAAGCACAAAATAAACAACTAAAAAGAATCATATAAAATTCAGATCACACCTAATGATTTGAGTCAGAATATTGAATAGAGTGCGTTGTAATGAAGACAAGGATACCTAAATCTGAAATTTGCCCAGCAACATAATCTCCGTTACCCAAGAGAGGAGAAGACGAAAGAGTATTAACCCAGTACTTGTTCCAAAGTAAATCCAAGAGGTGGCAATCAAGTGAAGACTTGAAATAAGTGATATCAAGCGCATAATACTGCAATAACATGTAGAAGTTAAGAAAAGCGTGTACTCAATGGAAATTAAACTAAGGAAATCTAAGGAGATGAAAGATCAAGGGAGGAAACCTGTTTACAATGCACACCAAAGTCTTCAATCTTATTCAGTGGGATGGTTTGATACTCAGAAACAGGCTCATCTGGTGGCTTATATCCTTCAGGGTAGGTCCTGAAAGCCCCGATCTCAACCTTTCCAGCAGAAACAGTTCTTGTAGGATCAATTACAACAGCCAGAAACGGCTCCTGAAATTGCTGGTTTAACATTTGTGTGGAAACATCAATACCCGAAAGCCAGCATCCGTAACCTGGATGAGAATGGTACCATCCTACAACATTCTCCAACCTTCCCGCCTAAATCATAAGATAACCATAATATATAAACTATGAAGCTTGTAAAGAATTCACAGATAGACGGCATCACTTGACTACTACATATGAAGGAAATTAATCAATCCTAAAGAAACTCAATAAAGTCAAAAACCGTCAGCATTGGATCTATGATGCGAGACATTTGACGAACTTAGATATCTACACATCAATAACAAACATAAGGATACACTAAAAAAATACATTCAACTTCAGAATATACTCCTTCAATGAAACGCTCAACGCTGCCAAATAAACTCAAACTTCATACATAGCAGGCGTACGTATATGAAACTTGTCGAACCAAAACATAGAAATAATTTTCAACTAAAAGTAGAAAGAAAGCGATCCTAAATGACGAATTCAAATAGAATATAAGAAAAACCTGCTTATTCGTCTGAGAATAATCAACCATATACTCGTACGCATCAGCCTGGGCATTAACCCTAGTCTCGGTACCTTCAACAGGCAAAGCAAAGGCATCCATGACGATAATAGCGTCTCCATCAGTCTTCCCCTGCATAAGTCCCATGACCTCTATAGTTCCGCCGGAGCGTGCATGGACGACCATTTTAAGAAGCGCGAGGGCAGAGATCTTCACACGCTTGAAGTAATGAGGATCATTTTGCCACGGCTTTTCCTGCTGGAACTTGGCTTGTGCGGCCTCGTCGTAGTAGAATATCGCATCGGAAGCAGAATCTGAAGCTTTGGAGGTGGTCGGAGGAGTATCGACGGAGATGATATTGTTCTCAAGCTCCCAGGTTTTCTGAGCTATTTGTGAGGAGGACGGAAACGGCTCCATTCGTCTCGAAATGGAAGACGAACGAGAAGAATATGAAGAAAAATGCTCCCAATATTCGTCTGAATTCAGATTCTTCAATGCTTTTTTTCTGATTTATGTGGAAGAAATTGGGGTTTCTTCAATGGCAGGTTGAAGGAGAAGCGAGTGGAATTCCCCCAATTTACAGTAACCGAGGAAATTAGATTCTCTCATCACACCGCCAAAAACATGAACTTGAATGAGCATGGCCCATTAGGTTTAGGCTCGGCCCATATAGTTATTGGGCCGATGTAGGCCGGCCCATTTTGAACTCTAATAAGCCTGAATTTAGAAATAAAGCCCACGGCCATGTCTAGTTGTCTGGACCTTCGTTTATTTTTCTTTTTCTTTTTCTTTTTTCTTTTTTTAAATATTACTTTATTTCTTTTGATTTTGATTCATTTTAGTTTATGTATTTTTTAAATATTTATTTTAGTCTCTATACTTTTACTTTTGTTTATATTAGACTAATTACTTTTAAATTTTCTATTTTAATCATATATTTTTTTTAAAAATACTCATTTTAGTTCATTCGTTCATTTTTACTTCAATTTTTCAAACGAGACGTTGACATGAAACTTCATTTACTAATTTATTTTTAAATTTAACCATAACTTTATATTAAATATTTATATTATACAGCAAGGTTGAAATTGAAAATTTAAAAGTATAGATACTAAAACGAACAAAAAATGGAATTATATGAACCCAAATGAACCTAAATAATTATTCACTACAAAAATGAACATTTTAAAAGTAGATAGAATGAAATAAACTAAAATAAAAAGTACACAGACCCAACTAGTATTTAAGTTTATTTTTAACATCATAATTGATAAAACAAAATATATGAAAATTTTTACATATAGAAAGAATGTTAAACTATTTACAAAAAAAATAGCAAAAAATACTGATAGACATTGACAAACTTTTATCGGCATCTATCAGTTATAGACTTTTATCATTTCTATCACTAACAAATCCTGATAGGCGTGATAGACTTCTAATAGACTTCTATCAACGTCTATCGCAACTATCTAAAAATTTTCCTATTTCGTCTAAATAGTTTTTTTTTTTTTTTTAAAAATTGTCCTCAAATATATCGAATTATCAATATACTGATTGGTGCTTGTGTTTTTACATTCCGACATGACATAAGTCTCGAATTTTTATCATCATATGTTTTGTTCTTATTTTCTATTTATATATATATATATATATTATTTGTGTGTGGTTGAGATATAAACATGTCATCTTCATTTCTCAATAACTAAACAAATGAAAAAAATTAATAAATAATAAATAATTTTTATTTTTATTTTTATACATTAAACAAGTATAATATAATATTTAGAGTTGAACCGACCCATCACCCATTAACAAAAAGTAATCCAATCACCTAAGTGATTAAAACACACCAAACAGTATAATTCAATAATAATTGATACGTACGGCCTTTTAAATTGAAGATTAAAAAAAATATATTTTATTTTTTAAATAAAAATATAAGAAACAAGAAATTAATTTAAACATACTACTATACAATACTATGTATCAAACTCAAATGTTATCGATATTTTAATCCATTGGAATGTAAATGAAATTATTTTATTTGATCAATAATTATAAAAAAAAAAAAACAAAAAAAAAACACTTTGGTTAAGTAAAAAGTGCTTGTGGGTTAAATTTAAAAATTCCACATCACCATTTTCTTAAAATAATCTAGATTTTAATGTTAATTAGTAAAAGAAAGAATGTGTAATCCATGACTAAAAAAGAGCACTTAGGTCTTGCCTTTATAACGAAGCATGCTTCTTCAATTTGGTGGCGGAAAAAAAAAGGCTAATAAAGAAGAGCATGCTTCATCCTTTTTAATTACCCATTGTTTTTCTTTAAACTAAAAGTATTAATATTAATTTAAAAATAAAATTGATTTAGGAACAAAAAAGCAATAAATAAAGTATAAGTGATAAGTACTAATGGTTGAGTTTTGTGTTTGACATGCTTTTTTCCTTCTATTTCTTTTCTTTTTTCCTAACTACCACAATAACCTTTAATTTTTTATATTCATTTTGCCCCATTTATAATGAAAGTTTTCTATGGTCCCATATGTTTTCCTTTGTCTTGTATTTTTTTTTAAAAATTTCTATATATAATATATATAATAAAAACGTGGAAGGAAAGTATCTCAATTTTATCTATAATTGCATGGTGGTTATTGAATTGACTTAAGAAAAAAATATAAAGTTTATTTTTATTAAAAAAAATTATGATAAAAACTATTTAAAATATACTTTAAAATTTATTTTAAGTGGTTGTCGAATATTTTGATTTTTTTTTTAAATTACTTATTTTTTAAATTAAACCCTCTAAAATGTATTCAAAACATACCCTTAATCAAAACACGTACAAATTATCCATATCTGTTACATGAATTTTGAATTTTTCCCTTGCAACCAAAAAAAAAAAAGTAAATTAAAGTAATAATGGAATAAATGGTTTGTTGTTTTTTTTATATAAATAATTGTTTATTTAGTTATTTTATCGAAATTAATATTTTGATACTTTTAGAAACTAAAATATCTTAGGGTTAAAAATTGAACCAATCTTAATATTTATTTATTATTCGACAATCAATTAATTTTTATTTTTTTTTAATTAAACCTATAAATATTACTTCCACCTATAAGTTTTGATTTTAAGCTGTCTACTTCCTTTTCATGTTTTAGAAAACCATACCACGTTTTGAAAACTAAAAAAATAACATTTTAAAACCTGTGTTTATTTTTATAAATTCAAAAGTTTATTTAACAATTTTGAAACCTATAATTAAAACAATAGAACAAAAAAACTAAAATCAAATTTGTTATCAAAACGTCAAGAATATAGTTAAAATTTATATTTCTACAACAATAAAAATGATACGTTTTTTTATAATAATTTGGGGTAGGAGAATTGGAACCACATATCTCGTAATTACTAAAACACTCAAATATCAATTAAGTCATGGTCGTTTTGGCAATAAAAACATGCTTCAACTTACTCTAAATCAATTAATTTATGTTTTTAGTTTTTTATAAAAAAAAATATTAATGTTAAGTCTTATATTTTGAAGTTTGTTCAATTTTATGTTCATTTTGATAATAATAATAAATTTACTATTTAAAAAATTTGGTAAAAACGAATGCATGTAAAACTATTTAAGAAAATATCACTTTATAAATTTACCAATTTTGTTATTATTGTTTTTTTTTTGGTGAGAAAATACCAATTTTCAATTATTAAAAGTACAATATGAATTACGAATTACGATGATGTGTATAAATTTGGTTAGAGTCGTAAATGACATTTCCTATAATATCATTTTTGCTTTTAGAAATTGTACCTTGATGTTTATCCCGTAAGATATTGAGCAATGGAGTTCCACATGCAAACGAATCATAGAAAAATATTACAAATACAATAGAAAAATTAAAACCACAAATTCAATAATACAATGAAAAACTTAGATTATTTTAGATTGGATAGTCATTTGGATTTTATTTTAAAAAATAAAGCTTATAAATATTATTTGTCTATTTAAATTCATTTTTTATTAGCTTCTTGATAAATGTTTATAACACTTAAAGTGAAATTTTGAAATCTAAAAAATAATTAAAAATTTGTTTTTGTTCTGTTACAATAATTCAAAAAAAAAAAAAAAAAAAAAAAAAAAACAAACGCAAGTATTTTATTAAAAATGAAATAAAAATCTAAGGTCTCAATTTAGTCATTCTATTATTTGAAAAAATAACAAGTGTCTTACGTCTAAGCTGTAATCCTAATTATATTTATGCATGCATAATTATAACGATCAAATTTTAAATTTTCATCTTAAAAAAAATAATTTTGAACAATTTAAGCTATCTACTCAAATTCAGTAGTACATAATTTTCATGTGCGTATAAAACTTATTCAAAATTTCAATTTAATAACAGTATAAGCTAGAATCTCGTGTCTCATATTTGAAACAATTTAGAACTTCTATTAATATTTTTTTAAAACCATTAATGCACGATTCTCATGTACCTATAGAAAGACAACCTCTTGTAACCTGTTATGCAGTGACTATAGTGTTTTATGCCTTTGTGGTGAGGTCGGCTTTTGAACTTGATGTTCTTTCTTATAACTCAGTATGTCGTGATTCTATTATTTTATTTTAATAGAGTTTGCGTTTATTTAAAATTAAAAAAAAATTCTTAATCTTGACAGTATGAATGAATGTAGTACATAGGTAAATGTTGAAATGGAATGGACTTATATATATTTGCTACTTCACTAAAATTTTAGACCAAGAAAAAAATTATCTAAGATTTTTGAATTCTCTTAAATGAAAAATAGTTTTTTTTTTCAAAGGAAATGAAAAATAGTTATGGAAAACTAACTAATAAAATTAATGATGAATGGGGTTACGTTTTGTGACTATAGTACAAAGCTCTCTTCATTAAATATAAAACATAGACAAATAACTAAAAAATGATATTATTATTTATTTATAGCAAAATATTGTGACGTCAGATTATATTTAATAATAAAGGTTACGACGGTGTCGCTTTATTCTCTGATTATTTTATATATACAAAAAAAATTAATTTGAGTCCACAAGAAATTATGAAAGATGAAAAAAAATAAACAAATAAATAAAAAATTAAACAAAAGAAACTCTCTACAATAATGACAGCCATCCACGTCGGCTCGCAATAGCGATTGTCTGAAAGCAATACGGACTGCATCGGAACGGCAAATTTATTTTCTCTCTCAAATATTATTTAAGTTAAAATGCAATTCTAGTATATTTAATTTTAATTCTTATATTTTTTAAATAAATTTTAAATTTAATCTATATAAACTAGTTAAATAATTATAATTTTCATGAAAAAAATATAATATAGAAATACGTTTTAAAATTTATATCGAAAAGGTTAATAGGTAACCAATTGTTTTGAAAATCCAGAATAAACTAGTAGTACAGATTAAAGGTCGTCTGTATTGATTAAAGAAAAAAAAAAATTTTTTATTTAAACTCTTTTGATAAAATCTAGTTAAAATACACTTCAAAACTATTTTGAATGGTTGCCAAACAGCTCGATTTGTTCCAAAATGACTCATTTTCAAAATTAAACATTTGAAAAGTTAATCCAAAAGTACCCTAAATGTAGGGTAAACTGCAAAAATCACTACTAAAGTAGGATGGTAGTTGTAATTGCACCATTAAATTTTTAATTGTAAAAACTGAGCACTAAAACTTATCTTGCGGATTTGAGGGTTTAATTTTAGTACTTGTATAAATTTGAGAGTTCAATTTTTACAATTAAAAGTTTGAGGGTATAATTGCAATTAATATTATATTTTAGGGGTTATTTTTAAAACATGCTTTTAAATTTAAGATGTATAGAAAGTAGAAAGATTAAAATTAGAAAAATATTAGAAATTAAAATTAAACAAATTTCAAAATCGAGGGACATTTATTAATTAATAAACTTAATTTGTTAAAAGGAAAAAGATATATATATATATATATATATAAAGAACATGCCTCCCCACCCTTCTGACGACTCTCTCACCCTTTTTCCAGGCTCAAGTTGCAGATACTCTCTTCTCTTGCGTGAAAAGTCTCCGCCTCTCTTTTTTCAGGTCTCATCTCCATCTGGGTTTTCCATTTTTCTGAGAATTTTTGCTTTATTTTCAGGTGATTTGGATTGGATTTGTGTTGTTTTTGCTTTATCTGAACTTACTGTTCTTTGATTCTTTGTTCTTGTGTTTTTGCTTGGCGATTTGGGTGTGTTTGTTTCTTTGACTTCGTTGCCAAATTTCTTGTACTGATCGTCAGAAAACCATTTTTCTTTGAATTGTTGAGTTTGCGAACCAATTGTTTTGTTGGTGATTGGGTAATCGCATTGAACAAATCATTTTTGGACAGGGTTTTTGTTTTTTTGGCTTGTTTTTTCTCAGCCATTGACTATGATTTTGTTGCGATGACCTTTTCAACCTTGGTGGGTGGCCATGATTTTCTAAAGTCTCGACTTTCAGATTCTCTTAACTCTCTTTCTTGGTTTCTCTGTTAAGATCAAATATAAATGTCATTTTGATTTTATTCTTTTTAGAAGATGGGTATGTGATATAATCAGTGGTTTCTGCCTGGATTTTTGTCTGCTAAAGACTTGGACTGAATGGAACAAATGGAAATTTGGAATCTGATTGCTGGTTGGGTCTTTACTTTTATAACAGTGGCGTAGAGCATGAAGAGTTGAAAGGTAGATAAAAGATCTTGTTTATTGAGAAATCTAAGCAGAAAGTTGTATTACTATTAGTAAGAATTTATGTTCCGTATTATTTTGGATAAGGAGTTCTAGTGAATATAAAGGATCACGTTTTTTGGGAAATCAAAGTAGAAAGTCGTGTTGCTATTTGTAAGAATTTATGTTCCGTATTGATTTTGGAAAGTTTGGTTCCTTTGGAGTCTTCGTCCAGAGATTGTAGAATTAAAACTATTGGTTGCATTGTTCTTATCAGGAATCTCATTTAGTGATTGTTACCTAATTCAAGTTTTGTTGTTATGTCCAAATGTGCAGATAATTATGGTGGTTCAAGGATTAGCTTTCTAAATGTGTTCGGTGTATTATTTTGTCTTCGCACAGTATCATTTTGGGCCTGGTTGATCAATGATTAGATTCTGGTTCTTTGATTAATATTTTAGATTCGACTGAGGTGCTCGTAGTTCCTTCTTGTTCACTGAATTTTTCTATGAAAGTGAGCTAAACTTCCCATCTCTTTCATGGATAGTAATCAGTTTGGTTCTAACTGGGATGATGTGATTTGTTCGATATGCTTGGATTTTCCTCATAATGCTGTACTTCTTCAATGCTCATCATATGACAACGGATGCCGCCCCTTTGTGTGCGACACGGATCATTTACACTCGAATTGTCTTGATCGTTTCAAAAATGCACATAACACAACTCCCCCATCAATATCTGATGTAGTTCCTCCAATGAACACAGAACCAGTGGCACCAGAAGATGATTGCAAATTATGTTGTCCTTTGTGTAGAGGAGACGTTAGTGGATGGAAGGTGGTTGATGAGGCCCGCATACATTTGGATGTAAAGAAGCGTTATTGTGAGGAAGAACAATGTAGATTTATGGGCACGTATTTGGAACTACAACAACATGCTCAGTTGGAACATCCACATGCTCGTCCTTCGAAGATCGATCCAGCTCGACAACTTGATTGGGAAAATTTTCAGCAGTCCTCTGAAATCATCGATGTCTTAAGTACCATTCACTCAGAAGTTCCCCGTGGGGTGGTGTTTGGAGACTATGTGATTGAATATGGGGATGATGAAAGTGGAGATGAGTTTGAGGATTTCCCTGGGGATGATGGCAATTGGTGGACCTCTTGCATCTTGTATCAAGTATTTGATAATTTTAGGAACTCAAGAAATCGAAGGAGGTCAAGAATTGGTGATACAAGAAGGGGAAATCGCCGTTCAAGTAATGACTTGTCAAATTCAGACGATAGTTCTGTGGCCTCGGTAGAATTTGCGGATTACGGTGTAGAAGAAATTGACGACGAACTTGTGAGTACAAATGTCTCTTCGAGGGGTAGTTCCAACCACAGGAGGTGAGAAAAATGCATTCCCCTTCAAATCCCCATTGAGCTCTATTCAAGTATTTCTGTTTAACTAGTTATTTGTGGGGCTTTATGGAACTTCTTAACATGTTTTGGCTGAAATTGACCTTAAGAACTAAACAAAATGAACTGTTATAACATTTATGAATTAGATGAGACTTCCTTTTGTTGCATATAGTTCTTAGCTCTACAAGTTGAACAGTTTAGCTTAGATGTCACCATACCGATATATTTGAGTTTCTTGTTCTAACTTGATTAATTCATATTCCTCACCAATCCCTAGTTCCCGAAGACGTCGCTCCCGCTTTTACGACAACTAGCCACTAGGTATGCATTTCCCCATGATCTGCACTGTTTTTGTATTGTCTCTATTTTTTAATACTCAACAGGACGGACCTTTTTAAGCTTGGTCTATTTTCCCCTCCTTCCTTTCTCACAAATATTTTCCCCTGTTTTCTTATGATTTTATGGCAGCGTCGGAAAATGAGGCGGAGTTAAGGAAATAGACGAACCATTTAGACGTAGAAAAGTTCTCAAATTCATGTTACAATATGTTATGTTTAAACGTTTAGTTCTTACATTATGTTGGCTTCTTTCTTTCTTTCTTTTGTTTGGTTTCTTAATCTTTTATGGGGTTGTCCTAAGATGTATTCTGCTTACTCATTATATTGTCAAAATGGATTGAAAGGCGCCAAACTGATGATAACTGATGCTTTAGTTAGTGTACAGCTGATCTAAATTTTGTTCCCTTGTTTCATTTAGAACTTTCTTATTCTTGCAATCTCGCTTATGGTTGTCGACATGCTTGATTGGCGTTGAGTCCGTGCATATTGTGTACGATATTCTAAAACGTCATGCTCTTGCTTTCATATTGTTTTGTACTCCTTTGTTCTCGAATCCGGAATTGTTTTGCTTTCTTTCCCAACTTCAATCTATTATGATTGACTTATGTTTGGCTTTAAAGTTCACAATTATTTTCACTTTATATGGGAGTGGCCTGAGGTCAGTGTCATACGATATGCTTAGATGGGAATCAAGTTAAAATTATAATGAGAAAGATATTATTATATTGCCCTTTAAACACAAGTCAACTTCTAAAGAATTGCCTTCTTACTAAAATGGATGCAATTGATGTTAGTTTCGTGCAGTGTAATGATTTTGAGCCGTTTGCTGCTGTTTCCTTCGTTGTGTTTGGTTTAACTTTTCAAGTGTTTAATTTTAAAAATACGTTATTTTAGAAAAAATTGAAGAGTTTATCAATCACTCAAAATAACTTTTGAAATACTTGTATTTTAAACCATTTTTATAATAGTTGAAATAATAATGACTTTTTTGAAAAATATTTTTCTTCTCAATTTAAATTGACTTTAAAATGTCATTTTGATAATAAAATACTTTTTTTAAAAAAAGAAAGAGAAAAAGACGGATTTGTAATTTTTATATTTAATTTAATAACTTGTCTTTTCACATGTAAAACTCTAATAATAGGCAGATTTATTTATTTATTTATTTTTAAAAATACTAACGTAGATTACTGGGTTTTGATTAGCTTTTTTCTGTTTGGTTTTTCACTTTATAAAACATATTTCAGATCTAAGCTAGATGTTGAAAACTAAAAAAGAAAAATTCAAGGTCAATATAATAATAATTTCGTTTTAAAATTGTTGCTTATTTTCTCTACAATTTCATCGGCAAAAGAGAATTTTGAATTCTTAATCAAATTTTAAATTTTGAAATTTTCAAAATTTTGTTTTTATTTTTTATAACATTAGTAGAAAGTAGGAAACAAAACATATAAATTTATAGGTGAAGGTGATGTTTATGATTAGTGTTTAAAAATAAAAAATAAAAAAGCGAATGGTTAGCAAATAGTCCTTATGTAATAAATACAAACAAACAAGTTTCACTTTTTATTCTATTAAGTTTTACTGGTATAAAATTCAAATTTTTATAATAAAAAGTAAATCATAAATTTAGTATTTGAACTTCGAAGTTTGTATCATTTAATTCTTAAACTTTTAAAAGTGTCCTATGCGACTTTATACTTTCAATTTTATCTCTAATAGTCTTTTGACAAAATCAACTTTTTTTTAAAGGAAATAATTGATCTTATACATGAATTTGAATTTTGTCTAACAAAAATATAAACTTCAATTTTGTGTGTATCGTCAGTAGATCCGTACAAAATTCATAATTTTGAAAACAAATAAATCCAGTGACTGAGTTTATGATTAATTCAACCTAGAGATACAAGTAAATAACATGAAAAAGACACTTCCATCATTTTGTTCTGAGATTTTACTTCCTATAAATGATGCCGTCGGCCGTAGTTACTAAAAAATATAGTATTTCAATTGTCCTGTTGCAGAAGCAAACCGACAATCATTTGCCTCGTTTTTGTTTTGGCCTGGCATACCCATGAGCTTGACGTCATAACGGCAACATTAATTTTTTTCCCCTCCTTATACAACACGTTGAGCGAAAGAACCGAACATTTAATCTCAAAAATTGATAATATAAACTTGGTTAAATTACGATCTCTATAATTTGAAAAAAGTTAGAATTTAGTCAGAACTATTTAAGAAAGTTTTATCAAATCATAGAGACTAAATTCTAATTTTAAACCATAGGGACTAAATTTTAACTTTTTCCAAATTATAGAGACTAAATTTATAATTTAACCTATAAACTTTATATTAATTGATTATCCTCGTTTGAACAATGATTAATCAATCAACACTGATCAGATTCACCATTTCATTACATTTCAGTTTCAGTATGAAATGGCAAAATTTGGTTCCTGACAGAAGAAACCCTTTTTCTACTCGAAACAGTTTTCTATACATATATACGATATGCCTATAAAGATACAATACCTCCCTGTAATTTACAAATGCTCTTCAAAGATTTTAATGTAAAATGGCAGAAAGCTATATGTAAGTAACATGTTCGGTACTGGCTTTCTAAATGAATTAAGATTGTATTTCTATAGGTGCCTAAACAGGTCTATATATACCCTTTACCTGTCCGATAGAACGGATTCGGTCCAAGCCAACATGAGGTCCCGGACGACTGATGGAAAATCTGCAACGATAGTCCCGGTTGCGGGGAAAGAATGTTATATTCGATTTCGATTGTGTAGAAGTTAATGTCTAAATGTGAAGATTTGGAATGATTAATGATTGTGAAGGTCTACCTTGGGCTACTTCCAAAGCCATTGATGGTATGTCTATCTGATCTTCAAGTAATCTATAGACGTCTACGAGCTAAGAAAGACAACATGACATTTTATTATTTTTAGTAAAAAAAAACATTTCATTGATAAATGAAATCAAGGGAACACCTCAAACACCTAAAGGTGATTATAGAAGAGATCGTCAATTGGTAACTAAAAAAGATGAGCTATAATGTAACAACATGACATTTTAGTATACCCTAGTATAATCAAATCAAAAAGGGATCGGAAGGAGATTACTGACCTCTTGAACATGAAGCTGTGAGTCTTCAGTCAAAGCAAGAAGCAGCTGTCGGCGGATTCCTTCGTCGAGGAGAAATAGGCGAGCCCCATCTTTGATTGTATCTTTGAGGTCAAGTTTATTCACAACTTGTCTTGAACCTTGCCTGGAGAGGTTGTCCAAGAAGAAACAAGTTAATAACTTAATGGTATATAGCCGGAAATAACATGTACCAGAGCTGGCTGTGTAATGTTACAGACAGGTCCTTCTTCTGCAATGCTGGGTTACTGCTCATCTTAATGACGTTCTCTTTAGCAAGCACTATAAGATTTTCGAGACGCTTCCATTGGAACATTCCGTCTTTGAATAAAACCTGAAGAGCAAGGAAGAAATAGACATATTAAGGAACTTCTGCACAGAAGTCGATAGCTCCATTGGAGAGAAAAGGTGGAAATAGTTTCAAAGAACTATTTTAACACAAAAATGTCTTATAAGATTTTGGGTAGCAGCAGTGTTTGATCAAACCTGAATGAGGCGCTCACGTAAAGCAGGGTTTGGATCTGTCAAAAGACGCTTTGCGACGTATGGATATGCAACCTGTTGGGAAATAAATAGAGAAAGACATATGGCAAACATGAGGATGGAGATCAGATCCTTAACAAGAGAAAGGAGCATAAAAGGATAAGGCAGTCCAAGCAAAGGTAACGCTTAGAAGTCCATTATTGCTTTCAATTTAATATACCCGTTTTCTTATAGAAACAACAAATTAAAATTCGTGAAGTGGGAAAGAAACTAATTTTCTTATGTCCAAGCACTGGGTGTTTATAGAAACACACTGACTAACTTGATCAGTAGCTTAAGAGTATTCAAGTATTTTGATAAAGGCCCCCCACCCCCCAGAAAAGACAGATTCAATTCCAGCAATCGATCTAGAGCCTTTCAACCACTCAAATGTTCTGAAACATAAACCAACTTTCTAAAGAAGACCATCGAAGCGTTTTTCACAAAACCTACTGCACAGTTAAACAAGCAACTAATGAAATTAATTGCTTCAGAGTACCACCCACCCACCAAACGAAAAGGGAAGAGCGCATTTAATTCACACGTTGGAACTATTCTAGACGTTTTCTCTACAACAATACACTCTTTTATTTACACTTCTCATTTCCTATTAAATGGATTGCAGTATCAATACTGAACCTGGTGAAACCTTCTAGCCACTAGATACCCAAGCATATTTAATCCCCTTGATTTTCTCCAAACTTGAGTCATTAAATAAGAATTTGTTATTATGCTTTAGTTGTTTGAAGATATTTGGAAGGAAAAAAAAATGGAAGAAAAAAAAATTGTCCACCCAGAAAAACCAACATAAACACTCGATTACTACATAGTATATACAGCTAAGAGTTCATTACTGAGATAATATATTTGCCTATTAACTAGCCCTAGCCCTTTGCAACATAAAATGTCATAGATGTAGAACTTTTCATCCTTTTACTAACAAAGAAAAATACCATAAGAATTTACAAGCATGTGCACCTGAAGTAGAACTAATAAATATGTAAGATATAACCTCACCTCAAGAAATTTGAAGTTGGGCTTGAGAGTAAAACAAATTCCCTCTTGAGTCAGCAGAGATCGAATAACAAGAGAAAACCTCTCAGGTATTCGGATAGGATAATTATAGACCAATTGATTGAACTTTCCTGGAACACGTGAAGCAAATATCATAGCGATCCTATGTTATGATTATTCGACTTTATCGGTATTCAGTATTCTGTTGTACTTAAAAGTCTCATAGTAAATTGAAACTTCACACAATCATATATAATACTTGGGACGTTACCAGTGACACTTCGGAAATTAAAATCAGATAACCCTTTCCCAGCAGAATTTTGCCAAATTGCTTCTAATGCCGGAATGATAGGAGCAACATCTGTTCCAGGAGCCAGAAATCCGAGCCTAGTGAAATCACTTGCCATTTCAGCATAATCCTCATTTACAGCATGCACGACAGCATCGATCAAGATCTGTTTATTTTGCTGATGGATAGAAAAAGCAATACCGCAAAAAGGATGAGAGAAAGGGTGAAATTAATATATTTCATTCAATTTTCCACAAGTAGGAAAACTTACCTGACTGAGGACAGCAACATTTCCAAAATCCACATATGCTATACGTCCATCACGCATTGCAAAAATGTTTCCAGGATGGGGATCACCATGAAATAACCCAAATTCTAGCAATTGCCGTAATGCTGCACTAACTCCAACTGTTAAAAATCCATCGACATCAATGCCAGCATTTTTAATAGCCTGGTTTGTATAAGTAAATTGTTAATACTTCTTCAAGAAGTACCCGAAAGGATCATGTACCAAAAAAATCATATTAACAATCAAAACCTGTGGGTCAGTGCAGCGGATACCATCAATCCATTCCATCACCAAAACTCGTGAACCAGAAAGTTGTTTGTAAACACGAGGAATTTTTACAGTGGGATCATTTTTGAAGTTTTCAAGAAAATCCTCAAGGTTACGGGCTTCCTGCATTAGAAAAGCAAAATTAGCATAAGTATTAAACAGTGAAGACATAAATTGTCTTCCAGCATGCTTTCAATTTATGGTTGCTTCAATGCAATGTGGTCCAAAATGACTTTGCTAGAGGACAGTTCAGATACATACCAAAGTATAATCAAGCTCCTCCAATAGCTTCTCACCAAATTCATCAACTATGAGCTCGGCATTACACCCAAGTTTTTGTAGACTGATGCCATTTAAAAAAGAAGCAAGTGTACGAAAGAGAAAAAGATCCTGGTAAATTATTGGCTCGATTTTAGGCCTTTGAACCTGCAGACAGATTATATAATAATACTGAGGCTAAGATTTTCTAAACGGGAATGAAAACTCTAAAATGTATAAACTTTCAGAAAATGTGAGGAAAATAATAATGTTAATTATATAAAAATCATAAAAACCTTGATAGCAACATCCTCGCCAGAGTCTCGTAGAGTAGCTCGGTAAACTTGACCCAAACTTGCGGCTGCTATGGTTCGTGATGAAATTTTGCTAAAAACTGCTTCAAGGGGGCGACCCAGTTCTTCTTCTATGATACCGAACGCAACCTACGCAATGCCAAACCACATGAAATTATCAGAAAAGTGCAAGATCCTGCATAAGGATGTCTCAAATTTATTAACTGCTAATAACAACATTCTACCTCATTAGGAAAAGGTGGAACATCGTCTTGAAGAATGCAAAGTTCATTCATATAATCTTCTCTAATAATATCGGGTCTGTTGGCAAGGACCTATCAAATGGAAGAAAGATCAAGACAGCCCCGAGATGTTGAAAAGGCATGTATGCTTTACAGAGCATAAATCTTTTCTAGATCACATGAGAAATAGAGCTTCCACTTCCTGAAATATAGGCTACTCAAAGCAAACTTTTTATTCTTTTTAAACATGGATACTCCGAGTTAACTTCTGATCTGTGATGGGGGTTTCAGCTGATTTTGGTAAATATCATGAATAGGAAAATAAAAGAGAAATCCTGATCAAGCTGCAAACGAAGCTTATAATATTGGCTTAATTCAGAGGACAAAAATCAGGGCATACTGCGCACTTTCTTGAATTCATGGAAGGTTCAAAAGTTGTAAATGGAGGAAACAGATAGATGACAGTAGCAGACACGTACAATAAAAACAGATTTTAGACTTCATTCAGCAAAACCGTTTATTATGATCTTGCTGATTAGGGAAAAAAAGACCAATAAAATGCAAACAATTATAAGTCGAAGAGACATACACTAAAAAGCAGCATACCTGCCCAGCTTTAATAAACGAAGGTCCTAAATCACACAAGAGTTTTCTAAGCTGCTGAGCACGAAATGGAACAACCTCTTCATCCCTTCCGACAAAGTAGTCATACATCAATATAGACCAGTATAATCCGAGATTCCAAACTATCTCCACACCACGAGAAATGAGAGACAAGACAGCTCCTCTGGATTCCAATACCTTATTTCTCACCTAATATAAGATTCATACAATTACACATGACAAGCTTAACTAAGTACTATTTTTCAACGCCATCATATGCTAAACATTCAATGTTAATGAATTTCAACCTAATTTTGCAAAAGAATACTAACAAATTGTTATCATTATATCACACCACAGGATTTTCAGAGAGATAATAACAATGGCGCGAAATAACATCAGTCACACAGTAAAGAATAAGATCCTAAAAACCAGCAGAATTCACAAGAAAGACAGGAGTACGCAAATAGTGGTGTACACATTCAGTTCTTACAAAGTACTGTTAAAAAATTCGTACTGTCTCGGGAGAATATTTGCGAAATGGTATACAAACACCGCGCTCGATATCTAGCAACTCCAAGGCAGTAGTGGATTTCGGCACCTGCCAGTCCTTTTTCTCACCGGAACCATCACTTCTTCCACTTGCTGCAGCTCTGGTACCGGAGACTTCAGCTGCAGAATTAGAAATTCGAATCACAGAAACCCTCTGCTTCCTTCCCCGCACAATCGTACTCCTACCTTTCAAGCTGTGTTGTTTAATAGAAAACGAAACGGCATGCGTGCAATTCGCAAGTACAAAATCCATAACCAAAGAACGAAAAATCAAAACCCTAAAATCTGGAGAATGAGAAGAAAGATGGAGTTACTGAGCTTGGCGCCGGAGAGAAACAGCGAACAATCAACTTCAAAAATCAGTTAGTCGATGATTCATCATTGAGATTCGTGCGATTCGATGTGGGCAATCGGGAACCTCATAATTACGAGAGCTTGATAATTGATCCCCTCCACAGAAATACTTTTAGCCATTGATAGCTGGGTTGAAGCTTACGTGTACGGTACATTTGAAAAATTCAGGGACCAAAAGGATGGACGGAGGAGAGAGACAAGAGAAAATGAGATGAGAGAAGAGATAATTTCTTTTAATTATTTTCCTAATTAAAAATGTCATACCATTATTATTATTATTATTATTTTTTTCTTTTGAAAAAATGTCATACCATTATTTTTTTTTTGAGAAAATGTCATACCATTATTTATAACAATAACGAAAATTACTTTATATACATTTTAAAACATATTTTAAAAAATGTGGGACTAAAAAAATACATTTTAAATTTTAATTTTGATCATGAGCTTTTGAAGTTTTATCAAATTTAGATTGTACATTTTTAATTTTATCAAATTAGTGTAACAATTCTTTTTTCTCAATTCATTTTTTTTCGTTTGTCATCCACTAATAAAGTTTTGCACGCACCAACATACGCATAACTCATGTGACATAAAGTATTAATTATGGACCAAGATGTCTTCTTCTGAAAAAATAAATAATTGACCGAGAGGTTAGAAGTTTGAAACTCCCACCTTACATATGTTGAACTCGAAGAAATAATAATAATAATAATAATAATAAAATAAAGCCTTGCATATGTAGGTTAAACTAAAGGTTATTTTCAAATATAGAAAAATTAGTCAAATTATTTAGAAATATAAAAAAAATTTCACTATATATCAGCGATAAACTGTGATAAACTTCTATTACTAATAGATAGTGAAAATTTTCTATATTTGTAGATAGTTTGATATCTTTTCTATTTATAATAATTTTCCTTAAACACCACTAATGTACAACTTAACTATTTAATGACTATTTATCAAAATTCATAAATTTATAAAAAAAAAAAACACATACATACAAATATAATTAAAAGAAATATATGGTTGGAATTCTTATTTCAATTGTAATATTAAAAAAAATATTGATTTTATATTATATACATATTTTATTAATTGAGGGGATAAAAATATTTTTTTAATGATATTTGGAAAAGTTTTAAAAAAGAGAAAATTGTAAACACTTTTTTTTGAAGTTTAAAGTCAATACTGAAATACTTATCTAAATTTATTTTGCAATTTACTAACATTGAAATTTGATAGTTAAAGTTAGTACTTCACAAAATTAGGATCAAAATTGACAGATGAGTTGAAGCTTACGTGTACGTTACCTTTTTCTTTTGGATAAAGTTCAGAAAATTCGCGGCTGAAGTGGCATTGCTGTGGCAGTTCGTGGTCGTGGCTTTAAGAGGGCCACAGCCCCAATGGGGCAATTGTGATAAAATGTAACGTAGGTTTTTGGAGCTCAACTGGAGATGGATTAATGATTTTTTTGGATTAACTTTCTAAGTATTTATAAATATATTTTTTTTTCACTCATAGATATTTAGAAAATCGATCCAAACAGACTCTAAATAATAACTCTTCTCTTCTAATATTTTCAATAACTTCACCTATTAGCTACTAATTTTGATGACCTACTACAACGGCCACCTCCAGTGATCACTATGACAGTCAAATCCAGCGAAGACTACTTCTGGCGCCCCATTTCGACGACGACCACCTCTGGTGACTACTTCTAATGACTAACTTCACAAATCACCTATGCAACCAACTCTGGTGGGTCAACTCCAGCTAAAACCACCTCTGACGCTCAATTTTGGCAACGACCACTTTTTGCAGCTAGCTCCCACAACTACCTATGGTGGTCAACTTTAGCGAAGACCACCTTCAACCTCCCCCCAATATCAGCGACGACTAGCTCCGATGACTTCCTTTGACGGTCAACTCCAACGATCACTTTCAACGACCACTTCATAATTTTTAGTAATATCTTTTATGGAAAATTGATATTAATAGAAAAACTTAGAGTATGTCAAATCAAACAAAACTTGTGTATGAAAACACTTTTGAGACCAATATGTGTAACATTTTGAAATATAGGGACCAAATGAAACTAGACCCAACTCTTTTGTTTCATATATATATATATATATATATATATATATATATATATATATATATATATATTTATTGCAGTTTAGTTTAAAAAACAAAATCAACAAAATCAAATAAATCTTTATAAGCTTATGGACTGTAACTACTAAAATTGGATCTCAAAATTGGTGTATGACCGGTAGGAAAAAATAGATAAAAACATAGGAAAATGATTATTTTGTATGATTGCATCACCTAAACTTTCACTTAGTATTTGTACATTTCTAAATTTCAAAAAGTATTTAAAAAATTGTAAACATTCGATTGTATATTTTATAAGTCGACGAGATTTCGATTCTTTTTGTCCAATGAAACCTCTTCCAAGATTTCAATAATTAGTACAATATGAGTAGGGGATTAGGAACCACATACCTCTTAGTTGTTAATCCATCCATATTCCAGTTTGGTTAATCTCAAACTATGAAAAATTGCAAAAACTATACCCTCAAACTTTTAATTCTAAAAATTGAGCCCTCAAATTTTTACAAGTGTAAAAATTAGACCCTCAAACTTAAAATAGTTATAGAAATTGGCCCTCAAATGACAAAAATTGAAATGTTAAACTTATACAATTGTTACAATTTTTACTATTAGGTAAGTTTGAGGGTTAATTTTTAGCATTAAAAATTTGAGGTATAATTGCAACTACCCCTAAATTAAATTTTCGGTAATTGAATTAAAACTAAACAAATAAATAAATCCTCCCGCGGCCGTAATTTTCATTGGCGGGAAACGAATTGCCCTTTCACAAAACTGCCTCTGCGAGTATCCTCGACTCGTTCTCTACTTCTACATCAACGACTTTTACAGCGACGCTCTCTTCTGCGGCAATGGAGTTAGATCGGCGCCGATCCGGTAAAAGTAAGCATCATCTGTTCTACATCTACCTCGCAGAACTGTATTATTGTTGTATGCGTCGTTATTGTTTTCGTTTGCTGATAAAATAGTAGGAAATGAAATTAGTGATCTATAATTTTTTTCGAAGTTTCAAATGAATTTGAATCCTACAGAGACGCTCTTTTCTGCGATAATGGAGTTAAGTCGGCGCCGGAAGTAACTGCACTTTCACACGCGCTTCTGTTCCGGTAAAAGTAAGCCTAGTCCGTTCTACATCTATCTTGCTGTACTGTATTGTTGTTCTTGTTTGCTGATAACATATTAGGAAAGGAAATTAGTGATCAATAATTTTGAAGTTTCGGATGAATTTGACGAGCTCGATTTAGTTTCCTCATTTTTCATAGTTTGAGATTAATCAAACTGAAGCAGAATATTGGATTTCACTTCTCATTTTTCTCTGCTCCGATCTTAGACTGCATACGCATGGGAAGTAGTGTTTGATTGCTTGGAATGTACTACGGGATGAAGAGCTATGAGAAATTTTTAGAATATAAGTTGAATTAGATTATTTGTTTTCTCTGTTCTATTTGTAAATTAGATGAATCATCGTTGATCGCGTATAGTCGTGCTTAACTCATTCATTGCGTTAATCTAGTTTAGATATTCTGGAGATGATGAAGTTGATAGCCAATTCTTTCACCTAGATGACAAGAATTTTAGTTGTAAAAATCGAACTTGTATTACAAACATACTCTGTTATTGTGATATTTAAACCATGATAGTTCAGTGAATTCAATAAAGTCGGTTGCAATATGTGGTCAATTTGGATTTTGGAATGCTAGGACGATTAGGGATTGTTGGTTTTGTATTATTGATTGAATAATAAACTTATGAGTAACAGAATAAATAGACTCCAAGAATACAATAAAAGAAAATAGTAGAAAAGGAAACTACCAGAAAGGAAAGCTACAAATTAGGGAATAAACCATAAATTACGCTAACAAAGATTAAAATACAAAACAACCAAGATAGTTGCTCTAATTAGGAATCGAGTTTTTAAAATGTAATTTGGCACCAACACAACCAAGAATCTCTAATTAGGGATCGAGTCTTTGAACTATAATTTGGCACCAGGATGACCAAGAACAATCGAGTCTTGAAATATTAATGCTAGATATACTTCACTTCAGAAGAGAGACTATAGTTTGTTATATGCTAGAAGCCTAAGCATGACAGTTGGTCGATTTATTTCCCTTCCTCTTATTTTGAAGAGTTTCTAGTCTAGTAGAAGTTTTTGAAGTCATAGACACTTCCAGTTTGAGTCATTATAAAATAAATGGAATAGGTTAGAGAAAAGTCATCCAATTAAGAGATATGTTAGAGTTATTATAATTACAAAATTTAATACACCAAGAGGATGCCATATAAATAATATCTTCCCATAGCTGCAAAGTGGATCTTCCCAAGGCCTTGAAAGTTCTGTTGTTCCTCTCTTCAACCATAAGCTCCCAAAAGATTACATTTGGGAGACTAATAAGGTGATCCAATATATTTTTAATGGAATTGTGATGGACAACAACTGCAATATTAATAGTGGGTGTTTCCAATTAAAATAGTTGGTGTTTACAATTATTATAACTTATAATTAATTGCAATATTGCTATTTTAAATATTCTCTATTTGTTATTGTGTTTACTACTCCCTACTCATTCTCTTTTCCCTTCTTTATTACTTTGTTTACTATTTATATTACTCAAACTAAAATAATATGCACTCTAAATACATATTATTATAACTTATAAACTATAATAATCATGAACGGTAATAATCAATTCACCTTAATGACTCCCTAAATTTTAAAAAAAATATTTTAATAAATGAGACTAAAACAGCCTTAATAAAATATTCTTTACATTGGAATAAGCCAATAAGTTTCACCTTGTTTTTCTTGTGGGTTGGGGGGAGTCATTTTCACGTGCATACGGCCAACAAAAATTCCATCCAATTCCCCCACATCATATTTTGACACGTGGCGCCCTTGCAGTTGGGCTGTCACGTGAAAACCCAGTTCTCTTTCGCTATTCCTTGGGGACCTCACATATGTTAGTATTATTCCCAATCAAAATCCTACTTCGTAGGGCCTATTATATATGATTGAAAGTTGATTCTATTTACACTGCCGTCTCTTTCTCTCTCTCGCGTTTATTTTCGAGAAATGGCTATTTCTAATTTAAAATTTTTTTTTTAGGGGCAAAAGTAACCTCTTTTTTAAAAATTTCTTTTTTTAATCTCTTTTTAAATTTTTCAGATTTTCAGTGGTAGGCCCTACAGCGTGAAATAACGAAAATACCTCCGACATAATTCCCATCTCCCCTTCTTCAATTTTCATTAAATTTGCTTTAACGTTTTACGATACCTAACTTACCTAACACAAGTTTCAGACCTACAACTTCAGTTCACAACCTTAAATTTGTCATTTTTCAGTTTGCTCTCACTTTCACTTTCATAAAAAAAAGCTTATACGTGAGGGTCCCAACTTCAGACAATTTTGTTTCTTTCCTTTTCGAGTTGTCCCTTGATAGATTAGGTATGTATGTTCTCTCTAACTTTATTTTTCATTCAAGTGGGGCCATTCACGTGGGGTAATTGTTGTTTGTTTTCTATTTTTGTTCATTAGCGAATGATCTTGAAAGAAAAAAACAGTTTTGTTGGTGGGATTTGTTGCAATTTTATCCAAATTATGAAATTTGTCAATTTATGCAAATGCATTGATTTTGTTGGAAATTATGCAAATTCTGCAAATGCAAACAAAAAAGAAATAAAAAATCTGATTCTGCAAGATTTTCCCTAAGCTTTCTTACGGGAAATCTTGTCACCACCAAGATTTCCCGTAAGGAAGTTTACGAAAAATCTTACAGAATGACCTTTTTTCATACTTTTTTTTTTATTTACACAGTGCTTCTTTTTTTTCCCCATTTTCAAATTTCCTCCAAATGAGATAGATTGACAAATTTCATAATTTGGATAAAACTGCAACAAATCCCACCAACAAAACTGTTTTTTCTTTCAAGATCATTCGCTAATGAACAAAAATAGAAAACAAACAACAATTACCCCACGTGAATGACCCTACTTGAATGAAAAATAAAGTCAGAGAGAACATACATACCTGATCTATCAACCCTCACGTATAAGCCTTTTTTTATGAAAGTGAAAGTGAGAGCAAACTGAAAAATGACAAGTTTAAGGTTGTGAACTGAAGTTGTAGGTCTGAAACTTGTGTTAGGTAAGTTAGGTATCGTAAAAAGTTAAAGCAAATTTAATGAAAATTGAAGAAGGGGAGATGAGAATTAAATTGGGGGTATTTTCGTTATTTCACGCTGTAAGGCCCACCACTGAAAATCTGAAAAGTTTAAAAAGAGGTTAGAAAAAGAAGTTTTTAAAAAAGAGGTTACTTTTGTCCCACAAAAAACTTTTTAGGTTAGAAATAACAATTTCCCTTTATTTTTCCTTTTTTGATTGGATAATTCATTTGTCTTCATCTGTATAAGAAACTAATTTGATGATCATGATTTAATTGTAGAGTAAAACTCCCTTTTACAGTCATTTCTTTCCTATAAAGATTTTCATACACATATTTCGGGTAAAAAATGCAAGTCATTAATTTTACAAATATACTTTTTAGAACAATATTAAGCTAAACCTATGTCTATGCTCTTCATTTCTCTACGCCTACAAAATAATTTTTTTATAATATTTTTCTTTTTAAAATAAATTGTCACGTAATAATTTTTAATTAAGTGCAGCAGCTATCCATTGTATCCAATTTTATTTTTTAATATTTTGAGGGGAGAAGTCCAAATTGTTGGATGAGAGAAGCAACTTAAATCCCATAATAGTTATTCCAGTTGAACAAATTTAATATATCTGAAAACAATAAACGAACATGCTGATGTTTTAAGACACATGTGATTTTTTTTTTTTAAATTGTTTCCAATATCTCTGGTTTAGTAATTTGTTTCCCCTTCCGGGTGTTTTGATGAACACATGATCATATGAATTTTTCCTTCCCTTAAAATTAACCAGATTCCAGATTGTTCCTCCATCATTCTTGGAATATTAGCTGTCCACATCCAAACAAAGTTGGAGGCCATTTGCTGGGAGATTACGGATATTGTCTTGCGGACAAGCATGAGACAGGTCACTTCATTCTTACAACGATGAACCCTCGTACTTCCCAGAACATTTCCTAATTTTTCAGTACGATAAATAAATTCTCTATATTACCCCATTTATGGTAAATTTTGTTAGTTATTTTTTTTTTAACAAGATACTAGAGGAGGAGGGATCATGAGGTGCACCGAGTGATCTCAATTAGATTGACACGTCCTTAGCACCCTAATCGTATCCCCAAAGAGAAGCTTAAATAACCAAAAGAAGCAAAGAGGAGACTAGAGGAAAGTCTTTCAGTTTAGGACAATAGTAGATGCATCATAATTTTAGAGAAAATAGGGTAAATTTTGTTGGTGATCTTTGTGGTAAATTGATGATCAACTTACACTTTATGATCAATTGTAATTTAACATGGTATTACAGTAGGAGATTCTTAATTTGAACCCTGTAGGCTATAGTGTCCTTTCCTCTTTCGTTTAATATTAATTTTTAATTGTTTGGTCTTCTACAAAATTTAAACCCACAAATGAAGAAAATTATTAAAATGTTAATATAATTAAATTTATCATAACTCATCGTTAAGTTGATCATGAATTAGGTAATATGAAAAAACATACCATTATTTTATGTTTGAAGCGGAAAAACATACCATACTTTTATTGATATATATGATACAAACACATCAATCCTATGAAATTATTATATAATACATAACACACATCACACGAAACTACACAAATATTTAAGATAACCATGGAGGAAAAACACCTAAAACTAGCTAGTGGAACAGCATTTTCTTACAAGATTCAAGGACGGAAGGAATTGATGATAAAAATGGGAAGATTATATTATGTGTATAAGACCTGAGAGATGATGGGGAAATCAGATGAATTGAAGCTGCCAAACTCACATATCTCGGACGTGGAAGAGATTGGGATTTTTAATCACTATGTCGTACATGTGAATGGAGTTGAACTTGGCAAAGTCCCTTGGAAGAGAAATTAGGTCAATGGACGAACGTTTATGAAACTGAAACAGGTCTGGATCGCCTCCATAGTATCTGTTGTATTTTATTGAATAATCAGCATACTTTAACGGAAGAATAAATAGACACCAAAAGAATACAAGAAAGGAAAAATACTAATTACAGTTACCTCTCCCATCCCAATGACGTGAGGATATCCTCTAGCGAGGAGTAGGACGTCACAGGTTGACCTGTCGGTAAGTGTATCAATACCTTTCGCCTCGAGTTTCCTAGCCTTCCGTCAGAATCTGCTTGAGGATTTTCGACGAGTCGAATTACACCATTCTTGAAAACCCAAACTCCAGACATTGTGTGACAATTAAGTTGAAGTTTTTTTTTTTCTTGGTGAAGTGATCAAGGAAGGGGAGGGACGGGGGGTTTATATATATAAGGCAAATGAGCAAATAAAAAAAAAAACTCTTTGGGAGTGGGGTGTTAATTTAATTAAAGGGGTATTATATGATATGATAGGAATGTCTGGCTTTTGGCATAGAATCTAGATATTGTGGGTCCTAATGAATTTAAAATATGAGGGTACAGGGATTCTCTCGAGGGTGCTATTTTAGGGTACAAGAACCATCCGTGTGGTTTGGTTCGATTTTTAGGAAGAATCTCTATAACTTATTTCAAAGCTTTACTTTTCCATATATAGTGAAGAATCTTTGTAAATTGTAGACACTACACTACTCTAGAAATATAGTTCTTTATTTTTAAAAAAATTAAAAATGTCAATGAATAAAAAGAAGCCCTCAACCCACTTACATTTCACGAGCTATCCATGTGAAGGGGGTTGGTTTATTTGGAGATACGCTGGCCCGGCTAAAGGATTGATGTGAATTGTTGGTGTATTTCCCTAGTGAAAAAGTGAAAGTGAAATCGAAAATCGAAGATGAATAGAAAAACGTAAAGTAATAGAGAATCAACACAAAAATTTACATAATTTACTAACAGTATGCTAGCTATGTTTCTGTACTTGGTCGTTCGAAGTGCCAGCGATTATAACGTCAGATTTAAAGCATTCCAACAGAAAAGTTATAGTGAAGAAAATCCTTGCATAAAACATTTAACTCCGAAGGATGAAGTTCTAAAATGTTTGTGAATTATGTGGTATATCTACGAGCAGAGGTCTTTTACAATGGTGTTGAGGATCTCACATTGAAAAAATTAGGGATCTCTCGTTATCAATTGATTTTGAGATGAAACTCATGTTATCTAATAGGTGACTTATGAATAAGTTTACTTTGCCACAACCTCACAACAATTCAATTATTCAACTAGGTTAAAGTATAGAGCTTATTGAAGTAAATGGAAGATCAAAAGTAATGCTGTGAGATTGATTTTGTTTAGTGAGACAGGAAGAAATAATCCTATATTCTCAAAATAGTAAATCAAGATGAATATTCTAGCTGATCAGTTTTACTTTGCAAATATATATGTATAATATATTACACTGATTAGTAGTCATTTATATCAATTTTTCGTTAGATTATTGATGGTTAATCAATATTGTTAGGGACAATAGATTATTAAATATCTTCACAATAATATGATAGTGTCCATTTTAGATATAAATCCTCATGACTTGCTTTTAGATATTGGTCCTCACTCATATACTCGTAAATTTCTTTTTTCTTAGTCAATGTGAGACTTTATAATTAGTCACTCCAAAGTTTAGATGTACAAACACTTTAGTTTGCGTGTATTTGTGTCCGACACACGTGTCAGATACTTGGACCCTCCGACAATTATTAGACATGTATCAGACACTTGTTAGTACAACAAATGTGTTAGACATGTTGGCTTTTTGGCCCTTAATCTCAAATTAATTAATTTTAATTAATTAATTAATTAATATTTTGATGATAACAAACTTGCTTTTATTTATTAACAATTTGAGTGTTTTGAAGTGTCCATTGTGTAGAGCTTGGAACAACGGTTCCAACGCAATTTGAATCACTCAAATCGGAGTTCAAACGAAGAAGATATGGCTGGAACAAGCTTAACGGAAAAATACCCGATGTCGATGACGTGGCAGCCAAATCATCAAAGTGGACCTACTAGAGGATGACAAGTGGAGAAATAGATAAGTGACACATGGAGCTTTTGATTTTTGTTGGTTTTAAAAAGAAAATGAATTTAGTATTATTATATGTTTGTGTCTAATGGCTAGTTGCCTTTAAAAGAAAATGAATTTTATATTATTTTATATGTGTGTCTAACGGCTAGTTGAGTTTAAATCTCAACTATTCAATTTTCTTTTACCAACATCTAATGGTCCAAATTTAATGTAGTTTCCAACAACTTTTCTCTCTTCTTAAACACTTCATCTTCTCCAAATTTCAAGAACTTTTATTATTTTTCAATCCTCCATAATTCATTAAGCTTCCATTGTTGCTCTCTCTCCAAGCTTCAATTTTATTCTTTTCATCTAATTCTTGAGAGAGATTTATTGTATTGTGAGGATTGATTTATTGAGAGCTTAAATTTGTACATTTACTCTTTGAGAGAGTTTTCCTCATCTTATTCTTCATTTCCAAAATTCATTGTAAGGGTTGCTCTTGATCCCTAAAAAGAGTGGTTGTAACGGTTTCATCCTCAACCGTGGAAAGGATCGGGTTTGTTCTTGCGCCCGAAAAAGGAACATTGTAGCGGTTCGACTCTAAGCCGTGGAAAGAGTCAAGGTTTCTAGTGACATACCCAAGAGGAGCTTGGAAAGTGGATGTAGGCCGGTTGTGCCGAACCACTATAAATTTCTGGTGTCATTTTCTCTATCCCTCTCCTATTTAATTTTGCAATTAATTTGCTATTATAGTTTATTGTTTGAAATTAATTGCAATTTTTATTCCTTGAAATTAATTGGTCATATTTGTTTACTTTGATTGGTAGTTCTTAAATTTGCATATCTTTATCAATCTTATTATTAGAATTAAATAGGGTGCTTCAAAGTATTACTTTTATTTTCTTGGTTAATTTTGGATTGAATTTATTTGCATGAAATTCTTGTTTAAATTACTTGTTAGTATAAAGTGTATTAATTTGTTTAATTGGGCTCACATTAGTAAAAAGTTTTAATTAGCTTAATAAAACCCTATTCACCTCTCTAGGGTTGCCATACCGGTCCAACAAGACATGCATAGAACACAGGCTAAAAAGACACATATTTAACCCCTCTAGGGTTGCCATACCGGTCCAACAAGACATGCATAGAACACAGGCTAAAAAGACACATATTTTAAAAAAAAAAACTTGTCGTGTCAGTGTTGTATTATATTTGTGTCTTGTATTCATATTTGTACTTCTTAACTTAAAAAGTTTTATACCAATAAAGATGTTGTCTTATTTATTCATGATCTTCCTATATTGTAGGCAATGCAAGAGAGTTAGATATAACAGTGAGCTGGAATTTGCATTTTCGATAATTAATTTACCTTTTATTCAATAGGACCACGTTAGATGCAAAATCGTATGAATATACTTTTTCTCTTTTACAGCTTCACTGAATACTTAATATTATATATAATATTATTTTGAGAGTAGAATTCAATCGAACGTTCACCCACCTGCAGTCACGTGGGCTATATGGTCCTCCATCTACGACATCTCCATTTGCGGGCGTCAGCACGTCAATTCCAGCATTTTGCATGACTTAAAAAATCTGCTTGGATCATATTTTAAAAGACACTAGCTTTTGTCAAAATGTAACGTCTCAGGTTCAGGATTTAAATCAATATTTGAAATTCGGATTTATCACTTGGTGGTTTTGACATTTTTTTGCATCCCCGCTATACTTTTGTAAATTTTATGACTGATTAACAGTTAAGAATGGGTTCTAAATCAGTTTTATTTTTGTTTTAATGAAAGCAAGGAGATCCGAAGAGATGATATGGTGGTCCTTATATTGTCGAGATTGGATCAAAAGGGTGTCCCCTACAGAGGGCTGTAGTCCAGAAAAAAGAGCAAGTGTATGTATGCCTTTAGCCATCCAACTTTCAAGCTACGAAGCCTTTTTGTTTCTTCCTGTTCCTCTTTATGCCTGCCGTGAGGTAAGATCAAGATATTCCATACTTTACTTTTTACCATTCGTTTTTATCTCATTATCCACTTCTAAATTTTAACCTTGCAAAATATGTGCACCTTATAATATTGTTGTTGTCTACTTATATAGTTATATTTAGATCAATGATTAGTAGTAGTCTTTACCGCACCTAATTTAATGCTTTTTTTTTATACACAAAAAAAATTGTTATATGACAATTTTTTATTGGACAACTGTCTAAATTACACTCAACACCTAAGTACTTCTTTCGGTAATGGTAAACGGGTAACACTTTTAGAGATAATAACTTATAGGTGTATAGCAACATTTTTTAAAGAATTGCAAATATAGTAAAATCTATCAGTGATATTGTTTATCGCTGATAGATGCCTATATGGTCTATCACTAATAGACTCCTGTTAGTGATAGACTCAAAGAGTTGGATCTAAATTTTGTTATTTTGCAAATTTTTTTGTATTGTGCTATATTTGCAAATATTTTGGACTTAATTGCTATATTTACATCTGTCCCTATTCCTTTTATATATATATGCTTCATATGTATATATTTTGTTCCTTTTAGGGAATTTTTCACAAATAAAAAAATGTCAAATTGTTTATAGAAAATAACAAAAAATATCGATAGACATCGATAGACTTCTATCAGCATCTATCAATGATAGACTTCTATCATTTCTGTCACTAATAGACCCTCTAAACTTCTATCACCGTCTATCATAACTATCTAAAAAATTTGTTATTTTGTATAAATAATTTCCTTTATTTTTTATATTTAAAAATTTTCCTTTCTTTTATCATTAATGAAGGGTGAGTATGAAAAAATTCCTAAGTGAAATAAAAAGTACTTGGCTTAAATATTTTTGCCAAGGTATTGGAGGGTGTTATCCAACATTTGAAAAAAGCTATTTTTATTTATTTCTTTCTTTTCTTTTTCATCTAAAACCAACTTTTGTGAACAATTTTGAAGTGGTCCGGTAATGTGTTTTTACAGCATAGACAAATATTTCCAACAGCCTATAGGATAGTTGGGTATTAACGAACTACTTGTTTAATTTGGGTAATCTGTTAGAATGTCTAGAAGGTGTATTAATTGTGTAAATTTATTTTATAATTAATATTATATTTCTTGAATTTTTGGAACGTGATAGTTAGACATCTTAGCACTAAGAACTTATGACCTAAGTTAGGTAGGTCTTTTTATTAGAATAAAGTTTGAGCTTTATGGACTCTGAGATGACATGAGATTCCATCTCAAAACCAATTGTTAATGAGAGGAGTAACTCATATATCTTATAAGAAGTGTGGGTTCCTTGACTTTTCTAAACGTTATTTACATTTCTAACCTTAGGGTTTAGAGAAGTGCGCTATATAAATTCTCTAACCCTAGAAGCACCATTGTTTTGTATTCTAAAAAATTCTCTTTAATAATACTATTTTCCATTTATCCCATAGATGCAACTAATACACTATTAGTAAATCACGTAAATCTTTGTGTTGATTTTTTATTGTTTAGATTCTCCGTTCATCTTTATCAATTTCGTAACATTCTCCTCCACCTAACTCGATCCCTCAAACACTCCCTTAAGCTTTCGAAGAAAAAAAAAAACATACCTAACATTTTCATCATCCTTAGAATATTTAATTAGTTCACACACTTCATAAGCATATAACTAAAATTGTAAGGAAATAATGGAATAAAGGTTAGAGTTTAGGGTTTAAAAATGTATATATCCATCAAATCAAACAAAACTTTTTCTTTCCGTAAATTTAGAAAGAAGAATAAAGGGTATTCTAAATATATAAAATAAAAATTAGATTTTCGTTGACATCAAATAAGTATTTTTAATTTGTTCATCAAAACTTCATAGGTAGATACTTTACTTTCCCATTTCACAAGAGTGTTCGAATTTTGGAGGACAAAAAAGCCAGAAAGCATTAAGCTAAGGTTTTATTTAATTTTATTAAAAGCTTATACTTCGCCTAGAATAACATTTACATTTCATCGATGTTAATATATGATTATAGATATCACCTAAGGGATTCTGGGGAGGAAGGCATTAATTGAATGATACACCACAAACTTTATAGAGCAACAACTTGGCTAGCCCCTTTCAAGTTTAATATATATACACAGAAGAATCGTCGATTGTGGGATAGAAAACAAAAGTAAATTGTAGCCTCCACTACTGGAAAGTGTCATAGTCTCATATACGTATGCAGTGATGGTTTTGTTAAAAAAAAAAAAAAAAAAAAAAAAAAAAAAAATATGGCTCGATTACCAAATATTACAAAGGTGAAAAATAAATAAATTATATTCCCTTTTATGTGCGTAGACCAGTTGTGTCCTCGTGGGGTGAGGCTTTGCTTTACAGTAAGATCATTGGCGGCCACCTGGACTGTGCTTGCCGACATCCTTCTATATCCTATATTTCTTTAATTACCAATGCTTGAGTGGATTCTTAGATGTACCCCGTATGTTAATTAATGAGTAAGTAGAATTTGTCATACGACAAAATATGATTAGACAATTGAATGAAATGAATGAAGATAGATATAGTATAAGATAGTATTATTTTAAAAAGTCCTCCTAAATGTACGACTAAGCTCGAGGTAATAGATCTGGCACTTCACTTTTTCAAGACAAGACTCAAAATCCTAGACTTTAGGGACTTTTTCATTATTTTTTAAAAAAGTAATAATTAGGATTTTTTTTTGTTAACTTAAAAAAAATTAGATTTATTAAGTTTCTTGTGGATTGGAGTTGTTTTTTTTTTCTTCTACTTCAACTATTCTTTTTCTTATTTATATAGTACTTTTATATATAGTCCGCCTCACAAATAAGAGTTCGTGTTTTTTTTTTTTTTTTTTTTTTTGCACCTTACGCTTAAGCCTAGAAGACTATTGCACTTTTATTGCTATTGGAATGCCTTGAATATATTATCTGACGCTTTGAACGACCAAATACAAGAGTCTCGTTGGTGGGGAGTTTGACGGCTACATCCCTAAAATCTAAGTTATTTACGTATTTGTCATTTTTACGTTATTTACGTTTCTGGCCCTAGTATTTAGAGAAGTACGTGTGTTATATAAACTCTCTAACTCTAGAGGCGTCTTTGTTCTGTATTTTGAAAAGTTCTCTTTAATAAAACTGTTGTGTTTCTGTCCTGTAAATGTAGTTAATACACTATTAGTGAATCAGTGTAAATATGTGTGTTGATTATTTACTATTTATTCTTTTATGTTCATCTTTATATGTCAATTTTATAATAATTGTACCTTGAACTTTAAAGAATACTGATGGGATGTATTTAAGTATTTTTCTCTTTAATCAACAACTACTTTTTGTTAGCCACACAATAGGAAAAAATATCAATTTTCCTTTTTTAAAAGAATGACAAACTGTAGTTGTTCAAACTGACCAAATGCAACTCTATCACGGAAGTATTTTTCTTTCTTTACGCTTATCGTTTTCAACAAACTTTTATTATTGTGCTTTACATATGTTATAATTACATCCAATAATTTTTTTTAAATCTCTCGTTATGTTAACATTTAGTTAATTATTATAGCTAACTTGCTTTGAATTTTTGTGTTAGATAATATATTGTAGTTAAGATGGGAAAGGTCGTGCATTTTCATTGGTAATCATACATGAAATGGAATCTTCTAAGGTACTTTCTAATAATATGCCATTTAATATACATCTTATCAACTAATATTTTAATTTACTACACATAGGTTAAGAAAAGAAATGCCTAGAAATGATAAACTCTTTAATTTTCTCGATTGAATTGAATATGTATTTTCGGTGTGACATTAAGTGAACTTAATTGATGAGGATGGATAATATAAAGCCTCCTTTTGATAACATGATAAGAATTTTAATTTCACCCTTTTGGATATATATATATATATATATATAGTTTTCCTATATGATTCTTTTCTTACTTAAATATGAAAGGATATGATTGATAAAATTTTGGAAGTTTAAGGACACTGTTATACAACTCACAGATAAAAGTCTTATTTTAAGTGAAGTTGTGATATAATTGATATTTGTTAGGGTTAATCATAAAGGTTTATTGAAATAATTATAATTTTAAAGAAGGTAAATTACTATAAACTATCACGCTCTATCGTTGATAGACAGTGAAATTTTTTTATATTTATAAATAGTTTGACTCATTTTTCTATATTTGAAAACATTCTTTTAAAGAACTTTTTATGCAAAAATAAACTTTATTGTCAAATTTTTTGAGGATGTATTAGGACAAGATATCATTTTTTTATATATGGGTACAATATTAATTACGGTTGAGTTGAGGATCACATTTAGGTCATGTTTACTTTCTGATAAACATAATCAATCAATTGTAATAAGAAAGTGTGACCTATTTAAATATGTTTACATAAAAATTGGCTAACAATATTGTGTGAATTATGAATAATAAAGAAATCCATTACAATTGGAACAATTTTATTACGGAACAGTAAACATGACCTTAAGTTTTTTTTCATTGTACTCTTATTCTGAGTACAATGTTTCTCAAACTAACTGAGATTATATTCTCTACAGGGGTGTTTGGGACAACGAGTGGAGTTATAAACTCCATGAAGTTATGAAATATGGGGCCTGTACAAGGAGTTATTAAGATATAAAATTATTGTTTTTTAATGAAAAATAATTGGGTGCAGTCTGAGCTGCACTATCTCTTGTGCAACTTAGACAACACCTAATGAGTGGTTGCCATATGTCAAATTTTTATTTTAAAAAATGATGTTTGTTTAATTTTATTTTTATACATTAAGGCAAGGGGAGCATGGAAATGACTGCACCCATCATTGCCCTTTTTTAGTAGTGGAACCCACAAATTATTTGAGCCAAAAAGAGTAAAATTCACAATTTTCACTCTTCTCAACTCCTACTCTCTGAATCCTTCGTTCTTGAGCCAAACACGTCTCATATATAAGTTTACATTCCTTCTTTTTCTATATGTCTTATCCATGATATAAATAAAGTCTAGAAATCCTTCATCATTCAATCTACTTTTTCTAACATATCAGCTTCATTTTTTAAAAAAAAATAAAAGAACATGACATATAAATTCACAATTTTCTCCTTTTTTTAGACTTATTAGCTTCTTGTATAATTAAAGCTCCCAAATTTCTCTTCATTCTATCTTAGTTTCTACCCTCTTTTTTTTTCCTCTAAAAATACACCATGTATTTGATAGATAGCTAGCTCAATTAAAATCACGATTTAAGACGATTTAAGTTCACTTTTTTATTGCATCCTCAACCATAAAAAAAAATTTTAAAATTCTTTTTTCCTATGAGATAAAGATGAACCCTAACCCTAAAGATTCACTAATATATATCCATCTTCTTATATATATATATATAAAATCACGAATCAAATAGGATTTTCACTTTCTAAATTGATCAATTGAGAGTTTTTTATGAGAATGCATGACAGCCATAATATATATGTTTAATTTTCTCTAACATTATCATTATATAATTAACTCAGAAACTATTTAATTTATAATGCAAAAAGAATCCAAAATTATATGTTGTGGCATTTCTGAAAAGGAAAAAGAATAATTATTTTTCATATTTAATCTTTACATAGGTTGCCGCCAGGGCAAGTGGGGGTTTATTGATTCGTCCTTTTTAGTGACACACAGGATATGTACTCCATAAGGAAAAGATTAATTAATTTTAATACGTGAATTAAGGGATATGTTCGCCATTCCCATAAGTTAATTATTTAATTAATTAATTAATATCATTGATTAAGCAACCTCAAAGAAGTTATTCCTAAAAGCCTAATACGAAAAAATCAAAAAATATGCGAGTTGGAAGAGTATATGTACTCCATGCATCTTTAATTTAATACCTTAATTTTCATATTCTTTAATTTGGATTCTGCATTACTAACTTAATTAATATTATTATTTTCATATTTACTAAAGTATTATATCTTACCACCAAAAAAACATACATATTGGTAATTATTTATAATATAAGAGTTTATGTGAGTGCAATGATACCATATTCTCCTTTTTTTAAAAGGAATAAAAACATCAAAACCTAAATATACAACTTTTTTTTTATTTATATATATTTTCCTTTTGTTTTCTAATTATTTAATTAACGTCATATTCTTTGAAATCTTTTGTCAATCTTAAATACTTATTTGATAAAAAAAACACAATTAGAATGTCTTTGTGATTGAGATATTGTTCATTATTTCTAGCTTAATTTAAATGTGATTCATGTACCTTCTACGTATAAGTGCATATTTTTAAGTTGTTGTCACTGTCAACTTTAATTGATAATTTTTTTATATTTTTGATATCCTTGCATGGGTTTTTAATTAAATAATTTTGAAATTATCATTATTCTATCGATTCTTCAATGGGGTTTTTTCAAATGATGATGCAATTAATATGTCTATTTATCTTTGGATGATAGTTTTTGTTACTATGTTAATATAATCAACCAACAATTAGTTGGCTGTAATGGCAGAGTATACTGATAGACATATACCTCTAGTTTTGTGAAGGAATTTTTTTTTTTGAAATTTTTTATTATATATATCTCTTGAATAATACAAAACCCCACGAGGTTAAAACCTACTTCACAAAGCCAGTGAAAAACATAGAGGTTAAAAATAATATATTTGGTTATTATCCTTAAAATTATTATATATTCGGAATTGCATCGTCAGCAAATCAGTTAATGCTACCTTCATTGCTCTAATTCCCAAAAAGAATGCTCCTCAAAGGGTATCCGACTTCAGACCGATCAGTCTAACTACAAGCATATACAAAGTCCTAGCAAAGGTTTTGGCTGAAAGACTGAAGAAAGTCCTCCCATCCACCATAGCACAAAGTCAATCTGCTTTTGTGTATGGTAGGCAGATTACTGATCCCATCCTCATTGCGAATGAAATTGTCGATTATTGGAGATGTAGCAAGAAAAAAAGTTTTTTCATCAAACTGGATATCGAAAAAGCTTTTGATAAAATAAATTGGCATTTCCTTCTTCATATCCTTCGTCACAAAGGCTTTAGTGAAAAGTGGATCAGCTGGACTTATGCTTGTATCTCCTCTGTTGGTTACTCTGTGGTGATAAATGGCAAACCGAGAGATTATATCTTGACAAATAGGGGTATAAGACAAGGAGATCCCCTCTCTCCTTTTCTTTTTGTTATAGCCATGGACTATCTAACCAGTCTTATTGAAGAAGCACAACGAAAGGGTATTATTAAAGGTTTCAGCCTCAGCCAACTTCAGATATTGTATCTTCTCTTTGCTGACGATATACTTTTATTCGCAAATGAGGACCTTGACTCACATAGAAACTTGAAGTTCATCATAAGAACCTTTGAAGCTGCATCGGGTCTTAAAACAAATCTTTTAAAATCCACCATTTCCAGTATCAATGTGGATCAGAATCTGCTTTCACAAGCCAAAGACATTTGGGGCTGCGAGATTTCACCACTGCCCCTTGTTTATTTAGGCATGCCCCTCGATGGAAATCCCAGGTCTCCTCTTTTCTAGAATGCAATTATTGAGAAGATTGAAAAGAAATTTGTCTCCTGGAAATATTCTTGCTTATCAAAAGGGGGAAGACTAACGCTTATACAATCTGTGCTTAGTAATTTGCCCACATACTACCTCTCCCTTTTTAAAGCCTCCTCCTCTGTCTGTAAATCCATTGAAAGGTTGATGAGAAACTTCCTTTGGGAGAGCCATGACAAAACTGGGGATCGCATCTCGTGAGATGGGACCTTGCCACCACACCTAAAGATAGAGGGGGCCTTGGTATCGACAGGATACATATCACTAATGAAGCACTCCTTGGAAAGTGGATTTGGAGATATTTCAACGAGCCTAATCAGCTATGGAGACAACTTATTGATACTAAATACAGACACACCCTCCCCAATATCTTTCCAAGCTATTGTAAATATAGCAGTGCCCGAGCTCCTTAGTTCCAAATCTGTAAATTGGACACATTTGTTAGAAGCAAAATCAATTGGCGGATTGGGAATGGCCGTAACACCCTTTTCTAGTTCCACCCGTGGACGTACGATGGTCCTCTGTTTGCTTCATATAACAGATTCTTTGCTTTGTCTAATAAGCACAACATCACAGTTTCTGAGTCATGGGATGCTCCATCGAGCTTATGGGATCCTTCCTTCAGACGTCCCCTACAGGATCGAGAATTTGAGGCTTGGTCGACTTTATCTGCTGAATGGCCCTGTCCTACTGCGAGTGCTCTGGAAGATTGCATCTCCTGGTCTCTTTCTTCCAACGGATCCTTCTCAGTCAAATCTCTAAAAGATAGTCTGTCTCTACTCCTCATATGGATTTGGGTAATTTGTGGCACTCTACAATTCCCAAGAATTGTAAAGTTTTCTTATGGACATTACTTCACAAAGGTCTCAACACTATTGATCGATGTCAAAGAAGATATCTATCTCTCCTCCTCAATCCTCATTGGTGCGTTCTTTGCAAAAAAACACGGGGAAGACCTCGAACACCTATTTTTTAGCTACAGCTATTCTCAATTCATATGGTGCAAATTACCTGCTGGCTCTGTCTCACATGCACTAAACCTCACAACTCTTTTGGATTTCACTTTGAATTTAAAGTTGAATTCTTCCAAAAACATCCTTATTACCAACTTAGTGGGAGCTATACTGGGTGTCTTTGGAACGAGCGCAATGATCGCACCTTCAATGGAAATGAAAAACTGGCTGCATATGTCTCGGAGGAAACTTATACTACACTGGGCTATGGTGCACAAAATCCCCTTTTTTTAGCTATTATGATGCTACCACTATATCGCTTAATTGGATGGCTTTTCTATAATTTTCTCCTTTTCTTCATTGATGTAACTAACACTTAAGAGCCTCTCTCTAGCTCTTTGTATGTTTTTCCATTATCAATGAAGATCTTTTGGTCTGTGGGGGTATGATGAGGGTGCTAGGGGTGTGTCAACCTAGTTGAAATGCTCTGGTGCACCTACTGATCCCATCTACCTCTTGTGCTTTTATTCAAAAAAAATAAAATAAAGATGATTAATAATCAACGGTAATTATGTGTAGGTTTTGGTTGAACCTTTGTTTATAAATTATAGGGTTCATAATTAACATTAATTTTCTAACTCATCAAGAGCATGTGTATCTATGTTAGTGTGCACATATATTGTTTTGTAGTTCAACACAAATGTGTGGAGAAATTTCTTTTCTTTTTTTTTTTCTCTTTAGAGAAAAGATACTTTATTGCGTAGGTGATCAGAAACATACATAGAAGAGCACCTTGAAATTACAAAAAAAAAAAAAAAAAAAAAAAAAAAAACAAAGTATGTTCTTTGTTACGAAATCAACAAATAAAGAGGAACATACATATTTATATAGTTCAAATTACATCCTTGGGACGGAGGGGAGAACAGTTTTGTTAGAGACATTTTTCAACATACAAAATAGAAGCGCCTCTAGGATTAGAGAATTTATATTTAATAATGTTATAAGGGGTTGTCCCGTGAGATTAGTCGAGGTGCGCGTAAGCTGGCTCGTAAATAAACCGTAAATAATATAAACATGTCAAATACGAATTCAACCTAAGTTTAACTTAGATATTATTCATGTTGACATTTGTAAGAGCTGAGATGCTTGACTTTTCTTTTCCCTCATATTCTATTTTTTATCAAAACAATAGTTGTTATAAAAGATTAGGTAATTTTGCAAAGTATCTCCAATTTCCAATGCGTTTTGAGTAGAAATTAAATCTCTAATATTCATCCAAATCCCTAAGTTTGATCAGATATTCCTTTAATTTCTAAAGGTTCTAGATTTGTAGCATATAGTCTTCTAGACACATGAAGATATTATTATTCAAGTTCGAGATATAAAGATGTATTCTCTGAATGGATACTGTAAATAGTAAAAAATAATGTTAAAATGGATAGTGTTTGTAAATTGTAAATAGTAAAAAGTATCAAAGTATATTGTGTGAATCTTTGTTCACTACATTTTTTACTTTTTCATGTTACGATGATTATTCCGGCGGTTAAAAAAAATGTCGGTACCAACCTCAATTGGAATAATTATATACTGATGATCAGCCCATAAAATAATTTATGGGCCTTTCCCAGCATGCATACAGGCTAACTATATACACACCTTCAAATTAGGTGCATTTTTCATAAAACGCTATCTATTTTGAAAAATATTTGGGTGCAGTCGGGACATCCTTGTTTGTACAAGTTGCTCAAGTACTCAATCACATATTGTCATGTAGCAAGCTTTTATTTTTTAAGCAACTGAAGAGAATGGATGGAGATGGTGCAACCATGTGGACGCATCAAAGTATTACTCATTTATTTTTAGCTATCGGTCATACTTACGCCTTTTGTGTATTGTTAGGAAAAACCTAGTGAATTAGAATTAGAAACCCTTTTGGTATGAGAACTCTTAATTTTCAACTATAAGGATTGGGTTAGACATGGATTTCCTTAATATCAAATATCTTGAGACAATGAACAAGTTTCTTGGCCCAAGATTTGAACACTTCACAAGATAGGATGATCAATCCCACTTGAATGTTATTGGCATAGCATGCAATTCAACAAGAAGCTATGTTGTCTAATCTTGAAAGAAGTTTAAAGGCTAAAAACTAATTCATCATAATAGAAAGACAAAGTTAGCCCTACACACTATATCAATTAAAAGGATAAAATTGAAAAGTACTAAAATTACATCAAAATTATTAAATAAAAATTTAATGCCTATGAGGGTTCATATCATATATGCTTTAGGGTTTAATTGATTGTTTTTTAATGAATTTTTTTATATATGAAGTATATATTACAATACATTATTTAGAAATTTGATTAATCGAGATTTATTTTGCAAAACCTACTTAAGTTGAGTTGTCTATTGCAAAATATATATATATATATATATATATACACACTATATCTATTGTTGATATTTAGACAACCACATTAACGTATTATTGTATACATTTGTTTGTAAATGTGTGAAAAAAGACCAAGTAAAAAAAATAATAAATAGTTCTGATTTTATGTGTAAAAGCCATATTTTTGCGTAACCCTTTTTTTTAGTTTCATTCCTTAAATGTTTTCTAGTGCGTTTTGCAAGGATTTCAATTTGTGGTCTAATTTATATTAGATTAGGAAATAATTTATGCAGACACATAGAAAATGATTTTATCATAAATAAGTTATTGAATTTCTTTTTCTTCTTCTTTTTTCTTTTTTTTTCCTTTTTTTGTTCTTTTCATTTTCATATAGATTTATGTTTGTTCGATAGGTCTCCGCATTTCATATGGAGAAAAAAAATCTCCGCATCTATAAAAACAATCCTACCGATTCTTCCGATCCTAATATCTGATCATATCTTCTTTTTCAATTCCTTACAATTTTTTTTTTTTTTTTTAGAAATTAACCAACCAAAGCCACACCAATCCGGCCACCACAACTCCGGCGCCGCCGATCTGACCCCGTGAACCCCCCGATTTCTTGTCCGAGGTATTGTCCGAGGCATCGTCGGCTGGACCCGGCGCATCTGCATCATCCTCATCAGCCGCCTCTGAAGGAGAACTCGCCGGTGCATCAGGAGCATCCGCCGCTGGTGCCGGTGCCTTGGACGCCGGTGAAGGAGCATCAGATGGAGAATCTGCATCATCATCGTCCGCCGGCGCCGGAGCATCAGCCGATGGAGCCGGAGCTTCAACCGGCGCTACATACGGTGCTTCAGGAGCAGGAGGCGGCAAATTGTAAACACCAATCCCAGGGATCACAATCGGAGCACTAATTTGCAAAACAGAGATATTATAAGGCTGAGAAGCAACAGGTTTCACAAGCTTAGCGCTAAGAGGAGCGCCTTTCGCTGCAGATCCGAATTCGATTTGACCTCTTTTATTAAGCAAAACTTTCAAGAAACCTTGTTGATTCACAGCATCGCCGGTGGATTGAAACATAGTAGTAAGTACAGTAGCTTTATTAGTAGAAAGTTTCCTCATCTTTGCAACATCGTAATAATCAAGAATAACATGAGCATCAAGAATCTGCTTAATTACATCCAGAGAATTTCCGGCAATGCTAGAAACGGTGGCGTTATCAAGAGCGAGAACGGTGATGGTTTGACGAGTATTGATTTGTTCGAAGAGACGAGTTTTAGTGAGATAATCATTGAAAGCTCCAAATTCAGGGAATTGATTGAGGAGTCTTG
The DNA here is from genome assembly GCA_002890555.2 of Lagenaria siceraria. Lineage (NCBI taxonomy): Eukaryota > Viridiplantae > Streptophyta > Magnoliopsida > Cucurbitales > Cucurbitaceae > Lagenaria > Lagenaria siceraria. The sequence goes on from CM016490.1 coordinate 18,888,993, forward strand.
TGATGTTGAAGGCTGAAACAGAGGAGGAAGAGGAAAACAGGAAGAAGAACAGAAGAAATAAAGTGAAAGAGAGGACAGAAGAAGAGGGGTTAGGGTTTTTCATAATTGGTGCTTTTAATTGATTTTCTTTTTTTCTTTTTTTTTCTTCTTTTTTTTGGGTTTGTTTTTGCAAAATTATTGCAAATCCAAAAAAGAAAGAAAAAAGGAAAGCTTTAATGAAACCTCCTCTTTGCCTGTCTTGTCTCTGTTGAAGAAGAAAGGGATGGAAGGAGGAATTTATAGGAAGAAAATGAAGCATTATTATTATTATTAATGTTGTTGTTAGTTTGTATTGGTTGGGAGTGAATTTCTCTGAGAAACAAATACCAATTCAAAACCATATTATTATTGTTTGAATTATCCTCACTATATTTAGTAAATTCTTTTGTAGTTTGAATCTTGTTTTCATGAAACAAATCTTGAATATGAAAACTATAGGAGACTTTTTTTGTTGTTGCATTTGCTGTCTTAACGGAGAAAATTAGGTCGGATTTGATAACCGTTTGTTTTTTTTTGGGGTTTTAGTATTGGAAGAGTAATAATTTTTTAATATTTTTTAAAAAATAAATTATCTCGTGACAATTTTTAATTGGGTGCCACAAGAGCGGTGCAATTAAGTTTTTTCTTTATTGAAATGAATTAGTTTATAAACCCTACTTTGTATTTTTTTTTTCTTATTTTGTTAGCTTTCTACCTATGTTTTAAAAAAATTAAGCTAAGCTTTTAAAAATTAAAGAAAATATATATATTAATACATTTTATAACTAGTCTTTTGTTGGTCGTTAAATTTCTATTAAAAAAATGGCCGGAGCATTTCCTTTATAAATTTTGGAGTCATATTCACATTTTTTTCTAGAAATTATTATTATTATTATTTAATCAATTTCGATAAATATTAACTTTAAATGATTGATTTTAAATTTATTAAAGGTTTATATTTTATTTTGGTCTATGTACATTTAGCTGGTTTATTTTGATCCCGATATATTTAACTTCTGTTTATATTACTTCATGTAGTTTGTTTTGGTCGGGTGCTTTAAAATAGTGACTATTCCCATTCTTATTTGTAAAAATTAAACACAAATTTTATACACAATAGAAATCAATGATACAGATTTTATTGCTACATTTAAAGAACTTTAGTTAATAAAATGTCATGTTAAAATTTTGATCAAAAGAAATAAGATAAAACAAAAATGAAAAGACAAAAGTGATCATTTTTTAAAGTACATGAACCAAAACAAAAGTTTCTTGCATGGATTAAATGAACAAAATTTGAAAATTAAAGGAAGTAAAATGAAGGTTTTGAAAGTATAGGAATTAAAATGAATAAAAGTCGAAATGACAATGACCAAAATGAACAAAAGTCGAAATGACAAGGACCAAAATGATATTTAAACCTTAATTAATATATATATATATATATATTGATTATTTTTTATTATTTAAGAGTACAATGACCGAAATCCTATCATATTAAGTTAAACCTCTCACCAAATTTCAACATAATTTTCTTTTTAAGATAAGACAAGACCATGAAATTGATATGTACTAAAGTCCATATATTAAATCGATATAAATTGTAAAGTACAAGGATTAAATTGATACTTATTAAAGTCTAGAGACTAAATTGTTAAAAATTTGGAAGTATGAGAATTAAATAGTACAAACTAAAGTTTAATAACTTAGGTATGCTGACTCCATTCACCGACAACTACCTCCGGCGACCAACTTCGGCAAAGACCAGCTCCGACGCCCAATTTGGAGATGACCACCTTCGATAATGAGCTCCAACAACGACCTACGACAACCAACTCCAACAATCATTTATGCAACCAACTTTGGCAACCAACTCTAGCGACGAGTTCATAGTGTTTAATAGTCTTTTTTTTAAGTAATTTGATATTTTAATAGAAACGCGTTGAGTGCATAGCAAACCAAACAAACTTGTGTATAAAAATATTTTTTGAAAAAATCTAAAACAAACAAATAATTTTTTATTTTAAACAATTTTTAGGGTTTAGGGTTTTTATAAAGAAGTGTTTAAATTAAAACAACTTTTTGAAAACATTTTTTCCTAATCAATCCAAACATATTCTATTATAAAATTTGTTTTATGAGTTTTATTAAAGTTTAAAGCAAGAAAACTGTGAATATATGAAAAGAAAAAGTCATTCATAAAATTGAATTATAAAATAAAATAAAGATCTCATGTATTTTTTACAATAATTTATACATTTTAGTTCAATTCAATTTATATAATATAATAATTTATTTTAGTATTGCAAACTCTTCCTCAAAACATATGCTTAATCAACCGTTTTGAATAATAACATACCATCATTATTTTTTTGGAATCATATATATAAGTTGACAATATTTTTTGTGATGGTAGCCTATACCCGCCAACTATAACTCATATTAGATATGTGTGTGCACGCAATATTATAGAGTTAGAAAGTTGTGTTTGTACACCTCCAAATATGGAATTTTCTTATTTATTTAGACGATATAAATTTTTTTTGTTTAATCTCACATGTTTGTGCATGTTCACCGGTATTGTACATCCCAAAATGATCAAATGGATAAAGAATAAATATCCAACACTTTTAAAAATTGATGAAACATAACTTTTTGTTTCTGTTTACAAAATATGAAATTTAAGGTATGGTGCTTCTATTATACAATCCTGAAGAAAAAAAAATAGAAAACAACCTTAAACCCATACTTAAAATTTCATGGTAAACAAATCAACAATCCAAACACATAAACTCTAATCTCAAACTAAAATAATTTGAACCTCAAACACTGACTTACCCAAACTAAAATAATATACACTCCAAACACATACTTTTTGAACTCATTAAAATAGCCTACACCTCAAACATAAACTATTATAATCCCACGGATAATAATAACCATAGATATTACATGACATCTCGAACGAAAAGGCATTCTTGCAAAGGGTAATGAACAACAAGGCTTCTTGTCTTCCTTGACAAGAAGATTTTTGAGAGTGTGGTTGGTTAGTATGTGGAGCTACACACCACCAATTTCATATTGCAAACAATACCAACAAACACAACCCTCGTTGAATCCAACCATCTAACATCCATTCGCCACCTTAATGGAATAGGCAAAGATTGGTATACGTATAGACTCAAGAATGATGCTCTCTTGACCTGATGCTTTGGAAAATTTTGCTTTTTGCTTGTCGAGAAATTTCTGTGTTCTATCCCTACCAGGGGTGATTAACTCAAACCGTAAAACCAACATCAGACGATTGATGAGCTAAAGAAAGGCTCAACCAAACAATCAATCGTTCGAAACCAATGCCACCACAAGCAACCTTTTCATCTTCCCAACAACTCCGATGACGTTTCCTTCCAAAACCAACCAACCAACCGTTCGATCCTACCAAAATCGACGACCATCAAGTGATCAAAATCAATGTTAGTTTAAGCCTAAAACTGACACCGACTGACCAATGTTCACCTCTAGTCCCTACTTTGAATTGGGAACATAGTTTAACTAAAGGAATATCTCTCCTAGTTTTCTGATTTGGAACTCGTCCTAAAAAACTTGGTGCAAATAAAACTCCATTGATTCACACAAAAATACACAATTCAAGGATGCAATATAGAGCCACCCTCTTAGAGTAAGAGTAGGTTTCTACTACTAATACAAAGGACAACCCTTCTTCAATGATAGACTCATTTTGAAGCTTAAACCAAAAAATAATCCACCCTGCTTGTTCAAACCTGATGGCTTTACCATTGCACTCATGCCAAGTGAGGAGGCAATATTGGCATTGGCAAATGATCATTAGCTATGTTTCCACTATCAAAGCTACTCTGGTTGGTTAGCTTCAAACCACCACAAAAAAACCATTGCATCCTAAAAGGCAATCTTTCATCAAAGGGTTTCATCATCCTTTTATCTTCTCAATGATATCTGTTATGACTTCCTCCATGTCCAGTTCCTTCATGCGAGTAAATGGTCGCTTCATGTCCTATAAATGAAACTATAATGTTACATGACAGCTTCATCGATCATCTTAAGTGTATAGTTGCAATGAAGTTACGAGTGAACTTATCATATTAAATAGACAAAATTGGATGCCTTGACAGATTACAAACTCATAATGAAAACATCTAAAAGGGTCGAGGAATCTCTTGGGTGTAAAAAGCAACACATAATCATGGGCACATTAAAAAAAGAAGGGATACGAAAAATGGAATTCGAACAGGGACTTGTAGGTGCTATTAGTGCCCTTGATACAAGACATTTGCTGCTGATCTAAAAAACAAAGAAAAGGGATAGTTGCCTTCGAGCAGGTAGAGGGTCAACCCAAAGAAGGGTTTAGAATGAATGACGAGAATCAAACTAAGGGCATCGGGTCAAGGAATCTTTACACCTACATATCTATCCAGTTTTGAAATTGGTATGGTAAAGTTTTAAAGTCCAAATTTCAAGCCAACGTGAGCAGTTGAAGGATATCTAATATTTGTCTCGAAGTTAGAAGTTAAAATCATCGCCTTCACATGTTATACCAAAAAATAAATTAATTCGGTTTTAAAATTAGTTGTTATGCCAAAAATAAATATAATGGAACTAAGATATTTATACAATATCAAACAAAAATCTAAACATTGTTCAATCAAAGCAAAGTATAGATCACTTTTTATTAGCCAACAATATCATATTTCACCAAGAAATAACATACGTAAAATACTAAGCAAACTCACTTAATCATGAAACTTCGTTGGACTGAAAATAAAAATTTATTAACACTAGTCACCAAATTGAATTGAGGGAAATTTTATGGGGAACACGAGTACAATTAAATAGAAGGATTAACGCAAGGAAGAGAGATTGGATATAAAACCACCCAAAAGACCTATGAGCTTAGAAAAAATTACTCCAATTGGCTGGGAAAAAACAGAGCAAGCCTAGAGAAAAAAGTATAACGATTAGGAAAAAGAACACAGACAAGATGAACCCAAAAAGAATGGTATAGATTATAGAAAATCATTTTTTTCAAAAAAAAAAAAATATTAAATTTAGCACCAAATAAGATAACTTTTTCTTTCAATTCAACTAAAGAGTAAAGACGTGCTCACCTGTCAATAATTAGATCCTAAATCTTGAATATTCAGCAAATGTCAAGATAACCGGAAATGAAATTTTTTTATAATTGAAGATAAAGGTAATAATTACCAGAAGACTGATAAACTTCTCGCCATCTTCACTCCGGATTTCAAAGCAACCCCTTCTTGGCTGCATATTAAAAAATAAATAATAAAATGAGGAGGACAAACAACAATTTCATTGAATAAACATATTCACTATTTAGTTTTCAGTTTTCAATTTTCTTCATAAAATTTTCAGTGATGTATAGCAGTTTCTTAAAATAAAATGGAGAAATCCTAAATACAACTACTGATCATCTCAAGAAACTTATAGGAGGATCATAATATCCCACCCACATATCACATATCTCCACAGTAGTAGGTTATTGTCCACTTTGGACATAAGCCCTTGTAGTTTTGTTTTTAGAATCACCCAAAAGACTTCATACGCTAATAGAGATATCGTCTCTCACTTATGCACCCATGATCTTCTCCTATTTTAGTTAATGTGAGACTTTGGTCGCATGCCCAATATTTCGCCCCCCGAAAGGACCACCGAGCCTCCCTCTAAATAGTCATTTATCTGTGTTTACTTTCGAGTAATCACCTTTAACCGAGCTAACTCCTCTTCACCGAAGCAACAAAACCAATACAACCAAAAAGCCTCATACTAATGGAGACTTTGTCTCCTACTTATCTACTCAAAATCATTTTCTTTCCTAATCAATATGAGACTTTGGTTGCATTCCCAAAATAAATTGTTAGGTAAATGGTCACCGTGGAGTTGGAACTAATTCCTCCGCAACATTCTTTACTTCACTTCAAATACCCAATACTGACTATCCAATCATGGAATATGGAGACTAGCTCTGATGTTTTCCAACCAAAAAAAACAAAAGATCCTCATTGATTTTCAAATGAGAATTCTAACTTCTCCATTGGTCACGACACAAAATCTATCTACAAGTGTACTTGTGAATCAGCTGAAGACCCCATTCCTAAGAATTCGAACTCAAGTTTTCCACCTTTTGGGCATCAGAACACCATAACATCAAAGACACAAACAACTCTTTGACAGCAAACATTGAATTGTAAATATTAAAAAAAATAATACAAGGATTGTGTTTAGGCTTAGAAATAAGAACCACAGGATGTTTCCTAGTCTCACTGTGACTCTACCCCAGCAAAGAACATATGAGCTTAAAAAGAACAAATAACGCATTTTCTGGTTATTCAAAGTAGAAATGCTTGGAAATTAAAACCTCCACCCTCCACAAAATGGAAGGAAAATAAAGAACAAATTCAAAGGACGATCAAATCAACAGACCAGTATCAAGAGGATTATAATTATGCTTGGATAATAAAATGAAGTATCCAAATTGATTCTTTTTATGAAGAATAGGATGTAAAAGTTGATGATGTCAGAAAGATACCTTATCAGGGTTAAGCAGCACAGTGATTCCAGGAACACCATTCTCTAGACCATTTTGCACCTGGATGGCCCTTTTCTTGAATGATTGGCACTGTTTGCTACAAGGGAACAAAATTATGGGGAAAAGTGTCATAAGACAAACACCGCACATGACATGAGAAAGGCATAAGCGGATTATGGGAAATTTTCCACAACCATGAAACGCCACGTTTGTACTATCCTTTCCCTTTCAATTCATTAGACGTTACGTTGCAAAAAGCAGAGGCGAAGCCAAGAATAAAGAGAGGAAATGGTCCCTTACTTGTCTTAAGCTTTTTATAGAACAAAAAAGAAAATCATGTTTTTCACCTCTAATTTGCCTCTCTTTATTAGAGTTCTAAGATAATATATATAAAAAGTTGGCTTTCTTTAAATGAAAATTTCTAGCCATACCCTGGAATAAAAAGTACGCAAGTTTTGGAAGTACGCTATCTAATAAAGCTAACAAAAATAAATTATCAAAGATGTGAGTATGCAAAAATTCCTTCAACAAAATACATCAAATGGGAATACAAAACTCGATATTAACATGTTAGATTTCATGGAGAGAACTGAAAAGATGGGCAAACGGCAATAGGAGGAGAGAAAATGGCAGTGGTAGAGGAAGGAAGGAGAAGAAGCCATGGGAAGCGCAGGCGGTAGACCAGCACCAGAACAAATGAACAATATAAAGTAAGTCAAAACCTTTATACTACGAAACCCTAGAAATGTAATCCGCATTTCAAGGGAAGAAGATCTAACCTGACAGAAAAGCTCGCAAATAGTACTAAAAATTTCAACGAAGTTCAAACCAGAAAGCAATCAATCAAGCATCTCAAACCCTTGAAACCTCATATCCAAATTAACTAACCTATTTTCAAATCCTCATCGATTTCCGAACAACAAGTGAAAAAGAAAAACTCACCAATGTTCAATCACAACCGTTCTATTCTTCGCATCCTTGTCAAGTTTCTCCAAAGCAGCATCAACTTCCACTCCTTCATTTTCAACCTCCTCCACCTTCCCATTCTCCTTCGGAGCACGTTTCGCCTTCTTACTCTTCGGCAACTTCGTCACAGCATCATCCACCGCCAAATCAGCCCTGGAGTTCGCCGCCAGCCGAGCCGAGCTCCGAGTCACCCTCGACGACGCCGGTGCCGGCTTCTCCGCCGCCGGCTCGTCTTCTTGGTTCTTGCTTCGCTTCCTCGGCGCCATGAAAGCAGAAAACCCTAGAAAGGAAAACAAAAAGCTACTTTGAGGAAGAAAGTGAACTTATGGGGTTCGAACTGTTCGACTTCCAGTGAGAGCTGTGAGTACGTGACCGTTGGTTTGCAGTGATATACAGAGGTTGGGTTGGGGCTTTTTCCCGCGCTCTGGGACGGCGGTGGGATTTTGAAGAGACGGTGGAGATGGATTGGGAGTGTGAGGAAGGATCGTGGCCGTCGAGTGGGTGGTCGTACGACGCCCACGCAGTTCCACTTGGTTTCTTCTGTGGAAGAAAGTGGCGGCACGAAGTCCCAAGAATGGCGCCAGACTCCACCATTTATTGTCATTTCGTCTCTTTTAATTTTGTTATTTATTTCTTCTAAATAGGAAATACCATTAAACTCTGTGCATTAAAATTTTCATCCATGTGTCAATGTTTTTCTGATTTTTCTACATGTCCATGCTAGAAAATCTCTAATAATATCATTTTTTTTAGTAGTTTGTTTGAGAGATTGAAATGTAATCAAGATTACTGTAAATTTGAAAAATATTGGAATGAGTGAAAAATTGAGAGCCAGAATGGAATGGGATTGTGAAGCATAGAAATAATGGGAAGGAGGGTTGGATTGAAAATTGTAAGAATGGATGAGTTTGGTATAACAAATCGGGCCCAAAATGCTCAATCCAAGCATGAGATTTGGATTACATTACAAGCTCATTCTATAAAGTAACTTTATGTCGAGTAATGGTTACATGTAGAAAATTGTAAATTATATGTAAAAATTTTAAGTTGGAATCTTAATTTAGCTTTGAAAATTGGAGAAAATATGTGTGTAATTGAATAATTAAAAAAAAATCAAGCAAACAAAAGCATGCAACAAAAAAACATGTTTCTTTAGATTATAAAAGACTCTACCAGATACTCCCAATAATATAACTCAAATGAGCATCCAGAACACATACTTTTTATCTCAACGCATACTTTAATTATACATACAATTATTACCTACTTAACTCTATGCATCAAACGCCCTCTAATCTTATATCAAAGCTTTGCAAGCGGTTGACGAAATTGACCATTTCTACAATAAGAAGACCTTCTTGAAAAACCAATTATTTATTGACACATGATAAATAAGATGTAAGCACAATAAATTACTATTATGCCTTATACTTCATTTGGTACCATTCTAATTAATTTTCACGTACTTTAACCTACTTCAACAATCTAATTTAAGTGTCAACATAAGTATAGCTCAACTAGCACGAACTTGTATTACAACCTCAAGGTGTGAGATTTGATCTCCGACCCCTACATATTATAAAAAAATTAGGCTTAAATATTGATTTGATATTTGTGCTTTTGGCAAAAGGTATATAAATACAATTTATTTCAGGTTATTGTGTGATTTTTTTTTTATTTTTTTTTTTTTGTACTTTTCACAATTCCTAACCGAAAATTTGCCCCACATTCTAAAAACATAAGTTTTTTTAACATTTTATTTGCGTTCTCACGCAGTGAAAATTATGTAATCAACCTAATTGTGTAAGTGTACCAATACTCAACTCTTACACTCAATTCATTTTATAATCATTATACTCAACCTAGTTGTATGGTCCCGTTTGATAATGATTTTATTTTTAGTTATTTGTTATTTAAGTTTACGTTTATTCTATTAATGTTTTTAAAAATCCAGCCAATATTAAAAACTTGAAAAAGTGGTTTCCAAAAGCATCTTTTTAAAATTTGATTAAAAATTAAAACATTTCTTTAAGAAAGGAAAAACCGTAATAAGAAAATTAGGAGAAAATAAACATAAATTTCAATAACAAATAACTAAAAATGAAATAATAATCAAACGAGACCATAATTTTTAAAAATTTATTTTTGTTTTAAGAATTGACTATGAATCCACATGTTTACTTAAGAAAGATGTAATAGAAAACAAACATAATTATCAAAAAAACTAAATGGTTATATTAAACCAAATATTAATAATTCTAAAACCACTTTCCAAAACTAAAAAAATAAAAATAAACCTCAATCAATTACATACCTATTTTGAATACCAAAAAGTACAAATCAGTTAGTTAACAAATGGAGCCTAAATTATAAATGAATTGAAGAATAATTTAAAATCAAATACAAGTTATTGAAACCCCTATATTATATTACACCAAATACTTTTGAACTTTAAAGTAGGTTTCAATTACACTCTTTAGACTTTAAATATACCTTTTTTTATCCTTAAACTTTAAAATTTGTTAAAAAAAAAAAAAAAAAAATCTTTAGAGTTTTCATCAAATTGAAATGGAAATTGACGCCATTGAATAATGTGTTGAAGTGTTGAAATTGGAAATGACGCATGACTTTATCTACAACATCATTCATGTAAATTAGTTTTAGCAGTAGATGTGTAACAACGACCATCATTCTGACTTTGAAGTCGATTTTAAGTCAGTTGAGCTATGTTCAAGTCCTCTAAACCCGCCATTCACATCTTCTAAATATATAATATGACAATGGTCATAAATATTCAATTCTTCTTCCATCTCAAGAATATATATATACTCATTTACTTTTCTTTTCTGAGAAAAAATATATATATATTAGAGTTCAAATATGGCTGAGAAGACAGGACAAAAACCAATGAAAAGCTGCCAACAGTGGCAGCCCCAGGCTCATAGTCTTCAACTCTACACAAAAATGAATCAGCTAAAGCTCTGGGAAGAAGCTTTAACCACTGTATGAATAGTGAAAAGACAACTTCTAATTTCTATATCATATATTATCGGCACATTGTTCTAACCTCTCGAATAATCTCTCGATCCGGAGGCGACGAGAACGGCCTAAACAGCTGTGTAGTTAGAGAAAAGGTGAAACAATCTTCCCAGAGTTTCTGGATAAAATTTCCTCGCAAACAGATGGCATGGTCTTTTGACTCCGTTCCACAAGCAGGGCCTCAACATCACCCTCTTCTGCAGGATCAAAGCAAAAATTCACGATGTAATTAATTGATATAAATCTTCTAAATTATGTTTAATTTTTTGGATGGAAATTTCCATATAATAGGGTTACAAAATGTGCTCGGATTGTTGGTTAGTAGAAATCTTCCTGCTCATCACCACTAAATTTTTTACTTGAAATGAAAGGGAAAAAAAACTCATTTCTTTCCTTCTCAGCAAGTCATTTTTCTTGCCATTAAACATAAGCTAACATCTCATAATTTTTTTGGCTCTTCTACATTTGCAAATTGTAACGTCCAAACAAGCAGAGACGAGGCTACCATTTTTTTACAAGAAGGCAAACTTTAATATGGTAACTTTATATAACATTCCAAATTCTAGATTTGGAGGGCAAATTAAAAGGAGAATTCGAGATTTTAATATTTTCTTATGTTTAATGAGTCGGACTACGGTTTAAAAACTTCAGACCAAAATGAAAACTGAAAAGATATCGAAAGCTAATGGCTGGAAAACTAACTGCACAATCCAAAAGAAAAAAAAACATACCGGAGCAGTACTTGTAATGTGAACGATCTCATCTAGCGACTGTGAACACAATAAAATTATCAAAACCAATGCTTTCATATACTATAAACATAAGTATCGCAAAAGAAGTAAAATTATCTGTCACGTACAGTAATGTTCCTCAGAAGCTCATAGGTGACATCTTGGTTCCTATATGATTTTGGATGCCACTTTCCCTCAGACCAATCAACATGCGTAACTGACCAGTTTGCAATTCCACCAGGGTCGATCATCTGATGTGAAAGAACAGATCAGAGAGTACACACACAGATAACGGAGTCATAATTGTCTAGAAAAGGATCATGTACTGACATGGAAAAGAGTTGGAAAATAGTGCTCGTCAGCGTAGCAATTGGGGCCGTCCTTAGTTCGCTAAGAAAGTCGAGCAAGACAAAAACAAGTCAATGGATAGAATTTCTGATGAGTGATGACTTGAGAAAGAAAAACACAGAATAATTATGTATTAAATCTAAAGCAATCAAATCAAACAAATTAGTAAATAAAGACGAGAGAGAACTCATTAAATATTGTAAGACAACGAAGGTAATATACCCCTTCAAAACGAAACTCCAGTATTTGTCTTCAAAGCTAATATATGACATTCAAGCGTCTACTTCAACACTCAAGTATCTATTTCTAAACAAAAGTAAAATCATATTTAGCAAGCCTGCTTTCCTATAAAGCAAAAGGTGGAAGTGAAACATGTTTGGTTTTTAGCACTATAATGACTTTAGTTTCAAGTCATCCCAGTTAGAAACACTTTAAGCTTGGAGGTACTAACTCTAGTTGAATTCTAATTTTGTATTCTCTAATTTGAAAGTGGAAAAAAAAAGTGTGAGTGCTACAAAATTTTTGAATTAGTGCTCTTGTAATTGGGATTGGGTAGAGAAATTATTCTGGGTGATTGTAACAATTTTTTATATAGTAGATTTCTTTATGATGGGTCATGGTTTTTCCCCAAGTTTGGAATTTTTCACGTGAATTCTTGTGTTTCCTAGTTTTATTGTTGTTTTCTTTAATTTCCCAATTAATTTTCTGTTTATTCCTTTGGTAGTAGTGGACAGTTTTTTTACAACCGAACGAAGAAAAAAACATCAACATACAAAATAGATGAGTGCAACAAGAATTAACTTGATCACTTCAATTTTGGAAGTCCATTAGCTAGAGAGCTAAATAACCACATGATTAAACCAGATGCGCCATGTATTCGAGTTTCCAATATATTGATTTAATATAGAACTAAGATTCTAGATCACAGCCAAGCAAGAAGTCATATGCAAGCATAAGCATAACACACAAGCAATCTGGCAATCGGTCTATAATCATCACAGTAGATAAGGTCATTACGAACAACTGATTACCTTGCAGTAATGCTTGAATTTTGTATAGTAAAGACTGTCGGCCATTACAATAATAGCATGTTGTCGCTTCATAGAAAACCACTGAAATTTACGAGGTTAAAAAATGTGGAGTGAGTACCTACTACGAAAGTGAACAAGGTTAAAAAATGTCAATAATATTCATCAAAATTGACAGTTGTGAATCTTATTACGAAAGTGCTCTCCATCTACCAATGAATTCAGTACAAAAATTGAAGATCGATAAAGGATTGGACAAACAAAGGTTTGATGCCTTTCAATTTATCTGCCAGGTTTATGTCCTCAACAAAGTACGCAAATTTTACTTGGTATAGAATCATTAACATCCATCCCAATTCAGAGAGAGAAAAATAAGAAGAAAGTAATGGACGGTGACTGACAAGGGTACTTTCTTTACAAATCATTGCCCACCTGCGGTTTCCAAAAATGAACATATTTTATACTTAAACATCTCAGTCAACACACCCACCCCACCACTACCCCCCACTGAGCAATAAAATGTTATTATTTACTAAATGTTCATATCTGATTTTTCACCGCATGCATCCGAAGTTCTTCAATATTATAAGAGCAGTTAGATTGGAATCATATAGTACCAGTAAGTAGTAACCAATATATGACTACATCTACCTGAGAACCTTTACGGAAATCTTTCTTTTCAATTTCCGGTAACATGCGCTCTGAATACCTGCCACTTCCATGGGGACCAGGGTCTTCAAAACTATAATAAGAGATGTCTAATATCAGATTGGCGGGATGTCAGTCTTTTAGATTGGTCAGGGAGTTAGACTTAAATACTAACAAGCAAAGGTGTCCAGTGTTAAAAAAATAAAGTTTCCTTACCAATCAATATAGCTGACGTTTGTAAATATCAAATAGTTATAAATATACTCAAAGTCGTGAAGAGGTACACAACTGAAACAGAAGTACAAATAGTGATCAGATAAGAACACATTCCACACCAATGTTGCAAAATTTTTAATTAACAAGAGACAACTGAAGAAGATATAACCACCTTTCAGATAATAAAACAAAGTGCTGATTATCAGGGTCTAAAAGTGCATTTGCCAAAAGTCTCTTCTCTGCATCAACCATAGAAATTTCTCCCCAGGCTACCTGTATATTGTTGCCAATAGTTTCAAATCAGCAACTATTCCATATCGTAAAGCTATAAATATTTTGAAGCTAACTAGCATCAACATTAACAAATAATGGTAGAAGAAACGTCCACAGGGTCAATTCAATGTTCTCACGCCAATTGCCACTCTCTAGACACCCTTTTCTAGAAAAACTATCACATTCAAGTTCTTCATCCGATCTTAGAAGCCCAGAAAAGAAGTATGTCTAAAAACAAAACCATTGAGTATCAAATAATAAAATCCTGTGTATACACAAATAATAACATGGATGAACAAAAGATAACACATAGACAAAAGGAATTAAAGGGATTGACGACCATTGGTCATTTGTTAACATTTTATCTGTCTTATGAAGACAGTTTAACAGCTCGAGAAGTCAAGAGGAGCCAAAGTCGTTCTGGAATCAAGCAAGTGAAAAAAAATGTGCATTTTAACTTATCAAGTACAATGGTTTGAGAAAATTATGCCTTTTTCTATTCATTTTCAAGTCGCATCCAATATCTAATAAGGCTGCTTTGCTACAATAACTACATAGAGAAGCAGATAACAATAAATATTCTGCATGACCCACCTTTTCACTGCGAATGTCACGACCAACAAAATGGGGGCTCGCGTATGGTAATTTCTCTCTAGATGCATGCACATATATAGAAAATCTGTCATCGTGACCCTGGAAAACAAGAACTGGATTAAGCACCTAACTCAATAAAGCCAACTGACCAAAGGTGAGGTGGAAGTTTTACATAGCATTCGTGCCCTTTCAAACTTCTCCAATAAAAGATAAGTTTAACATGTATGTCTGCGTATATATAGCTAGAAATACCCTAAATGTGAGATTCACAATTAGAGCCAAAATAGTCTCAAACCCTCCATGGATCAAACTTATATTTGACTAATGATTTCATGTGGGGGAGTGAAGGCACTATCCTAGAACTATTTTGTAAATTTTTCACTGAAAATCTCTCAAACACAAATATGCTGGTGAAAATAATCTCTAATACAAATTCAACAAAAGAAATTAAAGCTCCAAGGTTGAACACAAAGCCTTACATCAAGAAATTTATGCCATAGCTTCTCAAAAGGTAATGAACCTGGAGTCAAAAACATAAAGGCAATTTTTGGATTCTTAGACTGAGCCAGAGGTCTCTTCAAAATTTCCTTCATTACAACCCGAGCTGCAGTTTCTTCATCAGTTAATTCCCGAGAAGCAACTGGCAGGTGCTGTTCAAATGCACCATTGATACAACCACTGGAGAAGATATAACAAAGCAGGGAGGTTCTAGGTGGATAAACATAGACGCCAACTAGAAATATGCTGACCAACGAAACCAATATAATAATGTATATAGATGGCTTTAAGTATGGCCTTTGACGTGATCCTAGCATACTGAGTGTCTAGTGTGCAAGCTGCCATGAACGGTCAATTTTTGATAAAGGCATAGTGGCCATGTGCTCATGTATCCAGAAAACACTCCATCACCAGTCACCCTGATGCCTCGTCTTATATGTTACAGCAAACATCAGATTAACGCTCGTTGTTTACCAGCAAAAACCTGAAAACACATAAAGCATCAAAATTCTTAGGGATATTCAAGATAGAATCTGTTAAAGTGTTGAGTTAAATAAATTTAGGTTAAACTTCCATTTTCTCTATATTTTAAAATTTGTTCAATGCTACCCTTATACTTTCAATTGCCCAATTTTAGTCTAATGAAATATAAGACTTATTGAAAGTACGGAGACTACAATTGAACAATTGAAAGTAGAGAGGGACTAAAATTGAACAAACTTTAAAGTATAAGGCCCAAAATAGTATTTTGACCTTAAAATTACTATAACTCGTCAACTTAAGTTTTTGGGTCAATCGGTGATTTAACATGGTATTATAGCTTGTGTTCAAATCCTGTCATGTCCTTTCCTCACCAATCAATATTGATTTCTACGGGTATTCTACAAATTTTCAAGCTCCAGATGAAGAGAATGTTAAATTGTTGTTATTAGCTTTTAGGTCAAAAACTTAAGCGATAAAAAAGACCTCAAAAAATTAATGGATGGCCGTCCATAAGAAAGGCCGTTTAACAGTAGTATTAAATTTAAGAACAATACTATAAAAAACGAAATGCATAATTCAGGAAGGGTATAAAGAAAGAACTAGCAGTGAATCAGGGATCAATCACCGTATGAACAAGAAAATAAAAAACGAAATGCATAATTCAGGAAGCGGATAAAGAAAGAACTAGCAGTGAATCAGGGATCAAACAAAGTATGAACAAGAAAATAAAAAACGAAATGCATATTTCAGGAAGCGGATAAAGAAAGTACTGGCAGTGAATTAGGAATCAATCAAAGTATGAACGAGAATCAAATAAACGAAATGCATAAAACAGGATGCGGATGGAGGAGGAAGCACCAGCAGCAGCGATCAAACAACGAACGGTAGTGAAATAGAGGAAATGCAGAAATGAAATGGGGATGAGAATGGAGATGAACCTGTGATCAAAGGGAAGGACGCTGGCTGGGAAGGTCTAGAGAGAGAGTAAAGTAGGGCGGAGTGGCAGAGATCTGAGTGAAGAGTGAGGAGAATAATTATTGTAAGTGCTCTCTGAGCGTGGTGATGTTGATGTGGAAGGCGAAGACGAGTGGGTTTACAGATTCCAACCCAAACCGAAGAGAACGCCTCGGTCCCCTAACTTCCAATGTTCTTTTCCCACGTCATTTTTGTTCCATTAGTGCCACGTGTCAATCATGCTCGATTGGCCCGAAAACTTTCAGTTATTACAATAATCTAAAAAGAAAATTAAGGAAATTACTATAAAGAAAAAAACATCAAACTATTTGTGAGTGTTCGAAAAATTTTACTGTAATTATAAATAGTTTGAATTGTTTTTCTATATTTGAAAATAATTCAAATTTTATTGAATAACATGGAGTCTCTTAGTATGAAAAATTCTCTATCCTATTATCATTCATTCGTTGCCATAAAAGTAACTGTCTAAAAATTCTGTGAAATTTACCAATTAAATTAATAATTAATTAATCATTTAAGGACGCATTAAGAGGAAATTTCTATTACTAGATATTATGGCTACCTCCATTTATTGCTTGAGCTTTCAATAATTATGTGGGGTCCACACAATAAATATTTAATAAATTAATAAATGATGTGTCAAATAATCAATTAAGGTAGAATGTACCATCGTGGTACAATAAATTTTCCCTAGCAACAATATTTTGATGCATTTTGTACGATGCGTCAACTTTTTTTCATAACTCAAAAAGTATTTAAGAAAAAAATGTAATAGAGATGAGTTTTCATGTGGTAAATTATGATTTGACAAGTGAGTTAAGTTGCAGTAGATTAACACAACATATATGCATGCAAGTATTTTTCTTGCCAGTATGAATATTTTTAATGCTAGTCAACTCTGCATTAAAAAAATGTTTGAGTCAAGCACTAAATGCAAAATTTTTGTAGTACTACTGAAATATCATACTTATTTTGTTTACGCTGTGATTTGACCTTCACAAGTAATTTGTTAACGGTTACAAACAACACTTTGTTCTTTTTCAAAAAGATGCTTACATGACAGTCAACTGATGTAAGTAATACCCATATCACTATAGTATATAATGTTTTCTCAATAAATAGGAGTATGCATACTATAAAACTACCTATGCGTTTTTCTAGGAGCTATCTATTGAAAAAATCACAGTACTGCACTAGTATTAAGCGTTTTTCTAGGAGCTATCTATTGAAAAAATCATAGTACTGCACTAGTATTAAAAAAATTGCATGCTACCTCTATTTATTATTTACCATGTAAACTTGCTTTTAACGTTAGATAGTCTAGTTGCAAAATAACAATAATAGATTAATTAATTAAATGCTAGTCCACTGATGTTAGTGTGAGATCAGCTAATATTTACTTATAGTATAAACAAATGGTCCTAAAATATTATAAAATTTTCCATTATCTATCGCAAAACATCTCACCCACGTCAATAGTCTAGCTTTCACTCGATAGTTTTGTGAGTAGATGGGTTGTCCCAAATCCATCTCTCATTGACGAGACAATAAAGTGCATCTTAGGTTAGAATAGTCTCTATATTTCGAAATTTGTTTAATTTTAGTCACTATACTTTCAATGTCCAATTTCAGCCTATGTACTTTTGGATGAGTCTTAAGTTTAATTTTGATCGAAATTAATTAAATAGTAATAGGCAAACAAAAATATGTTTACATAAGTCTACTACTCAAATTTGCAGTGAAAAGACTAGTAGACAATGGAGAGCTTTTGGAAAAATCAACAATAAACTATAAGTATAAACTAAAAATACGATGTATTGGAATTGAAATTTGACATTTATAACTATAGATACTCAAATTGTGCAAATCATAAAGTACATAAACCAAATAGACACACACACATTGAAACAGAAGAACCTCTCATTAAGCCCAACCAAGGGCATGTACTTTAATGTCCATAGCTAAAATAGACATCTTAAGGGCATGAGTTAATAAATATTAATTAATTGTCAAAAATAAACACAACTAAACTAGTTCAAACACATACCCCAACCTAAGAGGCCAGAGATTCGAGTTTCTCAACTCATGCATGGTTGAACCTTTATCAATGGACACAATTATTCACGCCAAATAACCACGATATGTAAAATATGGATTCAAATTAAAACTGGATTAAACTCGTATTTCATGTCTAATATAGTATCAAACTTTCAGTTTGTGTTTACCAGACTAATGAATTAGAAAAAAAAATGTTGCCAAAGCGAGAACAACTCCACTCGATTGCAAGTTATGATGTTCAAATTTCCCACACCTATTGTACTAAAAAAAACGTTGAATAATTTGACGGTTTATTAAACACAATATTTGAAGGACCAACTTTGTAGTTTCCAAAAACTCAATGGGTACTTGAGTTGTTTTGGATTAATTATAGTCCAAATCAATAATTAACCGAAAAAACAGGGATAAATCTGCAATATTTTCCATTTGTGAAAATCAAAAGCGGGAATCTGAAAGATAAGGCTGCAATAAACTTCGCTCACTTGGCGTAAAGATAGCCCCGCAATCCATCTCGTCGTGGGTCCGACCTCCGATTCTCCCCACGCAAATTGCAGCGGCGAGCCAAATGCTAGCGTTCATCTTCTGAACTTGTACGATTTCCATGGCAGCCTCGGCGACCTCCGTTGCACTCTTGCCTTCAAAACTAGTTTTCAGGGGACGCGTTGAGCCGCCGAAATCGAAGTTTCTTGCTCCAAGCTCAAAATCGTCAATTCCATGTCATTCCGTTTCAATTTCATCTCGGTTCCATCGGCGTAAGCCATTCGGTGTTCAGGCGTCCGTTTCGATTTCGGATCCTCAAGTTCGAACGGGACCTGACGATCTCGTTGCGTCCATCCTCTCCAAGGTAATGTTTCGAAATTTGCTTAGTTTATTTGGTTTTCCATATCGGAACTGGTTGTAGGGTAAATAATAGCCGATTTTGAATCGAAATTAGGAAATTGTAGTAGAAAGTGTGTAGCAAATGGAGGCCAGTAAGTTGCGGCAATCAGTGGTACACTGGTACTCGACTTGGAAATTTCGAGAAATTATCTCTCGATGAAGATCATTCGGTTGGTAAAGGGAGTTTACGTGATTTTCACTTGAGCCTCCTAAGATTTCAGAATGATCTTGGTCAACAATGCATAAGTCTAATTTTAGATTCAATGCCATTAATTTTTGCTCGGAGTTCATAATTTTCATTGTGGAAAGCTGATGTTACACTTTGAATAAACAGGTGACAGGAAGTGATAGAGGAGTTTTACTAACTGAAGAAAAACATAAAGAGGTTGCTGAAGTGGCTCAAGAATTGCAAAAGTATTGTGTAAGCGAGCCTGTTAAATGTCCTCTCATATTTGGAGGTAAAACTTAAACAGTTCTGCTGTTTCTTCTTTGATATGTTTGAACAATACATCTATTCATCTTGCATATAGAGCCTATATTCGAGCTTCGTTTCCGCCTCTGTTTATAATCAAGAAAGTGTTAGGAACGATTTCAAATCACCTTATTTGAAATACCTGAAATGCTTTGAATTCTTTATCTAGCTTGAAATAAATATTAACATATGAAAAGGTTAAATTAGTAGTTTAATTTCAAAATCTACGAAATCATGATAAATAAACCATTTTTGTCTGAATTTTCTAAGAACCAAAAGTATGTTTGGTTAAATTACGAATTTAGTCTCTAAACTTTGAGTTTTATATCTACTTTGTTTTTAAACTTTAAAGTTTTCAAAATTCAGTCTAGCTTTCGATTTTTTAAAAATAAAAAATCTACTAGATACAAGTTGAAAGTGTAGGATATGCTTGATATCAAATTCAACTTTATATACAATAGATCCATTAATTCTTAAAATTTTTGAATGTTCTGGAGACCTATTCGACACTTTTGAAACTTTGGGACCAAATAGATACAAATCTCGAAGTTCGAAGACTAAATTTTGTAATAAAACTAGTCGTTTTATTTGAATGGATATATTTGAATTGAGTTGAAGTCCATTAGAATCTAAAATCACATTTAAACCCAAATAGAGAATATTTCTTCCCAGTTGTGGCTCATTTTTTCAGCTCGAGTTTGGCTAACACAATTAAATGCTATGTCAGATTGGGATGTTGTGTATTGCTCTGTACCAACATCGCCTGGGGGTGGATACAGAAGTGCAGTGGGTCGCATCTTTTTCAAGACAAAGGAAATGATTCAGGTTGTGGAAGCTCCTGATACTGTCAAAAACAAGGTGTCCTTTTCTGCCCTTGGTTTCCTCGATGGACAGGTCTCTTTGACAGGTAAAACTTAAAAATTCCTTTGTAAAGAATAAAACTCGAAACCTCTATTGGTAAACACATCAGAAAATTAAATCAATGGCTTGAAAGCTAAAGTCACAGTAACATAGCTGATATCGCCTCTGGATTTTAGTTGACTTGCTGTGATATCTGTTATCTAGTTCGGACCACTAGTTTTTATAAGAGAATTCGAGATGACATTTGAGAGTAATACTTTTAAGTGAAATATCTTTAATGTACTTATTTTGAAGGAACTGTGTAAAATTGCTTCACTTAAAAATAAAATATTACTCTCAAAAGTCTATCTCAAACATTTTTTTCTAGAAGAATTAGTCGCTCCAAGCCGAAGGTTGTAGTGCACATCAAGTCAACTAAAATCAAGAAATCAAGACTCTGATTGATAACAATTTAATTTTTTATTTGAAGTTTTGGAAACTACTTCTGAATATGTATTGAAATAAATTGAAAATTTTGAAAAATGTTATTACTTACATCCACAATTTAATTACATGATTACCGATTAAAGCATCTGAGTTTTTTTTGCATTATGATTCTGAAGCACCATGGACTCATTGACCAAGTTTTAGGAATTTAAGACTCCAACACTGACTCTTCAATTTACCTGTCGATGGAGGAGATCCTCATGAATTTTGTGGCATGTTTGTTTTTGTGCTATCTTATGGATGTGTGTCTTGAGAGGAACAGTAGATTTTTTCAAGAGATTAAGTCTTTAAGTTTGGGAAGGGTAAGGTTAATGTATCTTTATGACTTTCGTTAATTGGAATTTTAATTCTCATTTTTTTTCCCCGCCTTATATATTCTTTCATTTTGTTCAATAAAAACATGTTCCTTATGGAATATATATATTTATATTTACAGGTAAATTGAAAGCATTGGATGATAAATGGATTCAAGTTGTGTTCGAGTCACCTGAACTGAAAGTCGGAGGATTAGAATTTCGATATGGTGGTGAAAGCGAGGTACAACTCCAGATTACATACATAGATGACAAGATTCGGTTGGGAAAGGGTTCTAGAGGTTCATTATTTGTCTTTCAAAGACGAGTTTGAAGTTACTCAATTAAATTGTGATTAGTCTTATTTGAAATCTCTATGCTAATTTTTGTACTTATAGACAAACTCTTGCGTAGAAAGTTGATAATATATATTAATATAGATGAACGTTTTATTATAAGAAAAAAAAACTTTTTAGTTCTTCCCAATTTTATATCTCATTTCAATAATATCACAAAAATTAAAAAGTTACATTAATATCCTTGACAAGTATCCTTTATATAATATCACAACTACTCTTATATAATGTTCACAGCTTAACTAGTTTAATGTTGCAATAATAAAATTTACTTAAATTCTTTTGAATGCACTAACTAGATCTTTAAAATTTACTTTTTCAATTGTTAAGATCTACTAGATTCTTGAACATAGTTAAAAAGATAATTTATTTTTAATAAATAAGGAAG
The DNA here is from genome assembly GCA_002890555.2 of Lagenaria siceraria. Lineage (NCBI taxonomy): Eukaryota > Viridiplantae > Streptophyta > Magnoliopsida > Cucurbitales > Cucurbitaceae > Lagenaria > Lagenaria siceraria. The sequence goes on from CM016490.1 coordinate 18,911,189, forward strand.
AATACAAACTACAAATCTCTTAATTATTGGCATATACTTTATCCCAATTGAATTATGTTCCTAATTAGCGATACTCTTTGGCTTACTAACATTTATTGTAATAAAAAATAAAATTGAGTAAAACTAGCTTTAAATAGGAAAAAAAATCGTGGGGTAAAGTCAGAAAACGAGCCTCAATGTCACGCTTAAAAATTTTAAAAAAATATTTTGGGCCCAGCCCAATAACAAATGCGAAAATTTCCAGAAAATGTAGAATGAAAAATAACTCGAAGAAAGGAGGGGACTCCAATCTGCTGATAGCTATGACGAGGGCGACGGCGGAGCACAGCCAGCTATAGGAACCTCGCCGCAGCCGTCGATTTCACCGGCGTCGTTGAAACGTTGGCCTTCTGTATTGCCTAGTTTCTTCGTTCCCGTCGAATCACGGATTCACGAAGTGAAATCCGGAGCAGAATATTCGGCAATCTCGACGATGTTCACGGCGGTGAGTTATCCTCTATCGTTCCTTTATCATACATTTCTCTGTTGAGAAATTTTCCTATATGGTGTTCACGTATTCATTTTGGTGGTTCAGTTAGCAATTGAATCGCCACCATCCCAAATTCTTGTGCTTGGATTTCTGAACGGAGCCCTTAACTCCCTCAAGCGTGATATTTCTCGGATGTTCGCTGTCTTTTACGGCCGACCTAACATTGATGAAGTGGCGAGGTAAAATGACTACACATTTCGAGTCTTTGGTTTGCTTCGGCTGAAAGGAGTGCGAAACTTCATCGACTTTACAGTAATTAATCGACCTTTTGTTTGTTAAACATTAAGAAATAGACAGCATCTTCATTTTGGTTTCTTTCTTTTGTCTTCTTGCGTTAAATTTGCCTGACCTGGCTTTGAATTTTAACGAATTTATTTATGCTTTCTGATTCTAAATATTTTACATGCGAAGGTCTAATGAGGATGAGGATTCCTTACATCCTGCTCTTAAAAGTTTAATGTCAACTGTCGGTGACCACTGCGATTTGAGATCTTCGGATTGCTTTTCACAGAAGCGTAATTTTGATGGCGAAGGAGATCCGCGGGCTGTTTTCAACGTGTTGGACGCTCTGCTCAAGGGTAGTCTGGACCGTTTGAAAGATATGAGGTGATTTTTGCTTTTCTTTAATCAAATTTGCGTTTAACATATATTCTTCAGTGTGGACGTTGATAGATGAAAGCCATCCTGCTTATAGTCTTTCTTATTTAATTTTCCATTGGATTTTTTTTTTTTAAATCTCACCATTAGGTGATTATGCAGTTTCTAATCCTTTATTTCATTTATCAATGAAGTTGTTTTAGTCTCCCAAAAAAAATAAGAACGATAGATGAAAGCCATCCTGCTTATTTAATGATGAATACCACATAGGTAAACCTTGTTCAATGCATGGAATCATTATATCCTTAAAAGATCGTGACAACCATAAAATCTCTCATCCACTGACTGCAGCTAATTTCTATGTGCCTATTTATCCTTAAGTAGATGGTTGGGTATATTCTGTGTTAAATGATTAGCAGATGCTACAATTCATGCTATAGCTCACATTTGCTGTGCACAAACCACTAACTCTACTTGGAAAATAACAGTATTTACATGAGTGTAGAACTACCTTAGTCTGCGATAGTTAGTTGTTAGGGAACTTTGCTGCTATAGAGCTATAATTCTGTTACGAATGACCATCAATCGAAGGTTTGGCGGGAGAGAAGGGACACAAAAAATAAGAGTTTAATAAGGTTTTAGGAAATTTGTGGGAACTAAGGGAAAACTTGGAGTTCTGAAACTGCTGATTTTTTTACTAAAAAATCTGGGATTCCTCCGTTTTTCTTCATTAAGACATCAATGAGTCCTTTCACATCCGTCTTTATACTTAAATAAATTTTATGTATTTTTTCCTGCATAGCTGCTCATTGCTTCTTTCTTTAGAGTTTAATATTCATCGAGTACAATGACATATGATTGTTGATGTACTATTATTCCTAGTTTTGATTAGGGTACGAAAATTTAAAAATTGGATGACTGATGGAATCTTTTAATCTTCTTTTTCATCTCCCAATTGTTTTTATGCTATCAAATAAAATCTAATGATTTTACATGCCTTGAACGATTAGAGTGTGATCTTGTAAACATTTGTTAAATGCCTAAAATTATGCAGGGAAAGCATATGTTTGGCAAAGTCGGGTCTTCAGAAATGTTTTTTGCAGGCCGTTCAGCAACCTGACTACACAGTCATGGTTAGGGATTTGTGTTTAAAAGGAAAGTTAGGAGCAGCTCTCTTGCTTCGGAGAAAGTTGATAAAAGAAGGTTTTGTTGTTGATTTACTCACACACAATTATCTTCTTAATGGACTGTGTATAAACTGTGATATGGAGTTGGCAGATTCTCTTTTTAGGGAAATGCTAGAAAGGGGCCCTTCTCCCAGTTGTGCCACATACAACATTATTATTAAGGGTTTCTGCCTTCATATGAATATAGATAAAGCTCTTGACCTATTTTATACCATGGCTAATAGTGGTATTAGGCCAAGTAGAATTACCTATAACATACTCTTACATGCATTGTGCAAGAGAGGCATCTTGGAGGATGCTAGGAAGCTTCTTGAAGATATCCTAGGTGATGATATTAAAACAACAGATGATGCAATCACATCAACTATACTGATGGATGGTTGTTTCAAAGGTGGAGATGTGATTCAGGCTATTGCTTTATGGGATGAGATGGTTGAAAAGAAGATAGAGATTGACGTTGTTGCATACAATGTCCTTATTCACGGGCTTTGTTTAAATCAAGACAAGAAAATTGCGCTTGGCCATGTTGTTGATATGCTTAAGAAGGGTTTTCTTCCCGACATCTTTACATACAACACTCTAGTCGGTGATCTTTGTAAAGAGGGCCAATTTGGTGAGGCTTACTATATCCATGATGTCATGTCAAGAATGGGTGTTTCTCCAGATCAAATATCATACAAAATGATTATTCAAGGTCTATGCATGAATGGTGATGCTATCAAAGCCAATGAATTTCTAAACTCAATGTTAGAAAAATCAATGGTGCCCGAGCCTCATATTTGGAACCTGATAATCGATTGTTATGGAAGGTATGGATATCTGAGCAATGCAATCTCCATCAGGGATCAGATGTTGGCTGCAGGTGTGCTACCAAATGTATTTACTTACAATGCGTTGATTCATGCACAAGTTAAAGGGGGGAACATATTTAGTGCATATTCTCTGAAAAAGGATATGCTTTTGTTAGGTCTTTTTCCAGACGTTGTTACCTATAATTTATTGATAAATGGTGCTTGTAAGTGTGGACAAATTCGTTTTGCCCTTCAATTATATGATGAAATGCTGAGAAAGGGATATGAACCAGATAAGATAACATACACAGAACTAATAAGAGGTCACTGTATATGTGGTGACATGAAGGAGGCAGAAGATCTATTTTTCGAGTTACATAGATCTGGGTTGCCAATGGATATTGTTCCATTTAAAGTTATTTTTGAAAAGTACCATAGAATAGGAGAGCCTGACATGGCTTTGAAATTTTATCAAAGGTGGTTGGCAATGATGGCTTGAGGAGCTATTTGACAAAATAAATTATTCGAGGTCACAGCACTATTGTTGCCATTTTGGCTCACAATATGGAGATTGGCGTACAGATCTCTTTTACTGACCAAATATAATTCGGCCTTCTGTTTGTGGACATTTCTGATGGGTAATGTGCTCCTTCTTGAGGTATGTGTGCGTGGTATTGCTTTGTCCACTATTTCTTAATCTGTTGCTATCTTCTCACTGTGCATAACATTCTTATAATTCCATTATTGATCACAGCAGGATATTAAACTCTCTTGCCATAAACTTTCTACTTTACTCATGATGCAATATTATAAACTTTTGAGGTTTATATAATATCTGGTATATACCAATGTAGGAATTTTATTCAAAAGAATCCAATGCATACAAAACTGAAGTAATACTAAGTATTTATAGGCCTAAAAGCTGACTTGTTAACCGGCTGGACAGGTTACATAATTTTAAAACCTATAACCGGCTGGACATGTTATAAAGTACTAAAACCTAATAAAACAATAGACACTTACAACGAAAATATCTCGGGTTTTTGTTTAAACTGATCTACGTCAATATCCTAGGGCTCTTGGCTCTCGTACTACTGTTTTCACTGGTTTTAGAATTACATCATGATTGGAGACACAAAAACCCATTTTGATTTATCATTGATATTGTTTTCACTGCTATGTGAAGCAGATGGTGCAAAAAATCCAATACTGGAAGCATCGAAGTGAGGAGCCGATTTGGAAGGTGTTTTGGGGATGAAATATGAGCTGTATGCCCCTACTGCAGAAAACATTATTAATGGATTTATGCAGCTGAAGGGATGAGACTTGAAACTGTGGCACAACCGCACAAGTGTACGCCTTCGCCTGGCCTAATTGTGTAGCCCCAGCTCCATAACGAGGATGCAGCGTAGGTTGTGATTCTACGAGTTTGAGGTGCAGCATAACTCAACCCATAGTTGAATGTAGTAACTTTCATTTGTACGATGCAACAAAGTGGTGGAGTTATGTGATGTCATGGTTAAGATCCCACCTTATCAAACTGCCGAGCACCTTGATGCGCAGATCTTTTGTCAGTCAAGTTAGCGACGAACGATGATGGCAAAGAACAAAGTCCATTTTCTTTCATGGATCTCAAGGCTGGAATGAAACAAAGTAGCCAAGCCATCATATAGGGACCCGTCTAGTGATACATTTTCCAGTACCATTGATGTATTCTGTCCAAACCAGGAACACTAGCGATGCCACAGACAAACCCGTGGTTTGAGTAACACTGTTCATGCTAATTACTGTACAGAGCTGATCTAGTAACTGAAGTTAAACGAAGCAGCGGTGTCGGTAAAATACACTGTTTGTTCAGCTCTCAATAATGGAGGCGACTTGTTCTTTTCCTCAGTCCGACCTACCTTCTAATCTCATTCCCAAAACTGGCCCCCCCAAACTGAAGAAATCGAGAAAAGAAGACGACATTCAATACATAAATACGAGTTTTTTCGTACTTGGATCAGAGAGAGTGGGTAGAGAGTAAGTTAGAAGGCATGAAACTCTGGAAACAATGGTGAATGTCGATTTCGAAGGACTTAAACAGTGGATGTTAATGAAGTGTCAATTAAATCCAGTCAATAGGGGGGGCCCCGTATTGTGCTGGGACAAAGCTACTGAGCCAATGGCTCTTGTTTCCCCCGAAGTTTGGAGGACTGTTTTCAGTGACATTGAATATATGACTGTCAAGGATTCTTCAGGGTAAAACTATTGAAGGATGTCCAGCCAAAATCACTTTGTCATTTGTCAGTGGGTGAAAAAACGTGCCTTTTTAAATGAGTCATTCTCTGTATGAATTGTGAGATTTCTCCTTTTTCTTCCTCCTATTTTGAGGTCAACAAATGCGGGTATAGGGATCCGGACGTAGGGGTGGTCATTCAAACCGCTAAAACCGAACCGATTGCAAAATCGAACCGAAACCGAATTGTGCGGTTCGATTCGGTTTAGTGTTATTTTAAATCGAATTTATGCGGTTCGGTTCAGTTCAAAACTCAAACCGCATGAAAATCGAACCGAACCGCATATTTTAAAAAAATTAATATATTTATTATTTTTAATAAATTAATATAAACCGAACCAAACTGCAAAATCAAATCGCAAAAAAAAAAAAAAAAACCGCAAAATCAAATCGAATCGCATCGCATATATGCGGTTCAGTTCGGTTTGGTTTCATATTAGCTCATATTAAAATTAGCGGTTCGGTTTGGTTTTGACCTCAAACCGAACCGAACTGAACCGTGAACACCCCTATCCGGATGGAGTAGTGTCGTTATTGGTTTTTTTTTTTTTTTATATATTTTTCCTTTTGTTTTTTTGGACATCAGTATTTACTGTAAAAGTATGATTATTGGTTAAAATACCATTTTGGTCTCGTTAATTTGAGGTTTGTTTAATTTTAGTTTCTATACTTTTGAAAGTCTACTTTTAATAAATCTTGAATTTCTTCCTTCAAAGTTAATTTTTATTGAAATTGGCTAAATTAATAATAATAATTTTCATGTAAGTTAATTTAAGAAAAATTTTCACAAATAGAAAAAATGTCAAACTATTTACAGAAAATAGCAAAAAAATCACTTATAGACATTGATAGACTTCTATTGACATTTATTAGTGATAGACTTCTATTATTTCTATTATCGATGGACCCTGATAGACTTATCAACTATCCAACTATCTAAAAATTTTGCTATTTTGTGTAAATAGTTTCCTTTATTTTTTGTTTTTAAAAAGTCCCCTTAATTTAATATGTGAATATATTTTCAAAATTTAGATTGAAAATGTTAATGAATTTAAGTTATTTTGAATGTACAATGATTAAAATTATTGGGATTAAAATTGAATAAACTTCAAAAGTATATAGACTAAAATTGTATTTTAACTTAGATTATTCAAGTAGAACATGTTTTGTGCCCTTAAAGCAACTATGCCCTTATTTTTTATATAGGATTTGTTATTATTTAAAATATATATATTTGGTATAGAATTTATGGGGTTAGATATGAAAAATAATGTACTTTGAAAACATAAAGTGTACCTTTACCAAGGTCCAAAGTGTGAGTTCTCTTTTGCTAAAAGGAAAAAAAAAAGTATGAGTTCTCTTTACCCCTTTTTTCTTCTTAATTTTTATATGTAATTTTATTTTGCATATACTTAATTAACTAACTAATATTAATTTACTAAAATCAATATAATTAATTATTTAATTGGAATGCAACACTATTAGTTTATTGAAATAGAATGTTTAGAAATAATGCTCTCTTAAATGAATGACATTGCTTATTTGTTGAAAATAATAATTAATTATCATGTGGGAATATTAATCAATAAACTATTTGACTATGAAAAATCAAATATGTGGGAAAGTCGTAGGAGACAAGAGACAAAGATAACTAAATGAGACGAACAAATTAGTGAAAGGAACATTGTGGAAGAGTAAAGTTAGTTGAAAGTGTTAGTTTGTGAAAGCTAAAAATATTGACGAATGAACAGAAGTTTGCATAGGGGTCTGTGTGTCCTAAAAGAGAAGTCAAGCCCTCAAGCTTCATATTGATAAGTCTAGCTAGTGGAGTTTCATCAAAGGAGAAATGATCGAGTCAAGCTCACCACTAACACTCTACAACTTTGAGGGTTACACCTAATTTGATATTGTCGATATTGCACGTATTCTCAAGTAAGAGTCAGAGGACGAGCCTCGTAATTAGTCTCACACTAACTACCTTAAGGAGTAAACAATTCTCTTTGTGCTTAGCCGAACTAAACACTTTGTATACTAACTTATGTCATGTGTGAAAATATTCTACAAGTTACCATTGCTTCTTATTTATTTATTTTTCATCTTCGTTGTAAGGATGGATATATATATATATAACAAATTCTAAGTTTAAGGTGAAAATTAAACCTTAGAAATTTTAGGATAATTTTTTAAAACCATCCTAAAATTCATAGGCTTTTTGTATAAGTCAGTCTCTTCTTAGTGCAAATGATTCATTTGTGTAATTTATATCCCAATGATCCCTTCTTTATTTTTCATAGATACTTTTAAGGGGAAGTTTAATTATTTGTTTGTAGTACATATATCAAATGTGAGAATGAGATCTTAAATTTTAACTTAAAAAAAAAGTAGCACCAAATTATTTGATTCCGCTGATTGCTTTTCTTATTCAGGGTTTCTATTTGATTTCGCTGCACGCTTTAAGAGGTTAATGTTATCTACATTGAAATCCCAACAACAACGATTGCAGTAATAGAGAATCGAACATCTAACTTTAAGAGAAAGAGTGCATGCCAATTACTATTGAGGTAACCTCACTTTGGTGAATAATGATCTTCTATAAACTTTGTAATTTAATGTTGAATTCAAATTTATCAATATTGTACATCGGTTTTTATATTGTCGTATAACTTTTTCATAATTTGTATGCAAGCAAAAAATCGATCATGAATACCATTTCCGCCAATCGAAAAAATGTTTCCAATTTAGAAATAAATATATATTTGAATTCATGTCATTTAAGAGTACAACGAATACAAGCGATTTGATTGTTTTCTTTAATTTGAAAAAAACAACGATATAAATCCAAAAATGACTTATTAGTTATTGAATAACAAATTCGTCAATGTCTTTATTAACTTGCCAAGTTAACGTAACCCGATCACGTGGAACATGATGTACGAACAATATATTCAAAATTTAAAATTAAACATTCCTTGTATTTCAACATCTCAACGTCCAAATACAAAGTCACTGATAAATTACGTACTTCATTTAAAATCATAAAACTTAAACAAAGCGCACACCAATTCAATGTTATAATACAATAGTTATATGATTTTATTTAACAATAACATCATTCTTCTTCACCTTTTTTTATTTAAATCAACAAATCATAACTTAACGCTACAACGACAAATAATTGTCAATCCATTTATTTATAAATAGAATATATATATATATACCGACTTGTTCATATAATTGATTATGGCATAAAAATGCTCGAGTTCGAATCCCTCAATTAGTTGAACTAAAAAAAACCCTAAAATATAAAAAAGTGAAATAAGAAACACATGAAATAATGACGTCATAATTTGATTGGATAAACTTCTTTATATTTGGAAATTCCAAAAGACGACGGACATGAGAAAAAGAAAAAAGAGCAGACGGTGAACCGGAATATAAACCGACCCGACCCGACCCGATACTGTTTTCGAAGACTCCAAACTCTAAGTTTATAAAAGAAAATAGAAAATAAATTTACAGTTGTCCCTCTCAAACTCTCTCTCTTCTTCTTTCTCTCTCTCCTGAAGTCCGTTCTGTTCCTCTGACCCGTCTGACCCCTCACCCATTACAGACCCAGCAACCTCTCTCTTTTCTTTCTCCTCACTATTTTTTCCTTTCATAATTTGTCACTCTAAACAATGCCACAACTTGCTTTCTTCACAAATTAATCGAAACAATTGCTGCCCACAACCTCCAATCACCGGCACAGAGCTTTTGTTTTTCTCCTAATTTCATGTCGTTTTGCCTTTGATCTTCTTCTACCTTCACCTCACACCAAGTTTCTCCACTTCCTGGTAAACCCCTCAAGTTTTTTCATAGGATCATTTTCACTCTTTTAATGGAACTGGGTTTTGTTTCTTTGTTGGTTTTGTTTCGTTTTTCTTCGCGGGCAATAATCCCTATTCGTTTTTTTAGTCAATTTCCATGCCATTTGATTGTCGCATATTTTTTTTCCCCCAAATTTTGAACTACGGAATGTTGTGGGTGGGGTTGTGTTTGTGTCAATGGAAACGGTCTTCATCTGTACTTTTTGAGGGAATTTACTTGGTGATGGGTGGGGGGGTCTTTGTTAGGACTCTATTTCGATGTAGGTTTGCTTTGTTCAGGTGGGTGCTTTTTTTTCTTATTTATTGTTAATTTTGTTACAATGGACTTCCATGGGTGAAGTTATTTATCTAAAGGATATTTTCCCAGTTAAACAGATAAGAAGATCATGTATTTTGTTATGCTAAAGAGTCTCTAGAAGATATTGAAAGACTGTCGACTTAGTTAAGGAACTCAAGCCCGTGTGTTCTTCTAGTTTTGGTTAACTTCGTGAAATGATCATATATTTAAAAGTACAATTTGTAACCTGACATGGACGATTATTTTGCCAGCAGAAGTGGAATATGGCTGCCACTTCTCTCTTATTATTATTTAACATTTTCTTTCCTTTATAACTTCTCTGTTTATTTTTTTTATTTTTTATTTTTTGGGGAGGGGGAAGCTAAGTTTCCATATTTATATAAAGCATTGGGAGGTTCAATATTTGGCACCCCTGTTGGTTGTCGTGAATGTGATGTAAATGTCATTTTACGTTATGAATACTACATTGAGTTGAAATGGTGTTATTTCTGCACTCAGAATTAGTTTTTCTTCAAGATGAGCCGACCGACTACACGTAGTAAGAACAAAAGGCATAAACAAGAGGACAATGCTGATAACAGTTCTGATTTATTGAGGTAATAATGATTTTGATTTCCATTTTGTTGCACGGATTTGTAACCATTAAAGAGTTTTGAATCAAGCTAAATCATTTACAGGAAAATTCACTCATCTGGGGCAATAACCAACGATGACATCAATCAGCTCTATATGATCTGGAAGCCAGTTTGTCAAGGATGCCGGCTGAATACTAAGGATAACCCAAATTGTTTCTGTGGGCTGATTCCACCTCCTACTGGGAGCAGGAAGGTTGGCTTATGGCAAAAGATTTCAGAAATTGTGCAAGCTCTTGGTTCAGATCCTTCCAAGGATCAACGTACTTCTCCAGACTTTCCTGCTGGTCTTACAAATCTTGGTGCAACATGCTATGCCAATAGCATTCTTCAGTGTCTGTACATGAACAAGTGCTTCAGGGAAGGCATATTTTCTGTGGAGTCAGATATTCTGAAACAAAATCCAGTTCTAGATCAGCTTGTACGACTCTTTGCTCTCCTCCATGCCAGTAAAATGGCTTTTGTGGATTCATTCCCTTTCATAAAAACATTGGAGTTAGATAATGGAGTCCAGCAGGATAGTCATGAGTTCCTGACTTTGCTTCTTTCTCTGCTGGAGCATTGCTTGAGTCACTCAAAGGTTTCTAAAGCAAAAACTGTTGTTCAAGATCTTTTTCGTGGAAGCGTGTCTCATGTAACTACGTAAGTAGAAATTGTTTTGCTAGAGTCTAGTTGAATAACTTTACTAATTAATATTTCGATTGCTTTATTATACTGTAACTCTCTCTTTTCTCTCACTTTTTGATTGATTGATACATCCTTTCATTTCTCTTATGTACTTTCATCATGTAAATTATCCATTTTGGAATAACATACCATTTTGACAAGTTCGAATTGTTGTTTGCTCTTAAGTTTAATTGTTCACTGTAAGTCTGTATCATTTTTGTTTCTTCCATTATTGTATGATTAATTTGATTGTCAGTTCTTCTGTTGATCTAGTTAGCTATGCTTGTAAGAAATATACGTTGTGTGTTTTTGGCTAGGATCGTTGGTTGAACCAGTGATTTTAGTTTGAAATATACCACTTGGTGCCTATTAATTTTGATAAGGATATGGTCAATTTGGATTCTAGCTGCTGCTGCCTCTCAATTTTCTATTTATTGGTCACTGATTCTCTGTTCAGTGAGTCTAAAGTCTGGTATGCCTCTTATGAAGCTATGACCCGAATTTACTGGTTGATTTTATGCACAAAGCATTGATTTATTGATTTATCGTCCTTTCTTTCAGTTTCCTAACCATTCTGAATATTAGGAGGCTTCGACATTTCATGTTGATGAACTAGTTGTAGTTGTTCATGTTATGATGGTGCCCCTGATCACATCATTAGTAAAAATGAGTGGAGGATGTGATATTATTGAATTAAAAATTCTCTCCTCTAGAGACCTGCTTACTATAATTTTTATTATGGAGATCTCATTTTTTGGATCTCTTTTAGTTTATGTTGGTAGGACTAGGGTTGGGGGACAAGGTGAAGTTAGATTCTCATGCATTTCTTTCTAGGGGAAATAAAACAATCTCCAAAATTGTTCCTCAATTCCCCTCTTTGTATGGCCTTTTCTTCAATATATGGTCTTTTTTTTCTTATTGAAAGAAAAAAAAAAAAAAACTCCAAAATTTTGTTCACTGGTTTCCTTTGATTTAAGTTTAAGTTGACAATGATATCTTGTCTTCATATTTAGGTGCTCACAGTGCGGAAAAGATTCAGAAGCCTCTTCCAAAATGGAGGACTTCTATGAGTTGGAGTTGAATGTTCTGGGCTTGAAAAGTTTAGATGAAAGTTTAAATGATTATCTTAGTGTGGAAGAGCTTCATGGTGATAACCAATACTTTTGTGAGTCGTGTAAATCCAGAGTTAATGCCACTCGCAGTATCAAGCTCCGTACATTGCCCCCTGTTCTAAATTTTCAGCTTAAGCGATGTGTTTTTCTTCCAAAGGTACTGAAAATCATCACATCTCTTTATTGGCTGTCAGTAGCTAAATGTCATTTGAGAAGTAATCACCACATTATGTGTGTTTTCATGTTGGTTCATTCTGTCAAATATAGACCATTTATTGAATTTCCTCGTTGGTTTTCACAATTGTGAGAAGATCTTAATACAAGATTTGACTAGTGATATATGCTTTCTGTTGTCGATTTTTGCTTATTTTCGTTCTAACTTTTCCTTTGGGTTTTTGGTTGTTATTGTTGCTTTGTGTCAGCAGACTACAACAAAGAAGAAAATCACATCTGCACTTTCATTTCCTGGAGTGTTGGATATGCGGGAGAGGCTAGCTGAGTCTTCTCAGTCTGAAGCAATATATGACTTGTCAGCAGTTCTGATTCATAAAGGCACTGCTGTCAACAGTGGCCATTACATAGCTCACATCAAGGATGAAAATACAGGGCAGTGGTGGGAATTTGATGACGAACATGTTTCCAAATTAGGTCATCATCCATTTGCAGAAAAATCATCAAATGCTAATTCTAAATCCGTTAGAACTGAGTTAGCTGTTCCGTTGGGTTCCAAGGAAGAAGTAAATGCTACTGCCGAAGGGAATCCAACGAATGGGGTTATTCAGCAATCAACAGAGTCTAGTGTCCGTTGTCCCACTGACGTCTTTTCATCTAATGATGCCTATATGCTGATGTATAATTTAAGGTGCACTGGGAAGGCCGCAAATAGAGTTACTAGCTGTAATGTTAATAGTAAAGAAGTAGAAGGCAACATGGTTCCTTTCCAGGACGGCCTGTTTCTTCCATCACATCTGTGTGATGAGATAAGTAGTTTAAATGAATCATATGTTATAGCTTGCCAAGAATATGAATCAAAGAAGGAAGTTGAACTGGGTTGTATCAATGATCGGAGACAAGAGGTCCGATCGATTTTGTCTGAAGCTCCTGTTCACTCACTTGAGGAATCCTTTTGTTGGATTTCCGTAGACTGGCTTCGCCAATGGGCTGATAAGGTCTCCCCACCGTAAGTGCATAAATAATATTTTACTTTTCCGCTTGCTTGATGGTCATGCATTTATGGGCTTTTTTTTTAAAAGTAGTTAGGCAGATAATCAATTGGTAAGGGCAGTGCAGGAAAAAAAACTGCATGGGAGATGCTAAGTGCTGTAAATATGTAATGCATGGGAATCATATGTTTATATTATTGCCTCCCCAAGGTTTTGTATTGTTTTTTTTTCCTGTGACAATGCAACTGCTTGAGAACTCCCAAGGATATCTAACTTCTTTTTATTTGTTACACGTTACTTTTTTATGGTTTGCAGCGTTCTTGATAATTCACCTATACAGTGTTTGCACGGAAAAGTTCCAATATCAAAGGTAACCTGCATAAAGAGATTGTCTATCAAGGCTTGGGATAAGCTATTCTCCAAGGTACGTGCTTCAATGGTTCCATATAGAATTTTATGCATTCGTATATCTCTCCTTGGTCTTAGGATTTCATCCTTGTGTGATCCTTGGTACTTAAATTGTTCTTGATGTTATTTTTGGCACTGAATTCGTCTTTTTCATATGGCTGACTGCCGTTTCCGCATTCTTGTAAAATTAGTATGGCGGGGGCCCAAAACTGACGAATGAAGATATCTGTATGGAGTGCCTTATTGCTGGTGCTCGAAATGTAGTTTGTGCTGACAGCTACAGGGACCGAAGAATATCAATGAAAGAAATTGCGTTAAGTGCACTTTCAGGCAATTATCCAAATGGAACATATGTTGTTTCTAGGACATGGTATTGTTTCAAAATTCTTGGATTCTCTTGTCATGCTGCTTTGGTGATGCTTCTTAGAAAATGGACTTGCTTCTTGCTTGAATGTTGAACTTCTGTGGCCTTGTTGTTATATGTTGATTTCACTTCTTACCTGCAATTTTTCTGTTCTCACGACTATAGTTGTTTTGTCTCTAAAGCTTGTATATCACTTTATTTTGAGGAAGAAACTATTTTTTCGATGAGATGAAGTAAACAAAATAGGGGAGAGGAAAGCCTCAACTTGAGTTCTGGAAGCTGCAACTAAAACCTTCCAATTAGCAAAAAGAGGAGAAGAAAAATCATGGTTACGGTCTGGGTGGATCAAGAAAGAGTGAAAAAGAGCAATACAATCCCACGAAAGAGAAAACAAACTCTCATCTCAGTAAAAAAGTTCTATGGTTTCTTTGTCATAAAATCCAATAGGACGCGGAAGTGAATTAGATTCATCCAGATAGTCTTGGCTTCAGCTTTGAAGTTTTATCATCAAATCATATATACAGTAAGTTAATGATACTACCGAGAAGAACTATGTGTCAATTGAAAGAGTAAAAAAACTATGATAATTTAAAAGCCATCAAAGAAAAGATGAAAAGGTGGTCTTGAGTTTCTTTGGTTTTATTGCACAGCATATCAGTTTGGAGAGAGACATCTTTTGGTATTCTTACATTGGCACTTCATCACGAGCATTAGTGCTAACTGTTATACAAAAGAAGCTTCCATATGAGATCTTGACCTTCCTTGGATAGAAAGTTTTCCAAATCCTGTTGCGAAATTGACAGTCAAGGACTTTGGATTATGTTGCAATATCTTTCAAGTGAGGCTGGCAACTGGAATTAGCTGTGGAGTCTTTGAGCCAGAACCATCTATCCTGAAAGTGATGAAGACGGAAATGTTCATGATCTACATTAGAGGAATCCACTTTGCAACTTCTCTATCAAGTTTCTATTGAAATTTGACTCCCCAAAATGAAGAATCAGTATTCCGGATGTGGCTGATTGGAAGATTCTTGCTTTTCATCAAAGCATAAATTATAAGTAAAAGTGGTAGAGAAAGAGGCATCCCCAATCTTAAGATCCTCCCCAAAATAAATATCATCTTCATTACTTGCCACCAATTTGACTATGTAGCAAGGAGCCTCTTAATTCTGAAGATGTCCATACTCCATCCAAGGACCTGTAGAGAAATTGAAAGGTGAAGAAGTAGATCATCGGTCACCTTAATTTAAACCCTACTGAGCCACCACAACCACTTCCCTCCATAGTGCTTTTGTCCATTACTGTTGTCTCAAACTTTCATGTAGTTTCCTTGATCTCTGAGTTATACTGTTCAGCCACATATATAATTCAGGGTTCTCTATCATGCTTGTAGGTTGCAACAGTGGGTTAAAAGGAAAATTCTCGATGCTCCTTCTGAAGCCGATGCCGAACCAACAACCTCAATCAAATGTCCTCATGGACAACTTTTGCCAGAGCAAGCTGCTGGAGCTAAGCGAGTGCTGGTTCCAGAAGATCTCTGGCTTTTCATCTTTGAAGATGCTATTGCTGTAAAACCTGATGATCCTACAGGGGTTCCAACTTTTCCCTCAGATGCAAGACAATGTTCTCTCTGCAGTGAGGAATTATCTGAAGTGGCAGTTATTGAAGATTCTATAAGGTCATTTATTACGTTGGAGTGAACTTTCTAGATGATTTGCTTGAAGAATGACCTAACCTGTTTTATCTTTCAGAGGAGTGAAGCTTAAACAGCGACAAAATCATGAAAGATTAGCCGTTGGAAAATTCATTCCACTTTCTCTGCATTGCAAGTATTATTTGGTGCCTACGTCATGGCTTTCAAAGTGGAGAAACTACATCAATGCAAGTGGAAAGAGTGCTTCATTTGTAGAGAAGCCTGAAAATTTGGATGGTGTGATCAATATTCTGAGGTGTGAAAAGGTAACGTGACTTACTGACTTGAGATTTTTCGATTATTGATTGTCCAGTAGAATCCTTTTAGGCAGCATTCAGAATGCATGGTGTCATTGGATTATTTAAATTTTTATACCTTAGCTTAGTGAAAGGAAATTCTTCTGGCTCAATTTGACTGTGATTGTGAAGCATGGTTCTAAATATTTTCTACTGATCTTATGATAATGGCTAAATTGCACAAAATACCCCTTAACGTTGTACTTTGTATAAAAAATATCTTTGAACTTTCAAAAGTTCAAAAAATACCTTTAAACTTTAAAAAAAAGTTCAAAAATACCCTTACCGTTAGTTTTGGATGGAAACTGTTAATGTTTTGTTTAAAAAATACTCTAGAACTTTCAAAAGTTTAAAAAATACCGTTAAACCTTAAACAAAACACTTAAAATACCATTACTGTTAGTATATGAGCACAACTTGTTAATAATCGTTTAAAAAATATTTTTGAACTTTCAAAAGTTGCATCAATACTCTACATTGGAAAAAAACATTAAAAAATTAAAAAAAATGCTCCTACCGTTAGTATAGTGATTAATTTGTATCAAACTTTCTTGAGTTCGAAAAGCACCAATTTTAAAGTAAATTATATAAATATCCTCTTTTTTTCATATAGATACTCTCATTTTTTTCTCTAATTTCTCCAATTCTTATACCAAATTTCTCACAACAAAATATAAACAAACACTTCAAGTTAAAGCATAAGATCCCACAAATTCTCACAAAATTCCAAAATCACAATCTAAAACTTACCAAAACAATAAATAGCCAAAAACAAAAATGATGTATTTGGTTATTAACACACACTCAACTACACAACCTTGTCAAAACATTTAAGTCCTAAGGTCCCCTTGATGCTTCAATTATTGATCTCTTTCTTTTTGTTATAGTCTATATACCTTAACTGAAAGAGGCATTTTTTTATGATATAAACAAAGGTCAAACAGTTAACAAGAAGGAAAGTAACAAGAAAAAGAGTAAGAGGGTAAAAAAAAATAGAGAAAATAGAGAAGTGTTAAGGTAATATATTGAAGTAGGAGAGAGAGAGAGGAAATGGAAGAGGGAATTGATGGGGGAGTAGATAAACGGTAAGAACATCTTATTTTTATTTTTATTTTTTAAGGTAAAAGTACTAATGCAACTTTTGAAAGTTTAGTTGTATTTTTGCAACGAGGCATTACCTATTTCTATTCATTTGTTAACAATTAGGGTATTTTTGAACTTTTCCTCAAGTTTAAGGGTACTTTTGAAACTTTTAAAAGTTTTAGGGTATTTTTGACTCAAAGTACATAGTCAAAAACATTTTCTATTAATTATATTTATATCCCCTCTAGTATGACATTGTTCAATTTTTTTTTTTTTTTTGAGTATTTTGTAGGGGTAAACGATGCAGAGAATATATTTTGTATAAAATAATATGTTCAAAAAGGAGGATTTGATGAAAAAAAGATAATATTAAAATATATGTATATGTGTGTGTATATGTGATCTTTTATCATATAAATCTATTAATTATGAAGATAATAGAGATTCATATATTTATGAATTATCAGTACAAGTAAAAAATAATCAAGAAAGTTCTTTTAAGTACAACGATTTAGATTTTCACTCTCTTAGCTTGAGCTTTTATACATTGTTTTTCTTCTAATTTCGGAATATTGCTTTAATTTGACTCATGTATGCATCTGGATGCAGCATTCACGCCTCCTTGAAAGACCTCCTGACCTGATCTGCAAACGTGGTACGATGCAGCAGAAGTCCGCTGTAAGTATACTAAACAAGTTTATTTTAATGCAATATATTTTCTTTATATCTTAGATCAATTTCTTGAACAATCTTCTTCACTTGCAACATTATTTATTTTATTTTTACTTTTTTTATATATAGTATTTATTATTTTTTGGGGAAGAAATGACGATTTCATGGGTAACCCAAATGAGAGACCATATGTAAATGAAATGTAAAAAAAGAGAAAATAGGCACAGGCCCATGGGAGAGTTACAAAAAGTTCTTCCACTTGGCCAAAACTATAGAGAGACTATAATAGAGAAAATATTAAAACATTTACACCAATATAAATATAAAGCTATAGAAAGAAGCGAAGTATTAACAGGTTAGGAAAAACAGCTCTGGTGATGTTGAGCCAGTGGGCTTTGTTTTTTTTGTTTTTTTTTGTTTTTAATGTATATATTTATTTATTTATTTATTAATATTATCTTTAAAAATTCTTTGATTACGTAAATACCACATAGTTCTGAGTTCAGTTGTTATTAACCATTTAGAATGTTGTTTTATAATGTTTTGAGTTCTTTTATTTTTAATTTTACTTTATTATTTTAATATTCTAAATATTTTTCTGTTTGTTTCTTTAAGGGGAAAAATTAATTTTTGACCTTAAAATTGTTAGGTTGTATCATTTTGGACCCTAAACTTGAATAAGTGTTGCAATTTTTACTCATTATTCAAATTTCGCTAATTTGCTAACTAATTTTGACAAAAAATAGCGAAAGAATCTTCACAAACTCATTACTTTTAATAAAATAAATTTTTGCACAAAAATAACTTTTGCCAAAATTGATAAATCTTTACCAAAAAAAAAGGAAAAAGCTCTAATCCCCTTTTTTCCTAAAAATTTATCAATTTCATATTGTACATAAGTTTTTCAATTCATTGAACGTATAAGAGAACTTTATTTTATGGTACTTGAAGCAAGAACTTGTCAAAGGGTCAAAATTGCAACACTCTTTAAAGTTTAAGATTAAGATACAAATTGACAAGTTTTGGTGTCAAAATGGATTTTTCCTTTTTTTAATCATATACTGTGACATCTCTCGCACAATTGATGAAACTTGCTCTCATTCATGGTCAATCATGTGATTATAAATCTTATGAAGTAAAAATCAATCCTTTACATTTCATATTTTTTTACGTCTTTTTTTTTTGTTGCCTCAACTTTAGGCAGATGTTTTAACAATCATTTCAGAGAACGACTGGAAATTCTTCTGTGAAGAGTGGGAAGGTAGTGAGGCATGCGGCATTTCTGCTGTGATTGAGTCAAGTAGTTGTGTAGGGAATGATATGGATGGATCCTCCAAAGAGAAGACGATGGCTGAAGAGCATCTCTGTTCCAATGATGAAGTTAACAATGGGGACATCAAACAAATTCTACTTAAGACTGATCCTGAGGTAATCCTGAACACTAAATCTATTTCCATTTGCTAGGATTTTTTAAATTTTTTTTTCTTTTTATTATTATTATTTCATTGAAATACTTGACTTTCATTAAGAAAAGAAGTAAAACATACACGGGCTTATAAAAATGGAAAACCCCCACAAAATGGGGGTCAACTACTAGAAAGGGCTCCAATAAAATAAAATAAGACCTAACGAGTAATAATTACCAAAAAAAAAAACCTAGACACCGAGGCCAAGCGAGAAACAGAGAATCTAAAAGAAAAAATACATCACAGTTGGAACTCTCCCCTACCCTAGAAAATTCTATTGTTTCTCTCACTCCACAAGCCCCATAAAATAGCACTCTCCAACCTGCCACAAAAATAACTCTTTCTCATGAAAGGGCAAATGGAAGAATAGCTCCTACATTGACTCCTTGAGCCCCTTAGTTGTTATTTGTTCATAAAAGATAAGATTGTCATCAAACGAATGAAATGTACAGAAGGTAGAGATGATGAGATATCCTCCAAAGCCCTGGGCCAAAGAAGTTCATGAAAAACTCTTCAATTTTTGTTGAACAGGTGGAGGAAATATTTGCGATAACTTTAGAGAGAAAACACTGAGAAGAAATTATTAACTGAACAAACTACAAAAATTCATATAGGCTTCTTAAAACATTCAATTACTCCAACCAAATATCTTGTAGAAGTTTCTTAGCCACCAAGCACATTAGAAACTTTCCTTCTGAAAATCTCCAAATTTTTTGGCTGAATAGAATATTTGGAACCGTGAGGTGGATGCCATGGCATGTAAAATTTATGGTTAAAGATTTGTATAACCATTTTGGTTTATGAGCTTTCTTGCTCCCCCTATCCTTTTTGCCAACAGTTCTTACTTATACAATGAGTCGGTGCTCTCCCCCTGTTGGCAGCACTGAAATCACAAGATTCAATATTTTAATCCTTTCATTATTAACTAGCTTGAGAAAGTACTCAGTAGATCGGTTTTTATCTTAAAAAAAGTAGTGGCAAAGGAAATTGATCATACGGTCAAATTCTCTTACCCTTGCATACTAAATTACAAACTAATGGCTAGATACTAAATAAAGCTTGAAGTAACGATAAAATGATCCGTCTCCCTTTCTTTGCCCTGAAAAAGTCTTTTGTTTCCCTCAATATAAATCATCTATTAATTATATATTGATAGGTTTTAAGGAAAGAAAATTGTTACGGATTAGATATGAATTGGGGTTGAATTTCTCAACTAACTTGTGATATGTAAGTTCTTGTCTTGATGCTAAAAATCTTGCTTCCTTCATTGGTCCTGAATGGTCTGTTGATGGAGCAGATATGTGAAGAATGTATAGGAGAACGAGAAAGCTGCGAGCTAATGCAGAAACTAAATTATACTAGCGAGGATATTTGTGTATATTTTTCCCGTGGGAAGGAAGCTCCAAAATCAATTTTGGAAGCTCCCGAGTCCACTGTTGATCCAGATCGCCGAATCTCAAAGCGTGCAAGGAAGACAAATTCAGGGAATTTTGTGAATCTGAAAGTTTCTGGTTCGACATCAGTGTACCAATTAAAAATGATGATATGGGAATGTTTTGGGGTAAGCTTTGCAGAACAGATGGCATATGGCGATTGAATTGCTTTGCTAAAACTATCTTTCATGCTCCATGCTTGAATAGTGTGCCCAAATATTTAATTTATTTATTTATGTATTTATTTTATGTTGATTCACATGTTTATACAAAAGATAATCCTACAGAACCAGAGATAGTCGACCTTTTTCAATCTTTTAAGACATTTATGTGGGGAAAACTTAGATTTTTTTCAGTTTATAGGCAGTTACTTTAGGTTTGGAGGACCACTCCCTCCCTCCTGTTTGTACTTTGGGACCACTCCCTCCCTCCTGTTTGTACTTTGATTTTTTTTTTTTTTTTTTTTTTTTTTTTTTTGCATTTTGGTGAACCAAGTTCTGGAAAATTTTCCCAACCCCAACAATTATTTAAAGTCAAACGATCATGTTTAGGAGGAATAATATAAATGTAGCCTCTTGGAGTGCTCTTTCTAATAATAATTTTCCTAATGTAATAAATATTATTCAGGATGTCTTTTTGGAAACCTCTAAAGGCAGTCTGTTACATTTATGTTGTAACTTTTCATGATTCAAAAAAGAAATTGAAAATATGTACCAACTAAAAATGGAAAATTAATTATTATGTTTTATGTTTTGAACTCAAGTAGAAAACTGGTTTCTGCAGGTTGTGAAGGAAAACCAGATACTTCGCAAAGGTAATAGGATAATTGATGGAGAAACTGATACTTTGGCGGACAAGAATATATTTCCTGGAGACAAACTATGGGTAATGGATTCTGAGATTCATGAGCATCGAGATATTGCTGGTAATCACATTTTTCTTGCTCAAATTGTTGTATAAATTCAAGTCGAAAATCATCAGTCAAATCATGCAACTTTTTCTCCTTTTGTTTTGATGTTGGTTTGAAATGATATTTTTCAGTATCTTCTGTACCATGGAAACAAGGGAAAATAATAAACTGAAAAATAATATGCAAACAAACATTCCTATAGAAAGGAAAGGGTGTAAGTGGTGATAGTCCCAGATTTGGGCTTGGCCATTGTCATGAAGTTCTCTTCATTTAGGTGCATTTAGATACACCAACTCTGTATGTCTTGCGCTCACTGAATTCTTGGAAAAGCTCTATTCACTGAGGACCCGTCAATAATATCATGGCTCTTGTGATAGAGTTCATCACAATTATGTAACTGGAAGCGTCTGCATCTATTGAATTTTAGGACATCGATGCCTTACCGTAGACAGTGAGTGACTGTTATTTTAGCAGAGTCTGTTACTGCAGCGAACTGTGATCTTCTAACATAGTAATACATTTTTGTACTCCCATCTATGTCTCGAATCATCGGCATTGTATTTTACTACTCTAGCATTCTCATAGGTTTTTAATAATTTTGAAGCTATATTTTAAAAAAATTGGTCCGTAATGTCCTTGACTTGTATGCTTGTTGTCGTGGACAGATGAGCTTTCCGATCCCAAAATGAACATGCAACATACTGAGGAAGGGTTTCGCGGAACGCTTTTGGCTGCTAATGTTTCATCTGAAGTTGTTTAAGAAGCATTGAAACAGGAGGAGCTCCTGCTGCCTGTATTTACAAAATTTTGTAGATGTTCATAATGAGGGAAAAAAACTATTGCACTATGCTCAGCATTTTGATGTAAGTTGCACCTTTATTGTCTCTTTTCAAGTCTTGCCATTTCTATTTTTTTTTATTGTGCTAGTGAATCTTGTCACAGTTGCTGAAAAACCACACAGACGGAACCCACAGTTGCTTTTTTTCTCCCCCCATTGAAACCATAGTTTGTTTTGGTCACCCTTGATTGGAAGCCCTTTTGTATTAGGTGTTTTTCTTGGCGGGGGTGGCAAACCCTTGGCTTTAGGCTGTTCCATGATCTTTTTATTTTCTGAATATATGATCTCTCATCTAAAGAAAGAATTTTGTCATAAAAGCTTCTGCTGCTATTATAGAATATCTACATTCTCAAGGATTGGTTAATGGCCCTTGGTTTTAGCTTCACTTGTATCATGATGTAATAATGGTTTCTGCTAAAACGAGAACATGATGAAGGCTGGAGATTATTTAATGGTTAAATTACATGTTTAGTCCTTGAACTTTCAAGTTTATTTCCATTTCGTTCCTAAACTTTAAAAAGTGTAATAGATCCCTGAACTTTTAATTATGTGTCTAATAGGTTATTAAACTTTAAAAGTGTCTAATCGATCCTTCAACTTTCAATTCTATATCTAATAGGCCCTTGACATATTCACATTTTTTTAAAATTAATTCGATTCATCTAATCGATACAAAATTGAATTTTATGTCTAATTGGATTCTAAACATCAAATTGTGTTTGGTATATTTGCAAATTTAAATAAATGTTAAATAGGTCAATGATCTATTAGACCTAAAATTGAAAATTAAGAGACCTATTGGACATCAAATTGAAAGTTAAGGATCAGTAGACACTTTTAAAATTGAGGGATCTATTGGTCACAAAATTCAAAGTTCAAGAATCTATTAACACTTTTTAAAGTTCAAGACCATTAGATACAACTTAAAGTTCAGAGACTAAATTTGTAATATTACCTTATTTGATGCGCAAAAAAAAGACTTATTCAGGTTGTGACCAGATTATAACTGTTTGCTCTATTCATTAATAGCCTTTTTTAACTCCATTGTCATCTGCTGCAAAAGTGAAAAATACAAACAATTTTCATTTTACATTTATATTCCTAATATTCCTAATATTTAAAATATTTGAATCTCTTTTCGTTTATATTGGACCTTGCTAAAACCTCCATGTGAAGGGTTTCAATGCAAAAGGTTTACTTAGCATCTTATTTAGCATCTGTATTTGCGTGCATATCTTACTTAGCATCTTATAATCTTCTTGCATTTCTTTTTAGTCATATTTTGTCAAAGCTTTATGCCATTAACCTTCACTTTTTGTTGGATAAACTGTACTTCATGTATTGGTTGAACCTAATGCTTGAATTTCCAATCCATCTATTCTTTTTACACGCTGCATTGTAAGTTTGTAACTATGCATAAAGTCTCGCAAGACATTCGTTATCGAGTCAAGTTAGTTGTGTTGTTCATATTGCAAGCTGCTTATGTATTTACCTTTTAAGGGTCTGCTATCATTTTCATAACCAGTTTGTGAATTGAATAGAGGAACTCTGTGTTTTCTGTAATCAGAGAAGGGAGCCATAAAATGGTGGACTGTGGGATAAATTGGTTTGGGATTCGCGTGGACGATGCTAGGGAAGTCAAAACGTAAAACTACGCTGCAGGTTTTGATTGAGCCCCAACCACAGAGCTAGTCATTAGTTTTTCCTTCTTCACATACATTGGCTGTATATCATGTTTAAAATGTCAAGGACATTTGAATTTGCTGATTGCTCCTTTACATGATGTATAAAATGTTTTAGTGGTAATGATGCATATTACAGTGTACAAGTCTCTCTTTCTTCTACTAGATATCAGGAGAGAATTAGATAAGGACCATTGCTTTGTAGTCGTTCTCGTCCCACCCGATCTGACCTCTCGACACAGACCACGATTTTCTTTCAGGTGCGCTTCAACTTTTAAGAAATTTAAAGTATGATATTTTGTTTATAATATGATATTTTGTGGCCTCTTGAGTTCTATAATATGATATTTTGTTTTAATGATTAAGGGCATGTTGAATCATGTTGATTGAAAATCATGAACTCTAGGTTAGATTCTATCTGGGCTTCAGGGTGGGTGCATACTTTGTAGAAAAGAAAAACATGAACTTGAGTTAGACTTTAAAGCATTATTTCAATGGGAGAATAGAAATGGGTTCGAGTACAGTTCTTTAAAATATTATCACAATTTTAATGTCAAGAAAGGAATATGTTGAATTTGGTTGGGTGAGGCATAATTGAAATTTAAATATATGTGATGAGAAGAATCATTAGATAATTAATATATTTTAGTTAATATTAGTTTAGGTGTTAATTTAGATTAATTAGTTATTTGTTTCATTTCTTTGTAAGGTTATAAATAGTAATTTTAGGGTTGTAATATGAAGCTTTTTTAATCTTTTTAAACCATAGAACTTATGTTCTTGGAAAGTTATCTCTCAACTTAGGGCCGTGGACTTGACATAATATCTTCACCCATCTCGTGTATCACATTTTTACAAGCTACTACCTCATAATTTTTTTATTTTTATTTTTTCATTTTAATGGAATTGTTGACATAATGGTTATTTTGAAACAAATGGTAAGAAATGAAAATAAAATTTTGAAACTTTATTTTTGAGTATTTTGTATAGTTTAACTTAATAATCTTCATCTTTTTGCTTCATGAGGAATTTATTTTCTACTTTTAAATTCAATTGTGTTGAGCTTTATTATTATTTTTATTTTCTTTTTTGAGTAAAACAAAATCAAACAACGGCACTAATCTCTTTAATTAGTGAGTTAGCTGTAACTTAAATTGAACCTTGAACTGGAATAAATTAACACTATTCAATGCTAAATTTGAAAAGCAATACAATATTAACAAAAATATATATATATTTAGACCCAACTATAATCAAACAATCAGAAATAATTTAACCTTTCTTGACACTATAAGATCTTAAATAAAGCATTAGGAGTATTTATAAGTTTGGGTTTAGTTGAGGATTTTTTATTTTTTTTATTTTTTTTTAAGACTAAACTAAATTGTTTGGTGGTAAAGTTATGAAATATTTGGGTAGGGAAGGGTTAGGTTCAAGTTCTACAGATTATTTATCCAAAATTTTGTTTAACAAAATGGTGAGATGCTAATCTATCAAACATTTATTTTCCTATTTTAAAATAAAATTTAATTAAAATTATTTACTTAATGTTCATTTATAATATTAAGGTAATTACAATAGGTAGCACTTTTAGAGCTAAAAATTAAATTTGTAGTAACATTTTTAAAGAATTGCAAATATAGCACAATCTATAGACTTCATTCAATAATATAGATCATTTCTAATAAAATCCAAGAGTGGATCTAAATTTTGTTATATTAAATTTTTTTGTATTGTACTTATATTTAATAATATTTCGAGCCTAATTGCTATATTTGCAACTGTCTAAAAGTAAAACTGTTATATTTTTAAAAGTTGTGGAAAGAATAACAATCTTAGAGTAAGTTTAACGTACTTTTTTAAGTTCAAGCACTTTTTCTCAAAATACCCCATTTTTGAAAATTAAAAAAAAAAAAGCTTTGAATAATAGTTTCTAAAAGTGATTTTAATAACAAACTTGCTTGGTTATACATAAAAAATAATTATACTAATAGAAAATATACATATTTTTCTTTCTTATTACATACTTTGAAGATTTTCAATCCGTTATTTTAAAGTTCTTGGCTGATCATCCCTTAACCCACATGTTGTAGTGATGAAACTGTAGCCTCCTCATCAAACAAGATCGGGCAAGTAGAGGTAGACAATATCAAGATTAACCTCACTCCAAAAACATAACTTGTATGAAAAATTATCATTCAACGCGATTATAAACTTTACGCAGGTCAAGTTTGAGGGTTGCTTAAACATTTTGAAAGTACGTTGAGAAACAATTATAATTTTACTTCACACTTTTTAATCTATTTACAATAATCCGTCATGGACTTTAGCCAATAGAAAACATTACGAAAATTCATGGGCGGACTTATCTTTCGACAAGCCCCAAATGTTGATACACCTTGCAAGGGAGTTCATTTAATATTTATGTTATTTTTTTTCCATTTTTCGTACTTTGATATAACTTTTTTAAAAAAACTATAAAAACGAGTACAACAACATATAATAGAGATTTGAACCTCACATTCCGATAAAAAAATATATGCTTTAATTAAATAAAACTATGTTCAAATTAGAAACTATAATATTTGATTTACACATCCTAAATCTAACTATATTTGTAATTTTATTTTAGTTCTTATTCTTATTAATATTTTAATCAAATTTGTACTTGTTCCCAACTTTTTGGGGGTTGAATGATACAAATCCAACTCCACCCACATGCCCTTTTTTTCCTTTGTTTTTTTTTTTTTTAAAGTTCAACAATTGTGGATTGAGGATTGAATAATGGGCTGACCAGATAAATAGCAAAATCTAAAGTTTCATTTGGAAAAATAGCAAAAAATTTTTAAAATTGTAAAAATAACAAAATAATTATTTTAAATAAAAAATACAAATGAGCAAAAACCTAAACTACTCCTACACACTCAAAAAGATAAAACTCAAGTCAGAAACTACAACAAATCCAAAAACGAAATACACTGTATTGAAATATTCTAAAAGCCCCACGAACTCCAAATCAAATCGGTGATTTAATTGAAGCCAACTCATATCACATAAACCAAAAGTTTAACAATAACCACGAATCAAACCCCATACTCACTTAAACACTGTTGGTCGATTCCTCCGACGACAACACGGTAGCAAAGCTTGCGATCGATGACTTCGTTTGTGGGTAAAACTTCGCAGAAAAGAGATTTAAGGAGAGCGGGACAAAATGATAAAGAGATGATAAATGAGCTAGGAAGAGAAAGAGAGGAAGATCCATGGCGTACAGTAGCATCCGTGCAACGTCATCAGTGCGGAAGAAGGTTGAGGGGGGTTTGCGGCGTCATCAGTTCAGTAGAAGGTTGTCGCGAATGAGGAGAAGAATGTTGAGTTGAGGGGAGGGGGAGGGCGGCACTGGTAGTAACTAGGTTTACTTTTATTTTGTTTTGTTTTGTTGTTTTAATTTAATTAAATTAAATTTTAACTCACAACCCTTATATAATAAATAAATATTTCCTTCGCCTAAATTAAAATATCTTATCAATTCTTTTTCTATAAAATAATTTGAAACTTAAAAATTTAAAAATTGAAATATTTTAATTTAATCTATTGTAAATTTAATTTATTAGATTTTAAAATTTAAAAGATATGAAATCCGAGAAAAAATTGAGAAAAACAAAAGATAATTTCAAATTTAAATAGGGAGGAAAATTAGGAATTAAGGAGAAAAATTAGGAATTAGGTAAAAAAAAATCAGAAATCAAACACAATTATACTGTATATGTAAATAGTGGAGAAAAATTTCTAAACAAGAGGCAGAGACTGATTTAAGTATGATAACAGTTGATACAATATTTCTAACAGAAAATGCAATTACACTGTATATGTATAGTTTTTAAAAGTATGAAGGATAAATTTAAATAGATAATGGTGAAAAAAAATCAAGAAAAAACATAATAAATGATGTATAAAATCATTTTCTAAAGTAGTTATCAAAATAAGGAAGAAATTTGTTTATTTTGAATCATGTGCTAAAATAGTTATCAAAATCTAGTTTGAATATTAAAAATTGATTCAAATTCAAAAAGTGGGCGAAATTCAGCTCAGATTCAGTTTTAAAATAAAATTTATTAGATTATACTTTGATTGAGTTTGCTATCAATCAAGTTCCTCAATTACATTGTATTTATATCTTGGTTCTTAATCAAATTCTCCACATACACTTTATTTAATCGTCTAGACATACGAATCAACTAAGGACAAAAAAAGTATTATGAAAAAGTAACTCATGTGCCTTACACACGTTTTGCCATAAATCTTATTATTTTCAGTTTTTGCTAAAATAATCATTAGTGTTTTTACCTACTAAGTTATACTCAAACACTTAACTGTTGAAAATTGAATTGTGATAGATTATATGGATGATCTATTTGATAAGACCTAGATAAAATTTGATCCGCTTTCTAAAAACATAAATTTATTTAATTTTAGTCTCTATACTTTCAATAAATCTTAAATTCAATCATTCAAATTTTAAAGTTAACATAAAGTTGAAGTTTGAATTTATAGTAAAAATCCTAATAAATAACAAAATAATTTTAAAATTAAAGCAAAAAAAAAAAAAAAAAAAATAGCATAAGAGACTAAATTCAAGATTTATTAAAATTACATAGACTAAAATTAGAAGTAAAAAGATTAAAATTGAACTCACCTAAAAATATAAAGACCAAAATAGTATATATATATATATATTTTAGAAAATTTTCATAAATAGAAAAAATGTCAAACTATTTACCTAAAAAATATTGATGGGCATTGATAAACTTCTATCAGCATCTAATAGACCGTGATGAACTTCCATCGTCTATCACAACTATTTAAAAATTTTACTTTGTGTAAATAATTTCTCTTATTTTTCTATTTTTAAAAATTCTTTTTTTTTTTTACCTAAAATAAAGAGGAAAATGGACAAAGAAACGAAGGTGATCTAATTGTCACCGGGTTGACACCGACGGCCCGACCGTATGATCGTAAAATAAGGGATTCCACTTACGATCAACTACCACGTGTTTCTCATAATTCATCGCATCATCTAGATATGGAGTTTCCCTCAATTTGCTTTTCGTTTCTGTTAAATATGAGGTTTGAATTCATCTCTTTATTTTCACACTTCAACTGTTTCTTAGTGGCATTTCCTTAATTCTCTTTCAGAAAATTCTTTACCATCCACCGCAGACTTCAGAGTGTTCCGGTCACCACTCTCCGCCGTCCGATTGACAATCGGAGGAGCATAAATTTCCACTCCAAGGTGAAGAAAAATGGTTTCTATCATGTTATCTTCTTCTTCCATATTTATTCACTGTAATTCATTTTGGGGAAATGTGTTTGTAGAGAGGATGGTGGTTTTAACTACTAAATGGCTTGGGCAAGGAAAAGGCTCGTTTCCATTGCTTGCTACCCACAAGTTTAGTTCACCGAGGTATATATTAGTTTATGCTTAATCATAATTTAAATCATATTTTATTCCAAACTAGAGCGTAGCTTAACTACACTAAATATATATATATATATATATATATATATTCAACTAAAGGTAAAAGTTTGCCAGATATATAAAGGATATGAAGTTCGAATTCCCACTCCCACAATTTTTAAAACTAAATGATTATCAAACAGAATTTGTAGTCTAATGTAGACTCTTTAACTCTTAATTGTTTTTTTTTAGTTTATATATATATATATATATTTCAACAATAAGTTGGATAAGAGATTTGAACACGTGATCTTTTGGAGGTTAGGGCACTTATGATAAGTTAACCCTTATACTAAGGCGTTTTAACGGAGATATTGGTGTCATTTGGATTTATTTCTTGTACTTTCTGGATTCCATTAATAGTTTTTGCAGAAATTATATCTTTTTCAATGTTTTGGCTCTAAAAAATGGTTACTTCAACTCAGCAAAAAAATTGAAGTGATTAAGCTATCCAAGGCCACCAATTCTGAGACTAATACCAAGAGGGCAAACTTATCTGTCAAAAGAAGAGAGAAGATCAAATTGCCCAGTTACAGTGGCCGCGGAGGCAGGACATATCATATCAGAGAATTCCTGAATCACTCTTCAGGAATTGAAGCAATGCTTAACAAAAATGCCTTGAAAAGTTTTCAGTTACTTGATGCTAACACATACAGGTCCCTTCCCTTTATCTCTGTGGTGGTAGCTTCATCCTATCAGTATTTAGAACAATGGCATATGATCTTCTCTTTTGTCTCTAACAGCCCAAATTCATTACCTTAGTTGCAAGTTATTATGTCCTCTTAGAGGTAAATGATTAGTGTGTTGCTTTTGCAGATGCACTCTGCCTAAATTGCAACTTTTGACCTTTGAAGCTGCCCCTACGCTGGATTTACGAGTGATCCCAACAGACGAAGATTTTACTGTTGAGATGCTTTCGTGCAAGGTGAGAAGTCTAATCTCTGAATGAGTTGTCAGGTTGAAACATCAAAGATTTACAAGATGCCCATTGGCAATTGATTTTAAGCAAGTTGAGTGATTGAGATTGAACCTCTGCAGGGACTTATAGTAGTTGGATTGGAGTCATTTCATGATCTAGTTAAACTTGAGCATGAAGGAAATAATTCTTTTAGAACATAGTTTAAGTTTAATAGATCAATAGCAACCGTTGCTCTAGTCTAAGCTGCATTCCAATGATCTCTAAGGCCCTGTTTGATAACTATTTTGTTTTTGGCTTTTTTTAAATTTTATTTTTAAGACTCAAGCCTATAAACATTACTTCCATCTATGAATTTCTATTTGTTGTCTACCTTTTAGGAGTATCTCCAAAATTCAAGTCAAATTTTGAAAACTAAAAAAAATTAAAATATTGTGTTATAATCTTGTGTTATAAAAAAATTAAAAATTAAAAACTAAAAAACTATTGTAAAGAAATGATGAGAAAAGAAGTACAATTTTAAAAAACTAAATGGTCATCAAATGGAGCCTAAATTTATTAAAAGAGGTCTAAATTGTTTGATGTGAGGGGTCTAATGGGTTTTTATTAGATTGATTGATGATGTGATTGTCTACCCATTTGTTTTGAAGTCTACAGGAAACTGCTATCTTCTACCCAGATGAGCTTTAATTGGAAATTATGAATGAATGCACGTGCATATTAAGATCATAGTAAACTTTATTTGTTATCTATTCAATAGGAACCACAATATAAAAGGTCCAAAATTGCTGACATTTGAAATTTTATTCGCAGTTTGAAGGTTCAGAATTGGTGGAACGTCAAAACGAACATTTTTCAGGTAACTAAGGCATGTGCCCTCGTATAAGAGGGCAAAGGTTCAAATCCTCCCATGTATGGTTGAACTCTATGAGAATTATTCGTTCGCAGAGTTGATGCCTCTAAAGAGTAGAAACACTTATATAATCAATTGACATTTCAATTGATGAGAGCAAGAAACTCTAGTTGATCATTGCTTTTAAATGTGCAGCCTTGATGATTAATCACTTGACATGGGACACTGTTGATTCAAATTCATATCTGGAAGTTGATGTGAAGTTGAATTTGTCTCTGGAGGTTATAATCTTTATCATCAATACCATACTCAACTAGTTATGATTTACTCATTACTGGCTGAATAATTCATGCCTTTGATGCAGATTTATACACTTCCCTTCACTCTGATGCCTACCGCTGCAGTCGAGAATCCAGGAAATTTGTAAGTTATTTAAGCTCCATTTGATTATCATTTCACTTTTAGTTTTGGAAAATTTAGATTGTAAGCAATACTTCCACTTGTGAGTTTCCTTGTTTTGAAAATTTGTTTTTATTTTTAAAAGTTGGTTAAGAATTCAAATGTTACCTTTATAAAGACAAACTATTGTAAAAAAAAGTTGTGAGAAAACCATCACAACTTTGTAAAACTAAAACAAAAAATCATATAATTAACAATTGAGCCCTTTTAACTATACTCTGGCTACTGTATTAACTTATGTTAACAACATGAAAAGGAAAAGATTTCACTGATACCTGATATTGTTCTAGCAACTTCTAGCAAGAACTCCTGTTCGCCAGTCTCATAAGCTATAGATAGAAACTGTTGTTACCCACTTTTGCAGTAGTTTTCAAGTTCGGTTTCGATGATCAAGTAAGACCCGAAATTTAACTGGATGAATACTCAATACGCCCTCAAATATGAAACTGAATTTCTTTTTGCTGTGGCTATTCATTATCATTCTTGTTTGTACCATTTCTTATGACTTTCAATTATGGTGACACAGGATGCTACAAGCTCTCTTGGACAACCTTGTACCTCTGCTGCTGCGGCAATTAGTGCAAGATTATGAAAAATGGATCAGTCAGCAGTTAGATCATTCCCAACTCTCCATCTCTTGATACACTGTGAAGTTAAAAGAGAGCCTTCCATTTTCAAGCTACCAGAGAAGCCTTAATGTTTATTTAGCTTAGGCTCTGTCTCCTATGCGGCCATATAAAAGGCAAGCATAGTAGTCAATTCAAGGCACACGATTGTGAAAAGTTTAGAGACTTTGTTTGGAGACTTTGTTTGGTTTTAGTTTGTATTTAACGTTTTTATTGTTAATATGTTTAGTAATAGATTCCAAACTCTAGTACAAGTTACTTTCTGATTTTTATAAAAAAAAATGAGGTACATATCAATTTAGAGATTTGTATTTGGTAATATAGTAAAGAAAAAGACATACAAAATTGAGACATTATAACAATTTCAGTAGTCTTCAAAATTACTCCGGAATCAAGCCTTCTGCCTATACAAACAAACTTACTAGCACAAATGAGATCAAATATTGGATCGCCTTTCTAAAACCTGATGAAGAATACAATTCAACAATTAACATTACAAGAAGAAGCAATTCCATATCTATCGGTCCCGTCCGTAGCAAGCTTTTCTGTAGCAACTATGACTGCAAGTTGAAATCAAACAACATTTCACATAATTTTTCATTACAGGGAAAAGGAAAGATACAACTGCTTTCCGAACCAGGCATCATCATGATTCAAGCTCTAGAGTTAATAATTGTCACGTCTGCTTGATCGAGAATCATATTTGGCCCTCTTTCTGGAATCATCCCTATCTCTTGTAGATTCTCTACTTTCATAATCTTTCTCAGATCTCAGCCTGCTACTTGGTTGATACTCCCCTCTTTCAACTTCCCTGCTCGATTTTAGACCATCATCTCTTTCATGCTTTCTCCCTCTAGGCTCCTCATATCTGATGTGCCTTTTTTCCTCTTCAGTATCTTGATCAGTCCTACTGCGATGATGAGACTCGTTAGCCTTGCGATGATGTCTACTTCCATGCTCTGTTTCTTCAGTATATCTGCTTCCTGTTCGAGTTGACTTTCTGTCATCATCCTCGTCGTGTGCACTATAGCGTGATCTAGTGTTTGATTCAGAGTCAATTTTGGGGTCTACCCTGTATCGTCGATCCCTTGTCTCATCGTACCTACCACTGTGTGCTCTTCTGCTTGATTCAGAATCATTTTTGAAATCTTTCTTGGGGTCACCATGGAAATCTGACTCTCTTTTGGAGTCTTCCCTGTGCCGTCGATCCCTTGACTCTAGCTGCTGCTCATTTTCACCTTCATCAAACTTTCTCTTGCTTTTCATTGTATCTATATGTTGACTTGCATGGTTGAACTCATTGATAGAATCTTTCTTAAACTTGTCCAAACCATCTGTATGATTTAAGTTCCTTTTTCCCCTTTCACGAGCTCCACCACTTGATTTTACTCCATTCTCTATATCAGAATCGTCACTCGATGAATATTTTTTAGCTCTCTTGTGTTTATCATTGCCCTTTCTATCAACTGCTAGGCTATCATCAGAATTATCATTGTCGTCATGTTGCCTTTTAGCATCTATTTTTCCTTTTGTAGCTATCTTATCACTTCTACCAAAATATTCACCTTCTTCTTCTTCAGATTTATCATCAGTATTGTGCCTCCTACCTTCTGAATGATTTAGGTTCCCTTTTCCTCTTCCATGAGCTCCACTGCTTGATTTTACTCCCTTCTCTAGATCAAAACCGTCACCCGACGAATATTTCTTAGCTCTCTTGTGTTTATCATTGCCCTTTCTATCAACTGTTAGGCTATCATCAGAATTATCACTGTCATCATGTTGCCTTTTAGCAGCTATTTTTCCTTTTGTGGCTGTCCTACCACTTCTACCAAAATATTCACCTTCTTCAGATTCATCATCAGTATTGTGCCTCTTACCTCTGCACCTCTTCGCTATTTCATCACCACCACTTTTTTCATCATCAATATCATGTCTGCGTCTCCCAACATCTTTCTTAGGATGCTTTCTTGACTTCTCAGAATCAGATTCACTATCTACCATGCTCTTTCCTATACGTTTGCTGTCATACCTATCCATACTCTTCTTGCGAGCTACATCAGAATCAGAACTGTCATGGTCAGAGCTGTCACTTTCTACCCCATATCTTTTACCATGCTGGTTTTTGTGCTTCAGTTGCCTGTGTTTATCATCAATCCCACTGTCAGAATTGGATTCATCAGAAGACTCCTGTTTCCGGCTTCTATGCTTCTTCACCTTTTGACTTTTATGTCTACCCGATCCTTTCTTGTGGCTGCCCATCCCAAACTCATCACCGTCTGTAAATGAATCAGAATCATACCTATCATGCCTTGTGTTTTTCGCCTGCTTCTTTGAGGTGTATTTCTTATCAACATCATTGTCGGGATCACTTCCATGATCTCTTTGATTATTTTTCATATTCTTCTTGGTTTTCTTGTGCTCTCCACCAGAATCAGTATTAGAAGAATCATCACTATCATGCCTTCTGTTCTTCTTATGCTTCCTCGAGGTGATATATTTCTGGTCAAAATCACTGTCTGGGTCACTTTCAGGATCAGATCTCCGTTTATCTCTCATGTGCTTCTTCGTTCCCTTGCGCTCACCACCAGAATCAGTATCAGAAGAATCATCACTATCATGCTTTCTATTTTTTTTAGACTTCCTTGAGGCGACATATTTGTTGCCAACATCATTGTCAGGGTCACTTTCAGAATCATTCCTTCTACTGTCTCTCAAGTTCTTCTTGGTTCCCTTACGCTCACCAGAATCGGTGCCAGAAGAATCATCCTTGGGCCTTCTTTTTCTATCCTTCTGATGACCTTTCAACTCTTTCGAAACCCTTTTTTGGTCATCCTTATCATCATACTGATCTTCAGTGCCACGCTTTTTCCAGTTCAATTCTCTGTCCAAAAAAGAATGTTCAGACTTCTCATGACGCTTAATATCAGAATTCTGACCCTCTCTTCTATTTCTTGATGGATCAGAAATCTCTTCTTTAACCTGTTCAGTATCGTCCGATGAACCCAACCCAAGAGCAGCTCTAAATGTTTTCATCTGCTCCTCCTTTCTTGCAGCAATTTGGTGAGTCTGTGTATCTGATACCCTATTCAATCAAGGTAACACCATTTAGACAATCACCTTGTGCACAAAATAAGAAACAGTAATGGGCACAAAACTACAAAGATGATAAAAGATCAGAATCAACAGAAATATAGTATGTACTGAAATCAGTCGGACCTTTTCTTATTGACCTTCCAAGGAAAATAATTTTTGACTAAACCATGAAGAAGAAAAAAACAGAGCCATGAAATTATTAATTCGCAAATAAATTTTATGCAGGCCACTTTCATATTACTACCTGAATATTCATTCTACCACTCAAGAAAACTACCATTTATTAATGTATGACCAATAATAAATGCAATTGTGAGTTTGCTTCTGAATGGTGTGCTATATTTAGCATCTTTGGGGCGGCTGGTTGTCATCCTAAGAAGATTGATGAGTGGAAGATAGAAGGGATTTATGGAGGAAGCTTTTTGCGAAAAAGGAAAAATTCTCAAGAGATGTGCTATTTGTTCTCTTCTGTGGTGTCTTTGAGAAGAAAGAAATAGCAGAATGTTTGAAGATAAATTTGTTTCGTTTGTTTCTTTTTGGCTTTAGTCCAGCATACAGCTTCTTGGTGGTGCACAAATTACACCAAATTCTTTTGTAATTATACCCTTATAACGATTATTAACAATTGGAGGGCTCTACTTGCTTAGTTTTGTGGGAGGACCCCCTCCCCTTAGGTTGTCCTTTAGGCTCTTTTGATGAATATATACATCTGTCTCTTATCAATATATATATATATATTGTACGACCAATTACACTGCATGGCAAGAACAACTGTTGCAAGAAAGAACGGGCAAGCCAACCAACCATGAACAATTGCAATTTACCAAGTGGAATTTATCATATACAGTATTCACATATGATTTTGCTCCTGCCTCCTTCCCCGTTCCACATTTTCCATTTAGTCAATAAGAATGTTGTGCTTCTCATTCACATCCATTCTTACCTGATAGGGTTATTACTTCTCAAGAAATAAATTACATCATCCTACATTCATATCATTAAGAGGAGAAGAGGAGTACCTTCCAGTTCAAAAAGAAGAAAAAAAAAGCAGCAATATGCAAACCAATATAGTATTCAAGCATTAACAAAAAATAAATATCAAAAGAACGGTATAATAATAAAATATAAAGGAACTCCCAATGACTTCCAAGCTATAAAAAATTCAGCAATGGTGATTACATGTATTTTAGTTCATGATGATACAGTAATAATTGCTCATTCCAAAACAAGTTCTTAAAGCTTTTCTGTTATCATGTATCAAACCAACAGAATTTGAAAAACAATAAAAAAAACAATAAGTGAACACCATACCTCTTATCTGCAAGTACGATGGCAGAAGCTCCATCTTTTTCCTCTGAAGCAGCTTCCAAAGTTTCGCGAGCCTCCCTTAACTTCTCAGAAATTTCATCCACGGTATAACCTTGGTCAGTAAGCTTGTCCTCAAGTATGACAAGTTTGAGTTCGATCTGACGCTTGCGGTCGTGTTCGAGAATGTCTTTATTAGGTTTCTTTGAAACTCCAGCAGTGCCCTGATCTTCTTCGAATCCTCTAGAGCTTTCAGCAACCTTTCCGGTCTTCGGCCTCACAAAGAACTTGTTTGTCTGAATGTATCCATTAGTGCCAGACCCTCTCGGAGTTTGTAAACCAATACCATTATACATCTTCTTCGCTTCACCAACCTTAAAAAAAATTCAACCCCAATCAAGATAATTATTCAAGTTCGAGCGTTAAGAAAACCATTCAATCATTACAGGAGTGAAAAGAAAAAAACTTAATCGAAAACAAAATAAATTCAATGTCGAATTCAAGTGAATTTCTTTGAATAACTTGGACCTTGGTTAACAGGTGTTTGAGTGCCTCTGATGGAAGAAAAAAATGGGAATAATGAAGTCTATAAACCCTGAAAAAACCTAAGTCGATTTGGTACAAAAACCGAACCAATTTGGTCGGTTGGTTAGGTTCGATTTCCTTGTCCTACTCCAAACAGGAAAGTCTGATCAACTATTTTCCCCAAAAAAAAAGCCACCAATGGGGTGTAAGTGTACACGGTTGGGGGATTTTTTTTACCAGCCCGAGGGTTGGGTCACCTGGTTGACAACTAAAATAGGAGAAATATAAGATTCAAGACTTCAGAACTAACAATTACAGAGAAATCCAAACCAACTAGAATCTCAAGCATTAAAAAAGAGAGAGAACCAAAAACAATGAGATTGCAGATTCAAAAACTCAAAACCCAAATCACAGAACAAAAAGTTACATACAAAATTTACCCCAGGACAAAAATTCCAGGGAACAAAAAACTCAAACACCAAAGTAAATCAAAATAGAAATCGAAGAACAGAACCAGGAAAAAAATCCTTAACCTCACATATCATAACACAACCAAAATTCCTTCATCTCATAAACCCTAAAAATCCAAGATAAAAATTTTAAATTAACACACCTCACACTTGAAGAACAACCGAGACTGAGAGATTGAAAACGAAATCAAAGAGAGCTTGAGAGAGTGCAAGAGACGGAGAGAACTTGAGCGATCAGAAACGGCGGTAACAGTGAGAGACGAGAGAGAGAAATCGAGATCAGATTCTCTCAAGCCTTTAAATTGAGATTTCCAGTCTGAAGTTGAAAGAAAACAGGCGATTAAGGAACCCTAGCAGAAGGTGAAAGGAAATATATATAATTTTTGGACATGATTGTTTAATGTCGAGAAAGTGACGATTATGATCTCTATCTAATATAAAATTGTCATCTCTATTTAATATAATATTATTAGGTTAAAAATTACTTTTATCCCTAAACTTTCATACCACTACTAATGGAAATTTTTTACGGATGACCCAAAAATTGGGTGAAAAATGTCAAATGACCCAGTTTTTTGAAAAAATGCCAAACGATCTTTTGCTAACGTCAAGATCGGATGAAATTACCAAAATAAATTCGCGCACGCGGAAAACTCATTTCGCTCTCGCTCTCTCTCTCCCCCTCTTTCTCGTTCTCTCCCCCTCTCGCTCTCTCTCGCTCCCTCCCTCTCTCTCTTTCTCTCCTCTTCCTCTCTCTCGCTCTCTCTCTCTATTTTCTCACCCACTGTCACTCTCATTTTTCTCACTCTCGCTCACTTTCACCACCATTGCTCTCGCTCTCGCTCACTTTCACCACCATTGCTCTCAGTCTCGCTCTCGCTCACTCTCAGTCACTCTGCTCTCGCCCACCATTACTGTCGCTTTCGTTCTCGCTCACCGGAGTGACTCGTCGTGTCGAAGAAGAAGAAGTTGCAGAAGAAGGAGAAGACGAAGAAGAGGGAGAAGGAGAATTTTGGGAAGAAGAGAAAAAAAAAGTTAGAACGACGCTGGAGAAATGAAGGAAGAAAGAAAAAAAAAAGGGCAATGGTGTAATTTCACGTGGTCATGACATAATCAAATGGTCATTTGACATTTTTTTTCAAAAATTAGGTCATTTGCCATTTTGAGCCTTTAAACTGGGCTTTATATGCAATTTTCCCACTACTAATTTAGTCTATAAATTTTAGTTTGTAACGATTTAATAATTATTCTCATTTTTATAACAATTTAGTTATTAAACTTTATTATATAACAAGTTAGTCGGTGTATTTTAAAATTTATAATGATTTAATCTCTATGGTAGAAATTAATGTTAAGATTTAACGAGATTTTTTTGCATCAATAAACCGATAATCTAATTAGAGAATTAATATTTTTACAAAATACAAAGTGTAAATCATAAATCATAAAATAATAAAAATTAACATCTAATTTTGATTTATTTTTTTACGTTAAGGACTAAATTTTTACAAATTTGAAAGTGCAATGACTAAATTGTTACATACTAAAATTTAGAAAAAAAATTGTTATAAAATTAAAAATACATGGACTAAATTGTTACTTTTATGAAAATTTAGGGACCAAAGTTTTAACCAAAAGTTAAATAAAATGATTGATAATTAAGATAAATTTTTAAAAATTATATTAAAAAAATTAGATGCTCGTTATCCTCATGTAATCTAGTCAATTATCTAATTAAAATTTATCGTATGACATCTTTTTTTTAAAAAAATATATTTAAATTATTATTATTATTTATTAGATTATAATAGAGAGACTGAGGATATAGATGCAGCCTAATTCAAACTTTATCATTGCCCATAAATTGAGCTTATTCCTTACATTATTTAAGTTTGTCATTTTCTAAAAAAACAAAGAATAAATTATTATTTATTTTTAAAAAATATTATTATTAGATATTTTATTATTTTTATTTCATTGTAGGAACCATTTCTGAGGTATTTCTAACGTTTATCTTAGAGATTAAATTTTAACTTTTTCAAAACAATTAGACCAAATTCAAATTTTAACCCTATATTTCAACTTGAAATCTTTTTAATCATTAAAGCACCTCTTTTTTTAAAAAAATTATAATTCAAAGGTCAAAGAGTCAAAACTATATACTTTTGAAATTTAACTTATATTTTAACTTGAAATATTTCATTAATCGAGTGTCATTAAAAGATACTACGAGATATATGAAATTGTATCAACATGTAGTATTTTTTGACATCAATTATAAGTCTAATAAGTATGCACCTTTTTTATTTCTCGAAAAAAGTACGTATTTTTTTTTTAGGAAAAGTATGTACCATCTACAATCGCTATAGGTAAAATTACAAATTTGATCTAAAAAAATTGGTATGATCTAAACTAAAGACACAAGTAAAAAATTTAGATGGTTGCCTCAAAAGGTTAGTCGGGTCAAGCTCAAATCAATGGTTTCCAAGCTCATTTAGGTTAATCTCCTATTTCTCCTTGGTTGAAAGAGGATCAGCTAATGCTTTATTATTACCTTCCTGAATCAGAATTTGTGTTTTTCTTCTGCTTCTTTGAGCTGTATTTCTTGTCAACATCACTGGCTGTTCTTTGATTAGTTCTCTTATTCTTCTTGGTTTTCTTGACCTCTCCACCAGAATCAGTATCAGAAGAATCATCACTATCGTACTGATCTTCAGTGCCATGCTTTTTCCACTTCAATTCTCTGTCCAAAAAAGAATGTTCAGACTTCTCATGACGCTTAGTATCAGCATTCCGACCCTCCCTTCTATTTCTTGATGGATCAGAAATCTCTTCTTTAACCTATTCAGTATCGTCCAATGAGCCCAACCCGCTCTAGCAGTAGGGACTAAATTTAAGATTTATTTAAGGTACATGGACCTGGTCCTGACCATTTGAGAGTACAAAGACTAAAATTGAACAAGTCTCAAAGTATAGGGACCAAAATGGTACTTTAACCTTAAAAATATGCATGAAACTCAATGGAGAGAAGGATGAGCATGAGCATGATCGGGAAAACTTCTAGTATTACAAGAGTACCATACTCCCTTTGTTCATTCACATAGGAATTTATCTTCATAAATATTTGTGGACCCACATTATTTTTATTAGACTCCACTCTATTTTTAAAAGCATGTTGGCATGACAAACAATCAATTAATGGAGTAGGGAAAATTTTCCATACTCCTCGTAGTATGGAAATTTTCGTAAGCTTGATCCCAAGATAAAATGGTTTTAAACTTTTCTAGTCTCTCTTCTACCATCTATTGCAGTTGCCTAAATATGTACAGGCAATAGAACCTAAATGTGGCCCCTTCATTATTTTTCTCCTAAGTCCATCATCCCTCTTCATTCTTTAATGACGAGTCGGTCAAAATCTTCATGAGGAGTAAATCTCAGACAAGTGTACGATTCTCAATAACTACAGGTACATAAATTATCTCATGTGCACATGACTGATCTCAGTAGAGAAGTTACCTTTACTATGAAGTCGCTCTTTCTAACATTCCCATTTGTAATTTCCGGAGGTATTCTCTTGACCTAATGTCAGCCTGAATCATATATGAAGTAAATATGACATCTCAGTGATCTCACATTAATATTTCACCCCTAAAGCAAGATTCAAGCATGAATACTATGTAGAAAGTCATAAATCAAGAGCAAGCATTGAATATTCAGTTCATGGAAGAAAGTTGAGAAGGTTCAATAATATCTTTACTCCACCCATATGAACCTCTGCAACAATCAATAGATTATTTTTGACACAAAACAAAGCTCGGCCTTTAAAAGTTAAAATCTGTCTTTAGACTAGAAAATGAACTTTTATAACATCAATTATAAGAATTTATCTGCAGAAGTTATAATCATTATGGATATCTTTCAAGCAAATTTATGTTCTACCTGTCTGATAGGTTCTGGAACACGATATTTGCATGTGATTTTAACAATCCTGATGGCAGTGTTGAGTGAAACACGATGACCAATTGAAACGTATATGGGCTTCAATGAATCAACAGTAGATCTCATAGCCTGAAAAGAAGAGGGAAAGCTAAAACAATTTTCCCAGATCAAAGGTGTACTTATTGTGTATGGTAGCAGAGCATGTGAAAAATGAAACCACTATTCTTGTCTTGTTGGCTTTAGAACTCGGCCAAATTAAGTTACTAAAAAAGATTTATATATCGTTACCACACCCCAAATGCATCCAGAGATACCCTTCAAAGTTATTATAGAATCATTATTCTTGCCCTCGGAAAGAAGTTGCCTCACACTGGACTGGGTAAGACCATCAACATGATGCAGCTGAAATTTGAATTATAGAACACATCAGAATAAGAACTTCAGAACAAGACAAAAGTTGGCGATAGAATAAGCATTCAGGGCGAGTTTTGAAAACCTAGGCTTAGCTAAGCAATACTTGATGGGGTTGAACATTTAAATCAATGGCATGTTATATGAAATCAAAACTCACATTCTTGCCAATTCCAATCGTAGGCAAATTAGCAAGAACGCCAAGATGACTGGCCAGACCAAAACCTGCACGTTCCTCCCATGGAATGGTCAGTGTTCTAAGATAGCATATAATGTTGATACTACTACAGACAATAGATCGACAGTTGAACACCATCAGCCAATTCCAAGACAATTCCTAAGACTAGGGCAGAACCCCACCTCCACCAGTAAAGATTTTGAAGGAAAAAAATACCTCTGGGATGGAGTATTCCGTTTCCATCAACCATCAATAGCTGGTCCAAAAAAGAAAAAATAATTATGTTAAATGCAAAAATATCCAGAGTAGACTATTATCACAACAAAGGGTTAAAATATCGACGACGATATCAATATTGGGATTTCAATTTTGCTTTTGTACTAAGTTATAGATGTCGTTATAAGTATTCATATTCATATTATAATTAATACATGAATTTATTTTAATGTATTCATATTCATATTATAATTAATACATGAATTTATTTTAATGTTCCATGCATATTTGTAAAAGATATGAGAGCTATTACCAATTAATCCTTAACATTGATGTCAAACCCTCCAATTCATAGATATACAAACGTATCTGAGTATCGATGTCAAACCTTTTGATCTACATATATATTGGCATATCGACAACACAGGATGATAAGGGTATTGGTGAAAAGCTGGGATCTAAGTAGTAAACAGTATTTTCTAAAATTTCCGGTTCGGGAGCCAGAAAACTGTGGTGGGGTGCAGATTCATACTCATACGCACCTTGAA
The DNA here is from genome assembly GCA_002890555.2 of Lagenaria siceraria. Classification (NCBI taxonomy): domain Eukaryota; kingdom Viridiplantae; phylum Streptophyta; class Magnoliopsida; order Cucurbitales; family Cucurbitaceae; genus Lagenaria; species Lagenaria siceraria. The sequence goes on from CM016490.1 coordinate 18,954,209, forward strand.
AACTTATGATGACCTCCACAAAAGAAGAAGTACCTCAGATGATTTCAGCATAACATGCGAAGAAACAGACATGGGAATAGCGAGAAAATATTGTTTTTGAGTGGCATAAATAAAGTCAGCACAGGCTATGAAGCATTCACCTGTGGATACAGTTGAGGAGCTCTCTTTCTCATCCTCTCCAAAAGCTCCAAGAGAACTGGGGCCTGAAGAACCAAAGCAACGAGGTGTATCTAATTACCAAGAGTAAAAAGCTTCTGCCACAAGATTTCAAGTAAGATGTCAACAAATACGATCATTAACATTCATGGGAATATATGAATTCTACCAATATATAAATAAATTAATAATAGGCGATGGCAGAAACTTCCAATCTGCAAACAAGTAAATGAAGCTGTACTTGAAAGAGAAAAGTACTTGTGAACAAATGAAGGAAAAGAAACCTCTCTAAATGCTAGAAAGCCAGGGACATAAGGAACTTGAACGGTAACAAGAGAGAAATCATCATAGACAACTTGAAGAGTTTGGAGATCCAAAACCACGAGCGTACCACACGCAACTGATGAATCTTCCTTTAAGAAGCTTATATCAACGCCGCCGATATACTTCAAATCATCCACTTCCCCTTCCAACTCATCCTCTTTGATTAGTTTCTTCTTCAGCAAGTCCTGCGCTCTGAGAAATATAGAAAAGTTTTAGGTCAAATTCAAATGAAAGATACTCTATAATGGAAATTTCTTCGATTACTCTATCCAGTTCTGAATTTCGACCGAGGAAGTCGTTGACGCCTCGGAATACGATTTCGCTTGTTTCTCTTCTTCGGACATCATCTATACCTGAAGATTCTGCGACCAATCCGATTACTGGAATACCGCCGACACGTTGGAACCGGTCGGTGCCGGCGAATTGATTAACGGCGAATTGTTTAGTTCCTACCAGATACTTGCCGGCCGGCCAAGCAAAAAACAAATGGGCCGATGTGGGCTCGGTCTGGAAACGGGCCGGGTTAAGGTCAGATGGGCGCGTCCAGGCCCAAATCAGACGACCCAGTTTGAATCTTCGGAACCAGCGCAGCGTAACATAGGTGCTTCAACTCGACGACTTAAGACATGAAACACAAATTTGGCCATTTGGATTAACTTTCTATATATTTATTAATCTTTAGTAAAATTACCTTTTTAGTTCCCAACTTTTGACCAATATGTGCGTTTGGTCCCTAAGTTTTAAAAATGTACCTTTTTAGTCCCTTAGTTTATAAGAATAGGTCCATTTGGTCCCTGAGTTTTCAAAATATACCTTTTCAGTCCTCGAGTTTTTAAAAATAGGTCTAAGAGATCCCTCAAATAATTTTTTATTATTAATTTAAATAATTATATGACATTTTAAATTATAAAAATAATTTTTAAAAACCATTTCGTCTCTAAAACTATTTTTTCTAATTTTATATATCATATAATTATTTTTAAAAAATTAAAAAAAAAATACTCGGAGAATCTTTTAGACCTATTTTTAAAAACTCAGGGACTGAAAAGGTATATTTTGAAAACTCAGGGACCAAATGGACCTATTCTTATAAATTGAGGGACTAAAAAGGTATATTTTTAAAACTTAGGGACCAAACGCACATATTGTTCAAAACTTGAGGACTAAAAAGGTAATTTTCCCTTAACATTTTTTTTCACTTATAAATCATTATTTAAACACTTGGAAAGTTAATCCAAACGAACCTTTGGTTAATCAATATTTGAGTTTTTTTTTCTATAATGAGAGAAGGATGAGGATGTTCGAATCATGAATCTCCTGGTCGCTAATATATCAGGTGAGCTATACTCGTTTTGGTAACGTTTGAGTCTATTTAATTTTTCAAATTTTAATATCTAACATATTTTCTAAACATAAACTAAAAATATAGGGTCTCAAATTTATATTTAATAGAGCTATTAATTTTACAAGTTTTGAATTTGTAAAAAATATATAGATATAAATTGAAAGTTAAAGTACCTATTAAATACAAAATTCAAACGGTAAGTACGTATTACACACATTTGAAATTCCACATATATATACTTAAAAGTTTAACGATTAAACTTATAATTTAATTATAAATATATATTATTTTAAGTTACTTCAAAATGAATATGAAATGAATTGTCCTTGTTTAAATTTTTCAAAACATGTTTTTTATGTCTATATTTTAATTTAGAATGAATATATTTTTCATTCAGTTTGAATATTAAATATTTAACATGAAAACTAATATTATAGAAATATATATCAACCAAAATATTAGAAATTTGAATAATGTGCTCCACATATTACATAGTTAAGTAAGATAGGCACAAGCTAAAAAGTAATGAAAAATATACAGATTATAAATAATGGATTCATGATTAAAATTAAAATGTATATAATATAATTTGAGTAAAAACTCAAAGTAAAAAGACTTCATTTAATTCAATGGATATGACTTTCCTTTCTAAAAGTTCGATCTCCCATCTCCACGTCAATGGCAAATTTAGTATGGGCATACCCCTCTCAACTTTATGCTATTTATATAAAATAGTATCAATTACTTTAATTAGCCCAATAGTAAATGTGCTCCTAATCTCCCTTAGACTCAAGTCCAACTCCAATTCCATTTATTTATTTTTTTTCAAATTTTCTTTCTTTTTAGTTGACCTTCAATTTTTGAAAAAAATAACAATAATTACACACTAATTCCAACCAAATACTATTGATATTAAATTTTACGTACGTGATGATCATAATACTCATAGTCCTTATAAATTTCCAAAAAAAAAAAAAAAAAAAAAAAAACTCATATGTAACGTAATATGTTTATTATTTATTAAAAAGAAAAAAAGCTTGTGGTATATGACGAAACCACCAAATAATTGTGTCCAACTTCATATTATTGTAGTATTTTTCGGAAACACCAAATTGTCTTTAATCAAATTAATCCAATACAGAAAAAAGAAATTCTTATAAACTTTCTCTGTTTTATCACTGGGTTGCTCTCTCTTTAAGCCCTAATTACCCTTTCCCAAATTCTTCGCCGCCTCCCTCCGCCGTTCACTCTCCCTCGCCGGTCTGATCAAAAAATGCCGGCCGTTGAAAGCTTGCTCAATCCTTCCGCATCCAAGCTATTTTCCTCCAAATCTTTGCTCAATCCTTCCATTTCAAGTTCCTCGATTTTCTCGCCCGCTCCGCGATTGCGCAGATTAAGTTCTTCTTCTTCGTCGCTGTCGATCAGATGTTCGGCCACTCGGCAAATGGAGGCTGTGGTTGATTCTGTTACTCCAGGGCAGTTCCGAGTTGATGTTCTCTCGGAATCACTGCCATTCATCCAGAAATTTCGAGGTAAAACGATCGTCGTCAAGTACGGAGGTGCCGCCATGAAATCGCGGTCTCTCCAGGCTTCGGTTGTTAACGATCTTGTTCTTCTGTCCTGCGTCGGCCTTCGTCCGATCCTGGTTCATGGCGGTGGACCGGAAATCAACAACTGGCTCAAACGGCTCAACATCGAGGTCGTTTTCCGCGACGGTCTTCGGGTGACCGACGCCGAGACAATGAAAATAGTATCGATGGTATTGGTCGGCGACGTGAATAAGAATCTGGTTTCGTTGATCAATAAAGCCGGAGCATCAGCCGCAGGGCTATGTGGTGTGGACGGGCGGCTACTCACGGCTCGGCCAGCTCCTAACTCGGCACAGTTAGGGTTCGTAGGCGAGGTCGCACGTGTGGACCCTACGGTTCTACAGGCACTTCTGGACAAAGGCCACATTCCAGTGGTCTCTTCGGTGGCTGCCGATGAGTCAGGGCAGATGTACAACATCAACGCGGACACCGTCGCCGGAGAATTAGCGGCGGCGCTGGGGGCGGAGAAGCTCATCTTACTGACGGATGTGGCGGGGATTCTGGAAGACCGTGACGATCCGAAAAGCTTAGTGAAACAGATAGACATTAAAGGGGTGAAGAAGATGATGGACGAGGGAAGAATCGGCGGAGGGATGATTCCGAAGGTGAATTGTTGTGTCCGATCGTTGGCTCAGGGAGTGAGGACGGCGAGTATCATTGACGGGAGACTGGAGCATTCGTTGCTGCTAGAGATCATGACAGACAATGGAGCCGGAACCATGATTATAGGATAAAGGTTAGAAATTTTGAAGCTTTGAACTCCTTGAATTTTCTTGAAATTGTATAAAATTTATAAATGGCGATGAAATTGATGATACTGTCTAATCTGGGAAAACAGATTTGGATGAATTTGTATGAGTGATTGGAATTGAATTCGCCTGAGTCTAATGAAATCTGAATGTGTTCATTGACAAAGTTATGAAGAAATTTCATTCTTCGGATTCTTAGTCTTAAATCACCCATTAATCCAAAAGTTAAGCTCATTAACAAGTTTGATTTTGGATAAGTCATAGGCATATCTTTAAAGGAAAAACCTTGCCTCGTGGTGAGTATATCTCCTTTACTTTTTTATTGGATATCTGAGGTGAAAAGTGATTAGCCAAAAGTATAACTGAGAATCTCTTCTTCAGTTAACAAGGATTCTTTACAAATTCTCTAGAGATCTTTAGCTTCTTTTACAATGGATTTTATTCTTTTCCATTTGGTCCCAGTTTTTGTCCTTATTGAAAAATCATTTAATTGTTTCAGATTAATTAATTGAAAATTAACACAAATGACTACAATTGGGCCATCTGAAAACTCAAGGGCAAAAGGGTAAAGTCCTGAAGATATATCATTTTAAAATTAGGAACCAAATAGAAACTAAACTCAAAACTCATTTGAAATATTATATTGCATATTATAAAGGGAGGGTATTTTGAACCATAGGAGTGCTAACAGTATAATAGACATAAATGTGTATGTTAATCAACAAGTTGCTGAGTTTTTAATTTTTTGTCCAGTCTCCAAGTTTTAAGAAATGTCTAATATATTCTTAAACTTTTAATTTTCTATACAATAAGTCCTTGAATTTTTTTTTTTTTTTTGTTCCTAACTTATTTGCATTTTGTTTTAATTTTCGAAACTATCAAATATGAAATTGAAAGTGTAAAGTCCCATCAGCGCATGTCAATCTGAGCATAAGTCAAATGTTCGATCATATACCTCGATTCAAGAGGTGAGAGGTTAAATTGAAATCTTGATAATTGATATTTGATCTTTGATTGTATCTTGAAGGGTTAAAGTTCATAGTAAATTGCATTGTTTTTAACTCTAAATATTCCCTTCAATGTCTATTGGATTACCTCTCGAATTTCATAAATTAAAACTTGGCATCTTTAAAAATAGGCATGGCCATCGACTTTTCCATTTTCCTTTTTATTTTTTTATTCAAAGTGAGAATTAAATTTTCAACCTTTAAGAGAGTAATGTGTTTTGATATTTCTATCTAAATTATGCTTAGATTAAATTGTGATATCATTACATTTAATTAATTTTAGGGCGTTTGGAGCACTAGTTCAAGATTCTAATTTGGATTTAACAAAGTTAAAGAGTTTAAACCGATGGCTTAAGAAAATTAGATTTAATAAAATTATTTGTTGTCTAATAGAACAAAAAAAATTACCTTAATTGAGTTAGTCAAGGTTAAATTCATGTTATCAAAGTGCTTGTTTGAATATAGATTTAGGAAGCATGAATTTAAGATAATTGTGTTCGTTGAGCTAAAACAACAAGCTACTATTTGATTTGATTGATTTTTCTAATAAAATTCGAATTTGACGACTCCTTCCTTTGACTTATCCGACCCACACCCCAAATGTCACCAAGTGACGTCACATCTTAACATATTGAAAAATAAATTTTCATTGATTTGAAATTACATGACCTAAAAGAGTTAATAATTTGACAATAGAGTAGATATAATATATAGTAAAGATTTTGGTATCTTATAATATATATATATATATAAAATAAAGATTTGAATAAAGAGCTGATGTCTTGGCAACATATCTAATAGGCGATGACATAATTGAATGTCACTCATGGAATAAATATTGGCTCTATTAGCACAACCTGCCAAAAGAAAAAAAACAGGAAGAAAAAGAAATAAAGTGTAAGATGGAGGGCCAAAGTAGAAATATGAGATGCGAAATTCGATTTTCCTTCCAAACGAAGGTTCCAACCATAAATAAAATATCATCACGGTCCTTCTACCATATATTTAGCTTTCATTTAATCTAATATGCTTCCAATAAATCTTAAATTTAACATTTATTTCTAATTTATCATTGATTTTAATATATATATATATATATATATATTTTGCATGAAAATTATTATTATTTCACAATTTCATAAAAGAAAGGATTAAATTTAACATTTATTATAATTCTAAAATTAAAATTAGATACATGACTTGTTAGATGACATATAATTAAACATATATTTACCTATTAGTTTAAGTTTTTAGGTCAATCGACAATTTAAGATGGTATCAACCCAAGTTAATTCAGGGTATTCAAACCCTTAATATTAATTTCTACTTATTGGGTTTCTTCATATTTTAAGTCCACAAGTATAACAAGTTGGTTCAGGATATCCTGATTCAAATCTCTTGCAATCTTCTCCATGATATTATTTCTATTTGTTTGGCTCTTCTTCATATTTCAAGTTCACCTAAAATAGAGGGTTATATAATATAAATTAAATTGAACAAAGTACGGAAAATCAAATAATATTTTAATCCGAGAAAAAATAAATAAACAAACAATTTGCGGAACTAAACATTAACCAAGAGGCTGAGACCACCAGCGGGAAAGGAGTACATTGAAGCCACCGCCGCCGACTCCGTCGTCCAAAGCCACCACTTTCCACCGCATTCTCAGACTTCCGCTACAAATGGCAACAACTTATAAATAAATAAAAGGTTCGGTTCAAATATTGAACAGATGTTTGAATTTTAAAATGTCTAAGTATCTCAATTTTTAATTATATATTTAATATGTTTAATAACATATTCAAAACTTTGAACCTTAATTGATTTAATAGACATTCAAATTTTGGTTAAAAAATATATAAAATTGAATTATGAAACTTTAAATTTATAATTTTCTATATATCTAGAATCTTAAAAAAAATTGTTGAATAAGTCATTTAATTATTAGATACAAAATTGAAATTTTAAGTATGTATTAGACAGTTTATTATTGAAAATTCTCCTCTTTACCAACTTAATGATAAACATTTCTTTTACACTTATAAACATTTAGAACGTCAATCCAAATACGTTATTGAAAAAATTATTATTATTGATATTATATTTATATTAGTTACATTTTGTTACTTATTTTTTTATGTTTAGTAACTTTTTTTGTAATATAATAGAAATATCGATCCACATTTTATGTAGATATTTTATCCATAAAAATATAAAAAAATATTGATAGAAATATTAACGTGTCAAAGAAAATTTAATATTATGAGTGAAACTACTCATACTAACCTACTATCTTTAGTGCAGTTGGGTTGTGACGGTCGATAGACGGCGTTAAAACTTCCGTTTGTGTGCGGCCGTTTGGTGCCGCGAAAGGACGGATCTCTGGATTCTCCATTCATTCCCATTATCCAATCACTTTTATTGTTTTCTTTATTATTATTATTACTATTATTATTTTATTTTGATAAAAATAAGGTCCTCATACTCTTAAAATTTATTCAAGTTTGATTCTTGTATTTTAAATTATTCAATTTTAGTAATTTTAATTAAATCTTAAAATTTGTCTTTGAAAAGTTATTTTTTTAATCAAAATTGATTAAACAATAATAATTTTCAGGCAATAAAATACAATATGTGAATATGTTTTAAAAATTTATAATAAAATTACAATAAATAACAAAAAAAAAAAAAAAAAAAGAAAAATTAACCATAAACTATAAAAATTAAATTTAAGATTTATTAAAAGTACGTGAACTAAAATTAGACCATTGAATTTACATATATTAAAATTACATTTTAACCTTTTATTCTTTTGTTCTATAAACTCCAATCACCTAACCTTTTTGGGATATTGAGGGTGGAGTGAATGGGAGCCGTACAAATAATAGATATAGGAGAGAAAAAAATAAAAAAGAACAAAAAATGCTTTTACAAATGAATCCAAATATAGTCCACTTAATAACATATTTCTACCTGAATTTTTAGTTTATGTTATTAGTTCTACAAAACTATTATGTTTCATTGTTACTTTATTTTGTTAAATTATTATTTTATTTTTACTTTGTTTTGTTAAATTATCTTGTTCCTTCGGTGATAAGTATATAAATAAGAATATTAATTATTTGTATTGGTTAAAATTTTTCATTCAAAATTCATATAGAAAAATGGGAACAAATCAAATTAAAGATAAAATTTTAAACCCGTTTGGTAATAATTTTATTTTTTTTGTTTTTTGTTTTTGCAAATTAAGCATATTTTCTCTCCATTTACAACTTTTTTAGTCAAATTTCAAAAACTAAAACAAATTTTTAAAAGCTATATATATATATATTTTTTTTAATTTTCAAATTTTGGCTTGGTTTTTTAAACCATTAAAAAATAGATATAAAAGGAAGAAATTTGGAGGTAAAAGTAGAGTTTCTATAGACTTAATTTTCAAAAGCAAAAAACCAAATAGTTAGCAAATGGGACCTGAAATATATGATTTTTTTTTAAAAAAAAAAAACTGAGACGTGGGGAGAAGGGCAATTACCCACACACGTGTCAAAATGGATGAATAAATGGTTTTCAAAATTTGGTTTAGTTTTTTTAAAAGATTAGTATAGACAGTATATAGCAAGACAATAAATTTAGAGGTAGAAGAAGTGTTTCTAGACTTAATTTTCAAAAACCAAAAACTAAAAATCAAATGGTTACCGATACCTAAAATATTATTTAAAAAAATATATTAAAAACAACGTAATTGTCAATGCCAAGTTAATTTATCAACACAAATATAAAAGCGTTTGTTATTTTGTAATCACGATTTTAACCAAGCTTTATATATATATATATATTTTTTTTTTTTTTTTGAAAAAGCATATATTTTAATTTTATATCTTTTAACTTGGAACATAATCAAATAATTTAGTATGAGTCTTGTTATTCTGTCACAACTTGAACATAAAACAAACAATATTTATGTCACTCTCCTTTGTTTTCATCATCCCAACTCTAAATTTTAATTCAACCTGACAATTTTCTTTCAACGAAACAAAAAACAAAGCTTTCACTAATCAAATTATAATATTATTTCATCTTCGTTCAAATATATGTTTTAATACTACTTAAAAACAAATAAGTATTTTAGTTTTATATTGTTTATTTAGTTTCAACTAATAAAAAATATGTAAATATATTATATTGTCATTTAATTTTTTATGTTATCTTTTTTTAGTGCATATTTGTTATTTATTTAATACTTATATTTCAAACACGTGACATTTTCTTTAGTGTCGTGACTCAAAGTTAATATGCATATTTAAGACTATGTTATATCTATATATTTAACGAACAAAATAGTAATGATAATCGATTTATTTTAATGTTCGAGAATAAATAAGTGGATATCTCTCATTTAGAATAAATCAATTTTATTAATAAAACGATTAATTTTGATGATAAAAAAGTTTAGAAAAAAAACACCTTTTTGATTCTTGATTTTTCAAATAATATATGCATTTTGCCTCTAATATTATAAATTGATCATTTTAGTCACTGAGTTTTCAATAATAAATTTACAAGATCTCTTAAATAATAAATCTACAAAATTTAAACATAATATTTGATTAGATGGTGACGTGGCATGAGTTGGAAAAAGATATATTTTTAAATTTCTCTCTTTCTCCCTTCTCTTCCCTGCCGAGCTTCTACTCTGATTGATTCATTGTGCATATTCTAGATGGGGAAGGGGGAGAGAGATTTTAAAATATATATTTTTCTAATCATCCGGCCACATCACCATTTAATCAAATATTATTATGTTTAAATTTAATATATTTATTATTTAAGGGACTTTTTAAACTTATTATTGAAAATTCAAAAACTAAAAGGACTAATTTGAAATATTGGAGACATGCACATATTCTTGAAAACTTATAGACCAACGAAGTATTTTTCAAATATTTTTTTTATGTTAAATGAAACATCAACTTAATATTAGTGTGGTTAATAATTTATTGGCTGATAAAATATCAATCTATATCTCTAAACTTTGAGGTTATATCAATTAAAACCCTAAATTAATAATTATATCAATTTAAACCATGACTTAAATGTATCAATTATTTATACTCCTCGAGATTTAGTTGGTTAAATATTGTACTTTATAATATTATCAATTAAGCTTCTAAATTATCATAATTAAGCGAATCAATTTAGATAATTTATTACGATTATCTTATAAAATCATTTATCCATCGATTCTCACAAGTGTGTAGTATTTTTCAAATGTAAGCTTTCCAAAATAAACATTAACTCACAAGTGTGTAGTATTTTTCAAATGTAAGCTTTCCAAAATAAACATTAAAGTTAATGTCAGGACGATTCTCAAAACCAATTGATTCACTTGATAAGTGTCACATTATAATTTTTCAAATAAAATGTCATAAAGAATATAATTAAATTGTCATACTTACAAAAATTCATGATTTAATTATAAGAATTTTAATTAATTCAAATTCTAAAATTTAGGAATATAAATCGATAATTTTGCTTTTGATAGTAAAAAGATAGAGAGTGAGAATTTAGAAAAACTAATGCAAATTGAGAATAATCTAAAATTTTAATGTTCATCTTTTGAATCATTAGAAGAAAAAAATGACAATCTTTTACATATTTTAGCCGTAAAAAGTAATGATCCATCTCTTCTATGGAACCATAAATAACAAAAATCCAAAATTTAAATTGACCGAGCGTAGCATAGTTTTGACGTACCTGATTGCGACCCAATGTTAACTGTGGTCGGTGAAGTAGTAACCATGGTTAATGGCCGTGAACGTTTGTTAGTTAGTAATAAAGATCTTCGGTCGCCGTCAGCTTTGTCGTTTTCTAATGACTCACCTTTTAAAAGTAACATTGAAGATGTTGAACTCTTAAACCAACCAACACCCCATCTCTAAATACCCTTTTAATATTTCTTTTTAAAAAAAAACTTTTAATATTTTAGGTTAAAAATATTTTAATCCAAACTTTTGTAACAATTTAATTATGATTAAAAAATATTTTTGGTCGAAGCAACAATTTATTTACTAAAATTTAGTTGACAATGATTCAATTCTTATACTTCAAATTTGTAATAATTTAGTCTCCTAACTTTAATAAATAACAATTTAGTCTCTTTACTTTATATTTTTTTAACGTTTTTAATTCCTAAATTTTTTATCATCGATAAACTTTGATAGACTTTTATTAGCGTCTATCATGACTATCTAAAAATTTTGTTATTTTATGTAAATAATTTTCTTTATTTTTAAAAAATTTCTCAACAATTAAACTAGGCAATAATCATTAACTTTTGTTTAAAATTTGATCGAGAAGCAATATAAACACGGAAGGGAAACAATGATCAAAATAATGAAAATATTAAGAACGAGTGAATATGAAAATTATTTTCACTTTAATTTGATATTCTTTAAAAAAAATAATTTAAATGTAAACATATTCAAAGTATGTTTTACATTAACAAAAACACAAAAGGTTTGCCATAAATAACTACTAAATTATTAATAATAATAACAATAAAGTTTTTCAAACCAGAAAAATAGTAGTCAAAAATATTTTCAGAAAATAAACTAATAATACTTTTTGTAAAAGAATTATGACAAAGTGATCCAACTAAAAGAAAACACCATTTTCAAAGTTCATTTAAAACCCACCATTCGTCAACAATAAATTTAACGCAGTCAAAATTAAAATTTCAGCTTTAAATACCACATTTCAAAAAGAAGAGATTTTCTTTGGGGATCGGATAGTGGTTTTGAAGAAAAATTTTGTAGGCTTAAATTACAATTTTACTATTTTAATTTTAATTTTGACCGTGGTAACTAAAGAGACACTAATCTTGAAGGACTAAAAAATGCATTTTGTGTATTAAATAAAATTTCAAACATGTTTGATTATTGAAAACTAATTTTGAAAAAAATAAAAATTACATTTAAAAAGTATAAAATTAAATATGAAATTAATTTTGAATGATTAAATGCATGTTTATTTTAAAATGTGACAAGAGTGATTTTAACGATTTCAAAATATCTTCTTAACATACACTAAACTAATCTATTGCATGAATGTTGAACTGAAATTAAGAATACAAATCTTAATAATAATTATTTAGATGTATTTTACTTGATTGACCCTTTAATTAAAAGTATATATAAAATAGGGTATAGACGGAAAAGTCATCCTCAATTCTGCCCATAAGCGTGTGGTCATGTCCAACAACAACAACAACAACGGAAAATTTTAAAAATAGAAAAATAAGATAAACTATTTACACAAAATAACAAAATTTTTAGATAGTTGTGATAACACTAATGAAAGTCTATCAGCAGTGATAGAAATGATAGAAGTCTATCACTGATAGATGCTAATAGAAATCTATTCATGTCTATTAGTGTTTTTTTTACTATATTTTATAAATAGGTTGTCATTTTTTTTTTATGTGAAATTGCGGTAATTTTAAAGGTAAAAATAAAAAATTTATCTTAAAAACACGTTTGACCAGATTCAACGATAGTAATTTCTGGGAAATAACTATATTTTCGGGAATAACTATATTTATTTTATCTAAAAATTTTAAAGCATAGGAGAGAGGAAATTTTAGATACCCAAATCCAAAGAAATTCCTTCAAAATCTGAAAAAGTTTAAATAAAGCAATCATTTTCATAGATAACCAAATCTTTTTTCAATCACAACCCATTATTCTTATTATTAGAATAGGTAAAGATTCAAACTTTATACTTATAAATAAAATGTTAAGTAAATAACTTAATCATTAAGTTACATTTAGATTCACAAATCTCCCTCAATTAATGAAATTGAATTATTTGAAGAAAAATACAATGAACCCAAATCATACAAATTGATTTTTTTGTCATTCCAAAGCAACTTAGAATCTAAATACACATAATTTGCTTGCTTTAAAAACAATTCAAACAAAGTTCATAAATGAAAGAAATCAAAAGGCTAAATTACACAAAACCCCTCCAAATATTGCCATTTGTAAATTGAATAAAAAAAACCCTTTTTCTTTCGATATTACCATTTACTTTTGATAGACATTTCAAAATTACCTTATTAGAGTGTTGAATGGTTATTGGGAACAAGGACGTGGAGAATCGGACTTCTAATCTCTAGATTGACAGTATACGTGAAATTGAGACTTGGATAATGCCACGTTGTTCTACGTCATTGCCACACCTATCATCATCATTTTCATCCAATATTTTGATGTTTTTTCCTTTACAATATGTGGGGTTAAAGAATAAAACCTCTAACCTCGAGGTCAACAGTATATGTAGAATTGAAACTCAAACACTGCTACATCATTCTAGATTCCTGCCACACATGTTCATAGATGATTATTTCTTTCTAATATTCTTAAGTTTTCTTTTCGACAATTTGTAAGGTGGGATAATCGAATCTCTGATCTGGAGGTCGATAACACGAGCCTTATGTAATTAAGCTTTAACATTCTAGAGCTGAATGTGAGACTCGAACACGGACACGGTTACATTTAAGGGTATTTTTTTTAATCTAGCAAAGGGAAAAAAGAGGGTTAATTTATATTTTTTCCTTTTTGGGGTAAAAAAAGAAAGGGAAAGTGAAAAAGAGAGAAAAAATAAAAATGGGGAGTGGGGAATTGAATTGAGAAATAAATGTACTAAAAGTAAGAAAATGAAGGAAAATATGTACAAAATAATTCTCTGCCAAAATACTGTACTGCACGGCATTGCATTAGTAGAGAGGTAAAGTTTTGGTTTTCTCAGAGAGCTGAAAGAGGTGTGTTTCAGAAGCTCACTGTCTCACTGATTTTGAGGCAATTTCTAGAGAGAGAAACAAAGAGAGAAGAGTGCCTCACAAGTTTCACAGTTCGCCATTAGCAATACCCCATTTTTCCCTTTTCCATTTCACTGATTTTTGTGTTCAGAAGAACGCCATTACTGAAGTTTCAAACCTCTTTCAAGAGATTTCAGAAACCCAGGTAAAATTTTCCCCTTCTTGTTTGTTTTGATTCCCTTTTTGTATGTTCTTCAATCTACCGATGATTCTCTGGGTTTCCCCCTTTTGGATTTTCAAATATTTACGGAATGCCCTTGAAAAAACGAGGGTTTCTGTTGTTTGAACTTTTCTGGGGTCGCTCCTCTTGCAAGTTTTAATCTATCCTTAGACTCCGATTGCCTTTTCGACTCAATCGTTGGGATTTCTCATCTGGGGTTTTCCTATTTCAATCGATTATTGATTGAAACTAGTTTCGTTTTCTATTGGGGATTTGATCGAGAGAAATGTTAGTGCATTTGAGTTCTGGGTTTTGATTGGATCTGATTTTTGCGTTTCTATTTAGTTCCAAATGTGTGAAATGCTTCTATCTGCTGAGTTTCTGCTACTTTTGAATTGATTGTGTGGACTGTGTTCTTGTTTTGGGGTTTCTTATCAATTAGCAGATGTTAAATGATGTTTGTATATTACATTGCACAATGTGCTGGGTTTCTGCTGATTCTGATGGATTTCTGAAACTATATTATATTTGTGAATGAGCCCAAATAACATTGATGCAGAAAAGAAGCTATGGTTTTGCAGGGGTTGGATTTTCGAAGTGGCGAATTGAAACAATGCTGAGGAAGAGAACAAGGTCAGTTCAGAAAGATCAATACAAAATGAATCAGATGAATGTCCCTTGTTCTGGTTCTGAGCTCCACCCCAAATGTAGCTCTATTTTCAAAAGATCTCACCTGTTTACTGGGTTGTCTCCTAAAGGTTTGGATTCTGATTCAGCTAAAAGTCCAACCTCCCCTCTGGATTTTTGGGTATTATCAAGTTTAGGTAACCCTCTTAGATCTCCTAGGTCATCATCCAATGAGGGGAATAGAAGGAACTGGGATTCTAGTAAAGTAGGGCTGAGCATTATAGATTCTTTAAATGATGATGATAGTAAACTATTTGGGAAAGTTCTTCGATCGTCGGATAGTAAGACCGCTCTCTTTGGACCTCGAAGTGTGGCCAAGAAATCTAATTGTCCATCACAGGCAAATCTTATCCAGGGACCTAAATCCTTGCCTAAAAACTATGCAATTTTCCAGGTACCAAAGATCAAAACTCCCATTGAACAGGGAAACTCTGATGTAATTTTTGAAATTGGAGAAACCCCGTTAGAATGTGAGCCTTTTGGAAACTACTCTCGTTCTTTTGATTCATACAGGGCGTTTGTGCCCCCATCTGGTTTAACCACCCACAGCCTCAGTAGTAGTACTGCTGCTGAGAGTGTTGCTTCTCCTCGGTTAGCTGAAGAACCTCGAGTGTCAGAGAAAGGTCCATTCACAAAACCGTGTTCGCTTTCTTTAGGCATATCCCATGACAATGGATCTAAGAGGCCTCTCTCAGCAAGTGAGATTGAGCTGTCTGAGGATTATACATGTGTAATTTCACATGGTCCGAACCCGAAAACTACTCATATTTATGGTGACTGCATTTTAGAATGTCACTCTAATTATTTGAGCTCTTCTTCTGAGAAGGAGATGGGATTTCCTCATCCTCTTAAAAGCTTGAATATCTCCACTTCATATTCCTTGACTGACTTCTTAAGCTTCTGCTACTCCTGTCACAAGAAACTGGAAGAGGGAAAAGACATCTACATTTACAGGTTCGTCATGGGAAAATCTTAGTCTTCTCGCAAGCCTTATACAGTTTCGAACCATTTTGATTATGAACTAACTTGTGAATTTTGCAGGGGGGAGAAAGCCTTCTGTAGTCTAATATGCCGTTCCCAGGAGATACTGATGGATGAAGAACTCGAGAAATCCATCGACAAAACCTCCGAAAGTTCTCCAAAGTCCAGTGCTGACCATGATGAGGACCTTTTTGAAACCAGCATTGGTGGCTTTGCATAAGCACTAGCCTCCAATGGCTGGCCGCCATGCCCGTGGTTGATGAACCTATCGAAGGCGACAGACACCCTTTTGGTCATCTGTTTGAAAAGAGCTGTTTTTATGTCCATTGGTGGCAGCCATGGATGATCATTTTTGTAAAATGATGGTGTTTGCTTGCTTTGCTTCACCTCTCATGGTCATAGTGGATGATAATCTTTGGTCCTTTTTTTTTCTTTTTCCCTTTTTCTTTTTTAACATAAAATTGACTGTGAATGCCCTATGAGCCTATTTTTTGTGGCTCCTTTTTTGAGTTTTTTTTTCTGGCTTCATTTATGATTATGGCCAGAAAATAAAATGATGTATGGACATGAACCTCCATCTTTGACTGAATAGAATGGCCGTTCAGTTCCATATTACAACTTTGATATGCTTGTGATATGAACCTAACTTTGTCCTTAGTTTTTTTTTACTTGATTCAAATTGACTGTTGAGTTTTAGTGTTTGTGTGCTGAAAATTTACTTAACAAAGACTTTTTAGGTCAATTCATAAAGTTCTCGTACCGTTTGGTATGGAGTGTCTTTAGTATTGTATCAAATTGTCTTCTCAAAATTGACCTCCTTGTTGGATTCTCCGTTCGAGGTTAGTTTCTTTGCGGAGGGTTTGGATGTCTTAACTATTAAGCTAATTTGAGCCATTGATTTTTAATGAACTTATCCATAATTTTTCAAGAATATTGAGATTTTTTTATGAACTAAAATAATAATATCAATAAATATATTATAAATAATTAAAAAAATTCAAGATTGGTATCCATATAGAGAAATAAAAAACAAGAAACAAAATGCACAGATTTTGAAATATCCTACTAACAAATGATAAGCATAAAGGATTCTTTGTAAATGGATCAATTGCATTTGGGTTATAACATAAAAATGCTACCTTTGTATATGGATTATTGAGTCTTTGGGCTAAGTCGGCTTAAGGGTTGGTTCGGAATTTCTACCTAAATAATCATCTTTAGACCATATATTTCAAAAATGTATTTGAATTTTTTCAAAGACTTTAGTGTTATTTTTGGACAGTTTTACTCTTTTTTAATTTATTTATATCTGATTTATATATATATTTTCCTATTTACGAAGCTACTTTAATGATAGAGAAAGAAAATGTATTTATTATGGAGAAATCCCTAAATATAATTAGGACGACTGACCAGATTAAAATGACCATTATGAAATCCTACAAATATGAATTATTAGAAGAAAGGGCTCCATGCTAGAGTTGAGTTTAATACTTATATTTTTTTTTTTGTTATTGGAAAATATAATTTTTGTTTGAGTTCAATATGTAGGAGAGGAGTTTTGAATTTTTCTTTTTTAAGGAAACAAAAACTACAACCAATTTACATAATTACATCAAGAGACTAACAGAACAAGTCATTTTGGGTAAGGAGAAAGAAGAAGAGAAGAAATAAACTCTTTCACTGCGCTCATTGGTAGGAAATAAACTAAAAAATTGTGATAACGCTTCACATGGAAGAAGGAAGCAAAACCCATATGACTTGACATTTGCTATGATATCAAGAAGGAGATCGGTGAGAGGTCCAAAAACTCATCATAACCTCGAGATAGTCAAATTCAACTATGATATTCATCACATTGGTAGAGAGAATGTTATCCAGACCATCGTGGATAGCCATTGCTTCAAGAACTTTGATCTCATTATATCTAGGAGAGGTCTTGAACGTGTAACAATTTTGTTTTTTGTTTTCTTTATTGTTGTGCTTGTTTGGACATAAATTTTATTGAAAAAAGCCTCTCAATTATTCTACATGAATAAGAAAAAATAATTGAGAAATTAAATAAATAAATAAATAAATAACACATGAATTTATTTAGAAAACTTCAAAACGGAAGAAAAATCATGATCTACCATAAAGAAATTTTATTGTGTGAAAAATTAGTACAATCACACACAATTTTCTTCTTGATCTCAATTACATATAAACACTCTGCAAAAACTTTGGTAAGTTTACAAACATCAAAGCTCGGGATTAAACTTGTTATTTAAGTAACTTTAAATCATAGGAGATTAGTTGATATCAAGAATATTTACATTTCTTATTGTTGTCCATAAAAATCTAGAGGCTAGTTTCTCCCCTAATACCTAATCCATGATGTCTCTTTCACTAATGTTTTTTTGTTGAACTTTTGATTGGATAAATTATATTATCAATTTTGATTACTAAAATTGAAACTTTTGTTTATTTCTCAACTTTGCTGTCACATTACATTTTTCTTTTCATAGAAAGATATATATAGAGAGTTTATTTTATATCTGAGGATAAGAATTCAAATCTGGGTTATTTTATAAAAGAATATATTATTTTAAATAATTTTTAAAATAAAATTATAAAATAATCTGCTAACGATGGTTAATCTTAATTTCTAGTATAGGTAAGGGGTGTATGAACTAAAAAATGAAAAGATAAACGACTTTTTTTTTAGTACGATAGGAGTAGAAAGATTCGAACCACAAAATTTTTAATCGCTACCACGTCTATATATCAGTTGAGAATTTGAGATATGCTCGCTTTGGCAAAAAGTCAAATGACTTGATTTAATTGGTTTGGTTATTATCATTTGATTCACTTTTACAAGATTAACTAAGAAATAATTATGACTATTTTAGTTGATCAACTTTCTTATTTAGTTATTTTGGGTTAAATTTATCTTTAGTCCCTATACTCTTAGATTTATTTTTATTTGGTTCATAAACTTTAAAAAAGTATCTAAAAAACATCTTTACGTTACCTTTTTAAGCGTGTGAGTCTATTTGACCCTCAAACTTTTTTTTTTATTTTATTTAAATCCAATAGGCCTACAAATATTCAATTTTGTGGTTAATAAATTTTTGAAATTTTAATTTTGTCTCAAATATATAATTAACCTATTCATCGATTCTTAATGTTCAGATATGTACTAGTGTTACACAATAAATTGTAAGTGCCCGTTTTTTAAATGTTTAAATAAGTGTTTATAAGTGAAAAAAAAATTGCAATAATAAAAATTAATTAACAACAATATGAATGCGAAAATTCGAATATTTTGATAAAAAAATATTTATTTTAATCCACTTGAGCTTTGTGATGTTAATGTATTATTTATTTATGCAAAAAATAGGTATGAAACAAAACTCGCAATATTATATGTTAATTTTTTTTTGACGTGGCCTTAAAATATTTGTGCTAAAATTTAAACAATAAAAATAAAATATTTAAAAAGTTTAAAACGAAAAAGAAGTTGACGGTTTTTTTTAAAAAAAAAAAACAAAACAAGCAACCTGTTTTATACATTGAAAAAAAATATATATCTTTTTTACAAACAAAAAAAAATATTATGATTATTCTAATTTTAGACAACTTTTATCATTTTTCTATTCCATGGCAAAGTCGTCTGGAGTCGCTCTCCATGATAACAATAACACCTTCAGGCGTTTTCTCTCCTCCTCTTCTTTCGTATCTTATTCAGTGAGAGAAAATAACATCATATTACTCTGATGAACGATGAACTTATATTTTAGAGAAGAGTTTACCTACAAAATAAATAGAATAATACATCGACTGATACTTAAATTAGTTTTTCAGTACAAGGCTTAGACCAAACTTCTTAGGTAAGAAGATGAACTTACTTGATTTGGAATTATGATGCTATATATATATATAGCATCATAGTTCCAAATCAAGTAAGTTCATCTTCTTACCTAAGAAGTTTGGTCTAAGCCTTGTACTGAAAAACTAATTTATACATACATACATACATATACATATACATATACATATATAATGGGGCTAAACCAGGAGTTAATAGGACTCTCGAAGCCTAGATCAAGCCACATGGGGGTGCCAGATAGGGACTCATTGAGAACAAGCTCCAACGAACAAGGCAAGTTGGCTTCGACCTCGGTGTCCAAGGCTGAGGGGACCCAATTGACCCAATTGTTTTGCCCTCTCTTCTTTGGCTTTAATTTGTCCAAAGGAAAGGGGTGAGTTGGCCTCAACTTTTAAGGTTGAGACAGGTTAATTGGGTTGAGGGGCCCAACTGTTTCACCCTCTCGTCTTTAGCACTTGTCAAAATAGGAAGCGCCAGTTAGCCTCGGCCTTGGCCTTTGAGGTTGAGGCGGGTCAATTGGGCCACGTCCCAATTGTTTCGTCCACTCTTCATTGACATCTCTCTTAGGCCTGTTTGTATTTGTTTTGGGTTTGTTTGAGATGACAAAATTTTTCTAGTTTTACCCTCATATTTGACTTTTCTCTTAGGCAGTTAGGCTTTTTTTCAAGTCTAAATTTACCTATAATATAACTAATCACTTGGCCAACCTCAATATTGCTCAACAAGTACCCAAAAAAAAAAAGGTTCAAATCCTCCCTTTCACATGTTGAGAAAAAATAAAGAAAAAATATTACATTTTTTGTTTCTTAAGCTATGAGTTTAGTTACTATTTAGTCCTTAAATTTCAAAATCTTACACTTTTAGTAAGTTGTTTGTTTGATTTTAATTTACTCACTAAGTTTCAAAATGTTACAATTTTACCTTTGAAGTTTGAATTTTGTTTTGATTTGGTCCCTTGGTTTCAATATTTCCACTTTTAACCTCAATTTTTCATTAAATACTCGTTTTTAGTCTTTTACATTAATGTCTATTAATTAATTTAAAATAATTAGGAAGTGAAATTTTAAATATAATTTTAATTATGATGAAAAATAGTGAAATTTAATCAATTATAATTCTTTTAAATTAATTAATAAACATTAACGCTAAAAAGTGAAAGAAAATAGTGAAAAATATAAGTTAAAAGTGTAAATCTTGAAACCTAGGGACTAAATAAAGAAAAAATGTATTTTTTAAAAAAAAAATTGTAAATCTTGAAATCGAGGGACTAAATTGAAACAAACCTCAAAGGTATAATTATAACCGTTTAAAATATAAGGATTAAATTGAAATCAAACTAAAAATTTAAGAATTAAATAGAAACTAGACCCAAAACATACTAGTCACAACGGTATTTTTCTAATAAAAAAATTAGATGGCGCTTTGACTTACCCACGGTCAACAGCAGGTGATATTTAATTTCCATTAATGAAGCTAAATTATATAAATTACATTTGAAAGCGGGAAGACATACTTAATTATTAACTTAAATCTCATGTTAGTACTTTAAAAAGTCAATTTTAGATTTTAAACTTTAAATAAAAAAGATTATCCAATTTTCCTATTAAACTAAATAGATATTGTACTAAAAAAAATTTGAATAGATAATTTTTTTTTAAAGAAAACAAGAATAGAAGTTACAGCTTCAAATGTATATATTAAATCTAATAAATAAGCATGATGGCACTTGATAAGTATTAAAATCATAGTAAATAAAAGCATAACTCAACTTATATAAAATATGTTTTACCAATTTTAAAATTAGAGGTTTGATTTCAAATATGCATATTGTCAAAAATATATATATATATATATATATATATATATTATAATCATATCTTAGAAAATAATCCAACAAGATTATTAAATAAATATGAGGTTATATCTCAAAACCAATTGATAATTACCCTCCTCAGATTGTGTTGTATTTTATGAAATCGTTGCCTTCTCACCAATTTGAGGTTCGAGCATAGAATTATGCAATTTTTTTAGTTATATATATATATATATATATATATATATATATATATATATATATAGTACTCTTCTAAAAGCTTTCGATTACTCACACCTTTTTTTCATTCTCAAACTAGAGAATACAAATAAAATTTAATTAGAGCTAGCACACTAAACTTTATATTTTAATTGGGATAACTTAAAACTAGAGACATAGGTAAAATTCTTCGATTCCAATAACTTGTTAAAATCTTAACAGAAAATTCAATGAAAAGAAATAGAGAAAACAAGTTCGTTTTCTTACCAACTTAATTCAAGTTCGCCTTTAGAAGCTAATGTTTTTTTTTCAAATTTTATTTTTTCAGTTAAAGAATATCAAGTTTGTCTATTAAAAAAACGATTTTCGTCATTTGATTTAACATTGTCTTTTGAAAAGACAGATTTAGCTTCAAAAATAAAATTTAAAGAATTTCGTCTTTTGAAGATATAAACTTTTTAAAACTACAATATTTTCCAATAAGTTTTAAAACTTATATATAATTATAAATAGTTTCAAAATTCACCATATTAAAAAATAATCCTAAGAAAAATAGTCAACGTGGCAAGCAATCATAGAGAATAGAGAATGAGCATAGCAATGAGTACATTCGTATATACCTTATAGACCTATATTTAATTAATTGATAGACCTATATTTAATTAATTGTTGTCGAAAACTTCTAAAAAAAAATTAATTAATTGTTGTTGAAAAAAAATTTAATTAATTGTCCTCATAAAGTCAAATGAGAACGTATCCCTAGCACACAGAAACACCCTTAGATTGTACCAAAATCATGTTTTAAAAATGGTTAATATAAATAATAAATTAGGGAAAAATTCTCTAAATTTTTTTATCTAATTTTTATTTAGTTTTTAAGTTTCAAAATGTTACCTATTTAACCTTTAAATTTTGAGTTTGGTTTTAATTTAGTCGCTAAATTTTAAAATATTATAATTTTACTCTTGAGATTTGAGTTCTGTTTCAATTTAGTATATAAATTTCAAGATTTACACTTTTAATCTCAATTTTTCACTGAATACTCACTTTTTATCTTTGGTGTTAATGTTAAAAGAATTAAAAGAATTATAATTAATTAAGTTTAACTACTTTTCATAATTATAAAAATTATAAATAGAAATGCACTTTATAATTATTTTTAATTAATCAATGAACATTAATGTTAATGGTTGAAAGTGAGTATATTAAATGAAAAATCGAGGTTAAAAATGTAAATTTTGAAACTTATGGTACAAATTGAATCAAAACTTAAATTTCAAAGGTGAAAGTGTAACATTTTGAAATGTAAGAATCAAATTGAAACTAGACCCAAAATCTAGATACCAAAAAAGCATTTTTTTCCAATAAATTATTTTGATTGCGAAATTTAAAAGTATTTATTTTATTCTTTCTATTTAAATTATTGGATAATTGCGGCTGGTAGCACTTTTAACGCTAATAATTAAGTATATAACAACATTTTTAAAGAATTGCAAACCTAGCAAATTTTTATCAGTGATAGACTTTATTGTTAATGGACTAGCGATATAGTATATCATTGATAGACTTCGAAAGCTTAATCTAAATTTTGTCATATTTATAAATTCTTTTGCATTATACTATATCTGCTAATATATTAAATCTGATTCCTATATTTGCAATTTCTGTAAACTTTTTCTATCAAATATGGGTTGAAGCGTTAAACTTTCGATCATTTAGAGAGAAAGTAGATTAACCTTTATGTATGAACAACACTTCCCTCTCGAGCAGGAAAGAAAAATGTCAATATTGGTTGGACTCGTAGCATGTTATTATAAATCTCAGAAAAAAAAGCTCATATATAGGTTTTTTTTTTTTTTTTTTTGACAATTACGGGAGAGAAGGGACGAACCTCTAACCTCATTTTGGTAGATGTCAATTGAGCTATGCTCATCTTGATACCTTTTATCATTTTAACAAAATTGCATATACTACATATTCTTTTTATAATAAAATTTTTAAAATAATATTTAGAGATATAACTTATTTGAGAAATATTAAAATTCTAACCTTAGTTCAAATTGTAACACTTGCAAGTGTGGGTACAATTTAATAAATTTGTAAGATAAAAATTGATTTTTTTTCTAATAGTATATGTGTAGTTAAAATACTATTTTGGTCTTTATACTTCAAAGTTTATTAAAAATTTGTTCACATACTTTCAATTGTCCAATTTTAATACATGTAATTTCAATAAATCTTAAATTTAGTATGCACAAGTATTTATTGTTAATTTTAAAAAAAAACTTTTTGTTATATATTAACATTTTTACTATAAATTTTGAAAAGAAATTCAAATATTGTATTTTTTGTCTAAAAATTATTATTATTATTTATTTAATTTTGGTGAAAAATTAACTTTTGAGGAAATTAAGAATTCGTTTAAATTGACTTTTTAAGTATCTAAATCTAAATAAATATTTATAAGAAAAATGTTTATAAACACTTAAAAACACAATTCAAATCGGTCCTAAACTTACTAAAACTTGACAAATGTGTAGACATAAAAAATCAAAATTGGAATCTTTACTTCTCCACTATAAATTCAATTCGATTTTGCATTTGCATTTATACCATTTCCACTTCAAAATAAATTAAAACCTATCTTCACATGGCCTCGCAAAATCGCAGTTCCCCAACCCTCGAAACCATCGAAAACCAGGCGGAAACCGGTAAACCGATGTCAATTAGCAGTTTACCGGGGACCGTAATGGAAAAGCTGAAAACCAATCTGGTATTCCGGTCAAAATGGGCTGAATTAAACGGCGCAATGGGCGATTTGGGGACATATATTCCCATAGTATTAGCTCTGACATTATCCAAAAACATCAATTTAGGCACCACTCTGATTTTCACCGGAATTTACAACATCGTCACCGGCCTGATTTACGGCGTTCCGATGCCGGTCCAGCCAATGAAATCGATTGCCGCGGCGGCCCTTGCGGATACAGAGTTCGGCGTGGCGGAGATCATGGCGGCCGGAATATTGACCGGCGGGATTCTGTTTGTTCTGGGTGCGACAGGGCTGATGCATTTGGTTTATAAATTGATTCCGTTGGCGGTGGTGAGAGGGATTCAATTGGCGCAAGGATTGTCGTTTGCTCTGACGGCCGTTAAATATGTTCGTTATAATCAAGATATGGCGAAATCGAAATCTGGTGACGGTCGAGAATGGTTGGGATTAGATGGGTTGGTTTTGGCCATTGTTTGTGCTTGTTTTGTGATCATCGTTAACGGCGCCGGAGAAGATGAACATCAAGAAGAAGAAGCAACTGCGGATGCAAGTAGGGTATTTCTACACTCTTTTTTCATTAAGTGAAAACATTTTGTTTAAATCCCTACAATTCAACTTTTAATTTTGGAAAATTGTTGTGTATAGAAAAAAAAACAGAAGTAATTACACGTATAGAAATTATTTTTTTTTTTTTTCACTTTTTTTTTTATATGTGTAATTATTTTTGTTTTTTTCTATTTATATAATCTTCAAATTTTCAGTAATTTTATTTGTTTCAACTTTTAATTTTATTCTATTTTAGTTTTTAAAATTTTAAATTTTAAGACTATGTTTAATAATCATTTGTTTTTAAAATAAAATTTATAAACACTTATCCAACTCTGTTTGAAGCAAATCATGGTAAAAAATTGAGAAAAAGAATGCTTAATTTTTAAAAACAAAAAACAAAAAAATAACCATTTCGGTATCTTTTAGGTTTATTCTATTTTGGTTTCTATTTTCAAAGAGTAACTTTTAAATTTCAACCATTTTGATTCTAGCTTGAAAGTAAGTATGGAACAAATTTGAAAGTCTAAGAATCCAATTAAACATTTTAAAAGTTTGGATTTGGATATCAAAATAGAGTAAAATTAAAAATTTAATAATCAAAATAAAATTTAACAAAAGAAATCTTAGTTTAACAATTGGAGGTAACAAACAAAAATTGCTTAAATTGTATAAAAATATCTTCGAACTTTGGTGATTGTTTGAATTATATCCTTAAAACTTTTGAAAAGTTTTGTTTTTACCTCTTAATTTTAAAATTTGTTCAAAAAATATTTTTAAACTTTGAAATTATTTTTTTTACACCATAACGTTTGCATCCATTAAAAAAATAAAAAAATAAAATTCTCAAAGGTTATGAATTTCATTTCAATGATTAAAATATCACTTTTGTCTTTAGTTCTATTTCAGTCTATATACTTTCAATTGTCTAATTTTAATAATATATTTTTAATATATTTTTTAATTAGTTCTTATAGTTAGTTTATTGTTGATTTGTTTTTTTTATTATTTAAAAAAAGTAATCTCTATTTACCATTCATTTATCACATATTATTTTTTTTTATATGAAAATTATCATTATTATTTAATCCATTCGAACATATATCAACTCTCAAATACTAAAATTGAATTTAATATTTATTGAAATTATAGCAATTAAAGTTGGACAACTAAAAGTAAACTAAAATAAAATGCAACTCAAAGTTGAATAACGATGAAAATGTTATTTTAACTAATTTTAATTTATCCTTTTAAATTTAATATATTATTTTTATTCCCAAACTTGCAAGGAGTTGAAAATGGTGCCCAAGGAGAAGAAAAACGAAGAAGGAAAGAGAAGCTTAGGAAGATCATAACTTCCCTTCCATCAGCTGTCATAATTTTCTTATTAGGTGTTATTTTTCTCTTCATCCGGAGTCCAAAAGTTGTGAAAGAAATTACACTTGGACCGTCATCGATAAGTATTGTGAAAATCACAAAAAGCCAATGGAAAAAAGGTTTCATAAAGGGCACAATTCCTCAGCTTCCTCTCTCCATTCTAAACTCAGTTATCGCCGTTTGCAAGCTCTCCATGGACCTTTTTCCGGGCAAGATTTTCACTGTCACGTCGCTGTCCGTCACCGTAGGGCTTATGAACATCGTTGGCTGCTGGTTCGGTGCCATTCCGACTTGTCATGGCGCTGGCGGCCTTGCCGGTCAGTACAAGTTCGGCGGCAGGAGTGGCGGCTGCGTCGCATTGCTCGGTGCTGCGAAATTGATTCTTGGCTTGGTTCTTGGGAGCTCTCTTGCAAAGGTTCGGTTCACTCTAACTTATAAAATTAAGCTAAGAAGTTATGATATATTTAAAGTTGAATGCTTTCGTTTTGTTCTTATTTGTTAGAGAAAATTTCAAGTGATTAAAAATATTTTTCTCTGCACTTAAAAACACTTTTATAAATACTTAAAAAGTCAATCCAAACAAACTTTAAGATTAAACTATAAATCGGGTTAATGTATCATTTGAGCTTAGTTGCTCTTTTAATATTTTTAAAAACAAATAATTTGGTTTCTTGTAAAAAGTTTCAATTTGATCTTAAGTTTAGAGAAATTTTTTTACAAATTATCCTTTTAAACCTCTATTAAAATTATTAGCTAGCACATTCTTATACTCCTCAATAATATGAACTAAATTAAAACTAATATCAAATTATACATGTAAGAACTAAATTATAGACCGTTAGATATAATAAATTGAAATCTATAAAATTGTAAGTAAATACTAAGTTCAAATTATACGACTAAATTTGTAATCTAATTTCTTGTTAACTCATTATATGAATTCTAGCTCTATTATCATATTTGAAATATTGCTACTAAATAAAAAAAGTTTAAGCTAATAAGTAAAGCTACAACCCACATTTAGGTTTTGAACCAATTTCCAGTAGGAATTTTGGGAGTTCTTCTACTGTTCGCTGGAGTGGAGCTGGCAATGGCGGCAAGGGACATGAGTAGTAAAGAGCAGGCGTTTGTGATGCTGATATGCACCGGAGTTTCGCTAGTTGGCTCCAGTGCCGCACTAGGGTTCTTGTGTGCCATGGTGGTGCACATCCTGCTCTGGCTTAGAAAATGGAGCAAAGAAGATAACAATTAACCTTTTGCTCGTCATAATTAATTTATTTATGAATATATTTTATTTTCAATGTCTTATTTATTTATTTACTTAACTTTAGTTAAAAAAAAAAGTGGGGATAATTGGTTTTAACATTCGTTAAAACCGAACTATTAGTAATTTGTGTTGTACCTATCGAACTATGAAATAATTGTTCGAGATGATAGGTAAGACGATGAGAGTTCGTATTTTGGATTATGTTTTGAAATTTTTGTGTCTTAGATTTGGTTGAGAGGAAGAGTATATATTCTTGTGTCTTAGAGTATAATTGTGATTTTATTAGGAAGTTTATGTTTTGGGTTGATTGTATAAATGTTGGATTTATTTAAGATAAAAGACTTGCATTTTTGTTGGACTAAATAAGGGATTATAGGATGTTTTTCTTCCCTGATTTGTTTGAATTATTTTTCAATGACATATGATTGTTTTTTTTTTTTTTTTTTTTTTTGGAACATTTAAGTCATATATAAGTAGTATAATTAAAGAAAATGCATTCAAGAGATTGTAATGGGTAAATTTCACATCTTTCATGATGCCATTTGAAATAATTATAAAGATTTATAAAGTAGTATATATATAAACGTCAATGAAAAAAAAAAAAAAAAACTTTTTAAGTTGAAAGATATTATGAAATTCATAGTTTTTGTTACTTTGATGAATGAAGTTTGTTAATCTTTTTACGTTTTTATTTTTTTAAAAATATTTACCGAAATTTGAACCTTTCATCTATTCGATTTATACATGTTTTACAATAATTGAGATATGATTGTGTTTGATAACAAATCATGATTAATTAATTAATCTAGTTGCCTATGCTTTATCCAAATTTTGCCGAAAACTAAAAAGTATTCCTAAAATCACAGCACACTGTTTCATATACCCCCACTCCCCACCATTCTCATTTTTTGTAGGCTAAAATTTTTTTAAAAAAATGTTTATATTCTTTTTAAAAAGCAATATTACCCATACTTTGTTTTGTAAGAATCTAAAATTTGTATGGAGTGGTCATCTGAATTACCATGTTTGTTTTGAGGTAATTTAAAGATTCTTATACATCTTAAAATGCCCTTACAAAGAGAATTTCAAGAGTTTTGGATGCCCCATGAAACATGGGTTTTCGATTTTGTATTGAGGGCATTTTTTTTTTTTTACTTCTTTTTAAACCTCTCTCTATATATATAATTCTTTTTTTAATTTTTATTTTATAATTAAAATAAATATTGTCAACTATGTATTTCACTATCTTTAGTTACATTGTAGTTATTTTTTTAAAAAAAGATACTCAAAATTAAATTTAAATTAATATTTATTTTATAAAAACTCTTGAATTAGCATGTATTATTTTGTCGAGAAAAAATAAGATCATGTAAATTTAAGAGATTACCAATTAATATTTATTTTGTTGATAAATAATATGATGTAGATTTATAAAAAAAAAATCTTAAATTAATATATATTAATAAAAATAAATATGTTATATAATTTCAAATGATATTAAATTAATTATAAATTAATCAATAGTCGTAAAGACATTGTTGGAACATTATGTAACTTTAAAACATTCACGAGTAGAAATCCTACAAAACAAAAACAGTTATTCTAAGTATTCCTGATATCTTAAAAAATATTCTTATAAAACAAATATGATTACCTTAGAATGTCAGACATCTAAAAATTCTAATTATCTATATATATTCCAAAAAATAGACGGCCCCTTAAAGCTTTATCCTTTTATAAACATTTCAAAATTACCTTGAGAATATAAGTATGTAAGAATATTAGGATAAAAAGGTTAGGAATTGTAATGGTGTGACGATGACTCAGAACAAAATTCGTATCTTAACACTATTACATAGTTTTATGTCACTATGACACTCCTATTTTAGGTCTCAATTTTTATGCAAAATTCTATAAAGATTATATTCTAAAGATAGTTTTGAAACATATATCAAATGTTAAAGGTAATATTACCACTTATAAAATAATATAAGTATTTTTCAAATGGATGATAATGTTGACCTTTTATTTTTATTTTTATTTTACTGTAGCCTTTGAAGTGGCTAGCATAAAGTAGTGGATGATAATACTCTTCAAGCTTGTGAATATATTCTTGTCCATAAATATTGAAAAACAAGGAAATTGTTTTTGACTATTCTCTAAGTTAATGTTACATGAATTTGCAATTATTATTATTATTTTTTTTATCATTTATTCCTTACTTTCTCAAGACACCATTAGAAACGAAGAATTAATTCAGTGACCATAAATTAAGATTTTTTTAAAAAATCACTTGATATGTAAATTGCCCTCGATTTTATTCTTTTTCACAATCAATATTATTCTAATCATAATGGTAAATCATTGGATTAAATACAATATTTTAAAAATCTAATTGTGACAATATTTTAAATACAATATTCTCTTCGTTTTTTAAAATCTAACTCGTTATAAAATTTTAGAAGTGGTGAATACTAGGAGTGAAAAAAAAAACTAAAAAAAAAAATCAAAAACCAAACTAATCCAAATCGAGCCATTGGTTTGGTTTATTTTTTAGTATAAAATTGAATATCTTGATTTCTATTTGGAGAAAACAAAAAAAGAAAATATATTAGTTCGGGTCGATTTTTTATTTGAAAAACTAATCAAAACCGAACTAAACTGAGAGTATATATATACTCTTAAAAATAAACTCCAATATTAGGCATCTTTTAGTATTTCAATTATTATGGTGCTTATATATATATTTGTTGTTGAGGAAAAAGACCAATTATTATGGAAAGAAAAGTGTCAAGAAAAAAATTAAAAATATATAAAGAAAATAAAATTGGGAAGAACAAAATTGTCAAAAATTGAGAACCAAACTAATAATAAACTCAATCAAATAAAAATCAATCCATTCGTTTTGTTCTTTATTGAACATTGATTTTGATCATTTTTATAAAAATTCGATTGGTTTGATTTAGTTTTTGGTTGACCAAAAAAGTGGGAAGCACACTGATGAAAAAAACAGATCATTTTAAATATATATATATAATCTTTACTTTTTTTCACCTCAGTATTAAATTTAATTTAAAAATGTTATGTCATTTTCTTTTAAAATATCATAAAGAAATAACTCCGTGACATGATGCATTTGTATAATCTCTAAAGTTAATTGATAAGGATTTTAAATCTCAAAATAGAACAAAATTATTTAGGTTAGTTAAATTGTGTTCATTTAGTCTTTTTAATGTATTATTAAGATTTTTTTTTTTTTTTTTTGAAGCTCAATGCTCATCTTGGGCATTTAAAAAAAAAGATAATAACCACTAATGAAAACGATTTCATCATAAGATCGAAATTTAAACTTTGATATTATTTTATAAACAAATATAATCATGCATTTAGATGATTTATGTGTTTTCTTATATGAACAAAAAATATGAGAGTGAGGAATTAAACTTGCCACCCTAAAAAAATGATTAAATGTTTTAACTATTAAGCTAGGTTAACATTGACATTCTTTTAACTTTTTTTTTTTTTTTAAAAAAATAAAATCGAAAATAAACTATTCAACTAGTTAAACAAAAGAGTTATTTTTAAATATAAAAAAATGAGTCAAACTATTTACAAATATAAAAAAATTTCATAGTCTATCGCTTAAGCAATAGAATTCAATCGCGATCTATCACGGATAGATAGTGAAATTTTGCTATATTTCTAAATAGTTTGATATTTTTTTTCTGTTTATAATAATTTTCTTAAATAAATACTCCAATTGACAATTTTAAATAAGTTAACAACCACTTAACCTTCTTCCGCCTAAAGGTTGAAGGTTCAATTTTCTATCTCCACGATTATTATACTAAAAATACACCATACGATTATTATACTAAAAATACACCATACGTAAATTGAAAATTTAAATCCAGTTTTCCAAGTTTATACTATATCGCTGATTGAAATATATTAATGCTCATATATCCATAAATGCTACCTATTGCAATTAAAAAAAAAAAAAAAAAAAAAAAAAAAAAAAAAAAAAGGTTAACATGTAAAGTCGAGCATCGTGGGCCAAGCAACGAGGAGAGCGGAGCACTGCAAACTGCCAGCCCAATTGAAAGGCCCATTTGCACTGAGAAACTGATCAAGAAATCGGGCCCTTATCAAAGTGTATAGTCCAATGGGCCTGAATCTGCCCAAAATTGAATAAAAGTTGTCGATTCAACAAAAATAGTTTTTTTTTTCAAAAAAAGGTTACGAATTCAATTGTAAAATTTTTATTCATGGAATTCGAGTATTTATTCATTGAAGTTTGAATAGTATTTTGAAAGAAAAACTATATAAACCTATTTTTTTTTTAATTGTACAAAAAAAAAAAAATCTAATTTCTTAGTCTCATGAATTTGCCTACCTGTAGCTTAACTAGTTTAGACATATACTCTCGATCAAGATGTCTGAAGTTCGAATCACTATACAATATATGACTAAAATAAAAATCAAGTCTTGTTTATGGATGATTTTGGACCTAAGAAGAAAGCTCAAAAAGGAAATAACATTGAATATAAAATCAAAAGTTTTGAACAATGTAGTCAAATATTATTCAAGCTCGCAACACGTGTAGGTAGGTGCGAGAAGCCCAAACAAGATTCCAAAGAAGTCCATGGAAAGAGGCAACTGGACCGTTCGGCCTAAATGCCCTCCTCAATCTTGGCCTCTGAGGGCGAAGCCAACCTATGCTTCCGCGAGGCCTACTTCTTTCATGTCCCTAACTCTTTTCTTCTTCTATGGTTATTTAGACTATGTTTTCTTGAGTCTAATTCATAAAAATGATGAGGAAAAACTTATGTTTACCTTTTACAATACATCATTATAGTTTCACACAAGATAAGTTCATCTTCCACTCTAAATGTTCGCTCTCTCAATTGCTGAAAACTAATTCAAGTACAATAGTACTAACCCTTGTTCAGGAGGAAGAAGTTTATTCATTCAATGGAGCTTTACTTGTTTGATCCTAGTAAGGGGAGTTGTTTGTGACAAAAATCGTGTTTAATACTCTTGTTTGTAAGTCATTTCTTCTCCAAAATATAAATTCACTATAAATGTCACATGAAAATCATGTGAGTTTATCTTAGCTTGATTTTGCCTGAAATCAAATAATTAAATGTGTAATTAGTCTTAAAAAAAATTTCCCCAATTCCTAATTTTTAACTATAATCCCAAAATTACAACAATTTGTTATTTGTAACCAACCCCTAATAAATTTTTCTTACATTAAATTTTAATTTTTATTATTTAAAAAAAAACGGGACTTTCTTTTTTAGTATTTTTACTCGTTCTGGAAAATCAGTATATCGATTTGATCAGTAGCCGGTAATTTCCTCCAATTTTCCTGTTCAGCGCCTCTTCTCAGCTTACTTAACTCGGTCCGTTACCGCCATATTTGTTTTTCTTTCCCCCAATTTCATTTCCTTTCGGCTTCAATTTCAATCTGTGATCCAACTCAATCAATTTCTCGCTCTCTTTGATATGCAATTCGTTTCTTCTATGTTCGATTAACTTCGTCGCCGGGATTATTCAACGCGTTTCTGGCCGATTGGGGTGAATGGCGATTTTGATCCAGATCTAGGGTTTTACTTCCCCTTTTCTCTGAATTTGGCGCATTCTACCATTTATTTTTTTCGCTAGATTTTCTCTTTGAGGCTCGAGGGATTCGGATCTCGCGTCTGTGGAGGTAATTTCATTGTTCGTATCACTGGTTTCTTCGTTGTGTCTTTGCAAATTTAGGTGTAAGGAAGAATTGATTGGTTTAGATACGTGTAGTTGACGGCGTCCTGGTTTTCTTGGCGTAAATTGTGGTTTGAATACTTGGATTGCTATGCACCGACATTCTTCTAGACTGATTCGAATATGAATATTTCGCTTTGAATCCAGTTTATTTGAATTATTCTTGCTATTATTTTTCTTTCTATATGAATGCGAATACTCTATGTCTATTAAATGACGCGATCTGAATTTTTCAACTAACATGGATTGTAATAACATTGTGGAAATCAAGAAAAGTTTATGGTGACGGAAAATACATTGGGCTAGCTGAGTTTTATTTTAGTTCCCTAGGAGCTTAAGACGAGAATGGTGTGAATGTTCAATCAAAGTCCATTGACGTAAATGCTTTTCGTGATGTTGTACAGTTTTAGTTTACCGCGCTGAAGATGGCTGTCAAATCAGCTCAAT
Source organism: Lagenaria siceraria (assembly GCA_002890555.2). Classification (NCBI taxonomy): domain Eukaryota; kingdom Viridiplantae; phylum Streptophyta; class Magnoliopsida; order Cucurbitales; family Cucurbitaceae; genus Lagenaria; species Lagenaria siceraria. The sequence continues at coordinate 18,988,167 of CM016490.1, forward strand.
CATTTAGAGATCGGACGCTGGAATTCCAGAACATAACAGAGAGGCTAAAGAAGTCTTTCTCATCTGGAACGGGAACAACTGGACCAAATGCTGTTTCTAAATCAGAAGAGCAGCGCTCTGCTGTGGCTCTACAGTCTGAATTTAATAAAAGGGCTTCTAAGATTGGGTTAGGGATACACCAGACGTCTCAGAAACTCTCAAAGTTGGCAAAATGTAAGTTGTTGAATTGAAAGTAATCTGCAGTTCATCTGCGCAATCTTGTATTATGTAGTTCAGACCAGAGGCCATTTTCAGTAAATATGATAATTTAAGCCTGGCATATTAACCATTAGTTAAATTCCTTAGTTTTTGCGTTTGAGCAATTTATTGATAAATTCCATTAATTTGAGGACCTTATTCAGAAAAAAAGTTGGGAGATTTCAGTATGCATTATTTATCCCATGGTTAGATATTCAAGTAGGTAACATATGGAGTCGTTCTTACAATCTAAGCAGGTACTGAACATTTTCCTTGAGATTCCATTTATCTTTCCAAAGATATTTTTTAATCTAGAAAAATTGCTTCTGTGGTTCATTTCTTTTGTAAATTGTATCTTGTTGAGATCTTAAAATTTTAGGCAGTTGATTTTATTTAGTCTGCAAAATGCAAGGGAGAACTAGGAAAGAAACACTTTTCTGTTTTATTTGGGTCGGTTTTTTTTTGTTACTTACGTTAATGAGCTTCATGCATGTGGAGAAGGAGAATGCCTAATGTTGCCTATGAAAATAAATTTTCTTAAAGACACTGCATGAAGCATTTCAATGAGAAGTTCCAAATTTTGTGATTGAATTTTGATGTTCACGTCATGATTTCCAGTGGCAAAGAGGACTTCAGTTTTTGATGACCCAACAATGGAAATTCAGGAGCTAACTGCTCTCATTAAGCAGGACATTACAACATTGAACTCTGCCGTTGTAGATCTTCAGCTTCTCTGCAACTCTAGAAATGAAAATGGAAACATATCCAGTGACACTACTAGTCATTCAACCACTGTGGTAGATGATCTTAAGAATCGACTGATGAGCACCACAAAAGAATTTAAAGAAGTTCTGACCATGCGAACAGAAGTAAGCCCAACTGTTTCACTGCAATTTTCTTTTATCCATCTCATTGACAACCTTCCCCAGCATTTTTTTCCCCCTCCTCCTCCTAATACCTACATTATTTGTCGGTTTAATGAAGAATTTGAAGGTTCATGAGAACAGAAGACAACTATTTTCTTCTACTGCTTCAAAGGAATCTACAAATCCTTTTGTTCGCCAGCGCCCATTAGCATCCAGGTCAGCTGCTGGTGCCCCAAGCGTACCCCCTCCTCCATGGGCCAAGGCGTCTACATCTTTTTCCAAAACATCTCCCGGGTGAGAATTTTTAAAATTTTCCAGTTGATATATTCACACACTTTCTTATCTATGTTAGGCATCTTCTCAGTTGACACGTATTAGATGCTAGTGGGATATCCCTAAAATATAATATGTGGTTTTTGGTGCTTGCAAATACGCCATCCCCAACTTGTAGTTACAAACATGAACAAAAAATACATCTCCACTGAATTGGCTCATGAACTTTATGATAGACCCCAAATTACTGAAGTGTACAAATGCATGTGAAGACAGGGGGAGCCGTGTGAGAGGGTAGTCATATGTTTGTGTGGGACCCATAGATTTTGTTTGTTACGTGAGAGGCATTGGGGTGGAGGTTTTACAGCGGAGAGTTGTTTTGTAGGGAGTGTATATTTTTGGTTTTGATTTTCTGGAACTTCTCTTGTGACTTGTAAGAAGTAGGAGAGATGGGAAGCTCTTGAAACATTGCTTGGCTGCAGTGTGTTGATAAATAAAATTGTTGACTGAGGCCTATCACTTCACTGTTCAACTCTCGCCCACTCTCTCTCTCTCTCTCTCTTTCTACCTCTCACCCATAAACAAACACACACAAGAGAAAGAAATAGGTTGCAACTGTGGCTGCTGCAGGGCACGACCTTACTTGAACAAGATATGTTCTATAGGTTGTAAGTTCTAAGCAGACTGTGGATGTTGCAAGGCTATCTATGCATTATTTTTAAATAAGTGATGTCATTGTGCCATAGAGATATAGTATTGCATTGACCAAAAAACTTGGGGAATAAATACTTTAAGATTATTATGCTTTTTCTTAATCTTAATTACATATTCTATTTAACCTATTTTCATATGGTTTAAGATACGATGTCCCTTCTAGTTCTAACCAAAGGCCATTGAACTTTAAAAAATTAATCAATTAGCATAGATAATCAAAGAATAGTAATGAGAAAGTAGTTAGTGAACTCAAAATTTGGAAAAAGGCTAATGAAGTAGGCCAAATCCTAATGTTTACCAGTCGATCCCTCAAACAATTTCCTATTCCTTTCTCTCTAGTAAAGTAACCATATTTCTTGAACAATCGTCCTGCATCTTTCTTACCATATTTCTTTGAGCATGGCCTTATTCACCATGAGTCACTAAATGTTAGATTCGTCTTTTAAAAGATAAATTCTACCATTTGATGTATGAAGTCTCTAATATTACAATTTTAGAAATCCTCATATATCTCTAATCTCATTCACTATCTCTGGATCATTATTTGACTTTGAAATCATATTAGTTAAGGCAAGGCCTTTTAAATTCATTATTAGTGCCAATTGGAGGAATATTCATAATTCCATGGTCTTTACTTGGATTGATGCCTTGCTGCTTGTGTTTCTAAGAAAGTTCACATGTAGCTCCTATAATTAAAAATTATGTTGTGCTATATTACTTCTTTGCTTTCAATCCTTTTATTTGGTCATGCTGTTTCCACTTCCCTGTCGAAGTTATTTAAATGATTATTATATGGTGAAATGAAAAGTATGTTGCTTGTAAATTTACAGGAAGCAGGTGGATGGGGAGGCTCAACCATTGTTGCAGCAGCAGCAGCAGCAGCAACAGATGGTTCCATTACAAGATACTTACATGCAGAGCAGAGCTGAAGCTCTTCAAAATGTAGAATCCACCATTCATGAATTGAGCAATATCTTCAACCAGCTGGCAACTCTGGTTTCTGAACAAGGAGAGATTGCTATCAGGTTCTACCCTCATTACCTATTTCAGAATTGCTGATAATATAATTACTTTTATGTTACAAACAAAGCATGAAAGGTATATGGTTTCAGTATATCCATTATATTCAAAGTTGATCTTGAACCTTAAAGAGGTTAATGTGCTACACAAGACTGAATGGGTCTCATATATATAGCCTTCATTGAAACTGGATAAGTAGCTAACCTGTCAAAGCTACTAGATGTATTGGGTTTATTTACCATTTATTTTTTAGTAACATATGATTCGATGGTTGTCGTGAAAGTTGGTTTCCATCTGATGATGATTTTTCCAAGGGGTTTTTCCCCAAGCATGCTTCTATTATAAAATTGGCTTGTGAGATTTCACTTCAGCTATTAACTTGCTATTTGTTTGAATTTTCCATTTTTTGTTGTGTGTGCGTGTATGTGTGTTCCTTTTATAAGAAACGAGACATGTCATTGAAAGAATACTCAAGCAAAGAGAGATATCATTGAAAGAGGACTCAAACAAAGAAAAATCTATAGGCAAGGGATGATGAATCCAGAATCCCCAAGCCTAAAAAGAGGAGTAAAACAAGCACTCCAACCTAAATTATCGGTCTTGTAAAAGAAAAAAGTCCAATAAAATAGACAGAGAGTAGACTAGCAAAGATATTACACTTCTTGTGCTTAGTAATAAATGGGGAGGAACATACTCGTGAAAAAAATGTGGTTGCTTATATATTTTGATGTGGAGAAATAAGATGAAAATTTTGGATATTCTTGCTACTCATTGTTCATTTTTCTCTGTGATTGTGAAAACTGGAGCAGAACAGGGGAGTCTTTATTAGTTGTATATTTCTGATGATTGATTTGGAACCTGCTGGTACAGTCCATCAGAATAACCGATGGATCTGGAACTGAAAGTACATGTAGGAATTTCCATCTTAAAACTGAAACTGAAACTTCAAATTTGATGAAAATTACAAAAGAGAGAGAAGACAACAATCCACCACTATGGCATAGGAGCTGCGCTTACATAAAGTTGCTCAATAGTTATTGATTACAACAGAGATTAGGAAGAAAGAATACCAGGGAATGCTCAAGCTGGAAAATAGGCGTGCATGGACACTAACAGCCGGTTGGAACAAAACATATTATTATTTTTTTTTTATGGAAATATCAACTTTCATTGAGAAAAAAAATGAATGAATACAAAGACATACAAAAAAAAAAAAGCCCACAAAAGCAACCCCCTAAAGAAAGGGTTTCCAACTAAACATGGTGTTGCCTAGAGTATAATTACAAAAAAGCTTCGAAACCAAAGCCCAAAGCGACACATGAACCTCACTAAGGACCAAACCTCACTAGGGTCCTCCAAACCTCTAAAAACCCTATTGTTCCTCTCCCCCCAAATGTCCCACAACACAGCACACACCCCAACAAACCATAACAAAACAAACGGCCTTTCTCTCTAAAAGGCGGATGGAGGAGGAACTCCCCGATCGTATTACGTGAATGCTGGAACAAATACATTGTGTGGGCACATAACATATTACGTGAGTGCTGGCAAGCGGCCAACTTGTGGGTTGAATAATTTGGGCAATTTGTCAAATAGCTGGTAGGCATAACCGTTTCAGGCCTATTTTGGCTATAAGAAACTCAAACATACAGGTTGTATAAGTGGGCCTTAGGTGTATAGATACTTGTGTGCCTCTTTTTTTTTTTTTTTTGAACAGGCTATGAACTTTTAGGATTCTTGTGTACACAGAGAAAACATGAAGGTTTAATAAGGTTTGTGCAAGTGAAAGGGAGTTCTTTGTTGTGTTGTCCACCTTACTTTTGTTACTTCAAAGTGGTTGCTTTTGGAGAAAGGCTGGCTAAGATAATCTAATATTGGTGTTAAAAAGTAGACATAATCTCAATAAATAGCTAAGAGGTCATGGGTTCAATCCATGGTGGCCCACCTACCTAGGAATTAATATCCTAAGAGTTTCCTTGGGACCCAAATGTTGTAGGGTCAGGCGGGTTGTCCTGTGAGATTAGTCAATGTGTGCGTAAGCTGATCCGTACACTCATGGAGATCAAAAAAAAAAAAAAAACTCATTGGTGTTACTTTAGACTAAGACCATGTTTACTTCCCAGTAAACGTAATCAATCAATCGTAATATGGAAAGTGGAGTCTATTCAACCATTACGACTGTAGCAATTTTGATTACGATGCAGTAAACATGGCCTAAATTCAATTGTGTAGAAGACAACATTTGATCGGTTACGCCACACCATTTCCCAAACTTTGTATTGATTGGATGTCTCCATTGTTATCCTTCGTTTTTTTTCAATATTTGGAAGATGGAGGATTGTTTCTTATCCAAAAAATAAAAGAAAAATGGAAGATGGAGGAGTGGAAGAGGGAATATCCCTCTTAGTTAATGGAGTTGCAAGAAACTCTCCAATCAACTTGTATGCCAAAAGAACAACAATTACTATGGGACCAAACAAGTTCTCAAGATTTCTCTGGTTTCTTTCTAATTTAATACCCCCCAATAGCACACCAATCTTATATCTACAAAATATCTGGTTAAAACTCAAAAGAAAGGTTTTAGAACATACTGTCGCCTATCTTAAATGCATTTTTCATATTCTCCAAGTCTCCTCCAATTAGCTTACAATTCAAAAGTTAATTTTGGTTGGTTGTTGCAGGATCGATGAGAACATGGACGATACTCTGGCAAATGTGGAGGGAGCACAGGGAGCTTTGCTCAAGTATCTAAGCAGTATATCATCAAATAGGTGGTTGATGATCAAAATTTTCTTTGTACTAATATTCTTCCTCATGGTTTTCCTATTTTTTGTGGCGTAATCGTCTAAGAGAGAAATGTAATTGGAAAAATGAAGAGGGAAAAAAAACTTTTTTTTTTTGTTGTTGTCTATTAGTGGCCCTTCGTATTCTTTCATACCTCCTGTTAGTCACCCCCGTGCATATTATATACTTTTCAGACGGAAGATCTGGATTCTAGTCCACTATAATGTTGATAATGTGTCAGTTTGTGAATTGTAAGAGGCCTTAATTACATCGTGACAACTGCCAAAACAATTGGCGAAACCCCTTTCTTTCTTTTTTTTTTTCTCAGTAATTTATAATTGTAGTTTCTGTCTCCATATATTGCATATGATAAGCTGTAAATTTCCAGGTTCTTGTTGAGAAGGAAAGTGTTTATGCCTTCTCCTTTCTCATCTAATCTGGATAACGCATACTGAAAAACTCATTCTAAACGCATCAAGTTACTACAGGTTGAAGAGCTCTTTTTATTGGTCTCTACCAGGATTGAATGCCTTAAATGACAGATGGAAAGAGCATCGGAACTTTGAACGTGATATTTTAACATGATTGTTGATTAGTTTGTAACCATTCTCTCTCTTCATTTGTAACCCAAACTAAAATAGAGTACACTTTAATAAAAACTACTATAACCTATAAATCATAGACTATAATAATTATTGACTATAATAATCAATTCAGTGTCTCAAATAGCACCTTAATAGTTTCTCCTTTAATGCTTGGAATGTAGTGTTTTTGATAATCAATCAAGTGAAATAAGAATTATTTTGAAGGTAAACTAAGCTAATGAAATGTGATGTTTAGAATGATTTTTTAAGTGTCTAATAATATTGAGTTATTGTAAGAAGATGTATTTCAAACAAACTTTTGAATTTTTGTAAGAACACTTGTATAGGATGACTTTTCAAGTATTTAAAAAAAGAATTTGAAGTGTTAAAAAAAGTGAGTACTTGAAAAGTCGTTCCAACCAAGGTTTTAAAGTAAATTCTTGGAAGAGGCTATCTGGACTGAATTTTCAAGTGTTCAACGGATAGTTTTGAAGCCCTCGATGGATACTCTCTCTATTAACAAAGGAGTTTTAATCATGGAGGGTAATTCTCAAGTCTTTGTAGGCTCCTTTGGATTTGGTCTCCATCTAGTAAAAGTATAATAATAATGGATCTCTGGTTGGATGAGACAAGTTGGACTCTGTGTGCCACCATCATTTGACTATCCCTCCTCACATTCATAATGTTTCAACTTTCAAGCCACCCCATCAGAATTTGAACTTTGATTATTTATCATTTTGATTTTGAATTCTACTAAAGGTACATTTTAAACAAACCTCCCCTTAAATCTAATGAGAGCTAAGAGTCTCTTTTTAGAAATCCATCCATTGATTTAGCATTATTTAGCAAAGCTTCTGTTTTTCTGGTTGTCCATACCATAAACAATGCTTAAAGAACAGTCTTAAATTCTATTCTACTGATGTTCTAAGGTTGTATGATATTCACTAATTCTGTCATGGGCATTCGTAGTTTTATGCTATTCAAGGATTTTGGAGTTGAATATGGCAATCAAATCCACAATTTAGTTTGATCATAGAGAGAAATTTTGAGCATAAATAAGGCAGAGATCCTCCCATCTTCTCGTGGAAGTTGACCCAGAAAAACCTCTTGCTGCTATGCCTAGATCTCGAAAATGAACTAGGAACTCATTCGTAAAACCACATGACAAAAGAATATGATACAAAAATGCCTGAACATGAAGTATGAGGATATACAAAATGTCACCAAAATCTCCATGGATCCTTGTATGGAGGAACGTAGTCTTCGGTAGGAGGAAGAAGTCGAAAAGACTCTACGGTTTTCTGCAGAAAAGGTCCCATCTGCCCGAAATAGCCATTTTATCCGCAATTAGGTACTATTTTACATAAGAACATCATTAAGTTCCAGAAAAAGAGTTTACTGTGTTCCATTGGGTGCCGAGGGTTGAAGCATTGATAGAATACAGAAAGCCTGCAATTGAAGCATTATTAGTAGCCTCAATTCATGAAACTAAAAACCTACATTTAGGTGAACGAACAAGCTCGTTCGTCGGTCGTGACAAAACCAATAACTTGTACAAATTTTCCAGCCACTCACTAAAGTTTGGATGAGCCAACACAAAATCCCCAAAGCTTTCACCCTTCTTTTCTCTTTCTTTTTTTTTTCCCCCCTTTTCCAATTGCAATATTTTTACCTCTTCCCTTTGATATAAGTGTTTGGAATGTTTAGAAATACCTTCATAGTTCTTAAGTTCAAACTTGGGCTATAAGATGGGGGGTTATGCTATAACAATTTTTACTCATTTATAACTTGTTTGACAGAATGCAGACTAGAAATCAAGAATTTACCATCTCGTTCTGCTGTTGATGCAACATAATGCCTATAAATGTTGGATTCTCCGACCTGCAGGATTCATTAGATTCCTCAAAATTCAAATATTTGTAATGTCCTCTACCGAGGTGGAACATGGCGATCAGAAAGTTGAGACATACAATTTTTGTTGGCGACTTTCGAACAAGGTACTCATAATACCAGTATGGCTCACCATCAATCTGTGAGAGGACTATTAGAAACGATCTATTGATGGATACAAACGCATGGCATATAAAGAAAAATGTGTAATCAGGAGACATATATACTGGACTTAACAATAGGACTTCATAGTTTACTTACATTACTTGAATGAGTATCAAGAACTGAACTCTCGGCTAGGCGCTGACTAGAAGTAACCCGCTGCAAGATAAAAAGGACTTGAGTTAAAGTTTACCATTTAGGATATGAATTCCAATGAACTGATTGAAAAGAAAAGTGTAGCATTTTTCGACGCATTTTGATATGACTACATAAACCTACTCCTCAGGCTTCATGTCACGTTACTTCCATCTAGTGAGAATTTGTTTTTTTTCTTTTTTTTTTTTTTTTATTATCTTGGAAAAAAACATGAGATTGCTTCAAATAAGTTGAAGGAAAGTCATCATGAAAAGTAGATTGGTCCAAATATTTACAGGTAAATAGCAAGCAAACTATTACCAATGCAGATTTGTCAGATAAAACAGAGTCTGCAACATCTTTTGCTGCCCAAGTACTCTTGTCCTTTGATTTTATATACATGGAATTTGGAGGGCCTATCTGAAACAAAAAGATGATAAAAACTATCAACCTAAAAAGAGAAACTAAAATAAGTTTTAACAAATTGAACAAGAAATTACCGTAACCGAAATGATAAGGTTGTCAATGAAATCAACTCGCTCGGAGACAATCCTCAATCGAGCATCAGCTATGACATGTGCAAACACGATGAAGTTAATATAAAAAAAAAATCTGCATCCCACTGTCCATTTAGAGCTACTAACGAATGATACATTGTTCTTTGATGAATTCAACATTCCACAAAATAAAATGATACCAAACAGTTAGATTTCTCATTATTTTCATTGTGGGAAAGAAATTTCTAGCGGTTGGATGACATTTCAAGCTGCTCGAAGAATAAAACATGTTTCATTTGTAGGGTATTGGAATATTAGTTAAACTTACGAGACAATGGAGCAGCTGAAGAATAGCGTTCTGGTTTTCTTGATTCCACCCTTGAAAAGATAACAAGAGTTGGATAACATACAATTGTAGAACATGAAACAATGATGGGGAAAAGAAAAAAACATGAGCAAATGTCAAAAAAGAGGTTCAATAGTACAAGGGAAAGTGAAACTGAAAGGCCAAAAGCACTCAACAATAAAAAGAAATTGTTTTCCAACTAAATTTAAAGTCTTCATTAATTATCAAAATGACTTCATATTGCTAGTGAACTTAAATTTCATCCTTCATAGATAATAGCACACTGAATGCAATGATAATCTTTCAAATTTAGATTACATGTTCAGACACGAATAATACTTGAGCTGTTTGTAACAACTTTTCAAGTGATTAAAAACATCTTTTTTGCACTTAAAAACATTTTTTTCAAGCACTTGAAAAGTCATTTCAAATAGGCTCTTACGGTTAGCTTAGTCTTGCACTTCTAAGCCTCATTCCAAGTGAAAAACCTTACAGAAACCTGTTTGTGACTGCCTGAAATATCTTTTTCTAGAAATAAAATATACCTACTCAATTGATGCTTTAACCATCAAACAACTTCTGCTGCAACTTTTTTTTTTCATGAAAGATTTCCAAAATTTTGAAAATAAAATCTAAGATTCAGGTCACATTGCCAAGATATAGATGCTTGTTGGGTCAAATAGAACGCTCAGAACAACAATCTGTCATTTTTCACTTTAAGTTTATCAAACATTTGTTGTAAGGATGAGCCATAGCCAAAGAACACAGTTAAAAGTTCAAACAGAAATCTCTACCATTTGAAGGCAAAATTAGAAGAAGACAATTCCACCGGATAAGTATAAGAATAAGCATTTATTTCATCGACCATTGTGGCAGCTTTCAACTCTTCCTCCGCACGAGAACCTGAAAATAAAGGTCACTTTCATCATTCACAGCAAAAATGTTACAGGACTTCAAAAAAAAAAAAGAAGCCTCTCCATCTCATAACTCAAGCTATTCCATCACAAATTCACCTAAGCAGCCGTTTGTCAACAAAGGAGAAGCAGAAAACTAAACAGCCCACAGCAAGAAAAACTGACCTAAAGATGGAAATGACAGAACAAATGAAGAAGAAAGCCCAAATAGCAACAAATCCCTCCTGCAAAATCCATTTTCTGAGGTGGGTTTTGAGATTGAAGTTGAACAGAGATTGAATTTCTTGTACATTTCAATTCCTTTCTGACAGGGCAAGTTTCTGGGTCGGTTTCTGCGAGTTAGAATTCAAGTTGGGAATAAGTTTTCAGTGGATAAGAGCAAATTAGTGAATGTGAGATAGTTAAAAATGAAAGAGATAGAACCTGAAGAAGGGTAGATTTTGATGAGAAGCGTTGGTGGGAGTAGAAACAGATAGAGAGGAATTGAGAAGCGCCATTGCTGCTTCAGCCTTCCGCTCTCTTTCTTGCTTCGTCTTCTTCTTCTTCTCTCTCTGTGTGTCAGCAGGTCCACAGGTCACCCATATGAATTGTAGTTTGTAGGATGGTTTTCAGCTAAATGTGAGGGGAAATGGCTCAAATTAACCAAAACAAAAAGCAATTTTTATACAATTGACCTATTTAAAAAAATGGAAATTGTAGAAATAGCGCTCAAATATTTCTCCCTTCACAACTAGCACATTTTTTTAAAACTCGTTTAAATAATTGTTCCTAGTCTTTCTCTGCTGAGATCGAGCCCCAAGATTAAAGCAAAATGTTGAAAGTTATCTTTAAGATCCATAAAAAAAAAAAGAAAAAGGCAAAATTACCCCATATACAAAATCCAAACGTTTCTTTTCTTCATCCACGAACTTTAACGTTTTTATTACATTTTTTTCATCTAATCTATGTAAATCTCTTAAATTCTCTCAATTTCGAAATCATTTTGCACTGGTTCATTGATTTTAAATCGCACAAGTAGAGGTTCCTTACTTTTTGATTTAGTTAAAGGTTGTGTTTTTAAGTTTTGAACTTTCTTAGGGTCTAGAATTTATATGAAATGTTGAAATCATCTGTTATTCTAATTTTTTTATTTTTTTTATTCGGCCAGGAATAGATTAAATCTTATTTGAAATTGGTTTGGAGATAGAGAGTTTAAGGCATTGTCATCATATATAATTAACAATAACGTCCCACATCATGATAAACATTCTATTAACTTAAATTTAAGTCACTAACCTATTTGCAAAAATCTAAAGATTAAAGTGTGTATTTTAAAATTTCAATGACTAAATAGACATGCCCTAAAATTCAATTCAATTCCATTCATTTACGAGAGTGAAAAAGAAAAATAAAACATTGATTTTTTCCCCCTTAAAAAAAAAGTTCTATCTCTTCTCTCCTCTCCGGCCGCCGACTGCCGCCATCACTGCTGCCGACCACCGTATCTCCTTCTTCAGTTCAGCCTCTGCTTTCGCCGGATTTTTCTTCTCCTTCCCCTTGATCGAACCGCCGCCAACCAGATATCCTTCCAAAACCCTCAAACCCAGGTTGGTTCTCACCATCTCCACGGTTCGGTTTCAAGCCCTCTAAAACGCGAATGCTTCGCCTTGCCGCCATTGGAGTTCAAAGCTCAATAACTCCCACTTCAACCTGCCATGCGTTTTGGTAAAATTGCCGCCATTAATCACCCACACCAACTTGGCCGGAATGTTTGCTTTTTGATGAATTATTCTACGTCCTGTGCTCCTTGCAGTTTGAATATCATCGAAGAGAGCAATACCCACAACTGGAATTACCTCGAGTTGCAGTCTCGAATGCAGAACTATGCGGCTTCTGGTAATCTTGCTGAAGCTTTGGAGACTTTGAATTTTATGAGAAATGTTGCTGGGAAGCCCTCTGTGTATGATTACAACGCTTTGTTTCATAGATATTTGAGTTCTGGAAATGTTCTGTTGGAACCGTTGGTTCAAGTGTATATAGGAATGAAGAGGTTTGGGCCAACCCCAAATAAAACGACTTTCAACATACTTCTTAATGGACTTATGTCGTTGGGTTATCTTAGAGATGCATATTTCTTTGCAGAAGAGATGACCAAGAGTGGGATAAATCCATCCTTCACATCCTTGTCCAAATTGCTTAAAATTTCGATGAAATCGGGTAGTTTAGTTGATTCTATTTGGATATTAAAGTTCATGTTGAGATTAGACCATTTGCCAACTGAACCCACTTTAGCCATGTTTGTTTCTGTGCTTTGTAAAGCCAGGATGTTGGAAGAGGCATACAGGTTGTGTACTGCACTTCTATCCAAAAGTTTTAATTTTCAAGCATATGTATTTAATCCTGTTCTTTGGGCTTTATGTAAGTTTGGCAAGAGTTTTCTAGCTTTGCAGTTGTTTTATCTGATGAAAAAGAAAGGCATGACTCATAATGCATGTTCATATACTGCTTTGATTTATGGATTTGGAAGGGAACGTTTGTGGGTAGATCTTTATTGTTGTTTAGATCAAATGAGAAGTGATGGATTCAAGCCCAATGTCATTACTTATACAGTTATTATTAAGTTTCTTTGTGATGATGGAAGGATTGGTGAAGCATTTGAATTCTTGAAATTCATGGAAGGGGAGGGATGTGATCCAGACTTGGTAACTTACAATATAATTATACGTGCACTTTGCCTTCACGATAAAGCATACGATGTTGCTGAGATTTTGCAGGTCATTCATCACAGAGGTTTCTCTCCTGATGCATATACGTATACTGCTTTGGCTGGAGGGATAATGAAAGTGGGAAAATCGGAACTTGCTTATGAGTTATTGCATAATGCATTCTCGAGAAACTGTACTGTTGACGTTGTTGTGTACAATGTATACTTACATTGCTTGTGTCAAAATAGTAGATCAAGAGAAGCACTTTCTCTGTTGAAAAGTATGAAAGAAAAAGGTGTTACTCCAACTACTGTGTCATATAACACAGTTTTAAGGGGCTTTTGTAGAGATTATAATCTTGAACGTGCATTGAAGCTATTAGAATGCTTCGAGTGGCCTGAGAGCGGCCCTGATGTGGTTTCATTCGATATAGTTCTCTCTGCAGCATGCAAACTTGGGAATTTAGTTCTAATTTGCAGGGTCTTGCATTGTATGGAATGTAAAGGCGTTGAGCCAAATGTAATAAGTTTGACTTGTTTGGTACAATATTTGTCTACAATGGGAAGATACTCAGAATGCTTGAAACTATTGGAATACATGGTATGTAACGGCCCTTCTCCCTCAAGTGTCACTTTCAATATCCTCCTTGACAAGCTTTGCAGAAGTGGATTTGTTAGCACTGCATACCAGATATTTGAGTATCTCCAAAAAGCTGGATTATCGCTCGATAGAAGAACTTACAGAATTCTTCTACATGCCTTACTAAGAAAGCGTGATGTCAATCTGATTGAACGACTGCTTCAGGATATGTTCAAGCAGAGATTGTATCCTGATCTTTTTATTTATGGTTCAAACACTAATGATATTTGTCAGGATGGTAATGTATCTACTGCTCTCTTTACCAGGGGTCAAACTCTAGGGAATGGACTTACTCCCTCTATGGCAATGTACAGTAGATTGTTCAAGGCTGTGATGCAAAAAAAATAAGCATTGGGATATGACTTATGACAGAATGGTGAAAACCTAATGGCACAATTTCAATTATTGGAGTTCTAAAGAAGGAACTTTCATGGGTTGTGGATCATGCTTTCTATAGCATGGGGCAATTGATTGAAATACACAAATTGCTGGTGAATGGCTAATATGTGTGCAGATGGAGTAGTTGAACACATTCTCATCTCATGCACCAACATCAGAAAATGCGATGAGCAGTGTCAGAGGGACCTTTTCCATGATGTTTTGCCTGCTTTTCCAGGTATTAAGATTTCATTATGATATTTTGCTTTTGTCATGAACCCCTATAATCCATTACTTAAGATCAGAAAATGTAGGCAGCAAATTTTGTTGAGGCAATTTTAGTTTGGACCTCAGCATCTTCTTCGAGTCTTGGAGAAGTTATCTCATCCATGTACTTTGTTGTTATGGAAATTAGTGGATAGGAGGGTCGAAGATGATATTTTAGATCCAATTTAGCTGTGTTTATTGAGCATTAGATTGGGTGGTCTTAGACTAGAGATAAAGATATGAAATTGTTCCCTTTTTATGCAACTTCTTCGAGTCTTGGATCATCAATGTACTTTGCTGTTCTGGAAATTAATGGCTACGAGGGTCAAAGATGATATCTAAGATTCAATTAAGTTATGTTTATTGAGGACTAATTTCGGTGGTCTTAGACTGGAGATAAAGATATGAAATTGTTCCCTTTTTATGCAACTTTTCCTTTAAAAAGCATAAGATATGCTGTAGTTACTGCTAGAAGTTGTGCTGTTTTTTTCCTCTTAGGATCTCTGTGAGATATAAACATAAACCGTTCACTATTTTTTCGTTTATTTTATTCTATGTATTTTGGCTGCCCTCAATTACTTCCCGGGTTTGTCATGGGATTATTTTATTGAGCTGCTACTTGACTCTAGATTTCAAGGCTCTAGAATGAAGGTCCTTTGGATTCAGAGTTTAGGATAGGTTCATTTGTGGTGTTGAATATACTTCCCTTGAGAAACTATTTTAGGGTTGGTGTTCTTTTATGATACTTAATATCATCTTTTGGAGGACCTGGCTGCACTGGCTAATTAGTTGGGTCCAACTTTAACAATTTTTGTTGAAATCAACAAATAATTCTATTGGTCGTTGTTGAACAAGGTCCTTTGATGAATTTAGTGGCAAATTTTCGTTGAGAACTTAGTCAAAGCTATTCTTTCAGAATTATAGGTTGAGAGAATTCTGAGAATAATTTAGAGTTATTTTCTATCATGCTCTGATAGTTTATAATTAGCTCGCCTAAATTCTTCATCTTGGTGTTCTCTTTCAAAGTTATTTGATGGTTTTTCCGGTGAGGACATTTACCGCTGTTGGAGAGTTTTTGTTCCTTCAGTTTTTTGAATTGTGTATTAGTTTTATTTTGATTGTTAGTTTGGCCTTCCTTTGCTTACTTGCTAATTTATTGCCTTTTCACTCCTTTTGGAGTTTGTATTCTTGAGCAATAATCTCTTTTCATTTTCTTAAACATACTTGATACCATCTTTTTTCTTTTCTTCCGGTGTTTCTATATGTTTGCGCAGCCAATTCACAACATTAAGACTTATTCATTGAGAAAAATGTTTGGTGAATTCAGGTATTGAGCAAACTCAGCAAAATGCAGTTTATGGTCGAACACTCGGGGACGGATTGAAATATGATGCTTGGAACGTGTTGATGATTGATTCCTAGCTACATGTGGCAAAGATACAGCCAAGCTGATTGATCCTTGAATGCAGAAGATATCTGCACTTTTTTTTATCAGACCAAACTGCCAGCCATTCAAGATCTATGGTGTGAAGATGACCAGAAGATTATTTTCCATCTTGAAAGGCTATTCAATTGATGGGATTTCGTATTTTATGTCTGAGAATTAATAGAAGAATTCAAATAAATCGAGAGGGATCAGATATGCTGCAGGTTAAATGGAATTCGGATTATCGTTGATCATCAAGAAGAATAGCGTGCTCTTCAAAATGCATCATGTTGGGAATTCCAATTATTATTGAGTCTTCAATATCAAAATGCATCGTGTTGGGAATTCCAATTATTATTGAGCCTTCAACAATATTGAAGACGGTCTAGGTAGGTTAGGTAAGTGTAGTGTTCGTAACTGATCTCTCTCAAGTTTATTAATATTGAGGTTTGTGGAATGTCTGTTTCATATACGTGCGTAAACATGAACATAACTCTTCTAACATAAAATATGTAATTGTCTCAATAAAGAGAGAAAAAAAATGTTGTTTTTAAGCACTTTTGAAGTTCTAGAATTGCATAAATGTGTTGCTTCTTTAGGCCTTTTGCCTCTTTAAGTTTGGCATTCTTCAGAGCAAAAAAAAAAAAAAAAAAGCGAGTGGATGAACTTGTAAACATAGATATTATAAGACTTGCACAGTATGTGCTCTACTGATTATTCATTATCATAGCCATTATACCACAAAATTGAAGAGGGCAATACAAGAGCAAGGAGTGTGATTATACAAGTATAAACCTTGCAACATTTGCAATTTTCACTTCCTATTGAAACGAGCAGTCCCGTATAACGATCTCTCCTTGTTTAAAACATCCAGCATGCACCATACAACCCTGCCTATATTGACAATGGATGGATTTGCTACAGGAGGAGCTTGTTCAAGGCTCTAATGAATGCCGCATAAGAACCCAAAAATAAGGTTGAACGGCTCAAGAAGAGACGAGCTTGCACATACTACACTTACATCAGTGAACTTTCAAATTCCTGCAGAACCCATCCAGGGAACTTGTGTGTGTAAAACCCGGGCGTAATGTAGTCAACCCGCTCCCCTCGCTAATCACCCTGTTGTCTGTTTGTCCCCTCGAGAGAGTTGATGATACTCTCACCTACTTCGGTTTTGCAAAGCGGGCACAGCGCATTGATCTTCAACCATTTATCTACACAGTCCTTGTGGAAAAAGTGTGAACATGGCAACTCTCTCAGTTCATCGTTGTTGGCGTATTTTGCCAAGCAGATGCAACAGACCTGCACATAATTTTTAGAACAATTAGTTCTTAGTTTTATCTTCACATTAAATAAATGCTACGAGAATGAAAGCAACAGAAACTAAGCATGAAATGGAAAAGCATTAACCAGGCTTCGATGAAAGAGACCTACAAAAGTTTCAACACAATGCACTTTCATCATATAATTTCGAGTAATCCATTTCATGTTTCATAAAGTGGGAATTCACTTATAGCAGATTTATAGAGAAATCTCAGGTTATAACCCTTTCAGCTTAAGTTTCATTTGGTAACCATTTGGTTCTTTGTTTTTTAAAATTATTTTTTTTGGTAAAAAAACAATTCATTAATGAGAAACGGGGAAAACTCTTTGAAAATTAAGTCTATAGCATTTGAAAGTTAGGTCTATAAACATTACTTCTACCTCTAAATTTCTTGATTTGTTATCTACATTACACTAATGTTTTCAAAAATCAAGCCAATCCTTAAAAACTTTAAAAAAAATAGTTTTTAAAAACTTGCTTTTGTTTTTTAAACTTGGCTAAAAATTCAACTCTTGTACTTAAGAAAGATACAAAACATCGTAAGAAATTGAGAGGAAATAGATTTAATTTTCAAAAATCAAAAACTATGAAATAGTTACGAAACGAGACATTAAGTATTATTTGATAACTATTTGGCTTTTGATCTTTTAAGATTGTGCTTGTTTTTTCACAATTCCAAAAACAAAAAAAAGTTTTTAGAAACATTTTTTTATTTTTAGTTTTCAAATTTTGAGTTAAATTGTGATAACACTCTTTAAATGTAGACAACAAAACATAGAAACCAACCGTGTTTAGAGGCTTAATTTTCAAAAACCAAAAATCAAATGGTTGTCAAATAGTATCATAAACTTTTGGTATTTTGGTTTTTAAAAACAAGAAGGCGAAATATATGCACATCCTTTCTGTTTTCATTTTTTTTAAAATACAAGTTAGTCATCTTACATGGGAAAGAAAAGTTATAGAGGGAAAAATCTTGGAGAAAGAAATGTGAGAAAAAAATTTCAGGGTGAGAGATAAATTTGAGGGAGAGAAAAAAGCTATGACATATTTTAGCGAGACATTGAAGAGGGAAAAGGTTAGTTAAAGAGAGAGGGAAGAATTATGTAGAGATAAAAATAAATAAATAAATAAAAAGTTAGAGTGAGACAAGAAATAATAAGGAGAAGGAAATATTCTAGAGTGAGAAGGAGAGAAAAGGTAGAAATGGTAGGTTGGAGTGAGAGAACGTGAGATTCTGAAAAACTCTTTTTTTGGGGGGGGGGGGGGGGGGGGGGGGGGACAAAAACAAAGAATATTATTAAGAAGACGGCAAAAGCCCCAACAAAACAACGAAAACAATTTTTTTAAAACATTAATAATATAAAATAAATAAATAGAAACTTTCCCTACAATTTCAAAATTGCTTTCCAAATTTAAAAATTGAAGCCAAATGGTGAAGATTATCATTATTCAAAAATAAAAAATAGAATGCAAACTGGTTATCAAATGACACCAAAGAAACAGATACTAACAAGAACAATGATAAAAATTAGTATTGAATAGAACGGATTGTACTGTACTTACAGCATCTTCTCCAGAAATCACTCGCTCCTTTTCAGTTCCAGCAGCCACAACCCCTCCTCCATCGCCAGCACCGGAGTTGTGTTCTCTATCATCCCCACTTCTACTTTTCTTCAGCTTAAACTTATAAGTTGGTAATGCATTAATAGATTCTGATGTGGCTCCTCGGGTCTGCGTCAAGTCCTCTCTAAACCCAAGGATGGAAATTATACAAGGAAGGCAACAGCAGATGGTTACACATAGAATGAAGGGCATTGCATAACCAATACAGCTGAAGGTAAGAAATACTATACATAGCCTGCAAAGGAGGAGAAAGAAATTAATAAAATCCATTCCAGAAACGCTACTGTGCATCCACAAATACAAATGGTGTAACAGCACAAACCTGTACAAGTTGGGAGCCTCGGAGGCTGATGAATGTCCTCCAAATATCCAAACGTTACCAACTACAAACCAAACAGCGAAGAAGCAATCCAGGCCCATTTTAAAATATTCAACCAATACTTTTAATCTGCATGCAAAATTACGACAAGTTCCAAATGTAAGGGCAATTATTGCTGAATTTCAAAAGAAGGAAGGGAAAACAAAATATCAAGAAAAGATTAAGAAACAAGGAATTGAGCAACTACAGTAAGCAAGAGACTAATACACCCTTGAACATGATATTAGAGGCATTTGGTATTAATCAAGATCAAGGCCATGGCAGTTCTGGCTTACGTTTAGTCTCTATGTTCAAGAGAAAGGAATAGAATAAATGTGCTATGATGAATGTGTGATTCAGTCAAATGGCAGCCTGCCTAATGAGACTGCCACACCCTTATGAGGTTAGATGAACTGCTCTAATGATTGATCTACTGACATGTAATAATGCAGGGCAATCGGCATCTCATGCATAATTTGAAAATTGAAGTACGGAAATAAAAAGAAGACAAAAAGTGCAAGAAGTAAGAACTTTTGTACACGATTTTCCAGAATTATTACATGGGCGTGTTTCTATCTCTCTCCCAATTCAACTTTCATGACCCAAAAAATTGAGTTATCAACCAATCGTGGCCAATTATAAAAGTATGCTGGTACAAGCATAAAAAACCCACACCTTGCTGATAGTACTCCCGACCCTTCACTGCCTCTAGCGGATGGGGCAGGATGCTGAAGTTCTTCCCCTTCTGACGCCCTAGAAACTGAAAGAGAGAATGGCCCAGCAGGAACATTAATGCGAGAAGAAGTCTGGCTGGACTGAAGAGAATCTTGTTCTGAAGCCTGATTGCGGTGTCGATAACGCCAATAGAGAAGAGGAAGGGTGGCACCACATCCAGATGCATATCCCACAATCCATGCAAACAAAGGGGCACGAGGTTTTTCATTCTTTGACAATGATAAGACAATAATAGCTGCAATAATCTGGCTCATGGTGAGTAGTAATTCAATAGATATCCATAAGCCAGAATTTAATGGACTTCTACGACGCCGTGCATCTCCTCTCCTTATGAATGAGGAATTTCTAGAATTTGATCCAGTAGAAGAAATTGAGGGTTGAGACAAGGGAACTCGTGTACTACTTGAAGGTCTATCTTCAGGCTGCGATGAATTTAAACCATTTGAACTCCTACCATGAGGCAAACTAGAGGGGGCAGAATCACCAGTACCAGTTATGTCAATGATATGCTCACTGCTGTTAGAATTTTCAGGTCGTGCCATTAATAAAGGGTAAGAGTCTCCTTCACTTTCACAATTTAGTTCCACTGAGGGAACGTCCATCTAAGTCCAGTAACACAATGAAGGAAAAAGAAAGCATAGAACTCTAAAACAAGGCTGCCGTGTTTGTCCCACTACATGTCACTTCTGATTCACAACTACTCACAGATTCAACACCAATTTCAGTCGAGTCGAAGGCGTACGCAGAAAACCAATTTGGTGGCCACCACAAAGAGATGGAGAAAAGTAACAAACTTTGATCTGCTAAAAGAAAAAATAATTATACAACAATAATTTCTATCATACGATTTACATATGCTGGCTGGAAACAGATAAACTTTGACCTTTTTATCAAGCATTACATTTTTTTACACTTTCCTTTTACAATTTTAAGCAAGCGAAAACCATATCATCCACCGAAAAGGTATATAGGTTGTTGAATTTATAGCTCAAACATTATTTAAACCTTCCAAGGGGAAAAACAACCAAAGAATGGAACAAGACATTTTATCCTTATAACTTAAACTCTAGCATCACTAGTTTTCATTTTTTTAAAAATAGCATCAATCTGAGTAATAGATAAAATCAAACAATAGAGCACTCTTTAACTAATTTACATAGAAAAGTCAAATTTCAGAGATTTATAAGAAATGAACAAAGCATTTCACCTAACCACTGCAGAACACATAAAGTAGAGACATAAAACGTTAGACCCAAAAAAAAAAGAAAGAAAGAAAGAAAAAAGATTCTCATAGGTAAATCTGTCACTTACAGTCACAGATAACTTAAATTGATGTTGCTGCAGCCCTTTGATGCAACTCTGTCAATCCACAAAGCTGCCAATCTGGAAGAAAATACCAATAATCATATTAAAGAAGTAAATAACCTCCAGAAGTTTAGCCATAGTTCTCGTACAAATATGAAATATCATCTGGTAAAAGAAGATCTTGCATCCAGTCAACTAGTAACTAAATTCTTTAGACATATCATACACAACTAGTATCGTGACTTCCAAATCAAGTTTAAGACGCCCACAACAAATGGAAGATCAAATAAAGACTTACATGTGATAAGTTAATAACAGTTTCACCCCACGATATCATGCAAACACAGCTCTGGTTTTTCACAGATATAAGCCCCTCCACACCACAACCACCACAACAAAAAGAAAAGAACAAGATAAGGAGGAATGAAGGAAAGAAATCACATAACCAATATGAAGGATCCCTTACTTTCTCAAGAAATATATCGTTTCTAAAAGTAACATTACTCGAGTCGTTAATGAAAGACCTGTAAGATTCTTTTTCAACCAAAATTAAGAGGTTTAAACGACTATCAGAAAAAAGAAAGATAAGATGGTTAAAGAAATGAACTCCCCTATGTGCCGTACTATCAGAATTTCCCTAAGTTTCTCAGACTCATACGGAAGCAAACAAAGACTAAATGCACAACTCCAACCATTGTTTAAAACGAAATACAAAAATTACGAGTTGAATTTCCCAAAGTACACGGATCAAAACCCCAACTCCACGACGTTGACTGATCCTCTAATCAATTAAAATGATCCGCCCAAAATAATCGTCAATTCAAACCCTAAACCCAAGACAATGAAAACAAAAACCATTTCTAAGTAACTTTCAACATTGAAAGATAAAAAAATACACAAAGCATTTCGCGAATTCAAAAAGAAAAGAAAGAGAAAGCGAATTGTTGCCGAAGATGGAAACCTCACCGGACTGAGCCAACGCCGATGGGAGGAGGCGGAGAAGAAGGCAGAGAGGAAATCAGAGGAGTGCAGAAACGACGGCGTTTGAAGAATTGAAGTGAATCGGTGAAATTGCTTTATCGGGGAGGTAGGGATAGAGTCAGCCAGCTTTAGACCTCCATTGCTTGCCAACCTTCGCCTGAGAATCTTCCTTCTTTTCCTTTTTGTATTTATACATCACATTTATTTATTTTTTTCTTTTAACTTTTCTTTTCTTTTCTTTTCTTTTTGAATGAGGGAAAAAATTATTATATGTTAAATATTCTATAGGTTCGTTCTTTCTTCTTTCATACACTAACTTTTATGTTAATGTCATAACTCAATTGACAGTTAATAGTTTGAATTCATGTAAATTTGTAATAACAATTTAGTGATAAAAGTATTTCAAATTTCATTGATTAAAATAAAAATTTTAAAGTTTGAGATATAATTACAAGGATTATTTATTTTTTATAAGTTAACCGTTTTCAAATTTATGTTGAATTATAATTTGGTTCTTTGGTTACTTGGTCATTAAACTTTAAAAATTGTCTAGTAAATTCTTTTAACTTTTAATTTCGTGTTTAATTAAAATATGAATAAAAATTAAAATATGAATAAATTCTTAAACTTTTAATTTTATATCTAATAAAGATGTTCAAATTATATAAAAATTAAAGCTATGTTTGGTAACCATTTTTATTTTTTTGTTGAATTCTTAGTCAAATTTTAAAAACACATATAAGTTTTTTAAAAAACTACTTTATTTTAACTTTTAAAAGTTAGCTTGATTTTTTAAAAACGTTGATAGAAAAGTAAATAATAAAGCAATACATTTAGATGTAGAAGAAGGGTTATTTTTAAATATAACAAAATGAGCCAACTTATTTACAAACATAGCAAAATGTTATTGTGACACTGATAGACTACTATCGTCTATCACACGTAGACATTAATAGATGTTTATTAGTATTTGTCACTTATAGATATCTATTAGTGTTTATCACTGATAAACATTGACATTTTGATATATTTAAAAATATTTTTAGCAACTTTACTATTTAAAATAATTATCCAAGAAATGTTTATAGGCTTAAATAAAAAAAATTGTCTATTAAACGATCCATGAGATGTAAAACAATTAATGTGAATTCTATTGTTGGAAAAAAATATGACAATATAACTTGATCTCTTGAGTTGTCGAATCCAAAGTTGAATGTACTCTCCTTTTTAATATGCTGTAAGAGTTTGTTGGCAATTGTTTACAAAATTACCAAAAATGCAAATTTGTTAAGTGTAACTTCTTTATTAACACGTAATAATTGGTGTGATCTTACATTTCAAAGATTGAAGATTTGATCCTCTTTTTATATTTGTTACATTCGAAAAAAAATTTCAAATGAAGAAAATATATGTCAATTATAATAATTGGTATGAACTTACATTTCAAATATTAAAGGTTCGATCATCCTTTTACTTTTGTTGTACTCGAAAAAAAAAATCTTTTTTAAATGGAGTAAATACTTGTCAATTATATTATATGTGTATTATGTTTACTTCGCTAACCTTATTTTTTATTTTTTTATTAAAAATATTTTTTTTTTTATTTTTAAGGTTAGCATAAATGTAAACTACGAGAATGGCCCCAACTTTATAAATATTGTTTTTTTTTTTTCAATCTCTAGTTTATTTGTTGAAATTACGTGTCCCCTGATTTTTTTTATTTCTCTAAATTCTTTTAAAAGTTGTTCTTAAAGATTTTTAAATATTGTTTTTTCATAAAATGACAATTATTTTTAAACGAGCATGTGAAAAATATGTAGATAAGTTATTTGCTATTTTCAACGTAATTTTAACATGTGCTTAAAAAGACATAAATGAGTGATTTCAACTTACTTAACCCAACCCAGCAAAATTGTGGGACTGATTTTTTTTTCTTTTTTTTTTTTTTTCCTAAAAAATTATCTAAACAATTGTGTGTGTAAATATCAAAACTTCAAATCTTAAATAAGCCTTTAGCGAATCCAACCAACCCACCAATATTTATGAATTTAAATATATATTGAGTTATTATGACCCAAAAGCTTATTTTTATAGATGAGGGTAAGTTTAATATTATATTTACCATTTATCAAATTATTGTTTTTTTTTTTTTTTCAATTTAAGAATTAAGTTCAAATCCTATTTTCATCCATTAATTAATATTTCATAAATGTCATAAAATTTGGTAATATTCCATAACTAAACCATAACTAGATTTTAGCAATATTTTGAGATATTTTTAATTTTTTTGATATTCTCTCTTGTCTTTCAATTTCATAGTATTTTAATATAAAAAATATATCATTTATGGATTTAATATCAATTCTATAAGGATTTTAATTTTAAAAATTTCAATTAATTACATTATCTTTCATCAATAAATTTTCGAAATATTTGTTATTTTCTTATTAACATCATTTTCAAGTTTTGACTTTGTTTCTGTTTTTTTATTAATTTTGGTTGATATCATTTAATGTCGACTATTTTAAATTAACGTTTCTTTTTTTTAGGAAAATTTATTTATTTTCTTCTATATTCATAGCTAAAAATAGATCACCTAACAATTATTATATCAAGTGCATGTGGTTGAAAAAAGGAAACATACATTTTACTAACCATGATTTATTTTGTAGTGTACTTACTAATCTATGTTTTGAACAAAAGAAAAACATTTTACAAGTTCATAACAGCAAAAAAAAAAAAAAAAAAATCCTTTACATGCTTCTTTGTGTATTAATATTATTATTTTTTACATATTTAAAAAAAGTGAAGGGTGAGAAAGGCTAAAAAAAAAATGAATAGGTCAAACTTTTGTGTAACATAATAATCCACTGAGTTATTCATATAAAAATAGAAAAGTTTAGACCATGGTTTAATTAGATCAATTTATTTAGACTATATAGGTAGAGTTTTTTTTTTAGTTCAACAACATGAAAATGGGAGATTTAAACATTTGACCTCTTGGTTGAAGGTGTATGCCTTAACTAACAGTCATGCTTAGATTATCAAGTGTGCATATATTTAAGTCACATACGCTGAAGGCGAGCATTGGGCAAACAAACCTTAGACGAGAAAATTACAATTAAATTAGGCTCATGTCTATTATGTTTAGAAATTTAAGTGTCTAAAATGACCTTAAGATTTCAACTTTAAAAAGTGCTTGATATGCTCTTGAATTTTTAATTCATATCTAATAAGTCTCTAAATTTTTAATTATATGTCTAAAGGGTCTACTGGCTATGGAAAATATTTAAGCCTCTCAACTTTTAATTTTGTGTGTTGATAGGCTTTTGCTATATTCAAGATTTATACTTTAAAGTTTACGAACTAAATTTGTAATTTAAACTTAAAATTATATAGTGAGAATTAGAGTGATTACTCTTTAATGGTGCTAAAATAAAATAATTTGAAAGCTTAATGACTAAAATATAAAATCTAGGAGTTTATAGGCTAAAGTGAAATAAACATAAAAGTTTTGGATCAACCTAAAAGAAAATAAATTATTAGATGGGCCTGGCAAGTCAAAATGAACCTAGTCGGACCCTTGGTAACCGGCCCAATTTGTGCGGAGTGTCAAATATGGGCTAGTTCAAAGGCCGAGGTTTGGGCCCTTGCGATAAGCTCTAGGCCCATTATTAAAGCGGCGTCGTTTAAGCAGTGGAGTTAAAACCCACCTTTGAATTAATCAATCAATCCAGTAACCAACAATAAAATTACGTGGCACGAGGTAACAAATCACATCTTCAAGCACATTCAAATAAAACAAGTATGCTCAATTATTTTTAATTTTTAATTTTGTTTTATTTAAAAAAAAAAATACAAGTCCAGTATAAAAATAGAGAGTGCTTGTCAAATACGGCAAAACTCAATCTATATAAAAATTTAATATTATTTTATTTTAGTTCTAAACTTTAAAATATCAATATTTATTTTGATTTATAAACCCATGAGATCTATTTCGGTTATTATTATAATATTATTTCACATCATTTTTATTTGTCCTTTGTTTTGTCTAGTCTATGAGCTTGAAATGAGACTCATCTTACCATGTTAGTACACGTGTTCAAAATTGCATCATAAATTAAACCCTTCAAAAAAGAAATAAATTACAATTTTTAATTTCATTTTGATTTCAACAAATTCAACCAAGTTAAAAAAACTTCTTAGATATAAACTCACCTATTTAGAAACTTACCTTTGAAAGTGCAAAATACATATTAGACAAAAAAAAAAAAAAAAAAAAAAAAAAAAAAAAAAAAAATTCTAAATAGAATCTTTTAAAAATCAAGAAGGGCACAAATTTAAAAATTAAAGGACTAACCATTTAATTTAACTCAATAATAACAACGAAAAGAGTTTTGTTTTAACATTCATTTGTTTACACAAAAATAGTTTGTTTTAAATAGATAAATTATAAAGAGAAAAATTGCACAAACCACATCTGAACTATATTTTGGTTTGCTACAATTATACCCTTAAATTGAAAATTTGATCAATTACCCTTTGAACTGTCTGGTAAGTTAAAATTACACAACTTGACTTTTAATTCGACCAATTAACTCCATGTAGTTCGTTAGTACAGATATCGATATTATTGTAGATATCGATATATATGTAAAATTAAAATTTCGATATTATTATCAACATCAATATTTTACTGCTTAACTTCTAACGATCATCAATATTAACGTTGAACCCGTCAATTGACCGTATATCAATATTTTAATAATTCAAACTACATCAAAACTTGACTTCAACTTCATCTTAAATTCTAACTATTTTTAATCATTATATAATTTTCAAATTTCAAATTTGCTCCATTCATATTTTTCCAAATTTCTTCTAAACTCGATAAAAAAAAAAAAAAAACAACATACATATATCTAATACACAAACAAAGCTAAATGTAACATTTTAATAAATCACGGTCTTACGATAATTAAAAAACTAAAAAGACTAATTTTCATCCAATCAAAAGTTAAAAAAATATGATAATATATATATAATAAAAAAAAATAAGTGTAATGGAAATAAGTCTATAATGTAGGAGAGATTTTTGCAATTTTCTCTTAATAAATGTATGGATAAAAAAAAGGATGAATTTGAAAAGAAAAGAAAGGAAAAGAAAAGATTGAAAAAAAATGAGATTAAGAGGAGAGAGAGAGAGAGAGAGAGAGAAGGGGGCATATTAAATGGAAAATAGGTGTCCTGTAAAGCGCTTGCATTTTCTCTTGGAAAATGCCAATGAGGGTTCTCCCATTCCCATTCCCATTACCCTTCCAATTCCATCTACCAAGAAAAAGCAAAACCAGACACATATCTCTGCTAATTATCTTCATTCATCCATTCTTTTCATGAACTTCCAAAACATTTTTCCTAATTTTCTCCCCGCCAACTGAACAACGCTTAACACACAACAATCTCTCTGTTTTTATTTGTATCTTCCCCATCATTATAGAACAAATCTCTCTTCCTTAATCGTTTTCCCTTCCCCTCAATTTTCTTTCTCTCTCTCTCTCTCTCTCTCTCTCTCTCTCTCTTTTCTCATTTTGTAAAGTGTTTTTTGATTTTGAATCATGGGATTTCGATTTGCTTTTGCCTTCTTCAAACCCTAAATCTTCTTCTTCTTCTTATTTCCTCTGTTTTTGGGTTTCTTTTCTGTGTTGACGCATTGCTCTGTTCTGGGATTTTTGGCATTCTTAACGTTTGTTCAGCTCGACCCATTTTGTTTTCTTCTATTTTCGTTCGTGGGTTTGTTTCAAATTTCGTTTTTCAGCTTTCCCATGTTATTCACTGGGAGAACTCGGGTGAACAGGATTTTTGCGGATCTGACATTCCGTCAATGTCCTCTTCAATCGCTACATTTTCCATCCTGAGTTTGTTTCTTGCCTTTTGATTCGTTTAAATTCATGGCCGAGCACATAGGGTTCTTTCTTCTTACTATTTTGGGTCTGTAGTGATCGATTTTTCCCTTCTGGGTTTGATCTTTCCCTTTTCCCTTGAATCGATTCTTCTTCACAATGCTGAAGCAGATCCTTAGCAAGCTTCCTCGAAAGTCATCTGACTCGTCCGATTCACCTAGGACGCCTCGGTCTTCGTCGAACCGTTCAAGTCCGAGAAGTAGTTCTACGTCCTCTGGCCATGGGACCCCAAGATCGAGCGGTGGAGCTTCTGCCTCTGGACGGTCCAATGCTACTAAGAAAACTTCTTCTGCAGTCTTCCCTGCGAGCCTCGTGGCTGGAATCGAGCCGCTGGTGCCTTTCAAAGATGTGCCTTCTTCTGAGAAGATGAACCTCTTTGTGAGTAAACTGAGCCTTTGTTGTGTTACGTTTGATTTCACCGACCCCAGTAAGAATTCCATTGAAAAAGGTGTTAAAAGACAAACGTTGGTTGAACTTGTGGATTTTGTTGGAGCTGGGACTATGAAATTCAGCGAACCTGCAATTCATGCTTTGTGTAAAATGTGTGGTGTTAATCTGTTTAGAGTTTTTCCACCGAATTATCGGCCTAACATGATTGGTGGTGGTAGTGGTGGTGGTGAAAATGATGATGATGAGCCTACGTTTGATCCTGCTTGGCCACATTTGCAGCTAGTGTATGATTTGCTACTTAAGTTTATACATTCTTCATTTGTTGATGCTAAGGTTGCAAAGAAGTATATGGACCATTCGTTTATCTTGAAACTGTTGGAGTTGTTTGATTCAGAAGATCCCAGAGAAAGGGAATGTTTAAAAACGATTCTTCATAGGATATATGGGAAGTTCATGGTTCATCGGCCATTTATACGAAAGTCTATCAACAATATATTTTATCGGTTCGTATCCGAAACCGAAAGACATAATGGTATTGCTGAGTTACTTGAGATATTTGGAAGTATAATCAGTGGGTTTGCATTACCTCTCAAAGAGGAACACAAGATCTTCTTGTGGAGGGTATTGATTCCACTACATAAACCGAAATCTATAGGTGCCTACTTCCAACAACTTTCGTACTGCATTACGCAGTTCGTAGAGAAGGAGCCGAAGCTCGTGAGTATTGTGGTCAAAGGACTGTTGAAATATTGGCCGATAACAAGTAGTCAGAAAGAGGTGATGTTTCTGGGTGAGTTAGAGGAGATCTTGGAAACAGTTAACATGGTGGAATTCCAGAAAGTCATGGTTCCCTTGTTCTGGCGAATAGGATGCTGCATTAACAGTTCTCACTTTCAGGTAGTAATCTTCAAAAGCTTATGTATTAATTGATATATGCATCAAACGATTAATTATCGTTCGAGTTCCTAGTCATTCCGGGATTATATTCTCATAGTTACTCATCGTGGATGGATCTATTTCCCTGCCATTGTCACTTGCCATTACATATATTTGATGTTTAGATAGATCTAAAGACAATTTCTTTTGCACATTTGGCATATGGTTGGTTCATATGTTACCATCACTTAACTTTGTGCTTGACATAAACAAATTGGTTTGGTTTGGTTTAGTTTAGTTTTGTTTCATTCAGTCAGATCATCTTTCACCTTTCAAGTTCAGTGTTCTTTCAACACCATTGTTGCTGAAACTGTTCAATCAACTCTCTGTCCTTTTCAGGTAGCTGAAAGGTCCCTATTCTTGTGGAACAATGACCACATCGTGAACTTGATCGGGCACAACCGACATGTGATATTGCCTATCATACTCCCGGCGTTAGAGAGAAATACACAGAGCCATTGGAACCAAGCAGTGGTGAACCTGACCCTTAATGTTAGAAAGATGTTCATGGAGATGGATGATGAGCTATTTCTATCCTGCCATACACACTTCAAGGAGGAAGAAGTGAAAGAAACGTTAGAAGCAAAGAAACGGAAGCAGATATGGGAGCAACTCGAGAACGTAGCGGCGAATGTGCAACCGATGGCTGGGAAAACTGCTGTGCTGGTAACTCCATTAGCATCTTCAATAGCCTGCTGACTGTTGTTGAGTTTGTTTTCCATTGATGAGATAAAAGGAAAAAAAAACATGAAATTCAATCTCAATTTCAAACCACGAGTCCCACAGTCCCACCATGTTCTTCTTTGTTTGTGTGGAAAATAGCAGAGGGAATGTGGATGTGAAAAGAAGGGACATGTTTGCTTTGTTGTGGATGGGAATTGGAATATGTAATTTTGGGTTGGTCCTTCTCTGGCAGCCACCTTGTAATGTTATTATAATGTTGGATATGTTAACTCCTACTCTGCAAGTTTTATTGGAAACTTCTTGCAGTGCATTTCACAAATCGCTTCCCTTCTTAACTCTTTCAGTTTTTTGAAGGTAAATATATGTTGGTTTAGGCTGGGAATAATGGGTTTAAAAGTGATTATATGGAAATGTTAATCGTTTTTAGTTTGTTTCTAAAATTTGGTTAAATTTTAATCGTGAGGATATTTATGAGAGTTTTAGCAAATCATGAGACTATTTACGGGATTGTAACTATAAAGATTAAATTTCAACTTTTAGAATCATGAGGATGATTTTTAGACTTTCTCTAACTCGTAGGGAACAAATTTGCAATTTAACCTTAAACTTTTTAAAAAAATCTTATGTCGCTTCTAACTAACTATAAGAATTCCTATTTTATTCGTATTTATCTTTTCATATGTTTGAAATTTTCTTGATGCTTGTTTATTTCCTTTTACAACTAAGGTCATGTTTATCAATCATAATGAGCCATAATTGGATTGTTTATTTTTCATACTATAACAGTATACTAATGGTAACGGTAACGATAACCTAATTTCGAAACGTAAGAAAATTGACCACACACTGCTCGTCAATCCGTTTGCATTTTTTATTACAAATTGGGCAGCAAGCTCTACGTGTCCGTATAAGTATAGAACACAAATAAACAACAACAAATTTAATTCATATTACTTTTTTTCTAGGGTAAATATGGCCTAATTTTTTAAAAAGTGGTTAATTATTTTAAAAGCTACCAATCCGAGTCTGTATTAGTTTTAACTTAACTTGAGTTATTTTCGGTTGGTTTATACTTTAAATAATAAATGCTTATGGATGAAATTTAACATGGACCCCACTTTTGTTGTTGAATACTCATCTTCCACCTACAAACAAATTGCAAAACTTCTGTTTCTCAGGTAGAAAATAATTGTTATGACTTTGTCGTGAAGTCCCATTTTTTTGCCCTTTCTAACGTATATAAATTCATTTTATTGCAAAAAAAAAAAAAAAAAAAAAAAAAAGAAAGAGAAAGAAAAACAACAGTTTTTTTATTTTTTTGTCGTATTGTTTTGTGGAACAATAAATAAGGTAAAACATGTTTCTTACGAAAATTGTTTTAGCAGTAGTCTTAAATGGTTCTAAAGCCAAAAAAAAAAAAAAAGAGAAAATCAATTTCGATTTGTGAAGGTTATATTAATTTAAGCCCTAAACATTCAATTTTATCAAAGCTATCATGTAGGATATGAAATTGAAAAAATTTAAGAGAAAGACGCAAGAGACTTTTCTTTCTTTGGAATTGTTAAATTGTGGATTGATCAAAATTTTTGTACAAAACTTTATTCTATAAAAAAAAAATTACAAGATTCATATATTGTTTTTTTTTTTGGGTTAAAATTAGTAGAAAATTAAAATATCATTTTGGTCTATATACTTTGGAGTTTCTTCAATTTTAGTCCCAATATTTTCAAATGTCAAAATTTAATTCCCGTACTTTCAATAAATTTAAAATTTAGTCTCTACTACTAGTTTATTGTGGATTTTTCATTACTTTTTATTTTTATTAGCATTTTCATTATAAATTTTGAAAACATATTTACATATGGCATTTCTTTGCATGGAAATTATTATAATTATTTAATCAATTTCGATAAATATTAACTTCAAGAGACCAAATTTAAAATTGAAAAATTATTATAAACAGAAAAAATATCAAAACTATTTATAAGTATAGGAAAATCTCGCTGGCTATCGATAGAAAAATATCAATTCTATCGCAATCTATCGCTGATACAGTAAATTTTTTTTATATTTGTAAATAGTTTGACTCATTTTTCTATAAATGAAAATAGCCCTTTAAGATTTACTTAAAGTACATTAATTAAAATTGAACAAATTTTAAAGTACATAGACCAAATTTGCATTTTAACTAAACTTAAATGAATCGGGAGCAAAAATTGGAACACGTATACAAATTCAAGACCATATTTGATGAAACTAAAAATTTAAGATCCAAAATGACAACAAATGTAGGGTCAAAATTGGTTAAAGGAAAAAAGAAGAAAGAGAATGGAAACAAAGCCGGAAATTTGTGAAGGGAAAAAAAATTCAAGGTGATAGTTGATGATTTAGTGGAATTCACGGCAAAAGTAAAAGAGGGGCTCATAAAGAGAAAAGTCAATGTATAAGTAGGTAGGCATTCATGCAACTGAGTAAATATGATAATTCAGTTTATGTGGTCATAAAAGTGGGGACACCATTGTCTTTTAATAATCATATGATGTTTGCTTGTCCACCACTCTGTTTTTTTTTTTTTTTTACTGAGTTGAGCCAAAAATATGATGTTAACTAAACAGTTGGGACTTTGGAGAAGGAGGAAGATACTCTGTTTCCTGTTTTTTAAATTTAAATTACCTATTTCCTCCACTTGCACTTCGAAAAATCCTTCCAATCTCGTGGCAAGTGGCAAGTGGCAAGTGGCAAGTGGCAAGAAATAAGACAAAAACACACACACAATTATTTGATTTAATTTGATTTCTTTTTTTTTAAACCACTCATTCTGAGAAGTCGAGGATCGCGGTTTTAAGGGTGTGTCTGGTTAGGAAATGTCTCAAATGTCCCTGGAATTCAGGTTTCTGTCTGGTTAGGGAAAGCTGAGAGAACTGATTTTGTGGAGGTTAAAGTTGCCACACTTCCAAACTGTCACGATTGAAAAAGATTGGTAAGACATACAATACAACGGTCTATAACAATTAAAGCATAGTCTCTCTCTCTATTTTAATGGTAAGAAAATCACAGATATGTTTGTGATTGATTTTAAAATGATTAAAACTAGTTTGAAATATATCTTTAATAGTTCAAAATCATTGTAATGTTTGATTTTACATTTTTTAATGCAATTTTTTCGTATAACCAAATATGATTTTAAATGATTAAGACTCCGTTTGGTTTTTTAAAATTAAACAGATTTCCTCTTAATTTCAAACAGTTTGCATCTTTTTTTAAGTAAAAGAATAAAATTCTTAGTTCAATTTCAAGAACAAAAAAATAATATTTTTGGTTTTGAAAATTAAGTCTATAACACACCTTATACACCCCTAAATTTCTTGCTTTGATATCTACTTTTTACCCATGTTTTCAAAAATCAGGTTAAAATTTTAAAACTAAAAAAAGTAGTTTTTGTTTTTTGAATTTGGCTAAAAATGCAACTCCTCTACTTAAGATTGATATAAACCATGGTAAGAAAATAAAAGGAAATAAACTTAATTTTCAAAAAGTAAAAACCAAAAAGGAAATGGTTACCAAACGGGCCTAAAAAATTGGTTTTATTTTTTAAAACATTGAAAAGTAGATAACAAAACAAGAAATTTAGAGGTGGAGGAGGTGTTTGTAGGCTTAATTTTTTAAAATTAAAAACTAACTGATGACCAAACGAAGTCTAAAACTATGTTTTAGAATGATTTTGACTATGACAAAATGTTAAAATCTTTCCAAACAAGTATAGATATCAAACCTTCAATTGGTTTTGAATGATAAAAGACATGTTTCATAATGTTCTTAAAATTAAAAAAATTAATTTTAATCATTTCAAAATCACTCACAAACATGTCGAGCACCATCGGTTAAAACAGTTAAGCTAAACTTGTAAAGAAGTAAGATCAAAATGTGTGTCTAACCTTCCGTTGTCTATACTTCTGGAATACAGCGTTTAAAGGGCAACCTGTGGAGTTCAATCTTAGATCTTCTAAGGCAAGTACTGGAGTTTTTAGCTTGGAGACATTGTAATTGGTATAATGCTCTAAAGTCAGGTTCTGCAAATTTAAAAAAAATGCATGCAAAATTAAAAACCTTGCTTGGTTATGTCGATAGTGTAATTGAATTATTGAACATTGTACCATTGGGACCCGAAAGGAAGGGAAAAAGAAAACAAGAGACAAAAGGGAACAGTAAAGGGATAAAGGAAAACGGACCCATGGTTGATTTGGTTGATTCAGAATCCATCTGGCTAAGAACACCACTGATGCAGCTACTGATGAAGGCAGAAACCTGAGGAAGCTGTACTCGCCAAGAGTCAACTCTGCTAGATAATTTGTTAAATGCTCGAACTCCACACAAGGTTCCTGGTAAAAGATTTGGTTTTAGGTTGGAGTGTTAGCATCTATCGAAATAAATAATGAATTCTACAATAAATAAGATCAAGATTCGAAACCACTAAGGAGTTGTTTGATAACATACTTTCTGTTTTAATTTGTTAAATACCTAAAGCCCGAAAGACATTAAAGTTTTTTTTTGGTATTAAGCTCCCCTGAAGTTCAAATTTGGAACCTCTAAGCCAATATGACCAAGAGATTCCAAACCCTTACTATTCATAAATTTAAAAATAATTAAAAAAAAAAAAAAAACTATGTTTCTTGTTATATGTTCTCTTTTTAAGTTTGCTACAACATAAATAAAAATATTGATTTAACTGATCTAATTGGTTAAGGTATATATCTTCAACCAAGAGGTTAGAGATTTGAATCCCTAGTAAAAACACTCTTTTATCATTCTCTAGGTATAAAATGCACGACAAATATTTAAAATCAAATATAAGACAAAAGGTTTTACTGTTTAATTTTAAAAATTAATTTTCACATTTAAGATTTTTTTTCGTTTTTAGTCAAAAAGGTTAGATAACAAGAAATAAATTATTACCAAACACATTTTTATTTATTTTCTCAATTTAGAAAAAGAAAAACAATTATCAAACACACTTTTACTATAAAAGAAAAAACCAAAAAACATAATGTAAATTTAGATGCTAAGATTATTGTTGCTTAACCATGATTTTTAATGAATAGACACTGAACTAACTTCTACGAATATATAGGATTACTCTTTTGCAATTACTGAAGTACAATCATCGTCCCACATACCTTGCAAGAAGCCTGTGCTACCTGCACAAATCTCCTGCGAAGATGATCTTTTAGAACGACAATATTACATGGCATGTTGATAGTAAGTCTCCAGAAAAGAAAAGGCTTATGGTACCAAGGTACCTGAGAAATGTTTTTGTAGTGGGAACAGAGAGCTGAAAATTAAGCACGTTCAGAACTTCACCCTCCATTTTTAGTACCTGCCACATGATATCAATCTAGTAGGACCAGTAACATTCGAAGCACAGATTCTTGCGAATTCTATTTGAACTACACTCGTCAAACGGCAAAAATGTAACAAACTTAAGGCCTCAAGTAGTTAACTACATGCTGCCACATATGCATTAGTCAGACCCCAATCAAAGTAGTCTTAGTCATCTTGTATATGCCATCATGCCTTTTAGGGCTCTATTTGGGATCACATGCGATATGGGACAACAGAATTGCATATACATAACCTTTTCTTAAGATTCGTGTCTACGTGTTTCCAGTCTAATTGGTCTAAGCATGAGTAGGACATGACAAAATTAGTCTTACGATGAAACCATTCATGGCAAAAAAAAAAAAAAAAAAAGAGGCATCAATATGAAGAGTTGAAAATTACAGGGCAGAAATTCAATGGCATATTATGAAAGGAGAGCAGAAGAGTCATCAATGTTTGTCCATAATATTGCTGACAAAAATAGGGAAGCCAATTGACCAGGAGCCTACCTCTTCTCTCGCATAGGTGTTGTCTGTGATGCAGCAAAACTCTTCCACAAATGGTGCACAGACTTCTTCATATTTACTTCAAGCACCACAAAGCAAACACATCACGGATTGCACACTAATTAGTACATATAGGGTATTATCATTTCAATAATTTAAAAGAAAATCATCACAGCAAAATTGAACAGAGATTAACATTTAAAATATATAAATAGGAGGACAATTGCAGCTGGACAATCTGATAGAAAGAAAGTTTGTGCCTGATACATGTGAAGATGAAATCATATTGTTCCAGAGAGAAGGTCTCCAAACATTGAAAAAGTAGTATATAAAACATATCAATTAAACACTAACCAGCAATCAAAACATGGCTTTAATACTTGAAACATTTGATTTGGTAATTATGTTGAAAGTTGGAATCTGATGTTTAAAGTTCATGTAGACGTACAGGCCTTCACACATAAAACTTTGTTTCAAGTCTTGATAGCTTACAGCTTTTTCCACCATCATTTAATACCAGGAGTTCATAAGAACTTTTCTTTACCGTTGGGGATTATAGCCACATCAGCAGTAATCGAGTTCAAGAAATTTCATTCGATATCTTTGCAAGGCAAAATATTTCATGTGAAAGTACTTTTCATGTTTAACATGAACATCAGTCCACTAGATTGAGAACTTACGAGGCGATTAACATGCAAGTAACACCAAGAAGTTGTAATCTATGCCTTTCAATGTAACTTTGAGAGAGAAACCGATCAATGAGATTCACAGTGAGGTAAAGTGTGTCAGAGATCAGTTTATATTCTTCAGAAACCTGAAATAAGGAGTTTGACGCTTGCTTAGAATTCAAGATAAAGTGAGCTCTAACAAAACTCTATTCTTAAAAACCCACATCTGTTCTTCTCGATATGTTATGACAGAAGAAACTATGCATATATTTGAAACCTAAATATATTTATTTTTGACAAGCTATGAATGAGTACTAACCTCCACTAGCCAATCAATTAGAATCCCTCGCATGATTGGAGTGATATATTTCTGTAACTTTTCCATATAATTAGTAGAAGGCCTTTGATCGAGCTGAAGTAAAGACATTTCAATGATTTAGCACAAGTATGTTAGTCACAGTGGAAAAAAAAGGAGAAATTACCGCGCTCTTTATTTTCCTTAGTATAGTACCCATAAATAAAAAAAATCTCTTTGGGAACTTTATGAAAAAATTTCTATTCAAACACAAACCTCTATAACACGATTGGTGTCATATATATTATGGGCATATAGGGTACAAGCTTGAGGATCTTTTGAGTATGAAACAGCATCCAAAGTACCGAGATGGCTTAATTTCTCACAAACTGTAGCCTCAACTGAAAAGTTTAATAATAATCATATAAACAAAATGTGGTATAGATAATATGCATTTCAACAGTATAATCCTATTCTTTTGACGATGAAGCAAAATATCACTCAAGGAGTGAATGAAAGTTCTGGAAGATCAAAGAGTCTACAAGAACATCTAACACATAAATGTCTAACATCTCCTTTAATAAAGAAGCTTCTTTGTGAACTCAAATTTAAATTCAGTTAAAACTGAAGTCAGCGAAATTTCAGAAAGATCAATGGTCAATTAGAAGAATAGTACGTAAACTGCACTTCTTTATGTCTAACATCTCCTAAAGTAATTTCCTTGAACTCATTAATTTTCGGTCAATTATGAAGTAACTGGAAGTCATTAACCTCGTGGAAATATAATTATGTTCTCAAAATGAGAAGGATTAAACAAAGAGAAGAAATATAAGTTATAAGCCAGATTTATTAGGAGCTTCTTTGAGCCAAGGTGAATAAATTAAAGGGCAATTAATGCAGGAAAGCAAACAAAATGAAGCATATACCACACACTTTCATTCAAGCAGCTGACAAAGAAACATGGAATCTAATGCAAGCACATTTTTATAATAGTACTCCTAAAACTCAAGTGGTAAAATTGCAAATGGCATACAATTTAATTTGACTACATTCCTAAAAACCATGTCACTCAAGCAATTGCTATCTACTTCTCTTACGTCATTGCATAAATAAGAAACTCTACATTCTGTCTATGTACACAGAAAATATATTAAATGGCATCAAGTAGTCATCACGGGTAGTTATGAAAGATTAAGAGTAACATGACAATAATTATTAAAATGCAAATTAAATTGTTTAAGTAGACATTCTTTCTTGAGTCCCACGTAAAAATAAGGTGAAGAGTGGTTCCACGATGGTAATTACTTTGAAGAGTGTTTGGGAATGGTATTCTCATCATTTAAATAAAACAAAGAAAAATTGTTTGGTGTCAAAACCAAGTTATGCACGACTAAAATGCCATGACTAGACAATGAACTAGCTTTTAGACCTTTCATTTGGTGGTCGTTTGATCCTGAAGGCAGGGGGAACGCACAATTTTTGCATCCTATGGTACTCTGAAACTTGTTCTCCTGCGTTGTCTCCTTTTTGTCTGACTTCATCACAGGAGAGGTACCTTGTGATTCTGCCATCCTTTTAATGGGTGAATCTCCAAGTGATTCGATCTGTGAAACCTCTTGCACCTATGAATTTCCACCCAAAAAAAAAAATCCCGCACTTTTGTTCAGTATTGATAGGCCTAAGTTAATACTGTCATGAATGCTTAAAGACACAGTTGGTTTCTTCCATTCTTTCAGCTAGAAGCTGAAAGAACACTTGAGGAACGTAAGTGCTTTCATGATTTTAAAATGCAAACTCCATGATGCAGTTTACAATTTAAAATATGAAAAATTTGCACCTGAACTTTAGAAGCATGCAAGCACCCCAGATTATTACTCTCACAGGACATGTTAGTAACATCCTTGAGCACTGCTCTTCTTTTGCGCCGAACACCAACAGTAATAGTTGCGGAAGCATTACTTC
Source organism: Lagenaria siceraria (assembly GCA_002890555.2). Lineage (NCBI taxonomy): Eukaryota > Viridiplantae > Streptophyta > Magnoliopsida > Cucurbitales > Cucurbitaceae > Lagenaria > Lagenaria siceraria. The sequence continues at coordinate 19,027,086 of CM016490.1, forward strand.
CATCTAGCTGTGCTTGTTCAGAGTTTTCTGTATGACCACGTTTGCTCAATTCTTTGAGTGAAAGTTGTAATGAGGGTGAAATAGCTCCTAGTCTGCTCGAGGAATTAGACTGGGAGCGTGTGATTCTGACAGCAACCTTAATTTCTTTCATCATATTCAACAGATCTGTTGTGTGTGGACAAGCAAATGCACGGCTACAACTTCAACAACCTGCAGTTGTAACATTAAATTAATGTTCATGATAGGACAAACCATGGCATTTGAACTGGCAAAGATAATTTTGCTAACAATTTGAAATCGAAACTGCATCTGATACCTATATAAAAAGGAATTGAGCTCAGATATGTGCATGTTGATACAGAACCATGTTACGCCTATTTGAACAAAACCGAAATAACTTTACACTTCTACACATCGTTATTTTCTCTAAGAATATCCAGAAAATCCCTTGCTAAATTTTAATGTAACATTAATTCCGATTGGCTAACAGATTGGCTCTGCTATGAAATCACGATTTCATTTGCATTATCTGCCAGAGAAATGCTCAAGGATTTTAATCCGCAGATACAATCAAAATTCCTCCGATTAGAACTCACCTCCAGAACCTGAATTTCTTTCTTTCAGCAATAGAACAATATTGCAGCAAGGAGCAACCAACGCACAAAAAATCAGTCAAAGCTAATTGCAACATTTCAGGGAAATTTCAAGCTATCCAAATAATAATTCGCATGCACAAACATCAATTTCGATTAGCAGCTATCAACATACCAAGAAAAACTACAGAGTTCACAAAACAGGAAAACTCTGAAATCAAGTAATCATAAATGCAAGACAATGCCGCATATCGAAGAGCTCAAAGCAAAGCAAAACGAATCTTCTATTGAATCCAGAACTCACCTCATAATCAATCTACAACATGTGCGAGAGAGAAACGGAGTTAAACCGCAACTAAGCTTACAGCATCACAGGAAGCTCCATTCCAACATCTTCTCCGATCAGCCAGTCGACCATAGCTTTGAGTGCATAAAAATGGAATGAGACGGCGACCATAGGCGACGGAGCTAGCGTGTGAGGAACAGGGCGGAGGAGCGTCAACGTAAGAGGAGCGGGGAGAAGGAGCGGGAGGGAGATGGAGTTTTTTTGAACGAGTCGCCTACCGAACTGACATATAAATATCATTTGAATTAATAGGACAGTGACAAATATATCTACAATTTTTTTAATTTATTAATTATCACTATTGGATTACACGCAATAAAGAAAAATAGGTGTCAAACTTTACCTGTATGACTTTCTTCTTTAAAAGATAAATTTCAACTCTCTTTCCTACTATTGTTGTACTAAAAAATATATAATATATATAATTCAATAGTAATTGACATGTATTTTTTTTACCGTCAATGTTAGATCTTCATGCTCATTTGTTATACTAACAAAAATAAGTATGATCTTTAATTTTTTTTTTTAATTATTGACTTTTGAGATATTAATTAGTCGTATACATTTGTAATCAATAATTTTTCGATGTTATGTTAGTGGTCAAAATATTTGCCGATGGGAGAATCAAAACCCTAATTCAATGTTTAATAAACCAAATGTTACATATAAAACTATTTAAATTTTGATAAAATTACAAGTTAAGTTCCTAAACTTTTAAATTTGTATCTATTTGATTATTAACTTCACAAAGTGTCTAATAAGTCGATAAATTTAGAGTTATTTTAAAAAATTAATAATCTATCACATATATAATTCAGTTATAATAATAGTCTATATTTGATATTATTAAATCATCAAGCTTTTAATTTGGATCAATGCCCACTTAAACTTAAGAAATTGTTGCAATTAAACCTTTAAAAATGACATAATTCCACAAACATCCCACACTTACTATTGTTACAATTAAAATCTTGAATGATAGAATTGTCAAAATTTGATTTAATTTTTTAACTCTAAAAAAGTATAATATTAACCGTTATCATATTAAATAATTTGGTTTTGATGGTAACAATTTCAAATTTAGAAAATTTTATTGGAAAAAAAGTTACTTTATAATGAAGGATAAGTTGTGCATTTCACAATATTTAAGAGTTTAATTAAAAAATTATATACGTTATGAGACTGGTTTATCAAATTTAAGTTCCAATAGTGCAACTTAAGTAGGGCGATTTTGCAATTTCGCTAAATATTTGTAAGATATAAAGAAAATATCTAATTTAAGTTTAAAGTATAGGAGCTCCAATAAAATGAAATTAATAAATAAAAGGGAAATTAATGTAAATAGAAAAAATATCAAACTATTTACAAATGTAGAAAAATTTTACTGTCTATCCGTGATAGATCGCGATAGAATTCTATCACTTTCTATCGCTCAAGAAAATTAATTCTATCGCTTGAGCGATAGAAAGCGATAGAATTCTATCACAGTAAATTTTTTTTATATTTGTAAATAGTTTAGTTTATTTTTCTATATTTGAAAAGAGCCCTAAATAAATAAATAGAAGATTAACAAGTATTTCTTTTTTTTTTTTAAATCAAATCATTATCCAACAGAATTTTGATGATTAATAGTTGAGCACACATATAATTAAAAGATAATAATATCTTGTTGAGGATTAAAAAAGAAAATTAACAAAAAAAAAATGTATTCCTTAAAAAATAGGGCAAATATCAATTTATACTCCTAAACTTTAGGGTTATATCAATTTAAACTCCAAACTATTAATTGTATCAATTTAAACTCTGAACTTTCATAAGTGTGTCAATTTAAATCCAAAACTAATAATTGTATCAATGCAAACTCTGAACTTCCATAAATGTATCAATTTAAACCCTAAACTTTTATAAGCGTATCAATTAAACCTATTTAGATACACTTATAAAAATTTGGAGTTTAAATTGATATGCTTATAAAAGTTTAAGGTTTAAATTGAGACACTTATGAAAGTTCGGAGTTTAAATTGATATAATTATTAGTTAGGGGTCTAAATTTATACAATCCTAAAGTTTAGGGTTTAAATTGATACAATTAATAATTTGGAGTTTAAATTGATACAACTTCCGAAATTTAAGAATAAAAATGGATATTTGCCATAAAAAAAATAAAGTTAAATCATTAGATGATTAATGATGAATTGAAATAGTTGAGCAAATGAAATTACCTTGTTGATGATTAATATATATATATATATATATATATATATATATATAATAATAATAATAATAATAATAAAATAAATCAACTAAAAAAAATTAAAATGAAATATTAAAGGTAGAATATCCAAGTTAACCCTTACCCAATTATAGATTATTAAAAGACTACACTCAAGTGGTAAACGATCAGTGAATTTTAAATTACTGTTTAAAAATATTTTTTAATTAATAAAATGCAAGACAGCAAACCTATTTAAGAATATATTTTTTTAATACTAAAATAATATATTTTCTTAGAGAAAAAAAAAAAGTGTAAAAAAGAAAAACGAACAACGAGAGTTTCTAGAAAGAGCAGCTGATTTTAAAATTTCAAAATGATTATTCACATGCTATCAAATTATTCCTCTTCTTCTTCTCGATGTTCTTGAAACACTAAAAACTAGAAAGTCAAATTCAAGTTGGAAGTTAGTTATCATATTTCACATCTAAGATTAAAATAAAAAAAAGTTTAAATTAATTTTTTAAGTGTTTAAATAAATGTTTATAAGTATAAAAAGAAATTATTTATAAACACTTAGAAAGTCAATCTAAACGTACCCTACAAATTACAACCAACTCTACCAACTCTTATACATAGTTTTTGGACGTACCTTACCTATAAACTTCTAAATTTGTGTCTATACATAATTTTTTAACTTTAAAAAACATTTAATAGGTTCATGAATTTTCGATTTTTTTTGTGTGATTTCTAAAATATCAATATTTCATCCAATAAGTCTCTTACATTTTAAAAAAGGTTAAAAATTAAATGTTATATTATATATTAAGTTATAATGTATTTATTAACTATAAAATTGAAAATTTAAAGCTGACTAGAAAAAAATTGTCTAATGAAATGATTAATTTTAAAACATTTTTAATATTTCTAAAATTTTATTATATATAAAATTAAAAATTTGTAGATTTATTACACATTTTTAAGAGATCTATTAGAGTCAAAAATTGAAAAGTTAGAAATTTATTAGTCATAATTTTCAAAACTTACAGACTATAAATTATGTATTCGCATGCATATTAAAAAAATTATTTGTAAAAAAGTGAAAATTATAGATTAAAAAAAGTTGAAAATTAAAATAATATACAAATATATACATATATTGAATATATATATATATATATAACGTCATCACTTGAGGGGTATGACATTTAATAGATCAGCCCATAAAGGTAGATACGCTAAGAAAAAAAGTTAAAAAAATAAATGTTAAATTACAAGTTTAGTCTTTGAATTTTAAGGTTTTTATGTCTATTTAATCTCCGGACTTTCAAAATTATAATCTTTAGACACTCTTGAAAATTCAAGACTAAATAGATATAAACTTCAAAGTTTAGAGACTAAACTTGTAATTTAACCTTAAAAAAATTATTTTGAGTTGGAATTTTTTTTAAAGGTTAACCCTAAAGCTACTTTTCAAATCTTAAAAGCCCATTCATTTTTACCTTCTAAAATTCAAACTTTCAAATTACCTTAGATCATACAAATATAAAGGTTAAACTACAAGTCTAATTTTTAAACTCTCAATCTTATAATTAAAATGTCATTGAACTTCAAAACGTGCCTAATAGACCTATGAATTTTTTATTTTATGTTTAATAAGTTCTTAAAGTTTTGAAGTATAGAACTTATTAGTCGACTGAGCTTATAATTTATGAGTCGACTGAACTTATATCTTAACTGTAGAACTGCTGTGTTGATTAAACTTATAACTTAACTAAATTAAAACTTTGAAATGAACCAGCCAACCGTCACCTTGGCTAGTAGCCTAATATAGTATATTCATAGATAAGGGTTGAGATAGAAGGTGGTCCCAAAGAAAAGGGGTGGTTGGAGAAGGATAAGGGCACCCAATTTCAATAAATTTCAAATAGAAATACAAAGGGAAGAGAGAATTTTCAAATAATCACATTATTACCAAATTTGAAAGAGCCTAGAAAACAACAAGGCTCCGCTCCATTGCTATCATTTTCCCCACCTTTTCCTTTTTTTCTCACCACTTACCAGTATGTAGTCAACTTAGGATATGGAGGTTTCGTTTCATAACGGATAAATTTTAAGTTTATAAACACTATTTTTAAGTTTTATTTATGAATTTGTTTATTTTGTTGTTTACGTTCTAATAATGTTTTTATGTTCATGTCAAGGTTTGGATATTAAAAAATGAAATAGTTTATGAAAACTTGTTTTGTTTTTATAATTTGACTAAGAATTGAAATGTTATCCTAAGAAAGATGAGGACCGTTGTAAAGAAATTGTGAGAAAATAAATACAATTTTCAAGAACTTTAAATAAAAAATCAAGTGGTTATCAAACATAAAATACTAGTAGTGTTAAGTTATTGTTTGATATCTATTTGATTCTGGTTTCTAGGTGTTGAAAATTAAGGTTATACTATTTTCATCTTTAAATTTTTATGTAAAGCTGTCTATTTCTACCAACTTTTTCGAAAACTAAAACTCCATTTTGTAACCATTTTGATTTTGATTTTTGGTTGTTGAAAGTTAAGTCTAGTTTCTCTCATTTTTTTACAATGGTTTGCAATTTTTTTAAGTACAAGAATTGAATTCTTAGTCAAATTCCAAAAGCAAAAACAAGTTTTTTAAAAACTACTACTTTTTTTTTTTAGTTTTCAAAACTTGACTTGATTTTTGAAAACATTAGTAAAAAATAAATAACAAAGCAAGAAATTTAGAGGTGAAATAAACGTTTATGGACTTAATTTTCAAGAACTAAAAATTAAAAACTAAATAGTTACCAAACGGAGCTTAACATAACATTTTTTAAAAATTTGTACTTATTTTTATCTTTTGACTAACAATTCAAATATTTCAAATAGTTAGAAGGTTAGGAGAAATTAAACATAAATTTCAAAAGCGAAAAAGTAAAAATGAAATGGTTATTTAATTGTTCGTTTCCATAATTGAATTTCTATAGTTTTATTAATTTTTTATGATCTTAATTCTTTGATTAGGTCTCCAAAAAGTCTTAATTCTTTCCCATGGATAAGGTAGTGAGAGACAATTTCTTGGTGTCCAACGAAAACAATCACCTAAAAAGTTTATCAACAATTTGATATTGAAAAAGATATTTTGAAAAAAGACGTTTTCAGAATATTTAACCAAATTATGGAGTCGAAATAAACTAAATGGGTCAAATTTAAACTTTTGATTCTTTTTTTTTTTCTTTTTAAAAAAGTGGTAATTTAAACTAAAGGTGGCTTTTTCTAAATTATCTATTCTTTTAAAAGGGCCAATTTGGGGAGAGAGAAAAAAAAACTATTTTTTGGCATTTTCTTCACCTTTCCCTGTCTCCTATGCTAATCTCTCTCCATCGAGTAAATACAACTCATGTTTGACTAATTCCTTGGTGTTAGTGAACTCTTCTCATATTTTTATTCTATTGCTCTCAAACACTTAATAGAGACGAATATCTGAACTCTGAGTTGAAACTCAAGAATATGAATTTATACCAATTGAGCTATGTTTAGGCTGATTACGTACTCAAATGTTATTCTATTTTTCCTTTATAATCCTATTTCATAAATGAAGTAAAAAAAAGTGGGAATAAACAATACGTGCGCCCAAATTAACAATTAAAAGACTTGATCTCTCCCTTTTCAACTAAGTCTTTCAAAATATACAACTTCAACTTACATAAAGGTAAAGCAGGAGCAAACATGGTAACAACTAATATTTTGAGTGTTGAGCTACAAATCTGTTTGTGAGAAGCAGCTTTCAAGGTAGATCTTGGTTGGTGTAGGATAATATAATCTCTTGATTTTTCAACAAATCACAGCCTCTAAATAAAGATGCAACTCTAAATCACTTCTTCCATTGGGGCAACCTTTGGACCACAACCTGTAACCAATGGTCCACCTATATTAATGGAAGGAAGGGGCACTAGAGCAAGGACAGAACGAAGAAGGAGAAAGACAATTGTTTATTGTCTCTCCTTTTATCTTAGATTCAAAATCTTACCTAAATTAAGAATTAAGAATTTTGTCCTTTGTTTCAAAAATACCCCTATAGACATTTGAAAGTCATAAATTAACTTTGATCTTTTGTATACGTGTCTTGAGTAGAAATCTATTAGAATGTTGAATGGAAATCAAGACCTCGAACGTTGTGGTGTGACCTGGAACGGAAATTTGAGACCGCTGCCACAGCATTCCAGGTCATCGTCACATTATTCAAACCAAGTATCAATTTTCGTTCAACATTCTAAGGGAATTCTACTTTAAGGTGGTTGATTTTGAAGTATTTATACCATATGGGTAATATTGTAACTTTTAAAAAAATAGAAGTATTTTTTTAACAATGAAAAAAGTTTATGGTATTTATTGTAATTTAGCCTATATATAAAGTTTGAAGTAAAATTATGTCCCACCATATCAAAATTGGCTTTGCCATGTGCCAGAGAGCTTGCCTTTAATCAAAAGGCAGTCTAATAATGTTGAGGACATCTAGGGCTATCATGGATCTTATATTTTCAATGCAATGATAGAAGGATTGTCATGTAGATCTGAACAAATAAGCAAACAGGTACTAAGATGATGGGTTCTTGGCAGTACCTTGCCAGAGTTCTCTTTATTGCCAACAATTGTCTGACAAGCAAGCCTCCAACTTTCGGGTTTCTGAATTGTCACAACCAACGTTAATATTGCTCCATGCGAAAAATGATGAATGAAAAACTTTAAGAAACATGAAAAAAAATCAGGCTCCCGACACTATTTCAGAAAGTTGAAGTTATTAGATTAAAATTGATTGAACAGTTCAAACAATTCCTTAATGCTTGTTTACCTGGACTATTATTTTGCTTGGGCTAACAATAGAAAAACAGTGATGAAGTTATTATAAGCCCTATCATAACTTGGCCCTACATATGAAGTTTTGGGGATAAAATGTTTTCTTACTGGACTGTTAAGGAGATTAGCATAATACATAGACGGGTATTGAAAAGGTCTATATTGGGAAGTGGGAACTTTTTTTTAGTACAACAAATGTGGACTATGGAAATTTGAACCTCCAACCACAAAGGGAGGAATACCTGTCAATTACCACTGAGCAATGCACATGTTGACCTATATTAAAAACTAGTTCATAATAACGCAAAATGAGAAGTACCATGGTGAATAAAATGGTTTTAGAAGAACAGAAGAGGATGAGAAAGAGAGATAGGTCTATCAATTACTGGCATACCTTCTTCAGGTAACGGACTTCAGTATTTGTTCTCTCATTCAATAGATCCTTCCCATCAATTATCTGCACAAAGATGTAGAGACCCTCATCAGATATCCATTTCTTTGTATTAATAAGAAAAGATATGCACATCTCTGTCCTCTGCTTTAAATTTTCCTCTACCTATAATCTATACTCAAGAAGACATGTGCTGCAGTGATGAAAAAAGAAAATTCAATCAATAAATTATTTAGGTCCGTTTGGTAACTATTTAATTTTTTGTTTTTGAAAATTAAGCCTATTTCCTTCCAATTTCTTACCATGTTTTCTCTCTTTCATTAATAAGATAGTTGAATTCTTAGCCAAATTTCAAAAATAAAAACAAGTTTTTAAAAACTACTTTTACTAACTTGACTTGTTTGGTTGAAAACATTGGTAAAAAGTAGATGATAAAGCAAGAAGTTCAAGATGGAAAGAGTGTTTATAGACTTAATGTTCAAAAACTAAAAACCAAAAACCAAATGGTTACCAATTGAGACCTTAAAGGTAAACATTTGTATGATTGAACCAAAAAAACAGCATCAAGAAACGGCATCTTTTCCCACTGTTTTGCAATCATAAAAATCCAATTTTTAGCCTATGAGTGAACTCTCTAATCTCCAGTTTTCTATCTCAATTATTTACAACTTTGACGTGCATTTGTTCTGCTTCGTCCAGAAGAAGCAGACCACAATCTGACCTCCAACATCAAAGGAGGCAACATCATTTTATGTTACTTCACCAGTAGGCTAGCAGAAAAAGCAGTGGTCAGAGCAGAAGTACTGGTGCTCTAACTGCAAGGGTATGCCAGGAAAATACCTCCACAATACAGGTCCCGCAACTTCCACCACCACCACAGTTCATCAATTTTCCCTGAGAACATTTGGAGGCATTTCAATGACTCATCATGCAAGAAAACACAGACGAGATTGATCAAGTAGTTAAAACATAAGATTATTTTCATTGTTAAATGTCACTACTAAACTCCTCCGGTCATGTGGGCTTAGAAATTTGCACAAGATAAGAAATGAAACAACAGGCATTCATACCTAGGGATCTCTTGCTTCTTATAACATGTTAAACTTAAGTTGATAGGTTATGATAAATGTAACATTTTATCAATACGTAGGCAATTGTTGATTAATCATCAAAACAATGAATATTGACTTATTTAGGTTCCATTTGACAACAATTTCATTTTGCTTTTTTTTTTTCTTACAATTTCTTTACTATGATTTTACATTTATTAAGAAACATTTGAATTCTTAACCAAATTTTTTTTTATAAAAAAAAAAATTGCATCTTAAAGTGGATTTTAAAGTATTTTTAGAAAGTATGTAACAAAACAAACTATAGTCGAAGTAGTGTTTTTAAACTTAATTTTTAAAAATCAAATTGTTATGGGTAATTTTGGACCAAAAGAATAAATCTAATAAATAAGAGAAAAAAGAAGTTGGACCGAGGTCAAGGCAAGACTAATTGGCCAAGGGAAGGGAGTTGGGCCTTTGGCCCGACCCACCCCTCAACCTCCGTGGCCAACCTCCTCCCGAGGTTGAGGAGCCCTATCAACATACAGGACGTGTGCAGCACACCCACAATCCAATATGATCTTATTAGATTATCAGTTAACCAAATTCCATAAAGAGACAAGAGAAGGCCTAGGTCAATCCCCTCTATAAATAATCATTATCTCTCACACAAGTAACTTGAATCCTACTCTCGAACTCCCAAGCTTCTGCACTCTTTCACTCGTGGCAAGCACCCACTGGTGTGCATGTTTTCTCTTTTGTAGACCACATTCTTTCCATCTTAAAACAAATCCACTATTGATGTCAATGAAGGTCATGTGTATTTCCTATCATGTTAAAAACTTTTTTTTTTCAAAAATTAACGTGGATTTTAAAAGTGATTTTAGAAAGTATATAACAAAGTAAACTAGGGTGGAAGTAGTGTTTTTAAGCTTAATTTTCAAAATCCAAATACTATTAGACATGCCTTAATTTAAGCGATTACTCAAGTCTGTAGGCCTTACTGGATTGAACCATGTAAACTTTATCGAAATTGTTGAGAATAAAGACTGACTTGTAAAGGCCAGGGTCTATAACATGGTTTAACTGAGACGTGATGATCAGACAGAGTAAGGCGTCCTCCCAAATATGGTATTCTAATATCAGTTCAAATTCATTTAAAAGGTTTCAAGAACCAGTCATCATTATCCAATACCGTCGTAGACAAACTCCACGATCATTGCATATCATGCTTTCCTTCACATTACTAGAAGTTGATGAAAATGACATTAATGAACCACTATACTCCTTGCGATGGCTAAATCTTTGCAGTGTTGGGGCAACATACGAATCGGTTCAATAATAAATCACAATTCACAACACACTACATATTGTGCAGAAATCAAAACTTACATAGGGGGCGTACAACTCGATTTTGTTATCCAGCATTATATTCCTCAACAGCTTCTCGCCGCTTATCGCCTTGACCGTGTCCACCGGAAACGATCCATCGCTTCCCGGCTTCGGCTGTTCGAACCAAAGAACCACAAACATCAAACAGTCACCAAACAACAAAATCCACGGAACTAAACTCAAATTACCGATAACAAATTCTTCCACGGGAAGTTACCCCAATAAATTCAAGCTCGATCTCAGGCTTTTCGGCAGGAGTCGACAGTAATGGCTCCGAAGAATTTGAAGCGATGGAGAGCGGCCTGGTCGGTCTCCGATTAGGGAAGTATCCGATGAGGCATGGGCGATTCACACTGTCGGAGGGAAATTCCGGCTGCCGGAGTGATAAAAAAGCGGTGGTGACATTTAGGGAAGCCATAGCATTATCCTCCTCCCTCAGCTCGACCAGTCGGAAGTTTCTGAGTCATTCATCAGTTATTTACTTCTTTTGCTTTTCTTCTTTCTTTTGTTGGTAAATTCTACGCCTCGAGTTTGTAGGGGTAATTTCGTAAATTTGCCGTGTGATTGCGGCCAATTTTCAAAAAGTGACTTCTAGAGAGGGCGGGAAGTTGTGGGTTTTGCCGTTTATGTATGTACCATATTTTTTGGGATTTTTGTACGAATTAATTTGGGAAAATCAAATTTGATCGGTTTTTCAAAGCACGACTTTCTAACATTTTCGCTGTTGTTATTTACCCTTTTTGGATTAATTTTTTTCTTTTACCGTTTTTATTTGGATTTTAGCTTACTTTCTTGCTCTTACTTTCGTTCTTGCTCACTTTTACGCTTTTACCCTCTACACTTGACCTGTTTAACCTCTAGAAAAATTGATCTATTTTATTATCATAGATAGTCAAGTGTCGTCAAGTGAAGAAAATACAACTACATTCATTGTCGTTGTTACTATTGTCAAAGATGAATTAAAAGGAAGGGAGAGTTGTCGTTTCAAAGACAGAATACAAAAAATGATCTAGAAAAAAATACCAGGGAAGAAAATTTTAGAGAGAGAACTAGAACAAAAATTGAGAGTGAAAAAAATAAATGAATATAAAAAAACATTTGAAAAGAGTTATAAATCGTTATTTTAAAAAACTAGGTCAAATAATATTTTAACCCAATTTTTTTTGTCAATCTATCAAAAAAATCCATATTTTTTCAGAGGAAAAAAAATTAATTTATAGTTTTTAACCTATAAATTGAGTCAATTATAATGTGTAACTAATAATTTTAGGGAAATTATTATAAATAAAATTTTTTTTACTGTTTATCAGTAATAGACCGCGATATAATTCTATCGTTTGAGCCTCTATCGCTTGAGCAATAGAAAAGGTGACTCAAGCGATAGAATTATATCTACGCTGATAGACAGTAAAATTTTTCTATATTTGTAAATAGTTTAGCTCATAATAATATACTCTAACTAGTAAAAAAAATCATAAATTGTAATAGAACGATAAGTACGTGGATCATTCAATATTTAGGTTGTCCACTTATACACACACATATAGACCATGAAGTCCATGTTTTGAAACCACATCTCCTTCATGTTGTTTGGTTAAAAAATGAGGTAGTCACCTTAAATCAATGTTGTCTTTTTTAAAAAAATTATTTTTAACGTGTTAATTTTGAGAATAAATTTAAATTAAATGGATGTAAAATTTAGTTTAGATAAGAGAATCAAATTTCTATCAATCTCAGAGATTGATAATACACCCTCTATTCTTATTAATAATTCCCAAATTTAGATTTCATTATAAATGTATTTTTTCTAACGAAAAAGTTTAATAATGTATATGTCCATTTAATTATAAGTAGTTTTTAAAAGTATCCCATTATGTTTGTTATATATATATATATATTTTGCTCAATTGTTTCAAATTAACTTTCAGTAGCCATAAATAATAATAATAATAATAAATAGCTTTCAGTGAAATTGAAGGAATGAAAAAGTCTATTAATATCTCTAAAATTTTGTAGTTGTATTCGTTATACTTCATATTTGATGATTATATTAGTCAAAATCATAAACTTGTATAATTGAATTAATTTAGACTTTTTTTAGAATTTTGTTTTAAAAATTATTAACACATAATTTTTACATGTATATAAAACTTATTTAAATGCACAGTAACATAATATTCAAGATAAAGCTTTAATCAAATGCATATAGTAGAGGACAGTCATTAATTTGAATAGATTATATATATATATATATATATATATATATATATATATTCTTTTATTTTTTCTTTATTTAGATATGATAACTTTTCATGTATAGAATTTTGTGAGAAGAATAAACTAATTTAGGTGATTTTGAGATCATTTTAAATTAAAAAAACAAAGTGAAAATAAATATAAGTTAATTCATAAAAATCCTAAATTGATGAGCTTAAAATTAATAAGATTATTAATTTCCTAATTTTAATCATACAATCTTAAAGTTTTAAATTAGAGTTATAAATGAATATTTTCCAATAAAATTCCAGTAATTCGCATATTGGTAACTTTAAAAAACAATTTAAATTATTGCTTTTTTAAATATGCTATTTTTGAGCATTGTCTATCAATCACTTTCAAACTGTCCCGTCCCATGTATCGAAGTCCACAATATTCTGAAAATAAATAAAATAAAAAAGTCCATAATATTCTCTTCCATTACCAGTCATTTCTGAATTTGACGTGTAAAATTTTGTAAATATCTTTCTTTTTGTTAGATCTAAAATGAAAATAGATTAATTGGACTAAAATTAACGACCCTTATTAAATTCAAATGTAAATTAAAAAATTAATGAAAATGGCTTTTTAATTTTTTGTAATTAATGAAGTTATTGTTTGAAATTTAAGACCCTAATTTTTCAATTAATACGCTAACACGAACATGAATATTCGGTTCCTCTTTCGTTATTATTATATATATATATTGAACGAATATTTAATTTCTCTTTAATTGTTTTGTCAAGTCAATATTTTATTATTAAAAAAATCATGCAATAAAGAATTTTGAGAAAATTCAATATACGGAATAAATAGCTCGAAATTGACATATCACGAAGAAAAAATGGCTTAACATATGGAGGGGTTTAATAATTTAATAGCTGATTGGCAAAGGACCACAATGTGGTAGTTGGTAGTTGGGGGTGGGGGTGGGAGTGCAAATAATAAGATCTACAAGGGTATATAGAAAAATTATAATAAGGGTTATACTTAGGGCTAGATGTGCTAGCCCATTCTCTCGACTCTTTGAGATTCAATCGATGGGTAACTCTCAAATAATATTCTAACTCAATAAAGTTGTTTTATTGTTTTTTTTACAATCATTAGATTTTTGTTGAAAATATATATAATTTTAATAATTGTTGGATGGATGCATCCTTTTGCTATCTCTCACGACCCCGTCACTAGAAAATTGGAAGGTCACAATCTACCCTCTACAATTTCAAATGTGAAATGGTGCTAAAGTAGAATCCGCAACTAGAAAAAATGATTGCTAATCAAGACTTGAGTCATCTTGAAGTAAGTCAAGTCACATACTCAACAACGTCTCGCTCTGAATTGTGGAATTGAAACACAAACTAATAACTTCAAACACTAGATCTGCAAATCTACGTGTATTCCAAAATGTAGGTCTTCTTCAATCAGGTTCTCAAACCAATTAGGAAACTTCAAAAGACCAAACGATTTAATAGACAAATTAAATTATATAAATATACATCGTTATACTAATTTGTAAGCCTCCTCAAACATACATTACTAGAAAATATCACACATACTAATTTTAAAAAAGACTTGCATTCAATTAAATTATGTTGAAAAAAATGGGAATAATTTAAGGTTGGTTTAGTATGCAATTTAGAATTTTCAAATTCACTCAATCAAATGTGAGGGATTTGTTTTTGAAAACTATATATATATATATATATATATATATATATATTTTGTGTAGTCCAAATAAATACTATGGTTGTTTTCAAATATAACCAAATAAGCCAACTTATTTACAAATATAGCAAAATGTCACTGTAAACTTATTTACAAATATAGCAAAATGTCACTGTATATTAGTGATAGATGGTGATAGACAGAGTGATATATGATAATAGTTTATCACTAATAGACAATGATATTTTGCTGTATTTAAAAATATTTATAGTAGTTTTACCATTTAAAACAATTACCCTAAATACTAATAGAAATATTTTAAAATCATATAAAATGATTGATGTTTTTAATGTTGGGAGATTTTGAATTTGAAAATTTGAAAATGTAAAATCACATTGAGAAAATAAGAACTTTGATAAATACAATTTTCATGTTGTAAACTCATTTAATTTTTGTTAAATTAACATATGTACAATATATTATAAACTATATGATATCATAAAATAATAACCATCTAAAATCTAAAACATAAAACATGTTCATAAATCAATAAATAATAATTGAGATTGAACCAGTTAGAACTATTTTGTTAAGGTTTTTAAATATATTATCAAACGCATTTTGAACCACGGTTCAAATTGAAACAATCTCTAAATCTACTGATCTACTGTTGAAACACATATCTAAAACATCAAAAATATGAAAATACAACCCTGTTTTATTAACTTTCAAAATTTTATTTACTTTTCAAATACTAACCAAACTTGCTTTAGAATTTGAAAAGTGTGAAAGTTGTGGAGGATTGAAATTTTTTAATAGTAATAATTACTTCATAGGTCCTATAATATATAAGGTATGCTATTTATGTTGTTTTTTTCCAAAAAGAAAAAGGATATGCTATTTGTGTTGAAAAATTGAAAATAGTGGTTTGAATGTGACATCTCTCCCTATATACTATGGTGGGACTTTGTTACTACTCATAGCTCAAACATCTTCCCTTTTTCATTCCACAATGTTTCATCATTTTTGGAATTATTTATTCTTTTTAACCTCTTTATCAACAAATTCAAAACTAGCATACCCTATCTTTCTAACCCCAATTTGAGTATCTAATTGTTTTTTTCTTTCTATATTTCTTTCTCAATTTGGGTTTATTGTTTGAATTTTAATATTTTCCATTTTTATAGGAAAAAAAAACATATAAATAAATGTAAATTGAAAAGTTTTTCCAGGTAGAAAAAATGTCAAACTATTTACAGAAAATAGCAAAAAAAACACTGATAGATATTGATAGACTTTTATCAGCATGTATCAATGATAGACTTCTATCATTTCTATCACTGATAGACCTTAATAGACTTCTATCAACGTCTATCATAACTATCTAAAAATTCTGTTATTTTGTGTAAATAATTTCCCTTATTTTTCTATTTTTAAAAGTTCCCCAGGTAAATTTGTATTTTGTTCGTTTTTCTACCTTGTGAGTTTTATAATTCGTGAGAGACTTGTTCCAATAATATAATTGAGATGGAATGAAGATTACCCCTCTTTATTGTGTTTTCACATTGATGGTTTTTATTTAAGGCGGTTTTCAAATATAGAAAAATTAGTCAAACTATTTACAAATATAAAATTTTTTTACTGTCGATATTTATAAATAGTTTGATATTTTTTTTCTGTTTATAGTAATTTCTCTTTTATTTATATACCCTATCAAAATTTCTTTCAAATTATTATAAAGTCAACTTAAAAAATTATTATGAAAACAACATACCCTATGGGGCAGTTTATTTGAAAGTTCTTCTAGGAAAAAAGAAAAGTCTAGCATATAAAATATGTTTTATTATATTTTGGAAAAACTTCAAATAAATTTTGTCCTTTTACTTTTACAAATAGTCTTTTTTTTCTTTTCTTTTCTTTTCTTTTTTCACTTGTTTTCGCAAAGAGTTTGTTTTTTAAGCCAAAAAATTATTCTTCCTCTGAAAATAAAGATTCAGTCAATTGTATACGCCACGTTTGATATTTAATTTCTTAAAGTTAAAAGCTATTTTTTTTAGGATAATTATTTTAAATGGTAAAACTACTCTAAATATCAAATGTAATAAAATGTAGATAGACATTGATAGATATCTATCCGTGTTTATCACTAACAGACAATGATAGATGATAATAGTATATCAATGTCTATCGTGATAGATAGTAATAATTTGATATATTTGAAAATAACTTATTTATTTATTTTTTTAAAAAAATATTTTCAAAATTTAAGCGAAGTCTTACAAATTAAAATTAAAATAATTTTTATTTGAACAAACATAATTTAAAATTAATAAGAAAGGAAAAAAAATCAATTTAGACTTTAAACTTGTATTAATTTAAACTTTAAGGTTTCAATTTCATTAAATTTGACCATAACTTAAATACTATTATAAATTTTACTCTTGTTTCAATTTTCGTTAATTCGCTCACTAAATTTAGTAGAAAATAGTGTAAAAGTCATTGCAATTAAACTCATTAATTGCAATAAAATTAAACTTGACAAAAAATCAGTTTGATCAATGCACACGTTAACCATTGAATAACTTTGTCAAAATTCATAAATCCCAACCTAATAAAAAATACTCAAATATATATATATTTATATATATATATATATATATTATACTTTTATCAATTTTGTACTCTACATATTTATTGGAATTCATTGAAAGCATAAAAAATAAGTTTTTTTTTCTTTCTTAAATGATATTTAGAGTGAAAACTTATTTAATTAGAGTCTTAAATTACAACACTTTTTAAAGTTTAAGGTTAAGATTGCAACATTATTTAAATTTGAGGTATATATTTAATGAAAATAAAAGGCCAACGTTTAGATTGATACAACTTGACAAGTTTTTTTAAAAAAAAAAAAAAAACAAAGGATTATTAATGGGTCCTACATAAATTTCCTAGTACTACTCATGTGTCACCATAGTCATAAAGTACTTTTTAATAATTTTTATTTTAAAGAATAAACTTCCCAACATTTCTTAACTATATTAATGTTAAGTAATTTGTGTCAAAGAGTAAAGTACATTTCAATTAATGCGAAGGCTAATGATTTGAAGGAGTAGACTTCACATTAGCCAGTAGATTTTCATGCAAGAAAATTTATTATAATATAATTTTATTGGTTATTATTATTACTATTATTATTATTATTATTATATATATATATAATTGTTGGTATTGAAAATCCATTTCACTAAACTAAATAATGGGCTAATAATAATTATATGATCTATTATTAGAAGTAAAATTAATGAAGCTCAGAAAAGTTAACACGTTTATATAGATATACTGTATGTTGTGTTTAATTATTTGAATGATAAGAAATAACAAAAAAAATATTTTTTTCATAAAAAAATAAACAAACTTTATTTGGAAAATGATGGGGAAATAAATGAAAATTAATGTAAGATTTTCAGTTAATTACTCAAGTCTCATAAGTTCATAACTCGTAATTAATAGGTGAATAATTGACCCTTAAACTACACACATAAATTAAATAAATGCAATAATCACTCTTCATTAATAATTACGAAAGATTTTTTTTTTTTTTAGTTCTAATAATTACTAAAGTCACATATAGCTATTTATAGTGTTTGGCAAGATTTTCTTTTTCCATTTTTTAGTTATTATTGACTATTTTCTTGAACATGTATGTTCAGCAATATTAAAAAAAAAAAAAATTGAATACATATTTTGAAAATAAAAATAAAAAAGTGCCATTATAAACTATTTTAATTTGTCGTTTGTGTTCAAAATTAATGTGGATTTATAACCAAAATTTTAAAAAGAAAAAAAAAAGTTGGTAAAGAACTATTATTTTTCTAATCAGCTTAAATTTAATACAATATGATGTTTATGATAAATAATAAACAAAACAAAATGATAAAGTTCCTTTGAACATTTTTAAGACATCGCTTACAACCAAAGCGCTGTATTTAAATAATAATGACAACACTAAACATAATAAACATAATAATAATTAGAAAGAAAAACTACCATACACATACATTATGGTTTAAATAACACGTTGATACCATTATTTTAACTCTGATTTATTTTAATACTGTCTCATTTCAAAATATATACTTTTAAAATGTTTGACTCTTTATTTTCATTTTCATCTAATTTTATAGATCTTCATTTTTAGCATGACACTTCATTTATTAATTTTTTTAAAATATAGTTATAAATCTGTATAAAGGATTTTTGGTTGTATATAAATTTTATGTTTAAAGTCTTAAAAATAGAAATCAAAATAGTCACATCAAAATGTTTGAAATCATATTAATTTAATGGAAATTTTTAAAAATAGAAAAATAAGAAAAAACTATTTACACAAAATAATAAAATTTTTAGATAGTTATGATAAACGCTGATAAAAGTCTATCAAATATCTAGCAGTATTTTCTTTGCTATTTTTTTGTAAATAGTTTAATATTTTTTCTATCTGTAAAATTTTTTTCAATTTAATATAAAATAATTACTGCATGCAATATAAAAAATTTAAAACAAAATTCTTTCGAAAAAAAGAGTACTTTTTGAATTAAAATAATAATAAAATAATAAAATCTTAAGTTTCACATCTACCAATCATTCTCCATATAGAAGAAAATAATGAATAATTTGATTCATGAACGTGGCAAATAACTCCAAATGTGGCTTTCAATCTTATGATGATGATGCACAACAAATAATGCCACCAACCTTAGTTTAATAATGTGATGGAACTAAAGTGCTTTTTCACTTTGCATCTTTTTTTTTTTTAATAACAATGTTTTTTTTTAATATAAGGTTAAGATTTGGTACATTTGTCACGCCCTCCTCCAATAACAATGGATTCAATCCACTTTCATTTTTATTTCTCAATCTCATATATATCATAGTTTAATTAATTAATTATCTTATAATATAATGGGTGTGACAATGAAAAGCCTTACCCAAATGGAATCCACCTCATTTATTCATTTATTTATGTTCATCATTCTATGGTTGCTTCTTTTATTCAACCCAACAAGATGAGTGGCAAATGATCATGGATTTAATAAGGGTGTTTATGTCATTTTCAAGGAAACATTTAATGTTGATGTTACATTAGGTAGATATTTATATTTCCAAAATGAACATATTATTATATTTCTTTATTCTTTTTTAATTTAAGATGAGGATTTGATTTAATATTTTACCTTTTAGTTGAAGACATATGTTTAAATTAATTGAGCTACGTTGAGATTAACTATTATATTTCTTTTTGAATTTTGGCATTTTGACTGCTTTCTCTTTTTTCTTTACTCGTATATGCTTCATATACAACAGAAAAAATTATTTCCATTTAAAATATTTTTGACGAATTTAATGGCGAGTTAACTTTTAAAAAGAAAAAAGAAAAAAAAGAAAAAAAAAGAAAGAAAATAAAAGATTGTGCTAAGTTTTGAGATATGTCTAATAGGTTATTTAATTTTAATAAAGTTTATAGATATCAAAATTGTTAATTTTGTATCTAATAAGTTTGTAAGTTAATTACATGTCACATGAGTATTTAAATTTTATAATTTTATGTCTAAATTGTCATATTTAACCCTTAAGAAAACTAGCTAGAATTTTAGGACAAAATTTTGATAGGTCAAAGTCATATAATAGGTTTGTCAATTTAAAAAAAGTCAAATTTATTAGACACAATTTATAGTTCAGGGTCGTCTTAGACACTTTTAAACTCCATTGACTTATTAGACACAATATTCAAAATTTAGGGGTTTATTAAACATTTGCTTAAAATTTGAAGACTTATTTAATGTAAATATTTAAATTTGAATAAAATAGATCAATTAGTTTTTTTTTTAAAATTTGAATATATTAGGAATCTATTAGACATAAAATTTAAAGTTTATGACCTATTAAACATTTTAAAAATATCCATAAAACAATTAGATACAAAATTAAAAGTTCACGGATATATTACAAGCTTTTGAAAGGTCAAGAACGAAATCGATACAAACTTCAAAATTTAAGAATTAAACTTGTAATTTAACTAAATGAAAAAAATGTGATATTTATAATAACAAAAAAATAAAAGTAACAAATATTTACAATTTTTTTCTAACCCAAGCATGGGAAATTTTTTAAATATAAGGCAACAAATGTGGATGACATATTGAATGAAGCCTTTTTTTTTTTTTATGTTCTCACTGCCACTAAACCAACTCACGATGGATCAACACGTAACAATTTTTAAGCCATAGACTTTCAAATTTATAACAATTTAGTCATTGTGAAAATTTTCATTAAAACTTAATTGTCAATTTTTGGTTATATGTAACAATTTAGTGTTTAAAATTTATAAACAAACTTATCCCTTAATCGGTTGTCCAATCTATATGTGTACAAAAATTCATTAAATCATAATAGTATTTTTCACAATTAAGAGTGTCGTTTAGATTAACTTTCTAAATATTTAAATAAGTATTTACAGATGAAAAAAATTGTTTATAAACCCTTAAAAAATCAATTCAAACAACTCTACAACTAAATTATTACTCCCTAAAGCCAAAACTTGAATTTACCATTTTGGAAGAATAGTTTACTCTACATAGACATATTATATATATATATATTTTTTTTCCGGACAAAGTTACATTAAAAAAATAAAATAGATAGAGAATTGCTGACATCCTCCTCGTATTCCCTATACTGAAGAACCCCAAAAAGAAATATAAAATAAAAATCCAAACTTTGCAACTTCACCGAGAGAGAGAACACAGAGGGCCAGCAGAACAGAAGGAAGAAAGAAAGAAAGAAAGAAAAAAGCTCCATTAAATTTGCACAGAACACATGCCAACTTTTGCTTTTTATTACCCTCATTTCTCTCTCCAAAAAAGGAGCTTGATTCTCTCTGCTATAATTTGTTTATTTATTCATTTTTTTTCTCCCTCTTCCCTTTTTCCCCCTTTATAATTGTTTTTCTTTTCACAAATCTTTAATTTCCTTTTTCTTTTTCTTGTGTTGCCCCTGAAAAATTGAGCTCCCCCCACTTCTTTTTTTGGGTTTTTGCTTTCTCCCCCCACTGTTCCTTCCTCCTCTCTCTCTGTTTTGTGTGATGGGGGCAGTTTTAATGGAGTGGCTGTACTACTGATAAATGGCTCAGCACAGTATGCTAACCAATGTCAACAGCGACTCCAACAAAGACTATGTTTGTAAAAATTCCACTGACCCACATCCACAATTACCTGCCAATCCAATCTTCCATGATTTTTTAGGCATGAAAAACCCTGATACTACTCCTCTGGTTTTTGCTCCCCGGACGGCGGCGGATTTGCGATCGTCGGAACCCTCTCCGGCTGCCTCCGCCTCCCGTGGCCCTTCTTCAAGCGGTGGTCGTGGCCCCATCTCTACTACCTCAGATCTTGCTTCTGGTCTCTCTCTTATTTGATGATTTGTTACTTTGTTTCTTACTTACATGCTTCATTTTGAAAGACTGTGGGTTTTAACTTTTGGGGTGTGATGTTGGGTCTTTTTGCTTTCTTTTACTTGAAAGAACAGGAAGAAAGTATTGGGTCTTTTGGGATTTTTTTTTTGGGAATGATTAGTAGTTTGATCATCATATGGTGAGCCAGAGTGTGGTTATTGTTATTGCCCCATTTTGATTTTGGGTTTGTTTTTTTGTTAATACCCCCTTTTTTGGTCATTTTCTTTTGTTAATTTATACTATTTTTATTCTTCCCCTGAGTTGGTGAATGATTTGGTGTGTTTTCTGGTCTGGTTTCATGGAGGTTAGGAATGGAGTTTGTAGCTTTGAGCATTTTTGTGTTCTTTGTTTATGCATTTTCTCTTACATGTCTGAATGTTTGACTTTGAGTGAGAAATTTATTGTGAACTTAACCAAATAATGGGCATTGACATTTGAGTATTGAGATGGATTGACCTGGACTTCTTCTAACAACTCAAAATTCGCTATGAGTTTGTATGTTTACTGACTTGGAAATTGGTGTATGAGTGCAAAGTTTGATCCCTTTTCTCATTGGTATGAGTAGACCGACAGGTAGGGAGTCATCTTGAAGGCGTTCCGTTCTATGGTCCGAGGGGCGATATCTCCACGACGGAGATTCATAGTAGGATTATAGGAAGCAAGAGAAGCATATCGGATTCTGCTTTTATGGGATCGTACCGAGATGGAGTTCCACACATGCCTTCCGAGTCGCATCATAATAGCTTGCATCTAATGAAGGTTTCAATTGATATTGCCTTTTTGTAGTTGCTGAAAGAAAAACTACTTTACCTGCTGCACCCCCTATTTAGTGATATTGTTGTGTTTTAACCCAGACATTACGAAATGGAGCAGGCGGGGAGCGAAACCGAAGATCCAATGATGATGAAGTGACGCTTGGGATGCAGCATCCAATGAGGCCGAACTCTGCATCGCTTATATTTCAATCTCATATTGGAAGTGGCAGTAGGCTTGATGCTGATGGTACCAAGTGGGAGAGATCCACGCTTATGAACATCGGTCCTTCTCCGGCAGTACAGTGCTCTCCCCGGGGGACGTTGGTACCTTTTCCCCCTCAGTTACCTACAAATAGATTCAGAGATGCCAATGTTATTCCCCCAAATATATCTCAATCAGCTGCAGATGAGGGATCTCGAACTGGAATGAAAGGTCCTGGAATCTTGAGTTCGAGTCATCCCGGTGGTGTAACCTCTGAACGAAACTCATCTATCCTACTCCCAAGTTGCAGCTTGCAAAAGTCCGGGACTAATATCGTGGAGCATGAAGCCTGTATTCCTTCAAGGTAAAGCCTGTGTCGATAACTAAATTTAGTTTCTCTGTCACATTTGCAATAAGCCAGCTTTAGGAAAATGCAATTCTTTGTGCTACTCATCATGTTGACTTGTTATGGCAGTCGACGTGGTCTTACATCTGCTAATCGGCAGATGACAATATTTTATGGTGGCCAAGCTCATGTCTTCGATGACGTTCATCCAAACAAGGTTCATGTTCTAAATTACATGGTTTTGAGCACATGTTTGTCCTTCTCTTACTATCCAAGTGAGTGATGGTGGCAAGTACTTGATAATAATAGCTAAACTCAACGTTATCATATGACACATTTCACAAAAATAGAAGTCTAGCAACTTCATAATCGTAATGATTTTCCATATTTTACCAAATTGTGTAAACTGTAAGCCTCTCTAAGGTTGGTGTAACATGGTAGGAAAAGGTCAACCGTTCTTGAGATGGTTTTCCCTCAATGTGCTTGTAAGACTTAATGTTCGTATTACGTCGGCACTGATAATCTGTCACACGGCTCATTCCTAATGGCATGCCATGAAATCCTGGGATCACCGATCGTGCTAAAGCTTTTGATGACTGATGTATAGTTCAACTGCACTTTTCAAAATTTTGATCTTTGTAGCCTTATTATAAGCAATATCATAGACCTGCAATTCTTTCAGTGGTAGGATCCCTGGTCATCCCTGAACAGATTGAACACAATGCTTTGCTACAATCTATCGTTTTTCAATATTTCCTCTCTTAGAGAAAAAAAAAAGTGTAATGATAAGGACGATGGAATCTCCACCTATCTCCATAATGTCATGATATTATCCACTTTAAGCATAAATCCTCATGACTTTGTTTGCCTCATACCAATAGAGATAATAGTCTTCACTAATATATATACCATGGATCTATCATTTTCCTAACCTATGGGGGATTTTGTTTGTGCCTGCAAAATGCTTTCTAACTCTATAGGTTCCATATGGCCAAAGGATAGAGCATTATCCCATATAAGAAAAGAAAAAAGTGGATGCAGATTGAGAACAGATATTGGATGTTACTTCTATGCAAATATATTTCCCCTTTTTATTTTACTTGCCTGATTCTTAACAAATGAACATATAATTTGAATCTACGTTTGTTGCGAGAGTTAGCTCAGTTGTTAGCCTGACTATGGTTTCTTCAAGGAATATGCTGATTCAAACTGGATGTTGTAATGGAATGTTTGCCATTAGGAACCATATCATTTGTTTAATTTGAGGAATCCATATTTCTCATGATGCTATTTACTTTTGCTGCTAAGCATAAGCTTATAATCGAGATGAATGTCACATTTTAGTTTGACAATGCAATCTTTCTTTACTGAAAACTACTGGAAAGAAACTATATTACAAACTGTTCATTGCATTTCAGGCAGATGTTATAATGGCCTTAGCTGGATCGAACGGTGGATCGTGGTCGACTAATTATGCAACAAAGTTAACTGCTAGGCCAATCAACGAAAACCAAATACCAAGTGGAGAACTCGATATTGGTATGACAAGTAACACCACCTCGATGTTCGCCAAAGAAGCTCGTGGAAAGCTGTGTGTTGCTGGGAGTTCCCTCCCGCTAGCTGGCTCTGTTGAGAGAATCTCAACAACATCAGCAGGTAGGTGCTTATACATATAGATATAGATAGATACCTATGACACTACGTCGTACACGGAATAGAAACCAACTTATCTCGGCAAATCGGATTCATTGTATGACATGTTTTGTTCTTATGGCAACAAAACAGGAGCGCCTCATGGCAGCAGTGGTGGTAAGGGTGGTAGAGACCAAGTTCAAGCCACTGATTCCAATATGGAGAAGAAGAGAGAGGTGTAGTATTAGTTCTCCAACTCAAACAAATGTTTCTAAATCCATGAAGGCAGCTGTTTTAAGGAATTCTAGACGTACTCGCCCATATTTCGGTACTATTTAACTTTGATTTTTATTGTATTTTCTTACCTTTTTTCTTCTTGGGGGGGGGGGGGGGGGGGGGGGAGGTAATTTTCTTGTTGATGGGATGTGGAGATGTGAGATTATGGATTCGATTCCAGATTAAATGAATGGAGCTTAATGAGCAATGGAAATTAATCCCCTTTCTTTTTATGGAACTTGCTGTTGGAGAAATTGTCCTGATTAGCTTATAAACATGAGATTACACAACTTATGGTTGTGGATTAGGTTTGTGTAACTCATGGTTAAGAAACTAAGTTTATGTTTGATATATGAATTGCTTATCTTTTCATACAAAACTTTTTAATCCCAAAAACTACACAAATTTATGCTGTATAAATCTCCGTCTTATTTGAAGGCGAACAACTTGTCAAAATGAACTTAACGCAGCAATAATACCGGAGATTCAAATCTTTACCCTTTACTCATTGTACAAAAAAACATAGCCCTGGCAGCTACATTCTTTTTTCTGGATGATGAAAATATTCATTTGAAATAAAAGAACAAAAGTACAGCAGGTGACGAGGCATCAAATGAAATATTGCATTTTTTTTTTTAGGCAAGAAATATTTCAATCTGATCATTCGAAATAGGGATAAAGATTCACATGGATAGTAGTGAAAATCATGGAATCATCAAGAAACATAATATTTTTTTTTTTGGGACAATAATTTAAAAAGGTTAATCATCTGATGCTTATGTTCAAAATAATTAATAATATGTGAACGTTGAACGTAAGAATAGTATCGGATTCAAAATTTTGAACTTTGTGAATGATTTTTCTATATAAATATATAATTAATAAATAAACACAATTAGAAATAATTATTTTTTTTTGTTTATAATAGTTTCTTTCCAAAAATTACAAAAAGAAATTTAGGAAAATTATTATAATTAAAAAAAAATAAAATTTTCACAGATAGAAAAATGTCAAACTATTTACAAAAAATAACAAAAAAAAAAAAAAAAAATTACTGGTAGACAATAATAGACTACTATCAGCGTCTACTACTATCATTTCTATCACTCATAGACCTTGATAGGCTTCTATCAGCATCTATCACAACTATCTAAAAATTTTGCTATTTTCTGTAAATAGTTTCCCTTATTTTTTTATTTTTAATAATTCCCCTTAAAAAAATATCAAACAATTTACAAATATGGAAAAATTTCACTGTCTATTAGCGAAAGACAGCAATAGACTTCTATCATTGAAGTCCATAGTGGTCTATCGCTGATAGATAGTTAAATTTTTCTATATTTGTAAATAGTTTGACTCATTTTTTTATATTTAAAAACATCCCAAAAATTTATCTATTTTCATTAAATTTCATTTATATTGGATATCATGAAAAAAAGGAAAAATAAATTAATAAAAAATTATAGCATTTTAACATAAGCATAACTTTAATACAAAAAAAAAAAAACATAAGCAGGACTTAACTGGTTAAGAAAATATAATTTACAATTAAAAAAAAATTGTTTTTTCAATAGTCAATAGTCAATAGCCTGATTGTGAACCATGGGCTGGAAGTGACTGGGCCGTTATAGCTATGGGCTTCAGCCCAGTTTGATGTTAGCTTTTCACGATCAGGCTAGCCCAACTTGCATCCGAAAGAAGAAATTTCAATCTAAGTAATATTATTTAGAAAAAATATATATATACACATTTAATTTAGTAATCATAATTACTTTTAATAATCACAATGAAATGATGAATTTATAAAAAACAAAGAATTAATCGGGTATAACATGTGTTAAATTGAGAGACATTTGAAATTTCGATCTCTTGTCAACATGGGTATAACTCAACTAAGGTTCAATCTTCCATTCCACATATTGACATTTTTTTTTTTAATTTTTAATTTTTTATGTCTCAACTAATTGAGTCATGTTCACGTTGACCACTATAAAATTATACCTTAATTACCAAAATCATCTTTTTTTTTTAGTAACAATAAATAAATGGTCTATTTTTGTTTGCAATTATTTATCAGCCTACATCATAAGGAAAAAAAAAACTGTTGAATCTTCTCTTCTTGTCCATTACAAGACAAAAAAAATTTCTAAGTGGGAGTAACCTTTTTATTTAAAACATTACATAAAATAATCACACGTCATATCTATCTTAGTAGTGGGGTTTTACATATAATAATAATTATAATATATATCTTTTTAAAATTCCTCTTCTCACACACATGTTTCAAAAAAGGAAAAATTATGTATAAGAAAATATATTCCAAAAATATGTATATTCTTGAAGACTTTAGGGCAAATATAAGATGATAAAGTAGTGTTGATAGTTGGGTGATATTCCCCATTTGAAAATAAACAAAAATAATAGATATGGTAATAATGGGATTCATTGACTTTTGCTTAATGGCATATGTCCCATGAGTCTCCCATTTGATTGGTCCTAAGAAAAAAAAAAAAAAAAAGCTTCATTTTTTTTTTTTGGGTAACTATTTTTGGACTCATTATCAAAGGCTAACAGACAAAAATAAAAACGTACGAGTCAACTTTGAATGGCCAAACAAAATTGCATCCCTAATTTCAATCTATAAAATTTCCATATCTCTAATCTTTTTAAGATTGTTTTGCTGTTCTTTTCATTTATACCCATTTCACCAAACATATCTTTGCAATTTGATCATGGATGTCACTCTACCTCACCCTTTTTAGTAGCACTCCGACATCTCGACATGTCTGTTTATTATGTGTTTAGTCTCTAGAATTTTGACTTTATATGTCTGTTTAGTCGTTGAACTTTTAAAAATGTCTATTACGGAGTTTCAATTTTTTATTCTATTATTTTTTATATTTGTGAGTATTTGGACCAGTTTACGCACACCGAAAACCCGTCTGACTCTACAACATTTGAGTGTCAAGGAAACCCTTTGGCCCTTTGACCTTTTTTTTTTATGTTCCCACTACCACTAGGTCAACCCATGATAATTTGACTTTCAATTTTGATTCTACTATGTCTCTGAACATTAAAAAGTTTCTAATAAATCTTTAAATTTTTAATTTTGTGTTAATAGGTCCTTGAAGATTCAATTTCGTGTCTAATAGGTCATTATTATATTTGATATTTTTTTTTAAAAAAAGGTTTATGATTTTACTAGACAAACAATTGATAGTTTAGTGACTTAGTAGACATATTTAAAGTTCAGAGATTTATTAAACACAATATTAAATGTTCACAGACCTATTAACTACTTTTGAAAGTTCAGCGATCAACAAATAAACATAAAAGTTGGAAAACATGCTTGTAATTTAACCCATCTACTAAAAGTAGCTTTCCTTCTTTTTTTTTTTTTTTCTTCTTTCACTACTAGATTCAACGGCTTAGGCTGTTGAAATATTTTAAATTCTTATATATATATAATTTTATTTTGTAGAGATATGAATAGATTCAAACTTTTGATACTTTAGTTGAGAATATCGACCTTAACTGATTGAATTAATGCTCATATTTGATTAATTGAATTTATTGAGTATATGCTATTAACTACTTTTGTTTTTTCTTTTGTTCATCCATGTACCTTGGAGATTCAATCCCATATAACTTCTAGATTCACATATATGATTAATTTAGAGAACTAATATTCAATATTACATATTCAAGCATGAGTTGGTTTCCACTTTCCACTAAATAAATCCTATTTTATTTCCCATTTCTTCAATTTAATTTTGTCATGATAATGCAAACAAAGAATTAAAAGTCAATTAGAGGGAGAAAAAAAGAAAAAAAAAACATCCAAATTTTCAAATAATTTAATATAAATAAGAAAAAACAAAATAAATGTCATTTTCTTTCTATTGTGGACAAAAAAAAAAAAAAAAAAAAAAGCACAAAATCAAAGCTCTTTGCTTATTCATAATTAAAAGAAAATAAAAAAAAAAAATCTGTTTTGGAATTTTAATTTTCTGAGTCATTGCATTGAGATTGCCACAACTTGTTTTGTCCCTTTCTTCAACCTCATATCAATTTTCCAAAAAACAGACACCACTTTGTCCAAATTTGCCACCATTTTTAACCTAATCTTCATCTCTTTCTATCACTCTAAATTTGTTTAAAAACCCTTCACATGCTCTCTAATCTTTGCCCTTCCAAAAACAATTCTCTTTTCCCATTCTCTTTGTTTTCTTGATACTCACATAATATGACCACTCTCTCTCAAACATATAGAGACAATCCTCTTATTCATCATCATCATATTGTTCCTTTAGATTTTGATTCAGTACGAACAATCCCAGATTCTCACGATTGGCCCCGTTCCTCTCTTGAATCATCTCCTTTGTCTGGACATCGTACTGATATAGATGTTTCGATCCCCTTGATCGATTTGAATGACCCTAATGCAACTATGCTCATTGGTAATGCATGCGAGACATGGGGAGTGTTTCAATTGATTAACCACGATGTGCCAATGAGTCTGATAGAGAAAGCCGAAGGCGAGACGAGACGATTATTCGATCTTCCGATGACACGGAAGCTGAAAACACTCCGAGCTCCGGGAGACATCACTGGATATGGCTTGCCTCGAATCACGCCATTTTTCTCTAAGTATATGTGGCATGAGGGATTTACTATTATTGGATCCTCTGCTGATCATGCTTCACAACTTTGGCCTTCTAACTACCAACCGTTCTGGTAACTCTTTCATGCATTTTCTTACCCATAATTATTATTTTTTTTACTTCATTTGATTTGTTATTTTAGTTTTTGGAGATGATTTCTATGTCCTAAATGATGGTGAGATCTATTTAAAATATATATTATAAATAAACTAATACAAAGATTGACCACATAGAAAAAACTACCTTTAATTTTGATTAAATTATAATCTTGTGTCTTATAGATTCATAAACTTTAAAAAATGTCTTTTAACGATTTAGTTTTGTATTTAATAGATTCATAATTTTTAAAATTCTCTAATAATTCTGTGATCTTTTTGTTTTATGTCAAAAAAAGTATATTAAAGATTCTAAACTTTCAATTTTATGTGTAATAAAGCGATTTAATTTTTTTTAAAAATGTTGTATAGACTAGAAACCTATTAAATGCAAAATAAATTAGATTAAATACCTAATTAAGCATGGATAAATAGTTTAAGAACCTAATTGATATAGTTATAAAATTCAGAAATCTATTAGGCATAAAATCCAAAAAATTATCAAAAGAGAAATCAACCAAAAGTTATTTAATGGATAGGATTTAATTTAAGGGATGTTTTCAAATATAGAAAAATGAGTCAAACTATTTACAAATATAGAAAAATTTTACAGTCTATCAGTGATAGACCGCGATAGAATTCTATCGCTTTCTATCGCTCAAACAAATAAATTCTATCACTTGAGCGATAGAATTCTATCGCGGTCTATCATTAGTAGATTGTAAAATTTTCTATATTTGTAAATAGTTTGATATTTGTTCTGTTTACAGTAATTTTCCTTAATTTAATTAAATTTTTTTTATTATTATTTTTTCTTTTTTGAGCAAACACTAATATGGTTTTAGTGATAGTTTCGATGTCGATTTGATTAGTTTAATCTTAGCGTGTTTAATATTTTAGTGCAACTTCAAATGTTTTAAAATTCAAACTAACCCACTTTTAAATAAAAATTGAAAGATTTTTTTTTAAAAAAAAAAAAAAATTGTGTAGTGTGGATCAAACCACAACTTTTGAAATAAGTTTTTTCTTTCTTTCTTTTCACATATGTATTTTTTCTAATTTTAAAATATAATAGGAAGATTTAAATGTCTCAAAAAAATATTTTTAATTAGAAAATTAATTAATACATGTAATCACCTATTTAACTAAGGAATAAAATTAGAAGAGCTTAGCTCAACTATAAATTGTATGATATACTTTTTTTTTCTTGGAGTTCCTCTCTTTTTCTATTTGTTGTAAAAAATAAAAAATAAAAAAAATAACATCTTTTAATCTATTAATTAATTTTTTAATGTAGCGATGTAATGGAAGAGTATCAAAGGAAAATGAAGTCCTTAGCGGAGCAAATCACGCAGTTAATCTTCAATTTCCTTAAAATCTCCGACGGTGCCTGGCTCCATTCCGCCGGAGCCGCCGCCTGCAGCACCGCCCTTCAACTAAACTGCTACCCGCGTTGCCCGGACCCGACCCGGGTCATGGGCTTGGCCCCACACACTGACACGTTTCTATTGACGATCCTCCACCAGAGCCGCACGTGCGGGCTCCAAGTTTTCAGGGACGGGTCCGGCTGGGTACCGGTGGCGCCGGTAGCCGGTGCACTGGTCCTCAACGTCGGCGACTTGTTCCACATCCTGTCGAATGGGCGGTTCCCGAATGTCCTACACCGGGTCGTCGTTGACCCGACTCGACGCCGGCTGTCTATGGCGTATTTCTACGGGCCGCCGCCGGATTTCTGCGTGTCGCCGTTGAATGAACCACCGGAATCTCCTCGTTACCGGTCTGTGGTGGTGAAGGACTATGTTCGGTTGAAGGCGGAGAATCTCGAAAATGCCCTTTCTATGATCCGATTATGAATTATATTATGATATTGAATTTGTATACCATAATGATATATATATTTAATTCGTTTATATGTAAAATGTTTGGAATATTGAAAAAAAAAAAAAAATTGGTGTAAAATTAGGGGGTGAAAATAGATAATATAATTGATGTTTCAATGTTTGTGATTTAATAGTGTAATATATTTTATATATTGATTATAATATTTTTATGCGTGAAAATAAAAAATGTTTATACATGAAAATGGAAAAGAAAATTACATTAATTGTAAATGAAAAAAATCTCAACTAATTCATAATTTTCTCTTTCCAACACACTAATTAATATATATTTTGTCAAATTCTCTCTATCGTCAAGAATGCTTAGAAAATATAGAAAAATTTGTCTAGTAAATATCTACTCATTAAAAAGGGTATTTTCATCCTATTTTTCAATCTCAAAATGAAAATATCCGAAACTTTAGACATTTATGAAAATAAGTTTTGTAGAGAGTTTACATCTCGAATAACTCATTCTTTAACTATTTAATAGGAGTGAAACGAAAAACCGAAAAATCGACAAACCAAACAAAACCAAAACTGAACCATTGGTTTGATTTTTTGTAGTATAAAATTAGATATTTTGGTTTGTATTTGAAGAAAACAAAGAATAATTAGTTCAGATTAGTTTTTTATTTATTAGACAAACCAATCAAAATCGAACCAAACCGAGAATATATATCCTTAAAAATAAACTCTAACCTTAGGTACCCAACTTTTAGTATTTTAATTATTATGGTGCATGCATATTTGTTGTTTAGAAAAAAAGACCAACTATTATAGTGCATGTATGTATAATTATTACGATGCATGTATGTTTGTTATTTAAAAAAAAAATGCTAAAAATAAAAAATAAAAATGTCAAATTTCAATCTATAAAGAAAGAAATATGCCTAATATTAATTTAAAAATAGCAAAAATAAATCCATTCAAGACAAAAGCAAAAATTTAAAAAAAAAAAAAAAAAAAAAAAACTAAGATCCAAGAGCTAAACTTGGTTTTGTTCTTTATTAGATATTGGTTCTAGTCCCTTATTCATAAAATCGATCAATTTAATTGGATTATTGATTAGCTCCAAAACCGACAAAATCGAACCGAGTATCACCTCTCTATTATTTAACTACGTTTAAAATTGGTAGAGAAAATTAGATTTGTTGTTGTATTAAAATAAATTGAGAGTTTTGTCACAATAGTGACAAATATAACAAGTTCCACACTAATAATTAACTATCATTAATGTTGTCACCATAATGGTACCACCCCATATGTAATAATTTTCTGTCTCTATCTCTCACTTTCTGATCTGAAATTTTTGTTTGTATTCTCTTTACCAAAGCAATATCATTTCTTTTAATTACTTTATTAATATTGTTTAAAAATTATATATTTGTTTCTATACTGTTGTTTTTAGTTAGGTCTCAATTTTTAAAGATTGTTAAAATGTATTTTTTAAATATCTTTTAATAGCTAGTTAATGAAGAAAATTAGATTGACAAATCAGTCTCTATCTTCTACCCTTTCTTATCTTTTATTCTTCAAATCTCTCTCCCCCTCCTTCTTGGTTTTTATTTGATTTCTATAATTTAAATTTAATTTCAATTTAATCTTACTAATTTAAAAAGTGTTTGACTATTATTAAATTATTGTTGTAATTAAATTTATTGTAATTTAACTTCTTTTCGGTAACAATTTGGCAAATTGGTGAGATTTGGATCTGATTTAATAAGGGCTATATGATTCTATAGGAATCATAATTAATTTATATTGTTTTGAGAAAAAAAATTAAACTAAATAAATTAAAATTAGGATTATATTGAAACTTTATAACTCTAAGAATTAAATTGAAACTATATAAGTCAAAATCATATCGCAAAGAGGACCAAAGGAAGAATTAAAATTTTGATTTTGAAAGGGATTTTCTTACCATTGAGTTTATGGCCAATAACGAAAGAAAGAGAAGCAAACTAAATAATTTGACATTAGATAGAAAAAAAATGGATATAAAGTCATTTTAGTCTCTAGAGACAATTCATTCAATCCCCATCGTTCAATTAAAAAAAAAGTAATATATATATAGAGAGAAAACAATCTATACCCTTCGACTCGAGAAATTATTTGATAAGATTGTCATATAATGTAGCAGACAATTTTACATTATTTGATGTGTGAGAGAGATACTGTAAAAGTATCTCGAATTTATATCCAGTGGTTATTAGGGAGCACATATATATTAATCCAACTCTTATGATGAGGAGGGAGCAAATTGTGTGATGACACTTACGGAATAATTGTTCCCTCTTCAACTTTACAAATTGTAACAATAAAATTTTAAAATCAGAATAATCCATAATTATTGAGAAAATAATACTTTTTATTTATTTATTTATTTATTTATCAATATCAATATTAACAATTGTAGTTGTACATATACAGTAAGTATTAGTTCGTTGATACTTCTTTGAACGGCGCATGTGCTAGCTCGTCGTGGATTCTTTGGAGTGAATCATTCTTAATTCTCTGATTTCTCTAAATGGTTTGTTGATAGTTGTTTTTCTAATGTAATGTAACTTTATTCCATAGAATAACAAGGCAGAGCTAAAATTTGCACCCACAAATCTTCCATACTAATTCTCAAGCATTCTAATATTCTTTGTTTCGTGGACTTCCAATATATCAAAGAATCCAATCAGAAGAGATAAAATAATGTTACAGATCAACGTGTACCAAGACATGAAGCCCAATCCAAGAATGCAAAAGCTTGTAGCTGAAAGTCACTTGTTTTTTAAAGGTTCAAAAGTCATACACGTGTGAGAGAATCATGAATAGATTTTAAGATAGAATTTTAATGTAATTTTGTGGAGAATTTTAAATTTTAAATTTTAATTAATTCAAGTGTACAAAATTTTGAGATATAGATTAATTTTTTCTATGTGTATATAAATAAATTTATTCACATGACATTATTCATATAGTGATATTATAATGTGTGATTTTTTATTCCATTGGAGAGCCATTATTTGAAGAACATAAGCAAATTGTTGTAGTGTCGTTTTTGTCATGTTCTAAAAGGGAAAAATTAAATTAAAAATATTAATAGAATTATTATAAGGGACAAAAATGTATCTCTATCTTATTATTTTATGGGAAAATATTATAAATGTTTTAGTTTTCCTTTGTGTCTGTGATCTAGATTTATACTAAGAATTCAATTCAATTCTCTCTAATTAGTTTTTTTTTTTAAAAAAAAAACAAATCTTGAAACTTTAGTGAAAAATACAAATCAACAACAATATTAAAATGATGTGACAATATAAGATAGTGTATATATATATTATAATACTCAACGAGATGAATTTTTCTTTAAGCATAAATGAGATTGAGAGATTTGAACTTTGAACCATAAACTTCTTGGTCACTAATACATTCTTTATACTAATTTGGTTATTTTCAAATATAGAAAAATGAACTATAATATTTACAAATATAGAAAAATTTTACTGTCTATCTGCGATAGACCACGACAAACTACTATCTCGACACATATAGTAGTCTATTGCAGTCTATCACAGATAGACAGTGAAATTTTGCTATATCTATAAATATTTTCAACAGTTTTGTCATTTTAAATAATTTTCCTTTTAAAATTCATTCTTTTCAGGAGTTTTGATTCACCGTATTACCGTCAAGAGCAAATTTAATTTTAAAGTTATTTTTACAATAAGGTATTAACAGTTTATGTTCATATACTTACGGTGGAGGTACTTTTGATTTTTTTTTTTAAAGTTAAGCGTATTTTTGCAAAGTTTGAAAGTTTAAGGGTATTTTTTTAAACAAAACTTTAACAGTTTCCATCCAAAACTAACGACAAAGGTATTTTTGAACTCTTTTTGAAAGTTAGGATATTTTTTAAACTTTTGAAAGTTCAAAAATATTTTTTTGCACAAAGTACAAAGTTTAGATACATTTTTTATAATTTAGCCACAAATATTTTTGGACTTTTTTTTAAGGAATTTATATATTTATGATTATCTAACCATACGTGTACATCAAAGCTTTTGAAACAACTTTCATAAAAGAAAAAATGACATTCATTTTTCACAACTTGAATGTATAATAATACCAACATTTTGAAGTGCTTTGAAAATTGAAAAAGCTTTTTCAGTGCATAAATTGAGAGTATAATGATACCAACATTTTGAAGTGCTTTGAAAATTGAACTTTTTTTTTTTAAGTGCTTGAATTTGGAGTATAAAGGAAAATTTGAAACGGAAAGTGTTTTGAGATCTATTATATACTTTTAAAAACTTCATGGCCAAATAAACACAAAAGTGAAATTTCAGGGACTAAGTTTATTAATTAAACATGTTTTTATCTATGAACTTCCACATTTTTCTTTTAAGTTATAGTGTATAAACCTTTTATTTTAGTCATATAATTTAATTTGTACAAAAATATATATCTATTTTGATATTAGCCACTAAATTGGACTCATTTAAAATTAAACTCACACTCTCAAGGTAATATCATAATCAAATTGTTAACTTTCAAATGATAATATTGTCTTATCCACCGAATTATGTTTACATGCAAATAAGACTTATTATATTTAAATTTAGTTACGCAATTATTAGGTAAAAAATAATACCATTTTGAAAAGTAGATATACCCTAAAATGGTAATTAGTTTTATATAATAATTGCAAAACTAATTACCATTATAGGATACACCGATTTTTAAAAAAAATAAAATAAAATAAAATAAACATGTCTACACCTTCCAAAAAGTCAAAAACAACCCGTTCTTATCCTATTTCCTTTTTGGGTGGGGACTTGATATTTTTAATAAATCCTAAATTTAATTCGTATTATTTTTTGTTGTTGATTTTTTTCAAAAATATTTTATTATTTATTAGCATTTTCACTATAATATTTTGATAACATATTCATATAATTTATATTTTAGAAAAATTTGTACAGATAAAAAAAATGTCAAACAATTTACAGAAAATAGTAAAATAAAAAAAAAATACTAATAGACATGAATAGATGTCTATCAGCATTTATCAGTGATAAACTTCTATCATTTTTATTATTGATAGACCTTGATAGACTTCTATCCGCGTATATCACAACTAGTTAAAAAGTTTGTTATTTTATGTAAGTAGTTTTCCTTATTCTTTTATTTTTAAAAATAGCATAAAAAATTTTATTTTCATTATTGTTATATAGTGAATTTCAAATATATATATATATATTTAAAGTTTAACTTGATTATATTATGAACTAACACCAATCTCTAGATAATAATCTTAGTTTGATAAGGCAACCATATAGAGTCAAATTACAATATGTCTTCAGTTTCTTACCAAAAATACCAAATCCTTCCATAAATAATTGGGCCCTCCTTTAATTTCGAAGTTATTTGTCAATTTTTTTTTTATTGTTAATAATCCTACTTTACAAAACTGAAAAATAGAGAGAGAAGCCTTTTTTATTGCAACATCACACAAATTGTTAGTATTTTCATTATCCAAAAATAAAATAAATAAATAAATAATCATTATCTTTATGTATATATATAATAATAATCTTTCATTTTCTAAAACATCTAAGGAACAAATTAGTGAGAACTCTAAATCCTCAATTTTTTGTATAATTTTCTTTTTCTTTTTCTTGTTAAAATTTTCATAATGGTTTGTTTTTTCTTTGAATTTTATGTAGCTATAGCTAGAGAAGCTCAAATATGGCAGATCACGAGCTTCCTCCCCCAAGCCAACTTGTTCCTTTGGATTTCAACTCAATTCAAACTGTCCCTGACTCTCACTTGTGGCCGAACTCCAACGAGTTATCGCCTGCGATCGAGTCGGACGAAAGGGTTTCGCTCCCGAAAATCGACCTTCTCGACGATGGTGCGTCGGAGCTCATAGGGAAGGCCTGTGAGAAATGGGGAATGTTTCAATTGATTAACCACGGTGTCCTGAAAACCCTACTCGATGAAGCGGAAGAGGAGACTCGATGCCTTTTCGCTCTCCCGGCTAGACAGAAGATGAAGACATTACCGTCCACCTGCAGCCCCACCACCACCGGCTACGGCATGGCCGCAATATCGAAGTATCATCAGAAATTAATGTGGCATGAAGGATTCACCATCTTGGGTTCTCCAGTTGATGATGCTAAGAAGCTTTGGCCAAATGACTACAAACGGTTTTGGTATACAATTTAGGGTTTATCGCCATAACATATTAATATATAAATTAAATTGTTAGGTAACTTTAATTTCATGCATATAAATTGGAGTTAAATTATCATAATATATAGTTTCACTCATTATAATTTGAATTTGGTTTAGAATTTTTCTAAATTTTAGTAGTCTTCATCCATTTTTCTCTATTTATTTAGAAAGATTTACGATATATATAACGATAAATTGAAACTCTAACCTTAAGTATCATCTTTTAGTTTACAAATGAAATCAAGTAAAACAAGCTATAAATCATTAACAAATGGTTTAAATTGTTTCACTCATAACATTTTAGGGTTTAAATATATACAGTAATTTAAAATTTTTAATTGATACCATCCTCAAAGTTTAGATATCTATAAATTAATTTTTCTCCTTTGATAAAAAATTAACTTCCTAATTTTAAGGTTTATTACTTATGAAAGTACATGAACCATTTAGAATTTTAACCCATTTTTAAAATAAAAGAGACTAAATTAATTGGAGACCCATATATCTCAAGAACACAAAATATAAATTTTGGTTTATAGTTTATGTTTCAAATTATCCATTTGTGTTTTGATTATAGAAATTTGTTGGTTTTATGGTATCTAATCACACTTTAAAGTAGTAAATAAATAAGTAAATCACACTAACAATTTTTATGTCATAATTGAAAATTTTCTACTAATTGAATTGTTACATTTTATTTTTTATTTTTTTGGTTTTAATTAGTGATGTAATGGAAGAGTATCAAAGCCAAATGAAGGGTTTAGGAGAAAGGCTAATTAGGTTAATCTTCAAGTTTCTTGACATCTCCGAGGAAAAGATGATGAAGCTGTTGACTTCAACCGGCGACTCCGGGGGGAAACCCTACATGGCCCTCCGCCTGAACTCGTATCCACCGTGCCCTGATCCCGATCAAGTCATGGGCCTCGCCGCCCACACCGACACCTCCCTCTTCACCATCCTTCATCAGGCACACAATGACGGGCTCCAGATCTTCAAAGACGAAGTAGGCTGGATTCCGTTGTCTCCGATGAGCGGTACTCTCGTCGTCAACGTCGGGGATATGCTACATATTCTGTCGAACGGGCGGTTACCGAGCATTCTTCACCGGGTGATGATACAAGAAAATAAGGAGCATAGATTTTCATTGGCATATTTCTATGATCCACCAGCTGATTTATACATTTCACCTTATTGTAAGCCATTGAGTGAATCTCCACAAATTCCTCTTTATAAATGTGTGAATGTGAAAGAATATTTCACTATTAAGGCCAAGAAAGAGGGGAAAGGACTTTCTGCCATAAAAATATGATCTTTTAAATTCAAAAGGGTTCCCAAATAATTGGTTGAATTTTTATATGGGGTAGCTTTTAATTGATTTTCAATTTGATGATATATAACACAGCTTTGTAATAATTTGGAAACTTGTTGGCAAATTAAAAGGCTTATTATATACAACTTTACATGTGTTTATAATGTGTTTGGTCATGTTCTTGTTATTGTTTTTTAGAGATAATAATGATGTTTTGGTTAGAATAATTTATTATTTGTGTAAGAGTGAAGAAATCATTGTATGAGTGGAATTGAAAATCTTTAATTAATTTTCAATATCTTTGTTGAATTCCATGCAGGTTCAAAACATGATATATATTCATATGACACTGAATAATTATTTTTTAAAAGAATTGTTTTTAAATATAGAAAAATAAGCCAAAATATTTATAAATATAGGGGAAAAAAGTTATAGTTTGATATTATTTTCATTTATAATAATTTTCCTTTTTTCAAAATGCATACTGAATTTTTTTCATCCTCCTCTCAATAGGAAAGCATTCCATGGGAATCTAGGGTGGGGAGAGAGATTTTCTTAGAGCAGCAAATTTTAAATTATTAACCTTATTTATATAATCCTTCACTTTTGAAATTTTCAAATTTTTTTTTTTTAAACTTCCAAAACTTAACATTCTAATATAATTTTTTAATAAATTATGTACCATAAAGAGTTTGTCACCAACAAAAACAGATGAGCAATATTTGGTATGTACTTCAATCCTTTCCCAAATCTTATTTTTGTTTTCCTCATGAAAGAAAAAAAAAAATAAATGTAGTTTATATATATATATATATAAATGAAAAGTGAAGGTAACAAAACACGTCTTAATAGAATTTTTGGTCCTTAAATTTTGATGAAAGTAACAATTCAGTTTATGAAGTTTAGTTTATAACGGTTTAATTCTTATACTTTTAATTTTGTAACAATTTTAGTCAGATTAAAATATGTGACAATAATTAAGTTTCTATAATGAAAATTATTGGTAAGGTTTAATGAAGTCTCTTATAGATTAATAAATTGATTAGTGACTAAATGTGTTTTATTAACTACAATAACTAAGTCATTAAATAATAAAAATTGTCATATAATTTTGATGAAAATTTTCATGATAAGGATTGATAGGTTATAAATTTTAAATATAAGTACTAAATTGTTACAAAGTTGAAAGTATAAAAACTAATTTGTAGCAAATTAAGTAATGTTTAAAGACTAAATTATTACTTTCATAAAAGACCGGGAACCAAGTTTCATAATAGACGGAGAGGTAATTTTGAGGTTGATTGGCATTCCATGAGTGTGGGTCAACCGTAGTATTAAATTTTCGTCAACATTTTCATTGATATTTTCACATCTTCGTAGATTCGACATTGACATGAGAGTGAATCAACATATCCATTATTGAAAAAAAAAATTTAAATCTTGGAAAATAAAAATAAACAAACATATTAACTTGTTTAAAAAACATAAAATTTTTATTTACTAATAATTTAAATATTTTTAAAAAGTTTTTGTTTCTATAATTTTCCAAAAACATCTATCTACTGTACATAACATTTTGTCGATAAATTGAAACATCAACATTTTTATTGATATCAACATTTTAAATCTTAATGAACTTAGAAATTTGTTTCATTCGTATCCTAGACATGGTGAAATTTTGTATTATACATTTACTATATTGTCCTTATTAAACAAAAGTTGCATTATTTAACCAATTTTAATAATAATAAAAATGTTATGAGGGACTAAATTTTTAAGAGTGGTTAAAAGTACAATAACTAAATTAACGAATAGAAAACATATTAAAATCTAAAATACAAAGACGGAAGGTATTTGAACCCTGTTTGGCCCAAGAAATAGAGTTCTTAACTGTTCCAAAGGGTTTATGAGTCATAACTAAAAAATTATCAATTTTGCATCATATGGACTCCTTACACTGTGAGCTCCCACAACTTCACAAATCTTCAGACTTCATAGCTTCCCGAGTACACAAAACACTCCCTAACCTATTGAATTGACAATTACTATAGAATGCATTTATCATTTTCACAAAGGTGAAAGGTTCAACCCCATTTATAATTTTCTAAGGTGAAAGGTTCACTCCCAACTCCAACATTTGTTGAATTGGTGTTATATATACTATTTTCTTTAAACTTTTAATACTATATACATATTATCCTCCATATATCTTTACAATTTTATTATTGAGATGTAAATTTGATTAATAATCCCCCTTGGCATTAAGGACCTATTGTTTATGAAGATAACTGATTCTGATGCGTACTCCAGAAAATAAACAAATCAATAAATATAGATTTTTTTTGGATAAAAGATTAGCAGAAAGAATGGGTTAAATACCTCCAAGAACATTATTTAAAAGGTGCAGAAACAAAAGGGGGAGACATTGGCTAGCAACAGATGTAATCACTTGATGAATCAATCATAAGTTGCTAAATCTAATTTCTATCTAATATAACACTAACAAGTATGATGAATCGATTATATTATAAGCTACTGATATCTAATGTAATGCTCAAAAGTATGATGAATCAATTATTTTATCAATAGATCAAATCACAAGTTCAAATTATCAATGATACAAAAAATAACAGAACTAGAATGAAGTAAACAACAGTCCTCCAACATTTATCAAGTTAGGAAAAAGGATAAAAGGAAATAGTAACCTTCAATTTTGACTTCTCAAAAATCGAAATATTGATGTAAAAAGATATACTATGGCTGGTCGGGAAGGGGTGAATGCAGCTCGTGCTCTACCTGATTTTTTGTTGTGATCTTGAATCACCCATCGTATGATCTCCCTAATTTTTTTTTTTTTTTATGTAATTATTTATGTCCGTTGTCACTATACAATTTTAGTAGTTTTTTTTTTCTTTGTTGATACAATGATTCCTTTTGAGAGATATTTGTATTACAACCTTGTGTGACTAACTTGAAATACAAACATATTTTGTTTAAATGATGATATAATCGCCCTTTATTGGGCAACTAGAGAAGTATTATAAATCCAACTTATGTTGTTAATTTTAATTAAAATGCATGCTCAAATAAATTTATAGAATTGAGACAATAAAAATAAATCAAGAAATGACAATGTTATAATTTATGGAAACAAATCCTTACTAATTGTATTTTCAACTTTGTATTAAAGAAGTTGTAGAAGAAAAAATAGCTAAAACCCTAAAATAGAATTTAGAACTCCAGCTTTCACAACTCCGCACCCTAAAATAAAAATAGACTTACTAACTCCATAGCAAACAACTCTGCACAGACTTTATAACTCTAGACTACACGACTTTGGACCCAAACATAGACTTCACAACTCCACGTTTGTGAACTCCACTCATTGGGCCAAACAATCCCCAAATGATCTAATGAGAGCAGACATATTCAAGAATATTTCAACCCCACGCATAGTCGAAGTCAGAAGTAACAAATGATTGGTTTGAGGTCATCAACATGACAAGTTCAAATTTCTCATATCTTTTATATATCATATATATATATTTCAGGGGAATGAGTTCAATAGTATTAACTGACCTTTGGCAATAGGATCAACTATGTCGGATTGAAATGGTGCAACAGTAAGCACCGTCACAATTTGATTCTGTGCTCTCTCTTTTAATGAAAATGTCAGCCGAGGCCTCAATTGGTCTTCAGAAAGGGCTCTTCAATTACTGTCTCTGCATATATTTTTTAAACATGCATAGACAAGTTTTATCATACATTCATATCCGAGAGGAATGAGGAAAGAAAGGAGGAGAGCGTGGGAATATACACACAAATGCTCTCTCTCTTAAAAGGTAAGGCAATTACGGATCAGAAGTCATTAAAAGGACTAATTTCATATACCGGCTGGCTTTGAGGTCGGAACAGGGCAACACATTTGAAGTTGATCAACGACTATTTTGAAGTCTTCTAATGAACTCTTTCTTTCTTCCCCTTCAGCACAAAAGCTCACTCTAACATTTACACACGCATTGGTGATGGTTTAAAATCTTTTCACATGAAATTTTGGGTCCGAATCTTCTCATTCTTTGCACATTCCTCCTGAAAAATGAAGAAAATAAGCAAGGACAGCAGTGGTTTTAGAGGGTTTATACCACTATGGGAGCCTTGATGTATCAAACTGAACAGCTTGGTTTAAATGTTTCCGCTCATTTACCACATTCTGTCAAATGGAACCACCTTTCATAGTTCAACACAACATCTCAAAGTAGGGGGAGACTTGAACCCTTGACCTCTTAATTGAGGGCATGTCTTTAACCAATTGAGCTATTCTCAAGTTGGCTTCAAAAACTAAGCATAGAAAGTATAACATCATTCACAATCACAAAACTACAGTGCTCACCTGGAAAGCTTTTATGAGTGTATAGCAACGTCTTTGCTCTGCAGTTGCTGCAGCATATTTCTCTTTCGAAGCATTGCAGGCCTGCTGCTCTTCTTGATGAGAGAGATGCACTTTATCTAGTTTCTGCAGATATTAGTAACAAATATTATCATCATTACCATTCAAAGAAGAAAAATTATATAAATATATATAAAA
The DNA here is from genome assembly GCA_002890555.2 of Lagenaria siceraria. NCBI lineage: Eukaryota > Viridiplantae > Streptophyta > Magnoliopsida > Cucurbitales > Cucurbitaceae > Lagenaria > Lagenaria siceraria. The sequence continues at coordinate 19,071,336 of CM016490.1, forward strand.
GACCACAACTCAAGAAGGCCCCACTAGTATAAGGGAAATATTCATTCTTCCTCCTTGGCTTTGAGTTGATCAATGTTAACCTCAAATTTTTTATTTTATCAAATTGAACTCTAAACCTAAATAAAAGGTGAATTTAATACTCTCAATTCATAATATTTCCTTGTTTTGTATTCTTTTTCTTAATCTTTTTTTAGAGATTCAAGGCTAGTTATAGCTATTCTTGTATCAGGTATGCTATTTCTAGATTTTACAATTGTATTGGAAACTTTGTAGCTGGGCTAGAACATTTTGTTAGTAGAGTTTAGACGTCTCTTTTATACGTTTGATCTTGTAGCTAAGTTTGGATATTTTTTGCTAGGTTTGATCTTGTGGCTCTTTTATATGGTTCGTTGACAGTATCTAATTTTGTAAGTTAATATTTTCACCAATTATAAATCTTCAATAGAGTTAGTTACTCCATCCTTTTATGTCACAGGCTCACGAGAATTACCTGTTGAATGCCTTTCAGAATTCCCTCCATGGAAACAATAAGTTTCATTTGACTCGTGGAGCTGGCTATGGCATCTTGAAACTACAAAAGTTGCAAGGGAACATCAGCACATTCGAGTTGATCGCCTAACAAGATTGATTAACTTTTCTGGACCCAAGTTTATGATGTCTCAAACATAGGCACAGTAATCATGTCTAACGTATAGTAGCACATAACCCACAACCCACAAAGCCACAAGTGAATGTAAAGCTATGCATTACCACTGGAAAACAGTAACAAAGACTGATGCTATCAAAAAGTTTTGAGCATTGAAGCTCCCCCCTCACTATCAATGGGAGTTGCATGGGAGGGTGATACTAGACAAGTCTTTTAAAAAATATTTGCCAATCATGAGTGTCACATATCTACTGCAGAGTTCGAGACATTGATGCTCCTTGCAACTATGGCTATAATTTAATTATTTAATATCTTTAAAAAATTATTACAGTATATGGATTCCTAAAATCTATCTTCAAATGGGAAAAAGAAAATCTTGAGAAAATCTTGAATAAATAGTGTACATATAGAAGTCACCTACGAATGGCTTCATTTTTCTTCTTGAAATGACCACCATCACTAGCCCCAAACATTAAAAAAGCAAATTTCATCACAGAAGACGATGATAATAGTTTTAACCAGATTACAAAAATAAGAAAGGAGGAGGCAGGACTAAATGTCCCAAATCTCATGACTAGGAGAGAGAGAGAGGAGGAAAAAACCCAAAGTCAAGCAATAAATTGGTAGATAAAAGGAACAAACTTCAACATGCAGCAGAAAGATGAACTATTCCTAGTGCACCCATTACAAAAGAAAATGACACACATTGCTACAAGAGTCATTCATAATCACACTGGCAATCATAGAAAAGTAGTTCCTTAACGTATAGATACAGAAACAAATGACAACTGTGTATTCTTTTAATGATCATCAACCTGTGAACTTATGGAATTCAACAAGGACGTCTCCTTTAACATCAGATCCTTTATCTCCAAGAGTGCATTGTAGGTTGCATAGTATCTGCGTGTTTGCCTAAGTTTATCCTGCATGATGGTACTTCTCTGTAAGAAGTTCAACAAATAATATGAATCAAAACAAACTAGTAATTCATAAAAATAAAAATCGAACCTGGATGTTAATATATAGCTCTGAAAATCGGCGCTCATACCTGCAAACTGATATTAAATCAGAAAGAGGATGACTCTCCAGCTAACATAAGGCATCTGGAAGTATTTCAAAGTGCCCGTGTGAACATTTGAGAAGAAAAAAGAATTTCAGAAATATCTGATTTGTTGATAGCACAGATATTTCGAAATTCAAAAGCCAGAGTTGAGGAATAAATAAATGAGTAAAATGTGTCCACATCTAAAATAATTGTGTACCACGTGCAATGATGTCTTTAACACAATACACATGCAGTCAATGTGATGGAAAAAAATAGGGGGGAAAAGAGAGCCCATAGCTTGTACACAGGTGATGGAATGGCCATTAACCCAATGGTTGAATAGACACGATGTAAACTCATATGTCTTTAACAACATGGATTTGAATCATGGTTCTCACCTACCAATAATATTAAACATCTTACAAGTTTTCTGAAAAGAAAAATGTTACAGAATTAAGCAATTGATGCAAGTAAGCTAACACAAAAACTTGTGTTTATGTGTGTAAAGAAGAATGGCATAGACATGCCACCACAACTTCAGGAAGAAGCTGAATTCATCTCCGCATGCAAATAAGAGCGTGAACAATTATAATCAAGGCAAGAATGAAATGGGGCAATTATTTGTATAGATATCAACTAAATGCACCATAATTTCCGGCCATTCCGAGCAATAGGAGTTTCACATGTTGCTTCTGCACGGTTTAATTCCACACTAATCCAACAGCCAGAAATAGATCAGACAAATGGGACCGCACTGAAGCTATTTAGTTTTCTTCCTCATGTAGGTACCAAAGTTAGAGGCTGAGGATTGTTATAGACCTAAGGGTCGAGTTTCACTTTAAAAATGAAGTTTTAGTGTTTGAGGCACACAAAAACTTCATTAGATAGTAGTCCTAAACTTTTAAGCAAAATATCAGCCGCAGCAGCTCAGAAAACTGAACAAGTGTCCAAGATCAACTAAGGAATTCAAATTATCACCAAGAAAAAAGTGATAACAATGCAATAATTGTTGAGAAGAAGTAAGATGCAATTAGAACCAAGAAAAAATGAAAATGACGTCATCATCACCTATAAAAAATGAAGATAATGAAATCATGCAATGAACAAACAAAATAATTTTTAGTTGGAAAAGTGGAAGGTGAATAAGAGAACAACAGACTGGATGAGTTCAGTTTGGGTTGGCACGTCATCAAGAAGCCTCTTTAATGCTAGTGTTTCCCTCAAGCTCGATGTGAGTGCCTACAATAAAGATAAAAAAACACAGTAGTTACATCCAAGATAATAGATCAATGAGTTGACTATATCTATTGCAATAAAGGTAAGGATCAAACAACGGAATTTTGAGTGATGGGCAATTTTCTGTTTTGTTACCAATCATGACATGGAATTGCTTCAAGCCTTAATTTTGAATTCTTCATGCGTGAAAAGGAGAACATAATAAAAGACCGCTTTGGGGAGAAAAAGATTTACCTTCTTTATTGAATTCAATTCCTCCTCAGATTCACTAATCAAATCATCTAAGCTATCCAAGAAATTTGAGCATTCACAGTCTCCGGTTATTCTTCCCTCCAGCTCAATAATCTCATCTTGTAATTTACTACGCTTTGAATTACAAGTAGACAGGAATTCAGATTCCTGCTTTCCAAGATCCTGAAACAAACCAAGGTGCATTTGAAACCCGACAGATAATAGGTCAAAAGATTTTCTTTTACCATAAACACAAAATTATGAGTTGTATATAAGTTGGAAAAAAAATGGTCGATAGTTTAAAGAACATAATTCTGCAAATAGGAAAAAGGGTCAAATAACCTTGACCATTCTGAAGAATGGATTGGACTGTTTAGGTAATTATGCAATTAAACATTATTATGTAGAACAAAAATGAAAAGGAACCTTTCAAAATGAAAAACACTTTCAAACCAAACCCCCTGCAGTATCAATTTCTGACATAAAATCTTGCCCACGCCTCCACAGCATTTTAAAATTTTTATGTTAGATGAGCCAAAGAGGTAAATTGGTGATCAGAGATGCCATATACAAAAGAAAATATATGGATGAAAAAGAACCTTCATTTCAAGCATGGAAACAAAAGCTATACACTTGCTACAATAATGAGCTTTGAAACACAAATTTGATGAAGCAGAAACACAAGAAAAGAAATTGGTAAAATACATCTTATTTTTTCCAATAGAAACAATTGCTTTCATTGAGAAAAATGAAAGAATACAACGCCATACAAAAAAACCAAGCCCACAGAAAAAACCCTATTAGAGAAAGGATTTCCAACTAAGTAAGATATTGCCTAGGGAATAATTACAAAATGTATTTGAAACCAAAGCCCATAGAGAAACAAAGAACCTCATCAAAGGTCAAACCTCACTAGGGTCCCTATCCCCACCTCAATACACTCTATTGTTCCTCTCCCCTCAAAGATCCCACAACAAAACGCACACCCTCGCAAACCACAGAAAACAACCTTTCTCTTTGAAAGGCAGATGGAGGAGAAACTCCCCGATCATCAACCCAACATATCTCTGACGAGCAAGCACAAAATTGAACTTCTGAAAGAAGCAATTCCACACAGATCTCACAAATTAACACTCCCATAGAAGGTGATCCAGGTTTTCCTCCACCTTTTGACAAAGAATACAACAAAAAGGACCCACTAACGAAGGTATCCTTCTCAAAAGTCTATCCATCGTGTTCGCACAACCAAGCAAAACTTGTCATGAAAAGAACTTGACTTTCTTTGGAATCTTAATCCTCCACAAAACAAAAAAGACCGATTCAAAAACAAGAGAGGAATCTAATAAAATCCTAAAGAACGACTTACAAAAGAAGCCCTCTAAGGGATTAGGACTCTAAACACGAACATCCCGTCTCCCAATCAAGGAGAGAAGAGGGGCTACCTCCATCATTTCCCTATTGAACAACGGCTGAAAGAAACCAAAGGAGAAAGAAATAGAGTTCCCCGGCCAAACCAAAAAATCGACACAAGACAATTTTTAAAGGAGAACAAATAATACAACTGAGGAAACACAGAAGAGAAGGGCATATCTCCTATCCAATGATTTTCCCAAAAATTCATTTTTGCCTTCCCCCACAACACAAAAAACAAGATGGGAAAAGGATGGGAGCTGAAGAGAAATATCTTTACATAGATTTAACCCCTTTCGCCACCCATTCAAGGGATGGGGACCGTGGTAAAGAAGTACATCTTATATGTGACAAAGTGTGGTGTTAGAAACAATATGACAACCCAACAGAGTGAGAGGAACAAAAAGGATTTATCCAGAAGGTTATTAACAAGGAAAAAAAATCAGTTGATTTAAATGGACAAATATACTTCAAAGAATTCTGAAAATGTTAATTCCAAGAGATGGTCCTTCAGTTACCAGCACTATTCAACTAAAACAAAGAAAATACAAAATCTTCAGCCCCTTTAGGAGGAACAGAAAACCGGTTAAGAATAAGATTGTAGAGAGGGACAAATTGAAAATCACAAGAACTACAAATGAAATGCAGAGGGCAAATGCCAATTACTATTAAGCAAGAAACTGAAACTGTAAGTGCCAAACAAAGGTGCTGACCTCCAAAGTCTTTAAGCATGACATCAAATTTTGCACCACACTAGCATCCGCCTTATTGATTCTATCTCGTAAAAGTTGCAAATCATTCGCCATCGTAACTTTCTTCTGGTTCTTAATACCGGAAATAACGAGAAAGAAATTCATCCGGGGAAATTTTTTTCTAAGAAAAAACTGATGATTATGTTAGATAAGTTAAATTCTGATATGAACCTTTTAGTGATCATAAGAATTCTCAGGAATTCCAACCAAAAGCCGTGATAGATCCCATTATAAACTTGAAAAGGAAAAAAAATTGAAAAAAATTGGAAAAAAAAAAAAAAAAAAAAAAAAGCACTGACCAGTTCATCCATGTCCTCCTTTAGTATATCCATTGACACTCCATTGTCGGGATCCACCTGAAGGGGTTGTAAACATTTGCTCTCCTCAATCAATATGAAATCAGATAACATACTGAAGAAAAAGGCATCATGACTATTTTAAGAGCTCTAAAAAATACCTGCAAAAACAAGTCACGAGAACAAGCCCAAGTTCCCAACTCACAATTGACATTGACCTAACCATCACAACCGATACAATACAAAAATTAAGTACCTGACTCTTGCTCGCCTCAGACATTACACGGACCACTGATGCGGATGGTAAACAACTGGACGAAGGAGAATACAACTTCTGCAAACAACGCTGCAATTGTACATGAATGACAATGATGTACAAGTCATTCTCAGATCAATCTGAAGCTTATTCAATTGTCTAAAATGAATGCTAACAATTAAATTATAATTCGACAAAATTCATCAAAAAAATTCTTCTCTCTTTCGGCATGGAAATGCCATAAAGGGAGAGACTGACGACATCGAATTGATAATGCACACCTGTTATGGTTTGATGCAGCAGGGAATGCCGGAAGCCAACTTCTCTAATGAAGAAATCACGGATTTCCGAGCACCGGCGAAACTGATCGAATGGCAAAGATCGACGCCGCCTGAAAATGGAACTCCGATCAGGCAATAAAATTGTCAAAATTCTGTGAATCGCTTAGAAGAGGAGCCGCTTCTTCTTCCATGTAATCTCCGCCGTGCGGCCATCGGACAAGGTGGGGCGGGAAGAACTATGGGTCGGAACACCATCACTTCGTGCTGGGCCGCATCTTAAATGGGCCAATGGCCTAGTTAACATTGCCCTAGCAAATTTGATTGACGAATTCTTTTTTTTTTTTTAACTCAACATTTTCAAGCTTATTGACAAAGCCTCCTCCACAAAAAAGTAAACCTTAGACAAATTAGAATCCTTACAATTCAGAAGATTGATGACTTTTCAAAGAGTCAAACTCAACTACCAACGAGGGATTTTAGCAATGTACTTGGATGTTTTAGGATCAATGTTAGGTTTTTATCCACATACTAATATTTTCATCTTAGTCCAACAGCCAAAAAAACAATGGTGATAAGGTTACAAAGCAACAATGGTCTAATCGGCCACTCGTGTGGTAGCAAGTACTAGAGATGTCTACGGGGGGGGGTGGAGAGGAAAGACTTCCTTGTCTCCTTCCCTGTCCCCTATTTTAATCCCTATTTCCATGAAATTGGAATTGTGTTCTTGCGGGAAAAAATTCTCGTCAACCTTAATAAAATTTTATATATTAAATGGATCATTGTCAATACATTTTTTATTCAAATAATATACTATAAATTTTTTTTTATTAAAAGCAATAATATTTTATATGAAAAATATAATTAAAATATTTAATCTCATAGTTTCTAAAAATTTAAATTTGAATATTAGAGGTTAGCTTTCTAACTCCATGAATAATATAATTTCATGACCTAAAATTAAAAAGGAATTTTCAATCACTCAAAGGGTCAATAAAAACATCTTTTTCAAGTGTCAATTTTGTATGAGTTTTTACTTTATGGGTCAATTCTAGTGGTTTCCCCTTCTTTTTTATCACTGTTTCATCAGGTCTCCTATTGGAAATGCATTTTCTTAAAAAATTAATAATAATATAATCCATGAATAATATAATTTCATTTTTCTGAAGTTATTACGATAATAAAAGTGAAAAACCTCTTCTAAATAAATTGTTGGAAAATTATTTTAAATGATAAAACTGTCTACGAAAAACCACAATAGATTACTATATGTGTCGCGATAGACTACAAATAGACACAGATAGTAATCTATTGCGGTCTACCGCAGATTGACAATGAAATTTTGCTACATTTGTAAATATTTTGATTAATTTTTCTATATTTAAAAACAACCCTAAATTGTTAAAGATATTTCATGGGCTATGATTATCTTAAAAATTCAAACACCGAATTGAAAAATAAATTAGAAAACACAACACCAAAATCATATTTAAATTGTTTTAAACAAAAATAATAAAACAAATCATTAGTATCTTTCTTTGTAGTAGTATCCTTGTATACTAAAATTAAACAATATCATACAAATTCTCGTAAACAAGCCAAGTTCAACTTGTTTAAATATATATCTTCATCTAAATTAGAAGTTTGAATCTTTAGCTCCCTCATTTGTTTATTTGTTTTTGTTTTTATTTATATTTTTAAAGGAAAGACATCAAGTAAACTCAAATAAAATTGTTGGATATTTTGAGAATGGTCAAACATTAAAACATATGAATCTCTAAAAGAATTAAAAAAAAAAAAAAAAAAAAAAAAAAAAAAAAATTGTTAGAAATGGTGGGTGTGGGGCTATTTTTCAATTATTGAACTCCTTTACACTACATAGACTTTTTTCCATAAATGATAGCACCACTTTTCCTCAACATTCAACTTTATCAAACAACTCATACACCAATTGCTTTTTTCTTTCCTTTTTTTTTTTTTTCTGGTAAACTTTAAGCCACATTCTATTTCTCTCAAGTACATCAATAATGAAGCCAGAGGCATTTCAGAGCACTGCTTTTTTTTTTTTTTTGCTTTTTTTGTTTTTTTGTGCTTCTTTTTTTAGACTTGAAATGAAAGCAGCACAAAAGGCATAAGCAGAAGACAGGGGAAGAGTAATAGTATACATTCTACCAGGATGGAGTTCAATTACAAGAAACAGTTTTGTCAGAATTTTGGGTCATCATATCCAGCTCAAGTTTGATATTCTTAAAAAAAAAAAAAAAAAAAAAAAAAAAAAAAAAAAAAAAAAAAAAAAAAAAAAAATTAGAAGTCCCTTAGGAAAAAAAGGTCTAAAAACAGAACACAAAGCTGGACCAAAACAAACCAGAACCAGATCACTGCCTTAGCTTTGCATTCAACTAGTGTGAGTTACCTTTTCTTTTTTTTTTTTTTTTTTTTTTTTTTGGGGGGGGGGGGTCTTTTTCTTTTTTATTTTACTTCCACAGTTTCACGAACTTGTCGTGGCTGGCCGAAGCAACTAGACCGGATGCCGTGGACACTGCTAAGGAAGATATTAAACCTTCATGAGCTGAAAGAGTCATCGTCTTGTTCTCTGTCGTGTTCCAAAGCTCTAACGACTGCAGCGGTCAAGATAAGAATGGAAGTGAGAGGGGGATAAGTATTTGATCCTTTAAAGTTTAATCAAACAGGTAGTGAAAGAATCAACAATGTACAAATTAGGAAGAGAATTGTGTTTCCAAATAAAGAGTATGACCCTGGTTTGGAGAGGACTTACCTGGTAACATCCAATGACCAGCAAAGTAGAATAGGTGGGATGGAAAACACAAGAGTGGAATTTATTGCCATTACAGCTCAACTCGTGAATGGATTCCCCCTCATTCCCCGAAGCAAGCGTCCACACTCGAACAGAATCCTCGCTAACGGATGCTAGGAACTCTCCAGAAGGATCCCAACAAAGCGAGTGAACCATTTTGGTGTGTCCCTATACTTAGAAGCACACATTTCATCCAAAAAGGTAAGCCGATCCACATGGGAATAGAAGCAATACACAAGAACTTCGGAACATAAAATTAGCCAAGTTTAAAACAAACAAGGAAACAGAATCGTTTTGATCACAGATAATTACATAACTACATAACAAAACTGGCACTGAATAAACATATTTAGATGAGCTGTTTGAGTTCAACATGTGAAGTTGGAGGATTCAAACCTACGACTTCTTAGTCAGGGATATATGTCCAAACCAATTGAGCTATGCTGGCAATTTAAATGAACGGTTGAAAATCAAGAATAGAAAAACAAGTCCATACATCTACCTATACTTTAAACGACTGCAGAAAAAAAATCCTCTTATCCCCAAAATACAATACATGTGATGTCTTGGGTTGCCTTCAACTAATTTAAACATAGAATATTGATGAATAATGCACATCAATGAACAAAAAAGCATATGACATATTTTTGGGAGGCGGCACAACAACTTCAAATATGAACTGACCTGTAACGAATGCAGACGTGCTTGTGTCTCAACATCAAAAATGGATACGATATTATCTACAGCAGCAGCAAAGTATCTCCCGAGACGAGGTTGAAATCTCATCTGGCCCGTACCACCCTAATTTACACAAGCAGTTTAGAAACTATGAACTATAAAGCTTATATACGAATAAACCATGAAAAATAAAGATACCTTGAATACTGCTGCACAGCTGCCATTAGTGATATTCCAGTATCGAATCTCGCCCTCACCATCACAAGAGCAAATAAAGTCATCCTTCTTTGGATGGAAGTCCAAAGACATAACAGAAGCAGAATGTCCCGTAAAAGTACGTAGAGAATAACAATGCTGCAGGTGAGAATACAGATTGAGATACAGCAACATATTGTATAACTTCTTTGCAATAGAGCAAACATAAGTAAATAAATAAACCTATCTCTTCCCCAATTTGGTCTTCAATCTTTTAAAATTCTCAATGTTATCCTTAACATATTAACAAAAATCTCAATTAAGTACTTCCATAAATAATTTTTTATAAGGAAAAAAAAAAAACCATTATAACTAGTACCATAAAGTTAATTTGTCATTTTGTTTTATGAATCTATTTGGACAAATAGCATGGTATTTAGAAGAAATAGATTATGTTGATGGGTAGATTGAGTAAGTAGCAAATTTTAACACTTTGTTTTTACACAAGAAAAGTTTATTACTAGAACGATGCTGTTATTATGGAATAATTTGTAGTAGAAGTGCATATGTTATGCTGTGACAACATTTCCATCTTATTCTAAGAAAATAAAGATGATGGGCAAAGCTCTTGTCAAAATTCTTATCTTAAATTAATCAAGACATCTCCAACGACCTACATTTGGCCAAAGATAAATTGTATGAGCTTCTGGTTGTGACTCTCGGACAGGCATGTTAATGGAGAAAATTATAGCCATACGTGGATAAAGTTCATTGATAATATATACTTGGTCAATTTAACAAAATTTTCATAAAAATATAAGCTAAGCTTTATGTACTTCATAAACAAATACTTGTGGAGGTTTTGCAGGTTATATGTATGATGCAAGACCAATAATTGAGGAATAAAGACTCGAGTTAAATCGAAGACATAGATAAAGGATAACTAACATTGTCAGCATCCCAAACCCTGACTGTTCGGTCGAATGATGAAGTTGCGAGCCGAGGCATGCTAGGACTAAAACGAACATCAGTGATCATGCCAGAATGTTCTTCAAGTGAAGTTTTCGGCTTCAAATTTTCTGTGTACCATAATACAGCCTGCACAACCATCATAATTAACCCCCAAGAAAAAAATAATAATGGATTGACCAATGCTGCAACCAATGACAAGATTTTTTAAATCTTACATGCAATACTTTAAACATAACAACACTCCTGATATACAGTACAGGTCATCGTTCATTGGATTCTCACCTTCTTATCCTGGCCACCACTAGCAAGCAGTTTTCCATCAGATGAAAAGTGGCAAGAGAAAACTTTGCTTGAGCTTGCTCTAACAGAATTCACCTCCGTAAATGTGAATCCTGAATGTTAAATTCACTCCTTAAAGATAACATACAAAATAGTAGACCATGCTCAAAACCAATTTTCAACTTTATCTGGAGGGTACCCTAAATGCTATTTATAGTTTAATAGCTTTCAAGCCACTGACTTATAGCAGGATCAAGAACGTATGCAACATACCAAGAAGAATGTATGGTATTCATAGTTTAAATCCTACATTATTTAACCTTTAAGTCTACGCCATATGGGTCTTCTCAAAGTGCTTGTAATAGTACTATACTATATCACAATCACTCAATGCATGGGTAATATGTGACCTCCTCGATGAGTCGTCTCACCTTGGATGGAGAGATAATGGTAAAAAGGATAAAATGAAGACTATCAAAACCATTAATTAAATTCTGCATGCTCTTTAATCATTTCCTCAACCCTTACCAATGATTATTATGTTCTCTACTTGTTATTGCACAAATTTTAAAATATACCTGCTAGAAGAGATTTAAAATACTGATGACATTCAAAAACAATAGTGGATATGATCAAGGTAAGATTATTTTTTTCTGGGAAAGATGTATGAATAAAATATTAGAGCACACGGAGCGTAAATTTAGTAGGTAGCTCTGTGGCAGAATACTGAACATAAAATACTTGCCACTCTCAAATGCTATGCATTTACTTGATTGCAAAAGACAAGAAGAAGAATAAGAAGGCAAGCTATAGCATTCACTGCACCTTTGCTGCCATCCATACAGCGCCCCACAGGATCTCTAGGGTCCGTATCATCATGGGATAAAAAAGACTCGACATTGTCATCAAGAGACCCATCCTCCACGAAGCGATCCATATCAGCCTGCAATTCAAGTTCTTTATCATCCCACTGCCAAAATGGAATGCCAATGAGCAAGTGCAAAAGGAATTTTGTTCCTTTCATACAAACAACAACCAAACTCCACCTACCAACTGATTTGAGGGGGATGTAAAAGTGCCAGTGCCGTCACTGTTGAACATCATCAAGGGTTTAGATGAACTACCACTGTGAGGCAAAGCAGGCATTGAGATTGCATCTCCAGGTGTGTGAGTTGAGGGAGTTGAAGGAGCAGAACTTGGGGATGGGCCTGCTGTATTTGCTGTTCCTGAGCTATTTGCTGGACCTGAAGATGACACTGGCTGCTTCCTCTTTCTTCCAGTCTGATTCTTTGAGACCTGAAAGTGAGATGTCAAAACATTTTAAAAGCTTAAAGCAATACAGGAAATATTTATTTACACTTGAAGGTTCTGTAATAGACAACTGACGCCAATCTAACCAAATGACCTGTTATCAAATTAACAAAAAGGGAGTTGACAAAAATATATCATAGAAACCACCTCTTTACCAATTTGCAAGTATCATCAGTTTGGCAGTGAAATAACAAAAGTGAACAAGCTAACAGAGAATAACTAATGTGATACACACACGCGCGCATAACTTTAATATGAGAAATTACAATCGACACTCACCATGATGCTAGTGACAACCAGTTAACATTTCAAGTATATCATAGAAACTGGAGAAAGATACAGATGCTTTAGCTAGTAAATTGATTGAGCAATGATCAATATTCACTACCAGACCTGATCATTTCCACGAAATGAGTTTGACATGCTACCATCCATGGTGACACTGCCAGCACCCCCAATTTTTTCTTGCTGAGGCATATTGTGGTTTGAGCTTTGCGATTGTTGATTAGAAAGAGCATGCTGCTGCTGCTGCTGCTGGCTACTATTCTGTTGCTGCTGTTGTTGATGCATTTGAGCCATTTTTATCTAAGGAAAATAATGCATGCTTAGAAACTAGACCATGAAGTCCATAACATGTTCTAAATAAAAACATCCAAGTATAAAAATAAAAACTGAAACCATCTGTAATAGAGTAATTTAACACCTTAAGGATCATGTCTGTGTTGTCTCCACGAGGCAAGAGAGGACTGCCAGCTTGGAGAGGAGATCCAACATTTGGAACAACATCACCAACAGAATTTGAAAGTCCATCTTTTGCCATTCGACTGTTCAAAAGCATTCTCAATCTTCTACCATCATCATTAACAGAAGGTGATGTTAAATTCTGTTGTGCGAGCATGAGTTGTTGTTGGTGTTGCGGCGTCAACATCTGATGAAGCTGAGGAAAAGATTGAGAAGCCTGTATGAAAGGTTTTTGTTGCTGAAGGATCCCAGAACGTAGCTGCTCTAGCCCCTGCAAAAGAAAAAGGAAAATTGAATGAGAAAACCCATCAACTTGGAATCCATACATTTTACACGTTATTGTAATTATTACAGAAATGAAGAGAATAGGTCATTAAAAACATACGGTGAGGGGCCATCCCTTTAAGGTTAAATTATTGCCACCATGATTTGAACCTGAAAGACATTTTCATGTAACATGTAAGACACAGCTAGTAGTAGACCACGAGACCCTAATTTATCTTTAAACAGTAAAACCCTTGGTATATTAAATGAAGATTGAGTAATTAAAACACAGGGTTTCCAGAATTCCAATCACAACATATTCACACAGCAAGTACTTAAAGCATCAATAATTTGGCAGTACCAGGAATGCCCATCAGTGATCCCTCAGGACCTGCAGCTCTAGGATTCAAAACTGGGTTGATCTCACTCTTTATATCCTGCATTTTTATAAATTTTTCAGGAAAAAGAGAAAGAATATAGTATATGATGTACTTAATAGAAGTACCATACCGGTGTGGAACCTGGCAATTGCTGGCTCCTAGATTGAACTTGAGGAGACATTCCCCCAGTTGTACCATGTAACACTTGCCTGTAATTAAAATTTGGAACTCTTAAGCAAGTAAGGCAGTGCATAGCCATACAATGCAACAGTTAGTGACATCCAATATGCAATTCTTAGGAATTTCTGCAGATTCTCGTCATGCAACAATATTAATACCCAAGTTACTTCCTCCAATAAATTTAAAATTTGCAGAGAATGTGGTCGGACAAAAGAAAATATAATTATGTAAAGTATCCCATCAAACATAAATCAAAGTCCAATAATCAGCAAGGAAGTCGTTTTTTGTGCATGGTCTTTGATGTTTTTGTTTTATGTGAATGCAGTGATAATGAGAGAAATATCTACGAGAAAAGCACCCTGAGGACTGGCTGGTTGCTGCAGCTGACTTCAGAATTGAAGCATGATTTGGGTCCAACAGCTGCCCAACGTTTTCCCCATACCTTTGCTGCAAGATTAACAGACAAAGTATAAGAAAAAGAAACAAAAACCTTTGCTTGTCAAAAATCTAACCAGTATACCTACTTTCATAGGCGCATCATCCAGAGAATCCCTCTGAAGGGGTAGTTTTAATCTGTCCTCGTACATTTTTGTAGCCAACGCATTTACAGATCCGGGATTCTGACGCATAAGAGGATCATTTCCAACAAAACCATTTGAAGTTCCATTCAAGAGTTGGGCTCCATCTCTTCGCTGTTGTTGTTGCTGCTGAGTCTGTTGTTGCTGCTGCTGTGGCTGTTGTTGCTGTTGATGCTGTTGTTGTTGTTGCTGCTGCTGCTGCTGCTGCTGCTGTTGGGCATGTCTCTGCATCAGAAGCATCTGCATGTGTTGTGGTTGTTGTTGTTGTGGCTGTGGTTGCTGCTGCTGCTGTTGTTGATGTTGCTGATGTTGCTGTTGCTCTCTTGCTTTTATTAATTGTGTCTAGAAAGTTCATTGACTGTAAGTGTCTTTTGCAGAGGAATGTGATGTTGCGAGGGAACATTTTAATAGTTTTTTCGGTATCAAATAGTATATGTGCAGAGAAAGAGTGACTTGAGTTTATTTTAAGAAGGGAGTTTCCTCATGCAATCTATAAATTAATTTTAATACATCCTTGATAAATTGCACATATAAAGATTCAAATTCAGGTCAGCCAACTACTGAAATTAAAGCCTAAGCAGCTAGAACATTTTCACTAGAAAAAAATCATAAGCAAAATAAAAATACAAAAAGAAAACCTACACATTCCATAACAGCATTCTTTATACATAAGGGATAGGATCTAGGGTTAAAGGGCCTGACATGAGAAAACAATAATTTGCATGCCATTTGAGACTTACTTTAATGATCCCTTAAGTCGATGAGGCCACCAGTGGTCAAAACAATAATGGCAGGTTCAATACAGACGATTCAAACATTTAATAAAACAATACTTGATAGGTAGCCTATTGCCAAATCTGTCTGTTTATGTTACTCCCAACGATGTATGCACAGAAAGGGAAAATGAAGTTGTAGGTTGCAATTTCAATCAAGAATTTGAAGAAGGTATTGAGTTTGACCAATATAGACTTAAGTCAACAACCACATATTCAACTCCAAAATGGTAACAAGAAAGAAATTATTTCTTCAATACGAAATTAGGATGAAATATTAATAGCTTTGAACAGCAAATTCAAATGCAGAAAGTACATTTCCGAGTTCAATCGTATCAAAAGAATGACACTATGCAACAAACCTCAATATAAGATGCAGCAACATCAGAGTGCTTCTCATTAGTCCTAGCAATGAATATATCCCAGAATACCGACCACCATTCAAACAGAAAGCCTCCAGGCGCATCAATGGCTGTAACCCCATAACTCAAAAAATCATTACTAACATGAGCAAATGGTACAGTACAACTCCATACTGAACCAAACAAATGAAACAAAATCCAAATATACTCACCCACAGGATCTGAAGACACTTTTCCCTCTGCTTGAAAAGCCTGAGCAGTAGCCTTCAAATCTCTTTTTACCAAATAATCGTGAATATACACATCTAACCTGTTACATAGCGGTGCATAGAGTACAAGAACGAAAACAATATTCCAAGTTAGGGGGTAATTAAAAATTTCATTTCCAGTAAGAAGATAAGAAAAGGAAGAGAAAGAAAGCAAACGCTGAAGCACAAAACTTTAACAACAGACAAAGAAAATGAAGAACTAGGATAAACCCAAATAAGGGTTCGAGTAGAGTAACAGAAATCATCGGCTAAATTGAAATCAAGTGATTATGAGAAGACCTGAACCCTAAATCCTCCAGAAAACGAAGTAAGCCCAATGCCAAAGGTTGGCGCGCAAAATTTCAAGAAAACAAGTTGAAAGATCGAAATTTGTAATGCTATAAAGAAGCAACAAAATGAAAATTACAGAAACCCCAATACGAAATCAACAAAAAGGAGAGAAGAAATCCATTGAAGTAACAAAATAGATAGAACCCCGAGTAGAAAGAAAGAGGGAATAAGAAGTAAAACACACAAGAAACTTACATTTTATCAGCTTCCCAGTTGGTCTGAGACATCTTTTTCGAATCCAAACACTGGCAGAGGAGTGGATAAAATCAAAATAAACTGTTAGTTTCTTGAAAAACAAGCTCCTCCAGCTCTTATTGAGCTCTTCCTGGCGAAACCCACCAAACCCAGAAGCGAAAAAAAAAAACCCTTTCGCCAAAACCTTAGAAAAATCTAGGAAGAGGAAGGAAATTAGTAAGAAGTGCAGAAGGGAGAATCTACGCAAGAGAATAGAAGCAGAGCCTCTGATTCCAGCAATGAAAGTGTAGAGAATGTAAGGCCGTATTATTATTACATCTACCAAATTTTTACATTTTTATATATAATATATATATTTTATATTATATATTTCAATTACAAGGAAGGATCGAAATAGATACCTGCAATCCAAAAACGTATTTTTGTTCTGAAGCTTTTTGCTTTTATTTCGAGAGAGCTGAAAAATTATTTTGCTGATAATCCGTGGGCCTTGGACGAAATGAGACTTGTTGTTGTTTATCCTTGAAATTATTTTTATACCCCTACAGTAAAACCAAAATTTTCAGTATATCCCGAGGATTGAGGTACAGAACAAAGAGGGTGAATTCGTACTTTCGCTCTGCCTTGATCTGCTGATGCATTTTCAATGTGGGGTTTAAACTTTATCGTAATTACATAGATGGCCCATGATATTTTTATTTTCCTATTTGTAAAACCGCCTCGTGTATTGTTTTAAATTAATATTTGGTTCCCATGCGTTGGCTCGTGGTAGACGGTTCAGGACTGCTGGTTGGTCTGACTCTGACCTTGGTTAACATATTGCAGAATACCTAATTTGACCTTGTCTTTAGTATTTAATTTTCAAGTCTTTTCTTTTTCTTTTTTTTCTTTTTTTTAGGCTAAATATATGTTTGGGTCTTTAGAGCGAGTGTTTTTCAACCAAGTTTCAACTTAATTTATTGTGTTTTAATTTATTTATTTTTAGTCTTTTAATTGATGAATGTTGAAATTGTTTGATGGACCTCTAAATTTTTAGATATTTATTTTTTAAAATTTTTTGCATATAAAAAAATTGTCAAAATATTTACAAAAAATAATTAAAAAAATACTAATTAGCATCTATTAGTGATAGACTTCTATTATTTATATTACTGATAGACCATAATAGATTTCTATCAGCTTCTATCATCTTCTATCAACTATCTACAAATTTTGCTATTTTGTGTAAATAATTTTCTTATTTTTTCTTTTTTTTTTAAATTCCTCTATTTTATTTCATCCTATTCATTTTTTATTTTTATTTTTATTTTTTGTGAATTTTCAATAATTTGAAATTTAATAGTTTTGAGAAGAGAACAAAAAAGTAAAATAAGTTTGTGAGTAATTAACGAAGGTCATTTCTTTACTCTTTTTCATTATTGTTTTTTAAGTAAGATCGTTATCTATCAGGTTTCTTTTCTTCTTTTAAATGGTAAATTTGATCTTATGATTTGAAGAAAGTTATAATTCAATTCTTATAATTTAAAAAGTTGTAATTTAATCCCTATAGTTTAATAAAATCATTATGAATAGTCCCTGCTGTAAGGACTATTTATGGAGTATTGTCAAACCATAAAAACTAAATTATAATTATAAATTATATGGACTGAATTATAATTTTTTTCAAATCATAAGAACCAAATTTATAATTTAACTATTTCTTTTACCCTTTATTTCCATTTTATTCACGGGTTTCTTTAGAATATTATCGTTCAAATAAAAAAGGTAAATATTTAGACTTTGATGGAAAATTACTAAGGTCTTTTGACTAATTTAATTATGTTTGCGACCGTTATATAATAGCTTTTTCTTTTATTTTTTGGTATTTTCAGTGATTTATTTTAAATTATTTCATAATGCTTTCATTTAAAAATAAAATACAACAATTTAGAACTTATGGTTGTTTGTATAATATTATTTAAAACTTATTTGTAGTGTATGGACCAGCTTGTATACACTTTATTTCGAGTGTTATAAATTTAAACAATGTTGTTTTGTTTTAAAAAATTGAAAACGAATTTTAACAACATTACAGTTTAATTTGTTAATGATTTCATAAATTTTTTAAGTAACAATAGAAGTTTAATATTGTTGTTAAGACATTAAGTCTCACATGGATACTTATTACTTATAAGGAAGGTCAATATTCATTCACAAATATAATAATAATAATAATTTTAATGGAAAAGTCTATGTTAGCTTATCAAATAAAATTGTTCTCTATCTTTTAAATTATGCTTGGTGTTAAAAAAATTTTAATTTCACATTTTTATTTTGGATTGAGAAAAAAAATGTATTTTAACTCTAAATTTTAAATTTTCGTATGAAGTGATTATTTCTAAAAAGTCAAATTTAATTGTACTTTTAAATTAGCTATTTATTAACATGTTTTTCGTTTGTTTATGTAGTTTTTTTTTTTAAGTTTAATTAATTAAATTTTCTTGACCTTTACGTGATTTTAAAAAATACAATGCATTCATTACAAGGTAGTTTATACTATAATAATAATTTAAAAGAAGTATAATTGTTTTAAATAATAAAATTGCTAAAAAATATTTTCTTACCGTGATATTTTGCTATTTTATAAATAAGTTGGTATTTTATTTTAAAAATAATCCGTTAAAATAAACTATTAATAATTTAAAAAATGAGTGATAGAATAAATATGTAATGATTTTTCTTTTTTTTCGTTTGTTTATGTCCATGTATGTAAATAAGTTAAATAAATATTATATTTTTTTAAATTAAACCCTTTAAAAATTAAACTATAAACGCTCCCAAAAGACCAACTATTAAGTATCCATTAAATAACAATCATTACTTGGCATGCACCTACTTTAATGGATAAATTTGATCAGCCTCGTTGTTCGTTAAATTTTGTATCTATCTATTTTGAAAATCCTAGGATGTCCTTACGTTAGTCATCTCGAGAGTTTTAGATATCCTTTTGAAACACACATATTTTTTCAGATTCTCATATCGAGGGCATCTTCATATTACTTTTTTACCCTTCATTTTTTTTTCTTGCACACACACATATACCACTCTTCTTTATTTGCATTAAAATAAATATTGTCTACCATATATATCACTCTTTTTTTTATATAGTGGAGTTGTTTTTATTTCTTCAACAATATATTCAAATTTAAACGGATAAAAATAAATATGTTAAAAAAAATAACATATATAAATCTTAAATTATATATCATATATAAATTGTATTAATTTAAAAAGAAATTTAAATTGATAAAAATAAATATGTTTTATAACAAATTAATTATAAATTAATAAATAGTTGTTAGGGCATTACTTGGAACATTAAGTAAATTTAAGACATTTTCAAATAGAAATCATACGAAACAAATACAAGTATCAAAGTATTCCTAAATATCTGCAAAAATATTCATACAAAACAAACATAGTTATTTAAAGATGTCGGACATCTATAATTTCGGCCATCTAAAAATTGTGTTTATCTATATTCCAAAAAAATAAATTGTTCCCAAAAATTAACATGCCATGTTCGAAAAATTTAAGGATTGAAATGCTACCAAACTTAACCTCGTGGATAGAAGGTACAATTTTTCCTATTAATATTATTCATCTCCATGTTTTTTTTTTTTTTTTTTTTCCATTTTCACCATAGTGGATAAATGGAGTATTATTAATTTACACTTTTAGTCCCTACATTCTATATTTTAATCGTAATGTATTCTTTTATCTTGTTGATTAAATTTTATTGAATATATATATATATATATAACAAAAATTAGGAAGATGGAAACTAAAACTTTCAATTTCAAAGGAGTAAATTAATGATGGTTAATTATCATTGGAAACTCACTTTATATTAATTGAGCATCTCTATCGTTAGAAAGATGTAGCAAAAATATATTGACAAGTTATATCAACGAAGTTAAAGCATTACATAATAATGAGTTATAGAAAATTTAGAAAAAAGTTTGGTTTTGCGTAGAGATGTCCACGGGCGGGGTGGGGTCGGAGATGACTTCCCCACTCCCTGTTTCCCATTTCATTCTCCATCCCCGTCAAATTTCCCATTGAGATCGGGGCGGAATTTCCCTCGAAAAATTCGTAGGGATCGAGTTCCCCGCGATAAAATTTTCTCCGTTTGATATTTTTTAAAAGAAAAAATCAATTAACATAAAACATTATTAAGAATTTTTTTTAATTAAATAGTTAACTTTTATATGATTAGTTCCACGTGGACAATTATAATTTAAATATAAATTACTCAAAATTTTCAAATTGAATGAGATAGTTATCTGTCAAATTATTCATATATATAGTGCTTAAATTTATTAGAACTCAAACATATCATTTTTTTTTACACTAATTCAAACATATTCATTATTTTGACAATCAAACAATAAATCTTGAAAATAAAATATAATATTTATATAATAAAAATAAATAACATAACATTAAATTATTATAATAAATATTAGAAAAAACCTAACAGGTCCCGTTCCCGTTTAGTATTCAAAAAAAAATTCTCCCACTCGCTCCCCCATTTTCCGTTTAAATGGAGAATCCTTGCCCGATTTTGAGCGAATCCTCAAGGGACCCCATTTCCATGAAAAGTTAGACATCTATAGTTATGTATGGGTTAAGAAAATCTCATTGACTATTATTAATTAGTTATACCTCCAAACAAATGACTCTGACCTAATTTATTATTTTCAATCAAAACAATATTTCAAATTCAAAGACAACTTTTTTTTTTTTTTTAATTATATAGCCTACCAAATATCTATAAGATTATTTCCTCAAAAAAAAAAAAATCTATATAATTAAAACAAAGATGGTCTGAGCACATATTCATTAAATTATACCATCGCGTTTCTATATTGAATAATATTTGGGTCAATTTGCATACATGTCGATTGTTTTCATACTACAATGTGTTATTATTATTATTTTTTGACTTTTCTATCATATGTTATTTCCCACAACATGGAAAATTTATTCTATATGATTCTCGATGCATGATCAAACAAGACATCCAAATGTTCTAAAAAATTATGCTATAATTAAAAAACGTGAGATGTATGATAAGTTGTATTCCAAATAGAGATGTCTACAGCAGAGTGGGGTTGTGATGACTTATTTGCTTTCTGTTCCCACTTCGCATTTCATTCTCTATTCTTGTGAAATTCTCCACGGAGATTGGAGTGGGGATCGGATTTTCCACGATAATTGTTTCCCCATTTGATTTGTTTTGTTTTTTTGTAAAAAAAAAAAATCAATTAACTTAAAATTATTAAATTTCTCACTAAAATTTTAATACGATTAATCTCACATAGATAATTTGAATTTACAAAGAAATTATTAAAAAAAAGTTAGAGTAGAAATAAATAATTACCAATCAAATTATTCATAAATATAATCTACATTTTAAAGTTAAATTCAAACATATTCAATATTTTTAATCATTAAATAATAAATTTTGAAATTTAGATATAAATATTTATTTAATAATAATAACATAATATTAGAATGTTATAATAAATAAATAAAAGAGACTAACGGGAGGGGACGAGGGTGAAGAATGCATTCACTGTCTCTGTCCCCATTTACCTCACAGAAATTTTTTACTGCCTACTCCCTCCTCTCAACCTCTCTAATTTCAAAGACACAATTATAATGGAATTGAAAAGGCATTGGTATTTTTTTTTAATAACAATATTTGAACTATGGACCAAACTTTTTTTTTTCTTATTTTTTTTTAATATTTAAATTAGTTGAGCCATTTTAGTAAACTGTAGCCGATATTTAAAATCAATATTCAATCTACTTTCTTTTACTACAACAAATGTGGGATATGAAAATTTAAATTTATGATTTTGAGAAAATAAATACGTATAAATTACCATTTAGCTATGTGCATAATGGCTACCATCCTAATTTAAATAAAACTAAATATTAGTTAATCGATTATTTTCCATTTTTTAGTGCATGGATATATATATTTTTTAAATAGCACTATATTGAACTATACACATTGTATTCGTATTTTTATTATTATTAAATGTGTACACATAGGGCAATTCACTTTGAAACAACCATTTATCAAACACATTTCATGATATTTTCTTTATTTTCGTAGTTGAATGGTTTTTGGGGGAAAAAAATATAAACTTCAATGTTACCAAAAATTATATTTTTTTTATATATAAAAAAACTATAGTGTCATTTTTCTCCAAAACTTTATCAATTTCATATTGCACATAATAAAACTTTGTCAATTTTCATATTGCACATATATTTTATAACTCATTGCACGCATTAGAAAAAAAGTTTTTTTTACCAATACATGGAGTGAAAAAAATTATTAAAGAGTTAAAATTACAACATTTTTTCAAGTTTAGAGTTAAAGGTTACAACGCTTATCTACGCTTGAAGTGCAATGTGATGAAATTGAAAGTTTCATGATAAAATTGATATAACGTGAAAAGTTTAATAGTCAAATTTAAATTTTGTTTTTGCAAAAAATTTAAAGATGATTCGAAGTTTGAAAATTATCAATCATCAATATAACCGAACCAAATAGCCAGTGTAATACCAATTAAAAAAAAAAAAGATTCAACCCCATCAAAGATCCATAATTGAATGGTTAAAGGTTTAAAAGTTTTCTTTCTATTGCATGATTGGCAAATTCGTAGGTTCAATTCATATTAGATTCATCTCAATGGGACCTTTCAATTAATCTACTAAAAAGTGATATATCAATCAAATTACATCATTCGTATACAGACAAAAAAAAAATGGCATAGTAATTAAGTTGTAACTCAAACTATGCCTAGTAAAAAAATATTAATAATTAAAGTCGTGTTTATGTACTCCTAATGAAAAATAGGGCTTAATTATAATGGAATCAATCACGAATAAGATGAGATTTCTTTAATAATATTTATTACAAATAAGTCATGGTCGTAATAAGAAATTCATTGATATTGTTGAAATCATAATGAAATATAAATCATCATTGGATTGTTTGATTTTTGTCATTTCTAATTAATTAAATCATTCTTCTAATTTATTTTCTTCTTCTTCATTTTTCTTTTTCTTTTTATTTTCTCACTTGAATCTCCCTTATTTATAATTTTAATTAATTAAATCATCTCTCTAACCCTTACTTAATTTGCACTTCTTTCCTTTTTCGTCTTTTTTTTTTTTGTTTCCCATCATGATCGTTTGTTGCATGAATTGATAGAGAAAACATACCAAAAAAAAAAAAAAATTGGGTCTCTAATTATTTTTTATTATTAATTTGAGAGCACAAGGCCCGAAGAGCAATTACTTTGCGATTAATTATGATGTTGCACTACCTCAAGCAAGGGTAGATGGTGTAAGTGCCACGTAATCAATACGGTATATAAAAATTATGAAAAATTATTTTAAATGACAAGCTTGTTAAAAATATTTATAAATATAACAAAATTTCACTGTTTATATTGTAGATAGACAGTAAAATTTATTGTTATGTTTGAAATATTTTTATTTATTTTTCTATATTTAAAAACAAACCATAAAATATTTTAAAAGTTTTTTAAATGTATTAAATAAAACGATAAATTTACATGTCACAGGCTAATAATAAATAATAATAAGATCGATGTAATGGAATTACCAAATAAGATTACAATTTTGTCAAAAATTGATTTCAATTATAAAGTGTGATAAACTCAATCCATTGTAGGCATAGTCTAAGAGTATAGAATTTGGGAGTGATTATAAAATGGTTAAAATCACTTTAAAACATATTTTTAATTGTTCAAAATCAATTATGATGATATGAAAATTGTAATTAAAAGTATAAAATTAAATATTAAATTAATTTTAGATGATTAAAAATGTATTTTTTCTAAGTAATTTTGAACCTGACAAAAGTAATTTTAATAATTTCAAAATCACTCCCAAATATACTTTAAATTAGTTTAACATCAAATAGAGAATTCACAAATCTAATCTGTGCTTCAAAATAAGCCTGTAGCCTTATCTTATCTGACTCCACTGATTTCAGTCAGTTATATATATATTCATTCTGACATTTTGAACTTTTAATTTAAAAGTTGGGCCGGCCCATTAAAATTGAACTAGAGCGCGTGGGCCCAAATGGATATGAAATAGTGCGGCCCATTATATATATCCCCTCGGATTCATTGGGCTATGTATCCAAACCCACCGATTTGCCTCATACACGACCATACTTTTTCATTTTTTTTTTAAAGTCATTTGAATTAGACTTAATCTTAAATAAATAGGAAAAATCCATTCATTAGTTAACAAAAAAACATGTTTTTTTTTTCTAATGTGGAGTGGGAATTCTTGTTTTGGTCGAGAATATATATGTTATAAATAATTGAAATATGCTTGCGTTGACATGTATTCGTAAATGGAACGAGATACGTTGAAAATATTAAATTAAACATAAAAAGAAATACGAGGTAGTTTTGAAAAAAAAAATTGAAAAAGAATAGAGAAGGAGAAAGAGAAGGGGCGTTGAATAGTAGCATTGAGAGGTCTTTCTCTTGGAATAACAATACGCATGGTGTCAGCTTAAGCCAAGCTGCCACCAAAAGCAACATACCACTGAGATCACAATGTGGGCCCCTGCCCTTCCTCAACTGGCCCCCACCCTACTTCTTCCAACACTTCCCATCACGTGACTCTCACACCCTTTTATTTCTAAATAAACAAAATCTCCACTTTATTTTTAAAATTCACGAAACCCGTTCGAATGTGACCAAGATTTCACAGTTGACTAGATAAGTAGAAGATCATAGATAAATAAGAGACGTGTAGTATTTCTCATTAGTAGAGACATTTGTTTTTATATAAAACAAGAGACAAGTCTTGAGGTTTTATATCTATAAATTGTTGAGATGTGTGGAGATTTTATCATCTCTAACAATACCTTAGTTATAAAGAGGCAATTGCACTTACAACCATCATACTTAAAACATTTGCAAATATAGCACAATACAAACAAATTTGCATCAATAGAAGTCTATCCATGATAGATTTTGCTATATTTACAATTCTTTAAAAACATTGCTATGTGCTTAATCATTAACCCTAAATTGCTATCCATTTCAATTACCCAATTATAAAACAGTAGTGGGATTTATAAACTTTATCCTAAAATAGTCATCGAGTTTAAAAAAATGTATAATAAGTCAAGAATTTATTACACGTGTCAGTATAAAGACAGACATCTCACAAAATTTAAAGCTACTAAACCAACTTTTTATAAATTACCCAATAATTACAACAATAAAAGTATTTGGTCAACAAGAAAATGAAGAGACTTAAAAGGATAAGAACCATGTATATAGAAACGAAATACATGTGAATAACAATATATATATATATATATATACCAAATTCTCACTACGGGTTTTTTTTTTAGAAAATTTTCTCTATTACATCTAATAATATACGATCATGTAATTACAATGTGACAGCCTGATCGAATAATTTGGTTTAGAGGGTAAAAGAAGGAGAGTGAAAGTATAATATATTTGCATGGGGGAAAGAAGTAGAGGGAGGGGGGGATGGGGATGGCATGCATGCAGAAGCTCCAGTGATTGATGAGTACAAATGCATGCCATGTCATGCCAACTTATACTTTTTTTCTATTAAAAAAAATTACACCTCCCCAATGCCACTCTCTTTGAAAGCGCGTGTATTCTACTTTCATTCTTGAAAGAGAAGGCGCGTAAAGAGGACGCGTAGAAGAGGAGAAGGGTGGTGGGATGGGGCAGAGAGGAGGGTTTTGTTTATTGCTTATTGCTGGTTCTTACAATACAATAATAAAACCATGCAAATCTGGCTCTGAGTGTGTCTGCCAAAAATACAGTTTTTTTTTTAAATAAAAAAGAAAAAAAAGGGGGGAAAAAAGAATAATGACGTAAGAATGGACGTAAGGGCGTGGTTGGAAGCGTGTGATAGAGAAAGGGGGGGTTTTGGGATAGTGTGTTTGTTTCAACTCGCGTATTGGAGTTTAGCTTAGCTCACAGGTTGTCTTATGGCGGCAGAGAGAGAGTGGGTCAGAGCCCCATCATTGTCTCAATTATCATTCACCTTCCCTTTCTCTTTTTATTATTTTTTTATTTTTCCCATTACCCACTTTTTACCTTACTATAATTACCTTTACCAATTTACCACTTTACCATTTTTTTAACCCATCATATATACCTAATTCCCCCATTATTATTGCTCCATCATTGCCCATTCCTCTCTCTCTCCATGTACCTTAAATCATTTAGGGGTGTTTGTGAGTATGTCACACTGAGTTGGTTATTATAGTTTATATTTGTAGTGCATACTATTTTAGTTTAGGTAAAAAATAATAAACATTGTAACAAATAGAGATTTGAAATAGTAATATTGTAGTTAATTGTAAGTTATAATAGTTGGAAGCAACAACTATTATAATTGGTGCCCCAAACATGAAATGGACTAGATATTATCTACACTGGTGGAAACTTTGTTTTTCTGAATGACTTAAAAAGTTTTGTACTAATAGAAATGTTGTTTCTCTCTCTCTCGTTTGTGTATTTGTGATCTTTTGGGGTTATGGAGTGGAGGAAGTTTGGGGATTCGCGTGGCTTGTGAGAGATTGTACAATGTACATTGTGTTCGTATTGGAGTATAGTTGTTTTTAGGAAGGGTGAACTATAAATACATGTTTGGACTTTGTTTGTTTAAAAAGTACTTTCTAATTAATCTTTAGTTATATTTGATATTTTTACAAAAAGAGTAGAAATTCAACCGTTAGTAGAGTGTTAGTTTAAATTTGAGATATGAAACAACGTGGTGGAGCTTTGAAACAAATATTAGGACTTAAATATAGTTACATCACACGTTTTCAAATTTCCAATTTATTTCATCTAGAAATTCTCTTATAAATTTCTATTTAGAGAATAGTTTTGAAACATTCACGAAAAGTACAATACATGTTAATATTACAATTTTTTTTTTTTTTTAAAAGAATAGAATTATTAATCGTCTTGAAAGAGGCCTTAAATTAAAGGGGGGAAAAAGAAGACAACAAAAATAAAATGGGGCTTGAAAAGGCTGCCCAAATTTGAAACTATATTGATTTCATTATTGGATTTCTTAGGACTTGGACAGTCAATAAAGGCTGGATATGGGAATTGAAATGGATAGGGCTGAACACAAAATCAGAAACAAACGAGAGAGATTGACCCAAAATGTCACTTTCCCTAATCATTTGCCTTATTGCTACACTTTCCCTATTAATTATCTTATTAATTTCAAACCCGGTGTTTTTAAATATAAAAAAATATACAAAATTATTTATAAATATAGAAAAATTTAATTGTCTATCAGCGATAAACAGTAAATTTTTTTATATATTTATAAATGGTTTGATATTTTTTCTGTTTATAGTAATTTTCCTATTTCTTTCGATATATATTTTTCTTTTCTTTTCTTTTTCAAAAACTAAAAAGCCATATCTATTTTTTTTTATGCCAAAGTCTGATCAACTAGTTATAAATAAACAAAAATCTCAACCTTATATATATACTTTATCTTAAATTACAATAAGCAAAAAAGAAAAAAAAAAAAAAAAAGACAGCAAATAACTAAGATTTGTGGACCTATTGAGAAATAGATACATTCTATTTGAGAATTTTTTTCCCCTTTTTGTACAAAGCTTGCTTAGGATTCATTGACAAGAACAAGACATTAAAAATAAAAACTCCCCATGCAAAATTGATGCATTTACAAATCAACCCCAAAAAAGAAGAGAGAGAAAATTACAAGCCCCTTTGGTTAGGTGGAATAATGACTAATTTACCCCCTCCCATGTAATCTACCAATTAATCCAATCCCTCAACAATTTCAAAACCTTCATTTTCTTTTGGATTCTTTAAGGAATATCACATAAGATGAAGAATTCTTGCCATCCTTATTCCCGCCCATCCGCCATTGCTCGGCAACGTCGTTCGCAATTTTCATAGCGTCCGACGCGGTTCCGAGTAGCCCCCTCCGAGTAAACCCAACCGTGTACAACCCCCTCTCGCCTTTCCACCCGTCCGGAAACGGGGTGTTCGGCATCCCGTCTTTTGTGAAAAAATCACACCCCTGCTGCAAATCACAATCCAAAAAAAATATCAATTAACCAAAACCCCAAACCTTAAATCGAGAAGGAAGTCGTCATTCAAACAGAAACAAAGACGGACTTTTCGGCAGAGACAGATTGGATTTTTTTTTTTTTTTTTTTTTTTTTTTTTTTTTTTTTTTTTTAAAAAAAAGAAAAATCTCAAGAATGTTATATGTAAATATTGCATCATAAATATGGGAAAAAGCTGGAAAAGGTAGGAAAAAACCAAATGAACCCAACTGACATATTCTATTTTGCATGGAGAAAAGAATAGGTTTGTAGGGTTGTGCAGTCTGTGCATGAGTAGAAAGTGATGGGTGATTCATATAAAGATAAAGCATAAAACTAAAACTATCAAATTAAGGCACGTTTGATTTTTTATTATTTTTTAATTTTTTAAAAATTAAGTTTATAAAACTTTTTACACTTAATAGTAAATCTAAAAATTTAGAATAAATTAGATTTTGTTTTTACCTTGAGCCAACTTGGCACATTGCTTCTGTACCCAGTTGCTAAGATTATTGAATCAAACTCTTTCTCTTGTCCATCTATGAACTTTGCTCCGTTCCTTGTTATCTCTTTTACCCCTTCCATCACCTTCATTAAAAAAAAAAAAAAAAAACAAAAACATATTTAATTAACAATAAATTATTAGATATAACCAGTTTTTTTGGATTGATTTTTTAAGTGGTTAAAAAGTCAATACAAACAAACCTGGATGGTCACTTTAACTAATTAACTAACTAACGAACTAAATGATTAAAAAATTTACCTTGATCTTTCCTGATCTAATTTGCGACAGGGCTCCAACGTCGAGAACCGGGGTCTTTCCCGTGGCGTTTTTGAGCTCGATTGGACCGGTTTTCGGTCGTCGGAGACCCAAATGATCAGTATTGCCTAAAGTCAAGTTGGCTATTAAAAGAAGAATCTTATCCACCAGTCTTAGAGGTAGCCATTTCATCAGCCCCATGGCTATTCCAAATGTCGAGAATCCGAACATTTCTCGCGGTAACACATGAACCTGCGCGTTACGTATTATCTTAAAAAAAAAAGAGACTATTTTCGTTAATTAAATTTACTGTAATTCATCTGTTTAAAAAAAAAAAAAAAAAAAAAAAAACTTACGGTGTTTCTAACAACCATATGAGGGATTGCATTTTGTCTGCAGAGATCTAAACTAACTTCCATACCGGAATTGCCACAACCGACGACCAGAACCCGTTGGTTTTTAAATTCCGAACCGGACTTATACATACTAGTATGAACGACGGTTCGAGTAAACCGCTCAATCCCCAAAATTTCTGGAATAACGGGCTCTGCATTTTCCCCTGTAGCGATGACGATCCAGCGCGAAATGTACTGAGAATCCTGAGTAGAAACCCTCCAAAACCCAGAAACGGAGTCGAATTCCGCGGCGAGAACGGTCTGATTGAAACGGGGATGGATGGAGAAATGAGAAGCGTAAGATTCCATGTAAGAAATGAACTGATCTTTAGAAGGATATTTGGGGAAATTTTCAGGAAAACCCATGAGAGGAAGCTCACAAAATTGCTTGGGGAGATGAAGTTTGAGACGATCGTAAGTGCGATACTGCCAAAGAGAAGCAATACAATCGGATTTTTCAAGAATGAGTGAAGGAATTTGATTCTGTGAAAGACAAGCGGCGGCGGCTAATCCTGATGGGCCTGCACCTACAATGATAGGCCCATTAACCCATACGCATTTCGATTCTTCTTCTTGTTCATGATGATCATCTTCTTGGTCTTTCCAAGAACCCATCAAACTCACTCTGTTTTTTTTTTTTTTCTTTCTTTCTTTTATGGGGTTCTCTGTGTTTTTGTTGGTGCTCTGTTTTTTTCACTCTGTTTTTTGGGTAAATGGAAAGTGAAAAGAAGAAAAAGATGAATGGGAGAGATTTGAGGGACTGTGGACTATAAATGCATGTAGAGAGAGAAAGAGAAAGAGAAAGAGAAAGAGGGTTTTAATGGAGGCGTGAAGTGAAGGTAAAGGAAAGGGATTTGGTTCAGTTTATCTCGAGGCTCTTTCTTCTCAGCGACTCTGCTGCAGAGTTTTTCTGGGGGTGTTAGTGAATGAAGCGAGTTAATGGACCAAGGTTAGATATAAATACATTCTTTTTTTTCTTTCTTTTTATTTTAATTTAATTTATCAGCAGAATTTATTTAAATAAATTAATTATAAGGTCCCATTTTATAACTATTTCACTCCGTTCAATTATTATTTTATTTAAAAATTTTATGTGTGTTTATCACAACATTAAATTTCCGTCAACGTGTCGATATTTTTTCTCGACACGAGGGGTGAATTTATATTTTTGTAATATTATAAAAAAACTCACTAAACATAAAAAATAAACAACAAAATGTCACTAATATAAATATAATATAAATCATAAACATTTTAACTTGTTTAAAAATAAAAAATGTTTATTCACTAATTTAAATTTAAATTTAAATTTTCTTGTTTTTATAATTTTTTTAGAAATATCCATTGAAATCTACATTTTATCGAATTTTTGTAAAATCGTAATTTCTGTGACTTAGATATTTCCATCGACATCGATATATTTAAACTTTGGTGTTTATTCATAATTTCTTTAGTATAGTTTTCGCAAAAGTTTGAAAATAGTTTTTATAGTTTTCAAATTTAGATTTAGATTTTGAATAGTAGATAATAAAATAAAGTAAAAGCATTTACAAGTCTAATTTTAAAAATAAGATTAAAAAAAAGAGTTAGGTGGATAATTATTTGATTATTATTTTTTTTTAAAAAAAATGCTTATATTCTCCTAATTTCTTTTACAACTCTTTAAAAAAAATTTACAACGACTTTCGCGTTTGTTAATATAAGAAAATAAAAAAAAATAGATATTTTTAAGTTTAATTTTGAAAACTAACCACTAAAAATCAAATATTTGTAGTGGAAATAATTAGAAGAGTTTGTTTTTTTTTTTTTAATTTTAAAAATTAATCTTTTAAATACTACTTATCGAGATTTTTGTTTTTATCTGTATTCACTTGTTTATAAATATTTTTAAAATCTAGTAAAATTTTGAAAATTAAACAAAAAATAACTTTTGAATTTTCTTTTAAAAAATAATTTACGTTAAGATTTCAAATATTGAAAATGGAAATAACAAATGATGGTTAGAAAATAAAAACAAATTTAAAAAAAAAAATTACAAACGAAAATAACGAGGCTTGAATTGTTTATTCTTTTATTCCACTCCACGCATTTTTCAAATGCCTGAAACTTACGCTCTGCAAATATCCCTCTCTCCCGCCTTTTCCCCCTTTAACCGCCACGAATTATTTGTATTTCTTAATTTATATTATTTTTTTATAATGAACAGAATTAAAAATATCAACCAAATTCACTAAAAACCAAATAAATTAGGGAGTCAATATTCTAACCTCTCTAATTTTTAGAGATCACTTGATTTGTATTAAAATCAGTAAAATTAAATTCAAATTTGATATATGTGTTTGGGTTTGTCTAATAAATCGAGATTAACTTAATAAATCTTTTTTTAATTCGTCTTTTTTAACATTCGAGTCAAAAGGAATATAGCTCAAGTGACACGGTGGTTGTGCTATCAATCTCGAAGTCAAAGATCGATTTTCCACTCCACATATTATAGAAAAAAAAAACCAATTTTATGATCTTAGAAGCTCAATTTTTTTAATTTTTGTCTAAAATATCTTTATGAACTTAAATTAGAGAGAAATTACTACAAAGAGGAAAAAATATCAAACTATTTAAAATATAAAAAAATTTAATTATCTATCGCGATCTATCACTTAAAGACAGTAAAATTTTATATATTTGTAAATTGTTTGACTCATTTTTCTATATTTGAAAACAATCTCTATTAGATGAAACATAACATATTTTTTTTAAAAAAATTAACTTTTATTAAACACAAAAGTTAATTTTACGTTCAATAAGTTCATTGATTTTAAAATATATCAAATATATATTAGACACAAAATTGAGTGTTTAGATACTTTTCTCATACACTTTTAAAGACAAGTCGTAGACTAATAATACAAATTTAAACATCATATTATTATGACAATCTCTTTATATTTAGCATATTGAATTAGTATGTGGGGCTTATTTATTTATTTTGTTAAAGTATGTGGTTTTGTATTCAAGCCTCATGATGAGAAGAAAAATAAAACAATATGGTTTATAATTATAATACAAAATGTGGGTCAATTTTCAAAAAGTCCATTTAAATTAAATATAGTCATGAGGGGTCACAAAGTCCTTTTTTGGTAATAACTTAAACTATGTATATATAATATTAAAGGATCTTTATAAATTATCTCTTGAAGTTCTTATTTAATAATATTTTTTGAATGTTGAAGTTTAGTTCAATATGAAAATTCTACAATTTTAAAATAAAAAGACTATCATGAGAGTAGAGAAAAAAAAAACTATGATTAATCTAATAAATTATTGTATTTTAATAGAAATAAAAATTTAAATTTGTGTATATCTAATTTTGATACCTAAAGAAAAAAGTTTAAAACAACTACATGAACAAATTATAATTCAATTAGCCAATATTTTATTTAAAAAGTGATTTTGACTATTTTAAAATTAC
Organism: Lagenaria siceraria; assembly: GCA_002890555.2. Classification (NCBI taxonomy): domain Eukaryota; kingdom Viridiplantae; phylum Streptophyta; class Magnoliopsida; order Cucurbitales; family Cucurbitaceae; genus Lagenaria; species Lagenaria siceraria. The sequence continues at coordinate 19,104,637 of CM016490.1, forward strand.
TCCAAAACATGTATTTTATTATTTAGGTTCCGTTGATAATTATATGAATTTTGATTTATGAAACTCGTGTTGTTTTTTTTCTTTTCTATATTTTTATTTAAGTGATTTTCATCTCCAAACATTTAAAAATATTAGCTTATTTTTAAAAAACAAAAACAAATTCTTAAAAACTATTTTTTTTAATTTAACTAAAATTTAGTGGGTAAATAAACATAAATTTCATAAATAAAAAATAAAAACAAACAATGAAATTGTATCTAATGGATCTTAGAAATCTCGAAGACGAGAGAAAAAAACAATAAGTTAATAGTTAATTAAAAAATATTTTTGGTTAATGAACTTTCATGAAAATAATATTTTATCCTTTAAACTTTAGTGTGCAATTATTTAGTACATATTTTTTAAGTTTGTATGAGTTAGTTTCTGAATTAAAATACCATCAAAATTAAGTGTGGATTGAAAAATTGCTTAATTTTTTTATAGTTTATAAATATATTTAGTTCATAACTACTAGGTATAATTAGTATTCATAATCTTAACTTTTAAAAATAGAAAAAAAAAAATAAAAAGTCAAAATAGTTACCAAAAGACCAAATGTTCCTAAAGGCCCAACTCACAGCTCGATAATCAGTTGGGATTGTTTTCGAGACCGAGACCGAGGGAAATATTGACCCAAAGGCCCAACTCTCTCCTCTCCCGGCTCAAAACACATCTTGTCTCGACTCCGATTTGATTTTATACTACAAATTTATTTACCATATAATCAACTATGGAAATTGATTCCCAATTCATATTCTTCTTCTTCTTCTAATTAGTAGGATTGTTATAGTGTTAGGCAAAGCACACTTTATGACATTCAAATTCAAACCAAGTTTGAAATTTGACAAAGTTTTAATATGGTATCACTTTTTCGATATCTCATCTCCTATATATATAAAAGATAGAGTGTCTCATCATCACACAAGTCGTTCTCAATTTTTACGTCATGTATGACGT